>JAPQWN010000010.1:35538277-37938277 GCA_028538565.1 Umbellularia californica | reverse complement strand
TTGTATCGGGTTTACCGAGGACGAGGAAGCAGCACGATGCCGTATGGGTGATCGTTGATCGTCTTACAAAGTCTGCACACTTCATTCCCATCAGAAAGGATATAGGATTCAGTGAGATGTCTAAACTGTTTGTCAAAGAAGTGACTCGATTGCATGGAACACCGGTCTCGATTGTCTCCGATCGGGATAGCAGGTTTGTGTCCACATTCTGGAAGTCATTTCAGAATTCGTTTGGCACTAGACTTCAGTTTAGTACTGCTTACCATCCACAGACAGATGGGCAGTCAGAAAGGACTATACAGACTCTGGAAGATTTGCTCCGTGCCAGTGTGATTGATTTCGGGAGTGATTGGGATGACCATTTAGCTTTGTGCGAATTTGCGTACAACAATAGCTATCACTCCAGCATTGAGATGGCACCATTTGAGGCATTGTATGGTCGAAAGTGTAGGACCCCAGTTAGCTGGGAAGAGGTTGGAACTCGGAGTTTCCATGGTCCTACGATTATTGCAGAAACGGCAGAGAAAGTCCAGAGGATACAGGAAAGGCTAAAAGTTGCTAGGTCACGGCAAAAGAGCTATGCTGACAATCGTCGGCGTGATCTAGAGTTTGCAGTTGATGATTTAGTCTTTTTGAAGACTTCTCCAATGAAAGGTACTGTTCGATTCGGACAGAAAGGGAAGCTTTCCCCGAGATTTATTGGACCTTTCAAGGTCACGAGTCGAATTGGAAATGTGGCTTATCGCCTAGACCTCCCATCAGAACTCTCCGGTATTCATAATGTATTTCATGTTTCTATGCTTCGGAAGTATGTGCATGATCCTTCACATGTCATTCGTCATGAAGAGATCGAAGTGTTACCAAACACCACATATGTTGAGAAGCCAGTTCAGATCATAGATACAAAGGAGGCAGTTCTGCGTACTAGAACGATCAAGTGGGTCAAGGTCCTTTGGGATCATCATGAACCTAATGAAGCTACATGGGAACTTGAGGAGCAAATGGCTCAGAAGTATCCCGAGCTATTTGTTCAGGTAATTTTGAATTGAGTTGTTTATTTTCCTTGTAATTGGATTGCATTGATTTGAATTGCATTCGGAGGACCGAATGGTTCAAAAAGTTGTGATAGTTGTCAGGTCTCGTCCCGAGTTAATCAAGATTAACTCTAGTTAATTGAAATTAGTGCTAGTTAACCATGTTTAACTAGTTTAATGGTAATTAATGACTAAGCTCGATGAGTTAGTCCCAAATGAATAGAATGAACGGATAATGAAAAGATTAAGTGAATTGATTATATTTAAGGCTAATTAACTGAGGTTAATTGAGCTATTAATGGTTTATGATCAAATGATATGAAATAAGCCTCAAATGAATGAATTAGGCTTAATGGAATAGTAGATAACAGAATTGCATGGTTTAAATGGAGTTTTAGACTCAAACATTGAAATGAGGGACTTTTATGTAAATACGAATTTTTCGCGTATTTCGTCGAATACGGAAACTCTTGATACCAACGCGTGTATCTTGACGAGTACGTCAACTTCCGTAATAACCTCGAAGTCGTTTGACGAGAATCCGGTCAAATGACCCTTCATTTGACTCGAATTGTAGTTTAGTGAAATTAATGGGCTTGAATGCAATTTACTAGCTTATATAAGCTAAAGAGAACCCTAATGAGATCATTCTCTCATTTTCAAAGCTTTCAAACCCTAGACTCATTTCTTTCTTCCTTTTTCTCTTCTTTTCTTCCAATCTCACTCAATCAAGTAGCAAACAAGGGGTTTGTAAGTGTTTTCAAGGAGCTTACATCCTTCACTTCATCTTCCCCAACTTTGTTTTCAAATTGTGAGAGTGTGAAGCTTGGACTTGAGGTTTTCTTCTTGGAACTACAAGCTAAGGAAGGTTATTCTCCATTCAACCTTCACAAAAGGCAAGTACTTATGCATTCTTATGATTTATAGTGTTTTAGAGATGTTGGAGTCTATTTGACTCAATTTCTGGAAGTTTTGCTTCAGAAAATCCGAAGTTCAGAACTGAACTTCTGAGCATGTGTCGGTTAGCCGACACCTGACCGACAAGCTAACCGACAGCTCTGGGAGTTGTCTCGGAGAGTTTTAGCTCTCTGGAATTCTGACCGACATTGTGTCGGTCAGCCTACATGGTAGTGTCGGTCGACCGACAGGTCAACCGACGGACTAACCGACAGATCTGAAATCTGTCTCAGTGAATTCCAGCTCTCTGGAATTCGAACCGACAATAGGTCGGTCAACCGACATGGTCTCTTCGGTCAGCCGACACATGACCGAAGCCTGACCGACGAATGTATCAGGAAGTGGACTGAAGAATCCAGCTTCTGGAACTTGAACCGACAAAGTGTCGGTTAACCGATAGGTCAACCGACGTTGTATGGTCGGTCAGCCGACAGGCCAACCGACAGCTGAGATCAACTCAGAAAAGATTATGGAAATGAAGCCTAATTTGTACAGGCTATTCCATGCTGATGTCTAAGCCTACATAGGTGTTAGCGAAGGTCGTCTCAATGTACAAATCAAATACATAAAGTGATATTCATCAAAAATAACATGTACATTGGATAACTAACGCTTCACTCGTTTGTCTGGCTTAGAAGTATGAATAGAATTGATAAGAAATGAATAGAATCCATGAAGTGACACAGAGGTGAACTTCATTGACATAGTGAACGTCATTGACATAATGCACGAAATGACAGAATACATGAATTGAATTAATGAAATGAAATGAAATGAATAGTCACTAAAGGTGACAGTAACTTAAATGAATGAATAATTCCTGCTGCAGTAGATGTGAGGGGCGTTCCGGAGCCTCGTGGAATGCCAGTGCTCTCTGATCAAGACACTGGAAAATTTCCACCATTGTGAAAAGTCATGTAATGAAAAGTGAAACAATCTTGAAGCCTCGGCCATGAATGGTTTGCCCTTCCGCCTTGTGCTTAATTAATGTGACTAAATGAAAATTGAATAATCTTGAAGCCTAGGCCATGAATGGTTTGCCCTTCCGCCTTGTGCTTACACTGCTTCCGTTGGAAGACACGAAATGAACGAAATGAACGAAATGAACGAAATGAAAGGATATGATTGACATAGATATTTGTTATGGAATTGAAGTAGGTTATATAGAACTGTTAAGTTCTTTTATTGTAGAACTGTTTAAGTTCTTACCTTATTGAATTCTTGCATAGAATTGTTAAAGAATTGTTAAATAACATGAAGAATCATGAAAATGCATGTATCTTGTTGAACCTTCGTGTTCACGTGTTATTGATGATATCACAGGCCCAGATGCCCGTGCCGGTCCTGCCGAGGCCGCGCCGCCTGCGGAGGAGGCCCGTCCGTTACCTCCAGGAGGTTTAGCGGAGTGGGCGTAGTCGGAGGGCAATTGTAAATGAATGTTTTTGTAATAGAGAATTTTGGATTGTGATTAAATACCAACTGCATTGTATTTAAGTGTGCAGTGTTGGTTTTAGTGGGCTTTAAATTTGTATAAGGGAACTTTACTTTTGTGTAAAGTTAATTGTAGTCAATGTATATATACATGTTTTCCGCACATTGTACATTGACAGGTATTGTGATTTGATATCCCTTGTGAGTCTTGTCTTAACTTCGGTTAATTCAGGATTTACGGGAGTAAGTATGGTTCCGCGACTCGGGGGTCCGTCCGAAGTAATCAGATCTCGGGCCCGGGTCGTGACACCCACACTCTCTGTCTATGTGTGTCTTTAGGTTTGTGTGATAATGGAATGCAATCACTACAAGAAGGGACTATGGACAGTTGATGATAATAGCAACAAATTCTATTATCTCTGCTCTATTATTGTAGGTCATAAAGAGTTTCCTCTGGTGGAAGCTATATATGATGTAGACATGTAGTATATCTCATTACTTAAACAAGTCCTCAATAAATTTGACACGTGTGTAATTGAGAAATTGAATTTTCAGAATTGTGCACAATAGTCCCTTGCAGTTCACATGTTCAAGTGGGAATTAAATTACTAGCAATCAGATATATAAATAGAGGGAATGATAACAGATGTTTAGAGGGCCAAAAGATCCTGAAATTAGGTTTCGTCAGGTAGAGATCAAACCCAATAGTGCTTGGCTGGGGTTTGGGTGGATTTAAATAAGGTTCAGTTAATGTTCTGGGGTGCTGGTAGTAGTTTGGCTATACAGTCTATGGGTTGGAAGGTCTTGACAGGTGTATGGTATGATGTGTATGGATGTTGGTTTTCTTGACATCTGGTTCTTGTCTATGTTATCTAAAGTGATGCTAGGGGATCAAAGGAATTATGTGGGTTGTCAGCTACAATGAAGAAAGGGTTTTGGCACTGGTCACTTGTGGAATATTGGAGAAAGGTGCCGAGCCAATAGTATTTGATAAAAGGATGTGCTGCTGGTGGCTTTTGGTAGTGGTCCCAAACCTCACTCATGGCAATTATTCAATAATGAAAATGATACTGGTCAGATAAATCAAATGCTATTCTTATCTATCTAAATTCCATTTAGCTGTCCTCTTTCTGCATTGAAATATTTAATGCTGAGACCATCCAAGTGAAGTTAGCCAAAAGTCCACTTTAAATAGATCATCTTGAATGGTGATACAGATATGATCTAACTGCTACAATGCCAATGTTAAGTAAATTACAGTAAACTCACAGCCCCAATAATTTTCTCTATTCTTCTCTGCATCAGACTATGGACAGTTAAAGACAAGATTCTGACTGACTATAATAGTATTCGTGGGGTAGGTCGGTGGAGTAGGATTGCTAAGACAACAAGTGGGTGAATATATAGATCTCTTACTTATGTGAGAAGAATGATTCCCACCCTCTCCTTGCTCTGTCTTTTTTTTTAACTTGTCTCTATGTCGCTGAGAAGAAGAAAAGCCCAGAAATTTGATGCTCTACATTGACATACAGGTGTTCAACAAGTGGCTAATTATCTACTTGAGGCACCATTAAATTGTTATGTCTATGTAGCTACTCCCTTTTAACACAAGGCTTTTAATCAAAACCATTGAATTATTGTCTAATATATATATATATATATTGTGTGCAGAACCAATCGCTGCCATGGATGAGGATGAATTTGAGTGGCACTGTGATGTTTTGGTTATTATATATTATTTTATTATTATTATATAATTGATTGTATTTTAGTTAAATACGTAATTAACTATCTAAGTGGGGACCACGTTAGGCTTAGGTTTAGTGAGTTAGGCTTGTTGGATAAGTGTCTTACCCATAGTTAACCCAGGCCCAGTTTAGTGGTATAATCCTTCTCTAATCCGAACTCCTATTTTTTTTTTTTTTTTTTTAACCCAAACTCTATCCTATTTAGAATTTAAGTTACACTACAACTCCTTTCCCTATTCTCTATTTATACACCACCACACTCTTTTATTTTCACACACAACTCTCTCTTTCAACTTTTCTCTGGGTTAGAGCTTTGCTCTTTTGCAGTAAGAACTCTAGACCATCTCCCTCAATCGCGGACCTCAGGTAAGTACTTAACCATAATTTATAGATTAAATACTTCTGTTATTCCTAGATTTGTATATTAATGCATGCAAAGGCCCTTCAATGCCCTTGTTACGTTGTTTAATATTTTAATAATATAAATCAGAGATTGGAGATCATAGGATTGATTTTCTTATTTTTTTTACCATTGCCGTCGACCCACCAAATCACCCAAAGAGGACCGGACCTGTCACGATTTTCCGGAAGCAGAACCATGAGACCCTTGTTACTGTGCATTGGCTGTGGGACCAAGTGGACCCCACTGATATTTGATCAGGACCGTAGATCCAGTAGTGGACCCACGGACGACCTCAAGGGGGCTGGATCTATAGGCAGTGGACCCCGTTTGGGCCATCATCTTGTAGACTGTTCAGCAGAGGGCTTGACCAAGGGGGAAGAATTAGTTTGGGAAACGGATGGCTGTGGGACCCAGGTGGGTTACCAATGGAAATCTGGACCATAGATCTTGTAGAGGGGGCTTAGGCGATCATGTTGATGAGAGCTGATCGTGTGCTTTTAATCGGTGGGACCACTGTCCAAGTGGCCCAGTTTCAGTTGTGCCGTGCCGAGTTCCATTACAGAACCGAGTTCTGTTTGCAAGTTGCAAATGAGGAAGAGATGGGGGTGATGACGTGGGTATGGGAGAGAGTGATGTTGACCTGAGAGGATGTATGGGAGAGAGTGATATTGACCTGAGAGGATATGAGAGGGGGGTGTGATGATAGCACATGATTTGCCCATTAGATTTTGGAAGAAGCCCATTGTAATTTTAATTGAACCAAATAGACCTTGGGCCATTTTATAAAGGATTGGATTTGAAAAATATTATAGGTGGAATCCTTGGATTTTTCTAAAATTATAAACTAAGATTATTATTATTTGTAAATTAATATTTATCATATTTATGGTTTTCAATGTGTTAAAATTATATTTTTGCACTTTATTAAGTGGATCTTTGGACCAAGTAAATGTCATCCGGGCACACGGTATATTACTAACGTGGGGTTTATTACTCGTATGACCTCAGGCAAATCCTAATAGGTTTGGGCTCAACCCATCTCTATTGGAAAACCCTTAATTGGGTCTATGCACCATTGATTGAGAAGGGGTGCGTTGATCTTTTATCTATTAGAGATTCTTGTGGTTGTTGTTTATGAGATCTTACGTTTGACCTTAGGATTGGCTTGTGATTACTCCTTGACATTAGGGTTTGCATACATGATCTTGGTCTATTAGTTGCATACCCTGTGTGATTGGATATTGACCATGATGTGGGGTGGAAATCGATTGAGATATCGTAGTGGTTTATTCGAATGATTTGATCGGTATTCAATTATGGATTATTGTGCAGCCAGCCCTTCACTTTGACTTAGGATTCTTTGCAGAGCTTTACAAATCATTAGGTCTATTATACTATGATATGTATATATTTGTATATTGACTGGGTCATATTCGAACGACTGCAGTTGTATTTGTACGGCTGATCACCGATATGTATGGACACTGTAATATCCGAATTTCGAACCTGTTTATCCGGCCTACGATTTCGATTACGAACCGGTTTATGACCGCCGGCCTTCAAACAGGTTTTCCCGCTTTATTGTTAGGGCTGACAACTCAAAACAGTAGCAGTGCTTCTGTGTGATTATTGTATTGCTCTATTGTGTAGAATGGATTTAGATTATACGTTCTTTTCATTATTGTTCCATTGTTAATCTCTTATGATCATCACATGTCTTTACTCACATTGATCTTGTGCTTTATTTATGAATTATGCTTTCGTACTTGCTATTTACTTTGTTTATTGGTGCATAGGAAACGACCCCTACCCTACTGTGGAGACGGAGAATGGTCAAACGTTTCAAGCGTTTGAAACAGTTGACGAACCTGAGTGGAGACCCGGAGATGGCTACGAAGCCGTCTGAGACCGCACGGGAGTGACTTTCATCGTAGAAATTATTTAAGTGGCGATTCTTAAAAATGAACATAAATTTAGTTAGTTGTTTTATTTAAGTTATTTTGGAAAACTTTAAACCTTAATATTCAGTAGTTATGTGTTGGTTTAATATTGGATATTGATACCAATTGGTTTAGTGCTTCCGCAAATGTTTTATTATGACTCATCATGTTTCGAAATTTTGTGGGTCCATATTTGGGAGGTTGTGTTGCATAAACACAGGAAAATGAATATTTTTCACGTTATCCCATGGTTGTATTTTTAGAGACGTGAGAACTTAAATAGCAAGCCAAATTTGAAGACAGGATTTACCGATGAAGGTTCAGATGTCTGGAATATATACAAGAAAATTGTTTAACAAGTTCCAAGATGAATTAACATCAATAATATCATTCATCCCGAAACATGTGAAAGATGATGTAGTTGAGAGTATTTATTTAGTTTCATCTGTTAGAGATGAAAAAGATATTGCTCGAACGGTGGTTTTCAGGAAGGAAGACAAGTTTGCTACATGTTCATGCTTATTATTTGAGTTAAAAGGAATTCCATGCTGTTATGTTCAAGCTGTTTTGAAGCATGAGATGATCTTCACATTGCCCAAAGAATATATCATGAAAAGATGGACTAGGCATGCTAGGGAAGGTACTAATTATGACAAGTGTGCAGTTAACCACGTGCCTTCTAGTGATGGCTCTTTGGTTGCACGATATGCTGATTTGTCTTACTGGACCTCAATGGTCATAAATTAGGCATGTATGTATGAGGGGACCCATAAACATGCAATTAGCATTCTTTCAGACTTAAAAAAAAATATGTCATGAGATGAATGAACTTCAACTCACAGGAGAATCAGACTCACGTAGAAAAGGTAAATCAATTTATGGTACTATAGAATATCGTGAACCACCACAAGTTAGAACAAAGGGCCGTCCAAAAAGAATTTAAGTGTTCGAAAGAAAGTGTACAAAAGAAATCGCGACTTTGTCGTGGATGTGGAAAGAGCGGCGTTTCACATGACAAGCGCAATTGTCTGGCTCTCTTGTCAAGGTAATTTCAAAAAATAATTGCCTTCATTCTCTTTTTAAGTTCACATAAAAAATTAATTCAACGCCTTTTTATTTTCTCTAAAATTTAGCAACATACCCGAGGCTTCCGGGTGTATGTCTGAATCGTTCGAGGAAGATCAAGCTTTGGAAAAGTCTACTTCCACCGAAAATGATGAAACTTCCTTGTAGGTATGCATTTCTATTACATAAATATCATATTTATTAAATCTTATTTTCAGACTGAAAATTCCTAAGGGGTGAATTACTTGTATTGGGATTGAGATGTTCAAGTCTACAATTGTGTGATTCCGAATACATTCACAGGATATCTACATGTTTGAGCCTACATTGGCTGTTGATGTTTGAGCCTGCAACAGATGAAACCAATATATTCAATAGGATATCTATGCCTTGCATTTTTTTTTTTTTTTTTGCTGATTCAATATTAAGATTTCCTAATTACATAACATATTGTTATTTGTATGGAGAATGTGATTATTTCAATTTTCTTTGCTACTGACATTTTATTTTTATGAAATATTTTTATTCGATTGGCTAAATTTTGGCATGTGCTCTTGCTTTCTTGACTTTTGTAGGAATCAAGTTTGTAGCCATGGACATGATCGAGTTGAGTTGTTAATGACCATGTGGTATATCATGCTTGGGCGATTAAGGACATGTGATTTTTTCTAATTGTGTTTCACTTGCTTATGTATAGGACATTTTGAGTGATGTTTCATGTGGGATTTTTGTAATGGGACTCTTATAAATGAGAGCATGAATGTGCTGTACAAAAACTTGGATTGAATTCATGGTTTTTTTTTTTTTTTTTTAATTCCCACTCCATTTAGACATCTATTCTAAGGTTTTATTAAATGACTGATTAATGTAAGAACTCCCTTTATCCACTAACAATCCACTTCATGACCTCATGGTGGTCACTCCGGCTATCTTTGTTTAGATTATGTAACATTTGGTAAAAAGTCGCAGGATAGTTACAGAATCCTCATCCACTAATCTAATGAAAATGATGCCACTATAATAATAATTTTTTAAAGACCAACAACCTATTTTGAATAAAAAAAACATCCGTGAGAATGACTATGGAAACCTGGGATGGCCGGCATGATTGTTTTCATTTACATCAACCTAAACAACCAAAATTGTACCAAGAACTATGATCACATATCTCATGTTGCTAGCACCCAAATTATCTCAGGTTTGGATCTTGGCAAATCACGTGCGAGTAATTTTACTGCTGCTTTCTCTGTTTTATATGATTATCTAGAGAAACTGCCATCACAAATTAGTGTTTCAAGGTACATGGAAGTGTTGCAACTAAGCCAACTTTGATAAACTCTTAAATGCTAAAGAGTGTTGCAACTAAGCCAACTTCAATAGACCCATAACTGCTAAAGAAACAAAACTAGGCATTGATTTCCCGAACAGTGATCATAGATCATTGAGCAATTTGTAATTCACCATTACAATGCTTAGATCAAAAGCATACAAGTTGGGAAGAAGAAACCAATATGTTGCAAAATAATCTCAATCTTTAAACATAACCTTTGAATATTGCAAAGAGCAACATCTTCAACTGATGTACTTACATTTGCTTACAACTATGTCTGCATACATTCACTATGAACAAAGAAAAAAAGAGTTTATAGAAATTGAATCACTACCATCATCAATTGTGAATTAGCACTGATGGAACGCGCTCCTGCCGAGGGTGCTACCGGGGTCGGCGGACGTGGGAGTCCGTCGGGTCCGGCCCTTTCGCGCCCGGGGGGCTGAACCGTGCATCAACATTTCTTTGTGTGGGTGTGCCAGATTTTCTATTTTACTTGGAATTGCAAGTGGTAATCCGGAGATCGACCTTCGCAAGTAAAAAGAAAATCAACTTCTTTCAAGTTTTCCATTGCACAAATATTTAAGAAAAGAGACATTTTCTTAGTTTGCCGTGAAAGGCGATTTTGTTTGGCATTTATAGCCGATTTTGGCGTTTATAGCCGATTTACAATTCTCATCAATAATGAAGGACAAGAGTTGTGATTTTTGTCTCTTTTAAAAAAATACAAACTACAATGAAAAGCAAGAAAAGGAGGATCTAACTTCTCAGGAGATTGTGGGGGACTCGTTCAGATTGACGGTTGCAAGCCATGTATGGGCTTCGCCATCATCCATGCAGATGAGAACAGTGGATGCTCTTGATTCGCTTGGCTTGGCTATAACCTCAGATTTTTAGAGGACAAAGACCAAGAGGAGGTCCTATGTCCAATAAAAAGCTAAGTAAACGGGCTGAAAAGCTATGTCTAAGCCATTGGAGGCAGCGGGAGAAGGCAAGGACCTTGGGGGGGAGTACCCCCCAAGGGACTTTTTGTCACCTTGTAGTGGTGCTCGGTGCAGAACTTCAGCAGAGTTTTCTCTCTTTCTCTAGACTCTGTCTGTCTGGAATTCGGGATTCTCTGGATACGAGCTCTGGATTCTTCTTTTTCTCCGATTTCAATGGAATGCTCTCCTATTTATAAGCTTTTGGTAGCCATTTAGGAGAGCTTTTATGGGCTTTAATGGCTTTAATGGGAGGAGTTACAAGATTTATTTCTTGATTTTGTAACTCCTTTTTCCTTGAATCTGATTGGCCGATGGAGATTAAAGGCTTTTAATCACCTTAATTACCACAATGGGAGGAGTTTCATGGCTTGAATGCCATGACTTAATTGATTTGTAACTCCTGGATGCTTGCTTCTGATTGGGCCGTCCAAAGAAATGAATTAATGACTGCAATAAAGCTAGTCAATTAACTGCATTAAATGGTCGCCGAGCAGTTGAAGAGTCGCGGGCCACGCCGCGTCTTTTGGAATTCTTCTGGCGATGATCATCGATGGATCTTCATGCTGATCGACATCGGATGAACATGTAACTTCAGACATTGATAGCTAGCAGCGGGCCAGTGACATCTGTCTTGTCGATTTCTCGATCGGTCGGACAGAAAGAGCACTTTTTAGGTCAATCGGTCGGCGATCTTGGAGCGATCAATGATGATTTTATGCTTTTGACGGCGGATCTGAGATGTCGTCGGATATGAGTCAATTTCAAGCACTAAAAATCACATTTTTAGGAAACCACAGGGGCCAAAGTGCGCGAAACGCGAAAAGGGACGGAAAAACGGGTCAACGGCGAAAAATCCGGTGACCCGGACTTCCATGGTCTCCGGCGACCATGGGGCAGGGTCGCGGGCTGCGACCCTGGGGGTTTTTCTCCCCTTTTTGGTCCATTTTGCGGTCTTTTTCGTCGTTGTTTTCTTCTGTATTTTTCCTGACATTTCCTCTCATTTATTGGCTTGATTTCCCTGTAGAAAACCTGATGAGAATCCTTGCATTTTTAGAGTGCAAAGTTTCCAATTTTCCGGGAAAGCCGAAGACTTTGTCGCATAGAGCTGCTGATTTTCCGCAAGAAGCTGAAACTTGGTCAAACGATGTCGGAATGACCTGAAATTTGAGGTGGAGCCTCCTGAGCAATAAATAAGACCAACCATAGGCTTTTGTTTGAGTTTTGAAGCCGTTTGGGGTCCCGTCGATGCTTCACTTGATTTTGCTGCGGGGAAAATGCCGAGCTTTGATATGTGGCCAAACGATGTCCGATTGACCTGAAATTTGACGGGGAGCCTATTGGAGTCATTTTGAGACGTTCCATGGGCTCCGTTTTGGATGTCATGGTCCCGGGTTGCTCCGCCGCCGGTAGGCTTGATTTTCTCTCGGAGCATCGAAACCTGGTCAAACGTTGTCGGAATGACCTGAAATTTGACGTGCAGCCTTTTGGAAGCATGTTGAAGCCACTCATGCACTTGGTTTGATGAGCGAAGGCTTTGGTGGTTCCCGCCGCCGGGAGGCTTGATTTTGCTGTTCGAGCATTGATGGAGGGTCAAACGTTGTCGGTTTGACTTGAAATTTGGCATGGAGCCCTTTTGAGACATGCTGGAGTCATCCGTAGGCTCTGATCGAAGTTTTGACGTCTCCGATGATGTCGCCGCCGGGAGCGCCATTTTAGCTGTTGGAGAAGCGAAGTTAGGCTAAATGATTCAGAAATGGCCTGAAACTTTATGTGTACTCTTCTCTTTGCTATCTTGAAGGATCTTGCAGTTTTTGTTTGATTCTGACAAGATTTGATTTTTTTGGAGAAATTGCATTGCCTATTTATGGCAGGTTGCGACTTCATGCAGCTTTCTTGATGTTGAAGAGGCAAAGTGACATTTTTGGTGTCAACAAATGCCCCCTCGAGGTACAGCGACGAGTTGCTTGACTTTTGTAGTCGATGTGCCTCGAAGAGATTTTTTGAAGGAGAGCTTGAGTCTTGACCAAGAGTCTTTGAGCAATCTTTCCTTTGGTAGAGTAGCCTTTGAGCTTCCAGGGGAATTTTATGGTAATGAAAGAAATCAAGTACCATCTCGAGGCATAGTTTTGAAGATGACATCAGGGATGTGGATTTGGATTTTTGTTTTTGACCTTGTGACCTAACAAGTTGTATGTGGCAGGTTAGGGGGTCGGGTTTTGGTTTTGACCTTGTGACCCAACAAGCTGTATGTGGCAAGTTGGGGGATCATGATTTGGTTTTTGGTTTTGGTCTTGTGGCCTAACAAGATGTATGTGGCAAGTTAGGGGACCAGGATTTGGTTTTTGGTCACTCTTTGGGACTGTGTGGGTCCATTGGAGTGGTTTGGATTTTTGTGAAATGTCAATTTCAAGATTTTAGCTCAATTTGGTATATGAGGCTGGATGGTTTGATTTTTGGAAGCTCATGGGGCTTGGAATTGTTTTTGTATGGTTCAATCAACTCAAAAGACGCATGGAACCATTTTTGTATGCTCTTGGTAAGAGGGATTTTTTTTCCTGACTAAAAGCCCATTTTTTTTTTTTTAGTGCCTAGGTGGTCAAACCTGGCTCATATGGGCTAACCCATGGGACCTTAAGCTTTTTAGGATGGCTTAGAAGATCTCATGTGGGGCCATTTTTGTAAAAAATATCTAAAGATATCTCATTTGGATAGAGAATATCTAAAAATATCTTTATGGGAGAGAATCTCTCATATTCCCTTAATTTGGGAGAGAATATCTCAAGGTATCTTTCTTTTTGGGAAAGAATCTCCAATCTCCTATTTTGTTGGAGAGAATCTCTCATTGATTGATTTTGGGAGAAAATCTCTCAAAGACATCTTTCTTTTTGGGAAAGAATCTTTCTAATTCCTTCTCTTTTGGTAAGGTTACTAATTAGTAGCACTTACCTTTCTTTTTTTTGTTTCCTTCTTTGATTTGCTCTCTTCTATAAAAGCAAGGAGGAGGCTAGATCTCTTGCCCTTATTGCTTTCTTTTGCAACAATCTCAAGAGAACTCCAAGACTAAGAGTTCTTCTTCTTCAAGGATCTTCAAGCTTTTTTCTTCTTCTTCTCCATCAATGGCTACAAGTAAGTTTTCTCTCTTTTTCTTTCAAGAAAACTCCATGTAGAGAATAGGATGGTAAAAAAAGAAAGTTTCTCTCTGTTTTTTTTTCTTTTCTTTTTTTTTTTCCTTTTCTTTTCTTTCTATTCTTCTTCTCTTTTTTTTCTTTTTCCACGTGATTTCTGTTTTTTTTTTTTTTTTCGTGCTTCTTTCTTTCTCTTTTTCTTTTTGTACGTTTTCTTTCTTCTTTTTTTTTTTTTTCTTTCTCCTCTTTTTTTTTTTTAGAAAGTTTCTTTTTTTTTTTTTTTTTGGTTATCATGATAATGCGGTTTTATGCAAATCTAGATGTTCATGCATGTACTTTTTGTAGATTGAATTTGAGAGCATGATAGCATACCTGAAAATCTTTACAAATTTGGGAATTTGGAGCTCGCAGCGATGTTGAGCCCTTCTTGATTTTGCGGAGATTTTGAGGTTTCGAAAGTTTGGACTTTCGGAGCTCGCAGCGATGTTGAGCCCATCTTCAAACTTTCTATTTCCGTCGGGGTATTTCCTTTTTCTTTGGAATTGCCCCGGAGTCATGCCAAAATTTCGCCAGATTTTTGGTGGGACAAAGTGACCCCTTTTTTTTAGCGAAATCCTGTCATTTTGATGACGATCTTTTTTCTTTTCCAACCTTTGCAGGTGGTTCCTCCAGAGCGAACAAGGGTAAAGAGCCTGCTACAAGCGTACCTCGTCGATCTGCTAGATCTTCCAATGTGGCCGTTCAGCAGGCCCGGGAGAAAGTCCAGTTTGTGGAAAGAAATCTTGAAGAGTGCGACTCTCTCAGCAGAGATGAGATGAGACAGCGACTGATCACTCTCAAGGGAGAGGAATTTTATAAGATCATGGTAAGCAGTCGGCCGTGGGTTATGGACGATCAGAGGGTGTTGCCCAAGCCTACCTTCTTCTTTGGTGATGCAGTCCCTGACGACGTGCAATACCAGAGGAGATGTTTTCAGTTCTCTTACACAGCTGATGGTGAAGAGAAGACTGTTGCTACCCGGTCGACGTTTGATCGTACCGTCTCGATCATGAGCCTTGCTCCCACGTGCTCTAAGAGGGAAGATCCTCCAAGCTGGGTGAGAAGGACAAATGTAATCAAGACCGGGGTTTTTGTTGGCGGTTCTTCCGGATATGCGGAGAAGTCGCCTGCCGATATGGACATATTGATGCCGGCTAGTGGCTACCAAGGCTCTGATTATCCGTCGATCGATTTGAGACCGGTGGGCCTTGGCGTTTTCAGCGGTGACGGCAATACTTGGGTGAAGCCTTTTCGACTGCGTGGCTGTTTTACTGCTGACTCCGATTGGAAGTCATGGACTGACCACACCTTGCTGATTGGGGGCGCCGTTTTGAAGGAAGCCGGGATTTTTGACGCGGTCCGTGCCTTCAGAGATACCGTGGCTTTTTCCGACGAGGCCTCCATGGCCATGTTGGAATCATTTCTCCCACAAACCAATACCTTCGTTGTAATGAATGGTGAGATTGGTTTTTCCTTGAAGGAGTTGAGCGCCATTACTGGATTGTCCATCCTTGGCAAACTCTACGAGGAGTTCATGCCGATTGACAGCGTCCTTGAGGAGCAGTCAGAGGAGTTCAGGCTCCTATACTTTCAGCTCGTCGCCTTCTATGATTTTTTGAAGGAGAAGGAGGGCTCGAAAGTCAGGTCCAGCAGTTGGAAGAGTTATGGCTCTTCATTCTTCAACTTCTTTGACAGCAAAGAGTCTTCTGACAGCGTGACCCTGGAGGACCGGAAGAAGGCTTCCGCCATGCAAGAAGAGTTGAAAGACTTCTTCGCAGGTACAGATGTAATTTATTCTGACATTGCACTGCGGAGAGAAATTGCAGCTTACCTCACTTATTGGCTAGGTGAGGCTGTGTTTGCTGGAGGAGATGGGACGCACATCAGGCCGCATTGTATTTTTCCGGCTTGTCAGATGGCGTTTGGAGAGCGGCTGGCTTTGGTACCTGCTCTTTACTCCTACTTGTGTACCGAACTGCAGGCTGCTGCTTTTTTGGTTCGGCTTGGGCTCCCCATGAATAGGGTATTTTCAGCCCATATCTTTTATTCGTGGTTTGTATACCACTGTCCTGGCTTCCACTAGCTGGGTGCTGCACAGGATGATGATCCTCTGATGATTCGATTGGCTAAGGGAAAAGCTGTATCCGAATCACTTTTGTTTGCCCGCATGAGGATCCGACGGTTCAGGGACGTCAAGATGGGGCAGTCTTCAGTTAAGCTTTCTCCGGAGTTGCGGAAGAAGGCTTTTGATTTTGGTGCCTCCCGAGACTTTACCAAAGCAGGGTCGGGAAGGCATTACTCTTTGACCAGTGCAGAGAAGGAGTGGCTTTTCAGCATACGAGTCGGCACGATGGTGTACCGTAGACATATTTTCGTCGACATCCAGCCGTATGTACCTTCTCGCTTTGCACTTCAGTTGGGCTTCTCTCAAGGCGTTGTTGGAGCGCCTTCGAGTATGGTGAAGCGTTTTGGAGGTTTGCAGGATGGCAGAAATGCATGGGCCTTTTATAGTGCTGAAGACACTACTGCCACGATTTCTTATCCTGAGCTGTCGACTTTCCGAACTGCCGGCTTCACGAAGTGGTTCGCGGAGAGCTTTTTGGCATATCGGGGGCTTTCCAAGAAGGAGCTTGATGTAAAGCTGTCTTCGGGGAAAGGTACTGGAAAGTCGGATGGCGTCCGGCGAGAGGAAGTTTGGGCCTTCCTTTCTGGAGAGAAGCATAAGAGAGGCTTTCTCGGTGACCAGGGCGTCATTGGTTCTGAAGCTGTTCGGGAAGTACCTGATGAGGCTTTGGAGCAGCTAGAACAAGAGGAAGCTGAGCTCGACGCTTAAATGCAAGCGGCACAGAGGCGAGCTTCCGTGGAGTCTACTGGCAAGAGCAGGCCATCTAGTGAGGAGCCAAGTGGGAGACCTGACTCTGACAGTGGGGTAGGATCTTCTAGGAAACGAGCCCACAGAAGTAAGAGGAAGAGGAGTCAGCGTCACACGGGGTGGGACGAAGACTCTCCTGATGTGGAAGTCACTCTCACTGTCAATGAGGAGGTACCAGGGGAAGCTGACGAACCTCCGGAGAAGAGGATTCGGGAAGAAGAGACCATCGGTGAAGGTATGATTCTTCCTTTTTCTTTTTCTGCTTTTTTCATGGGGCTTTCCATGTTCTGATTTGTTTTCTCGCCCTGCTGCTTTTTTTTTTTTTTTTAGCAGAGGATGAAGACTTGGCGATGCCTGAGGTTCCGACCGATGATGCGGTGATGGAGCTGGTTATGGCATCTGAAGAAGAACCGAGGGACTCTGGAATGATTCCAGAATCTCCAATTAGTATAACTTCTTTCGCTTTCTCTTTTTTTGGTCTGCGACTTGATTTGCTAACATTTTTCTTGTCAGCTGACTTGCCACAGGATTCCGATGACTTTGAACCATCAATGGACGCAAATGTTGATGATGCTTCCGATGAGTTCATGGAGGAAGAGAGTGTTCCGCCAGTCGTCGAAGAAGGTACTTTGTAGTGATGACCCTGATGATTTTTTTTTACAGGATCATATTCATACCTCTTTGTGTTTCATTTGTAGGTTTTGAAGTGACAGAAGAGAGTCCATCGCTTTCTTCAGAACCAGAGCAAGGGATGCCAGAGGTCGATCCGGAGGTAGAGACTCCTACAACCAGTCCTGACGCGATAGAGGAGATACCTTGTGCTGAGATTCCTTCTCTAGTGGCTCCAAGTGGAAAGAGTTCTTTTGTTACTCTTCCAATGGGACATGACATGAGCAGCCGATCAACGGAGAAGGGTGAATCTTCATCCAGTTCGTCTCTTCAATTTGCGAAGAAGGTGCTGGCTCGGGTTTTGACCTCTTGGATCGAGACTCTCTTTTCTGGACACCTGGATGCCGGATTTGGCATGATCCCACATGTACAGGAGATTCTCACTGATACCGAAGAGGTTGGTCTGGATGTCACAGGTGCCAGGGCGATCGTTGATAGGATCATTGCACTGGGTGACAAGTGGTTTGAGACGATGGATTTTCCTGACGACCAATTCTTCAAGGAGATGTTCTTGAACTCTGCTGATAAGGCTAAGTCTGACCTGAATGAGGCTACACAAAGCAAGAAGCAGCTAGTTCGAGAGAAGAACTTGGAAGAGCTAGCCATCATCGGATTGAGGCATGACCTTAACGTCCTTGATAGGGAAGTTGAGGAGGCCAGGAAACGTCTTGAGCATTTGAAGGCGCAAGTCGCTGCCAAGTGGGCTGCTATAACAGAGGCTCGTGACAGGGAGAGTGCTCTGATTCGCAGAGTTGCAGATGCACGTCAAGTTCTCGAGAGGAGGACTCAAGAAAACGAGCAATGGCAAACTGCTGGGGAAAAGCTTCCCGGTGTAAAAGAAGGGTTACGGCATTCGCCAGCATCTCATGGCAAGTTCCTGAAGAAGCGTGCCTTGGAAACTCTGACGGCTGAGGCCAAAAGTTTGTTTGAGGAGCTGAAGCTTTGGCTGGAGACCATTTTTGGCTGAGCTCCTGATTTTTTGTAGCAGAAACTATTCTTCTTTTTTTTTTGGTACCACATGTATATTTTTTGGTACTCTTTTTTTTTTTTTGTAGTGCTTGTGAACACTTTTCTTTTTTTTTGGTACCACATGTATTTTTTTGGTACTTTTCTTTTTTTTTTTTTTTTTTCCCTACGCTCACTCAAATCTTTTTGTGATGAAAGCAATTGCTAAATGGGGTGTTTGTTTGAAAATTTGATCAAAAGGTTGTCTTTTTGTGAAAATCTTTTGTCAAATAATTGTTTTGGCATGGGAGCCTGATTTTGGTTGTGGCGTGAAAGCCGATTTTGAGATGGCATGGAAGCTGAAATTTTATGGAGTAAAAGCCAAAATTTGGGTTGGCATGGAAGCCGAAATTTTATGGCGTAAAAGCCAAAATTTGGGTTGGCATGGAAGCCGGATTTTTGTGGCATTTACAGCCAGTTTGGTGGCATTGATAGCCAATTTGTGGCATTGATAGTCGGTTTGGTGGCATTGATAGCCGGGTTTTTTTTTAAAGCCAAGTTTTGGTTTGTCGGCGTGAAAGCCAATTTTTTGTGGCATTGATAGCCGGTTTGTGGCATTTATAGCCGGTTTTGACATGAGAGTCAGGTTTTTTTTTGTGTGGCATTTATAGCCTATTTGGTGGCATTGATAGCCGGTTTTGGCAAAAGTGCCAGGTTTTTGGTTTTCAAAAATGCAAGTATCGACTAAGAGTCGCCTCCCTGCTGAATGGTCTTGCAAGTATCGATGGAATGTCGCATCCTTGCTCATTCGGTTGCGAGTATCGATGGAATTTCACCTCCTCGCGGATTTGGGTGCAAGTATCGATGGAATGTCGCATCCTTGCTTTTTTCAAAATTTGGTTTTGCGGGTACTGACTTGATGTCGTTTCCCCACGATTTTTGAAATTTGTGGTTTTCTCGAGCCTTTGGGTTGTGGATATCAAAGCATGGCATCTCCACGATTTTTAGGTTTTTTCGAACCTTTTTTGAAATTTGGGTTGTGGATATCAACTGATATGTTGCGTCTCCACGGTTTTTGGATTTTGCAAGTATCGACGAAATGTCGCTTCCCTGCGATTTTGGGTGCAAGTATCGATGGAATGTCGCATCCTTTCTTTTTTTCAAAAATTTTGTTTTGCGGGTACCGACTTTGATGTCGCTTCCCCACGATTTTAGAGGTTTTGGAAGTATCGAATGGGGTTCGCATCCTTCCGAGTTTTTAAGTTTTGCGAGTATCGACTAAGTGTCACTTCCCCGTGGTTTTTTGAAAAACCATTTTTTTTGTTTAAAGACACGAGGGTCGTAAATTTTGACCTAAAAACATTTGGCGGTAAAAGGTAAGGTGGACTAGGGTGGAAATCCCTGAATCCGGATTTTTGTTTCAAACCATGAATTTTGGTTCAAGGATCGAAAGTTTTGGTCAAGTCAGGGAGAGGCTCCTAAACTTGGATTTTTTTTTTTGAACAATTAAATGATGAAAGTAAGCATTGTTTTTTGCGTTTCTTTAGAAATTTCGACATTTGATATGAAAATTCTAAAGAGAGTGGGTTTGACGAGCGAGTACCTGAGAACAGGTTTTGGCCATACAGGCATTGCTCTTACCCAGTTGGGTAAGTCTTCAAGGGTAGTACCGCTTCAAGAACTTGCCATTGATGGGCAGCATACACCTGTCGCCTTCCATGTTTAGGAGGGCATATGCGCCGTTGGAGAAGACCTTGTCGATGACGTAGGGTCCCTCCCATTTTGGCTCAAACTTGCCTTTGGACTTGTGAGCGAAGACCATTGGTCTTTTTACCGCAAGAACCAAGTCACCCTTTTTGTAAGTGCGTTGCCTGACCTTTTTGTCAAAAGATCCTGCCATGCGTGCTTGGTAAAGTTCAATGCTTTGTCGAGCTTCGAGCCGTCTCTCGTCGAGATTGTCCAGCTCATGGAGTCGCAATTTGACATTGCTTTCTTGAGTCATGTCATTTTGTAGAGATACCCTCAGAGAAGGAATTTGTACCTCTAATGGCACGACGGCTTCGCATCCATAGACCAAGGAGAATGGTGTGCTATGGGTTGGTCCTCGAACGGTGGTTTGATAGGCCCACAAGGCTTCAGACAGTTTGTCGCTCCAGTCTCTTTTGTGACTAGAGACCATTTTCTTGAGGATTTTGCAGAGTGTCTTGTTGAAGGCTTCTGCTAATCCGTTTGCTGCCGGATTGTATGGAGTCGAAGGACAGCTTTGAATTTTGTATTTGTCGCAGAACCTGTAGAATCGATGATCCCGGAATTGTGGTCCGTTATCATGGACGAATCTTTTAGGTATGCCGAAACGACAAATGATGTTGGTGCGTAGGAATTGAAGGACTGATGAGGTCTTCATTTCGTTGAACGCAAATGCTTCTGACCACTTGGAAAAATAATCCGTAGCGGCGAAGATGAAGCGATGACCTTTGCTTGAAGGGGGAGAGATAGGACCTCTGATGTCCATGCCCTATGCTTCCAAAGGCCATGAGATTGCTGTAGGATGCAGCCATTCTGGAGGCATGTGAATGTAATCTCCGTGAACTTGGCATAGCTGGCAGCGTTTGGCAAATTGCATTGCATCAGCTACCATGGTAGGCCAATAGTAACCTAACCTTTTTATCTGATCATAGAGCTTAGGACCTGCCTGATGGGCTCCACAAAGACCAGTATGAACTTCTTTAAGTGTTTCTTCGGCCTCTTGTTGTGACAAGCAACGTAGAAGTACTCCGTTGAAGGATTTCCTGTAGAGGATTTTTGAAGGAATATTCAAATGAAAGTTTGGGGCCCGCCTTTGGATGCTTACCCGTTCTTTTGGATCTTTAGGTAGGATTCCGAACATAGTGTAATCAATGAACGGATCCCTCCAGTCGCCGATTGAAGGTTGAAGGATAGAGATCCGACTTCCAACCACTCGGTGGCATTCAGCAACTGCTTGGTGTGTGTTAAGAGGAGGGAGGATCCTTCTCTCACACACTGTAATTTGCATGTTTTCCCCTTCCTGGATCGCCATTGACGCGGCAAGTCCGGCCAGGGCATCTGCACGGATGTTTTCACCTCTACGAATGTGGGTGATGTTGCAGATGTCAAACTTTTGCAGAAGCGATTGTGCCTTGTTGTAATAAGGCAGCAGATCGGGCTTCCTGACTTCATATTTCTGATTCATCTGGTTGACGATCAGTTGAGAGTCTCCAAAGACTTCCAGCATAGTGATACCGGATTTGATGGCGAGTTCCAATCCTAGGATCAGAGCTTGGTATTCAGCTGCATTGTTTGTGCATGGTTCCAGTAGCGAGAAAGCGTGTGGAATCATGTATTTGTCGGGGCTAACAAAGAGGATGCCAACTCCCGAGATCAGCTTTCTGTTTTCATTTGTCCTGGTTGCACCGTCAAAGTACATGTCCCAGGAGGCATTTGGCGAGAAGGTCTCCACGTTGTAGACGGGTTCGTCTGGGAGATCATCTGTGAGTGGAGAATCTTTAGGCAATGGATGCTCTGCGAGAAAGTCTGCTAGAGCTTGGCCTTTGATTGCTTTTTGTGGTACATACCTAATATCAAATTGTGATAGAAGGATGGACCATTTTGCCAGTCGGGCATTGAGAAAACCTGCCTTTGTGACAAGGACCTTCAAGAGGTTGATCCTCGAGACCAGGTAGACTGTGTTGGAAAGTAGATAGTGACGTAGCTTTTGTACGGCGAACATCACTGCAAGGCATTCCTTTTCGACTGGAGAGTAGCGATGCTCTGCACCTACTAGCATGCGGCTGAGGTAGTATAGAGCAGCTTCTTTTCTTTCATCATTTTCTTGTGCAAGCAGAGCACCCAGAGAGTGATCAAGGGCTCTTGTGTACAAGATGAATGGTTTTCCAGTGGCAGGGGCAGCTAACACTGGAGGTTTGGTCAGGTATGACTTGATATCTTGAAATGCGGCTTCACAGTCGGCATCCCAGACAAAGTCTACACCCTTTTTCATCAATCGAGAGAATGGACGACACTTCCCCGAAAGATTGGAGATGAACCGTCTGATGTAGGCCAATCTCCCTTGGAGCCCTTTTAATTCTCTCAAGGTTCTTGGAGAGGGCATTTCTAGAATAGCCTTGACTTTTATGGGGTCAAGTTCTATTCCAGCTTTCCGAACAAGGAATCCGAGAAACTTACCCGACGAGACGCCAAAGAAGCATTTTATAGGATTCATCCGTAGTTTGTGTTTGCGAAGTCGGAGGAAGACTTCCCGAAGATCTTTGAAATGATCTTCTTTTCTTCTGCTTTTGACGGCGAGGTCATCAACGTAACATTCGACCGTCTTGTGCTGCATATCTTGGAATATTTTCATCATAGCCCTCTGATATGTGGCACCAGCATTTTTCAGACCAAATGGCATGACAGTATAACAATATACGCCAAATGGAGTCCGAAATGATGTGTGTTTTTCATCCTCGGGATGCATCTTTATCTGATTGTAGCCAGAGAAGCCATCCATGAATGTCATTCGCTCGAATCCACAGGTATTGTCAATCATTACCTCTGGTATGGGGAGCGGGAATTCATCTTTAGGGCAAGCGTCATTCAAGTCTCTATAGTCAATACAGACTCTGATCTGCCCATTTTTCTTTGTCACGGGGACAATGTTGGCCAACCATTCTGGATGTTGTTCCTCACGGATGAAGCCGACGCTTTTGAGCTTTTGAACTTCTTGTTCAATTTTATCCATCACATCTGGACGGAATCTTCTTTAGCCTTGTTTGACAGGCTTGATGTCTTCTTGAAGATTGAGTTTGTGGACTGCTACTTTGGGGTCTAAACCAGGCATTTCAGCGTAGGACCATGCAAAGCAATCAACGAACTCACGAAGAAAAGCGATATACTCGGGTAACTCATCATCCTTTATATTCTTGCTTATGAATACAGGACGTGGGTTATCTGGTGTTCCCAAGTCTATCTTTTCAACAGGATCTTCTGTTAGAAGGTTCGAAGGTGGTTCCTCCACAATATTTTCGGAGGCTTCCAGCTCAACAAAACCTTATGGGATTCCAAGGGCATTTGTAGACCGAGGGTTTGTTCCTTTCCACGGGTCTTCTTGATTGGTGATCTTCTCAAGGCTTGCTATGAGATGGTCCCAATCGCCTGTTGAAACTGGGTCGAAGTAAGGTACTTCTTTTGGAGACGAGGGCTCTTCTGGGTCAGAATAGCACAAGTCTGTATTATCGGACGATTCCTCTTTATCATCAGAGAAATCGTACCAATTGGATGAGCTTCCTGGATCTTTGTCAAACGACTCTTCAAAGAGATATCCAGGGAGATCGATGTCTTTATGGACTTGAGATGTTGAGGTTCGGTCGGTAAATCGACTTTTAAGCCTTTGTGTCAACTGTCTCAGGGGGGTATCAGGATCATACCCTAACCCATATGAAGACTTTTCTACATGACCGTAGAGTCTCCAATCTTCTAGCTGGCTTTTGGTCAAGGCAGGCCCCAATGGCGTGAGAATACCGCGTCTTTCTCCCAAACCTACTGGGTTTTGAGCGTCATAGCCCATTTTCTTCATAATTGCTTGTGCCACAGGACTATATAGAGATAGCTGAGGCATACCTTCATTTTGGAAAGGTTCCAGCATGGAGTTTGATGAAGAAGCGTCCGATCTATGGAAGAAGATCGGCCTTTTCTTTGGTGATGTTGCCGGAACAACAAAGGAAGCATACGTAAGATCTTCTACGTCAGCAG
The DNA here is from genome assembly GCA_028538565.1 of Umbellularia californica. Classification (NCBI taxonomy): domain Eukaryota; kingdom Viridiplantae; phylum Streptophyta; class Magnoliopsida; order Laurales; family Lauraceae; genus Umbellularia; species Umbellularia californica. The sequence goes on along the minus strand of JAPQWN010000010.1, from coordinate 37,913,970 downwards.
GTGTCTTCATCGGAGTGAGAGCAGGCTGAACTTGTTGAGTGTCAGCTTGGCTTGACGAGGTGTCGTCTTCTGGCTCTGAGTCTGAATCCGTGTCTTGCTTGATAGACACGAAAGAGACAACAAATTTGCCCCCAGGCTTTTGCTTTGCCTTCTTCACTCTGGTTGTGATGACCAAAGGTTTTGAAGATTTGAAGGAGATGACGAAGGGAGATTGACTACTCTCTTCTAATTTGCCGGAGGGTTTGTTTTCTTCCGGTGATTTTTGAGGAGCCTTGCCTTTATCTTTCTGGAGATTTTCAGCAGGGGGTGCTATTTCCTCTTCTTCTTTTTCGCCTTCATACATTTGGGAGTCTGCGAAGTGGACTTCTTTACCTTTGAAGGGTCTTCTGTCCGCAAACACTTGATGTACCATGCCGTCGTCGCCGACGAACTTGATGCATTGATGTAGAGTTGAAGGGACAACACCATTCTCGTGTATCCAGGGGCGTCCGAGAAGGATGTTGCAGCATGAAGGGTTTTTATTGCATACACAGTTACTTCAGAGATAAGATCACCGATCTGCAATTTGAACCTGATTTTGCCGATAGGCCTTTGAGTACTCCCATCGTATCCAAAGATAGATACAGATGTGTGGCTTAGCTTGCTGGGTGGGATGCCCAACTCTTCGAGAGCCGAAGTGGAGATGAGGTTGAGTGCAGAGCCTGGGTCAATCTGAACTCTATGTATCGGCATTTCTTTGATGTACCCTGTGAAGTACAGGGGTCGGTTGTGCCTTGCTCCGCCAAGTAGGAGGTCTTCCTTAGTGAATGCGATGGTTGCACTGGCTGCCTTTTGAACCGAGAGGCATTGGATGCATGATCCCTCGCTTTTCTCTTTTTCTCCTTTTAAGGAGGTTTCTAAGTTTTTGACCCGGTAGTCCATTTCAATTTGGAGGACTTGTGGGGCATGTTTGTCGACATCCTCATTCAGTTTTTGTAATTCTGAGATGAGATTATCACGAGTGCGTGGAGACATTCGCAATAAGTCTAGGATGTGAAGACGTGCAGGTATGTGTTTGAAGTGCTCAACCAAGTCATACTTGAAAGCCTCCTTGGGGCCTGCATGTTCATTGTTTTTGCCACTGGGGGCGCTTACAACATCTTTTCCCGAAGGATTTACATAAGTAAAGGAAGATTGGTTGTAATTCTTGTGGTAGTCCCGGCCAGAGCGGGTGCCTCTACCAACTTCGAGAGCTTCTTGAGAAGGATCTTCGTTTGGAAGATTGTCTTCAGGATCAAGAGGCTGTCGTTTTTCATCTACTGGGGATGTATCTGCAGCAGAGTTGCCATCCTCAGTGATTGTGTTGCACGGAGCATTTTCCGAGAGCAAGTCCTGAACAGCATCCAGCAGCTTTTCTTCTGTGTTGACTATTTCATCATCCCAAGCATCATTATCTGGGTTTTCTTTATGATGATCAGTCGGGAAGAATGTGTATCCTGAAGTCACAGTCTCAGGAGAAGAAACCTGAGAGGGTGTCATCTCTGTGAAAGTCACGTGAGACGAGGTAGCTCCAGAGGATACATTGCTAGGCGTCGTCGGAGTATAGGTAATCTCATCAGACGACGCTTCAGAAGAGCTATAGTCCTGATATATTACATTACAGGAAGCTCTGATAGGAGATGTTGCCTGCTCGGAGTCAGACTCATCCTCGGATGTAAGAGGATCGTCTATCCAGCAATGTTCTCCATTTTCAGGAGTTAAGGGTGGATGTACCTGATTATCTTCAGGGACTTCAGGCTCTGGGTTGCGAGGAGGCTCATTAATGCGATCTTGCTCTTGTTCTAGAGCGAGACGCTGCAAGATCCTTGCATATTCTTCAAGATCAGGCATGGGAGCCAGATCCTCTTCTTCGTCTTCTCCGTGTGGCTCAACATAGTTGATTTCCACTGGAGCAATGACAGGTGCTGGGTTAACAGCATCTTCTTGTGCAGCCACTTGATCTTCTTCATCATCAGACCAGGATCCTTGTGGTTGCAAAGGGTTATACCAGATTACTGGCATAAGATGAGACTCAGGAACCCATTCTTCATCGGAGAGATATTCTCCTGTTTCAAGGGATTCCTCCCACTCATCAGTGTAGCCGGACTCGAATCCATCATCGGTGTCGCTAGACTCGTATCCATCAATGGAGAATCCAACTACCGAGTTGCAAGAGTATGATGCCCCCTACATAGCTTCTTCTCTGAATCGAGGTGGCATGAAATCACTGAGAGTGAAGTTTCTTACCGCTTTTGAAGTCTCTGGAAGGGACGTTTCTGTTGCCCTTAGTGAAGTGGTAGAGGAGGCCTCTGCCTTTTCATGGACTTCTTGTTTTGGCTGGGTCTTCTCTTGCCGTTTGAGCCTGAGGAGATGTTTCCTAGCCTGCCTTCGCTGTTGAGTTGTTGGCTTTGTTTTGACGATCTCCCAGTTTTCATCTTCCAAGAGATCGGGATGTACCCATATAGGTTGTCCATCTGGTGTTGGATAGGGAACCAGCTCCTCGGACGCTTGAATTTTGTTTATCACCATGAAGGAAGTAGTGATCTTCTTCTTCGGTGATTTTGGTGTTTGTCCACATGACACCATGTTGACGGAGGCAGTCCCATAGTTTTTGTCAAAGGTGATGACTCCGTTTTTCCACATCTCATTGATCTTCTCTCTCACAACAAAGCATTGATTGAGAGGATGCGAGACCATCTGGTGGTATGGACAGTACCGAGGATCGTTGGTTTTGCCAACATCGCCTGGTCTTTTGGGTTCAGGCAAGGTGAGCTTGCCGTTTGCCACGAGAGCCCCGAAGATTTCGTCAACATCTTCATCGAACGGGTATTTCTTTTCTACTCGCTCTTTGAAGGCATCAGAGAGTTCAGGTCTCTTACCTGCAGCTCTGTTTTCAGCTTTCTTTGGTTGCTGAGGAGCTGACTTGGTTTGCACATTGAGGACCTCTTTCTTCTTTGGTTTAGAGGTTGCAATGGCGGTTGGCTCTTTTCTTGATGACTTCTGACTGTTGAGGTCTTTAATCACCGTTTCAGCTTCCATAGAAGCTTCCAGGAGTTCTCCCAGGTTTTTTGATTTGTTGCCGATGATCATGGAGCGGATTCTAGCTCTCATGTTGTTTCGGCAGATGTCGACTAGCGACGCTTGTGGCAGTACATCTGAGCATTTGTACGCCATTGCTTTCCACTTGTGAATGAAGTCATAAGTTGACTCATTCTCTCCCTGTTTTAGGCTGCAGAGCTGTGCCATGGTAACAGGATGATCCTCACCTTTGAAGTGAGTCAGGAAGCGTGTCTCTAGCATGGCCCAATTTTGGATGGAGTCCTCCGGAAGAGTGGAGTACCAATCGAAGGCCGTACCTTTTAGGGTACTTGCAAAGAGGCGGATCTTGAGTACATCTTGATCCGCGATAGCTCCCGTCAAAATCTTGAAGTGGATGACGTGCTGTCTGGCTGATCCTTTCCCCGTATATGTTTGGAGAGTAGGATGTTTGAATTTTGTGGGGAACGGGACCGAGTCCATCCATAAAGGATATGGTGGCTTGATCCCATGCTCCTTGAGTATATCCTCTTCTTTAGCTTTGGCGAGGATACTGTCTATGTCCTTTTTGGTAAGGGCGCGTGACTCATTTTCTTCACGATTTTCCTCTTCATTGAGATGATTCGGAGGAGGCTCATTGTTCACCTGATTTTGGACAACAAGGAGAAGGTTTTCCATCAGAGTTTCAATCCTCTGCTGGCCTTGTTCCAACTGCTGGATGCGTGTGAGCGCATCATCTTGAGGTGGATTCTGAGGGGGTAGCTCAGAATTTGTAACCAGGACGTTCATTCCTCGGGATTCAAACGAAGAAACCGGCCTGGTGACTGAGCTGGGGCTCATTCTTTTTTATGACGAGCTTGATGAAGGATTACTCTCCCGTCCTAGGCTTGAAGGGGCAGGAGATTCTTCGGGATGTCTTCGTGTCCTGGTGACGCTACGGGTCACCGGACGTCGGACATGGATTTTTTATGCTGACTTTTGGCGTCTTCTGGTTTTTCCAACCATATGGACGGCAGCAACTTGGTCGGGTCTTTCTTTTTCGACCCATTTGTGGGAGACTTGAAGTGTAGGAGGCTGGGTCCGTTGCTTCTCTAGTCTCTTTTGTTGATATGACGCACGGCGGCGTGCTCGACGAGCGATTTGAGCTTTGGTCAGCTCTGGCTGGGCTCTAACGATGAAGGATGTGCTCCCTCAGGCGCAGCAGCCGAGCCTGTCTTCTTTATAGCTAGGCAAGGACAGGATCCGGACCCGGTCCGTTGCCTGTTGCAGCGAAGCTTTGAATTTTTCAAGTTCGGCCCCTGTAGAGATAAAGGGTCGAACCGAAGGAGTGTAGGCCTTAGCAGGTGCTTGTAGAGGCCTGGTGATGCATGATCTGATTTTGGGCCTGTAGGAACAAGCCGGCTCATGCTGGGTTGACTTGGGAGTCAGGTTGGAGATAGGTCTCTCCTCTTTCATGTAGGCAAGAGGGTAGAACTGGTTCTCCTTGAGTGGGGCCAGGTATGCTGGCTTGGTGGATGTTTGAGACCTTCTTTGTTTTGGGGAAGGTCTTGGAGACCAAGTCTTAGGGTAGACCTGGTTGGTTGGGGGTCGAGGCTTCGCGGGGGTGCCGCGGGCTTCGGGCTTTTGGGCGCTCGTCTTTGGTGTCACGGGAGTGACACGTTGAGAGGCGATCTTTTGCTTTTTAGCAGGCGCAGCTTGTTCTTCAGGAAGTGGGAATGGTCCCAGCGTCCCAAAGAAGATAGTCCGAGGAGTCGAGGTCGACCCGGAGTTCAGAGATTTGCCGAGGGAGTTGACGCTTCGGCAGCTGATAGGGCGCTTGTAAGTGCGCTCAGTTTGCTTCTGTTGAAGCATGAGTTTGTGCTTGTTCTCATCGAAGATAATGGTTAAGGCTGCCATTGTTAGTTTCAAAATTTCTGAAACAAGACCACATCCATTAGTAATCACAAGAATATGATGATCAGAAATGGGGAATTCTATGATTTTGTCTTTTCAAATTGCTCAAGGGATATGACCCAAGCGATATGAAGAAGGCAAAAAGCCATAGATGGTACAATTGTTCTGACAGCAAGTATGGTGAGCCCAGAATGAGCGTTCCAGTGACTGCTAGAAGCAATTGTAAACCTAAATTCGACTTATCGAGAAGCGGAGCTTTGCTCGAGATAAGAAGAATATAAGGTAGGAGTTACAAATGTGCCGGTCACAGATACAGTAGACCCTGAAAGGGCGTACCAGTATTGCTAGGCACAAATGTTGGAAATCGCATCCATGAGATGGGATTCTCTTTTTTTTGAAAGGTCAGAAATGGATTCGTCAAAGAGAGCAGGTGGCATTCCGATTCAAATACGGGCTCAACGATTTCCGCGAGCGCCAGTACTCATAAGGAAAGAGACCACAATTTCTCGAATCTGAATCCAAAAGTGACGAGTTTTTTTTTTTTTTGAAATGTCAAGATTGGTTCCATCAAGGAGAGCAAATGGAATTCCAATCTGAACACGGTCTCGGCGATTTCCGCGAGCGCCAGTGCTCAGAAAAGAAGAAACCAAAATTTCTCAGATCTGAAATCAAAAGTGACGAGTTTTTGAAGATTTTTTTTTAAAATGATTTTTTTTATTTTTTTATTTTTTTATTTTTTTTTAAATATTTTTTTTATTTTTTTTTTGAAGATTTTTTATTTTAAGATTTTTTTTTTGAAAATCTTTTTTTTTTATTTTTAATTTTGATTTTTTTTTGTTTAAGATTTTTTTTTTTGAAAATCTTTTTTTTTTATTTTTAATTTTTTTTAATTTTTTAAGATTTAAAGACGAGAGAGTACACATAGGCCTCCTAACCCGGTCTTATGAAACCTCAATTGATAGAATTGCCCCCAGGTAAGGGTAGGATTACTTAATGAACCCGTTTGGAGGACCCTTGCCTAGAACAGTCAAGCTGTCTCCACACTCTGGACAAGGCTTTTCTTGAATCAATCGTGATCAAAGAACGCAATTGGTTTAACCTTAGTGGTCCATGTCTTTTTATTTATTTATTAAAAATCTTTTTTTTTTAGATCCCTGACAGACTCATCGAAGAGAAACGATGGCCCAATCCCCGATCCGAACACAGGCTCAACGATTTCCGCGAGCACACATGCCCAGAAGAGAAAGGATCAAAGTTTCTCAATTTTGAATCCAAAACGAGAAATTGATTTTTTATTTATTTTTTTTTTTTTTGAAATCTCTAATGAACTCATCGAAGAGAAACGATGGCCCAAAACCTTAGTCAAACGGGCTCAACATTTCTGCAAGCACCAAAGAACGATAGGATAGGATCAAAGTTTCTCAATTTTGAATTCAAACTAAGAAAACTGATTTTTTTTTTTTTGTTTTTTTTTTTGAAAAGAGAAAGAGTGGAAACAAACTCAAAGAAATAGAAATTTCCAAAAAATCCCATCTCATTTTTTTAGGATGCAAAATCCAACATAGGCTACCAGCTAGAAAGTAGCCAAGGAATCCGGAAAAGAACTATAAGCATAGAGCAAAAAGTATGATATGCAAATATTTCATTTCCGAGCACCGTGTTCTCAAATGAACGAGTCCCACCGGGTGTGCCAGCTTGATGGAACGCGCTCCTGCCGAGGGTGCTACCGGGGTCGGCGGACGTGGGAGTCCGTCGGGTCCGGCCCTTTCGCGCCCGGGGGGCTGAAGCGTGCATCAACATTTCTTTGTGTGGGTGTGCCAGATTTTCTATTTTACTTGGAATTGCAAGTGGTAATCCGGAGATCGACCTTCGCAAGTAAAATGAAAATCAACTTCTTTCAAGTTTTCCATTGTACAAATATTTAAGAAAAGAGACATTTTCTTAGTTTGCCGTGAAAGGCGATTTTGTTTGGCATTTATAGCCGATTTTGGCGTTTATAGCCGATTTACAATTCTCATCAATAATGAAGGACAAGAGTTGTGATTTTTGTCTCTTTTAGAAAAATACAAACTACAATGAAAAGCAAGAAAAGGAGGATCCAACTTCTCAGGAGATTGTGGGGGACTCGTTCAGATTGACGGTCGCAAGCCATGTATGGGCTTCACCATCATCCATGCAGATGAGAACAGTGGATGCTCTTGATTCGCTTGGCTTGGGTATAACCTCAGATTTTTAGAGGACAAAGACCAAGAGGAGGTCCTATGTCCAATAAAAAGCTAAGTAAACGGGCTGAAAAGCCATGTCTAAGCCATTGGAGGCAGCGGGAGAAGGCAAGGACCTTGGGGGGGAGTACCCCCCAAGGGACTTTTTGTCACCTTGTAGTGGTGCTCGGTGCAGAACTTCAGCAGAGTTTTCTCTCTTTCTCTAGACTTTGTCTGTCTGGAATTCGGGATTCTCTGGATACGAGCTCTGGATTCTTCTTTTTCTCCGATTTCAATGGAATGCTCTCCTATTTATAGGCTTTTGGTAGCCATTTAGGAGAGCTTTTATGGGCTTTAATGGCTTTAATGGGAGGAGTTACAAGATTTATTTCTTGATTTTGTAACTCCTTTTTCCTTGAATCTGATTGGCCGATGGAGATTAAGGGCTTTTAATCACCTTAATTACCACAATGGGAGGAGTTTCATGGCTTGAATGCCATGACTTAATTGATTTGTAACTCCTGGATGCTTGCTTCTGATTGGGCCGTCCAAAGAAATGAATTAATGACTGCAATAAAGCTAGTCAATTAACTGCATTAAATGGTCGCCGAGCAGTTGAAGAGTCGCGGGCCGCGCCGCGTCTTTTGGAATTCTTCTGGCGATGATCATCGATGGATCTTCATGCTAATCGACATCGGATGAACATGTAACTTCAGACATTGATAGCTAGCAGCGGGCCGGTGACATCTGTCTTGTCGATTTCTCGATCGGTCGGACAGAAAGAGCACTTTTTAGGTCAATCGGTCGGCGATCTTGGAGCGATCAATGATGATTTTATGCTTTGACGGCGGATCTGAGACGTCGTCGGATATGAGTCAATTTCAAGCACTAAAAATCACATTTTTAGGAAACCACAGGGCCAAAGTGCGCGAAACGCGAAAAGGGACGGAAAAACGGGTCACCGGCGAAAAATCTGGTGACCCGGATTCCATGGTCGCTGGCGACCATGGGCCGGCGACCCTGGGCCGGCGACCATGGGCCGGTGACCCTGGGCCAGGGTCGCGGGCTGCGTCCCTGGGGGTTTTTCTCCCCTTTTTGGTCCATTTTGCGGTCTTTTTCGTCGTTGTTTTCTTCTGTATTTTTCCTGACATTTCCTCTCATTTATTGGCTTGATTTCCCTGTAGAAAACCTAATGAGAATCCTTGCATTTTTAGAGTGTAAAGTTTCCAATTTTCCGGGAAAGCCGAAGACTTTGTCGCATAGAGCTGCTGATTTTCCGCCAGAAGCTGAAACTTGGTCAAACGATGTCGGAATGACCTGAAATTTGAGGTGGAGCCTCCTGAGCAATAAATAAGACCAACCATAGGCTTTTGTTTGAGTTTTGAAGCCGTTTGGGGTCCCGTCGATGCTTCACTTGATTTTGCTGCGGGGAAAATGCCGAGCTTTGATATGTGGCCAAACGATGTCCGATTGACCTGAAATTTGACGGGGAGCCTATTGGAGTCATTTTGAAACGTTCCATGGGCTCCGTTTTGGATGTCATGGTCCCGGGTTGCTCCGCCGCCGGTAGGCTTGATTTTCTCTCGGAGTATCGAAACCTGGTTAAACGTTGTTGGAATGACCTGAAATTTGACGTGCAGCCTTTTGGAAGCATGTTGAAGCCACTCATGCACTTGGTTTGATGAGCGAAGGCTTCGGTGGTTCCCGCCGCCGGGAGGCTTGATTTTGCTGCTCGAGCATTGATGGAGGGTCAAACGTTGTCGGTTTGACTTGAAATTTGGCATGGAGCCCTTTTGAGACATGCTGGAGTCATCCGTAGGCTCTGATCGAAGTTTTGACGTCTCCGATGATGTCGCCGCCGGGAGCGCCATTTTAACTGTCGGAGAAGCGAAGTTAGGCCAAATGATTCTGAAATGGCCCGAAACTTCATGTGTACTCTTCTCTTGGCTATCTTGAAGGATCTTGTAGTTTTTGTTTGATTCTGACAAGATTTGATTTTTTTGGAGAAATTGCATTGCCTATTTATGGCAGGTTGCGACTTCATGCAGCTTTCTTGATGTTGAAGAGGCAAAGTGACATTTTTGGTGTCAACAAGCACCATCATATAAAATCAGGGAAAAAACCTCTCAGTCGCTACATTTAACACCGCCAAAAAAACCGAAAAACAAAATCATCTCAATTGTTACGTTAACACCACCAACTAAATGTGCCACCAAAATTGCGGTCCGATTCACGATCACATCAGACTCTGCTTTAAGAACCATCATGTACCAAACTTTTGGCTTTCATTGTTGCGAGTGCAATTGCCGGCCATTGCCTTTGTCTTCAATTGGACTCCTGGCTTTCGTGCCAATCTAGTATATTTCTACAGTTTTTCGTTTTCTGCAATGAAATAAAACATCAATAAGAAGTATTGAAATACATAGATTCATCACTTCAGCCCAATAGCACAAACATTCTTATAGAGTAAAAAATCCTTAATCCCTTCATCAAATATACCCATCAACCGAGGAAGAAAATTCCGAATATGAGAGAAGAAAGTAAATGGTGCTAGCTGCAAGAGAGATATACAGCACTGCATCATGTCTATGTAGCACATTGACAGAAAGACAGTGAGGTTTGGGATTTTCTTTCTAACCCACAAATGTAGCGGTGTTGTATAGGAGTAGCCCCAAGTATGAGATGTTGAGAGAAAGAGGGAGAGAAATGGCGCTGGGTGCAAGAGAGAGACGAAAAATAGAGACTCTGAGAGGGAGAGATGGCGCCGGTTGAGAGAGAGAGAGAGAGGACAAAAAGGGAGGGTCGGGCCGGAAAGGAGAGAGATAGGGAGGCACACAGAAAGAGAGAGAGAGAGAGAGAGAGAGAGAGAGAGGGAGGGAGGGAAAGGGAGAGATAGAGATAGGGAGGGGGTGGGGAGAGGGAGCGGGATTCTAATTTTTAGCCTTTTATGGGGCGCTCAGAACACCGTTGGATTATTCATGAGATCAGACGGCTGCAGCTATCCCTTATTTTATTCATAAAGGAAATTTGTACAGGATCATTTCTCATATTTGATTTTCTCTAATTAATAAAGATTTTAGCAAATTCTTATTATCATGATGTGAATGAAATTGAGATCCCACTACATGATTTGACTCTACAAGTGTTAAGCGGGATCGTTGCACTGTGAAATCCGTGGGTCCCAAGGATCTCAGATCTCAGGGAATGACACAAATAGATTCATTTTCTTTCTCTAATATGTGTATGCGAGCCAGTGGTAGTACAGGAGGAGGTAGAAATGTGAATGATATTTAATAAAAAGGAGTGGAAGAATTTTTAGCTCAACCCAAAGCATTGGTGGCTCAAAACAAGAAGGATTTAGGGTGCTTTAAAGGATTTCAAAATGGTAGCTTCCCGTGATGGAAATTAGATGGTGGGTATCTTTTGAATGAGGTCATACTTGACCCCTCACTCTCACCTTATTTCCAGCCTAGATAGAAGAATTTTATAGATTGGTCCTAATAGATTTTTTTTTTTTTTTTTTTTGTAGGAGATCCTAACAGATTAAGAAAAAAAAAAGGGAAATTTTCAAATATGACCTTAAGTTTTTGCCTTATTTCAAAAAAGGACACAAGTTTTAAGAATTTTCAAATTAGTCCCTAAGCTTTCCAACAAATTTTCAATTAAGGACATCCGGCCATTTAAAGTTATTTTTTGGTAACTTCTTCCCTCAATATTTTGAAAATACCCAAATTACCCTTCATTCAAAGCCATGACATGGTTTCAATAGCCACTACATGCAGCCAATCACTGTAGGGATACTAGGTATCCTTGATCACTGTGAAGACACCGGCGAGGGAAATGAGGAGAATATAGAGGAAGTGAATGAGAGTTTTATTACAATGAAAGGTAATTTGGGTATTTTAAAAAAAAATAGGAAAAAAGTTGCCGAAAAATAACTTTAAATAGATGGATGTCCTTAATTGGAAACTTCCTAAAGAACTTGGAGACTACTTTGAATAGTTTTGAAACTTGTGTCCTTTTTTAAAATAAGGACAAAACTTAAGGACCTTTTGAAATTCTCTCAAAAGAATGATGGATGAATATTTTAGTGGTTTGATATTGTTAATAAATATTTATAGAAATGCAATATGATATGTTATTTCATATGGTACTTAAACCTCATCTAACTATGCCTCACAAACTTTGGACAAAAAATACACCATTAGGTGGGGTCCCTCTGTCTGGTTCATTTATACGAACCACTTGATAAACCATCTGACCCATCTGAATGGACCACAAACACACACCCTTCCCAACGATCACTGATCCCATTTTTTCACACCAATCCAAACGGACAGGAATGTTGGATTAACTATCCATTTCTTCTTCTTGATATAAAATTACTGAACTCATCAGCCACTATAAAAGTGATTACGTTAATCTAATGTGCTTCAAATTTTATATAAAGGTAGAGCCCATCCAGGTCTTTCAATCTCCCCTTTGTCACATTAATTGGTGGTAACCCAGTTGGGCCTCACAATAGGTGCACACACGTGTGTTGGTTAAAAGGTGCACAGGGGTGTGTGTGTATAGGAGCACTGACAACGCACGGGCATTTTTTAGGAGAAAAACAACACTCCTAGTTGGGCTCACTAGGATGCATGATAATTATAAAAGCCCATTGCATGGAAAGGTCTATATGTAACCTATGTATATGAAAAATCTTAACTACATAAGACCATCCTAACCTTTTGAACCATATCCCTAAAATTTAATGGTTTAGACATCATTTTATTATGATTTTAACCCAATGGAGAGGAAATTTTGGATGAGTGTCAAATTTGCACTTCTGATCGACTATTCACGGCGTTAGTGTGTGAATAGATTGGGTTGACTCTAGGTGAGCCCCATGACACAAAAAAAAAAAAAAAGAGAGGTAGGAAAAAGGGGTGTTTTGGAGAACTCCACACACACACACACACAAAAAAAACAGACACACACGCAGAGTAGTAAACTCTGAATAGTTTGCATTTTTTAAGGCCAGGGAAAACCCTGTACAATTAACAAAAAAAAAACAAAAAACTTGGACCCAAGACCTAGTCTCTTGCTAACACTATAGACCATGGCAGTAAACTTAGAATAGAAGGCATCAACCCAGCAACTTCTTTAGGAATTCATGTGTAGGAAATCGTGTGGCCCGCATGGCACGGATCCCACGTCAGATCAAGCAGGGCTAATGCCAACAGAGAATACAATCTCACTTTATGTAAAACTTGATCTGGTCCCACTAATAAGACTCCCAATAGGATTAGTAGATGTAGGTTTTTTGGCATAGAAGTCTCTAGTAAGTGTGACTCTTTGGGACTTATCTATGTAAGATAAGGGAGCCATGGGGTTGTTATTATTTCATCTCATAGTAAAGACAAGAGGCGAAGAAATCCGCGAAGCTTCTTAATCGTCGGAATGCACATATATCTCCGGCCACATGCCGAAGTCTCCGCATCCAAATCCATCATCATACTACAGGAAAAATGATATTTAGCGGCGGTTTTAGCAGCGGTCTGCATAGACCGCCGCTATATCCAATTTTTTTTCGCAAACCCGCCTATAATTACTTTGTTTAGTTTGGCTTTCTTATTCCGCCCCTACAAGTCTCCCATCCCTAAGATCTCGATGGGCCCCTTTTCGATTTCCTCTTTTCTCGTTCTTCTTTTCACTTTTAGACCTCAACGAGCCACTCTTCCATTTCCTATTTCCTCTACCAGATCCATCAGAAGAAGATCTGATAGATCGAGATTTGACTGAAGAAATAGCAGATTCGGCTCTTCCTGCTCAACAGTTGAAGATTTTGGCGGCCAAAATCAAGGACCAGGTGAGATTGGGTTTGGGTTTTCGGCTTCAAATCTTTCATAGGAATCTCTGAGATTGGGTTAGGGTTTTGGTGTGGTGGGATTAAGTGAAGAACCAGGTGAGTATATTTTCTTCTATAATCAGCTGAGCAGATCTGGTAATTTACTTTTCAGTACTTCGTGTTTTAACATTTGAGATATCGATCTGATCTTCGTTTCGTATTTTTCGCAATGAAATGAGGAGTCTGGCTTCATAATTTGGTTGAAGTAGCTTTTAGTGTTTAGGATCCTTTTAGTTTCAATGTTTAGTGTTTTTAGCTTGGAGTTATCAGATCTGAACTTCATTTCTGATTTTTTTACGGTGAAGATGAGAAATCCGGAAAACCCCATTGACTCTCACAAATCTAGTGATTTTCATCTACTAATTTTGATTTTAATCCCTTTTTTTCATTGATTCACGTTCTATGTCTCTGTTTAATGGTTTTGATATGGCACATGTAGAGATCTTGAGTTCTTCTTCTCTATATTGAAACCGAACATGTTTTGAGCTCTTTTGTTTTAGTGATTCCAGTTTTCGTTTCAGTTTCCATTGGTTTCTCTGAAGAACAACGAGTTTGGTACGTTCCTCCTTGGTATTGTTAGCTTTTGTAAAAAAAAAAAACCCCATTCTGAAGATCATTTTGCGGTAACTCATGTTACTTACTTGTAAAAAAAAAAAAAAACAAATTTTTTAGGGTGGGAGGACGATTTGCAATTTTATTCTTCCAATCCTCCTCTTTGGGTCCGATCCTCTAACTCGTGTGACTTGTAAAACAAAACAATTTTTAAGTTGGGACATGTGTAGCATCCATAACCAGAGGATAAGATACTGGTGCTGACCCATAATAGATACCACACCTACAAGAATTGTAAGGAAGATGGCTAAGAATTGATTTCTTAATTGGAGTCCAATTTGATACTGGTGCTGGATGAATTTGCATATTGCCTTCTCACTATCCCCGTAGATTAGATATCTCATTGTAATTATCCCTACAGATCTCTCTCTCTCTCTCTCTCTTTTTAGTTAACTATTTAATTATTATACAGTCTCAATCTATATAAGCAATGCATGCCGGTCACAGTGACTCAAACCATTCATTCCATAATCTCCAAGACTACTATGTGTAGTTTCATTTAGAACGATCGATTCCATTTGCTCAAAATCATGTGTTATCTTCATAGATATTGACTTAATGATCCTTTGGGAGTATTGCCCAATATCTTAACTCTTAGCTGCGATTTTTTTTTAAAACTCTTTTTAAGTAGTTGCACCAATGTTCCACTTGGGTTGGTAAGCTGGTTTGACATAAAAGACTACTCAAAGATATATCACCCACGGTGGCACTATTTCAGTCAAACTTTTCTAAGAAATTATGTTAATGTTTTTGTTAACTGTTATATATGGTGGCGAAAACAATAACTACACATTTGTCAGTTCAACAAAGTAAATGATTATACAGAGGAAAGGGCACATCATAGTTTGAAAAAAAAAATAGAAGCTAGGTCTAATAAATGACTTCAGGGTCTAGTAAATGACTTATTTGGAATTTTGAAATATTGCCAAATTAATATGATATAATGTGAACTATAAAAGCACAAACAATCCCTTTGAAATTCCCATTTACCGTGTAAAGTCTGTGAAGCTAACTTGCACTGTGAAAATATCTTTTCATGGATAGGGTAGCATTATTTGCATCATATTCCAGACTCTGTAAAATGCTTCATTATAACTCTATGCCGCATATCGATGCCATGTCTGCATTCGTATCTGACATCGTAGTTTTAATGTTTCATGTTAACACATTAAATGTAAGTAAGTTATATTTCTGATGCATACCAATTGCTGTAGTTATTGAGTGTGATCGCATGACTCAATTTGTTGAATTTCAAAGTTGAATCTCATCTTCTAAACCCAATCTATTTTAGGTATTTTTTTCATTTTAGTTTAAGTTTTATTTTCTCAACAATATTTTTTTTTTCTCAATAGCTTCAAGCTCCATCTATGCACGATTTAGTTTATTTTTTAAGATCCAAGCTTCAATATCCAAGTTTACCGGCCGTGCCAGCAACAGTTGAATCAGGTAATACTTCTATGCTACCTTTGACCCTTATGGGATTAGGGTGCTCCACCATATAACTTGTTAACTTCTTTTACTCTTTTTTTCCCTGAATTAGAGGACTCATATACTATAATTTAGATAGTTTCCAAAATTGTAAGCAGCTTTGCTTCTTAGTTCAACATTTTAAATGCCCAAACAACTTTTATATAGAAATTTGTGTGGAGCCAGTTTTCATAAAAAGCATTAAGCTTATGGGCATCTTAGAACACAGTAGTTCGATTAATGGTCTAATATCCTTTTTCTGTATCTCTCACCCCATATCAAAACTATTGTAATAGCAGATCCACTGAAGTGTGGGCCTTGTGGGCACCAATCTTTTTGCTGTGTGCATGCTTTGCATTGAGGAGCATTGTTACACCCTGACCCAGACTAATCATGATTAATGCTAATTAATTAGGATTAATGCTAATTAAGCACGAATAATTGGGTTAATGAAGTTTAAAGACCTAAGAGAGACATATTAGTCTCAAATAATGCATTAAGCATAATGGAATGAGTTTGAATGGAAATAAGTTGGTTAAAATAGGTTTAGACTCAAACAAGGTAGGCTAAGGACTTTTTCGTAAATACGGGTTTTCACGTATTTCGTCGAATACGGAAGTTCTTGATACCAACGTGTGTATTTCGAATAGTACTTTAACTTTCGTAATAGG
Organism: Umbellularia californica; assembly: GCA_028538565.1. Taxonomy (NCBI): domain Eukaryota; kingdom Viridiplantae; phylum Streptophyta; class Magnoliopsida; order Laurales; family Lauraceae; genus Umbellularia; species Umbellularia californica. Next base: position 37,898,179 of record JAPQWN010000010.1, on the reverse strand, counting down.
CGCGATCCCATTTGACCTCAAATGGACCAAGTGAGGTTTCATTTGACTCAAAATGAAATATAAGACTAAAGAAGAGGGGGTTTTGGTGTGAGAGAGCTATATATTAGAATGAAATGAGGGAAATGAACTCATTTCACCCAAACCCTAGGCATCTCATCTCCATCTTCTTCTTTTCTCTTTCCATTCCCCTTCATCAAGAGTGAGGTTAGGAGTGATTCAAGGGGGTTTTGAGGAGTTTATCTTCATCTTCATCTTCTTCCTCAAGCCACTCCTCCATTGTTGAAGTGTAGAGCTTGAGAAAGATCTCAAAATCCTTTCCTTTGAGCCTCAAGTAAGTAGTTAAGTGCTTTAGTTGAACTTTCAAGTTCCATTGGTTGGTTAGTGAAGGTTTCTAGAACAAATAGCTCAATGGTTGTGTATTTTCATGTTTTCATGAAGTTAGGGTTTCTTTGGGGATTTTTCCTCTTCAAAGCAAGCTAAGCAAAGAGGACTTTGAGTAGCTAACCTTCAAGAGAGGCAAATATAAACATTTGGTTGTAATTAGTGTTAACCATTGTAGAAATGCTTGGAGTTTCTATGGATTTAGATTTTGTACATTTTTATTGAGTTTTGAGTTGTTTATGGATTGAATGGATGATTAAATGTGTGGTTTTTTTTATGGATTGTGTATGAGGAGGGAAACAGGAGGTTTCCAATTGATTTGTAAGTTGGAATGGATTGGAAGTAGAGAAAGAGGAAAAAGGAATCAGTTTTGAGCTAATTCGTAGTTGGGTTTCGTCCCAGGTCCGATCGATCGGACAGTCCCTAATTGGGACATGTTTTCAGGCCAGGTCCGATCGATCGGAGGACTCAGTTTGAGTCCGTTTGAAATCGATGATTAATTATGTCGGTACTTTGTCTGTGATTAGGAATGGGCTTTAAATGAGTCCTAAAATTAACCCTACCATAATTAAGGACTATTAAGAATAGGAAAACAAAGGAAACAATGTTAGTGAAAATTTGAGTTTGAGTCCAATGAATTTTGGATTTTTGCGTAAACTTGGGGCACTCCTTGTGAGTATGAATGCTCCCTAAATTAGTTTTAAGACTAATTATGGGGTAAAGTGAAACTAGTAAGAATTAAGGATAATGAAGGGAGAATTCCATAGTTAATTACTCGTAGTCTAAATTTCCATGGATGTTAACTACGGGGACTATAATGCACATATCAAATATATAAATGTGATGCCCATCAAAGAATAACACATGCATTTGGTAACTGTTGGTTACACCTAATGTTTGTTTAGGATTGAGATAGAATTAAATAGAAACATGATTGACTAGCAAGTTCCTCATTGTAACATCGTGTCCCAATCTAATGAGATTGGTATCGCTATTCTTCTCTTCCCTCGTTAAGTAGGGGATCATGGAATTGAATCGAATCTAGAAATGGATTGCTCACTGAAAAGTATCGACCCTTGAGTCTGGCACTACTTAGCTACTATCTTAGAACTCTAAATGAGTTCAATGAATTAATAAATGAAATAAATAACTAATCCTACTGCAGTAGATGGATTTGGGGGCGTTCCGGAGCTTCGTGGTGATGCTAGTTGTCCCTGGCCCGGATACTAATAAGTCCCACTATATTCCGATCGTATCTATGGGTATTGATCGATGCCTTCCATTGGAAGATGAATCCTTCCTTTAAGGGAAGATGACAAATGAAACGAAAATGAATGCTATGGTAGTGACCACCCTATACATGTCCGCAAGATTGACTTTTATGTTCATGTATTGATATTGTAGGAACTTTCTAGATTTATCTAGAATTGGAACTGTTACTAATAGATTGATTAAGTTTAACTTATGGATTAACATGCTATTACAAGATCTGTTTATACATTGTTGAACCGTCGTGTTCATTAGTGTTATTGATGGCATTACAGGTCCGTTTGCCCTTGCCGGTGCAGCAGCGCCCCCGGCGGGAGCGGAGGAGACCGCTCCGGTTCCTCCAGGAGGACTGAATGAATGGAATAGTCGGGATACCGTTTGATATGGGTATCCGAGTGCGAATCGGAGTTGGAACATTTTGAGAGAATATTTTGAGAAACATTTTGAGGAGTTATTCTTTTGTATAATCATTTTGGTATGTAATTAATGGTCATTGCACAATATTTTGGATATGCACTGTTTAACAAGTAATTGATGGATAAGATATATAAATAAGGAACATTATTTTGTATACATGTAAATCGTAATTTGATATTGTCAAATATAATTGTTTCCGTAGGATTGTGTATTTGACAGGTTTATTGATAATGTTATCCCTTGTGGATTTCGCTTTAACTTCGGTTAATTCGGGATTTACGGGAGTAAGAATGGGTTCACGGCTCGGGGTTACCGGATCTCGGGCCCGGGTTGTGACAAGCATGATCTTATATGATTCGAAATGGGCAACCGAGGAATGCACAGAGGCATGGTCTTGACCTAATTTGAAGTGGAACATTAACCTTTTGGTGGATTATGTTTCCTGTCAATTAAGACTTTGCTCAATCTGTATGTCGAATTTATAGCTCTACACTGATTTTTACTAATTGAATTACAAAACATTTATCATTTGCTCCATGCTCTTAACTCATCTATATATATATATATATATCTTGGTTGTGATAGGAGAAGAATATGAAAAGATTGTAAATCCTTGCCAATGTAGGCATTGTGCAGTATGAACAAAGTGAGAAAGAGAGAGGAAGGGAGTAATGGTGGGTAGCATGGACATCACCATCATAAAGAGGATCGCAAACATGTATGTAACCTTATCTGAAAAAGTGTGCAGGGGTCTCCTGGATCTCTAGATTGGTCTACTCAAACAATCAACCAATGTGTGCAGAAATAAACAATATGCAGCGGAAAATAAATCAACAAGCACACACCATAAGGACACCAATTTTTAGGTGGAAAACCCTAACCAGGTGAAAAACCACCGATCCAAACCGGATCAAATCAAGCACTATGAATCTTGCAATTACAAGAAACTCAGATCTCCTCCCTAGATATCCCCTACCCAAGGACTAAAGTTACCTTGTGTCGCTTCACGCTTCAACGACTTCACACCATTGATTGCACCAGATCCAGACCAGCACTTGACTCCTCAAATCTTCTCTCAGGAAGATAATCTTCTACAAAGGATGCAGAAGAAGTGACTCTAGAGAACTTGGCAGCACAACTTCATAAAGCTCTAGAGAAGAACTCTCTCAATGATAAACTCTAACTCAGCACTATGAGAGGTGAGGTGTTCCTTTGGAATAGCCTTAGAACCCTTTAAATAGCCCTTGGTTCGTGCTTAAGGTTTCCTAAGATGTTTAGGACTAAAACAAGCAGTTTGAGCACAATCAGAATATCAAGTTTCCAATTTTATCTCACTGTCCGCGCCAGGTTCGCTCGAGCGATCTCTCGGTTCGCTCGAGCGAACAACCCTCTGTTTCAGAACTGGGTAAGATAGAACTCTGTTCGCTCGAGCGGATGCAACGGTCGCTCGAGCGGACCCCTTTCTGGATGATCCGGAAATTCAGCACAGTTTTCTCCAGCTTTCTTCTTCTAATTCCTTCAGGCTTCCTTCTTCTGAGTCCTTCCAATCTTCTAACTTCAAAGGTCTTTTCTAAATAAAACATTACAACTCAAAGACCCAGAGTTTTGTCCAACCCATGAATTTAGCCAACACTAAAAAACCTAACAATCTCCCCCTTTGGCAATTCATGGACAAAACTCCCTAGGACAATACAATTTGATCTACCCATAATGAAACCCAAAATACATTAAAAAAAAACAGCATAGCAATGTAGATCTGCATTGTCTTTGACTTAGTTTGATCTTCTCAACTTGATCTTCTCGAACTCCCCCTTGATCAGTCATTCTCCCCCTTTTTGTCCATAATTTGACAAAGCTAAAAAATACCAGCAGCTTTCTTGTCAATTAGGATCTATAGCTCCCCCTCAATAGCAACTCCCCTTGAATGTATCTTCATATCAGCACTGGGGGTGGGAGCTTGATCTCCTTGATCAGGGCTTTTCACATGTAGCCACCCACACTTGTGTAGTTTGATCTTTCAGCAGAGTGTGAGCAAACTCCTTAGGCAAGTCTGATTTTCTAACCCAAATTGGAGTTGTCTTGGGTGGAGAAAAATTCTTCCGCCATTGCTTGGTCTTAGGTAGACGTTGCAACTTTTTGCAATGCGGACGAATGTGTCCTTCTAATCCACAATGGTGACAAGTGGAGGTGCGTACAGCTCGTGACACATTCATTTTCTTGAAACTACTCAACACATTATTTGAAAGTGCAGTATGTGGAGTAGCATGTGCAACACTTGAAACAAAAATAGTTTTACCTTTAGCATTTGAAGTGGATGCACCATGATCATAACCAAGACCGCTTCTGTCAAAAGGAGGCTTCTGACTATACAAGATGTTTGTAAGAGTCTTCGAACCAGTGTTCATCTTGTTTAGACATGCTTGCTTGACTTCTAGCTCAGATAGAGTGATCTTCAGTCTCCCTTGTAGATCTTGATTTTCAGCTTTCATATTCACTATCTCTTGCTTCATAATCATAATTTCTTTTTCAGCCTTCTCAAGTTTTTGACCATCAGTAGCCAAATTTTCAGCCCAATAGTTTTTCTGACTTTCCAAGAGACGAATCTTTTCAAGTGCTCGCTCTAACTCATTCTTTAATGTAGAATTTTCTTCTTGAGTAGCTTTCAACTTAATTGTGACCTTTTTACCATACTTGGTCATCCTCACACAATCATTAAACGTGGAGTAATATTTTTCCTCCCAATCTTGTTCTTGATTTGACACCTCTTCTTCATTATCATTATCAGACATAGAAGGTCTAGCCAAAAACTGATTGAGTACCATTCTAGAAATCTTGTAGGATCAAACACAATAAAATAGTGCAACTCGCTCTGATACCAATTGAAAAAGTGTGCAGGGGTCTCCTGGATCTCTAGATTGGTCTACTCAAACAATCAACCAATGTGTGCAGAAATAAACAATATGCAGCGGAAAATAAATCAACAAGCACACACCATAAGGACACCAATTTTTAGGTGGAAAACCCTAACCGGGTGAAAAACTACCGATCCAAACCGGATCAAATCAAGCACTATGAATCTTGCAATTACAAGAAACTCAGATCTCCTCCCTAGATATCCTCTACCCAAGGACTAAAGTTACCTTGTGTCGCTTCACGCTTCAACGACTTCACACCGTTGATTGCACCAGATCCAGACCAGTACTTGACTCCTCAAATCTTCTCTCAGGAAGATAATCTTCTACAAAGGATGCAGAAGAAGTGACTCTAGAGAACTTGGCAGCACAACTTCATAAAGCTCTAGAGAAGAACTCTCTCAATGATAAACTCTAACTCAGCACTATGAGAGGTGAGGTGTTCCTTTGGAATAGCCTTAGAACCCTTTAAATAGCCCTTGGTTCGTGCTTAAGGTTTCCTAAGATGTTTAGGACTAAAACAAGCAGTTTGAGCACAATCAGAATATCAAGTTTCCAATTTTATCTCACTGTCCGTGCCAGGTTCGCTCGAGTGATCTCTCGGTTCGCTCGAGCGAACAACCCTTTGTTTCAGAACTGGGTAAGACAGAACTCTGTTCGCTCGAGCGGATGCAACGGTCGCTCGAGCGGACCCCTTTCTGGATGATCCGGAAATTCAGCACAGTTTTCTCCAGCTTTCTTCTTCTAATTCCTTCAGGCTTCCTTCTTCTGAGTCCTTCCAATCTTCTAACTTCAAAGGTCTTTTCTAAATAAAACATTACAACTCAAAGACCCAGAGTTTTGTCCAACCCATGAATTTAGCCAACACTAAAAAACCTAACATTATCTTTTTTGTCCTTCTCATTCTTAGAAGTTTGTCTTTTCTCTGTTTCGAGATTTTGAATAACTGCATCATTCATGGAATTCTTTTTTAACTTCTTCTCCCAAAGGTCAAAAGTTCTCAATCTGGATGTTCTTGTAGATTCCGCTAGACAGATGCAGGTAAGTACTCCCCAAAATATGTCATTTGAGGTTTCCTCATATTTACGATCTTTATTCATTTCTATGTTGTTGTACTGAGTTGCAAAACCATTCAAAAGATTGGGAATTATGGCTAGCTTGAAAAGATTTATGTTACTTGAAGGAAGATTTCATGGCCATGAAAGGATTTAAGCTTCCTCAAAAGCCCAAGAAGAAGTCTAAGTTAATTCAGAAAGGAATACATGTAAGTCTGCTGTTTATGATGGAACTTGAATGAAAATTTACAGTTTAATTTGGCTGGGCATTTCCATAAAGGAAGGCGCATTTTACGGTGATCCCCATCAACCATTTTGTGGGACAACAAAGGATGGGCAAAAGAAAAAGTGCCTCGAAGAATCTTGTTTATATGACTGGATATTACGAAGCTATAATTCTTCCATAATGGCTGGTCTTTTTATGGTGGGTAAGGCTTTGCCTGCGATACCCAACCTTTGCCTCCGCAAATGCAAGAATGGATTTTAGTGATCACTTGAGGATGAACTCAATTGCTATAAGGGAAAAGTGAATGTGTTGTTCTGGTTGTTTCTTTTCATTCATTTTTTTATTTATTCTGCTTGCTATTTCATTAGTAGGAACCATAATTTCTTGTAAATTTCTAGAAAAAATCTTGAGAATCTTGTTAAATTACACTTTCCATTGCAGTTGGTATGCCTGGGTATGTAGGTGGCATTCTGAACTTTAGCACGAGATACAAAGTCAGGAAGAAGAGTTCTAAGAAGGTATTTGATCTTTGGGTTTGATTTGAAAGGGCTAATGTGAGTTGTTTCATATTTAATTGGTTTTTCCTTGCTATTTATTTTGTGTTTTTTGTTGGGCCATTTCATGTAGAGAACCAAAGGCCAGGCCTTTGGTAATATGGAAGCAAAACAGAGTAGAAGATAGATGACCATTATGTTTAGAAGAGTCTATGGGCGAAAAGTGCCAGTCTTCTTTTTTACCCATTTTAATATTTTGTCTTGTCCTTGCAATGTATAAATATAAGAAATTGGTGCATTAGGTCCCGTATGTATTTGTATTTGCATTTCAGAGTATTGATTTCTTTGGTTTTGTCACTAAGAATGGTTGATTGTAGGGAAGAAATGAGAAACTATGCTCACTTGGGTCATGCTCTTGGGCTGATTGGTCCCATTTTTAAAATATAAATTGGTTGGCAGCATAGATTACTTTCCTCTTTGGGTGGGTGGATACAAGGTTTATAACGCCTATTCAAGTCGGTTGAAGTGACTACTTGTAGGGAGTTGTTAGCTGGATCCACGACATTTTTTTTTTGAAAAAAATTTTATAATTAGCGGCGGTTATAAAAATCCGCTGCTAAAAATCTTGGCTCTCTGTATCTGCCGTCGCTATTTATTCTTTTAGTGGCGGTTTTAAATAACCGTCGCTAATACCAATAGTGACTCCTCTAACAAACGGTGGGGGAATTTTCTTCTTTAGCGGAGGAAAAGGACCGCCGCTAAAAGTAAATTTTACAGTAGTGATGGCCATGGTTTGAAACATGTTGGTTCATTTCATGATTGCAACTACCCCTTGGAATAAGGTTCCTTTTAATGTTTAACACTATTCAACTACAACATAAGTATATACTCACAATAGAGATGGGAAGAGATTTATGGATTTGTAAATAACTTCTTTATTTGCTTCTCTCTCTTGTACTAGATATCATTTTTATGTTATTGTACTCGTATCCATTTAATCCAGGCTTAAGCATAAATTTTTGGTAAACATCCCTAGATAAAATGGCACTTGCATACTTATCTATTGAAGCGAGTTCTTCCCATATATATCAAATGAAATGGTATGACCACTCCATTCTCAAATTGGGATAGGATTAACAAGCACGGATAAGATCTTTTCTTTGGTCTCATGTGTTGAATCAGTATAACCATCTCTGTTCTGATATAAGACTTCAATCACACGTGCGAGGTTCACGACGCGTATGAGGAAAGGCATAGGAACTGGTGTAGGCTTCAGGCAGTCTTTGTTTATGTCTTTCCAAGCTCTTTCAACCTCCCCTTGTAACTTCACACATGCCTCATCGTATGTACATTCATTCTCCTTCATGTATAGCTGAACACTTGATGCAACATGTCCTCTCTCTTGCTCAGACTGAACACATCATGAGAGAGAGAATACACCATCAGAAACCATAATGCAAAATTACTGCTTATATGTGAAATGTTAGAAACTCAGAACTCAGAAGCATACTTTGAAACTTGAAAATCCAACTCATCACTCTAACCAATTAACTCGGGTGACTCATCTGAATTGCTGATTCCTTTTTATTTTATTTTTTTTGTATTCCAGCCAAGGGGGCTAGGACCCCAGAGAGAGCCCGCATACACATGGGAAGGTAGCCCACTCAAATGGGAAGGAGGCTCACGCAAGCGGGAAGAAAGCCTATATAAGTTGGGAAGAGGTGACGTATCCAGGAATCAAAGCCCGGCAGCCAGATAAGAACTGACGCTCCTTACCACTCGGGTCCCACTCGGGTAAGGAGTTGTTCTTATCCGAATTGCTGATTTATGGTACTTGGTGGACCAGGGCACGTCAGTACCAATTTTTGAACTATTGTTACAAGTCCCCCTATGGTTCTTTGAATTATTGCATACCTTGTTTGATTGGATGTCATCCTTGACTCTGGCAATGGCGGAACAAGCCTTGATGAGCTGAGGTGTGCTCATGGCCCATTCCAAGGCCTCCTTCGTCACTATTTCTCCCATGCCAACCATTGATACTACTGACACCAAAGGGTACCCACTAGTGACCAAGGCAAGTCTCATGTACTCTAAATATGATGGCAAATACCCTGAGTGGAACCACTGGGCTTCTTTGTTGTAGGCTTTCGAGACTTCTTTGAACTGAAAAAATAAAAAATTGAAAAATATAGAAATTTATAACTTCATCAAATGTTAAGTGCCTGTTTGTTTCCATTAACTTTTAAGTGGATAAAAATGAAGCGCAAAGATTAGATATTCATTCCCAGTCTTTCTTCGGTTTTATTGAAAGGTCATGTGATGCTCATTTGTGGAGTTTTGCCATTGATCTTCATTTTTAACTACTTCAAAAGAAAAATCCAATGTATTGAATTCCTATGTACTTAATTTAACGCAAACAAATAGGCCCAAAAAGTTGGAGGGAGGGTCCATGCTGCTAGCTATTGTGTTAATTTTCTGAGTTTGGGTTTGGTCCTGATTGGGTCTGGGACAGCTTAAGCTAGACCCATTTACCCAGCAGGCCAAAAGTTGGAAACCCAAGCCCGAATCAATCATAAGTCAAGCAACACTGAAAAAGAATAGCAGGACATCTTACAGCTTCTTTTAAGTAGTATATACGATATGATTGTCCTTCCTCTGCTAATTCCTTCTCAAATTCATCGACACAATCTAATACTTCAAGAAAATAAACTTTCATGTAGTCTGGTAATTGATCTGCTGCCCCTCGATCCCACCTGTAAAATATTATCTACCCCATTAAGAAAATAGTAGATTATCATTAATGTTGAGAGAGAGAGAGAGAGAGAGAGAGAGAGAGATGATCAGGAAAAAAAATAAAGGCAAACCTGAGGATTGCATCAGTGAAAGGCCCAAGTTCCTCTGGGGTAGCATACACATCATAAATGTCATCCATCACTGATGTCAGGTATATTATCTTTGTTACCATTATTCTTCCTCGAGAATACTGCGGTTGATAATAAACTTCTAAGATCCAAAAGTAACACTCGACGAGTCTATCTCTTATGAAAGGAAGCTTTCTAGTGAAATCAATCTTCTTCCACCACCTATAGAAAGAGACATCGCCATCGATGGTTTTCAATGAAGTAGCAGTGGATAAGAAATATTGGCAAAAATATACTTCAACAGGATGAATGGCAATCATGAAGTAAAGGTATGGAAAGAATATTCTGATTATTGATAAGGGATGAATCAAATACCCGCCAATTCTCTTCCCCAACCCAACCATTTGGGTTTAATTTTTAATAATGCCTTTAAATGGTGGTTTCGATTAGATCATGTCTGTCAAATTGATGTGAGTGTCAATTCATTTTGGCGGAGGTCTAGAACACAAACGGGTTTCATTTAATTACATGTCCTTCTGAGTACTTCAAGCAATGTTTGCTGGATCATGATCATACAGGCATGGTCTTTTACGATTAGGGTGAACATATCTTTATGGGGCCTACCTAGGCAAATGACATACATGGGGTAAGGAGGTGAAATGTAGAGGAAGGTTTGAACATGCACGCATAAATGAGAGAGAGAAAATTACCTTCACACTGTGTGACGCCCCAAAGTCCCATATCGACTATAAAGAGGAAAGTGAATGGGGTTATGTGCAGAGCTTACACCCTTACCTTGCATGAGGCCTTTTGATGGGTTGAGACCCATCAAAAGCAAAACCGTAGGGCCCATGGGCCAAAGTAGACAATAACAATATCATGCATGGGTATGGGATGGGGTACCGTAGGGCCCATGGGCCAAAGTAGACAATAATAATATCATGCATGGGTATGGGATGGGGTGTTATACACTGATTAGTCAAATTGATTATGAAAACAATAGAATTGATGGATTACAATGCAGCATGTTTTTTTTTTATAGAATCACCCTTGTGACGATATCGTTACGTGCATACCCATATCGTTATCCATTGATACCCATTTTGCATATAATATGCCCAATAGAACTTATATTTTAGTTGGTCATTTAAGCATTTATGCTAAAAAGATATTCTTTAATTAAAAGAAAAAAGCACTTCAAAGCAAAAATGGACATGAAACGATAGAAACAAAACAGAGAAAGCATAAAAGCAAGACAACATAAAAGAAAGCACAAAATGGAGAGGAAAAAGGTAGAAAAGTTACTAGCTTCAACAACACCATCGGTCAAACCCATTCTAGATTAGTTAATCTCACATTGATAACCATAAACTGGGTAAAAAAAATTCCAAAAATAGTTGGATTTAGTACACACACACAAAATTAAGATATTGAAAAGGAAGATCAATAATGATCACCGACTATCAAAGGCTTCAAGGAGCTTGGAGGAAAGAAGGAAAAAGTAGAAAGCTGGTTGATAGTAGCATCTCAATATTAGAATATTAAGAGAAGAAAAAAATGAGAAAAGAACGATCTTTTTAAATATGTATTATCCCAACAGATTTGATGTGTGCATTTGTACGACCCAAACATATACTTCTTCTCTTAGTCTTTGATATTCAGAGAAACTTTATTGAAAACCGAGATGGAGAAACTAAAACGTTGATTCTATTGGCGGGATATATGCAAAATGGATGTTAAGTGGATAATGATATCATTACCTATGTAGTAATATCATCATGAGGCTAATCTCGTCCAAAAAAAAAAATAGTATTGCACCTTAATCCATCAATCTTTTGTTTTTATAATATTTCATCTAAACAGTGTTTAAGGCTAACTTTTTTTAGTTCATGATCAAATCAAATGTATGTGTCTTGCATGTGTTAAGGCGAGTTTTCACTTAAATATGATTTTTTTTGTACCCCAACAAAGGGAGCTGAGACCTAAGAGAGAGCATGCATACACACAGGAAAGCAACCCACCCAAGTGGGAAGGAAATCCGCACACGCGGAAAGAAAGCCCACACAAATAGGAAAGGAGCCCGCACAAGCAGCAAAAGGTGACATATCCGGCGTTCAAACCCAGACAGCCAGGTAAGAACCGACACTCCTTACCACTCGGTTAAGGATTTGTTCTCACTGGAATATGGTTTGGTATTACCGTAGGATTGATCGAGCATATTATACTTGATTAAAAATATACAAAAAATCATGTATTTTTGGCATAATGAATATGATGGTGGGAAAGTCTTCAAAGAAAGAAAAAAGTTATAAAGAGTCCAGGCTGGGGGTGGATTGAACCTTCACTCACCTTTGAATTGAATTTCAAAAAAAAATTATGGTTAATTCAGCATTAAACTTTAAGGCTATTAAATCAAGGGATATAATTTGCTACGGCTAATTTTTTGGCACCCCCTTATATAGAAGGAGATCTTTACATCTACCCCTACCATGGATAGACATGCATAGTAGTGGGCCCACGAGCAGGACTGCATATGAGTAATATGTAGGCTACTCGAAAGAGAACATTCTCCATCTATAGAAGAGAGAGATTTTGGGCGAGCTTGTGTGCAAATAGCTTAGAGCTGACAAAAAGACCTCTTATGATCAATCTAAGAGACCTCCTATGACCAAATTTGAGTGGGACACACACTATCATCCTTTTGAATGTCGTCGATCCCATGGTTTTTACACTAATCCAAATAGGATTTGATCGTTGGATTGATATAAAAATCATGGGCGGCACTACATGGATCTCAGTGGGGTCAATTGACCCGACTAAGATTTGCAAAAACATTTTAAAAAAAAAAACTCTTTGATGAATTGAAGTTATGGGAAGCTTTTGACGCCACCCAATGCTTAAGTTAATGGGTCATTTGTCTACCAAAAAATTAAAAATAAAAAAAACTAATGGGCCTAATTTTTATTTTGCAAAGAAAACTCCCTTTTTTAGACATTTTGTCTGTAAATCTTCATTTACCCGAGCTTTAATCTCTAAATACAGTATTCTCCCAGTATTAGAAAGAGAAAACCCTAATATTATCAAAAGTAGATGATAGATGTTGATAAAGGTAAAAACAAATTTATTCGATTTGTGGAAGATGGGTCTTTTGTTGACCCCATTAATTTGAATTTCTGGAGCCGCCACTGTAAAAAAAAATAATAATAATACATTCTAAAATTATTAAACTTGAGGGCCACAAAATCAAGGCGTAAGAGTGATCTAATGGACATGAGATTTTGTATATATGTGAGTCATATCCAAATCTTGCAATCCCCACCTTTCCATAATTTGATGTGGCCCAATGGGCCCAACAAGGCTGTGCACACATTTGTTAGATGTATACATATATATATATATATATATATATATGAGAGAGAAAGAGGGAGAGAGAGAGAGAGAGAGAGAGAGAGAGAGAGAGCAGAATTCTTCTATAATTTAGTACTCCATGGAAGCACTTTTATTATAATAAGTTCATGAAACTCACAGTGAGATGTTTCTTAGTTCTCTTTTGTGCAATGACTGAAGCATGTTGAAATCTAACTTTGCAAATTCTAGCAGGGCATCATTTCTCTCCTCTTCATAAATTGAAATATAGCACCTTGCTTGTAGCCTTTGAACTCGTTTTTGCAGGGGCAACTCCAGAGCGAGCTTAACTAGAGTGGAAAGAGGTGAGCTCAGATGATGAACTGCTAACTGAAGATGATTTCTAGCAAATTTATTGGCTTCATCCAAGATGTCTTCTTCATATGTCCCTAGAAAGGATGCTTCGTACAAACTCAAGAGACTTCTAATGTCACGAGCTAAATTTGCAATGAAATTCCCCGTGTCCTTAAACTTGCAAAATAATATCTGTTTCAAAACCAACACTTTAATTATCATTTTTTATACAATCATGATTTAAAATAATGGTTGTCAGGCATTGATTTCACCCATTATTTACCATGTTTTTGTCACCGCTTCCATCAGCAATGACATAAATAATGACAGTTAGAAAGTTCGAATTGAAAGAATTTACCGTCGAAGTAGTCCTAGGTACAATGATCGATGTCTGGTCTGGCAGGTGGCAAACTGTGGTAAGCTTCAAATGCTTAGAATGAATTAATTACGAGATTAATACTCAGTATGTAGACCTTGCCATTCGATTCTCAACTTTCGAATGAGATTAGAATTATTAATTATTTTCACTTAAACTAGGTTGAGCACAATCACACAGTGGATTAATACAAACTGTAAAGAATTTTCCATCAACAGGATGTTAAACAAAATAGCTGCATTAATGAGCCCAAAGCCTTCACAAGTTATAAAAGAAGATTGTGTAATAACGGCTATGTTAGATTTTTGTTTATTGGCTAATTCATGGGTTGACAAAACTCTGGATCTTTTAAGTTGTGACCTTTATTTTTAGAAAATGATTCTGGAGATAGAAGATTGGAAGGATTCTAAGAAAAAAGTCTGAAAAAATTAGAAGAAAAAAGCTGCTAGAAAAAGTGTTGAATTTTCGAATCATCCAGCATGGAGTGAGCTCGAGCAAACAGAGTCAGAATAGTCAAACGCGCCTAACAGAGCCTTATTTGCGCTGAGACAAAACCTCATCCACTCAAGTGGATAGAAGGTCCGCTCGAACAGACAAGGCGGCAGAGTCTAAGAAATTTAGAAACCTCGTTCTAATTGTGGCAACCTATGGTGAGGGATAGATACACATAAATATTCTCCTATATTATATAAATATATATATATATATGAAAATGCTCCTATATATAAGAGTAATTCTCACACTACCATGAGTGTAACACTGACTCTTATAGTAAGAGTTACTCTTACAAGATGGATGAATCCAGGAATTTCTCCCAGAGGGGGCAAAGAAGAACTAAAACCTTCAATAAATAAAAAATTTATAAAAAGAAGTAACAAATTATACTAATATAAACACCTATATATCAGTTAGTTATTCAATTACACAAAATAAGATCTTTTTTTTACAATTGTCCTCGATGCATTTTCATATTTTGGAAGCATTGAAAGTATACAAAAAGATGATAGTATGTGGGATTCACCTCTTCTCAACCCTTCATGAATTTGCCTGTATGATAGAGTTTAGACTATCAAGGTCTCATCTAGTAATAATTATTTGTTTCATCACGGTCTCATTTTCATCATTACCACCAATGTTTGTCAATTTGGATTGATAATTAGTGACCTTTTTTATTTTTTTACTTATAAAACTACTTTTTTTGTACAACATCATAAAGACACAACCAATCATGTACTCAATCGGATGGTGGGCCCCACTTCTATTTATATGAAATACACGAGTACATCAATTTTAGAGGGGATGGTGTTCATTTTGAACGGTTTTGATTATAATTATATTGCCCACAATAGGTTTTGGGAAACCCGTAAGTTAGCATATAATAGTGGTTTTTTTTATATTTCTAACCTATAAAAGGACAACGGGCCATAAAATAATCTAGTGGGCCTTTATTCTTGCTAATCTAATCTATCCATTTACATAGCCTGATAGCTCTAGAGTTTCAACCGAATCTAACCAAAATCAATATTCTTGGAAATTTTCTAAATAATATGGTATAAACAAATCTCACAACATAAAATAAAGAAAAAATAAAGAACATAACAAAGTAATTGTATTTAATAAAAATACACAAGACATGAAAAAGATTTAACATATGCATTTAAAGATACTCATTAAAAAGGCATCCATTAAACTCAAACAAAATAGAATAAAAAAAAAAGATACAAAAAAAAAACAAAAGGCAAGATGGGTTTTTTGAATTAATTGTATAGAGATATAATTGAGAACCAATGCAAAAGAGTTAAGTGTTGAAGAATGAAGGATGAGACAATAGGCAATGACGTGCACAATAATAAAAAAGAGAGAGAGAGAGAGAGAGAGAGAGAGAGACTAGTACTTGTATTTGAAAAACCAAGAGAGAAGTAAGGAAAAAAAACAAAAGAGGAGAAAAAGGAGATAAACTAGTCGTATAAGGAGAGTCCTAAAAAGACTTGCTTTTGAAGAAATGAAAAGGAGAATTTTGCCCCAATTCCCACTATGATTTTTATTACTTAGGCTTTGTTTGGTATCTCTACTCTTTTTTTTTTATAGACCCATCAAAATAGAGCAATTAAAAAAAAGATCTATAAAGAAAAAGAGGCTAGATTCAAAAAAAGTGTTTGGTAATGTCAAGATTTATGTTAAATAGACTTTTTTTCATCAATAGTTAAAAGCTTTTCATAAATTTCTCGAGATCCACAAGGTATGAAGCCTGAAAAATTTTGCCCTATGGTCGTAGTCAGCCTTCCAAAGAGATCTAACGGTTTAGATCTTATGTTTGGGGCCCACATAATTCAGAAAATGGCATCAATGTCTCACGTTTTTTCCACATATCTCGAGATTGGTGATGAACGGTTGAAATTTGGTGTTATGGACGTGTTTGATCTTTTTAACATTTAAAACTGTTTGGATCTTCATTTACACTCCTAGAAATAATAAAGACAAATAGAAAAACGTCACTGCTAGCTCATGGACAAATTCAGTATTGAGCATAATACAATAATTGCCGATATTGTTTAACAAATATCTCGATATCCACAAGGTATCAATATCCGATTTAGAGATTTTATGAAATAGAGGGAAAAATTAGTGATGCCAAATGAGGGCATAGTTGTAACAAAAAAGTGAGGAGGGGGAACAGTAGTTAAAAGACAAAATTGCTCATAGAAAGAATTTAAATCACCATATCCCCATATGAGAATTTAAAAATGCTACACCATCGTCACTCTAATGTGCATCCGTCCCTGCTCACAAGAGCATCTCCCATTCTTGGGAGAGCGTATTGGCCAAAGTCTAAACATTTACACATCAGCCGATACATTATAGTGCTTCACTGATATATGGGTTTGTTTTTACTCTAAGTTTTTTAAAAAGTTATTAAAAAATAAGAAAAACCCTACTAATTTTCATTCTTTTCACTTGCTTTTAGTGCATGTTGGTTGTAAACAAAATAAATATATATATATAATACAAAGTCTGGGAAAATGAAATCTCAACGTATTTAATTTTGAACTAAACACAAGAAAAATTGATACTTATCTTGGTCCTTCAGTCCAATTTAAAACTAGCAATTAATTCGGTTCCAGCTGAGTTTTAAAACCATGCAGATCGGTTATTTTAATTTGATCATCCAATTAAATTCTTTGGATCAAATAGCTAAGAACATTAGATGGATCTAATTATTGGCATGAGTTCCCCTCCCTGGAAACGGTACTTACCAGGTGAGACATTGTAACCATGTTGTCTCAGAAGTCGAAATCGGAGAGCAACAGCATGCAAATCTTCGCCATCATTTAGCCCATCAACCCATGCACTGTACCACCTTTTTAGCTTCTCCTCTATCTCGGTTTCAAAGTGATAGGCCACTCCAAGCCGTTGGATAGAATCAATCAAATTCATTTCTACCAATGGATCACTAGCATTTTGGAGCATCCTCCTTACTTGGTCCTTCAGTCCTTCAGCCCTTATTTTGATCGCTTCATCAAGCATCTGTTTCAATGCCTTACAAGTTAGCCCAGGATAGTGGTGTTGGTTATTGTTGATGTGGATGTGTTAGTTGCATGCATTATATATTTTGAAAGAATCCATGTGCAAATAATATTGTCAATTAGTGTAAAAGTTTTTATGGTAGAATCTAGAAAACGATTGATTGAACATACAAATAGGTCCATCAATAGGGTTATCTTCATTCATTTGCAACATTCAAGGAGAAACAATCAACAAAAGGTCCCACAATCTTCTCTCTAGTTTGGTGTATAAAAGCCTTCCAGTGCCACACGGTCTGGAATAAGGGGAATTCGCTTGGTCTATAACAACAGATCGTGAGCCTGATCTAATGAACTTGGCCTGGCCACTCCAATGGTCTGGTGGATCCATGTTTTGTGGCAAATAAATGCATATTTCGTGGCAAATAACCTGGACTATACTTACATAGTCATCGGGAGAGGATTGCAGAAAGAGGTCGCCCCAAATGTTAGGGTGATAATTGGCAGATTTTCGAACAGGGTTAGTCTTTCCACTGCTCTGAGAGGAGTATGCATTGGGAACATCTGAGTGGCCAGAACCAGTAACAAGAGCCATGAGAGAAGTAGCAAGGAATAGGTTGGAAGTAAAGAGGGTAAAGAGATCTACACTAAAAGATTGGTTAGGAACATGTATATATATATAGAAATGTTATGCACAGGTGTCCTGTGATATTCTGATATTTTAGGCTAGATGGTTACGAAAATATATGCGGGTATGAGAAATGGTTAGCACTATGCTTTCGTGGGTTATACTCTGAGAATGCGTAGTCACCAAACCATGGGCTGGCCGTGCCCGTGTTTCATGGGGTTCCCCACTCAAGATTCCAGATGGGAACTACCTACCTTCCAGAAGGAAGAAGAGCCACATATCTCAAAAAAAAAAAAAAAAAGAAGGGTTACATCTTGGTTGATACATAGGGGTGTACAAAAAATCCGTCGATCCGTCAATCCGATCCGAAGGCCAACAGATTGGTGACGTATTGTAAATTGTGTAATCCGTTAGCGATGGATTGGTAACGAATTTCACCCTTAATCCACAGATTCGATTCGATCCAATCCGTTGTCATTAAATATAAATAAATATATATAATAAGAAAAAAAATGTAAGGAGTCAATATGTAACCTTATGAATAGAAGATGATAGGATAAGCATATAGCTCTCAACTCATGCCCCTTTAATTCAGTGGCTTCAGAATTTATGGGTTTTTTTTTTTTCTTTTTTTCTCCATGTAATGTACAGGGACGGATTAAACAGATTAATCTGATCCGATCCGATCCGATCCTCCCCAGATCGAATCAGATCGGATTTTAACAGTCATGGATTGGAGACGGATTCCAAATTCGTCAATTCGTAGGTAACGGATTGGTAACAGATTTGGCCCAATCCGCACCAATCCGATCCGTATATACCCCTATTGATAGATATTCCCTCAGCTGGTTGATAGATATTCCCACACTAGGGGTTCAAATCGGTCCACGCCAGGCCTGAGCCCTCTTACTTAAATCTACATAAAAACATTTAAGTATTGTTGTTTTGGCCTGGACTTTGCAGCCCGAGTGGAATTTAGACCAGGCTTGAGCTTGAACCTCAAGTATCCAAATTGGGCTTTGATATGGAATTATACATGTATATTTATGATTAATGATCGGACCCCAAGTATAGGGTGCAATTATAGTAATAATCTGGTGAGTCTAGGTCGATCCGCAGGGAGCAATGCCTTTTGAAAGTCTTTCCAACTTTGACCTATCCTAAATAAATACTGAATCTGGCCTAAATGGAAACTAATTAAATTACATCAACTTTCCAAAAAAAAAAAAAAAAACCTAATCTGGGCAATACTAATTAAACTAAAACAAAAACGTGCAAAAGTATACAGAAATCAAACAACCAATTTAATATAAAATAAATCAAAACCAAATTTCCTAAATTAAATCCTAATTACCAAAATCACTTTTTATGCAAATATGAATGATTTATAAAGTAATAATACTAACAATGCAATTTTATGCAAGTTTCTAAAAAAATCCGATGTATGCAAGTATGGTAACCCTTGCACAAGCCCAATTTCACCGGACTGTTCGACCTATCTAAGATAATATGAACCTAAATCTAATGGTTGGAATCAATACTCTGATGATTCATGAACACAAGAAAAAAAAGAAGAATGGAAAAAGGACTTAAAATGAAAAAGATATAATCATCTAAAGATGCCTACTTGAATTGTTTTGCTGCTGAAATCTGAACGCAGGCTTTCCAATTGCCCCTGTTTGAGCCTCTAGTTGACACGGTTCCTGAGGTTATTTTTGGCTGAGATTCTGGGGTTTCAAAGTCCTATTACCATACTTTAAATCTGCTATTTTTCGGACCAAAACATTCCCGTTTACCAGGTTTTTAAATTGTGCACTTCTGTAACTCAGTTGGGTCAGTTTTGCAGAAACTGTGCAGAATTTTTCATTATACTTCTACCAATTCCGAATTTAGTCTTTCTAATCAGTTAATAATCTTGTGATTTCAGCAACAAAAACTTGTTCTAATGCAATTTCTAAATATGAAGTATGCACAAAGACACTTTCCAACCATATATTATGTAAGTAACAAAAATAGAAAGTTTCTACTACATATAGAAAGATGCAAATTGGGATTTTTTTTTCTATAATTTGTAAATAAAAAATCAGAATATTAGTTTAAAAAATAAAAACAAAAGGGGTGGAAAAATAAAAAGCGGAAAAGATGTACCAAAGATCTAGAAACTAGACAATCCTACAAGTATTGAAAATGCGATTATATGCAATCCTCTCTTTTCAGAGTAGGAAAAAAAATAATGCAAGTGGTTACTTGTTGTCTCTCGACTTTTGATCCTTTTTATTTTATTTTCAAACCCTAGATCTAATCATGTGAAATATTGTCTCCAATCAAAACACATAAAAGAAATAGAATGAGAAAATTTAACACACTTACATAAAGAATACACATAATCAATCCAGGTAGTGTCTTTATTCCTTGATCTTGAAGTACATAAAATTAAGAGTCTTCTCTCTTCATCATTCTCTCAACATGATCTCTCAATCTATATCTAAAGAATTAGAATGGAGAAGAAGAAGAATGGACTTAGAGAGAGAGGGTGGATGGGAGTGGAAAGAGAGAGAAAACTTTCAAGTTTTTTCAACTACAGGCATTGGACGTCCAGCCACTTTGTTGGCTTCCTTTTTATAATTTTTTTTTTTTTTATGTTTCTTTGTTTGGTTAGACTCCTCTTCCATCTTGGCTTGAACTCCAAGCAATCCTCCTATCTTGGCAACTTTTCTTGCTAATGATAAAGTCTTGTGGTCCCATTCTTTCCATCTTTGGACTCCTCAAAAAGTCTTTTAGATTGCACATGAGAAGGATTCCAAAAAAATAATATTGTGTACAAACTTTTTGCTCCCATAGGTGAGACGTCCAAGGCATGTGGACCACTAGTGGATGTCCAATAATTGCTTGGATTCCCTTCTTTCTTGATTTTACTTTCCTTCTTGATCTTTATCTCCTTCTTGGATTAGATTTTTTCTCCCACAAGTTTGACTCTTCTAAGCTTCTTTAGATCTTCTTTCCTTTCTTGAAAAAATCTCTTTATTGAATTTGAATCATAATTTTTTTGCAACACATAGAAAGAAGAATTTCTAAAAATCTTGGAAACTTGCATGCTAACAAAGTGGGGCTCTTCCTTGGGTGTGTAGTGTGGTCCTTACTCAATTGCTTTTCAATGCAGGTCTCATATATTGTTTTCTCCTACAAATTGAAAAAGGCAATTTTAACATTAATTATATGTAAGAAAATAATTATGAACCATGTATGGGACCCCTACATGCTTAATGCACCAAAATGACCAACTTTCCAAAAATAGTACATGGTGCCAAAAATAGCAAGATATGCATTGATGAAACCAAAAGCCTAATTTTGGAGTGATAAATGAGATGAGAGAAACTTAATTTCACAAAAGTCATGCAATTCAATGAATTTTGACCATTTCTCCAAAAATATCCTCAAATGCATGTAATCATGAAATTAAATGCAATTCTATGCGATTAAACCTAATTAAGTCCACAAATACTAATGAAATGATGACTTAATGACCTAATTTTGTGGACTTATCAATTAATACATTTATAATTAGGAGTATGGCATACATGTATCAGTTGTGCTACTTGTCCCGAATTCGGTCCCGAATTTGGGACCGAACATAACACTCATCCTTTTTCTCTCTCCCACTCCCCCAAAAGTCAAATGCCCTCACTCTCTCTACATGTACCACGTGGTGATTCGGTCCAGAATTCAGGATTGAATTCGGGACATTTAGACTTTTTGTACATGTATATAATATCTATTAACACGGGCATAATCACAAAGTCTTTTGCAGTTCTATAAAGCTTCGCAATGTGATTATGAGGGACATTTTCTATCTGTTGAGAATTCAGGCTTTGTTCTTGAACATCAATGTGCCATCTACAGTTGCTACTAAATGGGATCTGCCTTTGAATAGCAAAATGTCAATTGAGGTGCCTACTTTCCAGAGAAAAGAAAATTGGAACTACATTATCTCTTCACATAATGGTTTTGCTATTGGAATATATAGAGATCATCAAGGTGAAATTATTTGGTCTAGATCAACAGAGTAAGACAACATTTTTTATGCGGCTCACATTCTCATCATGGGAATTGCTAAGGACTGTGGTCAGATACACATTTCAATAAATAGTAAGGACCTCAGAAACTCCCCCAATGACCATTCTCTCTTTCTCCTTAGCAAAACGCATTAAGGCAATAAGGCTGAATGACCTGGTTACTATCATCAATGCTACGCATTGCTATATTTCTTCCAAGGAGGTTGTTTGATGATCTAGAATTGCCAAAGGGCTGAGATTTGTTAACCTTGTAACCACTGACAATTAGTTTGTTGCAAGTTTATTGTGTGTGTTGACACCAAAAAATATCACTTTGCCTCTTCAACATCAAGAAGCTACATGAAGCCGCATCCTACCACAAACAGGCAATACAACTTCAAGCATCAAATCTTGTCAGAATCAGACAAAAACTATAAGATCTTTCAAAACAGCCAAAAAAAAGAGTACACATGAAGTTTCAGGTCATTCCAACATCATTTGGCCTAACTTCACTCCTCCGGCACTTGAATAGGCGCCCTTAGCGGCGACAGCGTCAAAGACATCAAATCTTCGATCAGAGCGTATGGATGGTCCCAAAATACCTCCAAAAGGTTCCGTGTCAAATTTCAAGTCAAACCGACAACATTTGACCCTCCGTCAACCCTCGAGCAGTAAAATCAAGCCTCTCGGCGGCGAGAACCACCAAGGCCATGACTCATCAAACAGAGCACGTGGGTGACTTCAACATGCTTCCAAAGGGCTACACGTTAAATTTCAGGTCATTCCGATGTTGTTTGACCCGACTTTGATGCTCCAAAACAAAATCAAGCCTCCTTGCAGCGAAGCTTCCTGGGACCATGACATCCAAATCGGAGTTAATGGATCGTCTCAAAAAGACTCCAATAGGCTCCTAGTCAAATTTCAGGTTAATCGGACATCGGTTGATCGTACATCAGAGCTCGGCATCTCCCTCGCTGCAAAACCAAGTCTACTGGCGACAGGACCCCACACGGCTTCAAAACTCAAAACAAAGCCTATGGTTGGTCCTATCTACTGCTCAGGAGGCTTCACCTCAAATTTCAGGTCATTCCGACAACGTTTGACCTAGTTTTGACTTCTGACGGAAAATCAACAACAAAGTCTTCGACCTTTCCAGAAAATAGGAAACTTTGTGCTCCGATTTGCACGGCTTCTCGTCAGGTTTTCTTCAAGAGAATCAAGTCAATAAATGAGGAAAAATGTCAAGAAAAATAAAAGAGAAAAAAAGGATAAAAAACGATCGAGAAATGGCCGAAAAACGGCGACCAAAATGTGGAAAATCCCCATGGTCGCCGGCGCCGCGGATTTTAATCCGATCCGAAGGCCAACGGATTGGTGACGGATTGTAAATTGTATAATCCGTTAGCAACAGATTGGTGGCGGATTTCACCCTTAATCCGCGGATTCGATCCGATCCGTTGTCATTAAATATAAATAAAAATTTATAGATAAAATAAGAAAAAAAAATGTAAGGGGTCAATATGTAATCTTATGAGTAGAAAAGGATATGATAGGCATACAGCTCTCAACTCATGCCCCTTTAATTCAGTGGCTTCAGAATTCATGGGTTTTTTCTTCATGTAATGTATAGGGACGGATTAATCCGATCCGATCCGATCATCCACGGATCGGATCGGATTTTAACAGTCACGGATTGGTGACGGATTCCAAATCCGTCAATCCGAAGGTAAAGGATTGTTGAGGGATTTGGCCCAATCTGCACCAATCCGATCCGTGTACACCACTAGCCGGTGGCGACCCTGCCCATGGTCGCCGGTGACCCTGGAAATCTGGGTCACCAGATTTCAGCCGAAAGGACTGTTTTCCGATCTTTTTCGCGTTTCAGGAATTCCTGCCCCTGTGGTTTTTCGAAAATCTGATTTTTAATGCTTGAAATCAACCAATCTTCATCAAAATCTCGGATCCACTGTCAAAAGCATGAAATTATCACTGATCGCTCCAAGATTGCCAACCGGCTGGCTAAGAAAGCACACTTTCTTCCCGATCGATCGAGAAATCGACAGGACAGATGTTACCGGCCCACTAGTATCAATCAATGACTGAAGTTGCATCGCCATCCAACATCAAACAACATGTGGATCCATCAGCGATCATCGCAAGAAGAATTCCAAAAGACGCGGTACGGCCAGCGACTCTTCAAGCGCCCTGGCGACCACTTAATGCTGTTAATTGACCCATTTTATGACAGCTTAATCGGTCATTAACTCATTGTTTTGGACGGCCCAATCAGAAGCAATGAAATGGGAGTTACAAATCAAAGCAATCATGGCATTAAAACCATAAAACTCCTCTCATCATGGAGATTAAAGGCGATTAAATGCCCATCATTCTCCATCGGCCAATCAAAAGCCAAGTAAAAGGAGTTACAAAACAAATGAATTAAAACTTGTAACTCCTCTCCATCAATGCCATCAATGCTCATAAACCACCCCATTGCTACGAAAAGCCCATAAAAGGGGGTCATTCCGAGAAATCCAAGATCAATCCGGAAAATCCAAGTGCAATTCACACACAGAGGACTACACAAACACATAGAGAGCCAGAAAATCCTGAAGAAACTCTACTGCAACACCAAAAGGTGATCGAAGTCCCTTGGGGGTCACCCACCAAGGTCCCTCTCCTTCTATCCAACGTGACCTAGACGTGGCTTTTCAGCCTGTCTACTCGGTTTTTTATTGGATGTAAGACCTCTTTTCGGTCTTTATCCTCTAAAAATCTGAAGTCCAAGTCAAGCTAAGAAAATCAAAGCATCATACGTTCTCATCTGAAGAACGATGGCGAAGTCCATACATGACTTGCGACAGTCGATCTGAATGAGTCCCGCCAATCTCCTGAGAAGTCAGAATTCATTTTCTTTCTTTTTTATTGTATTTTGTATTTTTCCAAAGAGACACTAAAATCACAACTCTTGTCTTTCATTATTGATGAGATTTGTAAATCGGTTTCCAAGGAAAAAAAATCGCCTTTCACGGCAAACATCACCTTTTACGGCAAAAACATCGCCTTTTACAGCAGAAAAATTGCCTTTTACAGCAGAAAAATTGCTTCTTACTGATGGACCCTCGGATCTTCTGTCCTCTCCTTCCGCACCCCGGGGGCTGACCTGGGTCTCGGCGGAGGAGGGAAAACGCGGGTATCAACATTTTTGTACGGGTATGCCAGATTTACTTTCTACTTGAAATTTGGAATGGTGATAATCCGGAGATTCACCTTCACAAATAGAAAGGAAATCAATCATTTTTTCTAACTCTTCAAATTGCATAAATATTAAGAAAAGAGACAAGTTTGTTTTTTTTAGAATGTCGTAGGAGGCGTTTTTGTTTGTTTGCCGTGAAAGGCGATTTTACAAAACTCATCAAATATGAAAGACAAGAATTGTGATTTCTTTTTGTCTCTTTAAAAAATACAAATTACAATAGAAAAGAAAGAAAAGGGATCTAACTTCTCAAGAGATTGTGAGGACAAGTTGAGATCGACGGTCGCAAGCCATGTATGGACTTCGCAATCGTCCTTCAAATGAGAACGATTGATGCTTTGATTCTTCAGCTTGACTCCTAACCTCAGTTTTTTAAAGGACAAGGACCAAGAGAAGGTCCTATATCCAATAAAAAAACCGAGTAAACGGGCTGAAAAGCCACGTTTAAGCCATGTTGGAGAAGGAGGGGACCTTGGGGGGGTGGCCCCCCAAGGGACTTTGATCACCTTGTGGTGCTTCCAGGAGCAAAGCAGCAGGACTTCGTCTCTCTCTTGAATTTTCTGGATTTTCAGAGCTTGCACTTGGGATTCCTCTTTTTTTTTTCATTATTCTTGGAATGGACCTCCTTTTATAGGCTTTTGGTAGCCCTGAGGTGTTTATTGGCATTGATGGCCATGATGAGAGAATTGATGAGGAGTTACAAATTGATTTTGTAACTCCTTTTTCATGGCTTGTGATTGGCCGATGAAGGGTAGTGGGCATTTAATCGCCTTTAATCTTCATGATGATGGGAGTTTCATGGGTTTAATACCATGATTGCTTGG
Organism: Umbellularia californica; assembly: GCA_028538565.1. Lineage (NCBI taxonomy): Eukaryota > Viridiplantae > Streptophyta > Magnoliopsida > Laurales > Lauraceae > Umbellularia > Umbellularia californica. Next base: position 37,872,208 of record JAPQWN010000010.1, on the reverse strand, counting down.
ATTTGTAACTCCCAAATGCTTGAATCTGATTGGGCCGTCCAAAATAATGAGTTAATGACCGCATTAAGTTGTCATAAACGGGTTAATTAACGACATTAAGTGGTCACCAAGGCATCTGAAGAGTCGCGGGCTGCGCTGCTCCTTTTGAGATTCTTCTTGTAATCATCACAGTTGGATCTACACATTGTTTGATGTCGGATTGCGATGCAATTTCAGACATTGATTGATGTTGGTGGGCCGGTGACATCTGTCTTGTCGATTTCACGATCGGTCGGACAAAAAGTATACTTTCTTGGTCAGCCGGTTGGCGATCTTGGGGCGATTGGTGATGATTTCATGCTTTTTACGATAGATCCAAGATGTCGATGAAGATCAGTGGCTTTCAAGCTTCAAACATTGGATTTTCAGAAAATCACAGAGGCAGGAACAACCGAAACGCGAAAAGGATTGGAAAACGGACGTTTTGGTGCAAAATCCGGCGACCCGGATTTGCAGGGTCGCCGGTGACCATGCACCCAGGGTCGCCGGCGACCTTGGGCCAGGGTCGCCGGCGACCATAGGGCTTTGGCCCGTTTGGTCGTCGAGCATCGTTTTCGGCCGTTTTTTCGTCTTTTTTGTTCTTTCTTTCTTCTGTATTTTTCTTGAGATTTTTCCTCAATTATTAACTTGATTTTCTTGGAGAAAACTTGACGAGAACCCGCACAAAACCGGAGCACAAAGTTACCCATTTTTCGGGAAAGCCGAAGACTTTGTAGCCGATTTTTCGTCAAGAGTCGAAACTAGGTTTTGAAAATCAAGAGTCAAGAGTCGAAACGATGTGCCTCGAAGAGAAACTTGAAGGAGAGTTTCCAACTTGACCAAGAGTCTTGAGCATTTTTTTTTTTTTATAGCCTTCTGAGTTTCCGGTGGAATTTTATGGTAGTGAGAGGAATCACGTACCATCTCAAGGCAAAGTTTTGAAAATGACATGGGATATTTGGATCTTGGGTTTTGGATTTTGGTTTTTGACCTTGTGACCTAACAAGCTGTATGTGGCAGGTTAGGGGGTTGGGGTTTGATTTTTTTATTTTGACCTTGTGACCTAACAAGCTGTATGTGGCAGGTTGGGGGTCAGATTTGGTTTTTTTGTTTTGGTTTTGGTTTGGATTGGATTTTGGTTTTGGTCTTGTGACCTAACAAGCTGTATGTGGTGAGTTAGGGGACCGGAATTTGGTTTTGTGAAATGTCAATTTCAAGATTTTGGCTTAATTTGGTTCATGAGGTTGGATGGTTTGATTTTTGGAAACTCATGAGGCTTTCTTTTCTTTTTTTTTTTAATGGTCCCATCAACTCAAAAGAGGCATGGAACTTTTTTGCTCTTTTTCTTCTTTCTTTTTTTTTTTTTTTTTTTTTTTGCTCTTGATAAGAGGAATATTTTGACTAAAAGTCACTTTTAGTGCCTAAGTGGCCAAACCTGGCTCATATGGGCTAACCCATGGGACCTTAGGCTTTGGAGATGGCCTAGATCTCATATGGTGTCATTTTTGTAGAGAATATCTAAAAATATCTTTACTTAGAGAGAATCTCTCAAGTTTCCTCCTTTTGTGGAAAGATTTTCTCAAAATATTTTTTTGGGAAAGTAACTAAATTTTAGCACTTACCTCTTTTCTTTCTCCTTGTTTCCTCTTTCAGCTTGCTCTCTTCTATAAAAGCAAGAGGGTTGGGTCTTTTGCTCCATTGCTTTATTTGTTTGCAAGAAATCTTCAAGAGTGCTCTCCAAGATAAGAAGTGCTTTTTCTTCTTCAAGGATCTCCAAGCTTTTCTTCTTCTTCTCCATCAATGGCTTCAAGTAAGTTTTCTTCCTCCATAAGAATCTCCATTGTAGAAATAGCTTCTTTCTTTCTTTGCTCTCTTTTTCTTTTCTCTCTTTTTTTTTTTCTTCTTCTTTTTTTTTCCAATCACGTTTTTCTCCTTCTTTTTTTTTTTCGTGCTTCTCCTCTTTCTTTTTTTTTCTCTCTTTTTTTTTGCACGCTGATTTCCTTTTTTTTTTAAGCGATTTTTTTTTTGTATTTTTTTTTTCACGCTGATTTTCTTTTTTTTTTTTTTGTTTCAGCATTTTTTTTTTCTGTTTTCTGTTTTTCACGCTGATTTTCTATTTTTTTTTTCAGCGTTTTTTTTTTTTTTTTTTTTGAGATTGTTTTCTCTCTCTTTTTCTTTCTTTTTCTTTTTCTTTCCTTTGTTTGTTCACCATGATAATGATGTTCATGCAATTCCAATATGTTTATGCACATTTTTTTTTATGCATTAAGATAGAAGGCTAGGGTTTCTAGGTCAAGCCAACATGATTTTTGACTTGGACAAAGTTTGATTGGTTTTAACCAAATTGGGTTGGAATTGGTCAAACTTTGGTCAAGGTTTTCCTAACTTCTAATGCATGATGATATTCTTTGATGCGTGATTTTTGTAAATGGATTTGGAAGCATGATGATGCATACCTGAAAATCTTTTGCAAGTATTGGGATTTTGAGCTCGCAGCGATGTTGAGCTCTTTCTTGGTCTTGCTGGATTTTAAGGAACTTTGCAATTTTTGGATTCCGAAGCTCGCAGCAATATTGAGCTCTTTTCCAGATTTTGCGGAAATTTGATGAGATTGGCTCGTTCTCGCAGTGATGTTGAGTTCGAACCTTCTTTGAGAATTCTCCACTGATTATGAGCTCGCAGCGATGTTGAGCTCATCTTTAGGCTTCCTGTCTTTTTCGGAGTATTTTCCTTTTCTTCGGAATTGCCCCGGAACCATGTTAAAATTTTGCTAGAATTTTTGTAGTAGAATTCTATCATTTTGATTTATCTTTTCTCTTCCATCTTTTGCAGGTAGTTCTTCCAGGACGAACAAGGGTAAAAGTGTTGCTACTGACGCACCTCGTCGGTCTACCAGATCTTCCAATGTGGCCGTTCAACAGGCCTAGGAGAAGGTCCAGTTTGTAGAAAAAAATTTGGAAGAGTGCGATTCCCTCAATCGTGATAAGATGAGACAGCGACTGATCGCTCTCAAAGATGAGAAATGCTACAAGATCATGGTAAGCAGCCGTCCTTGGGTTATGGACGATCAGAGCGTTGTACTCAAGCCTACCTTCTTCTTCGGTGATGCAGTCCCCGATGACTTGACATACCAAAGGAGATGTTTTCAGTTCTCTTACACAGCAAATGGTGAGGAGAGAGCTATTTCGACCCGGTCGACTTTTGATCAGACCACCTCGATCCTGAGCCTTTCTCCCACGTGCCCTAAGAGGGAAGATCCTTCGAGCTGGGTGAAGATGACCAGTGTGATCAAGACCGGGATTTTTGTTGGCGGTCCTTCTGGTTTTGCAGAGAAGCCAACTGTCCGTATGGACATGTTGATGCCAGCCAGTGGCTACCAAGGTTCTGATCATCCATCGGTTGATTTGAGACCGGTGGGCCTTGGCATTTTTCGGGGTGACGGCAGCAATTGGGTGAAGCCTTTTCGACTTCGTGGCCGTTTCAGTACTGACTCGAGCTGGGAATCATGAATTGATCACACCCTGAGGATTGGCGAGGCCGTTCTGCGAGAGGCCAAGATTTTTTATGCGATTCGCGCTTTTCGGTAAACCGTCATTTTCTCCGATGAGGCTTTCATTGCCATACTGGAGTCATTCCTTCCACAAACCAACACCTTCATTGTAACAAATGGTGAGATTGGTTTTTTTTTTTAAGGAACTGAGCGCCATCACCGGATTGCCTATCATCGGCAAACTCTATGAGGAGTTTATGCCTATTGACAGCATCCTTGAGGAGCAATCTGAGGAGTTCAGGCTTGTGTACTTTCATCTCGTCCCCTTCTATGATTTTTTTAAGGAGAAGGAGGGCTCGAAAGTTAGATGCAGCAGTTGGAGAAGTTGCAGCGCCAACTTTTTTTATAGTGGGGAGTCTTCTGATGGCATGGCCCAGGATGCTAGGGCTAAAGCATCAAGTTTGAAGAAGATCGCCGCCATGCGAGAAGATTTAAAGAAGTTCTTCGCAAGCACAGATGTCATTTGTTCCGACATTGCGTTGCAGAGAGATCTCACTATTTACCTCACTTATTGGCTGGGTGAGGCTGTTTTTGCTGGAGGAGATGGAACGCACATCAGGCCGCACTGTATTTTTCCGGCTTGTCAGATGGCGTTTGGAGAGCGACTGGCTTTGGTACCTGTTCTTTACTTTACTTTTGCACCGAACTGCAGGTTGCTGCTTTTCTAGTTCGGCTTGGGCTTCCCATGAACAGGGTATTTTCAGCCCATATCTTCTATTTGTGGTATGTATACCACTGTCCTAGCTTCCATCGTTTGGGAGTTGCACAAGACGAAGATCCTTTTATGATTCGTTTGGCTAGAGGGACAGTTGTTTCCGAATCGCTTTTGTCTGCCCATTTGAGGATCCAACGATTTAAGGACGTCAAGATTGGGCAGTTTTCGGTGAAGCTTTCTCCGGGTCTGCGGACGAAGGCTTTTGACTTTGGTGTCTCCCGTGATTCGACCAGGGCAGGGTCGAGAAGACACTATGCTTTGACAGACGCAGATAAGAGATGGCTCTGTAACATACCGGTTGGTACGATGGTGTACCGCAGACATCTTTTCGTCGATATCCAGCCGTATGTCCCTTTGTGTTTTGCATTGCAGCTTGGCTTCTCTCAAGGCGTTGGAGCGCCTTCGAGCATGGTGAAGCGCTTTGGAGGTTTGCAGGATGGGAGAAATGCATGGGCTTTTTATAGCGCTTAGGACACTACTGCCATGATCTCTTATCCTGAGCTGCCCACTTTCCAGACTGCTGGCTTCACGAAGTGGTTCGTGGAGAGCTTCTCAGTATACCGGGGGCTTTCCAAGAAAGAGCTCGATGTCAAACAATCTCCTGGGAAAGGTCTTCGCAAATCAGATGGTGTCCGTCGGGAGGAAGTTTTGGCCTTCCTTTCTTGAAAAAAGCATAAGATAGGCTTTCTCAATAAGCAGGACGTCATCAGGTCAGGAGCTGCACAAGGGATTCATGGTGAGGTCTTGAGACAGCTGGAAGAGGAGGAGGCCGAGATCGATGCTATGATACAAGCAGAGCGCATGAAGGCTTCCATGGAGTCTACTGAGAAAAGTAGGCCATCCAGTGAGGACTCTAGTGAGAGGCCTGATGTTGATAGTGGAGCAGGATCGTCGAGCAGATTGACCCGCCAAAGCAAGAGGAGGAGAGGACAACGTCGTATCATGAGACTGTTGACACCAAAAATGTCACTTTGCCTCTTCAACATCAAGAAAGCTGCATGGAGTCGCAACCTGCTATAAATAGGCAATGCAATTTCTCCAAAAATTCAAATCTTGTCAGAATCAAACAAAAACTGCAAGATCCTTCAAGATAGCCAAGAGAAGAGTACACATGAAGTTTCGGGCCATTTCGACAACATTTGGCCTAACTTCACTTCTCCGACAGCTAAACGGGAGCTCCCGGCGGCGACATCATCGGAGACATCAAAACTTCGATCAGAGCCTACAGATGACTCCAGCATGTCTCAAAAGGGCTCCATGCCAAATTTCAAGTCAAACCGACAACGTTTGGCCCTCCATCAATGCTCGAGCAGCAAAATCAAGCCTCCCGGCGGCAGGAACCACCGAAGCCTTCGCTCATCAAACCAAGTGCATGAGTGGCTTCAACATGCTTCCAAAAGGCTGCACGTCGAATTTCAGGCCATTCCGACAACGTTTGACCAGGTTTCGATGCTCCGAGAGAAAATCAAGCCTACTGGCGGCGGAGCAACCCGGGACCATGACATCCAAAACGGAGCCCATGGAACGTCTCAAAATGACTCCAATAGGCTCCCCGTCAAATTTCAGGTCAATCGGACATCGTTTGGCCACATATCAAAGCTCGGCATTTTCCCCGCAGCAAAATCAAGTGAAGCATCGACGGGACCCCAAACGGCTTCAAAACTCAAACAAAAACCTATGGTTGGTCTTATTTATTGCTCAGGAGGCTCCACCTCAAATTTCAGGTCATTCCGACATCGTTTGACCAAGTTTCAGCTTCTGGCGGAAAATCAGCAGCTTTACGCGACAAAGTCTTCGGCTTTCCCAGAAAATTGGAAACTTTGCACTCTAAAAATGCAAGGATTCTCATCAAGTTTTCTACAGGGAAATCAAGCCAATAAATGTGAAAAAATGTCAAGAAAAATACAGAAGAAAACGGCGACGAAAAAGACCTCAAAACGACCGCAAAATGGGCTCCGAAGGGGAAAAATCCCCCAGGGTCGCAGACCCCTGCGACCATGGCCCATGGTCGCAGGCCCCTGCGACCATGGCCCATGGTCGCCGGTCCATGGTCGCCGGCGACCATGGAGGTCCGGGTCACCGGATTTTCCGCCGGTGACCCGTTTTTCCGTCTTTCTTCGCGTTTCGCGCACTTTGGCCCCTGTGGTTTCCTGAAAATGTGATTTTTAGTACTTGAAATTGACTCATATCCTCCGATATCCGTCAAAATCACGGGTCAACCTCCAAAAGCATAAAATCATCATTGATCGCTCCAAGATCGCCAACCGGTCGACCAAGAAAGTGCACTTTCTGTCCGACCGATCGTGAAATCGACAAGACAGATGTCACCGGCGCACTCTTAGCTATCAATGTCTGAAGTTACATGTTCATCCGATGTCGATCAGCATGTAGATCCATCGATGATCATCGCCAGAAGAATTCCAGAAGACACGGCACGGCCCGCGACTCTTCGACTGCTCGGCGACCAATTAATGTGGTTAATTGACTAGCTTTATTGCAGTCATTAATTCATTTCTTTGGACGGCCCAATCAGAAGCAAGCATTTGGGAGTTACAAGTCAATTGATTCATGGCATTTAAACCATGAAACTCCTCCCATTATGGTAATTAAGGTGATTAAAAGCCCTTAATCTCCATCGGCCAATCAGATTCAAGGAAAAAGGAGTTACAAAATCAAGAAATAAATCTTGTAACTCCTCCCATTAAAGCCATTAAGGCTCATAAACCCTCCTAAATGGCTACCAAAGGCCTATAAATAGGAGAGCATTCCATTGAAATTGGGATCGGAAAAAGATCGGAAAAAAGAGGAGAAAATCAGAAGATCAGAAAAAAAAGATCAGAAAGAGATCTGAGAGGAAGAAAAAGAGAGAAAAACTCTGCTGAAGTTCTGCACCGGCCACCACTACAAGGTGACAAAAGTCCCTTGGGGGGCACCCCCCCCCAAGGTCCTTGCCTTCTCCTGCTGCCTCCAATGGCTTAGACGTGGCTTTTCAGCCCGTCTACTTAGCTTTTTATTGGACATAGGACCTTCTCTTGGTCTTTGTCCTCTAAAAACCTGAGGTTATAGCCAAGCCAAGCGAATCAAGAGCATCTTCTGTTCTCATCTGCATGGATGATGGCGAAGCCCATACATGGCTTGCGACCGTCAATCTGAACGAGTCCCCCACAATCTCCTGAAAAGTTAGATCTTCCTTTTCTTGCTTTTCATTGTAGTTTGTATTTTTCTAAAAGAGACAAAAATCACAACTCTTGTCTTTCATTATTGATGAGAATTGTAAATCGGCTATAAACGCCAAAATCGGCTATAAATGCCAAACAAAATCGCCTTTCACGGCAAACCAAGAAAATGTCTCTTTTCTTAAATATTTGTGCAATGGAAAACTTGAAAGAAGTTGATTTCCTTTTTACTTGCGAAGGTTGATCTCCGGATTACTACTTGCAATTCCAAGTAAAATAGAAAATCTGGCACACCCACATAAAAAAAAATGTTGATGCACGCTTCAGGGCCCGCCAGGGCGCGAAAGGGCCGGACCCGACGGACTCCCACGTTCCGCCGACCCCGGTAGCCGCCCCAGCCGGCGCCTCGGAGCGCGTTCCATCAAGCTGGCACACCCGGTGGGACCCGTTCATTTGAGAACACGGTGCTTGGAAATGAAATATTTGCATATCATACTTTTTGCTCTATGCTTATACTTCTTTTCCGGATTCCTTGGCTACTTTCTAGCTGGTGGCCTATGTTGGATTTTGCACCCAAAAAAAATGAGATGGGATTTTTTGGAAATTTCTATTTCTTTGAGTTTGTTTCCATTCTTTCTCTTTTCAAAAAAAAAAAAAATCAGTTTTCTTAGTTTGAATTCAAAATTGAGAAACTTTGATCCTATCCTATCGTTCTTTGGTGCTTGCAGAAATGTTGAGCCCGTTCGACTAAGGTTTTGGGCCATCGTTTCTCTTCGATGAGTTCATTAGAGATTTCAAAGAAAAAAAAATCAAAAAATCAGTTTTCTTAGTTCTGAATTCAAAATTGAGAAACTTTGATCCTATCCTATCGTTCTTTGGTGCTTGCAGAAATGTTGAGCCCGTTCGACTAAGGTTTTGGGCCATCGTTTCTCTTCGATGAGTTCATTAGAGATTTCAAAGAAAAAAAAAATCAAAAAATCAGTTTTCTTATTTCTGAATTCAAAATTGAGAAACTTTGATCCTATCCTATCGTTCTTTGGTGCTTGCAGAAATGTTGAGCCCGTTCGACTAAGGTTTTGGGCCATCGTTTCTCTTCGATGAGTTCATTAGAGATTTCAAAAAAAAAATATATTAAAAAAAAATAAAAATAAAATCAAAAAATCAGTTTTCTTAGTTCTGAATTCAAAATTGAGAAACTTTGATCCTATCCTATCGTTCTTTGGTGCTTGCAGAAATGTTGAGCCCGTTCGACTAAGGTTTTGGGCCATCGTTTCTCTTCGATGAGTTCATTAGAGATTTCAAAAAAAAAATATATTAAAAAAAATAAAAATAAAAAAAAAATCAGTTTTCTTAGTTTGGATTCAAAATTGAGAAGCTTTGATCCTATCCTATCGTTCTTTGGTGCTTGCAGAAATGTTGAGCCCGTTCGACTAAGGTTTTGGGCCATCGTTTCTCTTCGATGAGTCTATTTGGGATTTGAAAAAAAAGACATAGACCACTAAGGTTAAACCAATTGCGTTCTTTGATCACGATTGATTCAAGAAAAGCCTTGTCCAGAGTGTGGAGACAGCTTGACTGTTCTAGGCAAGGGTCCTCCAAACGGGTTCATTAAGTAATCCTACCCTTACCTGGGGGCAATTCTATCAATTGAGGTTTCATAAGACCGGGTTAGGAGGCCTATGTGTACTCTCTCGTCTTTAAATCTTAAAAATTTAAAAAAAAAAATCAAAAATAAAAAAAAAAAGATTTTCAAAAAAAAAAATCTTAAAAAAAATAAAAAAAATCAAAATAAAAAAAAATAAAAAAATAAAAAATAAAAAAAAAGATTTTCAAAAAAAAAATCTTAAACAAAAAAAAGATTTTTTTTAAAAAAAAAAAAATGAAAATCTAAAAAAAAAATCTTCAAAAAAAAAAAACTCTCGTCATTTTAGATTCAGATCCGAGAAATTGTGGTTCCTTCCCTTCTGGGTACTGGCGCTCGCGGAAATCGTTGAGCCCGTATTCGGATCGGAATATCATCTGCTCTCTTTGATGAATCCAATCTTGACATTTCAAAAAACAAAGAATCCCATCTCATGGATGCGATCTCCAACATTTGTGCATAGCAATACTGGTACGCCCTTTCAGGGTCTACTGTATCTGTGACCGGCACATTTGTAACTCCTACCTTATATTCTTCTTATCTCGAGCAAGCTCCGCTTCTCGATAAGTCGAATTTAGGTATACAATTACTTCTAGCAGTCATTGGAACGCTCATTTCGAGCCTACCATGTTCGCTGTCAGAACAATTGTACCATCTATGGCTTTTTGCCTTCTTCATGTCGCTTGGGTCATATCCCTTGAGCGATTTGAAAAGACAACCATAGAAATTCCCATTTATGATCATTATATTCTTGTGATTACTAATGGATGTGGTCTTGTTACAAGAACTTTTTCGAAACTAACAATGGCAGCCTTAACCATTATCTTCGATGAGAACAAGCACCAACTCATGCTTCAACAGAAGCAAACCGAGCGCACTTACAAGCGCCCTGCCAGCTGCCGAAGCGTCAACTCCCTCGGCAACTCTCTGAACTCCGGGTCGACCTCGACTCCCCGGACCATCGTCTTCGGGACACTGGGACCATTCCCACTTCCCGAAGAACAAACTGCGCCTGCCAAAAGGCAGAAAATCGCCTCTCAACGTGTCACTCCCGTGACACCAAAGGCGAGCGCCCAAAAGCCCGAAGCCCGCGGCACCCCCGCGAAGCCTCGACCAACAACCAACCAGGTCTACCCTAAGACTTGGTCTCCAAGACCTTCCCCAAAACAAAGAAGGTCTCAAACATCCACCAAGCCAGCATACCTGGCCCCACTCAAGGAGAACCAGTTCTACCCTCTTGCCTACATGAAAGAGGAGAGACCTATCTCCAACCTGACTCCCAAGTCGACCCAGCATGAATCGGCTTGCTCCCACAAGCCCAAAATCAGATCATGCATCACCAGGCCTCTCCAAGCACCTGCTAAGGCCTACACTCCTTCAGTTCGACCCTTCATCTCTACAGGGGCCGAACTCGAAAGGTTTAAAGCTTCGCTGCAACAGGCAAAGGACCGGGTCCGCATCCTGTCCTTGCCCAACCACAAAGAAGACAAGCTCGGCTGCTGCGCCCGAGGGAGCACATCCTTCATCGTCAGAGCCCAGCCAGAGCTGACTGAAGCTCAAATCGCTCGTCGAGCACGCCGCCGTGCGTCATATCGACAAAAGAGACTAGAGAAGCAACGGACCCAGCCTCCTACACTTCAAGTCTCCCACAAATGGGTCGAAAAAGAAAGACCCGACCAAGTTGCTGCCGTCCATATGGTTGGAAAAACCAGAAGACGCCAAAAGTCAGCATAAAAAATCCATGTCCGACGTCCGTGACCCGTAGCGTCACCGGGACACGAAGACATCCTGAAGAATCTCCTGCCCCTTCAAGCCAAGGACGGGAGAGTAATCCTTCATCAAGCTCTTCATCAAAAAGAATGAGCCCCAGCTCGGTCACCAGGACGATTTCTTCGTTCGAATCCCGAGGGATGAACGTCTTGGCTACAAGTTCTGAGCCACCACCTCAGAATCCACCTCGAGATGATGCGCTCACACGCATCCAGCAGTTGGAACAAGGCCAGCAGAGGATTGAAACTCTGATGGAAAACATTCTCCTTGTCGTCCAAAATCAGGTGAACAATGAGCCTCCTCCGAATCATAACAATAACGAGGAGAATTGTGAAGAAAATGAGTCACGCGCCCTTACCAAAAAGGACGTAGACAGTATCCTCGCCAAAGCTAAAGAAGAGGATATACTCAAAGAGCATGGGATCAAGCCACCATATCCTTTATGGATGGACTCGGTCCCGTTCCCCACAAAATTCAAACATCCTACTCTCCAAACATATACGGGGAAAGGATCGGCCAGACAACACGTCATCCACTTCAAGATCTTGACGGGAGCTATCGCGGATCAAGATGCACTCAAGATTCGCCTCTTTGCAAGTACCCTAAAAGGTACGGCCTTCGATTGGTACTCCACTCTGCCGGAGAACTCCATTCAGAACTGGGCTATGCTGGAGACACGCTTCCTGACCCACTTCCAAGGTGAGGATCATCCTGTTACTATGGCTCAGCTCTGCAGCCTAAAACAGGGAGAGAATGAGTCAACTTATGACTTCATTCACAAGTGGAAAGCAATGGCGTACAAATGCTCAGATGTACTGCCACAAACGTCGCTAGTCGACATCTGCCGTAACAATATGAGAGCAAAAATACGCTCCATGATCATCGGCAACAAATCAAAAAACCTGGGAGAACTCCTGGAAGCTTCCATGGAAGCTGAAACGGTGATCAAGGACCTCAACAGTCAGAAATCATCAAAGAAAGAGCCGACTGCTGTTGCAACCTCTAAACCAAAGAAGAAAGAGGTTCTCAATGTGCAGACTAAGTCAGCTCCTCAGCAACCAAAGAAAGCTGAAAATAGAGCTGCAGGTAAGAAACCTGAACTCTCTGATGCCTTCAAAGAGCGAGTAGAAAAGAAATATCCGTTCGATGAAGACGTCGAAGAAATCTTTGAGGCTCTCCTAGCAAATGGCAAACTCATTTTGCCAGAGCCCAAAAGACCTGGAGACGTTGGCAAAACCAATGATCCTCGGTACTATCCATACCACCAGATGGTCTCGCATCCTCTCAATCAATGCTTTGTTGTGAGAGAGAAGATAAACGAGATGTGGAAAAATGGAGTCATCACCTTTGACAAAAACTATGGGACTGCCTCCGTCAACATGGTGTCATGTGGACAAACACCAAAATCACCGAAGAAGAAGATCACTACTTCCTTCATGGTGATAAACAAAATTCAAGTGTCCGAGAAGCTGGTTCCTTTCCCGACACCAGACGGACAACCTATATGGGTACATCCCGATCTCCTGGAAGATGAAAATTGGGAGATCGTCAAAACAAAGCCGACAGCTCAACAGCGAAGGCAGGCTAGGAAGCATCTCCTCAGGCTCAAACGGCAAGAGAAGACCCAGCCAAAACAAGAAGTTCATGAAAAGGCAGAGGCCTCCTCTACCACTTCACTCGGGGCAACAGAAACGTCCCTTCCAGAGACTTCAAAGGCGGTAAGAAACTTCACTCTCAGTGATTTCATGCCACCTCAATTCAAAAAAGAAGCCATGCAGGGGGCATCATACTCTTGCAACTCGGTAGTTGGATTCTCCATTGATGGATACGAGTCCAGCGACACCGACGATGGATTCGAGCCCAACTACACCGATGAGTGGGAGGAATCACTTGAAACAGGAGAATATCTCTCTGATGAAGAATGGGTTCCTGAAACTCACCTTATGCCAGTAATCTGGTATAACCCCTTGCAACCACAAGGATCCTGGTCTGATGATGAAGAAGACCAAGAGGCTGCACAAGAAGATGCTGTTAACCCAGCACCTGTCATTGCTCCAGTGGAAATCAACTATGTTGAGCCACACGGAGAAGACGAAGAAGAGGATCTGGCTCCCATGCCTGATCTTGAAGAATATGCAAGGATCTTGCAGCGTCTCGCTCTAGAACAAGAGCAAGACCGCGTCAACGAGATTCCTCACAATCCAGAGCCGGAAGTCCCTGAAGCCCATCAGGTACCTCCTCCCTCAACTCCTGAAAATGGAGAACATTGCTGGATTGACGATCCTCTTACATCCGAGGATGAGTCTGACTCCGAGCAGGCAACATCTTCTATCAGAGCTTCCTGTAATGTAATATATCAGGACTATAGCTCTTCTGAAGCGTCGTCTGATGAGATTACCTACACTCCGACGACGCCTAGCAATGTATCCTCTGGAGCTACCTCGTCTCACGTGACTTTCACAGAGATGACACCCTCTCAGGTTTCTTCTCCTGAGACTGTGACTTCAGAATACACATTCTTCCCGACTCATCATCATGAAGAAAACCCAACTTGGGGTGATGGATGGGTCAACGAAGAAGAAAAGCTGCTGGATGCTGTTCAGGACTTGCTCCCGGAAAATGCTCCGTGCAACACAATCACTGAGGATGGAAACTCTGCTGCAGATACATCCCCAGTAGATGAAAAACGACAGCCTCTTGATCCTGAAGACAATCTTCCAAACGAAGATCCTTCTCAAGAAGCTCTCGAAGTTGGTAGAGGCACCCGCTCTGGCCGGGACTACCACAAGAATTACAACCAATCTTCCTTTACTTATGTAAATCCTTCGGGAAAAGATGTTGTAAGCGCCCCCAGTGGCAACAATGATGAACATGCAGGCCCTAAGGAGGCTTTCAAGTATGACTTGGTTGAGCACTTCAAACACATACCTGCACGTCTTCACATCCTGGATTTATTACGAATGTCTCCACGCACTCGTGATAATCTCATCTCAGAATTACAAAAACTGAATGAGGATGTCGACAAACATGCCCCGCAAGTCCTCCAAATTGAAATGGACTACCGGATCAAAAACTCTGAAACTTCCTCAAAGGGAGAAAAGAAAACTGAGGGATCATGCATCCAATGCCTCTCGGTTCAAAGGGCAGCCAGTGCAACCATCGCCTTCACTAAGGAAGACCTCCTACTTGGCGAAGCAAGGCACAACCGACCCCTGTACTTCACAGGGTACATCAAAGAAATGCCGATACATAGAGTTCAGATCGACCCAGGTTCTGCACTCAACCTTATCTCCACTTCGGCTCTTGAAGAGTTGGGCATCCCACCCAGCAAGCTAAGCCACACATCTGTATCTATCTTTGGATACGATGGGAGCACTCAAAGGCCTATCGGCAAAATCAGGTTCAAATTGCAAATCGGTGATCTTATCTCTGAGGTCACTGTGTATGCAATAAAAACCCCCTCATGCTACAACATCCTTCTCGGACGTCCTTGGATACACGAGAATGGTGTTGTCCCTTCAACTCTACATCAATGCATCAAGTTCGTCGGCGACGACGGCATTGTACATCGTGTCTTTGCGGACAGAAAACCCTTCAAAGGTAAAGAAGTCCACTTCGCAGACTCCCAAATGTATGAAGGAGAAAAAGAAGAAGAGGAAACAGCACCCCCTGCTGAAAATCTCCAGAAAGATAAAGGCAAGGCTCCTTAAAAATCACCGGAAGAAAACAAACCCTCCGGCAAATTAGAAGAGAGTAGTCAATCTCCCTTCGTTATCTCCCTCAAGAATTCAAAACCTTTGGTCATCACGACTAAAGTGAAGAAGGCGAAACTAAAGCCTGGGGGCAAATTTGTTGTCTCTCTCGTGTCTATCATGCAAGACACAGACTCGGACTCAGAGCCAGAAGACGATGCATCGTCAAGCCAAGCTGACACTCAGCAAGTTCAGCCTGCTCTCACTCCGATGGAGACACCTGCTGATGTAGAAGATCCTACGTCTGCTACCTTTGTTGTTCCGGCAACATCACCAAAGCAAAGGCCGATCTTCTTCCATAGATCGGACGCTTCTTCATCAAATTCCATGCTGGAACCTTTCCAAAATGAAGGTATGCCTCAGTTATCTCTATATAGTCCTGTGGCACAAGCAATTATGAAGAAAATGGGCTTTGACGCTCAAAACCCAGTCGGTTTGGGAGAAAGACGCGGTATTCTCACGCCATTGGAGCCCGCCTTGACCAAAAGCCAGCTGGAAGATTGGAGACTCTACGGTCATGTAGAGAAGTCTTCATATGGGTTAGGGTATGATCCCGACACTCCTCTGAGACAGTTGACACAAAGGCTTAAAAGTCGTTTTACCGACCAAGCCTCAACATCTAAAGTCCACGAAGACATCGATCTCCCTGGATATCTCTTTAAAGAGTTACCTGACAAAAATCCAGGAAGCTCATCCAATTGATATGATCTCTCTGATGATAAAGAGGAATTGTCCGATAATACAGACTTGTGGCATCCTGACCCAGAAGAACCCTCGTCTCCAAAAGAAATACCAGACTCAACAGGCGATTGGGACTATCTCATAGCAAGCCTTGAGGAGATCACCAATCAAGAAAATCCATGGAAAGGAACAGAGCCTTGGTCTGGTAATGCAGTTGAAACTCCAGAAGGTTTCGTTGAGTTGGAAGCCTCCGAAAATATTGTGGAGGAACCACCTTCGAACCTTCCGACAGAAGATCCTGTTCAAAAGATAAACTTGGGAACACCTGATAACCCACGTCCTGTATTCATAAGCAAGAATATAAAGGATGATGAGTTACCCGAGTATATCGCTTTTCTTCGTGAGTTCGTTGATTGCTTTGCATGGTCCTATGCTGAAATGCCTGGTTTAGACCCCAAAGTAGCAGTCCACAAACTCAATCTTCAAGAAGAAATCAAGCCTGTCAAACAAGGCCAAAGAAGATTCCGTCCAGATGTGATGGATAAAATTGAACAAGAAGTTCAAAAACTCAAAAGCGTTGGCTTCATCCGTGAGGAACAACATCCAGAATGGTTGGCCAACATTGTCCCCGTGACAAAGAAAAATGGGCAGATCAGAGTCTGTATTGACTATAGAGACTTGAATGGCGCTTGCCCTAAAGATGAATTCCCGCTCCCCATACCGGAGGTGATGATTGACAATACCTGCGGATTCGAGCGAATGACATTCATGGATGGCTTCTCTGGTTACAATCAGATAAAGATGCATCCCGAGGATGAAAAACACACTTCATTTCGGACTCCATTTGGCGTGTATTGCTACACTGTCATGCCATTTGGTCTGAAAAATGCTGGTGCCACATATCAGAGGGCTATGATGAAAATATTCCAAGATATGCAGCACAAGACGGTCGAATGTTACGTTGATGACCTCGCCGTCAAAAGCAGAAGAAAAGAAGACCATCTCAAAGATCTTCGGGAAGTCTTCCTCCGACTTCGCAAACACAAACTGCGGATGAATCCTCTAAAATGCTTCTTCGGCGTCTCGTCGGGTAAGTTTCTCGGATTCCTTATTCGGAAAGCTGGAATAGAACTTGACCCCATAAAAGTCAAGGCTATTCTAGAAATGCCCTCTCCAAGAACCCTAAGGGAACTAAAAGGGCTTCAAGGGAGATTGGCCTACATCAGACGGTTCATCTCCAATCTTTCGGGGAAATGCCGTCCATTCTCTCGATTGATGAAAAAAGGTGTAGACTTTGTCTGGGATGCCGACTGTGAAGCCGCATTTCAAGATATCAAGTCATACCTGACCAAACCTCCAGTGTTAGCTGCCCCTGCCACTGGAAAACCATTCATCTTGTACACAAGAGCTCTTGATCATTCTGTAGGCGCTCTGCTTGCACAAGAGAATGGTGAGGGAAAAGAAGCTGCTCTATACTACCTCAGCCGCATGCTAGTAGGTGCAGAGCATCGCTACTCTCCAGTCGAAAAAGAATGCCTTGCAGTGATGTTCACCGTACAAAAGCTACGTCACTACTTGCTTTCCAACACAGTCTACCTGGTCTCAAGGATCAATCTCTTGAAGGTTCTTGTCACAAAGGCAGGTTCTCTCAATGCCCGACTGGCAAAATGGTCCATCCTTCTGTCACAATTTGATATTAGGTATGTTCCACAAAAAGCAATCAAAGGCCAAGCTCTAGCAGATTTCCTTGCAGAGCATCCATTGCCTAAAGATTCACCACTCAGAGATGATCTCCCAGACGAACCTGTCTACAACGTGGAGACTTTCTCGCCAAATGCCTCCTGGGACATGTACTTTGACGGTGCAACCAGGACAAATGAAAACAGAAAGCTGATCTCGGGAGTTGGCATCCTCTTTGTTAGCCCTGACAAATACATGATTCCACACGCTTTCTCGCTATTGGAACCATGCACAAACAATGCAGCTGAATACCAAGCTCTGATCCTAGGATTGGAACTCGCCATCGAATCCGGTATCACTATGCTGGAAGTCTTTGGAGACTCTCAACTGATCGTCAACCAGATGAATCAGAAATATGAAGTCAGGAAGCCTGATCTGCTGCCTTATTACAACAAGGCACAATCGCTTCTGCAAAAGTTTGACATCTGCAACATCACCCACATTCGTAGAGGTGAAAACATCCGTGCAGATGCCCTGGCCGGACTTGCCGCATCAATGGCGATCCAGGAAGGGGAAAACATGCAAATTACAGTGAGTGAGAGAAGGATCCTCCCTCCTCTTAACACACACCAAGCAGTTGCTGAATGCCACCGAGTGGTTGGAAGTCGGATCTCTATCCTTCAAACTTCAATCGGCGACTGGAGGGATCCGTTCATTGATTACACTATGTTCGGAATCCTACCTGAAGATCCAAAAGAACGGGTAAGCATCCAAAGGCGAGCCCCAAACTTTCATTTGGATATCCCTTCAAAAATCCTTTACAGGAAATCCTTCAATGGAGTACTCCTACGCTGCTTGTCACAACAAGAAGCTGAAGAAACACTCAAAGAAGTTCACGCTGGTCTTTGTGGAGCCCATCAGGCTGGTCCCAAGCTCTACGACCAAATCAAAAGGTTGGGTTACTACTGGCCTACCATGGTACCCGATGCAATGCAATTTGCCAAACGCTGCCAGCTATGCCAAATTCACGGAGATTACATTCACATGCCTCCAGAATGGCTGCATCCTACAGCAATCTCATGGCCTTTCGAAGCATGGGGCATGGACATCATAGGTCCTATCTCTCCCCCTTCAAGCAAAGGTCATCGCTTCATCTTCGCCGCAACGGATTATTTCTCCAAGTGGTCAGAAGAATTTGCGTTCAACGAAATGAAGACCTCATCAGTTCTTCAGTTCCTGCGCACCAACATCATTTGTCGTTTCGGCATACCCAAGAGATTCGTCCATGATAACGGACCACAATTCCGGGATCATCGATTCTACAGGTTCTGTGACAAATACAAAATTCAAAGCTGTCCTTCGACTCCATACAATCCGGCAGCAAACGGATTAGCAGAAGCCTTCAACAAGACACTCTGCGAAATCCTCAAGAAAATGGTCTCTAGTCACAAAAGAGACTGGAGCGATAAACTGTCTGAAGCTTTGTGGGCCTATCGAACCACCGTTCGAGGACCAACCCATAGCACACCATTCTCCTTGGTCTATGGATGCGAAGCTGTCGTGCCCCTAGAGGTACAAATTCCTTCTCTGAGGGTATCTCTACAAAATGACATGACTCAAGAAAGCAATGCGAAATTACGACTTCATGAGCTGGACAATCTCGATGAGAAACGGCTCGAAGCTCGACAAAGCATTGAACTTTACCAAGCACGCATGGCAGGATCTTTTGACAAAAAGGTCAGGCAACGCGCCTACAAGAAGGGTGACTTGGTTCTTGCGGTAAAAAGACCAATGGTCTTCGCTCACAAGTCCAAAGGCAAGTTTGAACCAAAATGGGAGGGACCCTACGTCATCGACAAGGTCTTCTCCAATGGCGCATATGCCCTCCTAAACATGGAAGGCGACAGATGTATGCTGCCTATCAACGGCAAGTTCTTGAAGCGATACTACCCTTGAAGACTTACCCAACTGGGTAAGAGCAATGCCTGTATGGCCAAAACCTGTTCTCAGGTACTCGCTCGTCAAACCCACTCTCTTTAGAATTTTCATATCAAATGTCAAAATTTCTAGAGATTCAAAAACAATGCTTACTTTCATTGTTTCATTGTTCAAAAACAAAAAAAAAAAATCCAAGTTTAGGAGCCTCTCCCTGACTTGACCAGAACTTTCGATCCTTGAACCAAAATTCATGGTTTGAAACAAAAATTCGGATCCAGGGATTTCCACCCTAGTCCACCTTACCTTTTACCGCCAAATGGTTTTAGGTCAAAATTTACGACCCTCGTGTCTTTAAACAAAAAAATGGTTTTTCAAAAACCGCGGGGAAGTGACACTTAGTCGATACTCGCAAAACTCAAAAAATCGGAAGGATGCGAACCCCATTCGATACTTCCAAAACCCCAAAAATCGTGGAGACGCAACATATCAGTTGATATCCACAACCCAAATTTCAAAGGTTCGAGAAAACCTAAAATCGTGGAGAAGCAACAAACCAGTTGATATCCACAACCCAATTTCAAAAATCGTGGAGATGTAACATATCAGTTGCTATCCACAACCCAAAATTACAAATGGTTCGAGAAAACCTCAAATTTCAAAAATCGCGGAGAAACGACATCAAGTCAGTACCCGCAAAACCAAAAAGTCTTGGGAAAAGCAGGGAAGCGACGCTTAGTCGATATTTGCACCCCAATTCGCAAGGAAGCGACATTCCATCGATACTTGCAAAACCCAACCTGCGAGGAAGTGACATTCCGTCAATACTCGCAAAACCGAATGAGCAAGGAAGCGGCATTCCATCGATACTTGCAAGACCATTCAGCGGGGAGGCGACATTTAGTCGATACCTGCATTTTGAAAACCAAAACTCGGCTATAAATGCCAAAATCAGGCTATAAATGCCAAAACAAAAATTTCCGGCTATAAACGCCAAAACCGGCTTTCATGCCAATAAAACAAAACTTGGTTTTCAAAAAACTCGGCTACAAATGCCACACAAAAAAAAAAACCTGACTCTCATGTCAAAACCGGCTATAAATGCCACAAATTGGCTATCAATGCCACCAAACCGGCTATAAATGCCACTAATTGGCTATCAATGCCACCAAACTGGCTGTAAATGCCACAAAAATCCGGCTTTCATGCCAAATTCGTTTCCCCTACCAAAACAACCATTTGACAAAAGATTTTCACAAAATGACAAAGCTTTTGATCAAATCCCATTTAGCAATTGCTTTCATCACAAAAAGATTTGAGTGAGCGTAGGGAACAAAAAAAAAAGGTACCAAAAAAATACATGTGGTACCAAAGCAAAAAAAAAAAAAAATAGAAAGTGTTCACAAGCACTACAAAACAAAAAAAAAAGAGTACCAAAAAATACATGTGGTACCAAAAAAAAAAGGAAAGTGTTCACAAGCACTAAAAAAAAAAAGTACCAAAAAATACATGTGGTACCAAAAAAAAGAAGAATGGTTCCTGCTATAAAAAAATCAGGAGCTTAGCCAAAAATGGTCTCCAGCCAAAGCTTCAGCTCCTCAAGCAAACTTTTGGCATCAGCCGTCAAAGTTTCCAAGGCACGCTTCTTCAGGAACTTGCCATGAGATGCTGGCGAATGCCGTAACCCTTCTTTTACACCGGGAAGCTCTTCCCCAGCAGTTTGCCATCGTTCGTTTTCTAGAGTCCTCCTCTCGAGAACTTGACCGGCATCTGCAACCCTGCGGATCAGAGTACTCTCCCTGTCACGAGCCTCTGTTATAGCAGCCCACTTAGCATCGACTTGTGCCTTCAAATGCTCAAGACGTTTCCTGGCCTCCTCAACTTCCCTATCAAGGACGTTAAGGTCATGCCTCAATCCGATGATGGCTAGCTCTTCCTTGTTCTTCTCCCGAACTAGCTGCTTCTTGCTTTGTGTAGCCTCATTCAGGTCAGACTTAGCCTTATCAGCAGGGTCCAAGAACATCTCCTTGAAGAATTGGTCATCAGGGAAACCCATGGTCTCAAACCACTTGTCACCCAGTGCAATGATCCTATCAACGATCGCCTTGGCACCTGTGACATCCAGACCAACCTCTTCGGTGTCAGTCAGAATCTCCTGTACATGTGGGATCATGCCAAATCCTGCCTCCAAGTGTCCAGAAAGGAGAGTCTTGACCCAAGAACTCAAAACCCGAGCCAGCACCTTCTTCGCAAATTGAAGAGACGAACTGGATGAAGATTCAACCTTCTCCGCTGATCGGCTGCTCATGTCATGTCCCATTGGAAGAGTAACAAAAGAACTCTTTCCACTTGGAGCCACTGGAGAGGGAATCTCAACACGAGGCATCTCCTCAATCATGACTGAACTGGTCTCTACCTCCGGATCGACCTCTGGCATCCCTTGCTCTGGTTCTGAAGAAAGCGATGGACTCTCTTCTGTCACTTCAAAACCTGCAAATGAAACACAAAAAGGTATGAATATGATCCTGTTTAAAAAAAAAAAAAAACATCATCAGGGTCATCACTACAAAGTACCTTCTTCGACGACTGGCGGAACACTCTCTTCCTCCATGAACTCATCAGAAGCATCATCGACATTTGCGTCCATTGATGGTTCAAAGTCATCGGAATCCTGTGGCAAGTCAGCTGACAAGAAAAAATGTTAGCAAATCAAGTCGCAGGCAAAAAAAAAAAAAGAGAAAGCGAAAGAAGTTATACCAATTGGAGATTCCGGAGTCATTCCAGAGTCCCTAGGTTCTTCTTCAGATGCCATAACCGGCTCCGTCACCGCCTCATCGGTCGGAACCTCAGGCATCGGCAAGTCTTCATCCTCTGCTTAAAAAAAAAAAAAATAAAAAAATAAAAAAATAAAAAAAAAAAAAGGCAGCAGCAGGGTGAGAAAACAAATCAGAACATGGAAAGCCCCATGAAAGAAGCAGAAAAAGAAAAAGGAAGAATCATACCTTCACCAATGGTCTCTTCCCCACGACTCCTCTTCTCTGGAGGCTCGTCGACAGCCTCTGGCACCTCCTCGTTGATGGTAAGAGGGATTTCCATGTCAGGAGAGTCCTCATGTGGCCCCTCGCTGCGATGATGACTCCTCCTCTTCTTACCTCTACGGGTTCGCTTCCTAGGAGAACCCGCCCCACTATCAGAGTCAGGTTTCTCACTTGACTCCTCACTGGATGGTCTGCTCTCGCCAGTAGACTCCGCGGAAGCTCGCCTCTGTGCCGCTTGCATCCAAGCGTCGAGCTCGGCTTCCTCCTGTTCTAGCTGCTCCAAAGCCTCATCAGGTACTTCCCGAACAGCTTCAGAACCAATGACGCCCTGGTCACCGAGAAAGCCTATCTTGTGCTTCTCTCCAGAAAGGAAGGCCCAAACTTCCTCTCGGCGGACGCCATCCGACTTCCCAATGCCTTTTCCAGAAGACAGCTTTACATCAAGCTCCTTCTTGGAAAGCCCCCGATATGCCAAAAAGCTCTCCGCGAACCACTTCGTGAAGCCGGCAGTTCGGAAAGTCGACAGCTCAGGATAAGAAATCGCGGCAGTAGTGTCTTCAGCACTATAGAAAGCCCATGCATTTCTGCCATCCTGCAAACCCCCAAAACGCTTCACCATACTCGAAGGCGCTCCAACAACGCCTTGAGAGAAGCCCAACTGAAGCGCAAAGCGAGAAGGTACATACGGCTGGATGTCGACGAAAAGATGTCTACGGTACACCATCGTGCCGACTCGTATGCTGAAAAGCCACTCCTTCTCTGCATTGGTCAAAGAGTAATGCCTTCCCGACCCTGCTCTGGTAGAGTCTCGGGAGGCACCAAAATCAAAAGCCTTCTTCCGCAACTCCGGAGAAAGCTTAACTGAAGACTGCCCCATCTCGACGTCCCTGAACCGTCGGATCCTCATGCGGGCAAACAAAAGTGATTCAGATACGGCTTTTCCCTTAGCCAATCGAATCATCAGAGGATCATCATCCTGTGCAGCACCCAGCTGGTGGAAGCCAGGACAGTGGTATACAAACCACGAATAAAAGATATGGGCTGAAAATACCCTATTCATAGGGAGCCCAAGCCGAACCAAGAAAGCAGCAGCCTGCAGTTCGGTACACAGGTAGGAGTAAAGAGCGGGCACCAAAGCAAGCCGCTCTCCAAACGCCATCTGACAAGCCGGAAAAATACAATGCGGCCTGATGTGCGTCCCATCTCCACCAGCAAAAATAGCCTCACCTAGCCAAAAAGTGAGGTAAAAAGCAAGATCTCTCCGCAGTGTAATGCCAGAACAAATGGCATCTGTGCTCGCGAAGAAACCCTTCAACTCTTCCTGCATGGCCGAAGTCTTCTTCCTGTCTTCCCGGGTCATGCTATCAGAAGACTCTTTGCTGTCAAAGAAGTTGAAGAATGAAGAGCCATAACTCTTCCAACTGCTGGATCTCACTTTCGAGCCCTCCTTCAAAAAATCATAGAAGGCGACGAGCTGAAAGTATAGGAGCCTGAACTCCTCTGACTGCTCCTCAAGGACGCTGTCAATCGGCATGAACTCCTCGTAGAGTTTGCCAAGGATGGGCAATCCAGTAATAGCACTCAACTCCTTCAGAGAAAAACCAACCTCACCATTCGTGACAACGAAGGTATTGGTCTGAGGGAGGAAAGACTCCAACATAGCCATGAAGGCATCATCGGAAAAAGTCACGGTCTCCCTAAAAGTGCGGACCGCGTCAAAAATCCCGGCTTCCTTCAAAACGGCGCCCCCAATCAGCAAGTTGCGGTCAGTCCATGGTACCCGATGCAATGCAATTTGCCAAACGCTGCCAGCTATGCCAAATTCACGGAGATTACATTCACATGCCTCCAGAATGGCTGCATCCTACAGCAATCTCATGGCCTTTCGAAGCATGGGGCATGGACATCATAGGTCCTATCTCTCCCCCTTCAAGCAAAGGTCATCGCTTCATCTTCGCCGCAACGGATTATTTCTCCAAGTGGTCAGAAGCATTTGCGTTCAACGAAATGAAGACCTCATCAGTTCTTCAGTTCCTGCGCACCAACATCATTTGTCGTTTCGGCATACCCAAGAGATTCGTCCATGATAACGGACCACAATTCCGGGATCATCGATTCTACAGGTTTTGCGACAAATACAAAATCCAAAGCTGTCCTTCGACTCCATACAATCCGGCAGCAAACGGATTGGCAGAAGCCTTCAACAAGACACTCTGCAAAATCCTCAAGAAAATGGTCTCTAGTCACAAAAGAGACTGGAGCGATAAACTGTCTGAAGCTTTGTAGGCCTATCGAACCACCGTTCGAGGACCAACCCATAGCACACCATTCTCCTTGGTCTATGGATGCGAAGCTGTCGTGCCCCTAGAGGTACAAATTCCTTCTCTGAGGGTATCTCTACAAAATGACATGACTCAAGAAAGCAATGCGAAATTGCGACTCCATGAGCTGGACAATCTCGATGAGAGACGGCTCGAAGCTCGACAAAGCATTGAACTTTACCAAGCACGCATGGCAGGATCTTTTGACAAAAAGGTCCGGCAACGCGCCTACAAAAAGGGTGACTTGGTTCTTGCGGTAAAAAGACCAATGGTCTTCGCTCACAAGTCCAAAGGCAAATTTGAACCAAAATGGGAGGGACCCTACGTCATCGACAAGGTCTTCTCCAATGGCGCATATGCCCTCCTAAACATGGAAGGCGACAGATGTATGCTGCCTATCAACGGCAAGTTCTTGAAGCAGTACTACCCTTGAAGACTTACCCAACTGGGTAAGAGCAATGCCTGTATGGCCAAAACCTGTTCTCAGGTACTCGCTCGTCAAACCCACTCTCTTTAGAATTTTCATATCAAATGTCAAAATTTCTAGAGATTCAAAAACAATGCTTATTTTTATCGTTTCATTGTTCAAAAACAAAAAAAATCCAAGTTTAGGAGCCTCTCCCTGACTTGACCAAAGCTTTCGATCCTTGAACCAAAATTCATGGTTTGAAACAAAAATCCGGATTCAGGGATTTCCACCCTAGTCCACCTTACCTTTTACCGCCAAATGGTTCTAGGTCAAAATTTACGACCCTCGTGTCTTTAAACAAAAAAAATGGTTTTTCAAAAATCGTGGGGATATGACATCAAAGTCAGTACCCGCAAAACAAAAATTTTGAAAAAAAGCAAGGATGCGACATTCCATCGATACTTGCACCCAAAATCGCAGGGAAGCGACATTTCGTCGATACTTGCAAAATCCAAAAACCGTGGAGAAGCAACAAACCAGTTGATATCCACAACCCAATTTCAAAAATCGTGGAGATGCAACATACCAGTTGCTATCCACAACCCAAATTTCAAAGGTTCGAGAAAACCTCAAATTTCAAAAATCACGGGGAAACGACATCAAGTCAGTACCCGCAAAATCAAAAGTTTTGGGAAAAGCAGGGAAGCGACGCTTAGTCGATATTTGCACCCCAATTCGCGAGGAAGCGACATTCCATCGATACTTGCAAAACCTAACCCACGAGGAAGTGACATTCCATCAATACTCGCAGAACCGAATGAGCAAGGAAGCGACATTCCATCGATACTTGCAAGACCATTCAGCGGGGAGGCGACATTTAGTCGATACCTGCATTTTGAAAGCAAAAAAAAAAATCTGGCTATAAACGCCAAAACCTGGCTCTTTTGCCCAAAAACCGGCTATCAATGCCACCAAACCGGCTATAAATGCCACAAACCGGCTATCAATGCCACGAAAAATTGGCTTTCACGCTGACAAAACCAAAACTTGGCTTTCAAAAAATGGCTATCAATGCCACCAAACCGGCTATAAATGCCGCAAATTGGCTATCAATGCCACCAAACCGGCTATAAATGCCACAAATTGGCTATCAATGCCACCAAACTGGCTATAGATGCCACAAAACAAACACCGGCTTCCATGCCAACCCAAATTTTGGCTTTTACGCCATAAAATTTCGGCTTCCATGCCATCTCAAAATCGGCTTTCATGCCATAACCAAAATCAGGCTCTCATGCCAAAACAATTATTTGACAAAAGATTTTCACAAAATGACAAAACTTTTGATCAAATCCCATTTAGCAATTGCTTTCATCACAAAAAGATTTGAGTGAGCGTAGGGAAAACAAGAAAAAAAAGAAGTACCAAAAAAATACATGTGGTACCAAAAAAAAAGTGTTCACAAGCACTGCAAAAAAAAAAAGAAGTACCAAAAAATACATGTGGTACCAAAAAAAAAAAGAAGAAGAATGGTTTCTGCTATAAAAAATCAGGAGCTCAGCCAAAAATGGTCTCCAGCCAAAGCTTCAGCTCCTCAAGCAAACTTTTGGCCTCATCCGTCAGAGTTTCCAAGGCACGCTTCTTCAGGAACTTGCCATGAGATGCTGGCGAATGCCGTAACCCTTCTTTTACACCGGGAAGCTCTTCCCCAGCAGTTTGCCATCGTTCGTTTTCTAGAGTCCTCCTCTCGAGAACTTGACCGGCATCTGCAACCCTGCGAATCAGAGTACTCTCCCTGTCACGAGCCTCTGTTATAGCAGCCCACTTAGCATCGACTTGTGCCTTCAAATGCTCAAGACGTTTCCTGGCCTCCTCAACTTCCCTATCAAGGACGTTAAGGTCATGCCTCAATCCGATGATGGCTAGCTCTTCCTTGTTCCTCTCCCGAACTAGCTGCTTCTTGCTTTGTGTAGCCTCATTCAGGTCAGACTTAGCCTTATCAGCAGGGTCCAAGAACATCTCCTTGAAGAATTGGTCGTCAGGGAAGCCCATGGTCTCAAACCACTTGTCACCCAGTGCAATGATCCTATCAACGGTCGCCCTGGCACCTGTGACATCCAGACCAACCTCTTCGGTATCAGTGAGAATCTCCTGCACATGCGGGATCATGCCAAATCCTGCTTCCAAGTGTCCAGAAAGGAGAGTCTTGATCCAAGAACTCAAAACCCGAGCCAGCACCTTCTTCGCAAATTGAAGAGACGAACTGGATGAAGGTTCACCCTTCTCCGCTGATCGGCTGCTCATATCATGTCCCATCGGAAGAGTAACAAAGGAACTCTTTTCACTTGGAGCCACTGGAGAAGGAATCTCAGCATGAGGTATCTCCTCTATCGCGTCAGAACTGGTTGTAGGAGTCTCTACCTCCGGATCGACCTCTAGCATCCCTTGCTCTGGTTCTGAAGAAAGCGATGGACTCTCTTCTGTCACTTCAAAACCTGCAAATGAAACACAAAAAGGTATGAATATGATCCTGTTAAAAAAAAAAAAAAAAAAAAAACCATCAGGGTCATCACTACAAAATACCTCCTTCGACGACTGGCGGAACACTCTCTTCCTCCATGAACTCATCGGAAGCATCATCAACATTTGCGTCCATTGATGGTTCAAAGTCATCGGAATCCTGTGGCAAGTCAGCTGACAAGAAAAATGTTAGCAAATCAAGTCGCAGGCACAAAAAAAGAGAAAACGAAAGAAGTTGTACCAATTGGAGATTCCGGAATCATTCCAGAGTCCCTAGGTTCTTCTTCAGATGCCATAACCGGCTCCATCACCGCCTCATCAGTCGGAACCTCAGGCATCGCCAAGTCTTCATCCTCTGCTTAAAAAAAAAAAAAAAAAAAAAAAAAAAAAAAAAGCAGCAGCAGGGTGAGAAAACAAATCAGAACATGGAAAGCCCCATGAAAGAAGCAGAAAAAGAAAAAGGAAGAATCATACCTTCACCAATGGTCTCTTCTCCACGGCTTCTCTTCTCTGGAGGCTCGTCGACAGCCTCTGGCACCTCCTCGTTGATGGTAAGAGGGATTTCCATGTCAGGAGAGTCCTCATGTGGCCCCTCGCTGCGATGATGACTCCTCCTCTTCTTACCTCTACGGGTTCGCTTCCTAGAAGAACCCGCCCCACTATCAGAGTCAGGTTTCTCACTTGACTCCTCACTGGATGGTCTGCTCTCGCCAGTAGACTCCGCGGAAGCTCGCCTCTGTGCCGCTTGCATCCAAGCGTCGAGCTCGGCTTCCTCCTGTTCTAGCTGCTCCAAAGCCTCATCAGGTACTTCCCGAACAGCTTCAGAACCAATGACGCCCTGGTCACCGAGAAAGCCTATCTTGTGCTTCTCTCCAGAAAGGAAGGCCCAAACTTCCTCTCGCCGGACGCCATCCGACTTCCCAATGCCTTTTCCAGAAGACAGCTTTACATCAAGCTCCTTCTTGGAAAGCCCCCGATATGCCAAAAAGCTCTCCGCGAACCACTTCGTGAAGCCGGCAGTTCGGAAAGTCGACAGCTCAGGATAAGAAATCGTGGCAGTAGTGTCTTCAGCACTATAGAAAGCCCATGCATTTCTGCCATCCTGCAAACCCCCAAAACGCTTCACCATACTCGAAGGCGCTCCAACAACGCCTTGAGAGAAGCCCAACTGAAGCGCAAAACGAGAAGGTACATACGGCTGGATGTCGACGAAAAGATGTCTACGGTACACCATCGTGCCGACTCGTATGCTGAAAAGCCACTCTTTCTCTGCATTGGTCAAAGAGTAATGCCTTCCCGACCCTGCTCTGGTAGAGTCTCGGGAGGCACCAAAATCAAAAGCCTTCTTCCGCAACTCCGGAGAAAGCTTAACTGAAGACTGCCCCATCTCGACGTCCCTGAACCGTCGGATCCTCATGCGGGCAAACAAAAGTGATTCAGATACGGCTTTTCCCTTAGCCAATCGAATCATCAGAGGATCATCATCCTGTGCAGCACCCAGCTGGTGGAAGCCAGGACAGTGGTATACAAACCACGAATAAAAGATATGGGCTGAAAATACCCTATTCATAGGGAGCCCAAGCCGAACCAAGAAAGCAGCAGCCTGCAGTTCGGTACACAGGTAGGAGTAAAGAGCGGGCACCAAAGCAAGCCGCTCTCCAAACGCCATCTGACAAGCCGGAAAAATACAATGCGGCCTGATGTGCGTCCCATCTCCACCAGCAAAAATAGCCTCACCCAGCCAAAAAGTGAGGTAAACAGCAAGATCCCTCCGCAGTGTAATGTCAGAACAAATGGCATCTGTGCTCGCGAAGAAACCCTTCAACTCTTCCTGCATGGCCGAAGTCTTCTTCCTGTCTTCCCGGGTCATGCTATCAGAAGGTTCTCGACCGTCAAAGGAGTTGAAGAATGAAAAGCCACAACTCTTCCAACTGCTGGATCTAACTTTCGAGCCCTCCTTCAAAAAATCATAGAAGGCGACGAGCTGAAAGTATAGGAGCCTGAACTCCTCTGACTGCTCCTCAATGACGCTGTCAATCGGCATGAACTCCTCGTAGAGTTTGCCAAGGATGGGCAATCCAGTAATAGCACTCAACTCCTTCAGAGAAAAACCAATCTCACCGTTCGTGACAACGAAGGTATTGGTCTGAGGGAGAAAAGACTCCAACATAGCCATGAAGGCATCATCGGAAAAAGTCACGGTCTCCCTGAAAGCGCGGACCGCGTCAAAAATCCCGGCTTCCTTCAAAACGGCGCCCCCAATCAGCAAGGTGCGGTCAGTCCATGACTTCCAATCGGAGTCAGCATTGAAACGGCCACGAAGTCGAAAAGGCTTCACCCAAGTACTGCCGTCACCGCTGAAAACGCCAAGGCCCACCGGTCTCAAATCGACCGACGGATAATCAGAGCCCTGGTAGCCGCTGGCTGGCATCAACATGTCCATACGGACAGGTGGCTTCTCCGCAAAACCGGAAGGTCCACCAACAAAAACCCCGGTCTTGATCACACTGGTCCTCTTCACCCAGCTCGGAGGATCTTCCCTCTTAGGGCACGTGGGAGAAAGGCTCAGGATCGAGATGGTCCGGTCAAAAGACGACCGGGTAGAAATAGTTCTCTCTTCACCATCAGCTGTGTAAGAGAACTGAAAACATCTCCTTTGGTATGTCAAGTCGTCAGGGACTGCATCTCCAAAGAAGAAGGTAGGCTTGGGTAAAACCCTCAGATCGTCCATAACCCAAGGACGGTTGCTTACCATGATCTTATAGAATTCCTCATTCTTGAGAGCGATCAATCGCTGTCTCATCTCATCACGATTGAGGGAATCGCATTCTTCCAAGTTCTTCTCAATAAACTGGACCTTCTCCCAGGCCTGCTGAACGGCCACATTAGAAGATCTGGCTGATCGACGAGGTACGCTTGTAGCAGGCTCTTTACCCTTGTTCGCTCTGGAGGAACCACCTGCAAAGGTCGGAAAAGAAAAAGATCGTCATCAAAATGACAGGATTTCGCTAAAAAAAGAAAAAAAGGGTCACTTTGTCCCACTAAAAATCTGGCGAAATTTTGGCATGACCCCGGGGCAGTTCCGAAGAAAAGGGAAATACCCCGAAACAAATAGAAAGTTTTGAAGATGGGCTCAACATTGCTGCGGGCTCCGAAACTCCAAACTTTCGAAACCTCAAAATCTCCGCAAAATCAAGAAGGGCTCAACATCACTGCAAGCTCCAAATTCCCAAATTTGCAAAGATTTTCAGGTATGCTATCATGCTCAATCTACAAATAGTATATGCATGAACATCTAGATTTGCACAAAAAACGCATTATCATGATGAGCACAAAAAAAAAAAAAAAAAAAAAAAAAAAAAAAAGAAGAAACTTTCTCGAAAAAAAAAGGGGGAGAAAGAAAAGAAAAAAAAAAAAGAGAAGAAAGAAAACAGCAAAAAAAAAAAAAAAAAAAAAAAAAAAAAAAAATCAGGGGCTGGCCCATCAGGCCGTGGCCCATCAGGCCGTGGCCCACAGGCCACGTGGCCGTACGGACCAGATCCGTACGGATCTGTCCGTACGGCCCACAAAAAAAAAAAAAAAAAAAAAAAGAAAAAAAAAACGTGAAAAAAAAAAAAAGAAATCACGTGGAAAAGAAAAAAAAAAGAGAAGAAGAATAGAAAGAAAAGAAAAGGAAAAAAAAAAAAAAGAAAAGAAGAAAAAAAAGAAGAGAGAGAAACTTTCTTTTTTTATCCTATTCTCTACATGGAGTTTTCTTGAAAGAAAAAGAGAGAAAACTTACTTGAAGCCATTGATGGAGAAGAAGAAGGAAAAAGCTTGAAGATCCTTGAAGAAGAAAAACTCTTGGCCTTGGAGCTCTCTTGAGATTGTTGCAAAAGAAAGCAATAAGAGCAAGAGATCCTACCTCCCTTTGCTTTTATAGGAGAGAGCAAATCAAAGAAGGAAACAAAGAAGAAAGGTAAGTGTTACTAATTAAGTAACCTTACCAAAAGAGAAGGAATTAGAAAGATTCTTTCCCAAAAAGAAAGATGTCTTTGAGAGATTTCCTCCCAAAATCAATCAAATGAGAGATTCTCTCCAACAAAATAGGAGATTGGAGATTCTTTCCCAAAAAGAAAGATACCTTGAGATATTCTCTCCCAAATTAAGGGAATATGAGAGATTCTCTCCCATAAAGATATTTTTAGATATTCTCTATCCAAATGAGATATCTTTAGATATTCTTTACAAAAATGGCCCCACATGAGATCTAAGCCATCATAAAAAGCTTAAGGTCCCATGGGCTAGCCCATATGAGCCAGGTTTGACCACCTAGGCACTAAAAAAAAAAAAAGAAAAAAAAAAAAGGGGCTTTTAGTCAGAAAAAATCCCTCTTACCCAAGAGCATACAAAAATGGTTCCATGCCTCTTTTGAGTTGATTGAACCATACAAAAAATCCCAAGCCCCATGAGCTTCCAAAAATCAAACCATCCAGCCTCATATACCAAATTGAGCCAAAATCTTGAAATTGACATTTCACAAAAATCCAAACCACTCCAATGGACCCACACAGTCCCGAAGAGTGACCAAAAACCAAATCCTGGTCCCCTAACTTGCCACATACAGCTTGTTAGGTCACAAGACCAAAACCAAAAACCAAATCATGATCCCCCAACTTGCCACATACAGCTTGTTGGGTCACAAGGTCAAAACCAAAACCCGATCCCCTAACCTGCCATATATAGCTGGTTAGGTCACAAGATCAAAAACAGAAACCCAAATCCACATCCCTGATGTCATCTTCAAAACTTTGCCTCGAGATGGTGTGTGATTCCTTTCACTACCATAAAATTCCCCTGGAAGCTCAAAGGCACCTCTACCAAAGGAAAGATTGCTCAAAGACTCTTGGTCAAGACACAAGCTCTCCTTCAAAAATCTCTTCGAGGCACATCGACTACAAAAGTCAAGCAACTCGTCGCTGTACCTCGAGGGGGCATTTGTTGACACCAAAAAATGTCACTTTGCCTCTTCAACATCAAGAAGGCTGCATGAAGTCGCAACCTGCCATAAATAGACAATGCAATTTCTCCAAAAAATCAAATCTTGTCAGAATCAAACAAAAACTGCAAGATCCTTCAAGATAGCCAAGAGAAGAGTACACATGAAGTTTCGGGCCATTTCGACAACATTTGGCCTAACTTCACTTCTCCGACAGCTAAACGGGAGCTCCCGGCGGCGACATCATCGGAGACGTCAAAACTTCGATCAGAGCCTACAGATGACTCCAGCGTGTCTCAAAAAGGCTCCATGCCAAATTTCAAGTCAAACCGACAACGTTTGACCCTCCATCAATGCTCGAGCAGCAAAATCAAGCCTCCCGGCGGCGGAAACCACCGGAGCCTTCGCTCATCAAACCAAGTGCATGAGTGGCTTCAACATGCTTCCAAAAGGCTGCACGTCAAATTTCAGGTCATTCCGAAAAGTTTGACCAGGTTTCGATGCTCCGAGAGAAAATCAAGCCTACCGGCGGCAGAGCAACCCGGGACCATGACATCCAAAACGGAGCCCATGGAACGTCTCAAAATGACTCCAATAGGCTCCCCGTCAAATTTCAGGTCAATCGGACATCGTTTGACCGCACATCAAAGCTCGGCATTTTCCCCGCAGCAAAATCAAGTGAAGCATCGACGGGACCCCAAACGGCTTCAAAACTCAAACAAAAGCCTATGGTTGGTCTTATTTATTGCTCAGGAGGCTTCACCTCAAATTTCAGGTCATTCCGACATCGTTTGACCAAGTTTCGACTTCTGGCGGAAAATCAGCAGCTCTACGCGACAAAGTCTTCGGCTTTCCCGGAAAATTAGAAACTTTGCACTCTAAAAATGCAAGGATTCTCATCAAGTTTTCTACAGGGAAATCAAGCCAATAAATGAGAAGAAATGTCAAGAAAAATACAGAAGAAAACGGCGACGAAAAAGACCTCAAAACGACCGCAAAACGGGCTCCGAAGGGGAAAAATCCCCCAGGGTCGCAGACCCCTGCGACCATGGCCCATGGTCGCAGGCCCCTGCGACCATGGGCCATGGTCGCCGGTCCATGGTCGCCGGCGACCATGGCCCATGGTCGCCGGCGACCATGGAGGTCCGGGTCACCGGATTTTCCGCCGGTGACCCGTTTTTTCCGTCTTTTTTCGCGTTTCGCGCACTTTGGCCCCTGTGGTTTCCTGAAAATGTGATTTTTAGTGCTTGAAATTGACTCATATCCGACGACATCCGTCAAAATCATGGGTCAACCTCCAAAAGCATAAAATCATCAGTGATCGCTCCAAGATCGCCAACCGGCTGACCAAGAAAGTGCACTTTCTGTCCGACCGATCGTGAAATCGACAAGACAGATGTCACCGGCCCGCTCTTAGCTATCAATGTCTGAAGTTACATGTTCATCCGATGTCGATCAGCATGTAGATCCATCGATGATCATCGCCAGAAGAATTCCAGAAGACACGGCATGGCCCGCGACTCTTCGACTGCTCGGCGACCAATTAATGTGGTTAATTGACTAGCTTTATTGCAGTCATTAATTCATTTCTTTGGACGGCCCAATCAGAAGCAAGCATTTGGGAGTTACAAGTCAATTGATTCATGGCATTTAAACCATGAAACTCCTCCCATTATGGTAATTAAGGTGATTAAAAGCCCTTAATCTCCATCGGCCAATCAGATTCAAGGAAAAAGGAGTTACAAAATCAAGAAATAAATCTTGTAACTCCTCCCATTAAAGCCATTAAGGCTCATAAACCCTCCTAAATGGCTACCAAAGGCCTATAAATAGGAGAGCATTCCATTGAAATGGAGATCGGAAAAAATCGGAAAAAAAGATCAGAAAAAAGAGGAGAAAATCAGAGGATCAGAAAAACAAAGATCAGAAAGAGATCTGAGAGAAAGAAAAAAAGAGAGAAAACTCTGCTGAAGTTCTGCACCGGCCACCACTACAAGGTGACAAAAGTCCCTTGGGGGGCACCCCCCCCCAAGGTCCTTGCCTTCTCCTGCTGCCTCCAATGGCTTAGACGTGGCTTTTCAGCCCGTCTACTTAGCTTTTTATTGGACATAGGACCTTCTCTTGGTCTTTGTCCTCTAAAAATCTGAGGTTATAGCCAAGCCAAGCGAATCAAGAGCATCTTCTGTTCTCATCTGCATGGATGATGGCGAAGCCCATACATGGCTTGCGACCGTCAATCTGAACGAGTCCCCCACAATCTCCTGAAAAGTTAGATCTTCCTTTTCTTGCTTTTCATTGTAGTTTGTATTTTTCTAAAAGAGACAAAAATCACAACTCTTGTCTTTCATTATTGATGAGAATTGTAAATCGGCTATAAACGCCAAAATCGGCTATAAATGCCAAACAAAATCGCCCTTCACGGCAAACCAAGAAAATGTCTCTTTTCTTAAATATTTGTGCAATGGAAAACTTGAAAGAAGTTGATTTCCTTTTTACTTGCGAAGGTTGATCTTCGGATTACCACTTGCAATTCCAAGTAAAATAGAAAATCTGGCACACCCACCCACACAAAAGAAATGTTGATGCACGCTTCAGGGCCCGCCAGGGCGCGAAAGGGCCGGACCCGACGGGCTCCCACGTTCCGCCGACCCCGGTAGCCGCCCCAGCGGGCGCCTCGGAGCGCGTTCCATCAGTTTTGAAGTGACAGAAGAGAGTCCATCGCCTCCTTCAGAACCAGAGCAAGGGATGCCAGAGGTCGATCCGGAGGTAGAGACCAGTTCTGACATGATTGAGGAGATGCCTCGTGTTGAGATTCCCTCTCCAGTGGCTCCAAGTGAAAAGAGTTCTTTTGTTACTCTTCCAATGGGACATGACATGAGCAGCCGATCAGCGGAGAAGGGTGAATCTTCATCCAGTTCGTCTCTTCAATTTGCGAAGAAGGTGCTGGCTCGGGTTTTGAGTTCTTGGGTCAAGACTCTCCTTTCTGGACACTTGGAGGCAGGATTTGGCATGATCCCACATGTACAGGAGATTCTGACCGACACCGAAGAGGTTGGTCTGGATGTCACAGGTGCCAGGGCGATCGTTGATAGGATCATTGCACTGGGTGACAAGTGGTTTGAGACCATGGGTTTCCCTGACGACCAATTCTTCAAGGAGATGTTCTTGGACCCTGCTGATAAGGCTAAGTCTGACCTGAATGAGGCTACACAAAGCAAGAAGCAGCTAGTTCGGGAGAAGAACAAGGAAGAGCTAGCCATCATCGGATTGAGGCATGACCTTAACGTCCTTGATAGGGAAGTTGAGGAGGCCAGGAAACGTCTTGAGCATTTGAAGGCACAAGTCGATGCGAAGTGGGCTGCTATAACAGAGGCTCGTGACAGGGAGAGTACTCTGATTCGCAGGGTTGCAGATGCCGGTCAAGTTCTCGAGAGGAGGACTCTAGAAAACGAACGATGGCAAACTGCTGGGGAAGAGCTTCCCGGTGTAAAAGAAGGGTTACGGCATTCGCCAGCATCTCATGGCATGTTCCTGAAGAAGCGTGCCTTGGAAACTCTGACGGCTGAGGCCAAAAGTTTGCTTGAGGAGCTGAAGCTTTGGCTGGAGACCATTTTTGGTTGAGCTCCTGATTTTTTATAGCAGAAACCATTCTTCTTTTTTTTTGGTACCACATGTATTTTTTGGTACTCTTTTTTTTTTGTAGTGCTCGTGAACACTTTCTATTTTTTTTTTTTTTGCTTTGGTACCACATGTATTTTTTTGGTACCTTTTTTTTTTGTTGTTCCCTACGCTCACTCAAATCTTTTTGTGATGAAAGCAATTGCTAAATGGGATTTGATCAAAAGCTTTGTCATTTTGTGAAAATCTTTTGTCAAATAATTGTTTTGGCATGGGAGCCTGATTTTGGTTGTGGCGTGAAAGCCGATTTTGAGATGGCATGGAAGCCGAAATTTTATGACGTAAAAGCCAAAATTTGGGTTGGCATGGAAGCCGAAATTTTGTGGCATTTACAGCCAGTTTGGTGGCATTGATAGCCAATTTGTGGCATTTATAGCCGGTTTTGTGGCATTGATAGCCGGATTTTTGTGGCATTTACAGCCAGTTTGGTGGCATTTACAGCCAGTTTGGTGGCATTTATAGCCGGTTTTGACATGAGAGTCAGGTTTTTTTTTTTTGTGTGTGGCATTTGACACCGAGTTTTTTTTGAAAACCGAGTTTTGTTTTATTGGCATGAAAGCCGATTTTGGCGTTTATAGCCGGAAATTTTTTGTTTTGGCATTTATAGCCGGATTTTGGCATTTATAGCCGAGTTTTGGTTTTCAAAATGCAGGTATCGACTAAATGTCGCCTTCCCGCTGAATGGTCTTGCAAGTATCGATGGAATGTCGCCTCCTTGCTCATTCGGTTTTGCGAGTATTGATGGAATGTCACTTCCTCGCGGGTTAGGTTTTGCAAGTATCGATGGAATGTCGCTTCCTCGCGAATTGGGGTGCAAATATCGACTAAGCGTCGCTTCCCTGCTTTTCCCAAGACTTTGGTTTTGCGGGTACTGACTTGATGTCGTTTCTCCGCGATTTTTGAAATTGGGTTGTGGATATCAACTGGTTTGTTGCTTCTCCACGGTTTTTGGATTTTGCAAGTATCGACGAAATGTCGCTTCCCTACGATTTTGGGTGCAAGTATCGATGGAATGTCGCATCCTTGCTTTTTTTCAAAATTTTTGTTTTGCGGGTACTGACTTTGATGTCGTTTCCCCACGATTTTTGAAAAACCATTTTTTTTTTGTTTAAAGACACGAGGGTCGTAAATTTTGACCTAGAACCATTTGGCGGTAAAAGGTAAGGTGGACTAGGGTGGAAATCCCTGAATCCGGATTTTTGTTTCAAACCATGAATTTTGGTTCAAGGATCGAAAGTTTTGGTCAAGTCAGGGAGAGGCTCCTAAACTTGGATTTTTTTTGTTTTTGAACAATGAAACAATGAAAGTAAGCATTGTTTTTGAATCTCTAGAAATTTTGACATTTGATATGAAAATTCTAAAGAGAGTGGGTTTGACGAGCGAGTACCTGAGAACAGGTTTTGGCCATACAGGCATTGCTCTTACCCAGTTGGGTAAGTCTTCAAGGGTAGTACCGCTTCAAGAACTTGCCGTTGATAGGCAGCATACATCTGTCGCCTTCCATGTTTAGGAGGGCATATGCGCCGTTGGAGAAGACTTTGTCGATGACGTAGGGTCCCTCCCATTTTGGTTCAAATTTGCCTTTGGATTTGTGTGCGAAGACCATTGGTCTTTTTACCGCAAGAACCAAGTCACCCTTTTTGTAGGCGCGTTGCCGGACCCTTTTGTCAAAAGATCCTGCCATGCGTGCTTGGTAAAGTTCAATACTTTGTCGAGCTTCGAGCCGTCTCTCATCGAGATTGTCCAACTCATGGAGTCGCAATTTCGCATTGCTTTCTTGAGTCATGTCATTTTGTAGAGATACCCTCAGAGAAGGAATTTGTACCTCTAGGGGCACGACAGCTTCGCATCCATAGACCAAGGAGAATGGTGTGCTATGGGTTGGTCCTCGAACGGTGGTTCGATAGGCCCACAAAGCTTCAGACAGTTTATCGCTCCAGTCTCTTTTGTGACTAGAGACCATTTTCTTGAGGATTTTGCAGAGTGTCTTGTTGAAGGCTTCTGCTAATCCGTTTGCTGCCGGATTGTATGGAGTCGAAGGACAGCTTTGGATTTTGTATTTGTCGCAAAACCTGTAGAATCGATGATCCCGGAATTGTGGTCCGTTATCATGGACGAATCTCTTGGGTATGCCGAAACGACAAATGATGTTGGTGCGTAGGAATTGAAGAACTGATGAGGTCTTCATTTCGTTGAACGCAAATGCTTCTGACCACTTGGAGAAATAATCCGTTGCGGCGAAGATGAAGCGATGACCTTTGCTTGAAGGGGGAGAGATAGGACCTATGATGTCCATGCCCCATGCTTCAAAAGGCCATGAGATTGCTGTAGGATGCAGCCATTCCGGAGGCATGTGAATGTAATCTCCGTGAACTTGGCATAGCTGGTAGCGTTTGGCAAATTGCATTGCATCAGCAACCATGGTAGGCCAATAGTAACCTAACCTTTTTATCTGATCATAGAGCTTAGGACCTGCCTGATGGGCTCCACAAAGACCAGCATGAACTTCTTTAAGTGTTTCTTCGGCCTCTTGTTGTGACAAGCAGCGTAGAAGTACTCCGTTGAAGGATTTCCTATAGAGGATTTTTGAAGGAATATCCAAATGAAAGTTTGGGGCTCGCCTTTGTATGCTTACCCGTTCTTTTGGATCTTCAGGTAGGATTCCGAACATAGTGTAATCAATGAACGGATCCCTCCAGTCGACGATTGAAGGTTGAAGGATAGAGATCCGACTTCCAACCACTCGGTGGCATTCGGCAACTGCTTGGTGTGTGTTAAGAGGAGGGAGGATCCTTCTCTCGCACACTCTAATTTGCATGTTTTCCCCTTCCTGGATCGCCATTGATGCGGCAAGTCCGGCCAGGGCATCTGCACGGATATTTTCACCTCTACGAATGTGGGTGATGTTGCAGATGTCAAACTTTTGCAGAAGCGATTGTGCCTTGTTGTAATAAGGCAGCAGATCGGGCTTCCTGACTTCATATTTCTGATTCATCTGGTTGACGATCAGTTGAGAGTCTCCAAAGACTTCCAGCATAGTGATACCGGATTCGATGGCGAGTTCCAATCCTAGGATCAGAGCTTGGTATTCAGCTGCATTGTTTGTGCATGGTTCCAGTAGCGAGAAAGCGTGTGGAATCATGCATTTGTTGGGGCTAACAAAGAGGATGCCAACTCCCGAGATCAGCTTTCTGTTTTCATTTGTCCTGGTTGCACCGTCAAAGTACATGTCCCAGGAGGCATTTGGTGAAGAAGTCTCCACGTTGTAGACAGGTTCGTCTGGGAGATCATCTCTGAGTGGTGAATCTCTAGGCAATGGATGCTCTGCGAGGAAATCTGCTAGAGCTTGGCCTTTGATTGCTTTTTGTGGTACATACCTAATATCAAATTGTGACAAGAGGATGGACCATTTTGCCAGTCGGGCATTGAGAGAACCGGCCTTCGTGACAAGGACCTTCAAGAGGTTGATCCTCGAGACCAGGTAGACTGTGTTGGAAAGCAAGTAGTGACGTAGCTTTTGTACGGCAACCATCACTGCAAGGCATTCTTTTTCGACTGGAGAGTAGCGATGCTCTGCCTACTAGCATGCGGCTGAGGTAGTATAGAGCAGCTTCTTTTCCCTCACCATTCTCTTGTGCAAGCAGAGCGCCTACAGAATGATCAAGGGCTCTTGTGTACAAGATGAATGGTTTTCCAGTGGCAGGGGCAGCTAACACTGGAGGTTTGGTCAGGTATGACTTGATATCTTGAAATGCGTCTTCGCAGTCGGTATCCCAGACAAAGTCTACACCTTTTTTCATCAATCGAGAGAATGGACGGCATTTCCCCGAAAGATTGGAGATGAACCGTCTGATGTAGGCCAATCTCCCTTGGAGCCCTTTTAGTTCTCTCAAGGTTCTTGGAGAGGGCATTTCTAGAATAGCCTTGACTTTTATGGGGTCAAGTTCTATTCCAGCTTTCCGAACAAGGAATCCGAGAAACTTACCCGACGAGACGCCGAAGAAGCATTTTAGAGGATTCATCCGCAGTTTGTGTTTGCGAAGTCGGAGGAAGACTTCCCGAAGATCTTTGAGATGGTCTTCTTTTCTTCTGCTTTTGACGGCGAGATCATCAACGTAACATTCGACCGTCTTGTGCTGCATATCTTGGAATATTTTCATCATAGCCCTCTGATATGTGGCACCAGCATTTTTCAGACCAAATGGCATGACAGTGTAGCAATACACGCCAAATGGAGTCCGAAATGAAGTGTGTTTTTCATCCTCGGGATGCATCTTTATCTGATTGTAACCAGAGAAGCCATCCATGAATGTCATTCGCTCGAATCCGCAGGTATTGTCAATCATCACCTCCGGTATGGGGAGCGGGAATTCATCTTTAGGGCAAGCGCCATTCAAGTCTCTATAGTCAATACAGACTCTGATCTGCCCATTTTTCTTTGTCACGGGGACAATGTTGGCCAACCATTCTGGATGTTGTTCCTCACGGATGAAGCCAACGCTTTTGAGTTTTTGAACTTCTTGTTCAATTTTATCCATCACATCTGGACGGAATCTTCTTTGGCCTTGTTTGACAGGCTTGATTTCTTCTTGAAGATTGAGTTTGTGGACTGCTATTTTGGGGTCTAAACCAGGCATTTCAGCGTAGGACCATGCAAAGCAATCAACGAACTCACGAAGAAAAGCGATATACTCGGGTAACTCATCATCCTTTATATTCTTGCTTATGAATACAGGACGTGGGTTATCAGGTGTTCCCAAGTTTATCTTTTGAACAGGATCTTCTGTCGGAAGGTTCGAAGGTGGTTCCTCCACAATATTTTCGGAGGCTTCCAACTCAACGAAACCTTCTGGAGTTTCAACTGCATTACCAGACCAAGGCTCTGTTCCTTTCCATGGATTTTCTTGATTGGTGATCTCCTCAAGGCTTGCTATGAGATAGTCCCAATCGCCTGTTGAGTCTGGTATTTCTTTTGGAGACGAGGGTTCTTCTGGGTCAGGATGCCACAAGTCTGTATTATCGGACGATTCCTCTTTATCATCAGAGAAATCATACCAATTGGATGAGCTTCCTGGATCTTTGTCAGGTAACTCTTTAAAGAGATTTCCAGGGAGATCGATGTCTTCGTGGACTTTAGATGTTGAGGCTTGGTCGGTAAAACGACTTTTAAGCCTTTGTGTCAACTGTCTCAGAGGAGTGTCGGGATCATACCCTAACCCATATGAAGACTTTTCTACATGACCGTAGAGTCTCCAATCTTCCAGCTGGCTTTTGGTCAAGGCGGGCTCCAATGGCGTGAGAATACCGCGTCTTTCTCCCAAACCGACTGGGTTTTGAGCGTCATAGCCCATTTTCTTCATAATTGCTTGTGCCACAGGACTATATAGAGATAGCTGAGGCATACCTTCATTTTGAAAAGGTTCCAGCATGGAGTTTGATGAAGAAGCGTCCGATCTATGGAAGAAGATCGGCCTTTGCTTTGGTGATGTTGCCGGAACAACAAAGGTAGCTGACGTAGGATCTTCTACATCAGCAGGTGTCTCCATCGGAGTGAGAGCAGGCTGAACTTGCTGAGTGTCAGCTTGGCTTGACGATGCATCGTCTTCTGGCTCTGAGTCCGAGTCTGTGTCTTGCATGATAGACACGAGAGAAACAACAAATTTGCCCCCAGGCTTTTGTTTCGCCTTCTTCACTTTAGTCATGATGACCAAAGGTTTTGAATTCTTGAGGGAGATAACGAAGGGAGATTGACTACTCTCTTCTAATTTGCCGGAGGGTTTGTTTTCTTCCGGTGATTTTTGAGGAGCCTTGCCTTTATCTTTCTGGAGATTTTCAGCAGGGGGTGCTATTTCCTCTTCTTCTTTTTCTCCTTCATACATTTGGGAGTCTGCGAAGTGGACTTCTTTACCTTTGAAGGGTTTCCTGTCCGCAAAGACTCGATGTACCATGCCGTCGTCGCCGACAAACTTGATGCATTGATGTAGAGTTGAAGGAACAACACCATTCTCGTGTATCCAAGGACGTCCGAGAAGGATGTTGTAGCATGAGGGGGTTTTTATTGCATACACAGTGACCTCAGAGATAAGATCACCGATTTGCAATTTGAACCTGATTTTGCCGATAGGCCTTTGAGCGCTCCCATCGTATCCAAAGATAGATACAG
This sequence comes from Umbellularia californica, assembly GCA_028538565.1. Taxonomy (NCBI): domain Eukaryota; kingdom Viridiplantae; phylum Streptophyta; class Magnoliopsida; order Laurales; family Lauraceae; genus Umbellularia; species Umbellularia californica. Next base: position 37,830,182 of record JAPQWN010000010.1, on the reverse strand, counting down.
ATGTGTGGCTTAGCTTGCTGGGGGAGATGCCCAACTCTTCAAGAGCCGAAGTGGAGATAAGGTTGAGTGCAGAACCTGGGTCGATCTGAACTCTATGTATCGGCATTTCTTCGATGTACCCTGTGAAGTACAGGGGTCGGTTGTGCCTTGCTTCGCCAAGTAGGAGGTCTTCCTTAGTGAAGGCGATGGTTGCACTGGCTGCCTTTTGAACCGAGAGGCATTGGATGCATGATCCCTCAGTTTTCTTTTTTTCTTCTTTTAAGGAAGTTTCAGAGTTTTTGACCCGGTAGTCCATTTCAATTTGGAGGACTTGTGGGGCATGTTTGTCGACATCCTCATTCAGTTTTTGTAATTCTGATATGAGATTATCACGAGTGCGTGGAGACATTCGCAATAAGTCTAGGATGTGAAGACGTGCAGGTATGTGTTTGAAGTGCTCAACCAAATCATACTTGAAAGCCTCCTTAGGGCCTGCATGTTCATCATTGTTGCCACTGGGGGCGCTTACAACATCTTTTCCCGAAGGATTTACATAAGTAAAGGAAGATTGGTTGTAATTTTTGTGGTAGTCCCGGCCCGAACGGGTGCCTCTACCAACTTCGAGAGCTTCTTGAGAAGGATCTTCGTTTGGAAGATTGTCTTCAGGATCAAGAGGCTGTCGTTTTTCATCTACTGGGGATGTATCTGCAGCAGAGTTGCCATCCTCAGTGATTGTGTTGCACGGAGCATTTTCCGGGAGCAAGTCCTGAACAGCATCCAGCAGCTTTTCTTCTTCGTTGACCCATCCATCACCCCAAGTTGGGTTTTCTTCATGATGATGAGTCGGGAAGAATGTGTATCCTGAAGTCACAGTCTCAGGAGAAGAAACCTGAGAGGGTGTCATCTCTGTGAAAGTCACGTGAGACGAGGTAGCTCCAGAGGATACATTGCTAGGCGTCGTCGGAGTGTAGGTAATCTCATCAGACGACGCTTCAGAAGAGCTATAATCCTGATATATTACATTACAGGAAGCTCTGATAGAAGATGTTGCCTGCTCGGAGTCAGACTCATCCTCGGATGTAAGAGGGTCGTCAATCCAGCAATGTTCTCCATTTTCAGGAGTTGAGGGAGGAGGTACCTGATGGGCTTCAGGGACTTCCGGCTCTGGATTGTGAGGAATCTCGTTGACGCGGTCTTGCTCTTGTTCTAGAGCGAGACGCTGCAAGATCCTTGCATATTCTTCAAGATCAGGCATGGGAGCCAGATCCTCTTCTTCGTCTTCTCCGTGTGGCTCAACATAGTTGATTTCCACTGGAGCAATGACAGGTGCTGGGTTAACAGCATCTTCTTGTGCAGCCTCTTGGTCTTCTTCATCATCAGACCAGGATCCTTGTGGTTGCAAGGGGTTATACCAGATTACTGGCATAAGGTGAGTTTCAGGAACCCATTCTTCATCGGAGAGATATTCTCCTGTTTCAAGAGATTCCTCCCATTCATCGGTGTAGTTGGGCTCGAATCCATCGTCGGTGTCGCTGGACTCGTATCCATCAATGGAGAATCCAACTACCGAGTTGCAAGAGTATGATGCCCCCTGCATGGCTTCTTTTTTGAATTGAGGTGGCATGAAATCACTAAGAGTGAAGTTTCTTACCGCCTTTGAAGTCTCTGGAGGGGACGTTTCTGTTGCCCCGAGTGAAGTGGTAGAGGAGGCCTCTGCCTTTTCATGAACTTCTTGTTTTGGCTGGGTCTTCTCTTGCCGTTTGAGCCTGAGGAGATGTTTCTTGGCTTGCCTTCGCTGCTGAGCGGTCGGCTTTGTTTTGACGATCTCCCAATTTTCATCTTCCAGGAGATCGGGATGTACCCATATGGGTTGTCCGTCTGGTGTCGGGCAAGGAACCAACACTTCGGACGTTTGAATTCTATTTATCACCTTGAAGGAAGTAGTGATCTTCTTCTTCGGTGACTTTGGTGTTTGTCCATATGACACCATGTTGACGGAGGCAGTCCCATAGTTTTTGTCAAAGGTGATGACTCCGTTTTTCCACATCTCGTTTATCTTCTCTCTCACAATAAAGCATTGATTGAGAGGATGCGAAACCATCTGGTGGTATGGACAGTACCGAGGATCATTGGTTTTGCCAACGTCTCCAGGTCTTTTGGGCTCTGGCAAAATGAGTTTGCCATTTGCTAGGAGAGCCTCAAAGATTTCTTCGACGTCTTCATCGAACGGATATTTCTTTTCTACTCGCTCTTTGAAGGCATCAGAGAGTTCAGGTCTCTTACCTGCAGCTCTATTTCCAGCTTTCTTTGGTTGCTGAGGAGCTGACTTAGTCTGCACATTGAGAACCTCCTTCTTCTTTGGTTTAGAGGTTGCAACAGCAGTCGGCTCTTTCTTTGATGATTTCTGACTGTTGAGGTCTTTGATCACCGTTTCAGCTTCCATGGAAGCTTCCAGGAGTTCCCCCAGGTTCTTTGATTTATTGCCGATGATCATGGAGCGGATTTTAGCTCTCATGTTGTTTCGGCAGATGTCGACTAGCGACGCTTGTGGCAGTACATCTGAGCATTTGTACGCCATTGCTTTCCACTTGTGAATGAAGTCATAAGTTGACTCATTCTCTCCCTGTTTTAGGCTGCAGAGCTGAGCCATAGTAACAGGATGATCCTCACCTTGGAAGTGGGTCAGGAAGCGTGTCTCCAGCATAGCCCAGTTCTGAATGGAGTTCTCCGGCAGAGTGGAGTACCAATCGAAGGCCGTACCTTTTAGGGTACTTGCAAAGAGGCGGATCTTGAGTGCATCTTGATCCGCGATAGCTCCCGTCAAGATCTTGAAGTGGATGACGTGCTGTCTGGCTGATCCTTTCCCCGTATATGTTTGGAGAGTAGGATGCTTGAATTTTGTGGGGAACGGGACCGAGTCCATCCATAAAGGATATGGTGGCTTGATCCCATGCTCTTTGAGTATATCCTCTTCTTTAGCTTTGGCGAGGATACTGTCTACGTCCTTTTTGGTGAGGGCGCGTGACTCATTTTCTTCTCCATTTCCCTCGTTATTGCTATGATTTGGAGGAGGCTCATTGTTCACCTGATTTTGGACGACAAGGAGAAGGTTTTCCATCAGAGTTTCAATCCTCTGCTGGCCTTGTTCCAACTGCTGGATGCGTGTGAGCGCATCATCTCGAGGTGGATTCTGAGGTGGCAGCTCAGAACTTGTAGCCAAGACGTTCATCCCTCGGGATTCGAACGAAGAAATCGTCCTGGTGACCGAGCTGGGGCTCATTCTTTTTGATGAAGAGCTTGATGAAGGATTACTCTCCCGTCCTTGGCTGGAAGGGGCAGGAGATTCTTCGGGATGTCTTTGTGTCCTGGTGATGCTACGGGTCACCGGACGTCGGACATGGATTTTTGATGCTGACCTTTGGCGTCTTCTGGTTTTTCCAACCATATGGACGGCAGCAACTTGGTCGGGTCTTTCTTTTTCGACCCATTTGTGGGAGACTTGAAGTGTAGGAGGCTGGGTCCTTTGCTTCTCTAGTCTCTTTTGTCGATATGACGCACGGCGGCGTGCTCGACGAGCGATTTGAGCTTTGGTCAGCTCCGGCTGGGCTCTGACGATGAAGGATGTGCTCCCTCGGGCGCAGCAGCCGAGCTTGTCTTCTTTGTGGTTGGGCAAGGACAGGATGCGGACCCGGTCCTTTGCCTGTTGCAGCGAAGCTTTAAACCTTTCGAGTTCGGCCCCTGTAGAGATAAAGGGTCGAACTGAAGGGGTGTAGGCCCTAGCAGGTGCTTGTAGAGGCCTGGTGATGCATGATCTAATTTTGGGCCTGTAGGAACAAGCCGGCTCATGCTGGGTTGACTTGGGAGTCAAGTTGGAGATGGGTCTCTCCTCTTTCATGTAGGCAAGAGGGTAGAACTGGTTTTCTTTGAGTGGGGCCAGGTATGCTGGCTTTGTGGAAATTTGAGACCTTCTTTGTTTTGGGGAAGGTCTTGGAGACCAAGTCTTGGGATAGACCTGGTTGTTTATGGGTCGAGGCTTCGCGGGGGTGCCGCGGGCTTCAGGCTTTTGGGCGCTCGCCTTTGGTGTCACGGGAGTGACACGTTGAGAGGCGATCTTCTGCTTTTTGGCAGGCGCAGTTTGTTCTTCGGGAAGTGGGAATGGTCCCAGTGTCCCGAAGACGATGGTCCGGGGAGTCGAGGTCGACCCGGAGTTCAGAGAGTTGCCGAGGGAGTTGACGCTTCGGCAGCTGGCGGGGCGCTTGTAAGTGCGCTCGGTTTGCTTCTGTTGAAGCATGAGTTGGTGCTTGTTCTCATCGAAGATAATGGTTAAGGCTGCCATTGTTAGTTTCGAAAAAGTTCTGAAAACAAGACCACATCCATTAGTAATCACAAGAATATAATGATCATAAATGGGAATTTCTATGGTTGTCTTTTCAAATCGCTTAAGGGATATGACCCAAGCGACATGAAGAAGGCAAAAAGCCATAGATGGTACAATTGTTCTGACAGCAAGTATGGTGAGCCCAGAATGAGCATTCCAGTGACTGCTAGAAGCAATTGTAAACCTAAATTCGACTTATCGAGAAGCAGGGCTTGCTCGAGATAAGAAAAATATAAGGTAGGAGTTACAAATGTGCCGGTCACAGATACAGTAGACCCTGAAAGGGCGTACCAGTACTGCTATGCACAAATGTTGGAGATCGCATCCATGAGATGGGATTCTTTGTTTTGAAATGTCAGAAATGGATTCGTCAAAGAGAGCAGGTGGCATTCCGATTCAAATACGGGCTCAACGATTTCCGCGAGCGCCAGTACCCAGAAGGGAAGAGACCACAATTTCTCGAATCTGAATCCAAAAAGTGACGAGTTTTTGGAGATTTTTTTTTTGAAATGATTTTTTTTTATTTTATTTTTATTTTATTTTTTTTTTAAATATTTTTTTTATTTTATTTTTTATTTTATTTTTTTTTTGAAAATTTTTGATTTTTTTTTTTTTTTAAAGATTTTTTTTTGAAAATCTTTTTTTTTTTTATTTTTTTTATTTTTTAATTTTTTAAGATTTAAAGACGAGAGAGTACACATAGGCCTCCTAACCCGGTCTTATGAAACCTCAATTGATAGAATTGCCCCCAGGTAAGGGTAGGATTACTTAATGAACCCGTTTGGAGGACCCTTGCCTAGAACAGTCAAGCTGTCTCCACACTCTGGACAAGGCTTTTCTTGAATCAATCGTGATCAAAGAACGCAATTGGTTTAATCTTAGTGGTCTATGTCCCTTTTTTTTTTTAAAAATCCCAAATAGACTCATCGAAGAGAAACGATGGCCCAAAACCTTAGTCGAACGGGCTCAACATTTCTGCAAGCACCAAAGAACGATAGGATAGGAACAAAGTTTCTCAATTTTGAATCCAAACTAAGAAAACTAATTTTTTTTTTATTTTATTTTTTTTTAATATTTTTTTTTTGAAATCTCTAATGAACTCATCGAAGAGAAACGATGGTCCAAAACCTTAGTCGAACGGGCTCAACATTTCTGCAAGCACCAAAGAACGATAGGATAGGATCAAGGTTTCTCAATTTTGAATCCAAACTAAGAAAACTGATTTTTTTTTATTTTATTTTTTTTTAATATTTTTTTTTTTGAAATCTCTAATGAACTCATCGAAGAGAAACGATGGTCCAAAACCTTAGTCGAACGGGCTCAACATTTCTGCAAGCACCAAAGAACGATAGGATAGGATCAAGGTTTCTCAATTTTGAATCCAAACTAAGAAAACTGATTTTTTTTTTATTTTTTTTTTTTTTTGAAATCTCTAATGAACTCATCGAAGAGAAACGATGGCCCAAAACCTTAGTCGAACGGGCTCAACATTTCTGCAAGCACCAAAGAACGATAGGATAGGATCAAAGTTTCTCAATTTTGAATTCAAACTAAGAAAACTGATTTTTTTTTTTTTTTTTTGAAAAGAGAAAGAATGGAAACAAACTCAAAGAAATAGAAATTTCCAAAAAATCCCATCTCATGTTTTTTTTTTTTTTTTTAGGATGCAAAATCCAACATAGGCTACCAGCTAGAAAGTAGCCAAGGAATCCGGAAAAGAAGTATAAGCATAGAGCAAAAAGTATGATATGCAAATATTTCATTTCCAAGCACCGTGTTCTCAAATGAACGAGTCCCACCGGGTGTGCCAGCTTGATGGAACGCGCTCCGAGGCGCCGTGGGGCGGCTACCGGGGTCGGCGGAACGTGGGAGTCCGTCGGGTCCGGCCCTTTCGCGCCCTGGCGGGCCCTGAAGCGTGCATCAACATTTCTTTGTGTGGGTGTGCCAGATTTTCTATTTTACTTGGAATTGCAAGTGGTAATCCGGAGATCAACCTTCGCAAGTAAAAAGGAAATCAACTTCTTTCAAGTTTTCCATTGCACAAATATTTAAGAAAAGAGACATTTTCTTGGTTTGCCGTGAAAGGCGATTTTGTTTGGCATTTATAGCCGATTTTGGCGTTTATAGCCGATTTACAATTCTTATCAATAATGAAAGACAAGAGTTGTGATTTTTGTCTCTTTTAGAAAAATACAAACTACAATGAAAAGCAAGAAAAGGAAGATCTAACTTTTCAGGAGATTGTGGGGGACTCGTTCAGATTGACGGTCGCAAGCCATGTATGGGCTTCGCCATCATCCATGCAGATGAGAACAGAAGATGCTCTTGATTCGCTTGGCTTGGCTATAACCTCAGGTTTTTAGAGGACAAAGACCAAGAGAAGGTCCTATGTCCAATAAAAAGCTAAGTAGACGGGCTGAAAAGCCACGTCTAAGCCATTGGAGGCAGCAGGAGAAGGCAAGGACCTTGGGGGGGGGGTGCCCCCCAAGGGACTTTTGTCACCTTGTAGTGGTGGCCGGTGCAGAACTTCAGCAGAGTTTTTCTCTCTTTTTCTTTCTCTCAGATCTCTTTCTGATCCTTTTTTTCTGATCCTCTGATTTTCTCCTCTTTTTTCCGATCCGAATTTCAATGGAATGCTCTCCTATTTATAGGCCTTTGGTAGCCATTTAGGAGGGTTTATGAGCCTTAATGGCTTTAATGGGAGGAGTTACAAGATTTATTTCTTGATTTTGTAACTCCTTTTTCCTTGAATCTGATTGGCCGATGGAGATTAAGGGCTTTTAATCACCTTAATTACCATAATGGGAGGAGTTTTATGGTTTAAATGCCATGAATCAATTGACTTGTAACTCCCAAATGCTTGCTTCTGATTGGGCCGTCCAAAGAAATGAATTAATGACTGCAATAAAGCTAGTCAATTAACCACATTAATTGGTCGCCGAGCAGTCGAAGAGTCGCGGGCCATGCCGTGTCTTCTGGAATTCTTCTGGCGATGATCATCGATGGATCTACATGCTGATCGACATCGGATGAACATGTAACTTCAGACATTGATAGCTAAGAGTGGGCCGGTGACATCTGTCTTGTCGATTTCACGATCGGTCGGACAGAAAGTGCACTTTCTTGGTCGACCGGTTGGCGATCTTGGAGCGATCAATGATGATTTTATGCTTTTGACGGCGGATCCGAGATGTCGTCGGATATGAGTCAATTTAAAGCACTAAAAATCACATTTTCAGGAAACCACAGGGGCCAAAGTGCGCGAAACGCGAAAAAAGACGGAAAAACGGGTCACCGGCGGAAAATCCGGTGACCCGGACCTCCATGGTCGCCGACGACCATGGGCCATGGTCGCCGGCGACCATGGACCGGCGACCATGGGCCATGGTCGCAGGGGCCTGCGACCATGGGCCATGGTCGCAGGGGTCTGCGACCCTGGGGGATTTTTCCCCTTCGGAGCCCATTTTGCGGTCGTTTTGAGGTCTTTTTCGTCGCCGTTTTCTTCTGTATTTTTCTTGACATTTCTTCTCATTTATTGGCTTGATTTCCCTGTAGAAAACTTGATGAGAATCCTTGCATTTTTAGAGTGCAAAGTTTCCAATTTTCCGGGAAAGCCGAAGACTTTGTCGCGTAAAGCTGCTGATTTTCCGCCAGAAGCTGAAACTTAGTCAAACGATGTCGGAATGACCTGAAATTTGAGGTGAAGCCTCCTGAGCAATAAATAAGACCAACCATAGGCTTTTGTTTGAGTTTTGAAGCCGTTTGGGGTCCCGTCGATGCTTCACTTGATTTTGCTGCGGGGAAAATGCCGAGCTTTGATATGTGGCCAAACGATGTCCGATTGACCTGAAATTTGACGGGGAGCCTAATGGAGTCATTTTGAGACGTTCCATGGGCTCCGTTTTGGATGTCATGGTCCCGGGTTGCTCCGCCGCCGGTAGGCTTGATTTTCTCTCGGAGCATCGAAACCTGGTCAAACGTTGTCGGAATGACCTGAAATTCGACGTGCAGCCTTTTGGAAGCATGTTGAAGCCACTCATGCACTTGGTTTGATGAGCGAAGGCTTCGGTGGTTCCCGCCGCCGGGAGGCTTGATTTTGCTGCTCGAGCATTGATGGAGGGTCAAACGTTGTCGGTTTGACTTGAAATTTGGCATAGAGCCCTTTTGAGACATGCTGGAGTCATCTGTAGGCTTTGATCGAAGTTTTGACGTCTCCGATGATGTCGCCGCCGGGAGCTCCCGTTTAGCTGTCGGAGAAGTGAAGTTAGGCCAAATGTTGTCGAAATGGCCCGAAACTTCATGTGTACTCTTCTCTTGGCTATCTTGAAGGATCTTGCAGTTTTTGTTTGATTCTGACAAGATTTGAATTTTTGGAGAAATTGCATTGCCTATTTATGGCAGGTTGCGACTCCATGCAGCTTTCTTGATGTTGAAGAGGCAAAGTGACATTTTTGGTGTCAACATTTCCATGATAGCCTTGACTTTGGTAGGGTCAAGTTCTATTCCAGCTTTCCGTACTATGAATCCAAGGAACCTACCCGATGCGACACCGAAGAAGCATTTTAGTGGATTCATCCGCAATTTGTGTTTGCGAAGTAGAAGGAAGACTTCTCGAAGATCGTCGAGATGGTCTTCTTTTCTTCTGCTTTTGATGGCGAGGTTGTCAACATAGCATTTGACCGTCTTGTGCTGCATATCTTGGAATATTTTCATCATAGCCCTCTGATATGTTGCACCTGCATTTTTCAGACCAAATGGCATGACAGTGTAGCAGTACATGCCGAATGGAGTCCGAAATGATGTATGCCTTTCATCTTTAGGATGCATCTTTATCTGATTGTAGCCAGAGAATCCATCCATGAATGTCATTCGCTCGAACCCATAGGTGTTGTCAATTATCACCTCTGGTATGGGGAGCGGGAATTCATCTTTAGGACATGCATTATTCAGGTCTCTGTAGTCAATACAGACCCTTATCTGCCCATTTTTCTTTGTCACAGGGACGATGTTGGCTAACCATTCAGAATGTTGTTCCTCACGGATGAAGCCAACGTTTTTGAGTTTCTGAACTTCTTGTTCAATTTTGTCCATCACGTCGGGACGGAATCTTCTTTGGACTTGTTTGACAGGCTTGATTTCTTTTTGCAAATTGAGCTTGTGGACTGCTACTTTGGGATCCAAGCCAGGCATTTCAGCATATGACCATGCAAAGCAATCAACGAACTCACGAAGAAAAGAGATATACTCGGGTAACTCATCATCCTTTATATTCTTGCTTATGAATACAAGACGTGGGTTATCAGGTGTTCCCAAGTCTATCTTTTGAACAGGATCTTCTGTCGGAAGGTTTGAAAGTGGTTCCTTCACAATATTTTCGGAGGCTTCCAACTCAACAAGACCTTCTGGAGTGCCAGAGGCATTTTCAGAGTGTGGCTCTATTTCTGTCCACAGATCTTCTTAATCAGTGTCCTTCTCAAGACTTGCAATGAGATGGTCTCGATCATTTGTTAGAATTGGGTTGAAGTAGGGTACTTCTTTTGGAGACAATGGTTCTTCTGGGTCAGAAAACTGCGTGTCTATGTCATCAGGCAATTCCTCTTTATTATCAGAGAAATCATACCAATTGGAGGAGCTTTCTGGATCTTTGACGAGTAATTCCTCAAAAAGATATCCAGGGAGATCAATGTCTTCATGAGATGTTGAGGCTTGGTCGGTAAAGCGACTTTGCAGCCATGGTGTCAAGTGTCTCATAGGAGCGATAGGATCATACCCCAACCCATATGAAGACTTGCCTTTATGAATGTGGATTTTCCAATCTTCTGGTTGACTTTTGGTCAGGGTGGGTTCCAATGGTGTGAGGATACCACGGCTGCCTCCCAAACCAGTCTGATTCTAAGCGTCGTAGCCCATTTTCTTCATGATAGCTTGTGCCATTGGACTATACAGAGATAGCTGAGGCATACCTTTGTTTTGGAAAGGTTCAAACAGAGAGTTTAGTTGAGATGCTCCTGATCTATGGAAGAAGATTATTTTTTCTTCTGGTAAAGTTGCCGGAATAACAAAGGAAGCAGACGTAGGATCTTCTATGTCAGCAAGTGTCTCCAAAGGAGTGAGAACGGGCTGGTCTCGCTGAGTTTCAGCTTGGCTTGATGTTGTGTCATCTTCTGGCTCTGACTCCGAGTCTGTGTCATGCGTAATAGACACAAAGGAGACAGTGAACTTGCCCCCAGCCTTTTGTTTTGTCTTCTTTGCTTTGGTAGTGATTACCAAAGGCTTTTGAGATTTGAAGGAGACGACGAAGGGAGCTTGACTACTTACTTCGAGTTTGGTGGAAGGTTTGGTTACCTCTGATGATTGCTGAGGAGCCTTGCCTTTATCTTTCTGGAGACTGTCGACAAAGTAAATTGTTTCTTCCTCTTGTTCTTCTTTTCCATCTTTATACATTTGAGCATCTGCGAAATGGACATCTCTGCCTTTGAATGGTTTTTTGTCTACAAACACTCGATGTATCAAGCCATCGTTGCCAATGAACTTGATGCACTGATGTAGAGTTGAAGGGACGACACCATTCTCATGTATCCAGGGGCGTTCAAGGAGGATATTATAGCATGAAGGGGTCTTTATTGCATACACGGTGACTTCGGAAATAAGATCACCGATTTGCAATTTGAACCTGATTTTGCCGATAAGCCTTTGAGCGCTCCCGTCATATCCGAAGATGGATACGAACGTGTGACTCAGCTTGCTAAGTGGGATGCCCAGCTCTTCGAGTGCCGAAGTAGAAATGAGGTTGAGTGCAGAACCTGGATCGATCTGAACTCTGTGTACTGGCATTTCTTTGACGTACCCCGTAAAGTATGAAGGTCGGTTGTGCTTTGTCTCGCCTAGCAGGAGGTCATCCTTGTCGAAGGCAATTGTTGCACTTGCTGCTTTTTGTACCGAGAGGCATTCATTGCTTGATCCCTCAGTTTTCTTTTTTTCTCCCTTTGAGGGAGTATTTGATTTTTTGACCCTGTAGTTCATTTCAATTTGTAGGACTTGTGGGGCGTGTTTGTCGACATCCGCGTTCATCATTTGTAATTCTGAAATGAGACTATCACGAGTTTGTGGAGACATTCGTAATAAGTCAAGGATGTGCAGACGTGCAGGTATGTGTTTGAAGTGCTCAATCAAGTCGTACTTGAAATCCTCCTTCGGGCCTGCATTTTCATTATTATTGCCACTTGGGACGCTTACAACTTGCTTTCCCGAAGAATTTACATAAGAAGAAGAGGGTTGGTTGTAATTTTTGTGGTAATCCCGACCAGAATGGGTACCTCTACCAACTTCAAGAGCTTCTAGAGAGTGGTCTTCTTTTGGAAGATCACTCTCTAGATCAAGGGGTTAATCCCTGTCATTTGCTGAAGACATCTTTGTAACAGCATTGGAGTCTTCAGTGATTATGTTGAACGGAGCAATTTCCGGGAACAAGTCTTGAACAGCATCCGACAACCTTTATATATTAGTCCAGACATTGCCTATGAGATCGGGTACCTGGGACCAATCAACTAGGTTTTCATTGAAGAAGATTTCATTGGCAGGAGTTTCTTCAAGATGATCAACCGGGAGAGGCTTGAGTTCCGATGTCACAGCTTCAGGAGAAGAGGGCTGAGAGGATGATATCTCAGTGGAAGTCGCCTGAGAAGATGTAGCTCCGGAAGATATCCTACCAGTTGGGGAGTACGTGTCTTCGGAAGCTTCAGAGGCACTATCGTCCTGAGCTATCGCATTACAGGTTATCCTGACAAGAGATGCCCCCAGTGTAGACTGTTGGGAATCGGACTCATCCTCAGATGTAAGAGGATCATCGATCCAACTGTTTTCTCCATTTTCTGGAGTTGAGGGAGAAAGTTCCTGTTGATTTTCAGGGACTTTCAGTTCTGGATCATGACGAAGATCATTAATGCGATCCTGCTCCTACTCTATGGCAAGATGTTGCAAGATTCTTGCATATTCTTTAAGGTCAGGCATGGGAGCCAAATCTTGTTCGTCATCTGCTCCTTGTGGTTCACTGATGTTGGGTTCCGCCGGAGCATTGGCTGGTGCTAGATCAATAGCATTTTCTTGAATAGCGTCCTGGTCTTCTTCATCATCAGACCAAGATCCTTGTGGCTGTAATGGGTTATACCAAATTACAGGCATAAGATGAGATTCGGGAATCCATTCCTCATCGGAGAGGTATTCTCCTGTTTTAAGGGATTCTTCCCACTCATCGATATCACTGGCAGTATCACTGGACTCGTATCCATCCATGGAGAATCCAACTACCGAGTTGCAAGAGTCTGATGCCCCCTGCACAGTTTCATTTTTGTATTAAGGTGGCATGAAATCATCAAGGGTGAACTTTCTTACCGCCTTTGAAGTTTTGGGATGAGATTCTTCCGTCGCCCCTAGTGAAGCAGTGGAAGAGGTTTCTGCCTTTTCAAGGACTTCTTGTTTTGGTTAAGACTTCTGCTGTTGTTTGAGCTTGCAGAGTTGTCTCTTGGCTTGCTTTCGCTGCTGAGCGGTCGGCTTTGTTTTGATGATCTCCCAATTTTCATCATCTAGGAGATCGGGATGCACCCATATAGGTTGTCCATCTGGTGTTGGATAGGGAATCAACTCTTGGGATGCTTGAGCCATTTTAATCACCTTGAATGAAGTAGTGATCTTCTTCTTTGGTGACTTTGAAACTTGCCCACATGACACCATGTTGATAGAAGTGGAGCCGTAGTTTTTGTCGAAAGTTATGATCGTTTTTCTACATCTCATCAATCTTCTCTCTCACAACGAAGCATTGATTGAGAGGATGTGAGATCATCTGATGGTATGGACGGTATCGGGAATCATTGGTTTTGCCAACATCTCCCGGTCTTTTGGGCTCTGGCAAAGTGAGTTTGCCATTTGCTAGGAGAGCTTCAAAGATTTCTTCAACATCTTCATCGAACGGGTATTTCTTTTCTACACGTTCTTTGAAGCCATCGGAGAGTTCATGCCTTTTACCTGTAGCTTTATTTTCAGCTTTCTTTGGCTGCTGAGGAGCTGACTTAGTCTGCACATTGAGAACCTCCTTTTTCTTTGGTTTTGAGGTTATAACAGCAGTCGGCTCTTTCTTTGATGATTTCTGACTGTTGAGGTCTTCAATCACCATTTCAGCTTCCATGGAAGCTTCGAGGAGTTCTCCCAGGTTCTTTGTTTTGTTGCCGATGATCATGGAGCGAAGTTTTGCTCTCATATTGTTACGGCAGATGTTGACTAGCAACGCTTGTGGCAGTACATCTGAGCATTTGTACGCCATTGCCTTCCACTTGTGAATGAAGTCGTATGTTGACTCATTCTCTCCCTGTTTTAGGCTGCAGAGCTGAGCCATAGTAACAGGATGATCCTCACCTTGGAAGTGGGTCAGGAAGCGTATCTCCAGCATAACCCAATTTTGGATGGAGTTCTCCGGCAGAGTGGAGTACCAATCAAAGGCTGTACCTTTTAGGGTACTTGCAAAGAGGCGAATCTTGAGGGCATCTTGATCCGCAATAGCTCCCGTCAGGATCTTGAAGTGGATGACATTGTCTGGCTGAACCTTTCCCCGTATATGTTTGGAGAGTAGGTTGTTTGAATTTTGCAGGGAACGGAACTGAGTCCATCCATAGGGGATAGGGTGGCTTGATCCCATGTTCCTTCAATGTATCATCTTCTTTTGCTTTTGCGAGGATATCGTCCACGTCCTTTTTGGTAAGGGTGCGTGACTCATTGTTTTCTGCATTGCCTTCGTCATCTTCATGATTCGAAGGGCCTTCATTATTAGGTGGTGGACGCTGTAAAGTGAGAATAAGGTTTTCCATCAAAGCCTCAATACTCTGTTATCCTTGTTCCAACTGCTGGATGCGTGTGATTACATCATCATGCTGTGGAGGCGGCTCAGAACTTGTAGCCAAGACGTTCATCCCTCGGGATTCGAACAAAGAAATCGTCCTGGTGACTGAGCTGGGGCTCATTCTTCTGGATGAAGAATCTGAGGAGTGGTTACTCCAGTGTCCTTGGCTTGGAGGAGTGAATGATTCTTCCAGATGTGCTCGTGTCCGAAAGACGCTGCGAGTCACGGGACGCCTAACACTGATTTTAATTGCTAACTTCTGGCGTTTTCCGATTTTGCCAACCATATGGATAGCAACGAATTGGTCGGGTCTTTCTTTTTCGACCCATTTGTTTGAGACATGGAGAGTAGAATGCTGGCTTCTTTGTTTCTTGAGTCTCTTTTGTCGATATGCCGCACGGCGACGCATACGACGAGCAATTTGAGCTTCAGTCAGCTCTGGCTGGGCTCTGGCAATGAAGGATGTAGTCCCCCGTGCGCAGCAGCCTAGCTTATCTTCTTTGAAGCTGGGCAAGGACAGAATCTAGATGCGGTCCTTTGCCTGTCGCAATGAAGACTTGAATTTTGCGAGCTCGGCCCCTGTTGAGATGAAGGGTCGACTCGCAGGAGTGCAGGCTTCAGCATGTTTTTGCGGAGGCCTAACGATGCATGATTTTATTTTAGGCTTGTAGGAGCAAGCCTGCTCATGATGATTTTGTTTGTTCTTTGGGAGGAGGGTAGGCTTCTCCTCTTTCATGTAAGAGAGAGGGTAGAACTGATTCTCCTTGAAAGGGGCCAGGTATGCTGGCTTTGCAGATGTTCGGGACCTCCGTTGCTTTGGTGAAGATCTCGGGGACCAGGTTTTGGGGCAAACCTGGTTTCTTGTGGGTTGAGGCTTCGTGGGAGCTCCATGGGCTTCAGGTTTCTTGGTGTTCGCCCTTGGTGCCATGTTAGTGACACGTTGCGGGGCGGTTTTCTGCTTCTTGGAAGGTACGGTTTCTTCTGCGATAAGTGGGAATGGTCCCAGCGACCCGAAGACGATGGTCCGGGGAGTTGAAGTTGACCCGGTGTTTGGAGAGTTGTCGAGGGAGATGATGCTTCGGCAACTGTTAGGGCGCTTATGCTTGTTTTGCTAGTCTTAAAGCATCAGCTGGTACTTATTCTCATCGAAAGTGATGGTCAATGAAGCTGCCATTGTTAGTTTTGGAAAACTTCTGAAACAAGACCAAATCCATTAGTAATCACAAGAATATGGTGATCATAAATGGAGAACAACTATGGTTTTGTCTTTTCAAATCACTTAAGGGGACATGGCCCAGCCCAAGCAAGATGAAGAAGGCAAAAAGCCATAGAGGATACAATTGTTCTAAAATGCAAGTATGGTAGGCTCAGGGTGAGTGTACCAGTGACTGCTAGAAGCAATTGTAGACCTTAATTCAAATTACCGAGAAGCAAAGCTCACTCGAGGTAAAATGATATAAGGTTGGAGATACAAATGTGTCGGTCGCGAATATAGTAGACCCAAAAGGGCGTACTAGCACCGCTAGGCACAAATGTTACAAATTTCATCCTTGGAAAGGACACGAGATGGGATTTTCTGAAAAGTCAAATTTGGGTTCATAAAGGAGAGCAATTGGTATTCCAATTCGATCAAGGGCTCAACATTTCTGCGAGCGCTGAATCCGAAAGGGAAAGGAACCAGAATTTCTCGAATGTAAGCCCAAACGTGACAGAAGTTTTTTTTTTTTTTGAAAGGTCAAGATTGAATTCATCAAAGAGAGCAAATGGTGTTCCAATCCGAACAAGGGCTCAACATTTCTGCAAGCGCTGAATCCGAAAGGGAAAGAACCAAAATTTCTCAATTCTAAACTCAAAAGTGACAGAAGTTTTTTTTTTTTTAAAGTTTAAGATTGAATTCATCAAAGAGAGCAAATGGTGTTCTAATCCGAACCACAACTCAACACTTCTGCGAGCGTTAAATCTGAAAGGGAAAGAACCAAAATTTCTCAATTCTGAACTCAAAAAGTGAAGAAAATTTTTTTTTTTAAAGTTTAAGATTGAATATATCAAAAAGAGCAAATGGTGTTCCAATCCGAACCACAACTCAACATTTCTGCGAGCGTTAAATCCGAAAGGAAAAAAACCAAAATTTCTCAACTCTGAACTCAAAAAGTGAAAAAAAAAAAATTTTAAAAGTGCACATAAGTTTCCAATTCGATCTTATGAAACCTTAGTAGATAGATCAGCCCCCAGGTAAGGGTAGGATTACTTAATGAACCCGTTTGAATGACCCTTGCCTCGAACAATCTAACTGTCTCCACACTCTGGACAAGGTTTTTCTTAAATCCACTTTAGTCAAAGAGCGCAATTGGTGCAACTTTAGTGTTTTTTTTTTTTTTTGAAGGGTTTCTAATGAACTCATCAAAGAGAACAAGTGGTGTTCCAATCCGAACCACAACTCAACATTTCTGCGAGCGTTAAATCCGAAAGGGAATAACCAAAGCTTCTTTGAATTTGAATTCAAAAGAGAGAAGATTTTTTTTTTTTTTGAAATTACATGTTTTTTTTTTTTTGAAATCTCAATTGTACTCATCAAAGAGAAAAGATGGCCCAATCCCCGATATGAACGATAGCAGCAAACATTTCTGTGAGCTATCAAATTTGAAGAGGAGAGGATCAAAATTTCTCAAAGTTGAGTTTTTAAGAAAAAGAGATCAGATTTTTTTTTTGAAATGAGAAAGAACAAATGAAATCCCATCTCATGTTTTTTTTTTAGATGCAAAATGCAACATAGGCCACCAACTAGAAAGGAGCCAAGGGCATAGTTGTTAATATCGTTTCGGATCTCATTTCGCTCTGGCCTGCAAAATGAAAAGTTTCGACCGATTCGGGATTTCGGCGAAACTTTTCGGAATTACATTTCGGGGAAAATATAACAAAATATATATACATATATAAGTAAAAAAATAGAAAAGGTAATAAATATAGATTTAATCCATTATAGTAATTTTTTTTGGAATTATATTTTGTGAAAATATTAGAAATACAAAATATGTGTGTAAAAAAAGTAAAAAAAAAAATTAATTTTGTAAAATTTCATTTCAACCGAAAAGCTACATTTCGGTTGAAATCCCGAATTTCGGCAGAAATTTTCCGAAATCTTGAATTTTGGTCGATATTGACCGAAATTCAAACCGAAAAGTTTTGGCCGGAATTTCGTTTCGGCCACTTGCAACGAAAAATTTCGGCCATTTCGGCCGAAACGAAACGAAACTAATAACTATGGCCAAGGGATCAAAGCATCACATTCTCAAGTCAACGGGTCCCACCGGGTATGGCAACTTGATGGACCCTCGGATCTTCCGTCCTGTCCTTCCGCACCCCGGGGGCTGACTTGGGTCTCGGCGGAGGAGGGAAAATGCAGGTATCAACATTTTTGTACGGGTATGCCAGATTTACTTTCTACTTGGAATTTGGAATGGTGATAATTCGAAGATTCACCTTCACAAATAGAAAGGAAATCAATCCTTTTTTCTAACTCTTCAAATTGCATAAATATTAAGAAAAGAGACAAGTTTGTTTTTTTTAGAATATCGTAGGAGGCGTTTTTGTTTGTTTGCCGTGAAAGACGATTTTACAAAACTCATCAAATTAGAAAAACAAAAATTGTGATTTCTTTTTGTCTCTTTAAAAAATACAAATTACAATAGAAAAGAAAGAAAAGGGATCTAACTTCTCAAGAGATTGTGAGGACACGTTGAGATCGACGGTCGCAAGCCATGTATGGACTTCGCCATCGTCTTTCAAATGAGAATGGTTGATGCTTTGATTCTTCAGCTTGACTCCTAACCTCAGTTTTTTAAAGGACAAGGACCAAGAGGAGGTCCTATATCCAATAAAAAACCGAGTAAACGGGCTGAAAAGCCACGTTTAGGCCATGTTGGAGAAGGAGGGGACCTTGGGGGGGTGGCCCCCCAAGGGACTTTGATCACCTTGTGGTGCTTCCAGGAGCAAAGCAGCAGGACTTCTTCTCTCTCTTGAATTTTCTGGATTTTCAGAGCTTGCACTTGGGATTCCTCTTTTTTTTTTTTTTTTCATTCTTCTTGGAATGGACCTCCTTTTATAGGCTTTTGGTAGCCATGAGGTGTTTATTGGCATTGATGGCCATAATGAGAGAATTGATGAGGAGTTACAAATTGATTTTGTAACTCCTTTTTCATGGCTTGTGATTGGCCGATGAAGGGTAGTGGGCATTTAATCGCCTTTAATCTTCATAATGATGGGAGTTTCATGGGTTTAATGCCATGATTGCTTGGATTTATAACTCCCAAATGCTTGAATCTGATTGGGCCGTCCAAAATAATGAGTTAATGACCACATTAAGTTGTCATAAACGGGTTAATTAACGACATTAAGTGGTCGCCAAGGCATGTGAAGAGTTGCGGGCCGCGCTGTGCCTTTTGAGATTCTTCTTGTGATCATCACAGGTGGATCCACACATTGTTTGATGTCGGATTGCGATGCAATTTTAGACATTGATTGATGTTGGTGGGCCGGTGACATCTGTCTTGTCGATTTTACGATCGGTCGGACAAAAAGTATACTTTCTTGGTCAGCCGGTTGGCGATCTTGGGGCGATCGGTGATGATTTCATGCTTTTGACGGTGGATCCAAGATGTCGAAAAAGATCAATGGTTTTCAAGCATCAAACATTGGATTTTCAAAAAATCACAGAGGCAGGAACAACCGAAACGCGAATAGGATCGGAAAACGAACGTTTTGGTACAAAATCCGGCGACCCGGATTTGCAGGGTCGCCGGCGACCATGGGCCAGGGTCGCCGGCGACCTTGGGCTAGGGTCACCGGCGACTATAGGGCTTTGGCCGGTTTGGTCATTGAGCATCGTTTTCGGCCGTTTTTCAGTCTTTTTTGTTCCTTCTTTCTTCTGTATTTTTCTTGAGATTTTTCCTCAATTATTGACTTGATTTTCTTGGAGAAAACTTGACGAGAACCTGCGCAAAACCGGAGCACAAAGTTTCCCATTTTTCGGGAAAGCCGAAGACTTTGTTGCCGATTTTTCGTCAAGAGTCGAAACTAGGTCAAACGATGTCGGAATGACCTGAAAATTGAGGTGTAACTTCTTGAGCAGTGGATAGGACCAACCATGAGCTTTTATTTGAGTTTTGAAGCCGTTTGGGGTCTTGTCGATGCTTGACTTGATTTTGCTGTGGGGAAAATGCTGAGCTTTGATATATGGTCAAACGATGTCCGATTGACCTGAAATTTGACGGGGAGCCTATTGGAGTCATTTTGAGACAAATCATTAGCTCCATTTTATGTCATGGTCCCGGGTTGCTCCGCTGTCGGTAGTCTTGATTTTCTTTCGGAGCATCGAAACCTGGTCAAACGTTGTCGGAATGACCTGAAATTCGACGTGCAGCCTTTTGGAAGCATGTTGAAGCCACTCATGTATTTTGTTTGATGAGAGATGGCTTCGGTGGTTCTCGCCGCCGGGAGGCTTGATTTTGCTGCTCGAGCATTGATGGAGGGTCAAACATTGTAGGTTTGACTTGAAATTTGGCATGGAGCCCTTTGGAGACATTATGGAGTCATCCGTAGGCTCTAATCAAAGTTTTGGTGTCTTTGATGATGTCGCCGCCAGGAGCGCTTGTTTAGCTGTCGGAGAAGTGAAGTTAGGCCAAACGATGTCGGAATGGCCCGAAACCTCAAGTGTACCCCTCTTTTGGTTGTCTTGAAAGATCTTTCAGTGTCTGTCTGATTCTGACAAGATCTGATGCTTTAAGTAGCCTTGCCTGTTTTTAGCAGGATGCAGCTTCATGAGGCTTTTTTATGTTGAGGAGACATAGTGACTTTTTTGGTGTCAACACTTACGGCATTTAAAAATCTTGTCTCTTTTCTTAAATATATGTGCAATTTGGAAAGTTAGAAAAAAGATTGATTTCCTTTCTACTTGTGAAGGTGGATCTCCGGATCACTATCTCTAAACTCTAAGTAGAATAAAAAAATCTGGCATACCCGTACAAAAATGTTGATACCCGCTTTCCTTCCACTCCCCCGGCCTCTCGGTAGCTTGGGACGGGCAGAGGTGAGAGTGGAAACCAAAAGGCCGGGTCCATCAAGTTGGCACACCCGGTGGGTCTCGTTCATTTGAGAATGTGATGCTTTGATTCTTTGGTTCCTTTCTAGTTTGTGGCCTATGTTGGATCTTGCATCTAAAAAAAACATGAGATTGGATTTTTTGGAAATTTCTATCTTTGAGTTTATTTCCACTCTTTCTCATTTCGCAAAAAAAAAAAAAAAATTGATTTCTCTTTCTTCGATTCAATTTTGAGAAACTTTGATCCTTTTCTCTCCAAACTTGATGGCTCGCAGAAATGTTTGTAGCGATCGTTCATATCGAGGAATGGGCCATTTTTTCTCTTTGATGAGTCCAATAGGGATTTTCAAAAAAAAAAAAAAAATGTTTCATTTCAAACTCTTAAAAAAAAACCAATTTTCTCTTTTTTAGATTCAAATTAGAGAAACTTTGGTTTCTTCCTTTTCGGACAATGGCTCGCGGAAATCGTTTGTAGCCGACGTTTGGATTGGGAGGGACCATTCGTTTTCTTTGATGGGTCCGTTAGAGATCTTTAAAAAAAAAAGAAAATCTTCAAATTTTCTCTCTTTTGAATTCAAATTAGAGAAACTTTGGCTTCTTCCTTTTCATACAATGGCTCGCGAAAATCGTTTGTAGCCAACGTTTGGATTGGGTAGGACCATTCGCTCTCTTTGATGGGTCCATTAGAGATCTTCCAAGAAAACTTTTTAGAAAAAAAAAAAAGCCACTACGGTTACACCAATTGCGTTATTTAACCAAAGTGGATCTAAGAAAAGCCTTGTACAGAGTGTGGAGGCAGCTAAACTGCTCAAGGCAAGGGTCCTCCAAATGGGTTCATTAAGTAATCCTACCCTTACCTGGGGGCTGATCTATCTACTGAGGTTTCATAAGATCGAATTGAAAACCTATGCGCACCCTTAAAATAAAAATAAAAAACCTATTTAAAAAAACCTCTTTGAAAAAAAAACCTTCAAAAAAAATTATTTCAAAACAAACAAAAAAAACTTCTGTCGTTTTTTGAATTCAGATTTGAGAAATCTTGGTTCATTCCCTTTCGAATAAAAGCTTGCGGAGATCGCTTGTAGCTTGCGTTCGAACTGGAACACCACTTGCTCTCTTTGATGAATTCGATTTTTGACCTTTCAAAAAAAAAAAAAAAACTTCCGTCATTTTTGGGTTCAGATTTGAGAAATCTTGGTTCATTCTCTTTCGGATAAAAGCTCGCAGAAATCGCTTGTAGCTTTTGTTCGAATTGGAATACCATTTGCTCTCTTTTATGAATCTAATTCTGACCTTTCAAAAAAAAAAATCCCATCTCGTGTCCACTCCAAGGATGTGATTTGCAACATTTGTGCCTAGCGGTGCTAGTACCCCCTTTCGAGTCTACTGTATTAGCAACCGACACATTTGTATCTCCAACCTTATATCATCTTACCTCGAGTGAGCCTCGCTTCTCGGTAATTTGAATTAAGGTTTACTTGCTTCTAGCAGCCACTGGAACTCTCACTCTGAGTTTCTTATACTTGCGTTTAGAACAATTGTACCCTCTATAGCTTTTTGCTTTCTTCACCTCGCCTGGTCCGAGCCATGTTACCTCAAGCGATTTGAAGAGACAAAACCATAGTTCTTTTCCATTTATGATCACCATATTCTTGTGATTACTAATGCATGTGGTCTTGTTTCATAAGTTTTCCAAACTAACAATGGCAGCTTCATTAACCATCACTTTTGATGAGAACAAGTACCAGCTCATGCTTCAAGAGAAGCAGAACAAGCGCACTCACAAGCGCCCTGCTAACTGCCGAAGCGTTATCTCCCTCGGCAATTCTCAAAACACCAGTTCAACGTCTACTCCCCGGACCATCGTCTTCGGATCGCTGGGACCATTCCCACTTCCCGTAGAGGAAAGCGCACCCACCAAGAAGCAAAAGATCACCCTGCAACGTGTCATTGCCATGACATCAAGGGCGAACACAAAGAAGCCTGAAGCCCGTGGCAACCCCACAAAGCCTCAACCTGTAAAGAACCAGGTATGCCCTAAGACTTGGTCCCCAAGACCTTCACCAAAACAAAGGAGGTCCCAAACATCAGGAAAGCCAGTATATCAGGCCCCTCTTAAGGAGAACTAGTTCTACCCTCTTTCTTACATGAAAGAGGAGAGGCCTACCCTCCACCAAACGAACAAAGTAACCCACCATGAGCCGGCTTGCTCCTACAAGCCAAAAATCAAATCATGCATCACAAGGCCTCTGCAAGAACCTGCCAAGGTCTGTACTCCTGCAGTTCGACCCTTCATCTCAACAGGCGTCGAACTAACAAAATTCAAAGCTTCGCTACGACAGTTAAAGGACCGAGTCTGGATCCTGTCCATGCCTAGCTTCAAAGAAGACAAGCTCGGCTTCTGTGCTCGAGGGACTATGTCCTTCATTGCTAGAGCTCAACCAGAGCTCACCGAAGCTTAGATTACTTGTCGCATAAGTCGCCGCGCGGCATATCGACAAAAGAGACTAGAGAAGCAAGGGACCCAACATCCTACCCTCCAAGTCTCTCACAAATGGGTCAAAAAAGAAAAACCCGATCAAGTTGCTAATATCCATAGGGTTGGAAAAACCAACAGACACCAAAAGTCAGCAACTAAACTTCATGTCTGACGACCGGTGACTCGCAGCGTCTCCCGGACACGGAGACATCTAGAAGAATCCTCTACTCCTTCAAGCTAAGGACAACATAGTAATCCTTCCTTAAGCTCATCAACCAAAAGAATGAGCCTCAGCTCAATCACCAGGACGATTTCTTCGTTCGAATACCGAGGGATGAACATCCTGGCTACAAATTCTGAGCCACCTCACAACCCACCTCCTATGAAACGACCGCACACATCTAACAATTGGAGCAAGGTCAGTAGAGGATTAAGACGCTAATGGAGAATCTTCTTCTCACTTTTCAGCGTCAAGAAAATAATCAACCTCCTCCAAATCATCAAGATGACAATAGAGAAAATAATGAGTCACGTGTCCTCACCAAAAAGGACGTGGACGATATCATCGCCAAAGCAAAAGAAGAGGATACACTAAAGGAACATGGGATCAAGCCACCTTATCCCTTATGGATGGACTCGGTCCCGTTTCCTATAAAATTCAAACAACCCACTCTCCAAACATACACGAGGAAAGGTTCATCCAAACAGCACGTCATCCACTTTAAGATCCTAATAGGAGCTATTGCGGATCAAGATGCCCTCAAGTTCCGTCTCTTTGCAAGTACCCTAAAAGGTACTGCCTTTGATTGGTACTCCACTCTGCGGAGAATTCCATTCAAAACTGGAACATGTTGGAGACATGCTTCCTGACCCACTTCAAAGGTGAGGATCATCCTGTTACAATGGCACAGTTCTACAGCCTAAAACAGGGAGAGAATGAGTCAACATATGACTTCATTTACAAGTGGAAGGCGATGGCATACAAGTGCTCTGATGTACTACCACAAGCGTCGCTGGTCGACATCTACCGTAACAACATAAGAGCAAGGACCCGCTCCATGATCATCGACAATAAATCAAAGAACCTGGGAGAACTCCTAGAAGCATCCATGGAAGTTGAAACGATGATCAAAGACCTCAACAGTCAGAAATCATTGAAGAAAGAGCCAACTACCATTACGACCTCAAAACCGAAGAAAAAGGAGGTTCGTAATGTGAAAACCAAGTCAGCTCCTCAGCAGCCAAAGAAAGCTGAAAATAAAGCTACACGTAAGAAACCTAAACTCTTAGGCCTTCAAAGAACGAGTAGAAAAAATACTCATTCGATGAAGATATTGAAGAAATCTTTGGGACTCTTTTAGCAAACGGCAAACTCACCTTGCCGGACCCTAAAAGATCGGGAGATGTTGGCAAAACTAACGATCCTCGATATTGTCCATACCACCAGATGGTTTCGCATCCTCTCAATCAATGCTTCGTTGTGAGAGAGAGGACCAACGAGATGTGGAAAAACGGAGTCATCACCTTCGACAAAAACTATAGGTTTGCCTCCATCAACATGGTGTCATATGGACATACTTCAAAGTCACCAAAGGAGAAAATCACTACTTCCTTCAAGGTGATAAAAATGACTCAAACATCCCAGGAGTTGGTTCCTTATCCAACATCGGACGGACAGCCTATACGGGTGCATCCCGATCTCCTTGAAGATGAAAATTGGGAGATCGTCAAAACAAAGCCTACAACTCAACAACGAAGGCAAGCTAAGAGAAATCTCCGCAAGCTCAAATAGCAGGAGAAGCTCAACCAAAACAAGAAATTCATGAAGAGACAGAGACCTCCTCTACTGCTTCACTGGGGGCAACAGAAAAGTCCATTCCCAAGACTTCAAGGGCAACAAGAAAATTCACCATTGGTGATATCATGCCACCACAGCTAAGAAATGAAGCTATGCAGGGGGCATCATATTCTTGCAATTCGGTAATTGGATTCTCTATGGATGGATTCAAGTCCAGTGACACCGACGAGTGGGAGGGATCCCTTGAAATAAGAGAATACCTCTTCAATGAAGAATGGATTCCTGAATCTCACCTTATCCCAGTAATCTGGTATAATCCCTTACAGCCACAAGGATCTTGGTCCGATGATGAAGAAAACCAAGAGGCTGTTCAAGAAAATGTTGTCGATCCAACACCTGCCAATGCTCCAGTGGAACCTAACATTGATTAACCACAAGGAGCAGACGAAGAAGAAGATTTGGCTCCTATGCCTGATCTTGAAGAATATGCAAGGATCTTGCAACTTCTAGCCATAGAACAAGAGCAAGATCGCATCAACAATCTTCGTCGCGATCAAAATCCAGCGCCGGAAATCCTTGAAAATCAACAGGTACCTCTTCCCTTAACTCCTAAAAATGGAGAAAACTGCTGAATCGATTATCCTCTTACATTCGAGGATGAGTCCGATTCCCAACAGTTTATTCTGGGGGCATCTCCTATCGGGGCAACTTGCAATGCGACAACTCAGGATAATAGTGCTTATGAAGCTTCATCTGCCGAAGACACATATTCTCAGACTACATCTGGTAGTATATCTTCTGGAGCTACATCTTCTCAGGCGACTTCCACTGAGATATCACATTCTCAGCCTTCGTCCCCTGAAACTGTGACATCAGAACTCACACCTCTTCCGACCGATCATCCTAAAAAAACTCCAGTCGATGAAGTCCTTTTCAATGCAAACCCGGTCAACTGGTCCCAGATACCCCACCTCATAGGTGATGTCTGGACCAATAAATCACTCAACAAGGAAGAAAAGTTGCTGGATGTTGTTCAGGACTTGTTCCCAGAAAATGCTCCGTGCAATGCAATCATTGAGGACGGCAATGCTGCTACAGAGACTTCTTCAGCAAATGAGAATGATCAACCCCCTGATTCCGAGGGCAATCTTCCAAATGAAGAACCTTCTCGAGAAGCTCTTGAAGTTGGTAGGGGTACCCGCTCTTGCCGGGATTATGAAGCTACATGAAGCCCTATCCTATCACAAACAAGCAATGCAACTTCAAGCATCAGATCTTGTCAGAATCAGACAAAAACGTAAGATCCTTCAAAACAACCAAAAGAAGAGTATACATGAAGTTTCAGGCCATTCCAACATCATTTGACCTAACTTCACTCCTCTGGCAGTTAAACAGGCGCCCAGGTGGTGACAACGTCGAAGACATCAGATCTTCGATTAGAGCCTATGGATGGTCCCATAATACCTTCAAAAGGCTCCATGTCAAATTTAAAGTTAAACCGACAATGTTGAATTCATGAATTCAACACATTAACGTATCATTTTAGGATGAATTATGGATTTAATTAGGTGAATTTCATCATTATTCATATAATTTCATTATTTCATGCATTTTCACCTAGAAACGTGAATTTTCATCCTTTTAATACATTTTCTGCATTAACTTAGAATGTTTTGCAAATTTTCTCCGAAGAGTCCCAATTGGAGTAGAACTCTGTTCGGATGGGTCCTTCAATATGGGCTCTTCGGTATTTAATGTGTTGAATTAGAATGTGCAGAAAATGAGAATTACAGGCCTCTATTATGGAACCCACTTTCAAGCACACATTGTCATCTTGGACCATGTATTGCTAAATTGAAGTAAATTGAAGAATTCACCATGTGGACCCCACACACAAGCCATAAGCAAATTAATCAAATGAGGGGTCCACTCATCATGTCAGTGGAGAGTCGTAACTACAGTAGAAGACTTCTTATAGGGCCCACTATTCAAGCAGATGAAATGTCCCATATGGCAAGGTCCGCAGTAGTTGCAAATTTGAAATTATTAATGGATAATTTAAAGAGTACAATTCTGATTGGAACAAAAGAAGAAGAGTTTGAGTCATCCACATCTGATGTCCTTTCAAAGATGAAAGTTGTGCAGAGATAGAATCCAATGCAAATCAAAATTTACAAGTTAATCCCATTTTTCTCAGGATAACTCATCTTCAAATGGCCATAACTTTCAATCTAACCATTGGATCAATGAAATTTACCTACTGTTGGAAAGCTTATTTAGAGTAGATATTCGTGGAGCCCAAGAATGTACAAATCAAAGTTATATTGACAAAGTTATGGGCCCATAAATTTTCATATTTATTTTTAGACGGGATTGCAATTAAATCCACACCGTTGATAATCAATTGCTACACATCCCTTGTGGGACCCCATATGAAGATTAGCCAAGGACACCTAAATTAAGAAAAAGAATCATCTCAAAGCCAAAAATCTTTCCAAAAGAAAAGTTAGCTTGGAGAACAAGAAAGAATTCCTACAAATAAGGAAAAAAGAGACCTAAAAGAGTGGTACTTCTTTACTAAAAGGGGTTTACAAAAAGCATAAAAGGAGACATGAGGAAGACCCATAGGACCACATTCCATACGTCCAAAACAGCTCTCCCTCTCTCCTATTCCTTTCTTTTTCTCTTCCTTTCTTCTTTTCCATTAGTTTATTTTTATTTTTGGTAGCCTTGGGCCATGTCCAAGGATTTATTTTGAAGGAGAAAATTTGTAAAGGAGAAATTATAAAGATGCAATTTTTAACGATAAATCAAGAAGCATTCTTTGCAATGGCGGGCTAATTTTCTTTATTAGAGTTATGGATGAATGTAAGTAATTTTCTTTTTATTTGTTTAGTAATACTAATTTGTGTTCCATGATTATGTGCTTAATGATTAATAGGCTTGTCTTCGTGCCCTAGGCAAATCTCTATTTTTATTTCTAAAAATAAAAATTAGTTTTTGACTACTCATGCTTATGTTTGATAGGCCATGCTTAGGATTTAAATCTTTTGATGGTTTATGCTTACTTTTGATGGGTGGTGCTTAAATTATTTTTATTCTTTTATGAGATGAAGGAAGTCTTGAGTTTTGAATTTTTATAAAGGGATTTTAAAAGTTAGATTTTCTAAATTTAAAACATTGATTTGTCTTTGATTTGAAGTAAAAAATTGGAACAAGTTAGGGTTACTTGATAAATAATTTGTGGATGCTTATTGGATTCCTATGCTCTAATAACCTTCATTAATTGGTAGATTTCGAATTTCTAAATTAGTTTCTTATTTTTCTAAGAACTCAAAACTTTTCTTAATTATTAGTTAATTAGTTTTCTTAATTTAAAAGTTTTTTAATTAGCTCCCTGTGGGTTCGACCCGTTCTTGCCACTGTCTCATTTAGACACCCGTGCACTTGCAGTATTTTATGATTGATATTGATCACATCAGACAACATTTGACCCTCCATCAACCCTCGAGCAGTAAAATCAAGCCTCTCTGCAGCGAGAACCACAGAGGCCATCACTTATCAAACAAAGCACATGCGTGACTTCAACATGCTTCCAAAAGGCTACACGTCAAATTTCAGGTCATTCCGACGACGTTTGACCCGATTTTGACGCTCCGAAACAAAATCAAGCCTCCCGGTGGCGAAGCTTCCAAGGACCATGACATCCAAATCAGAGTAAATGGATCGTCTCAAAAAGACTCCAATAAGCTCCCTGTCAAATTTCAGGTCAATCGGACATCGGTTGTTCGTACATCAGAGCGTGGCATTTCCCTCGCGGCAAAACCAAGTCTAATTGCGACAGGGCCCCACACGGCTTTAAAACTCAAACAAAAGCCTATGGTTGGTCCTATCTACTGCTCAAGAGGCTTCACCTCAAATTTCAGGCCGTTCCGACATCGTTTGACCTAGTTTTTACTTTTGACGAAAAATCGACAACAAAGTCTTTGGCCTTTCCAGAAAATAGGAAACTTTGTGCTCCGATTTGCACGGCTTCTCGTTAGGTTTTCTTCAGGAGAATCAAGTCAATAAATGAGGAAAAATATCAAAAAAAGCACAGGAGAAAAAAGGATAAAAAAAGATCGAGAAATAGCTGAAAAACGGCGACCAAAAGGGGGAAAAATCCCCATAGTTGCCGGCAGAGACCTTGCCCATGGTCGCTGGCGACCATGGGTGCATGGTCGTCGGTGACCTTGGAAATCCGGGTCGCCAGATTTCAGCCGAAAAGGCCGTTTTCCGATCTTTTTCGAGTTTCGGGAATTCCTGCCCCTGTGGTTTTCCGAAAATCTGATTTTTGATGCTCGAAATCAATCGATCTTCATCAAAATCTCGGATCCGCCGTCAAAAGCATGAAATTATCATTGATCGCTCCAAGATCGTCAACCGGCTAACCAAGAAAGCACACTTTCTGCCTGATCGATCGAGAAATCGACATGCCATATGTTACCGGCCCATTGGTATCAATTAATGATTGAAGTTGCATCGCCATCCAACATCAAACAATAAGTGGATCCATCGACAATCATCGCAAGAAGAATTCCAAAAGACGCATACGGCCCGCGACTCTTCAAGCGCCCTGATGACCACTTAATGCTGTTAATTGACCCATTTTATGACAACTTAATGCGGTCATTAACTCATTATTTTGGACGGTCCAATCAGAAGCAATGAAACAGGAATTATAATTCAAAGCAATCATGGCATTAAAACCATGAAACTCCTCTCATCATGGAGATTAAAGGCGATTAAATGCCCATTATTCTCCATCGGCCAATCAAAAGCCAAGTAAAAGGAGTTACAAAACAAATGAATTAAAACTTGTAATTCTTCTCCATCAATGCCATCAATGCTCATAAACCACCCCATGGCTACGAAAAGCCTATAAAAGGGGGTCATTCCAAGAAATCCATGATCGATCCGGAAAATCCAAGAGCAATTCACACACAGAGGGTTACACAAACACAGAGAGCTAGAAAATCCTGAAGAAACTTTCCTGCAACACCACAAGGTGATCGAAGTCCCTTGGGGGGCCACCCCCAAGGTCCCTCACCTTCTATCCAACATGGCCTAGACGTGGCTTTTCAGCCCGTCTACTCGGTTTTTTATTGGATATAAGACCTCTCTTCAGTCTTTATCCTCTAAAAATCTGAAGTCCAAGCCAAGCTAAGAAAATCAAAGCGTCATACGTTCTCATCTGAAGGATGATAGCGAAGTCCATACATGATTTGCGACCATCGATCTAAACGAGTCTTGCCAATCTCCTAAGAAGTCAAAATTCCTTTTCTTTCTTTTCTATTGTATTTTATATTTTTCCAAAGAGACACAAAAATC
This sequence comes from Umbellularia californica, assembly GCA_028538565.1. Classification (NCBI taxonomy): domain Eukaryota; kingdom Viridiplantae; phylum Streptophyta; class Magnoliopsida; order Laurales; family Lauraceae; genus Umbellularia; species Umbellularia californica. The sequence continues at coordinate 37,800,192 of JAPQWN010000010.1, read as the reverse complement.
ACAACTCTTGTCTTTCATTATTGATGAGATTTGTAAATCACCTTCCAAGGAAAAAAAACCGCCTTTCACGGCAAATAAAAAATCTCCTTTCACAGCAAACAAAGAAAAATCGCCTTACGGCATTTAAAAACCTTGTCTCTTTTCTTAAATATATGTGTAATTTGGAAAGTTAGAAAAAAGATTGATTTCCTTTCTACTTGTGAAGGTGGATCTCCGGATCACCATCTCTAAATTCTAAGTAGAATAGAAAATCTGGTATACCCGTACAAAAATGTTGATGCCCGCTTTCCTTCCACTCCGCCGGCCTCTCGGTAGCCCCGGGATGGGCGGAGGTGAGAGTGGAAACCCAAAGGCCGGGTCCATCAGTATGGTGGTCAGAGACTGTTGCTAGTAGCTTGGTGACTGCTTGCCATTATTCTTTTGGGCATCTGCTTCTCTAATATCAATTGTTTGAAGTTGTAGGCTTTGCCTCTCTGCCTTCTATTTTTTCATTGGCGGTTTTAGCATTCCCCAAGGGTTGTTGTTTCCTCTATCCCAGGATGTGTGATATTCTTCTTGTTTCTCTTTTTCTTTTTTTATTGCTTATTTTGCTTTGTTGTGGCAATCTCTGTTCACAACGGTTGGAAATAGGTTGCACCTTGTTTTGTTGGTGTATCTTTGATTTATATATTAATATATCAAACCTTACCTTGTAAAAAAATATCTATTAACACAATAAATCAATAAAATTTATATTGTATTCTAATAATATCACTCAGGGTTTACCCCTGCACTCAGATTTGGGCCTAGCAAATCGAACCTTGTCTTGAATGGCTACATAATGGTTGATATAACAACACGAACCATAGCAATTGATTTCATCTTCATTTAATTTTACAAATCATATTAAATATTGTACATAATAGAAGACCCTATAATCCACATTTAAATCTTCTTTTAAACTAACATGCAAATTATGAAATTTAAAAATACAATACAATACAATACTAATCATATATATTTAAGCCGGTTATACATGCCGCATGTTATTAAAGTTTGCACTAATCTGCCATATGAGATAATATATGCCTCTGCAGTAAGACACTCCATCCCCAAAGATGTAAAACGGAGTTTTCTTTTCCTTTTTGTGAGGTTTTGTGGGTCAGGTGGGTTAGACTGGTTAACTTTGACCTAACCCATCAAAAACGGGTCAAATTTGGGCCAGGCTAGTGTTGGATAGGTGGGTTGGGTCAAGCTTTTTCAATGCTCTAGATGGAAGTTTCTGCTTGATAGCACCCTCTACATGGGCACCCATGTACATTAAGGCTAATTCTTCCTTTAAATTTGAATTTTAAAGCTTGATTCAATCTAACAATTTTGATCGAACTAATGTTGAGAGATAAAACTTGCTAAATAGGGAATTCCATTGAAGGATGGAACTGTCATAATATCCATTAAATACTGGATTTAGGGTAACTCACATTATATAGTCCTTGCCTAGAAACACATCAATAATCACATTGAAAGTTCTCTTTCTACAATGTATGCTAGTCCAATAATCAATGCAGCAAAATCAAAATAAAGCAAACTAGCAAATAGATCTACCAATCACACACCACAAAAGGACATGAACAATATTTTAAGTGGAAACCCTATCGAGGGAGAAAAGCCATGATCTAAAATCAAACACTATTTAGCGATTACAAGATATACTCACAACTCTCTTTCCTAGTCATTCCATCGACATAAGGACTGTAGTTGTTCTTGCACCCTCCTGTTGCAACGACTTTCCCGCCGCGCACCGCTCCATGTACTTGACCCAGCAACACCTTGAGAATCAAGATAATCAGGTCTTTTATGAGAAGGTAAAAGCAGTAAAACCTTCTAGAGCAACTCTTAAGCACAAACTCTCAATAATGGCTCTAGAGATTAATGAATCACTCTTAGGGTTTTCTCACCTCAAAACAAAGAGAGAACAACTTCTTGTCTTCTTAATCTTCACTTAGGGTTGAGAGAAACACCCTCTATATTGCCTAAAATTCATGCCTTAGTGTTAGAACATAAATAGGACTAAAAGTGGAAACAACAGTTGGAAAAGGAAACAAATCCGCATAGCCCAACTTGGAAATGTCCCTGCATCCGATCGATCGGGTGAAGTGTCCAATTGATCAGGTATGCACCGTCTCCCGATAAATTTTAGTTCAACCTATTAACTGAGAGCACTGCCACATTTGATCAATCCATTCTTTATTCGATTGATTGGTTCTCTGTTTATCTTCCGGATTTCTTCTATTTTTCTTCTTTTCTTCGCTTCAGATCTTCCGGTAACACAACCACAGTCGATTCTAAAATAAATAGAAAAATACAACTCAATGGACCCAGGGTTTTGTCCAACCCATGAGTTAGCCAACACATTAAAAATCTTAACACACACATAATAGAAAGTAGAAAAAAGTTTAAATCCCCTCAGCAGAACAACCATATGTTGCATAGATCAAGAGATCAAACAATCTTATTATGCTTGTATTATTCAAATATGATCTTATGATAGATGCACTAGGTCTTTGCGATTGAGAAAGCCTGCAAGAAGATAAGATCCTAGGTACAACTCCTAAAATCCCCTGAAAAGAAAGTAGTCATCGACTATTGATCAATCGATGGAAACATGTGCAGCGTGTGTGAGTGCATGAGTCTGTATTCCTTGAAAACCAATATATATCACCTTAAACATGCCAAACGCACGTGTGACGGGAAAGATTTCATCAAATTTCATCGCTCGCCCAATTTTCCTTTTGCCGATTGGCCCTCTATCTCAAAGACTTCACTCCCGACCTCTCTCCCCTCTGAAACCCTCTCTCTGTTAGGGATTTTGTGTGTTGTAATTTGATGGATGCGTGATCATTTTAGCATCATTTGGATTTTCATATATGCATTAATTCTAAATATATTGAAATCATGAAGTGTCTCATGCATGGTTTTGTAACTTTCAAAACTTTTTTTTTCATGCATGATTTGGAGTTTTTAATCTTGGATGCATAAGTTATTGAAAAATTAGTTTAGTCATGCATGCCTATGAACTTAGAATTTCATATCATCTTAGGCATTGATAGGTTCATGTTTTGAAAAAACACTTATAGATTGATTTCAACATGAATCTAAGCATGATTTCCAAGGCCCAAAGCTCCCACTAGCAAAACACTTTTGAGTAGCTCTTGGCATAATTTTTGAAAATTGGTGCTATAGTATTTTTGCTACAGTACTTTGTTGCAGTGTTTTTTGCTACAGTGTTTTGCTACTGTAAATTCGGTTAACCAAACTCTGGACGTCGGTTGACCGAACCTTTACCGAACCCAGTTCGGTTCAAGTTGCAAAATGGTTAAAACTAGTCATTTTTTTACCGTTTGGAGTTCGGTTAACATGACTATAAGTTGGTTAATCGACCAGAGAGCCGTTGGAGGCTATTTCACTATAAATTTAAGCCTCTTCTAGGATTTGGAGGAACACAATTGAATCTTTTTAGGTGTTTTGGAGCCTAAGGAAGGAAAATCATTTAAGGAAAGCTTGATAATCATGTGGAAAGCTAAAGTTTGGATTCATTAGTAAAACCAATCTAAGTAAGCTTTGTTTTCACTATTATATGTTACATGCTTTGTTTAATTTATTGGTAAATCAATTTTAGCATGCTAACTATAATTTGTTGAATCTATTACAAGTATTTCGTTTTGAGTTGCTTTGTTGTTTTGGATTCTTATTTAGATTCAAACCAAGTCAGTTTTAACTTGCATATCATAATGGTTTCATAATTAATTTAAAACTTTGATTTCTCAGATTGCATGAATCTCATACTTGGTTGAATCTGTTGTTGTTTTCCATACCTTGAAACATATAATTAAACTGCTTTGTTTTGGAAATAACAAGTTTATGCATGCTTTAGTTTTGGAAACTTTGATACAACTTGTAAGCCTTTGATAGTCATTTCATTATCAAGTTGTTTTTCATACAAAATGTGATTAGAATTTTCACTTCAATCAAGACATTTGCATGTTAAACTTTCAAAAGCCTAAAGATTACATTCATTGAGCTATCATTTTCAAACTTGATTGAAGTCATGCATACACATAGGGCATTCATCTTTGCATTCATATGGTGTATGTGTTGGGTTAGATTTTCACTTTCATATCCGCCTAATTAAAAGGTATTGTAATTGAGCCTAAATTGTAATCTCTTCATGTGTATTGTAGACACATCTTAGACACACCCAATCTTAGGGTTATAGGTTAGTGCTTAGCCTTAAAAAAATCAAAAGTGTAAGGTTAGGGGTGAACCATAAAACCCAAGAGGTTATTACTTAGCATTGGAAAGCATAGTGTAAATATTATTGCTAGCCTATTGAAAAGCTTCAGGCATTGGAAAATTAGGTGGGGTGTTGGATCACAAGTCGGTAATGGATGTAGGCATTGAGACTGAACCACTATAAATCATTGTGTTATGTTGTATGCTGCGTGGTGATTGTTTTTGTTAGCTTCCACACTTTAGTTCTATATTATCACTTGTAAATAATTGATTTAAGAAGTTAGAATTTGATATAATTGGTCACTAATTCAAATTCACCCTATTCACCCCCCTCTGGGGTTCAGATCCCGGACTTTCAGTCTCTTCTCTCTCCTCTTCAAAATCCATCTCCCAAATCTCTCTCGTCTCTCCATCGCACCTTTTCTCTCTCACTCGTCTCTTCTCATCTCGGCGTCCTCTTGTCTCTCTTCTCTCTAAACATCGTCGCTCGCTACGAATAAGGGCACTTGTAAGAAGAACTAAAGCTCTCTTTCTCTATCTCTCTCTCTATCCGGCGCACAACAGAGCTCTCAAAACCTCTTTCTTCTCTCTCAAAACCATATTCTCTCTCTCCTCTTTGTCACACAACAAAGCTCTCAAAAACCTTTTTCTTCTTTCTCAAAACCATATTATTTGTCTCCTCTCCATCACACAACAGAGCTCTCAGGCCCTCTTTCTTCTCTTTGAAAACCCTATTCTCTCTTGGCTCTCCGTAGCACAACAGAGCCTCTTCCATCTCACTCGCTTCAAGGACGTCATTGGATTGGATAAAAACCGAGAAAATGATCCAGACTGCTTATTGTAGAGGAAGAAAACCTTCCCAGATTCGTTGAGGACCTGTGCCTTGTTGTTACCAGTCGCCGTTCGTCACCACCATTCGTTCCTGGAGAAAAAGAGAGTTCAGATCCCTTCAATTTAGACCGACGTCGCCGAGGAAGAAAGCCAGCAGGCTGCCTTGTAGGATTCTATCACAGATAGAATCGAAAGGAAGAAAAAAGCCCTAATTTTGCATTTGTTTCAGGTTAGTTTACAGACTTAGGGAAAATTTAGTTGTTTCACAGTAATGTTTGCGTTTCCCTTTTTCTACCTTTTGGTTTTTATGTTGCTGCTACGTTTGAATGATTAATCTAAGTCAACGCATATTTTTATTATTTGTTGTCCAGTTTGAATATGGATGTCTTCTCCTCATCATCACCAGCTTTGCATTATCCAAATGTAGATGAGAATCTGACATCGAAATTGGGAATGCAATTTGAGGATTTAAGGAAAGCATCTTAATTTTGAGCCCATTACTATAAATCCAACCAACTAATTAAACTGCTAAAATACATTTTACTTTTTTTTTTCCATCTATGATGTGGTACTAGTTAGTGGTATTTAAACTTGACAATTTAGAAATTAATCCCTGAGCACATATGTGAAATCAAGGTGTCAATACCACTCAACAATATATGTTTTTGGCAATTTCATCATCATCAAAATATATTTTACTCTATCAAAACTGTTTCCATCTCTGAGGTGCATACGACCCCTGAGCCTATTTTTCCAAGAGAAATTGTAGAAAAAAAAATTCACATAGTTTGAAGATATTCCTTCTTTAATCTAATTGGAGATAAATTTTCAGTTACTACTAGAGTCAAAACACTTACAAGACGAAGGGGCATAAAATAAAATCTCTGTTATCCCAACTATCCTGGTTCAGATACCTAATTCTGTTTCTCAATTAGATTTATCTTGAGTTAAGTCAGAAGTCCTTTTAAAAAAATGTAGGTTCGAAAGTTCTTTCTAAAAAAATCCAAAGTCTTCTTTCCTTCCTCTTTTAGCACGTCACATCACTCCTATTACGTGTAGATGCACAGGCAAAGCAGAGTCCTCTAAAGCTCCACCAATCGATCAATCCTCCTCTCTCCAACCAAAGCAAGCGCCCTCTTCAACGATGGGAGGAGGAGCCCCAACAACAACAGCAACAACAGCCACAACCCTCTCTGTATCACCAGGTAACGATTTCTCTCTATCTTTCTTTCCATCTTTTTTCTTTTTCTCTTTTCCCCGTTTCCTCTTTTCCCTCCATCTTCATCCAAACACGTAAATCTCTAAATTTCAAACACTCGCAGAATCCATTTCCGACCGCGATGCTCATTATCCGATCGTTCATTCTCCTTCGTTGACATCATCCGACGGCTCTGATTCTCTCAGGTATACAGGCACTTGGAAACCCTCCTTTTCCCTTTCATAGGGCTCAGATTGTCCCAAGTGTTGCGATTTTCTCAATATATCGGGAAAGTTGAAAATATCACTTTGAAAAAAAATTGCCACTGTGGAGTTGTTGTTATTATTATTATATAGTACTTTGGTTTTGGAGTACAACTTTTTCACTTACCATGGGTTAATGGGGTTAAGGATTTCCTTACAATGTGATATATGCCATAGCTGATATGTTTGCAAGTGGTTGAAGTGGGTCTTTCAATGTGGGTTCTACAATGCTGCATGATCATTTCTCCATAATTCTATAGCATACTCTTACTACTTTTAGAAAGGCTGTCAGTGTGCTAGACTTTGTCCGAGTCCATGTCCAAGTCCATCTGTAATTAAGGAGTCCATTGGTTGGGATCTAACAGGGACCCTAGTGCTTTGCTGTGAATAAGAGTGGCGGATCCAAGATTTTCGTTTAAGGGGGGTGGACCCAAACACGTGGTTGGATTTTGTGGGCAAACCCGAAACTTTCATCGGGATCTTGGACGCGGACCCAAAGATTTTCATGTGAGTTTGGGAGGTGTACCCAAGTCCAATGGGGGGCGGTGCCATATATGTGGGTACGCCCCTGGCCGAGTCAACCGATTTGAAACCTAGTGGTACTTCTGGACTTGGATCCAAGCTTTAGAATTGAGCTTGGATTAATATAATTATCTAAGAAAATCATAAAAGTTGCTTTCTTATAGCATAAATATCTGTTATTTTAATGTTGTTTTGTTTAGCGTGTGTTTTTGTGTGTGAAGAGGAAGAGTGTCATATAAAAGATTGGCTAGATCATTCCCAGCTTAGGAATGGGTTAGTTTGTGGGGCTGACCTGAAAGGCCATTCTATGAATGGTTGAGTTTGTGGGGCTGACTTGCAAGGCTATTCTATGACTTCTGTGCAAAAAGTGTGAACCATTTGATCATGCGAGGTACTATTTTCATCCTTAGGTTCTAGATTTGAAAAATCTCATAAATATGCATAGAATATACTTATAAATGTTAAATGAATCTATTCATCCGGCTTTACAGTTTAAGACCTCATCCTTGATCCATCCCATTGAAATGCATGTCCAGGCTTGCTGAATAGACCCATATTCGGGCCGGCTTCAGCCCCATTGTCAACCTTACTTTATGCTATATCCATCCATGTACAGGACCTAGGACAGATTAATTTTATTGGGTTAGGGTATTTTTACTATTGTTAGGTCTACCTGTCTTGACATGACTCAAAGTTGCCTTTATGGAGCCCAGGTAGGGCGCCGCTTCTTTTATTGTAATATTTTATGCTCCTGCATCTTGGAATGGACATACAAAGATATCTTCCCTATCTAATGGTCTCTTTCCTCAATTGATGGTCAGCGTGGAAATGTTATAATCATGAAATTGGGGAGACTAAGCTTATATCTGATCACAGGTGGGTCGATGATATGAATGGTCTGGATCACAGAAAGGTGGCTCACATAGTTTATCTGTTTTTCTTGCCCATATCAGTAATCATGGTTGACATGCAAAAAAATTTGAACCATTTATCCAGTGAGTCTAACCATTGTGTTAGGCAATGGCCATACCTTGAAATGGTAGCATTGAGGAGACAACCAAAATTGCAGCTATGGGAAACTTGCTTTCCATTTCAAGACTTATGTGTCTCACTTTGCCTTTATGGCTTGTAATCGAATACTACAAAGTGTTCTTTTTTTAATGGTGAATACTACAAAGTGTTGCAAAATGAGCTGTTTCACATATTGATTTTATGGTTTGTAAACTATAATATAAATTTCTCAATTGGAGTTTTGGTTGTACTATTTTTCTAGAAGAAAAATTGTACCTTCCATTTACTTTGCTCGAGAATCCTCCTTACAGTATTTTTTTATGATTGTCTGTCTAGTTTGATCCTTAGGCTATGGTGTTTCAATCTAAGGTTATGTTGGATTATTGGCCCGAATCTTGTACACACATGCCACATGTATGGAGACGCTAACTTACAGGGGTAAAACTTGATTATTTAAATTTTCTGAATGATACAGGGATGATCTCTTTGCAAAAATCGCTGATGAGTTTGATGAGGGTACCTATTTGAGAAGAAAACAGAGAACTTATGAGGAAATCATGCAAAATTATCAGAAAAAGAGTATGCTAGCGAGGATTGAAATCCTAGAAGATTCAAAAAGCAAGATATTAAGGTAAAACCTGAACATTCCGAAGACTCAAAATAGCGTATTGGTGTGGGCACGCATATATTGACTAGATCCGGATGATTTCTCAAGGCCTAACAATTAAAAAACCATTTTTTAAAATGCAGAAAATTGAGAAAGAAAACCTTTTGGCTTGTTTTGGCTTGAAGATTTATTTTTTCAATATACATACATACATACATATATATATATATATATATATAGAGAGAGAGAGAGAGAGAGAGAGAGAGAGAGAGAGAGAGAGAGAGAGAGAGAGAAATTTTCACATTTACATCTCATTCCTTTCACTCCTCATAGAAGGACCCACTTGATGACCCATCTAAATGGATCACACACAGAGGAACACCCACCCTCCCCCCTCAATTATATGAGGCCCTTTTTTTTACACCCGTCTAAATGGATTGCACTGTTAGATTGACGGATCAATTTTTTAATGGTTGAAACTTGTTAGCCGTTGATGAAGGGCTTAGATGGTCAGATGGGGCTCAACAGCCCGCCCCCCCCCCCCCCCCCCCCCCCCCAAAAAAAAAAAAAAAAAAAAGAAAAAGAAAAAACCCCCTCCACATGGGTTCCTTGGTGGGCCCCACATCGAGGTGCGCATGGAAGTTTCCATGTACACCGCGCACATAGGGTGTATTTTAGAGGAGTTAGTGGGGCTTTTGGGGTGTGGCCTAATACTTGATGTAGAACGGATAAGCCCATGTGTGGGACCACCCAAGATAGTTTAGGAATATATTTTTTTTTCTATTTCCTTTTATTTCCCTAATTATTCGTTAGTAGGTTTCTAATTTTATTGAAAGAGTTGTAATTAGGATAGCTTCTATTGCTTGATTAGGTTTTCTTAGCCCCTAAGTTTGCTTTTCCTATTTAAATTGCATTGTAGAGAAGGAATTCTCAACTTTTGATGATTAATAGAATTTTGAGTGGGTGTTTTATCCATTGAGGTGCGTCCTCGTGTAGAAACTTCTGCGTAGATCTCGTATAGTGTCTGCGGACACGTGCTTTGGTACTTACACACAAGCCCTAACTATAAGGATTGCATCAATACTTGTGTAGTTGGATCTCACTTTATGTAGGGGAATGCCTGAAGCATGGATGAAAATGGTACGTAGCGGCGTAGCGGTGGCCACCGCTATGCTATGGTCGATTTATCGGCCGTTGCACCCCTAGAGGCCGATATGCACCGACACGTTACGTATCAGTAGCTACAAACAATGAAATGTAAAAAAAAAAAAAAAAAGAACCTCTGTTGGCTCAGGGAGATGAAAAGGAGGAATAAGGAAAAAAAAAGGGACAGCAGCTGTATAAACATACCGGAAAGCAGCATCATGCAGCAGCAACACCACGCAGCAGCAGGAGCATCACGCAGTAGCACCAGCATCACGCAACAACAGCAGCATCACCGTCTCCCCTCCTCTCCTCTCCTCTCCTTCTTCTTCTTCATTTTCTTTTCTTTCTTCCTCTTTTCCTTGCCCTCCTCTGTCTTGCTCGAACCTTGTTTTTCCTTTTCCCTAGATCTCTCGAGCCTGCTGTTTTGGGAAAAGATTTGGGGCAGCAAAAGCCCCTCTTTTGGTCCCTCCAACATTTATTAAGTACAGTAACTATGGGCCCCACATTGAGCTCACCTTATGAAAGATATAAATAAAGATAAAATGGGCACCACAGTGGCCCACCTTATGAAAGTTATTGATAAAAATCAAATGGGCCCCTTAGGTATTAAAATAGAAAACATCATGGCTTAGCTAAATTAATAAAAATTAGGGGCTTAGCCAAATTTTACTTTAATTAGAAATAGAGCTCAATCAAATTTTACTCTAACCGGAAATAGAGACATAGCCAACTTTCACACTAACTGAAAATAAAGTCTAAACAAATTTCACACTAATTGAAGAAAGGCTCTAGCAACTCTCTACTTTTTGTCATTTCTAAATTGGTGTTGATCACTTCATTCACTTGACTGAATTTGAACTTTGAGGCTTGAAGTATTGATTGTTCAATGTTCACTAATGACCTAACTCTTAAGTCTTATGCCTTTATTTCATGTTTTAGGTTTTTTTATTTTTATTTTTTATGAGCTTTATATTACTTTTAAGTTAGCAGGACTAAGAAATATGAATACGTGTGAAAAACTAATCATTACTATTATAATTCTATTTATACAGTGACACAGGACCTCATATATTGAGGGCACCGCTACGCCCCCTTTTCTTAATTTTGCAAAAGAACCACATTTTCTTTTATTTTATAATTTTCTGAATTTTTTGGAATTTTTCAGATTTTTTGGGCGATTTTTTCAAATCACACCGCGACACCGCTACGTAGCCCCGCTACTCTATGAAGCGCCCGCTTCGTAGCTGTTTGGCAGTGGGCCGCCATGCTCGTCGCTACCGCTATTTTCATCCATGGCTTGAAGGCCCTCTGGGAAGTGGTCATTGGGCAAATCACAAAGCATTTTTCCATATGGAAATCAAAGTACCTGTCACTTAAGAGGCAGAATAATCATGATTTAAAATTAAATTATTGGTTGATACCATACATATTGTTTATGGTGAACCTCTAATCTTCTATCTGTTATGTTATTGTAATTTTGACTTGGTATTGGCCCGTATCCCTTCTATCAGCTGTTATTAATGGTTATGATGGCTACTGTGATTTATATTATTGGCCGCTGGCCCACAACAGCCATGACTTGATTTGACTTTTTATTTAATTTAATAGGTATTGATTTGTGAACATTTCTGAACCATGCCCTTATTAAAGGTGCTAAAAGTCTATGAGGGGCCATCAAATGATCTCCCATTTGATGTGGAATGTTTACATACCTGGTCATCACGTTTTTAAATTAAATCCTAGGGAAGTGTTGGTATCATCTAAATCTGTATGTAGGAGTCTTAGATCCTTCATTCCTCACATCGTTGAATACTCCTTTGATAAGATTTCCTTTAATATATTTTTGCATCTCTGAAATGAGGCCAATCAAGAAGCTGATTTACTGGCAAAACAGGGAGTTGACTGAGAATCTATGCTTATATTTTAATTTTCTTTTTGTTAAATTTAGGGACCTTTTTATAGCATGTTCTAAGGGAAATTTGCCTGTTTGAGGACATAGTAGATCTCTTATACTGTTCCTTTAGCACTTGTTATGTACATGTCTTGCTTTCCTTTAGTAAAGTTATTGTTGCTGATCAGAAAAAAAAAAGAAAGAAAAGGAAAATCCCCATTCACTATGAACTCCTAGAAATTTAGTACCAAGCAGGCAAACGTGCTGTCATTGTAATTTATTACCCATTATAGTGTATTTTTCTGTATGGGGTTTATTTTGTAGGGCCCAGCGAGACTGGAATTGATTGTAGTACAACATAGAATGGGAATGATTCATCATTGCTGAAAGGAAGAACAGGTACAGAAAACACATCAAATATTAGAGGAGCTGCCTAAAAAGCTCATGCATATGCGGCACTCATTTCAGATACAAAAGACAATCTTAGAATGACACTATATTTGATAAACTTTAATAATATGAGTGAGGAATACTCCCCTATCTAGTTCAGTAGTCAGCAAGATTTTTCTAATATAATTATCTACTATTTTAAACATTCCCACAAATTGCTGTAAATGGATCAAAAAAAATTTACTCTGCTAACTAGACACTGATTAAAATCTCTTAAGAATCATGAAGAAACCTGAAACTATTCTGTAATGCCAACTTGAGCATATAGTGTTCAATATGGTATGGTTTGTTAATGTCATGCAATTTCATTTGGACTGAAGTCGTAGAAAGTGTGAACTATTTGAAGGTTTACCTCTCAAAGAAATTTCTCCATCTGATGCATATTAAATGCAATCTATTTATTGAAAGACCAAATTTTTTTAAATACTTTCAGAAAAGTAGAAAATTGAAAGAAGTATGAAGTTTACCTACTTCCAAGTTTTATCTGTTTAAATAGAGCTGATTCAAATATATTTGTTTGAAATAGAGTTGTTTCAATTAGACCCTTTTGCGAATGGACTTTTATGTCTGATTCAACTAGAGAAAACAAACTTTTCATACTATAAAAGTGGTATGGGCAAACTTGTCATAAAGTAAAAGTAGTATAGGCAAACTTGTGATATTATAAAAGTTAAATGTGCAAAATTGTCCAAAAAAAAAAAAAGAAAAAACCCTCTGATTGCGTTAGACATTCATGTCTATTTGAAGAAGTTACCATTTGGTGACTTTGTGAAAAAGAGGCAAAAAGTCTTAGAGATGATTGAATTAGATATGCACATAAGCTTCGGCAAATAGTATAAATCACTCGGGAATATAGGGATGGCCTGTTGGTAAGGCATCTCACTCCCATCCCTCCCACGTTTGAACTCCTTCCTCCTAGCCAGTGAGCCAAAGCCAAAAAAAAAAAAAAAGTATATATCACTCAAAAATCTATTTGAATCAGTTTTAAATCAAATAGACACAAAATGTAGACGTTGCACCTTGGTTGATAAGTAGTTCTGACTGTTGACCATTATGCTGCTGATACTCAATGCTGCATTATTATAACTTTTAGGTAGGCCGAGTTTATAGTAAACCATTAGAATGGCGCAGGCCTCTACTTGATATGTATTGGTTGATATTTTGAAATCTGCTATCAATCATATATTTATGATACAATAAGTTGTGCTTGAGTTTAGATTTTTGTTCTTTCTGATTACAGCTATAAGCCTGGTTGTTGGATCGAAGAGGTGGGTGGCTCGAAGATAAATGATTACAATATCCCAAGAACTACAACACTCTTGGTGATTGGTCTGAAAGGGTCTGGGAAGAGCAGTCTTGTGAATAGAATCTCAAGGGTCTTTGAAAGTGATAAGATTTCTTCTGACAGAGCTCAAGTATTTTGTAAGTGTTTTGGTGTTCATATAGAAGCGGAGACGTTATTTTCATTTGCATGGTCATTTGTTCGCATTCATTTACATATGTAATTGATGCACATGCATAATGGTCATGCACAGTCGCATTTGTTTGTGCTCATTTTCGCATGGGGTGAAAATGGTGTGTAGATGAGGCCATTTTCAGCCTCTCATTTACATTGTTAAATGGTTGCATATGTGAATGCGAAGGTGGCGGTACATGTTGCGATAGTGCTTTCACCTGAAACAGGTTGCGGGTTCGAATCCCTTAAACAACATTATATTTTTTCACTTATGTGGGCCCCAAAATTTAATCTGAGATGTTCATATTTAATTTCATATCTTATTATGAGAATTTTGTGAAAGAATTCGAAAAACTCCAACCTATAGATCTGATTTTTTGCTCTTTTGTGGGCCTTCAATTCATGATCTGAACCGTTCGATATTCTTATTAGTAATGGTAAGAGTCAAAATGTTTAGTTCTGGTTTCATATCATAAATCTTCATAAATTTTGAGAAACATGTGAAATGTGAAAACACACACCTCTAAAACCAGGCTATTTACTCATGTGAAAATGGTGACTTTCAAAAAACATGTTAATGTGTTTTACTTACGTAAAATTTGCATTTGAAAATGTTACATATGAATCCTTTACATATGTAAAACTCATTTTCATATCCAATGCATAAAAGGCAAATGACCGCTATTGAACTGAATTACTACTTAGTTTTAATTTTGTGAAGATGATTAAATGTAATTCCTTTCTAAATTATCCATGTCGAGAAACTTGTCCCTAAACTGCACTTGTCTTCCAAGTTGGGAGTGTTGGCCTTGAAAAGTAGGCAACACTCATCTAACCTATATTAGGGATAAGGTTTGAAAAACCGGACTCAGCCCATGACTCGATTCAGCCTTCAAAATTTTTTTTCTTTTTTATTTATGTCTGTTAGGCCCTCCAAGATTTGAAAAAACGTGGGTCATCCAAATCTGGACCCTCCAAATTTAGAAAAATATGTTTTTTTTTTTTATAAACTAATAAAACAAGAAAAAATGGTTTCTAACCTTTTGATGTGAAAGCATTTGCTACAATTTTGGTTGCGGCAGGTATCCAAGAAAATATATATATATATATATAAGCGAATCTTTATGTCTTTCTGTTTGGGAACTTTACATCTAGAATGAAGTGAAGTAAAGGAGGAAATAGTGAAAGAATAAAATATAAGTGGGTTATGATGATTTTTTTTCTGAAGTTGTTTGGTAGGAAATCTTTTTGACTTTTTGTTTAAAAAGAGGGTGTTTTCTTTGTCTTTTAGGGCACATTTGGCAAAGGGCGTTGACAGTGGAATCCTCTTCATTTTCTGCGGTTTTGAGGATTTTCCATGTTTGGTTGGGAGAGGATTTTGAGAGGAAAGACATGAGTTTTCTTCTCATGTGAATATTTGCACAATCAGAAACCCCCCCCCCCCCCCATCCCCCATCGGACCAAAGGATTCCTTGAAAGAGTGGAAAGGTGGAGCTACAGTGCATGAACAGTGATGGAGACGGTAATGTGGTCTTGGCCGGTTTTTGCATTTTTAATGCGTCTTTTGGATCCCACAATCAAGATCCAAACCGTTAATAATGTTTAAACAATCCAAAACGGCCATGTCACCAAATTTCAGCCGTTGATTCATCCTAGATCTTGAGATATATGCAAATCTGTCCAAACCGTTAGATGACCAAGTTCTGAGATCTGCTGGGCCAAAACCGGGATGGAGACCAGTCCATTTTTTTCAATTTTCTGGCTCTTGTGGGCCCCACGATCATGATCTGAACCGGTAGTTATTTCTACAAGGTCAAACACGGCTATTTGACCAAATTTCAACCGTTGATCTTTACAATATCTTGAGATATTTGCAAAAAAGTCCAGGTACTAAAATATTAATTTCTTAATCCTGTGGGCCCCTTTTGCATGATCTGAACCGTTCAGAATTTCTAGATGACCACAAACAACTTTAAGGTGAAAGTAGAGGTCTTGATTGTTTATGGATTTTAGAAATTTTTATAAAACATATTTATAACCATTGAATCATTCATTCTACAATTTATAGGAATCCTCCCTCCATCCAAACATGGAACTTTCTTTGGGAATCCTACTTGAGGATTGTGGCTTTCTTTGGAGATGGAGAGAATCCTCTAAATAGCGGATTCTTCTACGTTTACCAAACGTGCCCTTAGTGGGGAAAGGAGGCTGCTTTTTGACCTTTTTTTTTTTTCCAAAGGAGGGAATTTTGAAAATGTGTACTTTTGATATGACTTTGTTTTTTTAAATTGGAGGCTTTACTTCACTCCAATCTACTAGTGAAGTTCCCAAACAGATTAGGTGTTCTTATGAGTAATTTGGGTGTTATAGGATTATAGTAGAGGGTGAAGACCAAGCAATCATTTTGACATTGAAATTCAAGCAGCTAGAAATAGAAGTTATAAGTAAAATTAAAAAATAGATCCAGTAATGACAATCTATAAATACAAGTAAATTTGATAGTCAAAATTCAGAATGAATTTTACAGTAATTCTTAATACCAGGCTGAGTTCCTGGCTGATTACTCTTCATCATCTTCTTAAGGACATTGATAACTGTATACATATTAGAAGTTGAAATTGAAGAGTCCACTTCCTTTTTGTATAGCACGTGGATCAAATGGATAGGCATAAGGCGGTGTCATCTGTTGTTCTTGTCTGTTCCATAATAAGGCAGTGGCGGTCACACTTTCTCCCACATTCCCTGTCGGTGTATGGTACCCAGATCTTGTGTATTCATATGACTAATCATACAGTTGGTATTTATGGCCTCCATATGACAAACTAGTGCGTATAGGCTTTGATCCTGATCTCTGAATGTGATCTAAGCTTTTTATGCAAGTGGAAGCATGAAATCTTACCTCAAAGAAGCTGAAATCCAACACCTCTCATTCAGATGAATAGTTCCTTTGATCTTCTTAACACTCTCTCCAAAAGATATGAGTTTGATCTCAATAATTGAAAGTTTAGGTGATGCAGGCCAACCCAAGATCCGGTCCAGGTCACAGGCCGAAGGTCCTGATGGGCCCCACATGATCAATGATCTACCCAAGATCAGCGATCCCTGTCCCTTAATTAGATTGTCTCTAATTTAGTAAACGTGTTTCCTAATTTCTATTTCATGTTTGATTAGGATTAGTTAGTTTCTTGTTTTATTTTAGAATGTCTTGATTGCTAAGAAACAATTCTACTCTATATATAGTTGAGTTCCCATTGTAGTTGGATATGCTTAATCAATTAATCAAGAAGAGTTTCGCTCAATATGGTGTTTCCCTTTGCTGTGAGCGTGTTCTAGTTTTCAGAATCCATCCTTTGATTCGGTCAATCCTTCGGGAGATTGATCTAGTTCGATCGAGGATCCAGGGCTGAGCCATTAAGGATCCTCACAAGTCTTCTTGGGTTTTCCAAGTAAGAAGAGGAACAAGGAATGGGTGATAATAGGGTTTTCAATGTTTTATGGCCTGTGGAGTTTGATAAGATTTGGTCAAGTCTCAGACGTCTCAAGTCTCACAGGACTTATGGGACTTGACCAAGTCTCTTATAAAGTGATTTGTCCATGACCCAGTCCAACTCAACTTGGCTGAGTCCAAGCCGATGTACTCAACCCAGAGTTGGCCAAGTTTTTCTAAAACATTGATGTTGACTATGGGATCAAATGATCAACACACTCTTTAACATTGTCATGGGCTTAAAATCTGGCTCAGACTCACAGCCGAGTTCTAAACCGACACTCGACTGTAGGATCAACACGCTGTTTAACTTTTAATAGTTAGGGGGTTTAAAATCCATTCCATAATGATCTGATTAGGGTGATTTTTGGGGCATCTATATTCTATGCATAGAGTCTCCATTTATCCTACACGGGTGATTGACATTTGTCCAGATGGACACATAGGTTGTCTGCATAACTGAATGAAAACCAGTGTTAGTGAACATAGACCATATTTTTATATTCTAGGAGTAGTGATGGTATATTATTTGTAGGCTGCCTCTTGTTTGTGGTTGTTTTGTTTATGCCAGTTGGGTCTCCCTTGTTTTGCTAGGCTTTGTTTTCAGTTTTTTCTTCTGGCACTCGTTGGGTTTGTTGAGATGTCCTTTGTCAAATTATTGCTACCAAAACAGTACACTTTTTTTTTTTTTAAATTGTGTTAGGCTTGCAGGCCATCTTTGTTGCTAACAAGTTTCCGTGTGACTTCCCCACCCACCCACCACCCCCCCGCCCCCCCCCCGCCCCCCGTCTAAACGTTCACCTAAGGGGAAAAAAGAAAAAAACTCTCATCAATCAATCCATTTATACTTTAGAAAAATTAGATTAAAATGTTTAACTGACAATATTGCAATTAAATGATTTGCAATATTGTTTCAAGCACTTGTACTTTACTACTACACAGGTCAATCTTTAACATCACCTAAATTAAGAATAAATAGTGATGGGAAGTGAAAGCTAACATCTTACACCAGATTCCGACCTCTTAAAAGTGCAATTTGAGTTTACCATCTAAAAGAAAAGAAAAGTGAAATAAAGGAAAAAAAAAAGAAATATAATTCGATTTAGGTTGGCTTCAATAATGTTTCCAGACATTACTTGGATGTTCAAAAGAATCATTTTTGCAAGGTTTTGAATTAGTGTTTATATTAAAATATATGAAATATCATTGGTATCATGAAAATTGTACCAAATAATTATGATGTCATGATAATCTCATTATTAATATAATTTGGGGTGTTGATGAATTTGGATGAAAAATAACACTAACGAGTTCAAGTGCCCATGGTTTGGTAGTCTACGCAAATCAATTCAATTATAGCAGGTAATTGGATGTTGAGATTTAAGGCCTTCTGTTTATATATATATATAATTTTTAAGTTTTTGATTGATCATTGAGTAGTGTTTTCGTTCTTGAAAAAAGACTAAGGGCGTGTTTAGATGTGTGGTGAAGTGAGGTGAGGTGAGGTAAAGCCTCCATTATCTAGACAAGAAAAGACAATGAGTCATATCAAAAGTACACAATTTCAAAATTCCCTCCATCTTTTTCAAAAAAAGTCAAAAAAGCAACCTCCTTTTTCCACTAAAAGACAAAAAAGCTCTACTTTTCTATATAAAAAGTCAAAAAAATTCCATACCAAACAACTAAAAACAAAACACCATCATAACATCTTATATTTTATTCTCTCTTGATTTGATGCTTCACTTCACCATACTTCAATTCACCATACATCCAAACAGGCCCTAAAGGTGTTAATGAAGTATTTGTATATCTCTTCTTGTCTCGCACCATGAAATGATGTTGGACGGTGCAAACCCTTTTATTGTCAAAAGTTCAATTCATTTCTACCAAATCTATAGTCTAATGCAGTTGGTGCATGCAGTGACTTAACATGATGCTAAGAACTTGGCCATGTTTATGCGAGTATTTTGCGTTGTTATGACACGGTTCGGTTGGACCAGTACTCCATTGTCGTCATCATCATCATCAATGCACTGTCCCAACTATTTGGGGTCAGCTACATGAATTCCTTTCTTCCATTCCTGTCTATCCTAGGCCAAGTCCTCGAATAGGTTGCACTTCTTCAAACTATCCTTATTATTTCCATCCATGTCTTCTTCGGCATACTCCTTTTCCTTGAGGGCCATCAACCTTTATAGAAAAACTTTTTCTTGCCTACATTGGACATGTCCAAACCATCTCAAATGATTTTCTTAATTTATCACCTATTGATGGTACTTCTAAATGCTCTTCAATGTGCTCATTTTTTATTCTATCTTTCCTACTTACCACACATCCATCATAACCAACATTCTACTTCATAGCTCATATCTGGTAAAATTGCCTTCTTGTAAAATTCTCCTTTCAATTTTGTTGGCATGCATGATGACAAAGCTCTCCAGAAGCAAGTCTCCACTTCAACAAAAACTTTCTAATTTCTTCCCTCTTTTTAGTTAGGTTGTTATGTAAGGTGTTTTATTTTCAATCCTTCTTTTTTAATTTGATAGGATGGATGGCTACAGATAGAAGTAGATTTGGGCCCTCTTTTTGTTTGAAAACATTATAGAAGGAAGGTATGTGGGAATCCAACCCTATCTTGGAATTGATTCACTTTCATTCAATAAAGTCGCATGATATTTTGCAATTCTCTTTCTATGCCATTGGTTTGAGTGTTTCTCCCAAGGATTAAAGACCTATTATGTGGTGGATTAGCAGTTTGGGGCAAGTTGTCTTCTACTTTTACTCCTTATTTTGGCTTATTTGTTTGTTGTTTCGGGTAGAGTTGATTTTGGGGTTTTCTGATCAATCGAGATTTGTTGTTAGGCTTCATTAGATAGTCCAATTTACGAATTATCATCAGAAAATCGCTGCAAGTGTTGATTCACATGTTTCAAGTCGGTTTCAAAGGAGTGAACATGTCCAAATCCTAGTTGGGGACGAGAAAATATGATAGAAGACTGAAAATATAAATAATGCATAGTCAACCCGCTCTCCTTGTGGCTTTACGTGGTGTTTCATACGAAAAGTGGCCCTAACAGCAATTTTGGCCTTAGGATTAGACTGTGTTTTAATCATGGCCATTATAACTTAATTAGAGATAAGTCAAATTTCTCCGAGTGAATTTAGGAAGGCAATTGAAAGAGTCCATGTATGGGATGACCAGGCCATATGGTTGTCTTATATAGACTATAACACTAGTGGGTATTAAGTCCTACTGGCCAATACATCCTAAAAGCCTAAGCTGTTGGGAAGCATAAGACCAATGTACTTAACACCCCTGAATGGGACGCCGTTTGAATTTGTAACCCATGCGTGCCTACCCATGCAATATGTGGCTGCACACGTGACTTGGGAGGATAATGGTTTCCCCGAGGTTCAAACTCATGACTTAGCGTGGCTCTAATACCATCTTAAGTTCAACTAGCTAATACATCGTGAAAGCTTAAGCTGTTAGGAGGCGGAAGACCAATGCACTTAACGACGCACTTGTCATGGCATGGTCCCTAGTGAACCATGGGCTACACCAAGATGGGGCCACCATGACCAACAACTGCTCCTTATTAGCCTTCTTTCACTCATTGAAGTGCTTAAAATAATTGGTTGTAAGTGGTGACACTCGATCTACGTGCTGATCATCCAAAATCATCGTCAAGGGCAGCCAGATTCATTAGGCTATATTTGGGCTGAGTTTGTTACATAATCGAGTTGCTTAGATCTTCCAAGCTTGAATAGTTTGGACTTTGGGCATCCCTTCTCCACAGAAGGGGCCAAGAAATGAACAATATGGATCACTAAACCATGGCTCAAATTTTATGAAATGAGGTGGATATCTACACCGTATGTCTTGAATTCACTGTTTTAAAGTTTGCATGGCAGCAACAACTCTGGGTCAACTTGTTCGAGTTGACTTCGTGCTGGAGGTCACCTAATATGTTAGCTATACTACATAGTATCAAATTCTTGTTTTGTTTGGTTTTAGACTTCTCTGTAATCGAACCGTCTCGACTTGTCTAGAATTGACTAGTACGGAACTAAGCCGGGATGAGTTGCCCCAAGCAGTGTTAAAAAAATCAGCTGATATATGCTGGTATCGGCCATCACCATTCTGATAATCTTGTGCGAGTCAGTGTCGGTTGTGGTACTGGAAATATCGCCGATGCACAGTGCCCTCTTCCTTCCCTCCTTTCTTCCCTGATCTCTGCACACAGGAGAGGACTGAAGACGATAAAAAGAAAATAAAAAAGACAGAAGATGATGAAGAAAGAGATAGGGAGGGAGGAAGGAGGCTGGAGTTGCAGTTCGCCGAGGTTGGGAGCCAGCATTGTAGCATGCTGGAATTGCAGCACTCCTTTATCATAGGTAGGCGTTGTCCTCCATCTTCCTCCTCTCCCTTTTCCTTTCCCTCTCCCTTCCCCTTTCCTTTCTTCCCCTTTCTTTCTCTCTTTTTAGTGTCTCCATTTCTGCCCCTGCCCCTGCCCTTATCGATGAAAAGGAGAGGGACTTTCTTCCTTTTATTTTATTTGTATAAGTTACAAGTTACAACATTCATGTAACTTAAAAACTTTGCCAAATCATGGGCTCCATAGTGAGGCCCACCTATAGAAAATCAAAGCCGCTCAAAATAACTGTCCCTCTTTTATATGGGTTTTGGACAAGTTTCACTCTAATAAGAGATTGGCCCACCATCAGATTGAATGGTTGATCAATTCTGACAAAAATAAATCAATCTAACAGTACCACATCTCCAACTAAAATGAAATTTGGCCAAAACCCATATAGTAGGGCAATTATTTTGAGTAGTTTAAATGTTGTGTAGGTGGGGCCCACTATGAAGTATGAAGCTTACAAGAATTTCAAGATATCCTTGTGGCCCACTTAAAAAATCTAAACTTCTCTAAAACAAATGCTCCCTTAGATTTTTTTGTTTTGTTTTTTTTTTTTTTTTTTGTGACTTGTGTAGATGACTAGATCATGAAGTTGTATATATGAATTTGGCTAATGATCAATGATTCTAATAATGGAAGTTATTAAAAAAAAAATGATTCTAATAATGGAACATGACGAATTCAATTGTGTGCCTAACATCAATTGGAGTGAAATATTTTAGAAAGCTAATATAAGAGGTGATAGTTATTTTGAATGATTTGGATTTCAAATATTGGCTGCATTAATGGATTTATAAATTTTAAGGACAAACATGATTATTAAACTTGACATATTTAATAATGACAGATTAAACAGCGATACAGGTTGCTATCTGGGTTCAAAATAATAATGGCCGATACCGTTTCATAACGGCCGTTATAAAATGGTAATGACCCTTACCATTACATTATTTGCATAATAATGGTGCCTTGGTGAGAACGGCAAAAAAAAAAAAAAAAAAAAAGACTTTCAAAATATCGGTCGAACCGTTATAACAATCGATACTAAGTCAATATCGGTTGCATAAAAGAAAGAAGAGAAAATGAAAATAGAGAAAGAAAGAGAAGGAGAGAACAATGGAGAGAGAAACATCCATAAAAATGGAGTTTGTTTTCATAATCTAAGCCCTAAAACCTCATTTTCAGAATCCTAACCCTAAAAGTCCTGGAATTTCTAAATATCATTTCTAAATATCAAGACACCAAACCAAAAAATCCCCAAAACAAAAACACAACAAATTCTGGTAGGGGCAAGTTAGAGAGAGAGAGAGAAAGGAGTACCTAGCCGTAACTGTTGTCGCTGCTACTGCCGCCATCGGCCACTGTTGCCGCTGCTACTGCCACCGTCGGCCACGCTCACCTGGTTCCCTTTCATCTCTTCTTCCTCTTCTTCCCTTCCTTTCCTCCGTCCTCTTTTTCTCCCTTTCTTTTTTCTTTCCCTCCTTTTCTTTTCCTTTACCTCTCCGTTTCGATCCAGATTCCAGAATCAATGAAAAGGGGCAAATGGGCAAATTCACCTTTTAAGGGATTTGGCTGAGAGAGAGAGAGAGAGAGAGAGAGAGAGAGAGATGCTCTTATCCAAGCTTCCCCTTACCGTCTTACGGTACAAGACATCTAGCTACCTACTGATTTGTCCAAGCAAACCATGCAAACCAACTCCCTTGTTTACATGGGTCCCACTAGGTTTTGATCATAGTTAAAAAAACCAGACCCGCAATTCAACTCAGCCATGGCCAAGTCCGAGTCAAGTCCAGTCTTCTAGAATGCCTAGAAAAAAAAAAAAAAAAAAATAGAGGCAGTTGTGTGCGTGCAAAAAAAGAGGAACAAAGGTGGGTTGGATCAAGGATGAAAATAGCGGCTACGCCCGCCGCCAAAACGCTACGTAGCGGTGCGATTTGGAAAAATTGTAAAAAAAAAATGAAAAAATTGTAGAAAATCTAGAATATTGGAAAATGAGAGAAAACGTATTTTATTTTTTTTTGCAAAAGTAACTAAGATAAGGGGGGCGTAGCGGTCCCCTC
Source organism: Umbellularia californica (assembly GCA_028538565.1). Classification (NCBI taxonomy): domain Eukaryota; kingdom Viridiplantae; phylum Streptophyta; class Magnoliopsida; order Laurales; family Lauraceae; genus Umbellularia; species Umbellularia californica. The sequence continues at coordinate 37,776,574 of JAPQWN010000010.1, read as the reverse complement.
ATTATATGAGGTCCTGTATTGCTGTATAATATAAATAGAAAATAATAGTAATAATCACATTTTTTCACATGCGTTCATGTTGCTTAGTTATGCTAACTTAGAAACTAATGAAAGGCTCATAAAAGAAAAAACTATGTCATGAAGTCAAGACTTAAGAGATAAAAGAAAAAACTATGTCATGAAGTCAAGACTAAGAGTACCTAGAGAAAAAAAATACATCTACCTAAGGGAGTATCTAATAGGATATACTTAAAGAAGAATCCTTGAGAAGAATTCTCTGTATTGACTGTAATTCGGCAAGATCATGTGCTTTTTAGTGTTCTTTTAAACATAAAATGGTAGAAAAGTTGTGTAGAAATGTTATTTGGGGAGAAGAATAAAAGAAATAAGTCTTATTATGCATTTTAAAAAAAATTGAAAAGTAGGAACTTTTCTCACCCTATAGCGGCCCCGTAGCAGACGTAGTGGCCGCTACGGATGCGACGGGTGATAAATCGGCCGTAGCGTGGCAGTGGACACCGCTACGGCCGATATTTTCATCCATGGGTTGGATGGGCTAAGACTGAGTGTAGTGAAAAGAAGAAAAAGTAGTAGTGTACCAGGCACTTGTAAGCACCATTCTAGCACATCATCAACGAGGTTAGCAACAACTATAGCACTGTAGCAAGAAGCCCTCACAGCACCAGGCACCAGCCAGCAACATTGTAACTGCAGCAGCAACAACCAGCAACAGCAGCAAGGCAACAACAGTGACGTTTTCTTCTCTTTTTTTTTTTTGGGCAGAAGGCAGTAAAAGTGACGTAACAACAACAATATAAGTACAAAGTACAGAATAGATCCACCTAGGTATGCTTTTTCTATTTTCAAATTCAAGGGCCTCTCTCTCTCTCTCTCTCTCTCTCTCTCTCGTGCTGGCCAGCGAAACAAAAATTATTATTATTTTCTTGTCCAATCCTGTCCTCTTGTCCCCTTTATCTTTTTTTTTTTTTTTCCGAGTTGACTCGTGCCACTCGGGCGAGTCCCACTCATTGGAGTCCGAGTCCAAAGAACTCGACTCAGTATGTGCCAAGTTCGAGTCGACTTGACTGATTTTTTAAACCATGGTTTTGATAGATTCGAATGAAGTGGACCATTGGATTGAGGGTCAATTTTGTTCTTTTACATTAAGTCATTAAACTTGTGGATCACAGATGATTGGGTTAGAGGTATTAGATCGACTTCAAATTTGATATCTAGGTTGGCTCAAATTGTATCTTTCAATCCCCCTTGTTCTATAATTTGTACTTTGTAGGGTCCCAAGTGGGCCCCACCAGGTGGGTTGTACCGTAAGATTGTAAGGGAAGCTTGTACATGAGCATTTAACATAAGCTAGTGGGTTCCATATTAGCAAGTTGATTGTATTAGATTTTACACTATTGTAAGTGCCCAAGATGAAAAGGAAATCAATATCTGTACATACTATTGTAAGATACCATATACCAACCCAAAATCTTAAGCTGATAAGTAGAAGGACCAAACGGGTATATGAAGCCATGTCCAACTCAGGACTTGGGTGATGTGGGATGTGGGACTTTCCCACACTCTCCCTCATGTGCAAGCTCAATAGATTTCATGGACGGGCCTGTCGTGGGCTACACAAGAACGTTGGATCGGAATCCACTCCGATTCCATGTAAGATTCCATATTCCAATCCAAAAGCTTAAGCTGATAAGTGGAAGGGCCAAACATGTATATGAAGCCCTGTCCAACTCAGGATGTGGGTGATGTGGGATGTGGGATGTGGGACTTCCTAACAACTATAAGTGTATAAGAGGATTGTCTAAAGGAAGGTTGCTTCCAAATGAGTCGATCACTCAATTTCTCCCAATCTCTTCTTATTTGTTGTTGTTATCATTGTTCTGTCATGGTATCAGAGCTGGTTCATGCCGTGGCAGGCCCGTCCATGAAGTCTGTTGGACCTGCACCCACATTGGACATTTTGATTGGTGGGCTCCACCTCAATTTTGTGTACTATAATCCTTAAAAAACTAAAAAAAAAATGAAGCCAAAACAAAGATGGTCTCTCATTATAATGGGCCCTTAGAAAATTTTATTCCAATAAGAGTTAGGTCCACTGTTACATCTATCACACATTAAAAAGTTCGACCCATTGCTATGTTGATCATTAATAAAATATATAAGTATTAAGAAATTCTAGTATATCATAATGGTCATACGAACAATGGGCCTAGTCCTATTAGAGTTAAATTGGTTTTTGCCAACCATCCATCTAAAGTCATTAGATGGACAATAAGCACAGTTTTAATTTTATGATTGTCGTCGAATTTATAATATTCGAACAAGAAAACAGTTTTTGAACTTGATTTCATGTAAAAGGTTAAATCTTGAAATCTTATTTCTAATAGGCCAATGATTCTTTTAATGATAGTTACCATTAAAAAAAGAAAAAGAAAAGGCCAATGATTCTAATAACGTGGCATGGTCCATTTGATTGTTGGCACAACTGTGATTACAGTGAAATTTTTACAAAGCTAATATAAATTGTTATAATTATTTTTAAGTGGTTTGGATTTTGAAAACGAATTACATTGATGGATTTGGATTGAGATACATGGATCTATAAATTACGAAGATAGGGAAAAATATTAAAACATAGCATATTTAACAGTTAGATTAAACAGCAATGATAATGGATGTTATAACTTTGGGGGGGGGGGGGGGGGGGGGCTTTATTTTGCTTTAAATTGTTTCTTACTGGAAAAAAAAACATTGTTTTCTAGCATTTTATAATATTTTATAATTTTTGGATTTTTTTTTTTGCATTTTTAAAGGTAAAAATAAATTCTCACCATGATGGATCGCGAACTGCAATGTGATGCTGCATCATAATGGTTTTTAGGGTTGACAACAATAGCGTCCATGACCGCGATTTTGAACCATGGTTGCCATGACTTTAGGGGACCGATATTTTAGTTTATAGTGTGTACTAATTAATGGGAAAAACATTTTTTTCTAGCATTTTCCAATATTTTTGATTTTTTGGATATTTTTTCAATTTTTTGGGTAAAAAAAGTTCATGCCGTGATGGACCATGAACTGTGACCGATACGGATACCGTATTGGTTTTTGGCATTAGCTGATACCGCTACTAATGCTGCGATTTTAAACCATGGCCCCAACTGACATGTTCGACTCATTGGGTATGGGGCCAGAAATCTATTTAAAAGCTTCTTTCACCCATTTGTAACCCTTATTTCTCTTGTTTTCTTCCTTCTCATGTTAGAAACTCATCTCGGATTGCAAAGAATTTGTCATCTGAAGTCTTTGGTTTTCATTCTTCTCTCCTAACTTCACATTTTCTTCCTACGATTTTTCTTCTCTCTTTAAAAGCTTTAGGCTTGGATGTACCGACTCTTGAGGTAGAAATGAAGATTTCAACTTTTTTTTGTGATCCAAACTCGAAAATCTTGGGCAATCACATGGCTTGCTGTTCTAATCATGAACAAATGTGTATTACGTGTTAGATTCATGCCTAAATAACTTAGATCCATGAGCATTGGATGACAGACAGAACATTCTTCAAGACTAAATGTCCCTATAATGTTTTTGTTTTCTTGATCAGAACATCTCTATCATTGAGATGAGATGCCATTTAGATACTTATTTTCACGTTGTTACTTGTTTTCCATTATTTCTTGTATTTCTGAACTTTGTGAGGTTTTTTTTATTATTTTATTTTTTGAAACTTTTTTGGAGCAGCACAGTCATAGTGGTTTGGCATGGTTGACATGAACCCACACTGCAGGCACTGACTCATTCTGGTCCTGGCCATCACAGGCACTGACACTGGGATAGAAAACCTTGGTCTTGATATATGAGAACACTATAATTCCTCTTTTTGATTCTTATAAAATTTAATGACGATCCCTATTTTTCTTTCTTCGATGTTGCATAAGTATTTATACTCTTGTTATTCCAACATTGTGAGCATGTGTTCCAACATTTTGAGCTTGTGATCATTGAAAAAAATTTGTGAGCATGTGGTACCTGTTGATAAATTTTGACAGATGAGAACAAGAAAGTCAATAGTGGAATCTCTTCATTTACACAGAATACTTGATTTATCATAAAATATTTCCCATGTTGACAAAGTGTTTGGGAACCATGCTTCTATTGTAACATCTTTTATCATTACCATGTTCACTTATTTCTCTTTCTTTTTTTGTGTTTTTACTGGAAGGGAGTTGCTGGGAATTAAATTGTTTTTGTTGATTCCATCACTACTTTCAGATTGATTAATTTGGTTTATCCTACTTTCAGATTGATTAAATTGGTTTATCCTTAATTCATGCTACAGATAATCATTCTGGCGATGGATCCTACTTTCTACAAGAATATATGATTCCAAGAGGTTCATCATCCTTCTGTTTGTATGACACTCGTAGCTTATCAGAAAATCCATCCGAGAACTTTAAACTAATCAAGAAATGGATGACAGAAGGTGTCCAGCATGGACAAATGGTTATCAGGTAACTTCTATACTTCAAATTGCATAATAATCATGATTTTAAAATATTTCTGTTTCTCATTTGATTATCTGACAATGCCAACCCCAAATTGATGGGATAAGGCTTTTAATGATGATACTGAGGCTGATGATCCAATTGTCTGACAATACGTGGACAGAAATTCAGATAGTGCTATTGCCAGGAAGAACATGAAAATTAAAGCAAGGCACGCTCTCCATTGCTGCAGTGAGAAGAGGATGGTTAATTTTGTTATATTTGTTGTTGATGGGGTCTCTGTTCAGAAGTCCATGACTAATGAAGATAGTTTACAATACACCAGGTTAATCACTGAATCGTTTAACTGCCCGTACTTGTCTTTTAAAGGTACAATCTCTTACTGTTTCCTCGTCATTCATCAATGAGTTGCGATGCATTTAATGGTCTACAAGTGTTCCTTCTGCTGCCTTAAACATGTCCTGTCTCACTGTCTACTGACAATCTTTCTATTTGACTTCTATATATATATATAGTGGTCTTCATATGCATCAATCCCTCACCATTTTGGGTGAGGGACAACCCAAAAGGGGAAGTTTCAAGTACAAAAGTGAGGAAGTACAAAGGTGTACTTCCTCACTTTTGTACTTGAAACACCCCCAAAAGGGGTGTCCCTCACCAAAAATGGTGAGGGATAGATGCATATGAAGACCCCCCATATATATATATATATGGAGAAGATGTGCTTTGATATGGGCAGTTTCTACTAAGCATATGGTGTTTCTATTGAGTGCTGCATAATTTTTTTACCTGATGGATCAAGTAGGAAGCTGGCCAAGTCATCTCAACCTAGTCAAATATTGGGTGATAGGGTAAAATTGGTTTGAACAGGTTTTGGTTGACTGGTCAACCCACCTAGTCGAGTCATGACCCAGCTTGATTCGTCCTGGTTTGTCCGAGTCACCTGGGTCATCTTTAGTCAATTATATCCTTACATGATTGAATAAACAAACACAAAAGTAACATATAAGCCTTACAATTTTGTAGAATGGTAGAAGCTAAGTATGAGTAAACAAAAAATGAACATTAACATTGCAATAATTTGCTTAAAATTTTATGAAAATCTTAGAAGCAATTATTTCATTTGTATTTTTTCATATTCACGTACTTTATTTAGCATAGATGTATATATCTACAATAAAATATTTTGAAATTAATGTACTTACGTGCCAGTTCAACCTGCTAGTTTCCTTGTTGACCTGATCCAGTGACTGGCTTTTGACTAGGCCTGTCAACGGGACAGGCCGGACCTGGGCTTGAGTTGTCCAATCCCGTCTCGAAAATAGGACGGGCCTGCCTAGTGTTGTCCAATCCCGGCCCTAAATTGAACGAGCCTACATCAAATCCCGTCCCGTATGGGCCTGGGCTGGGATAGGGCCGGGTCTGGCCTGGGCTTAGTCCGATCCTGGACATAAGCAAAACATTCTCTAATTATTCCTGCTGTCACTAGACACCCGGTGTGAACCGGACTTCAAACCCTCCTTTTTTCTGGGCTTGGGACCAGTAGTGCAATGCAACAAGCAACATGGTGGAGTTAAACTTTTTTTTTTTTTGCCGGTGATAGTAGAAAATCAATAGAAATGAATGAGTATCCTATAGGCTATATGGGTCAAGTAATGTAGGAACGATAAAAAGCTTTTTTTTTTTTTTGCCGGTGAAAGTAGAAAATCAGAAAATCAATAGAAATGAATGAGAATGAGTATCCTCTATGAGTCAAGTTAAAGTAATGTAGGATTGGTTAAAACCTAATTAGCCATTTTTTTACCGTCACTGAGGGGCAGTTTCAGTAATATATAAATAATTATTATTAAATGACTTTGCAGCGGGCCGGGGCGGGCCAATACTGAACAGGCTGGGTTGTTTCTGCCCAGTCCCAGTCCCATTTTGGCCGGGCTTTAAAATGTATTGTCCACGTCTAGCCTACCCTACTGGGCTCAGTTTTTTTTAGAAGCCCTGTACTTTCGGGCTTGGGCCGGGCCGGTTCGGGCTTTTTTCCCGTTTCAACGCTTCCCATTGACAGGCCTACTTTTGACCCATTGTGTCATAAAACTGTGTGCAGCAATTGTTGCTGAACATCTCTTCCATGCCATGTTTGGCTTTTGCATGCACAAGATTTTACATTCCATCTTTAAAAATTAGAATGTTCATCATGCCTCTCTTAAAACATGATGAAAAGTAACCCTCATTCGTCTGGAAATGTCTTGAACCTCCTCCACCCAATCCGCCAACCACCAAGGGTAAGAAATCTTCCTAAAACCCCACTGAGCAGCTGAAAAAGAATCACCTTTAATAATTGCTTTACATCCTCCCAAGCTTCGTAGCTCACGACTTCCTACTAGGAGAGCATAAGCCTCAGCTTCATTAGCAGCTAAACATTACACAGGCCCTGAAAAACTCAACACAAAACTACTGCAATCCCTAATAACAGCTCCAATACTTCCTTGATTTGACTGGACAAAACTTCCATATCAAAATCTTCTCCCACTCACCCATTCCGAAACTAACCAAAAACATAATCTACAACTTCCTCCACAGATTACTTTTATTTCTGAAGATTCTATTATTCCTCTCCAACCACAATTTCCAAAGAGTTGCATATAAAATTGATTTCAACAGAATTTTTCCACACACAAACTTGCACCCTGAAACGCCATTGGCAAAAGAGATCATCAACAGTCCCGGGCATAACCCATTTCATCTCAAAAATATTAAGAAAGAATTCCCAAATTTAGTTAGCAAAAAAACAATGAATCATCAAATTAACCATTTCCTCATCTTTTAAACACTTAGGACACCCATTAACTATTGTATGCTTTCTCCTTCGCAGATTATTAATGGTGAGGATTTTATGCCACCGTTCTATCTAACAAAAAGCCAACACTCTTGGCGGAATAGATTTATCCCAGAAACTCTGCCAACCTTCCACTATATTATAAGAGTTAGACATGATATTAAAAAAAAAAAAGACTTCACCAAGAATTTACATTTAACATCCGGCTTTCAAATCACAGAATCACTTCTGCCAACTGAAATGTAGACCTTATCTAACATGCCAAGCAAACTAGTGAGGTTTGAAATTTCTCTCTGTTAGATTCATGCGGAGATATAAATCCCAAACTACAACACCACCCAGCAAATAAAGATTAGGAAAAAGAGTATAAAGCACATTTTGCCCACACCATTCATCATGCGAGAAATGGATTCAATGCTCTTCATGAAACTCTATAACGAATCTGCTGTAGAAAGTTCATCCTTAACCAATAAAATAGACTTCCATTAGCCTAACACATTAGATATCCAGCTCGGCACATCCCAACCATCATTCCCCACCTTATACATTTGGATTGAAATCTGACACCACAAGTGATGTAGGCTGATCAAAGGCAAAGGCCCGCAAGACCGGATGACCCGCTTAATGGGGTCCACGTGATCTCTAATTTGGGGTCCCTATCCTTAGTTTGGATAATTTCTAAATTAATAGGTTGCTTAATAGAATTACCTTTCTATTTCATATAGAATTAGTTGTTTCATATTTAGAATTAATCATACTCTATATATAGAGGAATTCCCTATTGTAATGTTCATGCCATAATTTTAATAAGAATTCAGTTATTCTCAAATGTGAGTTTTCTTTCTAAGGATATTAGGGTTTTTGAGTCCCTGGACTCAATCTCACCGTTGGAGGTGTAGATCTTCACATCGATTGGTATTAGAGCCGACGATCCATATCTGATCACCGGTTTGATCGCCGATCCGAGGTATTCCATCAGCCGTATCCCATCTTCCCACTTACTGTCTAGCCATTACTAACCTCACCTATCGTCATCTTCACTCACCATCCCCAACTTTCCCATCACAGCCAACCTCACTACAAACCCCAAATCACCAAACCCTAACCCTACCCGAACCCCAGAACCCACCGTTGTAACCAATTCCTACCCTCCACCGAAACCCAACGTCCGTCATCTTCTTCACCTAAATCCAACCCTTGATGACCTACCCTCCATCATCATCTAACCCAACCCTTTGCATACCTCATTGCAGCCCAAAATTTCCAACAAGAAAAAAATTTTCCCTCGCCCAGACTCACAGCGCTATTGCCAATCCCACCCAGATCCAATTTCCACCCACCGAAACCCTTTCTGATCATCCATTCCTAAACCCCAGAAGAAGAAAAAGGATAGACAGAAAAGAAGGAAGAAACAGACGCAGAAGATAGAAGAAGAGCAGGAGAGACTGAGTTGTGGGCATACCTGAAACCAGCAAACAGCAACTAGGCGTCGTTGTCGTCGTCGGCCAGCGACCTTTCCTCTGTTTTCTTCTCCAGCACTTGCATCCTCTCCAGTCTCCACCAATTGCCTTCAGTGACCTCGCCACCGCCTGCACCCACCGGCGACTCATTTGCGACGTTGCCACACCTCCCCTTTTCTGATCACCGCACCTCCCGCTGCAGTCCACTCACTCCTTCTCCTCTTCCAGTCGATAGGTGAGAAAGAGCCCTTCCCTTCTCTTTTTTTCTTCCTTCAGTGCATCAGGACCAAGGCGAAATAGAACCCAGCCCACGCGCTGAGTTTTGCAATGGGCTTCACTTGATTTGGGACCTTCGTTTAAAACTGATTGTAGTTTGGGCCTAGTCTGCTACTGAATCCGACCCAGCCCACTTACAAAAAAAAAACCACTACAGTTGAAATTTCATGGCTACCCGAGGACGTCAGTACCATGGGTATTTCACCAATTACCAGCGGGATGAACTATTGACAAAATTTGGTTCTGACATGGACACTGTGATTGAGCGACTGGAAATTGTTGAAGCTGCTCTTAATGAACTTCAAGGACATCGGGCCACAGGTATAACTGAATCTATTCTCACAGAGCGGGATCCGCAAACATCCAGGACTGGACCTTAGGTTAATCCGGTTAACCCTGCTCCCCATGCACACGGAACAGTGGCCCCAGTAAATCCAGTCACACCTGGTCCTCAGTATCAACATCGTGAAACCATGTCTGACATCGTACGTCATCTTTTCATTGATCATGGTGATCATGAACCACGCGGTGCACCACATACAGATGACATCACCAAAAGAGTGAGACTGGAAATCAGTGATATTTCAGGAGACCTTCATCCCAAGGCTTTCGTCGATTGGCTCAATTCTCTTGATGGCTATTTTGCCTGGTACAACATGAATGATGCCCAGAAGATTGCTTTCAAAAAAGTTAAGCTCAAGGGGCCTGCACGCATTTGGTGGCAAAGTGTTGAAAATAGCGAGCTCGCCTTTGGACATCCAATTTTCCAATGGGAAGACATGAAGCGATGACTCAAGCAAAATTTCCTTCCTCCTAACTATATTGATTCTATGCATAAAGGATATCTTAGTTTGCAACAAGGTGCCTATTCGTTGGATGAATATACCAATCTATTTCGGGACCCGCTGCAAGCTGCGGGCGAATGATGGACTCATTATCAATAAATATACAAAGGGCTTACGTCCTGATATTTGGCAACGGATTTCTATGTTTGATTTCACTGATATCAATGAAGCCTACTGTAAAGCCCGCAAAGCACAACATGAAATCCAATTGAGGAGGCGGGAAAGATCCCAAACTGGAGAGTTTTCCACTCGAGGGACACAGTCTCCAATTCCGACCACCGGCCAACAGTCGGTTAATCGACCAAGGCCACCGTAGACATTGTAAAAGCCGCTTCAAGGTGTACAACGGCCACCTTCTCCCCAAAATCAGCGGCAACAGGCACCACAAAATGATCCTCGTGTGCAAGGACGTAAGGGAAGTGATCTGCCATACCTGCCAGCAGAAAGGGCATTATGCTAGAGAATGTCCTCATCGGAATCTCTATGTCGAAGATGAAGCCGATGACAGTGAAGAGTTTGATGAGCACATTGAATGGAAAAACCAGCAGACACTCAGAGCGTTTGTCTTGAAGAATTTCCTGCTGATGGTTCACCACTTGTATATCTTGAACTCCATCTTCTGATCACTAAAGATCAACAGGAGGAACATGATTCTAATCATGCACCTATTTTCCGCTCTCGAGTTCACTGTATGGGCAAAACCTGCAATATGATTATTGATGGCGGTAGTGCTATGAATGTTATTGCTAAAGACGCTGTGGAAAAACTAAAGCTACTTACTACAAAGCATCCAAGGCCATACAAAATTGCTTGGGTAAATGATTTAACTATTCCGGTTGACAAGCAGTGCATAGTTCCTTTCAAACTGGGTTCTTATGAAGATACAATCAAGTGTGATGTTATACCAATGAAAGTCACACAAATACTCTTTGGTCGCCCATGGCTAAAGAAGTTGAAGGTTGTCACAGATAATGACACAAACACCCATACTTTCATGTGGAAAGGTAATAAGACCCGGTTATGGCCACTGCCACCCCAGCATGCTGCTAAGGCTTCAAAAGAAGCGGCCACTCCTCAAATGTTAACCATGAGTAAATTTGAACAGGAAAGCAGAGATCAAGATCTGATGTACGCCTTGGTTATCCGCTAAGTGCCAGATGATTCTCCCCATGAGTCCATTCCGGAAGAAGTCAAGCCACTGCTACAACGCTTCTCCGATCTTCTTCCGGATGAACTGCCAAATACTCTTCCACCTTTGAGGAACATACAGCATGCCATTGATCTAGTCCCTGGTTTTTCACTTCCAAATCTACTTGCATATCAAATGAGTCTTGCAGAGCACGCCGAACTCAAGAAACAGGTGGATACCCTGTTACAAAAAGGGTACATTCGAGAGTCTCAGTCCTTGCGGGTACCAGCCCTTTTTACGCCTAAGAAGGATGGAAGTTGGCGCATGTGCATCGACAATCGAGCTATCAACAAGATTACGTTTAAGTACAGATTTCCTATTCCTCGATTAGATGATATGCTTGATATGATGAAAGGTTTAGCCATCTTCTCCAAGATTGATCTGCATAGTGGTTACCACCAGATTCGCATCTGTCTCGGTGATGAGTGGAAAACAACATTCAAAACCAGAGATGGTCTTTATGAATGGTTAGTCATGCCATTCGGGTTAACAAATGCTCCCAGTACCTTCATGCGAGTTATGACCCATTTATTGCAGCGTTATATCGGGAAATTTGTCGTTTATTTCGACGATATTCTTATTTACAGCAAAACCAGGGAGGAGCATCTCACTCATCTCCACACTATTTGCCATCTCCTTCATAGGGAAAGTTTCTACATCAATCTCAAGAAGTGCACTTTCATGAGTAGTTCTGTTATATTCTTGGGATTCATCATTTCGTCGGATGGTATTAAAATGGATCTAGCGAAGGTTAACGCAATTCTTGATTGGCCACTCCCCACCACAGTATCTAAAGTTAGGAGTTTTCATGGACTTGCTACCTTCTATAGGAGATTCATCAGGGATTTCAGCAGTATCACTGCTCCTATTACGGAGTGTTTAAAGAAGGGCAAGTTCAAATAGACCAATGCAACAACTTGAGCTTTTGAGCAACTCAAATAGAAAATCACAGAGGCTTCTGTTCTCCGCCTTCCAGATTTTGACAAGGTGTTCGAAGTTGCGTGTGATGCGTCCAATGTTGGCATCGGGAGTGTCCTTAGCCAAGAGGTACATCCAATTGCTTTCCATAGTGAAAAACTTTCAGATTCAAAGCGCAAGTACTCTCCTTATGCCTAGGAGTTCTATGCTCTTGTTCAATTCCTTCGCCATTGGAGGCATTACCTGATGGGTAGAGAATTTGTGCTTCACTCTAATCACGAGTCTCTCAAGCACATTCATTCCCAACATAAACTAGATGCTAATTTTGCCAAATGGAGCGCTTATATTCAGGAGTTTACATTTGCCATCCGCCATAAATCCGGCAAGGAAAATGTGATCGCGGATGCTCTCAGTCGTCGGAAACATCTCCTGACCACCATGGCTATTTCTGTACAGGGTTTTGAGCAAATCAAGTAGGCATATGCGACAGACAAAGACTTCAGTACCATCTATAAAGAGATCCTTCAGGGTGAGAATCTCAAGCATCCATACTTTAGCATTCATGATGGTTATTTATTTTATGGTACTTGCCTTTGTTAGCCAAATACGTCTATCCGCGAGCAAGTTATCAAGGAACTCCATTCCAGTGGATGTAGCGGACATTTGGGTCGTGATAAGACCTTCGCGCTTGTTGGTGACAGATATTATTGGCCACACATGACACCATATGTTTCTCGTATCTGTGAGAGGTGTCGCACTTGCCAGTTGGCCAAAGGAAGCAAGAAGAATGCGGGTTTATATCAGCCGTTGCCAATTTCACAGGGCCCTTGGGAGGATATCGGCATGGATTTTGTACTTGGGTTACCTATGACCCGCAGAAAAGTTGACTCTGTCTTTGTGGTCGTGGATCGTTTCTCCAAAATGGCTCATTTTATTCCTTGTTCCAACACTGCTGATGCCTACAAAGTTGCACAACTCTTCTTTAAGGAAGTCGTTCGTCTACATGGACTTCCGAAGACCATTGTGTCTGACAGGGATACAAAGTTCGTTAGCTACTTCTGTAAGACATTGTGGGGCATGTCTAAAACAAAGCTGCAATTTTCTACTGCCTATCATCCACAAATTGATGGTCAGACAGAAATCGTCAACCGTAGCCTTGACAATTTGCTACGTTGTTTAGTGCGCGACCATCTTACTACATGGGATCAAGTTCTGCCTATGGCTGGGTTAGCCTATAATAACTCAGTCAACCGGTCTACAGGAATTTCTTCTTTTGAAGCAGTCACTGGCACCAGACCACGTCTGCCAATTGATATTGTTCCCCTTCCTGTTGAAGCAAGACCAAGTGCTGATGTAGATAGTTTCATTCGCCATATGCAGCAGATTCATGAAGAAGTTTGGCGACATATTACAGCAAGCAATGATTCTTATAAAGCACATGCAGATAAGCGTTGTCGTTTCATTCAGTTTGAGGAAGGTGATTTGGTTATGCTTCGTAATCGTCCAGAGCGCCTTCCACCAGGATCCAACAAAAAACTACACCCCCGCAATTCTGGACCATTCGAGATTGTCAAGAAAATTGGTCCTAATGCATGTGTTGGACTTACCACCAGATCTTGGTTTCAATGCTACCTTCAATGTTGAAGACCTCACTCTCTATAAGGGCCATGATCAAGATAGTCCGTTCGAAGAACATGCGCTTCAGCTACCACTATCCCCGGCCCCTAAGGATCAAATTGTTGATGTACTTGATGATTAGATTGTTTCCACTAGACAAGGGGGATTTCAGAAGTTTCTTGTTCTTTGAAAGAATCGACCCCTCTCGGATGCATCGTGGATTACCGCTACGGATTTGCAGCGTCTTAATCCAGATCTATACGAGCGATATCAAGCCATTCACTCGCCGGAGTTGAGTTTTTTCAAGCTGGGGAGAGTTGATGCAGGCCGATCAAAGGCAAAGACCCGCAAGACCGGATGACCCGCTTAATGGGGTCCACATGATCTCTAATTTGAGGTCCCTATCCTTAGTTTAGATAATTTCTAAATTAATAGGTTGCTTAATTGAATTACCTTTCTATTTCATATAAGATTAGGTGTTTCCTATTTAGAATTAATACTACTCTATATATAGAGGAATTCCCTATTGTAATGTTTATGCCATAATTTTAATAAGAATCTAGTTATTCTCAAACGTGAGTTTCCTTCCTAAGGATATTAGGGTTTTTGAGTCCCTGGACTCGATCTCACCGTTGGAGGTGTAGATCTTCACATCAACAAGCCTTGACGTGATTCCTCTATTTCTTCCAAAGCCACTTCCCAAGTGACGACTTGTTTATTTTAGCAATGGAACTGTTACCGAACCCACCTTGGCCAATAGGTTTACAAACAGTCTCCTACCTCACCAAATGATACCTCCTATTCTCAATGGAATCATGCTAGAGAAAATCTTGTTGATTTTTTACAATCCGATGCATTACATTCTTCGGACATCTAAAACGAGATGAATAGTAAATAGGAATACATGAAAGAACTTATCTGCGCAAAGTAATGCCCCCACCCCCACCACCACCACCAACCCACTCCACCCAAATAGACAAATATTTTCCCTTCCCAGAATTTGAAATTTTTTTTTTTTTTTTTTCTATTCACTCTACGACATAATCCCATAATTGTCTCTTTGGTAAGCACAAGCATTAGGGCATCCAAATATTTAGAAAGAAACTTACCAACCAAAAAACAGAAGCCAACGAAGCAACATGGTTTTCTGCCATCCCAATGCGAATTGTCATTAATGGACGTATGGAAGAATATTGTATATGATGGAAAACGTGTACCCCTTAGGGTTGATTCCTTCTCATTATATAAGGGTTGATTACCCTATTATTAGTATCCTAATACAATTGAGATCCTAAGTTATAGCTACTTAATATAGAAAGTGTACATGTATTATGACTATACAAGTTCCTAAATTATAGCTAACTTAATGATACAAGTTCCTAGCCAACGCAGATGGGCTGGATTGACACGAATGAACTCACATTTGCCATAATTAATCTTCAGTCTTGATAACGACTCAAACCACTTCAAAATGAATTTAAGAGTATCAACCTGGCCACTACTGAAGCATCATAAAAAACAATAGTATCATTTGCAAATTGAAGGTGAGTAACCTCATAGTCAACATTTTCAATAGCAAATCCAAGGAGCAGCATAACTTATTTGTCTCTCTCTAAAAAAAAAAAAAAAGAGATAAAGGATTTCCTTGTCAAAGACCTTTGGAGCTCTTGAAATATCATTTAGGAGAACCATTGATCAAAACCGAAAAATGAGCTGAAGAAACTCCTGTGAATCCATTCTCTCCATTTTTTACCAAAACCCATTCTAACTATCATATATTGAAGGAAATCCCAATCCACCATATTATAAGCCTTTTCAAAATCCAGCTTACAAATCAACCCAGGACGTTGCTGGAGATTCCTTGAATCAACGCATGCACTGTCCAAAATTTGACATCCATCTACAAAAGTACCTTGTACTTCTGAAATAATCTTAGGAAGTACTTTACTTAAACGATTAGCAAGAACGTTTGCTTAGATTTTGTAGAGGCTACCAATCAAACTTATGGGCCTTAAGTCTTTAATTGAAATAGCAATATCTTTTTTAGGAACCAAAGCAATAAAGGTAGCGCTCAACTCTCTTGTTATAACTCCATTAACATGAAATTCATTGAAAACACTTAAAGGTCTTCTACTAGATCCCAAAAAGTTTGAAAAAAGGGTATTGGGAACCCATCTAGCCCTGAAGCACAATCCCCACTAAGGCCGAAAAGTACTTCCTTATTTAGAGAAACGAGCTTCAAGAAAGGAAACCGACATGGACGAAAGTTTGTGGAAAGAAATCCCATCCATGTTGGGTCTGACTCGATTAACTCCTTCATATAACTACTGGAAAAAGTGGACAACTTCTTTCTCTATATCTTCCTTTTTCTCGCACACTCTTCCTCTAGCAAGAATAGAATTTATTCGATTCACACGACGGGCATTGGCAATAGAATGGAAAAATTTTGTGTTACAATCACCCGCATCCAACCATTCATTCCTTGAACGCTGATTCCATTTAATTTCTTCGTTTAAAATTAAATTGCGAAATTGCTCGTGTAGAGACTTTCTTTGATCTCAATCCTCATCTAGATTTCCAGTTTCTGCTTTCATCAATTTTTTGAATATCAACAAGCATCTGATTCTTCCTCTCCCTCGAATCACCAACAACTTCCTTTTTCCAATCTTTCATTTTCTTTCTACGATATTTCAACTTCCGAGCTAATTGGTAACCCATCCATCCCCTAACATCCTTTTCAGCCCACCAATCTTTTACGTTTTCTGTGAATCCCTTCTCACAGAGCCAAAATTACTCGAACCTGAAAGGAGGACCCCAATTTTCCATACTTGTTGCAAGTAACAAAGGGCGATGATCTGTTATTGAACGGGCCAAAGCTCTTTGCGAACAATCATGAAATAAATCCAACCAATCTGCTGTCAATAGAAACCAATCAAGTTTAGACATCACCGGATCTGCTTGCATATTAGACCACTTGAAATCTGGTCCTATTGCAGGACAGAAGTAATAATGTCTAAACTTTGTAAAAATGTCTTTTCTCTCAAACAACTTCCTGAAAACTTACCCTTCATAATTTGTCGTCGCTGCCATTTGTTTATATTTTTGGTGGGAGAGAAGTAATAAAAGCTTTTTCATGTAAGTGCTGTTTGGAAAGAAAGGAATGATAGGATATTTAAAGCTTTAATGATGCCACAAGAGGATATTTTTAATTGGTAATTGCATGGGACGGTAGCTTGATTGGTGATCATGCGAAAAGAATTTCAGAATTGAAATTTATATCTAATTCTTCACAACTGGGAGCCTTGTTTGATTTATGGTCCTTTGAAGTAGTGGAAGTCTGAATTTTTGTCCCGTCCAGTTGGCATGTTGAAATTTAATGTGGACGAGGAGGTGGCTAAAGGTGAGCCAGCCAATAGGTGGTGTTCTTACAATGACAAAAGTGAAACGTTGCTCATGTTTTCTAAGTCAACTGGTGTAAAGGATTCTGATTAAATCGAGGTGATGGCTATATTAGAGGCCTCAATATATTCCCTATCTTTTCGAGAATTGTCGATGGTGGAAAGTGACTCGTTTAATAAAATTTCACAAGTAGTTGGTCAGGTTGGAGGCTTGCACCTTGAAATTCCAATTTGACCTGAATGAGATAAAATCCCTGTCTTCTAATATTAAGGTAGATTTTCACCATCTTATTTGATTTGCAAATGAATTGGTGGATAGGTTGGTCAAGGAAAGTATGCTTAGTTATGTTCTCTCGATGGTCCTATCTTGCAGATGGTTTATTTATTTATTTTTAATGTGTCTATTATACTGGTGGTGTCCGGTATAATGCTCTTATACCCATGCGTTTTTCTCTTGTTTTCTCTCCTTCGAGTGAAATTTACATAAGAAAAGTCTGGTGTTTGGTTTGGGCAGTGGTTAGTTAAGTGGAAACCATGGGGGAGCTGTTTTAAGAAATTTCTCCAGTCCAGTTGTTGGAATTATTAATGTGGCAGAGGGTTATGCTTGGTTGGTTGGTTGCCAGGAGCTCAATAAATTGAATGTTATTAATGCCATCATTGAGGCTCACTGTTTCAGCCGTTTAACATGCTACTTCGGTTGGAGTAGTAAAAACAAAGTGGGGGTCAAATCATGGGTAAAGTAAAAATAAAGGGGGGTCAATGTAAAAAGCACTTGTTCACAATGTGTACTTTTCTCTCACACTTGGTTGTAGTTAAAAAGAGAGTCCAAAGGAGGAGTAAAGGGGCTAGTCATGGATGAAAATAGCGGCCGCTACACTATATCGGCTATAGCGGCCGCCATCGCCAATCGGCCATCGCATCCATAGCGGCTGCTACGTCCACTACGGGGCTGCTACGGGGTGAGAAAAATTCCTACTTTCCAAATTTTTTTAAAATGCATAATAAGACTTATTTCTTTTCTTCTTCTCTCTAAATAACATTTCTACACAACTCTTCTATCCTTTTATGTTTAAAAGAACACCAAAAGGCACATGATCTCGCTGAATTACAGTCGATACAGAGAGTTCTTCTCAATGATTCTTCTCTAAGTACATCCTATTAGACACCCCCTTTGGTAGATGTATTTTTTTCTCTAGATATTCTTAAGTCTTGACTTCATGACATAGTTTTTTCTTTTATAAGCCTTTCATTAGTTTCTAAGTTAGCATAACTAAGCAACATGAACACATGTGAAAAAAATAATCATTACTATTATTTTCTATTTATACAACGATACAAGACCTCATATAGTGAGGGGACCGCTACGCCCCCTTACCTTAGTTACTTTTGCAAAAAAAAAAACAAAAAAAAAAAATGTTTTCTCTTATTTTCCAATATTCTAGATTTTCTAGATTTTTTTCATATTTTTTTGACGGCACCGCTACGCCGCTACGTAGCGCCCACTACGTAGCGTTTTGCCGGCAGGCCGCTACGCCCGTCGCTGCCGCTATTTTCATCCTTGGGACTAGTTATGTCACATCTGGACTTTACTTTTTCCCTCCACTATTTCCATCCAAATAGCAATGAAGTAAAAATGGCACATCATTACTTTACTTTTCACTACACTTTTTCCATCCAAACAACAATGAAATAAAGAAACGTCACATCATGGCCTACTTTTACTCCTCCCTTACTACTACTTTTGCGAAACAAAGAGGCCCTTGGGGGTTTGTTTGCCTTTTAGGCATGAGATAGGGAAATGGGTTTTACATATGTAAATGTCACACGTGAAATATATTACCATGTTTGTCAAAATCACCATTTTCACATGATTGAACGAGTGCATCCAATGGTTTTAGATTTGTTTGGATGTTTTGCACACATTTCTTAAAATCCATGAAGATTGAAGATATGAATCTACTTGATGCTTATCATTAATTCAAAAGTATGGAATGGTTTGGATCATGAATTGGGAGCCCACCGGAGTGCAGTAAATTAGATTTAAAGTTTGGGACTTTTTCACAAAATACCCAAAATCTATGAAGATTTAAGATACCAGCTTCCAGATCTTGTGGTTTATTATTATTTTTAGAACGTAAAAAATAAGGGTGGTTGATAGCGGCAATGGAAATGCAATCAGCATGTGAGATTGTAGGAGTGCCCTTTTCACTTTCACACCTCTTTAGGTGTGAAAATTATCATGGGTAAATGGCCTTATTTACAACATTTTCACTCCTTATTTATGCATCACATGCGTAAATGAGCGCAAACATATGTGCTAAATTAATACACCCATTGTTGGAAAACTCTCTGAGTTGACTCTTGACTCTCTTGAGTCATCACATTTTGACTAAGGACCGAGTCAAAACTAGGGGAGACTTGGCCGAGTCATCTCACTTTAATAAATTATTTGTATTCTGAACCATTTGATAGATAAATCTAATTTTAAATAATTAAAATTAATTTATAAGTAATTATGAATGGGGTTTGGAGTTGGCAATTTAAAAAAGATGACTAAAATGTAATTTGAAACTAATATCTGATTGTTTACATTGGATATTTGGACTAATAAATTATGTGATATGAAATATTTTTTCTTTTATCTTCCTTATTGGAGTACTTTTCTTGCATATATACATTGTATATTCTGAATATATGTAAATAAATGTATATTTATATTTTATAAGTAATTAGTTATTTTTAAATTATTTAAATAAAAAAAAAAATAACAACCATGACTCTCTCGAGTCTCCGCGTTGACTCCATTCAAGTCAATTTCTTTTTGCATTGGACGAGTCGAGTTCGAGTCGTGAGTTTTTCAACCTTGTTATACACCATTACGCATGTGAATAATTTACATTTGTAAATGGCAGCAAACAAATGACCCCTTAGCAATTATCTGATTATATAGAAGAAATCAGAGATGATGATTCTGTGGCCCATGAATGGTTATGTTTAAACGGTAAACTCACTCTTCAGGCATCTAAAGGTATTGCTGAATTTTTTTTGGCCAAAGACGTGTATTTCTTTTTCTTTTTCTTTTTTTAAGAACAGCAATGATAAATTGCATTGAGATGAATAGGACTTCTTCTTCTTCTTCTTTTTTTAATAAAGATGGTGGATTTTGCATCAATCTTTTGCATAGTGTTAATCTTTGTTATATATTTGTTGTTAACTTGGAACTGTTTTACCATTTCACAAAAATAAATAAATAAATAAATAAAGGTTCTTCCCTTGTTCTATTTTGGTTAGTTTGCTGGTGTCTCATGTTACTTATACATATTATTTTCTATATATTTCATGTTTGCAGATGACAAACCCATTCTTCTTATAACACATGTTGATGAACTGTCACTCTCGGAGCGGGCTCGTGTCCGCATTCATTTGGGAGACTTGCTGGGAATTCCACCTGCTACACAAATATTTGACATCCCAGGTGATATATCTGTAGAACTATTTGTTGTTGTTGTTGACTGAAGAATTTGAACTGATGTATTTTTCTAATAAAAAAAATTGCAGAAAAATGTGACCTGTCATCTGAGTTGACTATAGTGGAAATGCTACGCTACTGCCTTGAGCATGCTGATAGAAATCTGCCCTTCAAACAAAGTGCTCCTCTAATGGTTTGATCTTTTTCCTTGAACTTGTGTTTGTTACTTTCCGTGAGCTTCAAACAATATACACACTCTTGCCTTTTGCTACAGTTTTTGAAGGATGGTTCTGAAAATTGTTGAGTCGATTTAAAATCGGCCCAGTTGGAAATTACTATTTTATCTTCTCCCAAAAATGTATAGCTAATCTGCATTGAAAAGTGTATTCTAGAATAAAAGGGTAACACAATATATTCTTAAGTAGTTTCTTATTTTAGTTTTTTCTTAAAAAAATTTTTGTATCCTTTTTCTTATATTTTTTTGAAATGGTTTTTCTTTTAAGTATTCTGCGTATTTAATGCCATTTCTTGAATTAAAAATTCATAGTATTCTAATAAGTTGGATGAATGTACAGTCAAGCCTTTAAAATTTACCACTCCACTTCTTCCATTTAACTGATCTGGTTTGGGATTTTTTGGGTTTTCAAGTTTAGGATATGAAGGATCAATTTGTCTTTTCTCAAGTTATAATCAAGTTCTGTTTTTTTCTTTTTGGTTAAAAATGCTTAGTTTTTGTGGAAATCCTGCAAAAATATACGATTCTCAAATTGAATATAGATAAGCCAACCATGTAACGTGATAGATCACCATCTCCCACTAAAAAAGGGTGAATTGAGCATCGCAGAAAGGCCCGCAACGTCTAATTAAGAATGGATGTGGAATTGGGGCGCAAATGTTAAGGTTAGAAAGATTGTAAAATTGGTCTATCCTCTTTGAGGATCGATTGCTGCTTTATAATATTAGAGTTGCCAAATCCAAGTAACAATTAAAGATTACATGATCTCCTAGTAAGGTAAAAGAATGACGATATAGAGTAATGATATAGGGAAAATACTACTAATAGACGTGTGCACGTCTCGGGCAAACTATGATTAAACCGCGTGGGTCCCATTGTGGGCTACTGTCTACTTGTTTTCTACACTACCCCTCAAATTGATGCGGAGGTCCACTAAGCATCAATTTGGAAGAAAGATATTCATGACGGCTCATGATATATCAGCCAACTGATGATGAGTGCAAACGTGTGGATGTTGAATTATCTTAGGGACGACTTGCTGGCGAATGAAGTGGCAATCACTACCAATGTGCTTGGTTCATACATGAAACACTCGATTATTGGTGGTCCTGATTGCAGTTGTGTTATTAGCATATAGTGTAATGGGCTTTGTAAGAAAAATGACAAACTCTAGAAGTAGACGCTGAATGCAGACAATTTCATTGCTAGCCGAGGCCATAGATCGATATTCGGCCTTTGCGAAGGACTTGGAAACTGTATTTTTCTTTTTACATAAGCAAGATATGGGATATTTTTTAGCAAACATGGACCATCTCGTAGTAGATCGACGAGTTTCAAGGCAACAAGCCCAGTCAGCATCAGCATATGTAGAGAGTTGGAGGGATGGAGTTGAAGAGTGAAAGAGACCTTGATCAAGATTGTCTTTGAGTGGTTGAAGTATGTGAAGTATCGCTGCAATAAGTGGTTTGTGAGGATTACTCACAAATTGACTCTACGTATTGCATGAGAGGTATCTGGTTGAGTCAACAAGTTGCCAACTAGATGACAAAAAACAGTTGGATCTTTCAGGGGACACCTGTCATCTTTTATTGTTTTAACATTGAGCTCTAATGTCCTCACATCCTTAAGGTGAGCAGCATTGATCAAGTCCTCATCATATTTACGTTGATGGACATGAATGCCACCATGAGTTCTAAAGATTTCTAGACCCAAAAAGTAAGTGGGAGATCCAAGATCTTTCATATTGAAGTGGTGCATAAGATGAGTTTTGAGAGCTGATAATCATGTCATCGACATAAATCAATAGACCCGTACAGCCCTGGGAATTGGGATGTCTTGTGAATAAAGAGGAAGCTATCATTCCGACTTTGGAAGAAATTTGCTTGAAGGATAGCATGTCAGAATTTTGTCAAACCAGTCTCGAGGAGTTTGTTTGAGTCCATAAGGGCGTGTTTGGCACTTATACTAGTTAAAGTGAAGTAAAGTGAATCCAGGCAAGAAATGACAAGGGGTCATATCAAAAGTACACAATTACAAAATTCCCTCCCAATTTTTCAAAAAAAGTGAAAAAAGCAACCTCCTTACTCCACTAAAAGACAAAAAAACTCCACTTTTCTATACAAAAAGTCAAAAAGATTCCATATCAAACAACTAAAAACAAAACACAATCATAACACCTTATATTTTATTCTTTCTTGATTTGATGCTTCACCTTACTATACTTCAATTCACCATACATCCAAACAGGCCCTAAAGACTTTTTCAATTTACAAACGTTTTTTTAGGGAAATGCATAGCTTGGAGGGGTTCGCATGTAGACAATCTTCTGTAGGTCACAATGGAGAAAGGCGTTTTTGACATCCATCTGCCAAAGTGGCCAGTGTCGGATAGCTGCTACAGTTAGTAGTGCTTGAACAATGGTCATTTTAGCGACTGGTTTATGCAGTATGGCTAGAAAAGGACCTGGGCCCACATGATGGATCCAACCATATAGCCCAGCCTTTGGGTTCATCAGTACACAGGCCTAAACTGATTGAGAAGGCTACTGTGGCATTCTAAATTTATCTTAGGATTGATTAGGAATTGTTTCTTGTTTTGTTATTTGATGAGAATTAGTAGTTTTCTATTTTTATTATAGTTTACTGTTTTAGTAGTCTTAATACATTATAAATAGAGAAGCCCGCTATTGTAATAGGTATGCTTTCAATTAATAAATAGATTTCTCTGAGTTGCTTACGTGAGTTTTGGATTGTTTCATGGTTATGCTTGTGCCCTAGTGGCTGGAATCCTCTTGGATTCGATCTATCAACCTGATCGCGGATCTTGGCTGCGTTAATTGGTAAATAGAGATCATTTGGAGATATCAAGCGCATGATCATGGAAGCCCTTGTCCTACGACTTTCATATTTTGACAATCTTTGAAGTTGCTTGTGATACTTCTCATATCGGCATTGGAGGAGTTCTTAGCCAAGGTCACCCAGTTGCATTTTTCAGCGAAAAGCCCCCTGATGCCAAAAGCAGATATTCTATTTATGATATGGAATTCTACTCCATTGTGCAAGCATTGCGACATTGGCGTCATTACTTGGTTGGAAATGACTTTGTCTTATATTCCGATCATGAGGCATTGAAGCATATATAGTTACAACAGCATATCAGTGATCGTCGAATTAAATGGAGCTCTTACCTTCAATAATTCACATTCAGTCTCCGTCATAAAGCTGGCAAAGAAAATCTAGCAGCTGATGCTTTAAGTCGTCGGAAACATCTCCTCAATACTATGGCAGTCACTGCAACAAGTTTTGAGCAGATAAAGTAGGAGTATACAAATGACAAAGATTTCGGCACAATCTATGCGGATTTTCTCAACGGTGAAAAGGACAAACACCCTCATTACAGCATACATGATGGATTTTTATTCCAAAGTAGCAAACTTTGCCTCCCTGCTACTTCGATTCGAGAACATGTTCGTGAATTGCATTCAGGAGGTTGTAGTGGTCATTTGGGTCGTGACAAGACACTCGTTCTCGTGGATGATTGTTTTTATTGGCCATGCATGAGAGTTAATGTTATCGGCATATGTGAAAGATATCCCACCTGTTAGTTGGCTAAAACAAGAAGAATACAGGTTTATATCAGCCATTGCCTATTCCTAATGCACCATGGGAAAATATCAGCATGGATTTTGTATTAGGACTTCTAAAGACTGCACGGAAAGTTGATTCCACCTTTGTTGTTGTTGATTGTTTTTCTAAAATGGCACATTTCATTCCATTCAACAACACATCAGATGCTTACAAGGTAGCTCAATTACTCTTCAAAGAAGTTGTTCGTCTTCATGGCCTCCCCAAGACAATCGTTTCACATCGTGACACCAAATTTATGAGTTACTTTTGGAAGACTTTGTAGATGACAACAAAGACAAAACTTCATTTCTCTACCGCTTACCATCCTCAAACTGAAGTTGTTAATAGAAGCCTTGGACAGCTATTACGATGCCTTGTACGTGATCATATCACAACATGGGATCAGGTTCTACTTATGGCTGAAGTTGCTTACAACAATTTAGTTAATCAGTCCACAGGGATCTCACCGTTTGAAGCATCATAGGTGTTCGACCGTGCTTGCCTATTGATCTTGTCCCCTTGCCTCTTGAAGCACGCCCTTGTGCTGAAGCCGATAACTTCATCAGGCACATGCAACAAATTTATGATGAAGTTCGACGACATATTGCAGATAGCAATGACAGTTACAAGGCTCATGCCGACAAACGTCGTCGTTTCCTAGAGTTTTCTGAAGGAGACATGGTTATGGTCTGTATTCATCCGGAAAGGTTACCGCCAGGAGCTAATAAGAAGTTGCGTCCAAGAAATACAGGTCCATTCAAAGTGTTGAGGAAGCTTAGTTCCAATGCCTATACTCTCGAGTTGCCATCAGATATGGGTATCAGTCCCACATTCAATGTTACCGATCTCACTCTCTATCGTGGGCATGATAATGAGGACGATTTTGAAGAACAAATCATTACGTTACCAGCTGCTCTGCCACCGCCTGATAAAATCATTGATGTTCTTGATGATCAAATTGTTTCAACTCATCGTGGAGGATTTCAGAAGTTCCTTGTTCATTGGCAAAACTGGCCCATCTCTGATGCTACCTAGATTACTGCTACCGACTTCCAGCATCTGAATCCAAATCTTTATGAACGCTATCAAGCCATTAACTCGCCGGAGTCGAGTTCTTCCAAGTCAGGGAGAGTTGATGCAGTACAAAAGTACTGAAGAGGACCTGGGCCCGCATGATGGATCCAACCATCCAGCCGAGCCTTTGGATTCAGTCCACAGGCCCAAATTGACTAAGAATGCTACTGTGGCATTCTAAATCTATCTTAGGATTGATTAGGAATTGTTTCTTATTTTGTTATTTGATGAGAATTAGAAATTTTCTATTTTTATTATAGTTTACTGTTTTAGTAGTCTTAATACATTATAAATAGAGAAGCCCTCTATTGTAATAGGTATGCTTTCAATTAATAAACAGATTTCTCTGAGTTGCCCACGTGAGTTTTGGATCGTTTCATGGTTATGCTTGCGCCGTAGTGGCTGGAATCATGGTTCAAAATAGCGGGTGCTACAATATCAGCCATAGCGGTCGAGGCCGCTATGCTATTTTGAAAATAGCGGCGCTACGGTCTAAATCCTCATAGAGCCAATTAATTTTAGTTTTAAACACTGTTTTTCCTATTTCTTCTCCTCAACAGTCTTTCCTAAAGTTATCTCTACCCTTATATGGTTTCAAATCACTAAAGAAATACAATATTGTTTGCTATACAAGATTCAAAACAATTTGACCATTTAAAAAATACACACCACTACACCGCTACGTATCGCCCGCTACGTAGCGTTTTGGCCACCGCACTACGCCTGCCACAACCGCTATTTTGATCCTTGGCTAGAATCCTCTTGGATTCAATCAATCATTTGAGAGATTGATCTATCAATCCGATCGCGGATCTTGGTTGCGTTACTGGTGCAAATGTCTCTTCTTAAATAATCATATACTCTTGTTTGATGACCTATGTAAGTTGTGCTTTATATCTATCCAAGCTCCCTTCATATTTCACTATGATGGAATAGACCCTTTTGCTATCAATAATAGGTACATCTATCGGGGCAGGTACTAGATCCCATGTGGAGTTTGCCTTAAGGATGAGTAATTCTTTTGACATTGCATCTTGCCAGCATGGTACTATAGAAGCCCATGAATAGGAGTAGAATCTGAAGAGGTAAAAAGGGTAGGGAAACCATATCTATTAGGAGGCACTTAAATACAACTACAACGTCGCAAAGGTTGTGGGTCAGGAGGATCATTACCTGGAGTATCAAGAGCCAACAAGGAAGGGTGATCAAGAGAAGGTGTAGTCATAGGAAGAGTCATTGCTCGACAGACATAGACCTTGGTACTGGGCGGTGGGGATGTGGACTCGAAAAACTGATGAAGATATGATACTTGGACGGGATGACTAGCAGAACGAAGTGAATAGAAAGGGTTATGTTCCAAAATGATGGCATTCCTAGAAATACGGACACATCTGTCTTTTGGATCATAGCATACAAAACCGTTGTGAACACATCAATGTATCTAAGAAATACGCATTTGGCAGCTTGAGGTGAAAGTTTGGATCTCTCATTAGATGGAAGATGGGCAATATAGAGACAACCAAAGACTCGCACATGTGAGTAAGATGGCGGATGACCAAAGAGACACTCATATGGTGTAACTTTATGTAAAACATAACTTGGCAATCTGTTGATGAGATGAATGGCAATATAAGCAGCTTCACACAAAAAATAAGGTGGGACTTAAGATTCAACAAGAAGTGTTAAAGTGGTTTCAAGGATGTGCGGATTTTTTCTTTTAGTAATTCCATTTTGTTGAGATGTATGCGGACAAGATTTTTGGTGAATGATGCCTTTATTAGATAAGGAAGAAAATTCAGTAGACAAGTATTCTCCTCGGAAATTTGATTTGAGAATTTTGATGTTCTCGTTAAACTGGTTATACACTGCATTATAAAATGTTTGAAATATAGAACAGACTAAAAATTTGAGCTGTAAAAAATATTTCCATTTGTAACGACAATGGCCATCAATAACCTAACATAGTATTTGTACCCAAGCCTACTTAAGTGTGGAGCTAACCCCTAGACATACGAGTAAAATGATATCAAAGGATGTAGTGGCACGTGAATAATGAACTAGAAAAAGGCAAAATATGGCTTTTGCTTAGATAACATGTTTAGCATTTAGATGTAGCAAGGGAAGAAAGCGTTTTATTGTTGACATGACCAAAGTGTAGGCCAAATGGTCCACAAACTATTCAAAACTGTAAATGAGGAAGCATAAGGAGTGAGGTCCATTGTCCATGAGAAATAGTCTGCCATGTTTACTCCCCATCCCGATCACCTTCTCAGTTTGCCATTCATATATAACACCACCAGAAGAAGAAAAGTTAACTTGGTATCCATCATCAACAAGTTGTCCTACAAGAAATAAATTTGCAGGGGAACAAAGTAGACATTGGGAAGGGTAAGGGAGGGCTTGGAAGCTCTAAGGTACCAATGCCAAAGATAGACAGATGGTGTCCATTTGCCGTTGTAATCAGTTCTTGACCGTTGTGAGTTTGTCTGTCCCTTAGGTTGCCTACTGAGGTTATATGGTTTGAGGTGCCTAAGTCCACAAACCAAGTAGGAGTAATAAATGCAGAAAGGGCAGGCGATGAATGGAATGCTGGAGATGTTGTGTGAGGAAAATTGTACCGACCATTTACGCCCATGGAAGTAAATGCAGATGAAATAGAGTTGTTAATCAGCTTCGGATCTGAACAAACATTAGCATCACATTGCCAGAAGAAGAGCTTGCAGAATCTGGTAGATTTTGATCTTGTAAAGCACTAGCAGTCTGACATTGTTTCAGAGGTTGTTCATTTCTCTTTGGTGGTCACCTGTTGTAGTCAGAAATAAGGTGCCCTGTCTTTTTGCAGTAATTGCAAAATTGTTTGTTTTTGCAATTGCGAGCCACATGTACATAGCCTTTGCATTCATAGCACTAAACTTTCTGCCCCCTTGCACTAAGAGGAGCAGTGTCTTCAGATGGAGGAGTAATGAAGGCTTCAGGTTCCTCCGTTATAGCTCGTTGTGATGAGAGTCAATTTCCTCTCGAAGGGCCTCTTGTACACCTGTCAAGATCTGCTGATATTTCTCAATTCGTAAGAGTACCCGGGACCGACTCGAACTCCGTCAGAGAGATTCATGAGGAACTGGCTTATATGGGACTACTCTTTTAGCTTAACGGCATGTGGAAGAAACTCAGAAGGTACAGAGTGGAGGAGCATGGAATCCTTTTCTGTCCATTGGGTATGGAATCCACTGTAGTATTCTTGTATTGTTTTATTACCCTGATAGTATTTTGCCATCTCAGTGTCCTGATAGAATTTCCTAGCTTTGTTGGTTTGGTGGCATAACTTCTTCATGTGGTTCCACATATCTGAAGCTTTTGTAAAAGCTTGTAGGGACAGAGAAAGAGATAGATCTATGGAATTGAGGATCCATGTAACAATCTTGGCATGCAACTGCCTTTTCATCAACCAGGTTAGGGACTGTGCTGGTACTGACATTATCAACTGTGGGTTTGAGCTGTGTCCCATCTAAATAATCCAGCATCCCTTCTCCTTCCACAAAGTCCTTAAGGCGAAAGGACCATGTCATATATTTCTTTCCATTCAACTTGATTGGAATTACACCGATTTCGTCCATCATGAAGATACTATTGATATAAATACAAAAACCGAGGCAACAGAAAAAATGAACTGCCAAAGATAAAGGGCACTGTGTAGTTACGGTAGTTTTGATAAAGAAGCCGACCTGAATTTTAGTTTGTGCTGAACAACAAAGATCTGAGTTGCCTATATGAGCTGTAGAGCAGAGATCTGAATTGCTAGGTCCACCTGACCCAAATCGGAGATGAATAGTCAGTCCTCTTTTATAAAACCAAGATGAAGAGATGAAGAGACACACTGTGACGTGCCTTAGAAGAAGAAATTGGGCTTACGAAATCCCAGCATAGAGACTGATGTGATTGACAGGTTATTGATCAACTTGGAGAAGGCCCTTGAGCTTGAAGATTGATCAGGCAGAGATATAGTTCCTGGCACAGATTGACATAGTTGCTGCATCGGCTAAGGCACAGACGAGAAGTGAAGACACAGCGACAGTGACGAGCAGCAGTGTCTACTGAGCTTGCAGATCGAACTTGGAAGAGAAGAATCCCATTGGAGCAGAAGAACCCAGACCTCAGAGAATATAAGCCAGCAGTTGGAAGATGATATTTGAACAGAATCTGGAAGAAGACCCCGAGATGGGTTCTAGCAGTGCTCTCTCTGGTCAATTCGACGATGACGAACCCTCGATTGGAATTAGGGCATTCGATCAATCCAAGATGAGATGATTCAAATTGAATCGTCACACCAGTGGCCAAAGACGAAAAGGTTCGCATGACGAGAGGGATGATGTCGAGTAGAAGTTTGTGATGGAAGTTCTCAACGAACGGATTTGCATGACCAATGAAATCCCTAGATAGGGATGAACTCCAAGAGCCAGCAACGAGAAGGTATGAGCCCTTGAAAAAAAAAAAAAACAAGTTCTCTGATACTCTGATAAGATTGGAAAATTGGTCTATCCTCTGAGGATCAACTGTCACTTTATAATATTAGAGTTGCCAAATCTAGGCAATAATTACAGGTCACATGATCTCCTAAGAAGGGAAAAGAATGAGGATACAAAGTAATGATACATGGAAAATACAGCTAATCAACATGTGAACATAACTCGGTAAGACCATGATCAAACCACGTGGGTCCCATTGTTAGCTACTTTGTCCACTTGTTTTCTACACCAAACAGTCCCATCATTATGCCTTAAATTGAATTTCAGGGGCTGTTTTGGGAGAATAATATACAACAAGGGCTTGTATGTAAATTTCAGAAAACTTAACTCAAAACAGGGCAGCACATGCAAATCAGCTTTAGAGCACTAGTTAATGGGCCATACCAGTCCCAACCCACTTCAGTCTAGTATGAAAAGGGTTGTCCATGACTGTACTTAAAAACTGTGGGATGCATCTCATCAAGAAAGGGCCATGCGGGCTCCAGAGGCATTTTTTTCATATATATATATATATGGGAGGTGCTCCTATGAGAGCATCTCACACCTTACGATGAGAGATAAAGGTGGGGGCCCTCACATCCATATCCAATGCCAACAACTTAAATGTGAGGGCCCCCCACCTTCATCTTTCATAGTAAGGTGAGAGATGCTCTCACCTTAATTGCAATTTCAATGGAGATGTATTAAGAGCTGAAACTCCTATGATAATTGAAGCTTAAGAAATATCACAAAGAAATTCATTGCTATGCCTTGACTTGAGAATTAGTAAGGATTGAGAGATTGAGGAAAATGTGAGCATAGGATTAGAGTGGGCTGGTTGAAGTGGAGACTTGCTTTTAGATTGCTTTATGATCGGATCATATCTACAAAAGTAAGGGAGAATGTAACATGATAGAGATTATATTTAGACATGCTATGGACTATGGAGTGAACTGTTGGCCATCTGCACAAAATGGGTGTAGCAAAGATGGGAATGTTGAGAGCATAGTTACCTAATTCGGTTTATCGAGATCCGAATCCCGTACAGTACAAAACGAATAAATCACAGTTCGATTCGTCCAAATCCGCTTTTTGAAAATTGTATGGTTCGCTATAGTTCAAGACATCTTCCAAGAAAAGAGAACGACTTTTGTATGCAATGGGAAGTGGGGGACTCTTTACCAAAAAACTGGGAAGCCTGGGGGATTTCTAATGAAAGTCAGAAACCCCCTAAAAATAGAATTACTTTTGCAATAGAGAGAGGGGGATATAAGTATTAACATAAAAATAAATATAAAATTAAAAATAAAACTACAGAAAGTTCAATCAGAAGAGGAAACAAAGAACAATAGTTTTTAGAAATAGAGCAGGACTCAAATCATAAAATGCCTATTTAATCTCATGCTAGGCATATAATTGCATAAACTCAATTGCTTGCTCAAAAAATCTGCGAAGTGGGTGAATCCAGATTCCAAATCATTAGTTCTCGGACTCGCTGCGACTGTAATCTCTCCTATAGTGTGGTGCTAGGCAAGATTTCAGGATCGATGCGCCCTTTTTTTTCCATCCATGAAGTTTAATGATGATAAAAGAAAAAAGAAAAGAACCTGCAGAGAGAGAGAGAGAGAGAGAGAGAGAGAGAGAGAGAGAGATGGGAAAGGTGGAACTTGGAAGGTGGAGGATGGCAGAAGGGGAAGGGGAAGGGGAAAGGACATCTCTGTCAATGCAACTTTCCCACTTCCCCACATACATTAATTTAATATATTTTCTCTGTTCCTTCCAACTTCTCCATAAATTAATTTAATATACTTTTTCTGTTTTATATACTCTCCCAAGCTCCCTCTTTTCAATTCATATTTACATAGCAATCAAATCAAATCTTAACACAAATCGTGAGAAATCCCAAATTAAAACGCCTGTTTAAATCTGAACCGTACAAAATAATCATCTTACTGGTTTATAGCATCTATATGAAATATTCATTTATCCGAGTTTGATCTCCTGTTAGTTTGACATCTAGATTAAAAATGTCATGATAATCATGTTTTTTTTTTTTATCAAGCAGTCAATCAACAGTTGAAAAAACTCCGATTCATGTAAGATTTGGGGTTACCCTACTTAAGTACATAGTATGAGTTTTGAATGATTAGATTATAATAGATGAGCCTGGCATTGGAGTCACATCCTTTTAACTCATGAATTCTCTAAGTTACAATTTTAGAGGATCCTTATTCATTCAATTAAAAGCTTATCCTTTCTCTTTCTTGTTGTACACGTTCTGGCTACTATTACTAAACAAACTGTCCTCTCTATACTATTTGAAAGCATGTCTATCTTTTCAGTTTTTTATTATTTTTTTTAATTTTTATTTTTGTTGTGTACCGTAGACTTATCTAATGTTAAATTTGAATATGTGCATCTCTACTTGGGCCAATAAGGAATCCTAACCGATTAAAATAATTTACCCCTTTATATATGATTAATCAAATTTCACTTTAAAATAAATTATTAGATTAAACAATTACAAGATACGTGAATAAAATATTATAATAGAACTCTCTTATCTATACTAAATAAATCAACGGTTCATCCTAATTAGTTTATAGTTTTTGATATATGGGCCCCACTTTTAGTAGCAAAAGTATATTGATTGACACCAGAACCAAAAAAATATATGCATTGTTTATAAACATTTATTTTGTCACATTTTTGTGAAATGTCATTAGTTATATACTGATTAAAGTATCAAATTTATAAAAAATATTTATGTATATATTGAATGGACGTACGAGTCATATAGACCTACATCGAATTATATATTCGAATGATTCTAGCGAACTCATCGAACTCGAACTACGAATCAAGCGAATTGCAAACCGAATTAGTTAAACCTACCCCATCAAATTTTCGAATTGGAGTAACTATCGGATTGCGAATTGCGAATTTAAATTCGAATTGGTCGAACTGCGAATCAGGTAACCATGGTTGAAAGCATTGTCGTAAAGCTAGGAAAGATAAAATCAGAAATTGCTGGATTTTTTGTTGTTTCAAAAATTCTATAAGAGGGTTTTTTTTTTTTTTTTTTTCAAAATGTGAATTTTGTCTTTTTCTTAGATCTTTTCTTTTTGAAATGAGCTGTGTTTGTTTTTGTTGTGGGAATGGAGTCCCACATCAGTAAAGGAGAAAAGACTGAGATCTCTTTATTAGAAACTGCTTGTATTTATGTTTTAAGTAGTATTGGTCCTTTTGCTACAAACATTGTGTGCACACGAATCGGGCTTGGCATGCGATGTTGGGTCTAGAAACATTTAACCAGGCATATATCTGCATTGCGCATCCTGCGTGATCATCGCATGAAATACAGTGGGGGCCATGGGACCCATATATTGATTTAACAACATTTTGCAGACATTTTATTATATTTATTTTTTTCCCTTTTATGACGTTTTCAAACCCATTTACTTTTGCCCCTTTTCTAAACGTTGTGCGAGTACCGCCACAATAATGGTCGTGGGTAATGTGGCCCACTACTATGGAACGGAAGCCCACTATAAAATGGGTTGTCCTCTTCCTTACAATTACACATCTTTTTGGTGGCAATGTTTTTGGGTAATAACAATGTTCAGGTGACTGAAAAACAATGCCCTTCTTTGTCTTCAACATGAGCATAGATTGGAATCCTTCATTCAAACTTAGAGTGCGACCTGCTTGAATTTTATGAGAAGGCCATTATATTCTGGGGGGCGGTTTTGCTAAGAACCTTCGCATTTGGTTTCAACTCAAGGGGTAGAACTCATTCTAAAGAGTGTCATCAGACGTGCTTCGGCTGATTGCCATTACTGTTGCTGCCTTCTGTTTACACGGCTTGATGGTTTTTGTATCGAGTATTATTGTTACATTTAATCCGGCAATGCCTTTCTCTCTTTCTCATATATTATAATAATTTGTGCAGGGTTTCCAACCACGATTACCTTGGATGGCAATAGTGGTGATGGTGATTATGGTTGTTTTTGTTATAAATCCGCTCTTCGTTCGTGTCTTCACTGGATGTCGTGTGAGAAGACAGCCTCCAGAAGTCCGCATAGATTGGCATTCCATTCGGCACATGTGGTTGGGTTGAGATGTGAAATATACAAGTGTGGGTGTGTATATGTGTGCGTTTGTTTGGGTTATATACTTGTCAAAAGACTTCAGTTACTGAAAACCCATATCTAAATATTCGGACTTCTAGTGTACATTCTTTTTTGGCAATTTTCTTCTTTTCTGTAAATATTATATATAAATACACGTTAAACCCTTCAACTCAGTGAGGATCTTATTTCAGTGTTTGGTGTATCCTGACCATTTTGTTAGTGCTGGCATGGCGTGGCCGGTTAAGTGTGCAGGTAACTTCGCAGATACATTGATAATAATGATACTGTTGTAGAAATTCAAGGGACTACAGCTTACCAATGTATGAACTCGTATTAGATTATGTTAGATTATCATTGGATTAGGAAGATAGTGTGATGTGGAAAGGTCTTGTGGCGGATATGATTTTGCACAAAAATCATCTCAATCGGAGAGCATCACAGCCATTGATTTTAGGGGCCTTGTTATATGTTTGTACAAGGCAAGTTCCACTGAAGCAGGAGAGAATATATTCGGTTCTTCTTTTCTGCGCGTCAAAATTAATGGTGTCTTGTGGAGTACTATTCAGTGAAGAAACTTAGATTTTGAGCTTACTTTTCTCTGCAAGCAATGAAAACATGATTGCAGTTAAGAGCTATGATGCATGGGGATACGGCAAGGACACGGTAGGAACATGGATTTTACACATAAAAAGTGAAGTATTTGATATGATACGACATGATACGTTGTTCATTTTGAAGTATCCGTGCATCATAAGGTAAGAGGGGGAAACACGACCTTAAGGGAAGCCGAAACGGTCTTTCTTTAGGAGGCTTTTGTATAATGACATGGAAGAGGAAACCTGTCTTTCTTCTTCTGCGGCACCCATTTCCTAATTGGGTAGATGTCTGCCATGAAAATCTAGCACAAAACCACCCTTCGGGTGCTGTACAAACGCCACCTTAAGTTTTAACGGTTTCTTAACATTTTATTTTCCCCTGTTATTCAGTCCAACAGTTTCTTAATCTTTTTTTATCCCCTGAATTCCAATCATTGGTCAGTACAATTCATTATAGGGGTTCCCATGTGAAGAATTACCTTCCACATAAGCCCTTTTTCGTATCTCTTAGCAGAACATTACCCATATTTATTACTTCATCATTCAGAGTGACATTTGTACAGACTTCTTTAATCGTGCTGTACTTGTATATCAATTTTTATAAAATAAATTTTATTTATCAGTAACAGGAATATTATGCTTCATGCACAATCATGAATTTTTCAATTTGTTGAATGGGACTCCTTTTATTGCATCGGATTCCAACCTGTGATGTACTTTGTGACAGGACTAGGAGTCGGTGGCAAAGTCGATGGGAAGAAGAAAAATATTTCATGCATTGATTGGGCCCATAACCCATCTTGACCCAACCCAAGTTGCACTCCTAGGATCAAGTGATGAATGCATAAAAAGCATACCCATGTCACAACATACTACAATTTTGGTACATAACAACTCAAACATTCAACAGGATATCACAACAGGCTCAAGAAACATTTTGCTCAAGTAAAGCTTTTTGGTCTTGAGGGCTAGCATTGATTTTGTAATAAACGGCTTCTTATCCAAATCCATCCACTAGTTATGTAACTTAATCACCAGATGATCCTCTTGCAAAGCCTGTAACCTGATATGAGAGCGCAAGCCGCCGTGACAAGAAAAGCGGCAACTGACATGATAACCGATGTAATGGCAACTTTCTTGAGACTGATCCTTAAGATTTGTCCGATGGAGGGCGCTGATGCTGATGAAGATGATATCAGAAGGTAGGACATCAACTGTTACATGCAACGAAGAATTCTAGCTCAGAAATTAAGGAAACAGCATTTCTTTCTAGTAATATTGAAGTGGGGTTTCAGTTGGGTTAGGTCCGCTTGGGTGGAGCACTAGAGGTGACATTCATAGGGTTAACCTGAACTGCTGAACCTAACCCATCTATTGATTCGGGTTGGGTTGATCATGTCAATCAGAACACTGCCCAGAAATAAAAAGGGTCCCAGAACCCTTGATTCGCAGGTTTGGCAAGGGTTGAGTTGGTAGGTACTAGTGCAATTAGCCGGGTTACGTTAGGTTTAGCTTAGGTCCAACCGGGTCAAGTAGAAAGAATGGCCTTAACCTGAACCCAATTTATTTAATAATTGGGTAAGAAATGTCACCCCAAACACAGACCAAATATTAAAGGGGTCGACCTGGACCCTCAGTTGAGGGGTTGGACCAGGGTTGGTTGATGTGGCAGGCTTGTAATTGCCGCTTCTACTGTAAAAATGAAAAATGGTCAGGTTCAGTTAGGATCCATAGCGTATGCGAATTTGGGTAAGCGTTTGATTGTCGACTGGCACGTTCCTATCCAAATTCAGGTCCAACATCTACAACAAAGCAAAGTTTTGAACCCATTATTGGACCTGGAATGAACCCAATTCAGGTTTGGATTCTACCCTAAAATGACTTAATTCAATTTCTCATCTCACATTAGATGGTTGATTGGGCTGTAGTCTGTTGGATTCTAGGTCTTCGATCCGAACCCGGGTCAGAAAGTATTTAGAATCAATGTTTCAATTTCTACCAGATCCAAAAATATGCTCAATATCCAATTTTGCATCCCTACCAATGTGCGGGAAAAAAAAGGTAATGGTAGTCACAGATATTGTCTACCTGATCCATGAAGAAGGTGATATAGTCACATATGTTGTCTGAAATGTAGCGGCCTCTGAAAGCAATGTCATGTATGCCTTTGAGAAGTTGCAAGGCAGAATAAACAGAAGCTATGATGGATATGCTGAGGCAATACCTGATTTACCAAAGGAGGAAATGTTAGCATATTTTACTTAGGCTTAAATTCTTTGTTTTACTTCATTTTTGAAAAAAAAAAAAAATCAGACCCATTAATTCTTTTTTAATATCTATATCCTTTGATCTTTATTTTTGTTTTAAGGACAGAAGCTAGGGACCCTAGAAATGATCAAGTTGAACTGGTCAGACTACAATAACAGAGTAATTCACATTAAGGGGACTACTTTGGCCACCCACATGCATGGCGAATATCTAATGAGTCGATGGTTAATGGGCATGGGTTAAAATTCCAATTCAGTTCATTGATCATACTCCGGGGGTAGCAATGGGGCGGGTTTAGTACAGGTCAAGCTAAACCCTGAGTGAACCTGCCACGCCCTCAACCCATGAAGGGTTTATGATCTGTGAAACCAAATTAAATCGCTTCTGGGTACCGGCCTTGGGCCTTGATACTAGTAATTCTTTTATTATAAAAGCTAATGATCCGATGCAATGAACTTAAGGTGCACGGTACCAATGGTGCTACAAAAGGGCCCATATATGATCAAGTTACCCCCTCAAACAAACTAGCCTCCCACAAATTGACACAAGCTCAAATATTACACTCATCCAACTGTCACTGTTGGATTAAGAGAAAAAAAATGCCTTCAAAAGACATTAAACTCATGGTCCAAAGATCAATGGGTTTGGATGATCTAATGGGGTTGATATTTTGCACACCTATATAAGTCTTATTGAGATCTTTCCAATCCCAATTACCATCGTGATTGGAATTGCCCTAGGTAGGCCCTGTAAAGTTCAACGCACCAATCACAGTTCATCGCTCCATATCAAATCTCTTCTTTTAAAATATTATCATATAAAGAAGTAAATTATATATCTTCTATTGCATGCCGGAGGCTTTGAACCACAACTCCCCAATTTAACTCTTAAAAATGTCTTATACCTAGAATAATCCATTAAAAAGATGTACAGTAATTATAGAAACCGTGGGTCGTGTCAGAGAAACCACAACCCGAACTGCATTAACCCAACATGCGTCAAAATCTATAGAAAAGTCAATAGTCTATAGTCAATATCAGACTTTTCCTCTACTAGTAGTTGGTTAGGGTGGGTCACCCATTTAATCTGACCTATTGCCATCTATAATCATATGCCATTGGGTCAAGCATATAAAAATGAACGGCCGGACCCATATATATATATATATATATATATATATATATATAGGGGAATATTCATATGCATCTATCCCTCACCCCTTTTGAGGGTGTTTCAAGTACAAAAGGAGTACAAGAGGGGTACTTTGTACCTCTATTTTGTACTTGAAACACCCCCAAAAGGGGTGTCCCTCACCCAAAATGGTGAGGGATAGATGCATATGAAGACCCCCCATATATATATATATATATATATATATATATATATATGAGCAAAGCTCTCCTAAGTTTAAGCTTAGGATAAAATCTCGTAAGCTCATGCTTTTGGGGCCCACCTTTGGTTCATCCACATGGACCAAACACATGACCCCTCTAAATTGCACATGTCCGCCAACTTTTGGTTAGATCTAAATTTACTGGACCGTTGGATCGATTATGTATCGATCCGAATGGACTATTGACCATTAAACTTTTGGGCCCAGATGGAGATGATAGAAATCACGGTTGGGGCTGATTTTTTGCGAAGAGGAAGATCTCAGGGAGTCCTTAAAATCCCCACCCCCACCCCCCATGTGGGTCCCCAGGTGGGCCTCAACACACACTTGAACTTACCTTATCCTAAGCTTGAGCTTAGGAGAGCTGGCCCATATATATACGTATATATACATGTATATATATATACATGTATATATATATATGGGGAACATTCATGTGCATCTATCCCTCACCAAAAATGGTGAGGGATAGATGCATATGAATATTTTCCTATGTGTGTGTGTGTGTATATATATATATATTCCTAGCTATTTGATTTGGAGGTCCCTTGTGTGAAGTTTATGATCATCAAATGAAGCTAATGCCATGTAACAATTGAGAGAGAGAGAGAGAGAGAGAGAGAGTGAGGAGAGTACCTAAATTCATGAGAGTGTAGGATGCTGTTATGAGGCACAGGTGCGAATAGAGAGAGGGAAGAGACTACAGAGAAGAGAAAGGCAAAGAAGCGAAGTAAGATGTTGGCAAGGTGGCCTGTGGGTTGTGAACTCCTCCATCCACCTGAAGAAGCTAGAGAGTTTGTGAAGGGGGACGGCGTTGGCAAAGCCTGTTGCAGAGAGAATGATGGAGAATACAACACCGGTGGCGACACACGAGCCATTTGTTTACATCACCCTAGCCCTCCTAGATCTCTCCTATCATTTTGTTTCCCATATACAAATAATACTATTAGCAGCTGTTAATGATTTAACATAGGAATCAACCTTACAGACTGCATGATAAATATAAGGGAGAAAATGGTGGAGCTTATTGAATGTCTTTTCTTAGTAATCCAAATTTCAATGTAACAAGTGATTTATAATTGAGGGTATTTATAGCTTTCGAAAGGAACTTAGAAAAAATTTAGAGGATTTTACTCGAAAAATCCCAAAATTCAGGCATTTATCGCGAAAGGTCCTCGCAAATTGTATAGCACTAAGGAGGTCCTCTCGCCAACTTTTTATATTTTTTTATACTTTTTTCTGAGTGACAATAACGTCATCATGGGAAACGCTAACGTCACTCGTCAAACCATCTCCTAATGTCTTATTCTTCCTCTCCTCCTCCTATTTCTCCATATGAGATTTGCAAAGAGGAAACATTGGATCGTGCAATTAATATGTACAAACGCATCATTCTTGTGTTACTTGTGTAACAAATTCCATTTGTCCAATTATATGACCATCTTTTATGCAAGAAGTTAAGATAAGTTTTCAGAAAACTCAGATAAATTTTCTAATTTTTTGAGTTTTCTGTTAATTTTTCTGCTCTGATAAATTTGCATTGGTCCAAACTCAGATAAATTTGTTAGCAACTCAAAAAAGTTATTCAAAACTCAGATAAATCTATTTGAGTTTTGACAGAAGTTAAGATAAATTTTCAGAAAACTCAGATAAATTTGTTGTTTTTCAGAGTTCGCTGTTAATTTATCTGCTCGGATAAATTTGTTTTGGTCCAAACTCAGATAAATTTGTTCGAAACTCAGAAAAGTTGTTCAAAACTCATATAAATTTGTCTGAGTTTTGTCAGAAGTTCAGATAAGTTTGCCGTAAACTCAGATAAATTTGCTGTTTTTTAGAGTTTGCTGTTAATTTATCTGAGTTTTTGTATATGTTATCTAATTTTGGCATGAAGCTATCTGACTTTAAATTGAAGTTATCTCTGTATTTATATGAATTTATCTATCTTTTACGTTACTTAATCTGTGTTTGTTGTCAATTAATTTGAGCTCGGCGACACCAAAAGAGAGAGAATAGGAAGTCATGGTGGCGATGGAAGGTGCTCTGCGACGATACTCCATAACCATGGAAAGGAACGGAAAATGGAAAATGAGAGAGAAGAAGATGGAAGGAGTTTTCCGGGACAACAGAGAACAAGAGAAAACTTGGCCTAGGAATGGGGGTTGAAAGGGGCAAATTAATCATGAAAATATATGACGTGGCGTATTAGGGCCTTCTCACCAAAATATCTCCAGCTGTCTAGACTATATACATCAGAGAAAAAGTTGTTAGATAAATGCCTTAGAAGACCATGCTCAGGGACCATTGGCTAATTTACCCTAAAAAAAATAGGTTTGAGCGTGCAGTAGTAAAATACGAAATATCAAGGTGATCGATTGGCCTCCTATTACTCGAAAGAAGCCCCAAGGAATATTTTGAAGGACTTACATGCACGCTCATTAAGAAAAATCATTCTAGTAAAGCAGGCTCTACTATTGTAAACTTTTCTCATTCTATGAGAGATTTTCCTATCCACTGGGTCTGTTGCATGAAAGTTGGCTAAAAGGTGAGGCAAAAAGGCGCACACTGATGAGAGCTCAATGGGATTAAACCACGTGAAAGAGGTGCGGTGTAAGTAACAAATCCAACCCACTAACACATCATTCTCGTTGAGCAAATAAAGGCTTGTCTCTCATGATACGTTTACAAACAAAAAGAAAGGCACAATACAATACACTACATGCTAGAGAATATAACAGGGAAACAAAACTGAGAATAAATGGACAGTCCCATCTCCTCTCAACTTCTCTACCCAATATAGCTTGGACCATACCAGTCCATTTATTGACACTGGATGGATTAGATAGAATAAAAGATGGTCATATAATTGGACAAATGGAATTTGTTACACAGGTAATACAAGAATGACGCATGTGTACATATTAATTGCACAATTCAATATTTCCTCTTTGCAAATCCCATATGGAGAAATAGGTGGAGAGGAAGAAGAAGAAATTATTTGTTACACAAGTAACACAAGAATGATGTGTGTGTACATATTAATTGCACAATTCAATGTTTCCTCTTTGCAAATCCCATATGGAGAAATAGGAGGAGGAGAGGAAGAAGAAGACATTAGGGGATGTTCTGACGAGCGACACTAGCGTCGCTAAAAAAAAAGTATTAAAAAATATAAAGAATCGGCGAGAGGACCTCGTTAGTGCTACACAATTTGCGAAGACCTTTCGCGATAAATGCCTAAATTTTGGGATTTTTTGAGTAAAATTGTCAAAATTTTACCAAAAAAAAAAAAAGTTACTTAGAAAAAGAATTTCATGGATTAGAAAACGTCATCTAAAAAAAATTTCTAACCAAAGACGAAGAGTTGATGGTCAATTTCTAAAAAAAATACCTTTTGTCATGTGGGCCTACCTATGTTCCTGCTGATCATTGAGTGATAATGCGATGGAAAGCTCTTATTTTGGATTAGATTTTGGGTGAACAAATTATCCTAATTGGACCATTAACCATTGATTTAAGGGCCTTAAAGTTCAATGGTTTTCTAAATTACATTTTTCTGAAATTCAATCCAATGGTGAGTAGAAATATAAGTATCAAAATAGGTTGAAACCCATTTATGGGGGTTTAGGGAGAGCTACCAAATATTAGAAAATTTACCCCATAAGAATCATGTGACATACCTTCCATACGAAGAATTATGTCAAGAAGTATACCTCTCATGGTTTTTATGAGGTAAAATATAAGCCTCTTATGGGACTCAGTTGGATGCATGTAATAATGAGATAATGTGACAGAAAGATCTCATTGTGGTTATCATCGTTGGCAATAAAATCATCATAATCAGATCATCAAAACTATTAATTTGGGGCATGCGATAATCCTAAGGGTATAATGTGATGGAAAGGTTTCATTGTAGATATGATTTTTGAAAAAAAAAATAATAATAATCATAATTGGACCATCGAAACTATTGATTTTGAGGCTTTAGAACTTAATGGATTCTTCTAGATTTTTTTTTCAGTGACATTGAAATACAATTACTTAAAAAATAATAAAATAGTTTTTCTTCTTTCACCACAAGATTGTTTGAAAAAAAAAACCACTCTTAGTGACTATCCATTTACATCGAAGAACTCCTAAGTTTTTTTTTTTTTTTATCAAATTTTAGTTGAAGAGCTCATGGTATCAAATGATAAACCCATCATATCCTAGATGTTTTAGTAAAAAAGAATTAAAATTGCTTCAAAATCGCGGAAAATGTTTTTTTTTTTTTTTTTTTTTTGTATTATCATAATTAGATTTTAGATTTTTGGAAAACAAAATTTACTCGTTGTGACTACTCAATGATGTCAAGGAGACCCAAAATCGTTTTTTGTTTTTTTTAATAATGTCAGTTGAAGACTCCTGATATTATGGGATAAACCCATTTTTCCAATCAGTGACCAAATTGTAATTTTTTTGTTCCACTACTAATTAACATTTTGAATCAAAATTCACAATTCATAATCAATCATTAGGACTTCAAATCCAATAAGAAACCCAGGATGTCATGGCATAAACCCATCATATAGTAGGTTCTAAACCAACTGGTGACATTTTAATCAATAAGAAACCCATTTATTGTCCTGGTGACATTTTTAAGTTTTTTCATTAACCAATAAAAACTGAGTTTAACAGGTATTAATCCATAAAAGTGTCTTATATATATAATTCTAACCCCCTTTTCTCAAGTTTAATGAAAAAAATGCATTGTTTGCCTTTTGAATTGTATTTTGTTTTTTTGAATATTTAATAGTAACGGTTGGATCAATGTTAAATTTGAGTTTGCCGACAATTCAAACGATTAGTGTTAATCATATATTTGGGGTTGATGGCAGGGAAAACCCAAGCATGATGCTTTTCTAAATATTTGAGAGAGAGAGAGAGAGAGAGAGAGACCCACCGACCTGAGAATGGTGAGCTAAAGTTTCCCTTTCTATTGGTGTCGTACTTTTTTCCTCTTCTTCCTACCTCTGTCTTCTTTCTTTCTTTTCTCCCTCTTCTCCCTTTCCCCTTTTCTCTTTTCCTCTGCAGCCGAAACTGAAAGCCAGAGAGAGAGAGAGAGAGAGATCATATTTCTTCCTTTTCTTCATAGACTCTAACCGCTGACTTCAGAATTTTTTTAGTAACACAAGGAAGTTGGCTGCTGGCCATATTATTTATCAGTGCCAATTTTTTTTTGGTGGGGCCATCGGTTGGAGGCCATGGTTACATGGCACCAGGACCACCTTGGTGCGGGAGAACAGGGGCAGCAGATAAATACATTAGGTTTTACAAGTGTACCAGATTTCATTTTTAATCACTGTATGACCTAACTCTTAAACAAGGCAATGCTGCTCTTGATGGGTCAATAAAGTGCGAACCACCTGTTCTACTTAATTTTTTTAAGGGCCAATATGACCAATCTATTCCACTGATATTGCTTGTTTGGTAATTGCTTTAGCTACCAACATGAATGCGTGGAGGAGTGGTTGGCCTTCTGAATTATTCAAGGGGCAGGTATGAGAGACCCCATTTTTGGTGGGCCCTCATTTTGAATGTGAATATTATTAATTATAGTAATAGTAGTATATTTGTACTAATTAATAGGGATTAGTGAGGGTAAATAGTATTTTTCCTAAGTTTTAGCCTATTTTCTAGCAATTAGGCTTATTGTATATTTTATAGAATCTATAGAGTGTCTTTTATAATTTTTATAGGGTTCTAGATGTTTGAGACCCTTGCTAGTAAATAGGATTTTATAGGAGGGGTATTCCACTTGAGAACATTCTAGAACCTCAACAAAAGACCCTTTTTGCCCATGTCCTTATCCTCATTCCCATTTAAACTAAAATGCCCTTTTGGTAATTATCTAAACTCTAGCCAATATAAACCAAGCTATTGCATTGGGAATGAAACCCTAAATCCACTTTCATTTATCTCTCATTTAAGATTATGAGCATCCTCAAACTAATCCAAACAAAGCTTGATTTAAATATGTATAGATATTATCTTTTCACAAAAAAATGCAGAAATGAATTAACTGGATGAAAATCTGTTTGTGACTTCACATAAGCTGATTAACCAGTATTTTTAGATTAATAAAGGTGAAAACATATGGTAAGTGGTTACTTGTAACTGTTAAAAAATATAGATGTTCATCTGCAAGATTCTTTTCTTATTAAATAGGGTGGTTGTAGTTGAAAGAGAAAGCTCCCAAGTCCTTGTTTAATCCCATTTATGACTTCGATTATTAAATCAAGTCTTCTCCAAACAATTACTCATTTAATAATGCAAGCTGTAACATAAAGAAATTTGAAAATCTGTTAGCTGCACACACTTAAATATTCAAGCTAGAGCCCCCCCACACAGAAGAACCATACGACTTATTTTTTGGGCCCATCCGTCTCATATATGATTAACTTGCCCCCTCAGATCACCAATGATTAGCATTTGCCAAGGGTCAGGGCTTAATCCGAACTGCCCCTATCTGAACCGATCTGTGATAGGTTCATAATCAGAAATAACAAACCCTTCTCACTTCAAATCCTTCATATGTTGGTCATACTCAATGGGATTAATTGTTGGATTTTCTTCTTATGAAGTTCCCCTGAGATGAAACAACAAAAG
The DNA here is from genome assembly GCA_028538565.1 of Umbellularia californica. Taxonomy (NCBI): domain Eukaryota; kingdom Viridiplantae; phylum Streptophyta; class Magnoliopsida; order Laurales; family Lauraceae; genus Umbellularia; species Umbellularia californica. The sequence continues at coordinate 37,731,577 of JAPQWN010000010.1, read as the reverse complement.
TCTTTGGATGATATTATTTAATAAAGGCATTAGGCGGTCGCCTTGGGTTACTGGGATAGAGTAAAACACACTATTTGGTAAATACCAACAAAGCTTCAGTCCTTGTAGGGATTTAGGTGGGTAAGTAAATTAAAATCTCAAATATCATCCCTCAGCTTAGCTATCGTAGGCGCCAGCCCTCCAAAACAGTTGGTGGGGCCTACTTTACGGTCCATCCGAGTGGATCATGATACAGGGACCCCTTATAATAGTCACGAGTTCCGAGGTTTGACACCTATCCAAAAGCTCTAGACTATTAGATTCAGTGTGTACTCGTTTTGGACTATAAAAACTTATGGGCCATCGACAAGTGGTTGAAATGATGATCCGAGCCTCCAACTCCATACATAGGACCGTGGGGGGTATATATTTTGATCCCCCATCCCAATTTGGGGCCCGGGGTGGATCCCACAAGTTGAGCATCCACGCTCAACTTAGGGCCTCCCTCTGATGAAAATGTTAAAATGTATATTTAAACATTTAAATAAAAACTGTAAAAATTAGAAAAATATTAACATATAATTTGCTTTCTTTTCTAATGATAAAATGCCTTAACACAGGTGGACCTAGGATTTTCGTTTGAGGGGGGTGGTCCCAAACAAGTAGTTGGGTTTTGGGGGGCAAACATGTGATTTTCGTGGGGGACCTGGCGGCGGATCTGTGATTTAATATTCATGTGAATTTTGGAAATAAATCGAGGATTTTCATATGGGTTTTAAAAGTGGACCCAACTCTGACGGGGCGACCGTTCCCAAAAGCTTGTATGAAGGTCCACCCCTGCTTAACACTACTTACCCAACTTGGGCAGAATACATCGCCCGAGTTGTGAACCATCCAATGGATTCGAATGAATTTCTCCCGGCCAAAACACAGGTGAAACAAACTATAAACGACCTTGTCCAAATGCTCAAATCTTATTGGGTCCAATTGACTCTTAAGTCCTATCTGTTTGCATTAAAATACATATGAATTGAATATTCAATGCGGTTAAAAACGAAGATGAAAGGTAAATTTTTGAAAATGGGCAACAAATACTGTCTTCTTTTTATTCTAAAGAAATTAATAATTGATATTCATTTTTGGAAATTTACTTTAATGTTCATTTTTAACCACCCAATGTATTCAATTCCTATATATTCTAATTGAGACAAACATGCTCTTAACAAATCCATTAACGTGTGTTTCTCGAAAAAAGAAACAAAAAAAAAAAAAAAAATTGTGATGCCATTAGAGCAAAACCATATCACAGTACCAGTGATAACGATTCTTTTGGTTGTTTGATTTGCAGCCTATCAAAATCTAATCAGCTTCAATGTTCAGGTAATCAAATTCATATTAGTTACATACTGTATTCTGTGAATCCACCAAGCAGCACACACATGCACGCACACGCGCACGCACGCGCATACGCACACGCACACGCACAACCACGTTGGACTTGTTGGGTGCCAACAAGATCTTTAAGCAATTTGTGATTGGCATTGTAGGCCCACCTGGGGCCATTTTAATTTATAGGATGGTGGAGATTGAAAGATCTGGAAGTGGCCCACTTTTGTGCAAAGTTTGAAGTCTAAGTTGATCTTATCCTATTAACATGTAGCTCTCAGGTTAACAATGTTACAGTGCATAGATATTTTTTATTTCAATTCAAGGGCTAGCCCCATTCAAATTGGTGTAAAAAAACATGAGGCTGTGATACTTGTGGTATGTGATCTTCAGGTATATGCCCTAGCACTGTGTGAGACAATCAGTGGGGCTCACCTTAGGACCCTTGCAATCAATCCAATCATGTCACAAACTACATCCCTCCTTGAATGTTATGGATCCCACGTCTTTTACACTGATCTGAATGAGACTGAGCACTAGATTGGCAAAAAAAAAAAACCTTGATGCATTCTAAAACCTTTAAATTTGAAGGTCATAGATCAAGATGATCTGATGGTCTTGAAATTTTGTCCAGATTGGTTGCATCCAGACTTTCCATCCCTGTAGACCAGTCTAGATGATAATTAGTGCAAGACATGTGGACCATGTAATGAGGGCCTAACGCCTGTGTATCCGTGCGTTTGTGTGGGTGTGGAATTCTATAAAATGGCTCCTTTATTAATTAAAAAAAAAAACTCTCTTTTCCCAACCCTATCTTTTCAAAGCATGCACTCACATAGAGCTAATCCAATCTCCCCACTCCATCCAATGTAGAAGCTCAAAATATACATATTTTTTAGCATATATAAAATTCAACGCTGTATTTCTTTATGAGAAAATTCCATAATATATAGCCTTTAAATTAAGAATTTAAAATTAAGGGTCAAGATCATTTCATTAGCTTTGCGGAGTCTGAATTACTTCTCGGAGCGCCTGGGTCACTTTTGAGCAAGTTCTTCTTCTTGGTTTTTTTTTTTTTTTTTAATAAAACTTTTGAGCAGGTTCTTCCTATCACATCCTACCCCGAGGTGGGTCCCATTGGTCAAACAACACCATCCTAGGTGTAGACCGTTCTCTATTGAGTAAAACGCATATTTAGCTGCTATACTATTAGTATTTGGTACTTTTTTAAAGCTGAGATCCAATATAGGTTAAAACAATGTCCTGATTTGGTATCTGATGGTGTAATCATTTTCTACAGGTAACAAAACTCATTCTGTGTTGCCACCTTCGGAACCTCCACTGCTAAATCAGTCCAGAATTCCACACGAAGATATTTCTCCCTCACCAAATTCGGCTTCTGTGCCCCGTTCAACCACCATTCAATATCAGCCAACCAGTACACTTGAGTCTAGGACTCCTGTAGCAGGTCAGGCATCCAAACATGCCTTTCTTCTGGGTTTCTTGGTTGTAGAAACAAGTATTTTTGGGATGTATGTATTCGTACATTTTAGCTTATTGACTGTGTTTTTTTTTAATTGACCATAGGTGCTGTAGATGCCTATTCTTTAGCTGCATTGATATTGTACTACATAAGAGATTAATGCCAGTGTTATCAACATCAGTTAGATAAATAAATGGCCATATCTACAATTTGAATAGCAGGATTTAGTATAAGAGACACCCTCTAAACTCCCAACTGTTAATTATTCAATTACTCGATACCTTAAAGCTAAACCTTTATCCAATAAAAGGCAGATTCTGATTTCCAGGAATGGCAATAGGTTAGGTTCAAATGGGAACCTGCCCCAACCCTCTCCTGTTAGGGGCGGGTTTGCTAGTGTTTTTTCTCGGTTCGGAGCAGGCATGGGTTTTTCTGTTTCACCCTATCTCCCATTATAAGGTGAAATATGCCCTCACCGGAGCATCTCCCTTGTTTATTTATTACTAATTAAAGATATAAACAAAACTAATGTGATGCAGGTGGTATTGGGCATGGCATGTGTGAAGAGAAAGTGGTGTGTTCAGTTTCTTCCACAATCATTCCCATGCATTTATCCATTTTAAAGCTTTTATGTTTTAAATTTGACTTGACACCAACTCAAATGGCGGGTCGAATTTGGTTGACAAAGACTTGAAGTGGCCAGGTTTCGGATACTCCAACCCGTATCAACCCGCCTCATTGCCATCCCTACTGATTTCTGGTTGAGACATGCATGCGAGCTTCCTCATGCCATGTTAGCCTATTTAATGTCCTCTTTAAATATTCTCTTAACCTCTTTTTTAATCTATAATAATAATATAATAGATACAGATCAAATTTCTTGGCTCAACGCCTCTCCCCAACACCAATCGACCCTTCCCTTTAATGGCATTTCTCCCCTCCTCTCGTCTGCCTATTCAAATTAGTAGAAGGCATTTCTGAAATTATTGTTGCTCTTCTTTTTATCAACCCCTTCCTCTACAATACAGCAATGGCTCGCGGAGAATTATCACCCAATCTGCGGTCGGGAGACTCCATTGGCAGGGCCCAACAACAATACGGGGTTGGTGGCATGTGGTCAACATCACAAGCCTATTGGCTAAGACGGTGGCGAACTAATTTTGAAACTCAAAGCGCATTTCTAAGTTAGTATCCCTAAATCATGTTTGATTTTTAGTTCCTTCATAAATCTTCAGTAGAACCCAATCAAGGACTCCCTAGGACCCTCCTTCTTGTAAAAAATCAGCCACAACCGTGGTTTCTATCATCTCCATTTAAGCACCAAAAGTTTAATGGTCAATGGTCATTTGAATCGGTGCATAGTCGATCCAACGGTCTAGTAAATTTGGATCTGACCAAAAGTTGGTGGGCATGTGCAATTTAGGGGGGTCGTGTGTTTGGTCCATTTGGATGGACCAAAGATGGGCCCCAGAAGTGTTACCTTACGGAATCTTATTCTAAGCTTAAGCTTAGGAGAGCCTTGGCCATATATATATATATATATATATATATATATATATATATATATATATATATATATATATATATATATGTGCATCCATCCCTCATCATTACGCATGTCAATGGGACGGGCCGGGCTTGTGCTTGAGTTGTCAAATCTCGTCCTGAAAATAGGACGATCCCGCCGGATGTTGTCCAATTCCGGTCCTAAATTGAATGGGTTTACATCAAATCCTGTCCCGTACAGGCTCGGGCTAGGATAGGGTCGGGCCTGGGCTTACCCTGATCCTGGACATAAGCAAAACATTCTCTAATTATTTCTACTGTCATCAGACATCCGGTGTGAGCAAGACTTTAAACCCTCCTTTTTTCTGGACTTAGGACCGGCAATGCGATGCAACAAGCAACATGGCGGTGTTGAAATCTTTTTTCTTTTTTCTTTTTGCCAATAACAGTAGATTATCAATAGAAATGAATGAATATCCTATCGGCAATATTGGTCAAGTAATGTAGGAATGGTTATTATTATTATTATATTTTTTGCTGGTGAAAGTAGAAAATAAAAAAATCAATAGAAATGAATGAGAATGAATATCCTATACGAGTCAAGTTAAAGTAATGTAGGATCGGTTAAAACCTAATTAGTCATTTTTTGTTGTTAGTGAGGGGCACTTTCAGTAATATATATAAATAATAATTATTAAATCACTTTGCAGAGGGCTGGGCCGGGCCTGAACGGGCTGGGTTGTTTCAGCTTTGTCCCAGTGCCATTTTGGGCGGGCTTCAAAATATATTGTCCAAGCCCAACCCACTTGGCTCAAAATTTTTTTAAAAGCCCTGTATTTTCGGGCTTGGGACGGGCCGGGTCGGGCTTTCTACCCGCTGCAACACGTCCCATTGACAGGCCTACTCACCATAAGGTGAGAGACACTTACATAATTGGAAATATTCATATGCAAAAGAGGAAAAGCCATATATGGTCATATGCAAAAAAAAAAAAAAAAAAAAAAAAAAGTTTCATGTGCAAAGAGGGAAAGCCATGTAAGTATCCCTCACCCTATGGCGAGGGGTGGATGCACATGAATGTGTGTGTGTGTGAGAGAGAGAGAGAGAGGGATATTCATGTGCATCATATCCCTTGCTACATGGTGAGTGTAAAGTCTATTTTCACGTGTGCTGAAATGGATAGGTTGGCTCGACTTGTTGATGCAGTTTCAATCTTCCTTCCCTCATGCGCAATTTCCCTAGATGGGTCTCCTGTTACAAAAATGAACACAGTAAAGTCTCGATCGGATCGTTTGACCGAGGTCCCTCCGATGCTTAAGTCAGCAATGGATCTTGGGTAATTTTGTATACCAATTGGTCTAGAATTTTTGCCTACCTTAGATCTTTTCTTCTAACCCCAACGGATGAAGGGGTTAGAGGCATGGGATTGACCCCAAACTCAATATATGGGTCAATACAAGATGTCTCTTTTTGTCCCCCCAGGTCCCATGATCAATGGAGCACTAGGCAGGACCTATCAAGTTTGTCAGTCACTATATGGTGAGGGATGGATGCACATGAATGCACTATATATATATATATATAGGGGCAACACTTTCGTAGGCTCATGCTTATGGAGCCCACCATTGGCTCATCCAAATGGACTAGACACACGACCCCTGTTAATTGCACATATCCACCAACTCTCGGTCAAATTCGAATTTACTGGACCGTTGGATCAATTGTGTATCAATCCAAATGGACTGTTGACCATTAAACTTTTGGGGCTGAATGGAGATGATAGAAACCACCGTTGAGGCCGATTTTTTTTGCAAAGAAGAGGGTGCTAGGGAGTCGTTGATATCTTCCATCCCCATCCCATATGGGTCCCTAGGTGGGACCCACCACATACTTTAGCTTACTTGAGCTTACCTTATCCTATATATATCCTAAACTGCAGCTTAGCTTATCCTAAACTACAATAGTGTTGGTCCTATAAATCAAAGTTGATTATGTCTATTTTCTGCATGATGAAACTGGAAAATCCAACTCTGATTGATTTATCTTGATTTTGGAGACGACCATCATGAGAAAAACAACGATAATCTACTTTGAATTGTGGGACCAGTACTGTTTTATCTCATGATTAGCTAAGCTTCAGCTTAGGAGAGCTGGGCCCTATATATATATATATATATATATATATTAGTCATCCAGTGCACAACTTGCACACTAGTTGACTGTGCTCACCTCAAAGTGGGGCCCCACTTGGGACCGGGACTTGTGGGGATCGAAAGATCTAGCTCCTTGGGCCCTTCATCTCTACAAATGGTTAGCCATATCCTCTAGACCCAATCGTCTAATTCGGGCCCATAAGTTTAACGGTATAGAATCCATTCAGATGGATGTGGAGTCGATCCAACGGTTCAGTCCATTCGGATGGGTGCCAAACCCGGGGGGACGTGTGAAAGTCAAGTGTGGTCTAGTTGGATGGACCATTAAAGTTTTTTTTTTTTTTTTTTTTTTGGAGGGGGGGTGGGGTGGGGTTTAGGGATATGTCAAACATTATAGTCATAGGGGATTTTCAAAAATTCTCGGTGGGGTATGTAAAACATTACACTCAAAGGGGGTTTTCAAAATTTTTTTATTTTCCGGGGGTGGGGCGGCTTTGGTTCTGCACGAGAGAAGAGCGGGGTTGGCACACACAAAAGGACTTGCGCATGTTTTTCCCGTGAACTTCTTACGTTATGTTTCATCTCCCTGTGACAGAAGTTGAGCTAGGATGTAAGCGTAGGTTGCTCCTTTGTAGCTTCTAATTCTACACCACTATAGCCAAATTTAACCATTGAGATATCAACTTGTGATTGAAGTTTACAAGTGTTTAACTTAATTCTTGATTTAATCATTCTCTTAATTCATTGGTTTGACTTGTTGGTAGCATATCGACCTGCATGTTATTATGGGTTAAATTGCATCAAGCTCTGCAAAAGTTGGTGTGCGTGCCTAAAACTTACGGACTTGGTTTAGATGGTAATGGGGGTTACGGAGATGTTTTTTAGCTGATAGGGAACGTCGCCGATTACCTGAAACCTGAAAGGGAGAGAAGACAGAGGTCAGGGCCCTGGGCTGCTGCCAGCCGAAGGCACTCCGACGCCTGAGTTAGTGCAGTCACTGAACTAGGGTAAAGTGGGGAAGAAGGTTTAGCAAAAATGGCAGAGTGTATGCTCTATCTTGCGTACCTGTTCATGGCTTACCATGCAAGTATTTGTAGAAGAGAATGGAAGGTTCCATAGTGGAGGTAGGTGAGGATACTTGTCCCACAGCCCATGCCTAGGACCCTTGATGGGGGTAGGTGAGGGTAGTATCCCATCGAATCTCTCCTCAAATCCTTCACATAAATGTGGATGTGATAGGGAGGATCCCTTATCAGTATCCGGCGGCCACCCTATCTGTCAGGGTGCTCTGTAATGTGGCCGTCCCATCTCATAATAGAGATTAGACGCCCAACGCCCATCTCGGTCAAGTGGACCGAGATGGATATCATCAAGGTCGGGCTCGCTTGAGGTCGGGTACTGTTACCGAGACGCTCGAGGCTGAGCCCAGAAAGGGCGTGGCCGATACACTTACAGGGTCCAGCTCCAACCCGGTGCCAGTTGGCACGCTGCCGAGCTGGGTGAATGGGGTCGGTGTAACCCTTAAGTCAGTATTATCGCCCAGGTCGGGGATAACCTCAGTATTAGGTGATCACCCCACACAACTGCTCCCTAGCTGCTGACCTCATTAGGGCTCTGGAGCTTGATTGAGGTCGGGAGCTAAATGCGTGGGAGTTCTATAAATACCGAGCTCTGCAACATTATTTCTTTGAGATCGGCCTTTGATGTCGGGATCTCATCATGACTGTTCAATTAAGGGCTTCATTACTCCGTCGCCAGCCTGTCTGCCAGAAGACGCCGAAATCGCTGCGTCTGCCCGAGGTAATCAATTATTCTGAAGGCGTTTACTGCGGAAACCGCAATGTTCTTGACACGTGGCATCATTTGGTTCGCAGTACGGTATCCCGAAGCGACACGCGCGCCTTTTGAGGCGAAGTGATGAGGGCGTGCCCTCGGAATCCGAAAAGGTGTCCTGCTACTCTATAAAAGCAGCACTCTCCTTCTTCCTTTTTCTGCTTTGGCGATTTGAATCTAGGGGAGACTCTGCTCGAGCAATTTTTTAGACCACCTCTGTGTCATCCTCTTTCTGCTCTTCTGCTTCTTTTTCTGTAAGTCCTCTTCTTCCTTCGTCCTTCTTTCCAACACTTCTTCCTTGTTTCTCTCCCTGTTAGGGCTTTTTCTCGTCACCCATCTCCCAGACCTTAAACCATGGGCATAGGGGTTTACCGCTGCCTGGTTGACACCCCTGGGGCCATGCTTAGATTTAGGGAGACATACAGCATTCCGGACGATGTTCGGATCAGGCTGGATGATCCGAAGAATCCGTGGGACGCTTTCTCCTACCGAGATGGGTGGATGCCCTTCCCACTGGTCTCGGTAGTTGAGGGAAGGGTAAAGTTCCCCATCCACCCACTGCTTAGGCAGTGTCTGGCGACCTGGCACCTTGCCCCTTGCCAGTTGGTGCCAAATAGCTATAAAATCATAATGGGGTAGTAGAGTTGAATAGGCTTCTAGATATCCACCTCGGTGTCCATGACATTGAGGAAGCGTACGACATCTGCAAGTCGACCGGGGAACCCGATAACTGTTATTACCTCCGGGGAAAACCAAAGATGGTCTCCTTCGTTACTGCCCATGAGGACTCAATGCGCCACGCCAGGAGCGACAGGTTGTTCGTTGCAAGCAACTGGGAGTTTGGCACGGAAGATACCGAAGCCGAGAGGAGGTACATGGTACCTCGTCACTTCGGGCGCCTTCCAAGTAAATATCGAGTTCAATAGCTTGACTTTTCGTCTTTATTTTTCTGCCGAACTGACGTATGTTGGTCTGTTGTACAAAGCTTAGTGAGATAAGGCAGGTGGCCTTATGCGAAGGCTGGAAGAAGAATGATGCTTGGTTCGACGCCGTCCAGCGCTACCAAGGGTACAAAGGCAGGTCTGCTTGGTGCCTCATAGGGTACCTGCCGAGGTACAAGCACTTCTCCAAAAGACAAGGGGCTGAGTACCCTAAGGTCGGGCCTAGCTACCCGCCAGAGGCGTTCGGGCAGCAGCGACCGATCTCACCTGTTTCCGACCCAGACGAGGCGACCGAGGAGCATCAGCCTAGCCCTGAGATGGAGAGGGGTCGTCAAGATTTCGCCACCGTTAACCTCAGGGAGAAGCTACTGGGCAAGCGAACCTCTTCTTCCTCGAGGTCCGCCGACTCTTCTTCCCAGGATGGCCGTAGGGATCCCCCTTCCAACTCTTCCTGCCAACACTCTACCGAGGTGAGGGAAGAGGAGAGGCAAACGAAGAAGACGAGGGGCGAAGAACCACGCCAAACCAAGCCTCGGAAGGAAAGGGCTACCAGTACGATCCCTACAGAGGGGAGGGAGCCGAGGGGGGAAGACGAGGAGGAGTAGGAGAGGAGTGGGGCGGAGGAGCAGCCCTTGTTCCGCTGAGGAAGGCAGGAGGGGAAGACGCCGGCGACGCCTAGAGGAGAGGGTTCATCTCGGCAGGACCCTGTCCAGCCCTTGGTGCCCCATGTTCCAGAGGTTGAGCCGTGGAGGCCATCCTTTCTCCTTGGACCGGGGATGTCGCTGACCTCCGGACATCGGTTACACGGCTGTCCGGCGGTCGCGGCCGCATTGGCTGGTGCATGCACGCTTCCGGGGGACATTGACCGGTTCAGGAGAATGGAAGAGGGTGCACTACACCAGGCTAACCTTACGTCGGCCCTGCTGGTGAGGAACACTTAGCTAGTTTTTCTGATTTTGTAGACGTGCTTCGTGTGATGCTAACCCTTGTCTCTTCTTGTCGTGCAGATCGTACAGAGGTCCCAAGTGGCGCTGGAAAAATCCTGCCAGAGCTGCTCTGAGATTCAATCTCTGCAGGCTGACAAACAAAAGCTCGCAGCAGCTCTGGAAGGGAGCTCGGAGGAGCTGAGGAGGTCTCGTGAAGAATACGCCAAGCTGAATGCAGAAAACGAGGCAGCCATGGAGGAGATCACCAAGAAAAGTGCTGAAAACTATGGGCTCCAGGCTGCGGCGTACAAGATTGAGAAGAGGGCGAAACAGATGGAGGCCTTGAGGAAGGAAAAGGCCGAGATCGATGCTTCACTGCAGGCTGAGAAGGAAGCCTCAGCTAAACTGAGAGCCGAATTTGAGGCTTCTCGGCGGGCAGAGATCGACGCCTCTTTCCGGGATGGGGTGACCCGGGCGACTAAACAATACGAAGATCAACTCGTAGGGCTGGGCGAGGAGCTTTTCGAAATGGGTTGTTTGGCTGTACTCAGAGAGATGGGGATCCCCGAGGATGAACCCATATATCAGAATCTGCCAAAGCTCCCTCGCGCAGAGCCCGAGTCGCCTGCCCCCTCATTCACCAAGGCCCCTCTTAATCCTCCAGCTGGCGAGCCCCAGGTGTCTTCTGAGATCCCCAAAGAGACTCTCGAGGTTCCAGCTATCGATATGACATCTGCCGATCCCGGGGCCGGCAGTGTAGAGGTTCCTCCTACTCCCGCTAGCGGTGATGGTGGCGGAGAGACTGGCAAAGTCTCTGTTATTGACATTGACCAATTACCTTGATGTTGTCTTTTTTATTTTCTGTATCTGGGGGGGGGGGGGGGGGGAGATTGTATTTTTTCTTTTTCATTTGTACATGGAAACATACTATTTTGATCAATGAAATCTTTTTTTGCACCAATCTTTGTGTTTGAATGTTTATTCCATTCTGCGTACAATGGGTGATGAATGCTTGGCTTTGTAGATAATAGGGAATAAGACAGAACATGACAAGTAGTTGAGCTCGGCTACGTAACCGAACTTATCGTATTAAGTTCGTAATCCGAGTGCGTTAGGTTCCGTAACCGTAACGAAGCATTGATCTCGGTAGAACTGGGTGTGCTCGGTCCTTTGACCATAGCGGAATTCGGTTTTGTAATCAGAACTTACGCCGGTCCAATGACCGGGCTGAAGTAGCCGATTTTGATAACCGAACTGGGTGACGAGTCTTGTGACTGCGTCAAAATGCAAGCTAGTCCTGTGACCGAGCTGGAGATGGCAAATCCTGTGACTGCCGAAATGCAAGCTGGTCCCGTGACCGAGCTGTGCGCATGTCCCGAGTTTCATAACTTGGCAAATTTAAAAGTAACAAAACACATTCTTTCATAAAAAATAATTTTATCGACTTTCAGAATTGAGTACAGTTTAAAAATAGTACTTCTTGAGGTGCGTGGCATTCCATGGACGTGGTAGCTGTCTACCCTCCATGTCCTCAAGTTTGTATACAGACTGCCCAGCTACCGAGGTCACCTTGAATGGCCCATGCCAGTTTGGTGCTAGTTTTCCCTCGGTGGGGTTCTTGTCTGCTGGAAGTGTCTTTTTTAAGACTAATTCTCCAGGTGAGAATTTCCTTTCTTTGACCTTCTGATTGTATCCTCTGGCCAGTTGTTGCTGGTAGGAAGCGAGACGGATAGCTGCTGTATCTCTTCGTTCCTCAGCTAGGTCGAGCTCTGTGGGGAGGTTCACATCATTCCGGCCTTGATTGAACAGTTCTGACCTGAGGGTCGGGAGGCCGACCTCAAGTGGAATTACAGCTTCCATCCCGTAGTCCAGGGAGAAAGGTGTAGCCGAGGTCGAGCGCCTTGGGGTAGTTCTGTATGCCCAAAGGACACTCGGTAGTTCCTCTACCCATCTTCCTTTGGCTCGGTCTAGTCTCTTCTTGAGTCCATCGAGCACTACCTTGTTAGAAATTTCAGCCTGTCCGTTGCTCTGGGGGTATGCTGGAGTGGAGTAGTAGTTCCTGATGCCAAGCTCCTGACAGAAGTTCTTGAAGAAGTTGGAATCGAACTGAGTCCCGTTGTCCGAGATCAAGGCTCAAGGCACTCCAAATCTTGTCACAATGTTTCTCCATACGAAGTTTTTAGTATCACTGTCAGTGATGGAGGACAATGCTTCAGCTTCTATCCACTTGGTAAAATAGTCAGTGGCTACTATCAACCATCTTTTATTCCCCGGAGCTCGGTGGAGAGGTCCCACCAGGTCCAGTCCCCATTGGGCAAAAGGCCAAGGACTGGAGAGAGGACTTAGGTCATGTGCTGGCTGATGGAGAGAGTGAGAAAACTTCTGGCACTTCTCACATTTCCTGGCATAGACCTGTGCGTCCTTCTACATGTAGGGCCACCAGTAGCCCTGACTGATAGCTCGGTAAGCCAATGACTGACCTTCAATGTGACTGTCGTAGATCCCTTCATGGATTTCATAAAGGAAGTCCTGGACTTTGCTCGAGTGAACGCACTGGAGGTAAGGGCCATTATAGGACTTTTTATAGAGCTTGCCATCTGGGGAGAGCCAGAACCGAGCTGCTTTCAGCCTGATTTTGTGGGCCTGATTTTTGTCCTTGGGGAGCTGGTCATCCCTAAGGTAGGAAATGAAATCGTCCATCCAGCTTGGGCCGAGGTTAGCACATAGGATTTGCCGAGGTGGGTGGAGTTCTATACTTGGTCTGTCTAGTGCTTCCACTTCGACAGTCCTTTTCCTTCCTTCTTCAACAGCAGAGGCCAAGTTTGCAAGTGCATCGGCGTGAGAGTTGGAATCTCTACTGATCTGCCTGACTTCGGATTTTTGGAACTGAGATAGAAGCTGCTTGGCGTAGGCTAGGTAGGCTGCCATCCTATCGTCACGGGCCTGGTAGTCTCCATTCAGTTGGCTCGTCACCAGTTGTGAATCGCTGAAGACCACCAGTTGCCATGCCCCCATAATTTTTGCACTTCCCAGCCCAGCGATCAGTGCTTCGTACTCAGCTTCGTTGTTTGATGCTTTGAAGTCGAGAGTCAGGGCTTGCTTGATGACAAGGCCCTCCGGAGATTGGAGGACTATGCCAGCGCCAGCCCTTTTGGAGGTTGAGGATCCATCGACGAAGACCTTCCAAGATGAATCGAGGAACTGTTTCCAGGACCGCTCCTGTTCTGTCTCGATCTCGGTGGATGCCCCCACCTCCTTGCCCTCCAGTTCGATGTCGAGCTGGCTCGGTGCCGAACTCGGAGAGGTGAACTCTACGATGAAGTCTGCCAGCACCTGGGCTTTGATTGCCATTCTGGGTTGATATCGGATATCGTACTGCCCCAGTTCGACAACCTATTTGGAGATTCTTCTAGAGAAGTCTGTTTTTCTGAAGAGAGACTTGAGTGGGTGTTCTGTTACAACCACTATGGAATATGTCTGGAAGTAGTGGGAGAACTTACGGGAGGCACTGATGAGTACGAATGCGAGCTTTTCCAATGGCAGGTATCTCGTCTCGGCATCCATCAGGATCTTGCTTGCGTAAAATAGATAGGCCTTTGTTGCCTGTCTTCTTCTCTGATGAGCACCGAGCTCACTGCATGGTCCGAGACCGCCAAGTACAGGTACAGGACCTCACCCTGGGTCGGAGTGGACAGCAGGGGAGGTGAGGAGAGGTATCCTTTGAGCTCCTGGAGGGTATTTTCATACTCCGGCGTCCATTGGAACCCTGAGCTCTTCTTGAGGAGTTGGAAGAAGGGACGACATTTATCTGAAGCTTTGTTAATGAAGCGATTTAATGCTGCTGCCATCCCTGTAAGCCTCTAGACCTGTTTCGCCGAAGTAGGATTCTGGAGGGCCTGGATCGCCGAGATCTGATCGGGATTGGCCTCTATTCCGCGTCTGGTGACCAAGCTACCCAGGAACTTGCCCGAGCCGACGCCGAATGCGCATTTGGAAGCGTTCAGCTTGATCTCGTATTGCTTGAGGATGGCGAAGGTCTGTTGCAGGTCGGTCAAGTGGTCCTGTGACCTTTTAGACTTAACGACCATGTCATCAATGTAGACCTCGACCATCTTTCCGAGCTGGGCCTGGAACATTTTTGTTACCAGCCTCTGGTAAGTGGCACCAGCATTTTTCAACTCAAAGGGCATCACTCTGTAGCAGTAGATGCCTCTGGGTGTTATGAACGCGGTTTTTTCTTCGTCGGGCCCATGCATCGGAATCTGATGGTAACCTCGGTAAGCATTGAGAAAACTCATCCTATCGTGTCCGGCAGTGGCATCGATTAGCTGGTCTATCTTCGGAAGGGGAAAGCTATTTTTGGGACAGGCTTTGTTGAAATCGGTAAAGTCTACGCAGACCCTCCAGATTCCATTCTTCTTTTTGACCACTACTGTGTTGGCCAACCACACAGGGTAGTGGACTTCCCTGATAGCTTCTGCCTCCAACAGCTTCTTGACTTCTTCGGTCACTGCCTCTGCTTGTTGGACCCCAGTCCTGCGAGCCTTTTGGACTCGGGTTTGTGTTCCGGGTCCACATTCAGCTTGTGGCTCATGACTTCGGGGTCGATGTCGGGCATTTCGTATGGGGTCCAAGCAAAGACCTCCTTGTTCTATAATAGGAAGTCAAGCATCTCGGCCTTTTCTTCCTCCGCAAGCTGACTCCCGAGCAGGAAGTACCTCTCTGGATCGCTGGGGTCGATCTTGACCTTGGTGAGGTCCTCTACGCTCTTTTGCTCGGGAGCTCGGCCGACAGCTTCGAGCTCGGCTTCGAGCTCGGTCATATGGACTCGCTACGGTTCTGCTTCACCGGGGACCACGGCCAGGAGGCATTCTCTGGCCATATGTTGGTCACCATGGACGATGATTACTTCGAAGTCTCTATCTCCATTTTGCAACGGGAACTTGAGCTTCTGGTGATGGGTGGAGGGCACAGTTTCCATGTTATGCAGCCAGGTCCTTCCCATAATGGCATTGTATGGGGATTGTGCATCTACCACCAGGAAGTCTGCTGTCATAGAGGCTCCTCCCACTTCGACCTTGAGGGAGATCTTCCCCTTGGGGTATACGGACTTGGAGTTGAAACCCACCAGTGGGGTGCGAGCTTCCTGCAGGTCCTCCTCTCTCAGACCCATTCTCTTGAAGCAGTCAAAATAGAAGATTTCTGAAGAACTCCCGGGGTCCATTAGGATCCTTTTGACATTGAAGTTCTGCAACCTCATAGTCAGGAGCAGGGGATCATTGTGGGGTAGCTGGACCCCGGCCAAGTCTTTGTTAGAGAACCAAATCTTCGGTCTCTCTATGCGTGCCTTTTTTGCTGAGGGACCGAGCTCGGCTGTCATTACTTGCTTACAGTACTGGGCCTTCCTAGCCTCGGTACGGGCCTGGGCGCTTCCCTTGGGAGCGGAGGCTAGGTGGATGACGTCGATGGTCCCTGCCAACTCATCGCCGTCCCGGTCATCGAGTTGGTGTTGTTGAGTATGGTTTACTCTGCCCTCTTCTTTGACGTGGTCTTTTAGGTGCCCGTCCTTCACGAGCCTTTCGAGATGCGCCTTGAAGGCATGGCAATCCTCGATTCTGTGTCCTTTATTTTTGTGATAGCCACAAAACTTGCTTTGGTCTTGGGTGGAGCCATCGCCCTTCATAGGTTGGGGCCATTTGAAGAAGGGCTGTGTTTGAATCTTGCCGAGGAGCTTGTAAATAGGCTCCTTGAAGATGGTGTTGACGGCCTTGTAAGAGGCGCCATTTGGTTTCGGCTTCGTGCTGCCTCCCGAGGTGGGAACAGAACGCGCTGCCGAGCTGGATGGCTCTCTGTTTCGGTCCGCCTCCCTCTTGGCCAACCTCTTGTCCTTCTTTGAGGGTCGGCCCTCCTGCAAATGCTATGGCTTTCCCGAGCTTGGACCTCGTCTTCTTCTTGTTCAACGAACTAGTTCACCTGGGCCATCAGTGCTTTCACTGAGACCACGAGGAACCGCACCAGTTCCTTCCGAAGCTCATTGCCTGGCAACAGAGCTTGTTGGAAGGACTTGATGGCCACCTCGTCGTTGGCATCTTCGATCACGCTGTAGATGGTCCAGAACCTCTTGGCGAACTGAGTGATATTCTCGGTCGGCCTCATTCTGATAGAAATCAGGTCGGCGTCAGTCTTCGGGATGACCCGGTGTGCTTGGAACTTCTCGACGAAGGAGTCCCGGAGCTGTCGCCAGCTTGAAATCGATCCCTCAGAGAGCGCACAGAACCATCGAAGTGGGAGGTCGCCCAGGCTGGTGGAGAAGACCTTGCAGTCGAGGTTTCCGTCGCCACTAAACACCGACATCTTTTGGGTGAAGTGGCGGAGATGCACCTCGGGGTACGAGGTCCCGTCGTAAAGATTGAACCTCGGGATGCTGAACTTATCAAGGAGGGGGCAATCCCTGATTTCCCTGGTGAATGGAGACGTGCCGCGGTTGTCGCTATCTCTGGTAGCCAACCGACCTCGAGTGAGGCTAGCGAACTCCATATTCTGATGCACGGCCAACTTGATTTGTTGATTGATCCACTTAGCCATGTCGGGGTCGGCACCCTGGCTTTGTTTCTGGCGCTGCTGCTGGTCAGCGCTGGCGTGAGTGCTACTCAAGCCCTCTTCGCGAGCTCGGTCACGCCTTTTGTTTATGATTTGCCTCAAGTCCAGCCGAGCTTTAGGAGCTTTCCGGGCTCGCTGCTGTGCACGAGGCACGAGTGGAGTCTCGGCCGGGGCCTTCTTCCCCTCGAGCTGCTGTTGGAGCTGGAGGATATGAGCTCTTTGCGCTTCAATGATTTGGTTTTGGGCCCTAATTGCTTTGGCATGTGCCCTGTCATCCTCTTCCAAGGCCATGTCGTTGTCGCCATCGTCATTGAGGTGCACGTGGTCCTCTTCCATGTGGTCCTGGTGGTGATACTAGCGTGGATCAGACTGCGCTGGAGCCTTGCCCCGTTGGGACTGTCCCTGAGGAGGAATGTCCTTACGGGGTAGCTCGGTGAGGATAATGTCCAGGCGTGGACGCTCTGCCGAAGAGGAAGTCGGCCTAACCCGTTCCAGCAAGGGTCCGTGATGAGGGAGTGCTGCTGCACCCCTTGACGGCGAAGGCGTCTGGGTGATAGGCGATCCCACACTCTTCATCCCAGGTTCTCCGCCAACCCTCGTCCGTTGAGGGTTAGGAGGCGTTTGTCTGGCTGCTTCTTCCTGGTTCGTCACCAGTGCTCCCGCCTGGTTCGTCAGCAGTGGAGGTGGCATGAGGGGCAGGAACGTCTCTGGATGCTTGGACCTGGATGGTTCAGCAGTGCTCTTTCCCTTCCTAGCTTTTGGAGGCATGGCTGTTAAGATGAAGATATGGACTTTTCAAGTCGATTCCCACAGACGGCGCCAAATTGTGCGTGCCTAAAACTTACGAACTTGGTTTAGATGGTAATGGGGGTTACGGAGATGTTTTTTAGCTGATCGGGAACGTCGCCGATTACCTTAAACCTAAAAGGGAGAGAAGACAGAGGTCAGGGCCCTGGGCTGCTGCCAGCCGAAGGCACTCCGACGCCTGAGTTAGTGCAGTCACTGAACTAGGGTAAAGTGGGGAAGAAGGTTTAGCAAAAATGGCAGAGTGTATGCTCTATCTTGCGTACCTGTTCATGGCTTACCATGCAAGTATTTGTAGAAGAGAATGGAAGGTTCCATAGTGGAGGTAGGTGAGGATACTTGTCCCACAGCCCATGCCTAGGACCCTTGATGGGGGTAGGTGAGGGTAGTGTCCCATCGGATCTCTCCTCAAATCCTTCACATAAATGTGGATGTGATAGGGAGGATCCCTTATCAGTATCCGGCGGCCACCCTATCTGTCAGGGTGCTCTGTAATGTGGCCGTCCCATCTCATAATAGAGATTAGACGCCCAACGCCCATCTCGGTCAAGTGGACCGAGATGGATATCATCAAGGTCGGGCTCGCTTGAGGTCGGGTACTGTTACCGAGACGCTCGAGGCTGAGCTAGGGGTGTAAATCTGGGCCGTGCCGTGCCGGCACGGCCCACTGAAGGAGGGCCCGGCCCGGGCCACGGCCCACGTAATTACACGGGCCGTGCCGTGCCTGGCCCAAGGGCTCAGGGGCCAGCCCAGCCCGGCCCAGGGCACGACTCTGGTCGTGCCGTGCTGGGCCGGGCCCTAGTCGGGCCTGGGCCGTGCAGCCCGTGGGCGGCCCACAATATTTTTTTTTAAAATTTTTTTTTTTTAGGTTCTTTATGTCTTTTTTTTAGGTTCTTTAAAAAATATGTCTTGGACCAATTTCACTAAAATAAAGAAATTAAGAGAAATAACAAGTAGAATAACACTAATGATGTTTTGAAAAAATACATCAAATAAATTGTATTTCCTTGAAATTTAAGTTACAAAAGTTCAAAAAAATTACAAGTTTGAACTTGGATCAATATATATAATGAAATTCAAACCTTCTAATAAATGAAAAAGAATTACAACTTTAAAAACCTATGATACATTCTAAAAAATAAATTACAACTTTATAAACCTATGATACATTCTAAAAAATAAATTACAACTTTAGAAACTTATGATACATTCTAAAAAATAAATTACAATTTTACAAACCTATGATACATTCTAAAAAATAAATTACAAGTTGAAAGCCTATTATACATTCTAAAAAAATTATACTATGATATATGTAACCCTGCTAGCTCGTCTTCTATCTCGATCTCATCATCATCGAGGTGTTGTTCCCTATCATGTGCTTGATACCAATCCCGTAAGCACATGCAGGTCTCAACGGTTTCTTCTGAGAGCATAGTCCTCCTAGGGTCAATAAGGCGCCCACTTGCACTAAATGCTTGCTCTGATGCAACTGTAGACACTGGTATTGTTAGAATATCACGGGCTATGGCGGAAAGCACGGGAAACTTAGTTTCGAATGATTTCCACCATGCCAAAAGATCAAAATCATCTTCATCTTCATCCTCGACCACAATAGGATCGCTCCCCAAGTACATTGTTAATTCATTAAGGTTGTAAGATCCTCCGGAAGAAGAGGAGTTACTTCCATGAGATTTCTTCAAAATACTCCAAATAGCCTTCTTTTTTCCTTTATGTACTTGGGGAGGGCCTGTTGGGACCGTGGGTGCTATCGATCTACCTAATCGGGTGGCATAATCCAAATAAAGTGTTTCTAATTTTGTCTTAATTGTTGTAATGTCATTTATATTAGTTGTATTCATATTAGAGTTTATTTCATCAAGAAGGGTTTCTACACCCTGTAATTTCAATCTAGGGTCTAATATAGCAGCTATACAAAATGTTAAAGGAGCTATTCTCCAATATGATGAAAACTTTGCCTCCATTTGTATACACATGAGTTGAAAAATTGGAAAATCTCTATACTTTTTAAAAGTAATACTTATTTCAAAAAAATGGGATAAAGCTTGATTTAATGTGGGATAATATACCCCAGAAAAAAACAATGTTGCATCATGAAAAACTTCTAAAAAATCTCTTATTATCTCAAGAAGGGTCCATTTATCATCACTTATAAAAATATTTTCATGCTCCAAATAAAGTTGACAATATTGATTTAGTGCCATTTTATAGGCACATGATTCTTTTAACATTTTATAGGTAAAATTCCATCTATGCTTTACATCATATGATATTTTCTTTGGTCTTAGATTCAAATTTACACATATGTCCCTCCACCATTGTTTTCGCGAGGGAGAACAAAAAATGTATCCTACAATCCATTTAATAGTCTCTAAATCATCTCTAATTAATTTCACCCCTACTTGTACAATAAGATTTATGATGTGGCATGCACATCTATTGTGAAATAGATCTCCATTTAAATCAAGTTGAATTGATTGTTTTATTAACTCTACTACGACATTGTTAGTGCTTGCATTATCTAAAGTTATAGAAATTATTTTATTTTCAATTCTATATTCTCTAAGTTTTTCAAGGATGGTGGACCCTATCCTAGCACCAGTGTGTGGAAATTCTAGCATAGAAAACGAAATTATTCTTTTCTGCATCACCCAATCACTATCAATAAAATGTGATGTGATTGCAATGTACCCCAGATTTTGTTTGGAGGTCCATAAATCTGAAGTTAAAGCTATTTTTCCAGGTATATTTTCAAAAACATTTTTTAAATTCTCTTTTTCTTTCAATAAAGTTTTTATTGCATCATTTCTAGCAGTAATTCTAGATATTCTTTGCCATGAAGGAACAAAGGCAGACCTCAAAAATCTTTCAAAACGTCGATCTTCGGAAAGTACAAATGGATAATGGGAAGAAACTATATACTTAATAAGTTGATATCTAGCATTAGTAGGGTCATAATTGAAAATTCCTAAACCGCCAGATGAATCTGTTTGAGAAAGTTGTGTTTGAACCATCCCACGGCTCCCACCTTTTCCCTCATCGTTAGCGTTTTTCGCTTGGTCGCTTAGACACTTTTTCATGTGTCTATTAAGGTGCCCAGTGCCACTTGATGATTTGGCACTGAGGAGATCTTTGCAAATTTTACATTGTGCCTTTTCCTCTGTTCCTCCCGTGGGACATGGGACAGTAACTTTAGTAAAACAATTCCATACATGAGAAGTCAATCTTGATTTTCTCTTCTTTTTAGTTGCAGCAACCGAAGACGATGCTGGATTTTGGGGATTATTGCTATCTACTTCTATGTCCTGATTTTGATCTAAATGAATAAATCCAGGATCTTCCTCATTTAGAGAGAAGTCAAGGTTGAAAGGTTGTGATGGTCCAGCCATTTTTCTAAATAAAAGATAAAAAAATTTTTGATAAATAATTATGTATAATGTGTTTTTTGTGATAATTTATATAAGAAAGGGGAGAAGATGTGACTTAATATATAATATTACTATGTATATTATTACTAAGTAAAACTCAAAATTAAAGAAAATAAATACCTTTATGAGAGAGGCTGAAACTTGAAAGGGAGAGCTAATGGAGAAGTTCTTCTTAGTTGAATCCTCCACTTTAGAGAAGTCACCCTCACTCTTCACTTCTTAGAAAACTTTGTATAGAGAGCTTAGACTTTAGAATGAGACTTAAGAGAGCTTAGAGCCTTAGAACTTTAGAGGGAGTGTGAGAAATGAGAGAGTAGATGAGTGTAGAGAAATGAGAGAGTAGATGAGTGTAGAGAAATGAGAGGAATAAGGGCTATTTATAGAATTCTTAAGTGATAAAATGACATAAAATACCCCCTCATATGACCGTTTTATAGCAGTTGGGGGGGTATAATGGTAAAAAATGATCAAAAGACACTAATACCCTCCCATATGACCGTTTATAGCTGTTGGAGGGGGTTAAAAATGTAAAAAGACCTTTTTTTGGGAAGTGGGGGGGGATTTTTTGAAAAAAAGAGCCGTTGGGCTCTCTGCGGGCCGTGCCCGGGCCGGGCCGCCCGTGGGCCTGGCCGTGCCTCGGGCCGGGCCGGGCCGCCCGCGGGCTCTGGGCACTGGACCAGCACGGCACGGATTTTAGCCGTGCCGTGCCGGGCCGTGCCTCGGGCCTGGGGGACCTGGGCCCAGCACGGCCCATCAGGGCTTCCGGGCCGGGCCGGGCCGGGCCGGCCCGTTGACCAAGTCAACGGGCCCAGGCACGGCCCAGGCACTGTTTTTTTGTGCTGGGCCCGTGCTGGGCCTGGGCCGCCCGCCCATATTTACACCTCTAGGCTGAGCCCAGAAAGGGCGTGGCCGATACACTTACAGGGTCCAGCTCCAACCCGGTGCCAGCTGGCACGCTGCCGAGCTGGGTGAATGGGGTCGGTGTAACCCTTAAGTCAGTATTATTGCCCAGGTCGGGGATAACCTCGGTATTAGGTGATCACCCCACACAGTTGACAAGTTCTCACTTTCTAGAGCTCTCATTAGATTAGAGGTCTAAATATCATCATCTTTATTATATGTATTGAAGTTTTATTCCATCTATATGCGTCTGGTTTTAAGAATGCTACCTTTGATGTTTTTTTTTTTTGGTAAGCAAGAATATCATTAAAGAAAAGAAAGGGACCCCATCTAACAATACAATTTTCGGAGGGGCCATAACACACCCAATATGGAAAGTCCCATTTCCAACAAAAATCCCTCCCTAATCGCTACTAATAGAGGAGTAAAGTTTAGCGAAATATAGGCTTCCCCGTTAAGGCTTCTAGGAATATGGAAAAAGTCCAAGAGAGAAATAATTGTATAAAATTCTATGAATACTACCATGACACTTTAAACTTTTTAAAAGCAATCTTCTCTATCGGTGTTGACCAACTCTAATTTGTAACTCTATTGATTTTGATTCGTTACAACTGATAAGTGTGTAAATTGTTTAGTTGAGGATTTTTAAGAATATAAATAACACTTTTACGAAGGTGATCGGAAGATTGGTATTAGGGTTGAAGATTGGAATGTGGGTCCTTAGTTTTTGTTTCTGATTTGAGAAATGCAAATTTTAAAAATAGGTCTGGACATTTTATATTTAATGCACAGAGTTTTTATTGTAAACATAGAATTGATTGTAAAAACCATTCTACCTTAGAGATTTAGTTGTGATTTTCATTTCTAGGTTTTAGATTTTGCTAAAATGTAATTAATTTCAGTTTATTATACGATTTACACTAGATTAACCCATGCATTGCATGGGCTTTATGCTACTCCCAATTTTATTATTAAAGCCTAGCCTTTTCTATTCAATTTTGACCAGATTCTATTCGATTTTGATATTTTTTTATTGAGTATTAGGGCCCGTTTGGATGTTTACAAAGTACAATATTTATAGATTTACACATTAAAGAAACTAGTACAAAATAGAATAGCGTATTATTGAAATATTATAATATCTTTTCTATTTAGCAATTTCTGAAGAATATTACAGATTTTAGATTGAGTTATTTGGAAGGTATGTAATTTTAATACATACTAAAAATATCCAAAACAAGAAGTTAATATTGTAATATATATTAGAATAAGTTTTTATTAAATACTTAATTTATATGTAATTGTCATGTTTGGATGAAAAAGTAGTGTGGTAAATTAAAGTTCAACTACCATTTTTCTTTCATTAGCTAGCTATTTTTCTTTATCACATAAAACTATGGTAATGTGTAGTAAAGTAAAGTCAATACAAAGGGCAACTACTTTAAAACTCTCTCCTACTTTACTTCACCACATACTTCATATTACCTTACTCTACCTCATCTTTTACCATGATGTCACATCAACATTTATCTTATTTTATAACACATATAATCCCTCCACCATGTTTGGATGCAAAAGTAGTGTCGTAAAATAAAGGTCTAGCTGCCATTTTTTTTTACCATAAACTTTATTACAAGTCACTTCTTCTTCACTATATAAACTACAGTAAAGTATGATAAAGTAAAGTAAAATAAAATGAAACTAGTTTTACCACTCTCTCCCACTTTACTTTACCATATTATTTACTTCACCATATATTTTATCTCACCTTTACTTTACCTCACCTTTATCGTGATGTGACATTTACCTTTACTTTACATTACCATATATGTAAATAAGTACATTATCATAAATTTT
Organism: Umbellularia californica; assembly: GCA_028538565.1. Classification (NCBI taxonomy): domain Eukaryota; kingdom Viridiplantae; phylum Streptophyta; class Magnoliopsida; order Laurales; family Lauraceae; genus Umbellularia; species Umbellularia californica. The sequence goes on along the minus strand of JAPQWN010000010.1, from coordinate 37,707,760 downwards.
GTGAACTTCTTTACTTTACTCTACCACTTTGTGAATTTTGAAAGATTTTTATATTATATAAAATCTTCTACAGGGGGAGAGTTGTAGGAAAAAATATTCAGTTTTTTGAAAGAAAATGATATTTTCTTAATATTTTTCTTGGGTTACCAAACACACAAATTTGTATTGACACAAAAAAAATGTTACTTATGCCTCTTCAGACATCTTCAACATCAAAGAAGTCACATGAAGTTGCATCAAGCCACATAAGTGTGATTTCCAAAGCTTTCACACCATTTTGGAAGAGTTTTAATACCATTTCATGGGTGATGGTTCTTCACGCAACAGAATGTGTGATGCTACTACAAGTATCAAATCTTCTCAAAACCATTTGAAAACCTAAGATCCTTAAACACAGCCTTAAGGAGTGTATACGTGAAGTTTTGGGCAATTTCAACATCATTTGGCTTGACTTCAGTCCTTTAGTAGCCAAACAGAAGTTGCCGGTGACAGTAAATTTGGGGACCCTCTTCCACAAAATAGCGCACACAGTTGGTCTCAAAATACCACTAGAGTGCTCTAAATCAAAATTTTGCCCATTCCGACACCGTTTGGCTCAAAATGAAAAAGTCGCGTTCACCTCGCGACAAAGTCAGCCCTTCCAGCGACAATAGCATCGGAGACATCAAATCCTCAATTAGAGCCTGTGGGTGTCTTAAAATACATCAAAGAGGCTTTATGTCAAAATTCAAGTTAATCCGACATCGTTTGACCTAACATCAATTTCCAAGCAGCAGAACCAGGCCTCCTGGCGATGGAGATAGCCAAAATCACCACTCTTCAAATAAAGCACATGGATGGTCTCAATATACTTCTACAGGGCCGCATATCAAGTTCCAAGTCATTTCAACAACATTTAACTTAACTTTGGCGCCCCATTAGCAATAGTAGGTCTCCTTGCGATGGAGCCCCTCAGGACCCTGATTTTTAAATCAGAGTTGATGGATCATCTTAAAATGATCCTACAACGCTCTCCATCAGATCTCAGGTCATTCAGACATCGTTTGACCATACTTCAAAGCGTGACATCTCTCGAGCGACAAAATCGAATCTACTGGCGACAAGACTCCTAACAGCTTCAAATCTTAGACAAAAGCCTATGGTTGGTCTTATTTCTTGTCCACGAAGCTTCACCTCAAGTTTTAGGTCATGTCGACATTGTTTGGTCCAGTTTTGGCTTCTACCGACAAATCGACACCCCTATGTGACAAAGTCTTCGATTTCTCATCAAGTTTTCTACAAGGAAATTATGCAAAAAAATGTACAAAAATACTAGAGAAAAATATGCCAAAGAGAGAAAATATGACAACAAAGTCCACTGCGAGGATTATGCTTTTGAACCTCGTTTAACAAAATAACATGCGGAACTTGGCCTATAATCACATACAGCAACGCTTATATAGTTGTGTGGGTTGTTTTCATGATACTGAGGTTACTCCTGATCTAGGTAAAAGTACCGATAATGATCGCCTCAATCTCGTTTTCTCCAGCTCGGCAATTGTGCCAGCTGGCGCCAGGCTGGAGCTAGCCCCGGTAAGAATGCCAGCCATGCTTCTCTGAGCTCGGCCTCATGCGTCTCGGCAGCAGTGCCAGAAGAGGACCGGGGGAAAATCCGGTGCCATGAGAGTGGGGGAGCCAACAACTCAGTCAGGCTCGACGTTGAAGGGGGTGATGGCACCTCCCAAGCGAGACGACCCCCTGCTGGAACGCCTCCTGCAAGATCCTCCTCGGGAGGAGCGTCCCCGTTAGGATGTTCTCCCGCTGGAGCAAGCTCGTTAGGACATTGCCGTCCATCAGGACATTGTTGTCCATCCGGAGCGTTCTCGACGGGACGATACACCAATGCCCTCTAGGTCGTGCCAATCCTGTCACCAGGACGACGTGGACGACGATGTACTCTTCAAGGACAACGACGACGTACTCCCCGAAGACGAAGACGTGCTCCCCGAGGGCGTCGCCGACGTACTCCTCTGGGATACTAGGCCATAGAACCTCTATATCTAGAAGCAAGAGAAACTGATCCGCCAACTCCGGAGATAGCTCCGAGAGAAGGGAAAGACCCCGGCCAAGGCGAGCCAGCGAACCCAGTGGGCCCTGGAAGTCAAACGGGACTTGAGGCAAGTCCTGACGAATAACAGGCGCGACCGAGCCTGTGATGAAGGCTCGAGCAGCAGTCATCTCAACGAGGGCCCTAAGAAGCCGTGCCAAAATCCAGAGGACGAGTTCGACCAGAGAGAATGGCTTAATCACAGGTCAGACAGACAATCCAACAGAACATGGAGGTGGTCGGCTTCACCCGAGATTGGCTGAACGCCTAAGACACCGATGATCACAGCACGTCTCCATTTTCTCAGTAGATCAGGGACTATGTACTCCCTGAGAAGTTCAGCGTCCCTAGGTTCAGTCTATACGACGGGGCTTCAGACCTAGAGGTGCACCTCCGGCATTTCACCCAGAGAATGTCGGTATGGGGTGACGTCAGCGACCTGAATTGTAGGGTCTTTTCCTCCAGTTTGGGCGACCTTCCCTTGCGGTGGTTCTGCGCGCTCCCCAAGGGATCAGTTTCGAGCTGGTGGCAGCTCCGAAACTCCTTCGTAGAAAAGTTCCAGGCGTATAGAGTCGTCCTGAAGACGGATGATGACTTGATGGCCATCAAAATGAGGCGGACCGAAAGCATCACTCAGTTCGCCAAGAGATTTTGGACCATTTACAACCAGGTAGAAGATGCCACCGATAGAGTGGGCATCAGGTCCTTCAAACAGGCTTTGCTGCCAGGCAACGAGCTTCGCAAGGACCTGGTACGGTTCCCTGTGGTCACTGTGAAAGCACTAATGGCCTAGGTGAATCAGTTCATCGAGCAGGAGGAAGATGAGGCCCGAGCTCGTGAGAGTTTCAGCGTCTGTCAAGAAGATAGACCCTCCTCGACGTCCAAAAAGGATAAGAAGTTATCCTGAAGGGAGGAGGTAGACCGAAGTAGGACGTCGATGTGTTCGATGAGGCCCTCGGTTCCTACATCGGAGAGTAGGAGAAAGCCAAAACCAACTGTTGCGTCCTACAAGGTCGTCAACACAATCTTTAAGGAGCCCATTTACAAGCTCCTTAGCAGAATTAGGATGCAGCCTTTCTTCAAGTGGCCCCAGCCCATGAAGGGTGACCCCTCCACCCACGACCAGGGCAAGTTCTGTGCTTACCACAAGCAAAATGGGCACAGGACCGAGGATTGCATGGCCTTTAAGGACCACCTCGAAAAGCTCGTAAAGGACATGCACCTCAAAGATCTCATCAAAGAAGAGGGCATGGTCCACCGAGCTTACCAGCGTCAGCCCGATGACGATTGGGACAACGATGAGCCAGAGGGCATCATCAACGTCATCCACCTAACTCCTGCGCCTATGGGGAGCAACCAGGCTCGTGCCAAGGACAGGAGGGCCCTGCACGGTAAACAGGTGATGATGGCAGAGCTCGGCCCCTCTCCCAAGAAGGTTAGGAAGGAGAGGCCCAAGATTTGGTTCTCGGACGAAGACTTAGACGGGGTCCAGCTTCTCCATAACGATCCACTGCTCCTGACCCTGAGGTTAAAGAACTTCAAGGTCAAGAGGATCCTTATGGACCTCGGGAGCTCGTTGGAAATCCTCTACAATGACTGCTTCAAGAAGATGGGTCCGACGAGGAGGACCTGCGAGAAGCCCGCACTCCGCTGGTGGGCTTCAGCTCCAAGCCAGTGTACCCCAAGGGAAAAGTCTCCCTCCAAGTCCAAGTTGGAGGTGCCTCCATGACAGTCGACTTCCTAGTGGTGGACGCACCATCCCCGTATAATGCAATAATGGGGAGGACTTGGCTGCACAACATGGAAGCGGTGCCCTCCACCGGCCACCAGAAACTCAAGTTCCCGTTGGAGAACGGGGACTGAAGAGTCGAGGTGATTACGGTTCGGGGCGACCGGTAAATGGCCAAGTAGTGCTTGATGGCTATGGTTCCTGGCGAAGCAGAACCACAACAGGTCCACATGGCCGAGCTGGAAGCAGAGCTCGAAGCAGTTGGCCGAGCTTCCGAACATAAGAGCATTGAAGACCTCACCGAGGCCAGGATCGACCCCCACGATCCCGAGAGATATTTTCTACTTGGCAGCCAGCTTGCAGAAGCTGAGAGGTCCGAGCTGTTTGACTTCTTGTTACAGAGCAAATAGGTCTTCGCTTGGACCCCCTACGAGATGCCTGGCGTCGACCCCAAAGTCATGTGCCACAAGCTAAATGTGGATCCCGGGTACAAACCTGTAGTTCAGAAAGCTCGCAGAACTGAGATCCAACAAGCTGAGGCCGTCATAGAAGAGGTCAAAAAGCTGTTGGAAGCTAGAGCAATAAGGGAAGTCCATTACCCGGAATGGCTGGCCAATACAATGGTTGTCAAAAAGAAGAGTGGGAGATGGAGGGTTTGCGTGGACTTCACCGACCTCAACAAAGCCTGCCCAAAAGACAACCTCCCACTCCCAAAGATCGACCAGTTGATCAACGCCACTGCCGGGCACAAGAGGATGAGTTTCCTCGATGCCTACCGAGGTTACGATCAGATCCCGCTGCATGGGCCTGACGAAGAAAAATCAGTGTTCATAACACCTAGAGGCATCTATTATTACAAAGTGATGCCCTTTGGGTTAAAAAATGTGGGGGCAACTTACCAGAGGCTGGTAACCAAGTTGTTCCAGGCCCAGCTCGGCAAATCAATCGAAGTATACATAAACAACATGGCTGTCAAGTCTAAAAGGTCACAGGACCACTTGATGGACTTGAGTCAAACGTTTACTGTCCTAAAAGAGTTCCAGCTCAAGCTGAATGCGTCGAATGCGCATTCGGCGTCGGCTCCGGCAAATTCCTAGGGAGCCTGGTCACCAGGAAAGGGATTGAAGCCAATCCCAAGCAGATCTCGGCGATCCAGGCTATCCAAAGTCTGACTACAGCAAAATAGGTCCAGAGGCTCATAGGAATGATGGCCGTACTTAATCGCTTCATAAGCAGAGCTTCAGATAAGTGCCGCCCCTTCTTTTAGCTTTTAAAGAAAAGCTCGAAATTCCAATGGACCCCAGAGTGCGACCTAGCCCTTTAAGAACTCAAAGGCTATTTATCTTCTCCCCCTGCTGTCCACTCCTGAGCAGGGAGAGACACTGTACTTATACTTAGCAGTCTCAGACCACGCAGTGAGCTCGGTGCTTATCAGAGAAAAAGACAGGCAGCAAAGGCCTATATACGCGCAAGCAAGATCCTGCTTGACGCTGAGACAAGGTACCTGCCATTGGAGAAACTTGCACTAGCGCTCGTCAGCACCTCTCGCAAACTCTCCCATTACTTCCAGACATATACCATAGTGGTTGTTACAGAACATCCACTCAAGTCCCTTTTTAGAAAGGCAGACTTCTCTGGAAAGGTCTCGAAATGGGCCGTTGAACTGGGGCAGTATGATATCCAGTATCAATCCAGAGTGGCGATCAAAGCCCAGGTTCTGGTAGATTTCATCGTGGAGTTTACCTCTCCTAGTTCAGCACCAAGACAGCTCGATACCGAACTAGGGGACAATGAGGGAGAAGAAGTCAACGAGACCAAGATGGAGTAAGAGCGATCTTAGAAGCAGTTCCTTAATTCAGCCTGGAAGGTCTTCGTTGATTGATCCTCAACATCGAGAAGGGCTGGCGTAGGCATAGTCCTCCAATCTCCAGAGGGCCTTGTCATTTAGTAAGCCCTAACAATTGACTTTAAGGCATCCAATAACGAAGCTGAGTATAAAGTACTGATCGCGGGTCTCGGCATTGCTAAAATCCTGGGGGCACGGCAATTGGTAGTTTTCAGCGACTCTCAGCTGGTGACGAGCCAATTGAGCGGAGAATACTAAGCCCGTGATGATAGGTGGCAGCCTACTTAGCCCATGCAAAGCAATTTCTCTCTCAGTTCGAAAGGGTTGAAGTCAAGCAGATCGATAGAGATTCGAATTCTCACGCCGACGTGCTTGCCAACCTAGCCTCTGCTATTGAGGCCGGGAGGAAAAGAACTGTCGAAGTGGAAGCACTGGATAAACCGAGCCGAAGCTCCACCCACCTCGACAAGTCTTGTGTGCAGACCTTGGCCCGAGCTGGATGGACCCAATCATCTCCTACTTGAGGAACGATCAGCTTCCTGAAGATAAGAGCGAGGTTCACAAGATCAGGCTGAAGGCAGCTCGATTTTGGTAATCTCCTGATGGCAAACTCTACAAAAAATCCTACACTGGCCCTTACTTCCGGTGCGTTCATCCAAGCAAAGTCGAAGACTTCCTTTATGAAATTCATGAGGGAATCTGCGGCAGTTACATTGGAGGGCGTCACTGACATATAGGGTTATCAGCCAAGGCTACTGGTGGCCTTACATGTAGAAGGACATTCAACTCTATGCCAGAAAATGCGAGAAGTGCCAGAAGTTCTCTCACTCCCTCCATTAGCCAGCGTAGGACCTGAGCCCACTCTCTAGTCCATGGCCTTTTGCCCAGTGGGGATTAGACCTAGTGGGCCCACTTCATCGAGCTCCAGGGAATAGGAGGTGGCTAATAGTAGCCACTGATTATTTCATCAAATGGATAGAAGCAGAAGCACTATCTTCCATCACAGAGCATGACAAGAAAAGCTTCGTATGGAAGAACATCGTCACAAGGTTTGGAGTACCTGGAGCTCTAATTTCAAACAACGGGACCCAGTTTGACTCCAATCTTTTCAAGAACTTCTGCCAGGAGCTAGGCATCAGGAACTATTATTCCATTCCAGCCTACCCACAGAGCAACGGCTAGGCCGAAATCGCAAACAAAGTGGTGCTGGATGGACTCAAAAAGAGGCTCGACCGAGCTAAAGGAAGATGGGTGGAAGAGCTCCTGAGTGTTCTTTGGGCATATTGATGGAACGCGCTCCGAGGCGCCGTGGGGCGGCTACCGGGGTCGGCGGAACGTGGGAGTCCGTCGGGTCCGGCCCTTTCGCGCCCTGGCGGGCCCTGAAGCGTGCATCAACATTTCTTTGTGTGGGTGTGCCAGATTTTCTATTTTACTTGGAATTGCAAGTGGTAATCCGGAGATCAACCTTCGCAAGTAAAAAGGAAATCAACTTCTTTCAAGTTTTCCATTGCACAAATATTTAAGAAAAGAGACATTTTCTTGGTTTGCCGTGAAAGGCGATTTTGTTTGGCATTTATAGCCGATTTTGGCGTTTATAGCCGATTTACAATTCTTATCAATAATGAAAGACAAGAGTTGTGATTTTTGTCTCTTTTAGAAAAATACAAACTACAATGAAAAGCAAGAAAAGGAAGATCTAACTTTTCAGGAGATTGTGGGGGACTCGTTCAGATTGACGGTCGCAAGCCATGTATGGGCTTCGCCATCATCCATGCAGATGAGAACAGAAGATGCTCTTGATTCGCTTGGCTTGGCTATAACCTCAGGTTTTTAGAGGACAAAGACCAAGAGAAGGTCCTATGTCCAATAAAAAGCTAAGTAGACGGGCTGAAAAGCCACGTCTAAGCCATTGGAGGCAGCAGGAGAAGGCAAGGACCTTGGGGGGGGGGGGTGCCCCCCAAGGGACTTTTGTCACCTTGTAGTGGTGGCCGGTGCAGAACTTCAGCAGAGTTTTTCTCTCTTTTTCTTTCTCTCAGATCTCTTTCTGATCCTTTTTTTCTGATCCTCTGATTTTCTCCTCTTTTTTCCGATCCGAATTTCAATGGAATGCTCTCCTATTTATAGGCTTTTGGTAGCCATTTAGGAGGGTTTATGAGTCTTAATGGCTTTAATGGGAGGAGTTACAAGATTTATTCCTTGATTTTGTAACTCCTTTTTCCTTGAATCTGATTGGCCGATGGAGATTAAGGGCTTTTAATCACCTTAATTACCATAATGGGAGGAGTTTCATGGTTTAAATGCCATGAATCAATTGACTTGTAACTCCCAAATGCTTGCTTCTGATTGGGCCGTCCAAAGAAATGAATTAATGACTGCAATAAAGCTAGTCAATTAACCACATTAATTGGTCGCCGAGCAGTCGAAGAGTCGCGGGCCGTGCCGTGTCTTCTGGAATTCTTCTGGCGATGATCATCGATGGATCTACATGCTGATCGACATCGGATGAACATGTAACTTCAGACATTGATAGCTAAGAGTGGGCCGGTGACATCTGTCTTGTCGATTTCACGATCGGTCGGACAGAAAGTGCACTTTCTTGGTCGACCGATTGGCGATCTTAGAGCGATCAATGATGATTTTATGCTTTTGGAGGTTGACCCGTGATTTTGACGGATGTCAGAGGATATGAGTCAATTTCAAGCACTAAAAATCACATTTTCAGGAAACCACAGGGGCCAAAGTGCGCGAAACGCGAAAAAAAAACGGAAAAAACGGGTCACCGGCGGAAAATCCGGTGACCCGGACCTCCATGGTCGCCGGCGACCATGGACCGGCGACCATGGGCCATGGTCGCAGGGGCCTGCGACCATGGGCCATGGTCGCAGGGGCCTGCGACCATGGGCCATGGTCGCAGGGGTCTGCGACCCTGGGGGATTTTTCCCCTTCGGAGCCCGTTTTGCGGTCGTTTTGAGGTCTTTTTCGTCGCAGTTTTCTTCTGTATTTTTCTTGACATTTCTTCTCATTTATTGGCTTGATTTCCCTGTAGAAAACTTGATGAGAATCCTTGCATTTTTAAAGTGCAAAGTTTCCAATTTTCCGGGAAAGCCGAAGACTTTGTCGCGTAGAGCTGCTGATTTTCCGCCAGAAGCTGAAACTTGGTCAAACGATGTCGGAATGACCTGAAATTTGTGGTGAAGCCTCCTGAGCAATAAATAAGACCAACCATAGGCTTTTGTTTGAGTTTTGAAGCCGTTTTGGGGTCCCGTCGATGCTTCACTTGATTTTGCTGCGGGGAAAATGCCGAGCTTTGATATGTGGTCAAACGATGTCCGATTGACCTGAAATTTGACGGGGAGCCTATTGGAGTCATTTTGAGACGTTCCATGGGCTCCGTTTTGGATGTCATGGTCCCGGGTTGCTCCGCCGCCGGTAGGCTTGATTTTCTCTCGGAGCATCGAAACCTGGTCAAACGTTGTCAGAATGACCTGAAATTTGACGTGCAGCCTTTTGGAAGCATGTTGAAGCCACTCATGCACTTGGTTTGATGAGCGAAGGCTTCGGTGGTTCCCGCCGCCGGGAGGCTTGATTTTGCTGCTCGAGCATTGATGGAGGGTCAAACGTTGTCGGTTTGACTTGAAATTTGGCATAGAGCCCTTTTGAGACATGCTGGAGTCATCTGTAGGCTTTGATCGAAGTTTTGACGTCTCCGATGATGTCGCCGCCGGGAGCTCCCGTTTAGCTGTCGGAGAAGTGAAGTTAGGCCAAATGTTGTCGAAATGGCCCGAAACTTCATGTGTACTCTTCTCTTGGGTATCTTGAAGGATCTTGCAGTTTTTGTTTGATTCTGACAAGATTTGAATTTTTGGAGAAATTGCATTGCCTATTTATGGCAGGTTGCGACTCCATGCAGCTTTCTTGATGTTGAAGAGGCAAAGTGACATTTTTGGTGTCAACAAATGCCCCCTCGAGGTACAGCGACGAATTGCTTGACTTTTGTAGTCGATGTGCCTCGAAGAGATTTTTGAAGGAGAGCTTGTGTCTTGACCAAGAGTCTTTGAGCAATCTTTCCTTTGGTATAGTAGCCTTTGAGCTTCCAGGGGAATTTTATGGTAGTGAAAGGAATCACACACCATCTCGAGGCAAAGTTTTGAAGATGACATCAGGGATGTGGATTTGGGTTTCTGTTTTTGATCTTGTGACCTAACCAGCTATATATGGCAGGTTAGGGGATCGGGTTTTGGTTTTGACCTTGTGACCCAACAAGCTGTATGTGGCAAGTTGGGGGATCATGATTTGGTTTTTGGTTTTGGTCTTGTGACCTAACAAGCTGTATGTGGCAAGTTAGGGGACCAGGATTTGGTTTTTGGTCACTCTTTGGGACTGTGTGGGTCCATTGGAGTGGTTTGGATTTTTGTGGAATGTCAATTTCAAGATTTTGGCTCAACTTGGTATATGAGGCTGGATGGTTTGATTTTTGGAAGCTCATGGGGCTTGGAATTTTTTGTATGGTTCAATCAACTCAAAAGAGGCATGGAACCATTTTTGTATGCTCTTGGTAAGAGGGATTTTTTTTCCTGACTAAAAGCCCATTTTTTTTTTTTTCAGTGCCTAGGTGGTCAAACCTGGCTCATATGGGCTAGCCCATGGGACCTTAAGCTTTTTAGGATGGCTTAGATCTCATGTGGGGTCATTTTTGTAAAGAATATCTAAAGATATCTCATTTGGATAGAGAATATCTAAAAATATCTTTATGGGAGAGAATCTCTCATATTCCCTTAATTTGGGAGAGAATATCTCAAGGTATCTTTCTTTTTGGGAAAGGATCTCCAATATCCTATTTTGTTGGAGAGAATCTCTCATTGATTGATTTTGGGAGAAAATCTCTCAAAGACATCTTTCTTTTTGGGAAAGAATCTTTCTAATTCCTTCTCTTTTGGTAAGGTTACTAATTAGTAACATTTACCTTTCTTCTTTGTTTCCTTCTTTGATTTGCTCTCTCCTATAAAAGCAAAGGAAGGTAGGATCTCTTGCTCTTATTGCTTTCTTTTGCAACAATCTCAAGAGAGCTCCAAGACCAAGAGTTTTTCTTCTTCAAGGATCTTCAAGCTTTTTCCTTCTTCTTCTCCATCAATGGCTTCAAGTAAGTTTTCTTTCTTTTTCTTTCAAGAAAACTCTATGTAGAGAATAGGATGGTAAAAAAAAAAAGTTTCTCTTCTCTTTTCTTTTTCTTTCTTCTTTTTTTTTTCTTTCTTTCTATTCTTCTTCTCTTTTTTTTTCTTCCACGTGATTTCTGTTTGTTTTTTTTTTTTTTTTTTCACGTGTGTCTCTTTTTCTCTTTTTTTTTTTTTTTTGCCTGCGACTTGATTTGCTAACATTTTTCTTGTCAGCTGACTCGCCACAAGATTCCGATGACTTTGAACCATCAATGGACGCAAATGTCGATGATGCTTCTGATGAGTTCATGGAGGAAGAGAGTGTTCCGCCAGTCGTTGAAGAAGGTACTTTGCAGTGATGACCCTGATGGTTTTTTTTTTTTTTTTTTTTTTTAACAGGATCATATTCATACCTTTTTGTGTTTCATTTGCAGGTTTTGAAGTGACAGAAGAGAGTCCATCGCCTCCTTCAGAACCAGAGCAAGGGATGCCAGAGGTCGATCCGGAGGTAGAGACCAGTTCTGACATGATTGAGGAGATGCCTCGTGTTGAGATTCCCTCTCCAGTGGCTCCAAGTGAAAAGAGTTCTTTTGTTACTCTTCCAATGGGACATGACATGAGCAGCCGATCAGCGGAGAAGGGTGAATCTTCATCCAGTTCGTCTCTTCAATTTGCGAAGAAGGTGCTGGCTCGGGTTTTGAGTTCTTGGGTCAAGACTCTCCTTTCTGGACACTTGGAGGCAGGATTTGGCATGATCCCACATGTACAGGAGATTCTGACCGACACCGAAGAGGTTGGTCTGGATGTCACAGGTGCCAGGGCGATCGTTGATAGGATCATTGCACTGGGTGACAAGTGGTTTGAGACCATGGGTTTCCCTGACGACAATTCTTCAAGGAGATGTTCTTGGACCCTGCTGATAAGGCTAAGTCTGACCTGAATGAGGCTACACAAAGCAAGAAGCAGCTAGTTCGGGAGAAGAACAAGGAAGAGCTAGCCATCATCGGATTGAGGCATGACCTTAACGTCCTTGATAGGGAAGTTGAGGAGGCCAGGAAACGTCTTGAGCATTTGAAGGCACAAGTCGATGCGAAGTGGGCTGCTATAACAGAGGCTCGTGACAGGGAGAGTACTCTGATTCGCAGGGTTGCAGATGCCGGTCAAGTTCTCGAGAGGAGGACTCTAGAAAACGAACGATGGCAAACTGCTGGGGAAGAGCTTCCCGGTGTAAAAGAAGGGTTACGGCATTCGCCAGCATCTCATGGCAAGTTCCTGAAGAAGCGTGCCTTGGAAACTCTGACGGCTGAGGCCAAAAGTTTGCTTGAGGAGCTGAAGCTTTGGCTGGAGACCATTTTTGGTTGAGCTCCTGATTTTTTATAGCAGAAACCATTCTTATTTTTTTTTGGTACCACATGTATTTTTTGGTACTCTTTTTTTTTTGTAGTGCTTGTGAACACTTTCTATTTTTTTTTTTGCTTTGGTACCACATGTATTTTTTTGGTACCTTTTTTTTTTGTTGTTCCCTACGCTCACTCAAATCTTTTTGTGATGAAAGCAATTGCTAAATGGGATTTGATCAAAAGCTTTGTCATTTTGTGAAAATCTTTTGTCAAATAATTGTTTTGGCATGGGAGCCTGATTTTGGTTGTGGCGTGAAAGCCGATTTTGAGATGGCATGGAAGCCGAAATTTTATGACGTAAAAGCCAAAATTTGGGTTGGCATGGAAGCCGAAATTTTGTGGCATTTACAGCCAGTTTGGTGGCATTGATAGCCAATTTGTGGCATTTATAGCCGGTTTTGTGGCATTGATAGCCGGATTTTTGTGGCATTTACAGCCAGTTTGGTGGCATTGATAGCCAATTGGTGGCATTTATAGCCGGTTTTGACATGAGAGTCAGGTTTTTTTTTTGTGTGTGGCATTTGTAGCCGAGTTTTTTTTGAAAACCGAGTTTTGTTTTATTGGCATGAAAGCCGATTTTGGCGTTTATAGCCGGAAATTTTTTGTTTTGGCATTTATAGCCGGATTTTGGCATTTATAGCCGGATTTTGGTTTTCAAAATGCAGGTATCGACTAAATGTCGCCTTCCCGCTGAATGGTCTTGCAAGTATCGATGGAATGTCGCCTCCTTGCTCATTCGGTTTTGCGAGTATTGATGGAATGTCACTTCCTCGCGGGTTAGGTTTTGCAAGTATCGATGGAATGTCGCTTCCTCGCGAATTGGGGTGCAAATATCGACTAAGCGTCGCTTCCCTGCTTTTCCCAAGACTTTTGGTTTTGCGGGTACTGACTTGATGTCGTTTCTCCGCGATTTTTGAAATTGGGTTGTGGATATCAACTGGTTTGTTGCTTCTCCACGGTTTTTGGATTTTGCAAGTATCGACGAAATGTCGCTTCCCTGCGATTTTGGGTGCAAGTATCGATGGAATGTCGCATCCTTGCTTTTTTTCAAAATTTTTGTTTTGCGGGTACTGACTTTGATGTCGTTTCCCCACGATTTTTGAAAAACCATTTTTTTTTGTTTAAAGACACGAGGGTCGTAAATTTTGACCTAGAACCATTTGGCGGTAAAAGGTAAGGTGGACTAGGGTGGAAATCCCTGAATCCGGATTTTTGTTTCAAACCATGAATTTTGGTTCAAGGATCGAAAGTTTTGGTCAAGTCAGGGAGAGGCTCCTAAACTTGGATTTTTTTTGTTTTTGAACAATGAAACAATGAAAGTAAGCATTGTTTTTGAATCTCTAGAAATTTTGACATTTGATATGAAAATTCTAAAGAGAGTGGGTTTGACGAGCGAGTACCTGAGAACAGGTTTTGGCCATACAGGCATTGCTCTTACCCAGTTGGGTAAGTCTTCAAGGGTAGTACCGCTTCAAGAACTTGCCGTTGATAGGCAGCATACATCTGTCGCCTTCCATGTTTAGGAGGGCATATGCGCCGTTGGAGAAGACTTTGTCGATGACGTAGGGTCCCTCCCATTTTGGTTCAAATTTGCCTTTGGATTTGTGTGCGAAGACCATTGGTCTTTTTACCGCAAGAACCAAGTCACCCTTTTTGTAGGCGCATTGCCGGACCCTTTTGTCAAAAGCTCCTGCCATGCGTGCTTGGTAAAGTTCAATACTTTGTCGAGCTTCGAGCCGTCTCTCATCGAGATTGTCCAACTCATGGAGTCGCAATTTCGCATTGCTTTCTTGAGTCATGTCATTTTGTAGAGATACCCTCAGAGAAGGAATTTGTACCTCTAGGGGCACGACAGCTTCGCATCCATAGACCAAGGAGAATGGTGTGCTATGGGTTGGTCCTCGAACGGTGGTTCGATAGGCCCACAAAGCTTCAGACAGTTTATCGCTCCAGTCTCTTTTGTGACTAGAGACCATTTTCTTGAGGATTTTGCAGAGTGTCTTGTTGAAGGCTTCTGCTAATCCGTTTGCTGCCGGATTGTATGGAGTCGAAGGACAGCTTTGGATTTTGTATTTGTCGCAAAACCTGTAGAATCGATGATCCCGGAATTGTGGTCCGTTATCATGGACGAATCTCTTGGGTATGCCGAAACGACAAATGATGTTGGTGCGTAGGAATTGAAGAACTGATGAGGTCTTCATTTCGTTGAACGCAAATGCTTCTGACCACTTGGAGAAATAATCCGTTGCGGCGAAGATGAAGCGATGACCTTTGCTTGAAGGGGGAGAGATAGGACCTATGATGTCCATGCCCCATGCTTCAAAAGGCCATGAGATTGCTGTAGGATGCAGCCATTCCGGAGGCATGTGAATGTAATCTCCGTGAACTTGGCATAGCTGGCAGCGTTTGGCAAATTGCATTGCATCAGCAACCATGGTAGGCCAATAGTAACCTAACCTTTTTATCTGATCATAGAGCTTAGGACCTGCCTGATGGGCTCCACAAAGACCAGCATGAACTTCTTTAAGTGTTTCTTCGGCCTCTTGTTGTGACAAGCAGCGTAGAAGTACTCCGTTGAAGGATTTCCTGTAGAGGATTTTTGAAGGAATATCCAAATGAAAGTTTGGGGCTCGCCTTTGTATGCTTACCCGTTCTTTTGGATCTTCAGGTAGGATTCCGAACATAGTGTAATCAATGAACGGATCCCTCCAGTCGACGATTGAAGGTTGAAGGATAGAGATCCGACTTCCAACCACTCGGTGGCATTCGGCAACTGCTTGGTGTGTGTTAAGAGGAGGGAGGATCCTTCTCTCGCACACTGTAATTTGCATGTTTTCCCCTTCCTGGATCGCCATTGATGCGGCAAGTCCGGCCAGGGCATCTGCACGGATATTTTCACCTCTACGAATGTGGGTGATGTTGCAGATGTCAAACTTTTGCAGAAGCGATTGTGCCTTGTTGTAATAAGGCAGCAGATCGGGCTTCCTGACTTCATATTTCTGATTCATCTGGTTGACGATCAGTTGAGAGTCTCCAAAGACTTCCAGCATAGTGATACCGGATTCGATGGCGAGTTCCAATCCTAGGATCAGAGCTTGGTATTCAGCTGCATTTTTTGTGCATGGTTCCAGTAGCGAGAAAGCGTGTGGAATCATGCATTTGTTGGGGCTAACAAAGAGGATGCCAACTCCCGAGATCAGCTTTCTGTTTTCATTTGTCCTGGTTGCACCGTCAAAGTACATGTCCCAGGAGGCATTTGGTGAAGAAGTCTCCACGTTGTAGACAGGTTCGTCTGGGAGATCATCTCTGAGTGGTGAATCTCTAGGCAATGGATGCTCTGCGAGGAAATCTGCTAGAGCTTGGCCTTTGATTGCTTTTTGTGGTACATACCTAATATCAAATTGTGACAAGAGGATGGACCATTTTGCCAGTCGGGCATTGAGAGAACCGGCCTTCGTGACAAGGACCTTCAAGAGGTTGATCCTCGAGACCAGGTAGACTGTGTTGGAAAGCAAGTAGTGACGTAGCTTTTGTACGGCAAACATCACTGCAAGGCATTCTTTTTCGACTGGAGAGCAGCGATGCTCTGCACCTACTAGCATGCGGCTGAGGTAGTATAGAGCAGCTTCTTTTCCCTCACCATTCTCTTGTGCAAGCAGAGCGCCTACAGAATGATCAAGGGCTCTTGTGTACAAGATGAATGGTTTTCCAGTGGCAGGGGCAGCTAACACTGGAGGTTTGGTCAGGTATGACTTGATATCTTGAAATGCGGCTTCGCAGTCGGTATCCCAGACAAAGTCTACACCTTTTTTCATCAATCGAGAGAATGGACGGCATTTCCCCGAAAGATTGGAGATGAACCGTCTGATGTAGGCCAATCTCCCTTGGAGCCCTTTTAGTTCTCTCAAGGTTCTTGGAGAGGGCATTTCTAGAATAGCCTTGACTTTTATGGGGTCAAGTTCTATTCCAGCTTTCCGAACAAGGAATCCGAGAAACTTACCCGACGAGACGCCGAAGAAGCATTTTAGAGGATTCCTCCGCAGTTTGTGTTTGCGAAGTCGGAGGAAGACTTCCCGAAGATCTTTGAGATGGTCTTCTTTTCTTCTGCTTTTGACAGCGAGGTCATCAACGTAACATTCGACCGTCTTGTGCTGCATATCTTGGAATATTTTCATCATAGCCCTCTGATATGTGGCACCAGCATTTTTCAGACCAAATGGCATGACAGTGTAGCAATACACGCCAAATGGAGTCCGAAATGAAGTGTGTTTTTCATCCTCGGGATGCATCTTTATCTGATTGTAACCAGAGAAGCCATCCATGAATGTCATTCGCTCGAATCCGAAGGTATTGTCAATCATCACCTCCGGTATGGGGAGCGGGAATTCATCTTTAGGGCAAGCGCCATTCAAGTCTCTATAGTCAATACAGACTCTGATCTGCCCATTTTTCTTTGTCACGGGGACAATGTTGGCCAACCATTCTGGATGTTGTTCCTCACGGATGAAGCCAACGCTTTTGAGTTTTTGAACTTCTTGTTCAATTTTATCCATCACATCTGGACGGAATCTTCTTTGACCTTGTTTGACAGGCTTGATTTCTTCTTGAAGATTGAGTTTGTGGACTGCTATTTTGGGGTCTAAACCAGGCATTTCAGCGTAGGACCATGCAAAGCAATCAACGAACTCACGAAGAAAAGCGATATACTCGGGTAACTCATCATCCTTTATATTCTTGCTTATGAATACAGGACGTGGGTTATCAGGTGTTCCCAAGTTTATCTTTTGAACAGGATCTTCTGTCGGAAGGTTCGAAGGTGGTTCCTCCACAATATTTTCGGAGGCTTCCAACTCAACGAAACCTTCTGGAGTTTCAACTGCATTACCAGACCAAGGCTCTGTTCCTTTCCATGGATTTTCTTGATTGGTGATCTCCTCAAGGCTTGCTATGAGATAGTCCCAATCGCCTGTTGAGTCTGGTATTTCTTTTGGAGACGAGGGTTCTTCTGGGTCAGGATGCCACAAGTCTGTATTATCGGACGATTCCTCTTTATCATCAGAGAAATCATACCAATTGGATGAGCTTCCTGGATCTTTGTCAGGTAACTCTTTAAAGAGATTTCCAGGGAGATCGATGTCTTCGTGGACTTTAGATGTTGAGGCTTGGTCGGTAAAACGACTTTTAAGCCTTTGTGTCAACTGTCTCAGAGGAGTGTCGGGATCATACCCTAACCCATATGAAGACTTTTCTACATGACCGTAGAGTCTCCAATCTTCCAGCTGGCTTTTGGTCAAGGCGGGCTCCAATGGCGTGAGAATACCGCGTCTTTCTCCCAAACCGACTGGGTTTTGAGCGTCATAGCCCATTTTCTTCATAATTGCTTGTGCCACAGGACTATATAGAGATAGCTGAGGCATACCTTCATTTTGAAAAGGTTCCAGCATGGAGTTTGATGAAGAAGCGTCCGATCTATGGAAGAAGATCGGCCTTTGCTTTGGTGATGTTGCCGGAACAACAAAGGTAGCTGACGTAGGATCTTCTACATCAGCAGGTGTCTCCATCGGAGTGAGAGCAGGCTGAACTTGCTGAGTGTCAGCTTGGCTTGACGATGCATCGTCTTCTGGCTCTGAGTCCGAGTCTGTGTCTTGCATGATAGACACGAGAGAAACAACAAATTTGCCCCCAGGCTTTTGTTTCGCCTTCTTCACTTTAGTCATGATGACCAAAGGTTTTGAATTCTTGAGGGAGATAACGAAGGGAGATTGACTACTCTCTTCTAATTTGCCGGAGGGTTTGTTTTCTTCCGGTGATTTTTGAGGAGCCTTGCCTTTATCTTTCTGGAGATTTTCAGCAGGGGGTGCTATTTCCTCTTCTTCTTTTTCTCCTTCATACATTTGGGAGTCTGCGAAGTGGACTTCTTTACCTTTGAAGGGTTTCCTGTCCGCAAAGACTCGATGTATCATGCCGTCGTCGCCGACAAACTTGATGCATTGATGTAGAGTTGAAGGAACAACACCATTCTCGTGTATCCAAGGACGTCCGAGAAGGATGTTGTAGCATGAGGGGGTTTTTATTGCATACACAGTGACCTCAGAGATAAGATCACCGATTTGCAATTTGAACCTGATTTTGCCGATAGGCCTTTGAGCGCTCCCATCGTATCCAAAGATAGATACAGATGTGTGGCTTAGCTTGCTGGGGGAGATGCCCAACTCTTCAAGAGCCGAAGTGGAGATAAGGTTGAGTGCAGAACCTGGGTCGATCTGAACTCTATGTATCGGCATTTCTTTGATGTACCCTGTGAAGTACAGGGGTCGGTTGTGCCTTGCTTCGCCAAGTAGGAGGTCTTCCTTAGTGAAGGCGATGGTTGCACTGGCTGCCTTTTGAACCGAGAGGCATTGGATGCATGATCCCTCAGTTTTCTTTTTTTCTTCTTTTAAGGAAGTTTCAGAGTTTTTGACCCGGTAGTCCATTTCAATTTGGAGGACTTGTGGGGCATGTTTGTCGACATCCTCATTCAGTTTTTGTAATTCTGATATGAGATTATCACGAGTGCGTGGAGACATTCGCAATAAGTCTAGGATGTGAAGACGTGCAGGTATGTGTTTGAAGTGCTCAACCAAATCATACTTGAAAGCCTCCTTAGGGCCTGCATGTTCATCATTGTTGCCACTGGGGGCGCTTACAACATCTTTTCCCGAAGGATTTACATAAGTAAAGGAAGATTGGTTGTAATTTTTGTGGTAGTCCCGGCCCGAACGGGTGCCTCTACCAACTTCGAGAGCTTCTTGAGAAGGATCTTCGTTTGGAAGATTGTCTTCAGGATCAAGAGGCTGTCGTTTTTCATCTACTGGGGATGTATCTGCAGCAGAGTTGCCATCCTCAGTGATTGTGTTGCACGGAGCATTTTCCGGGAGCAAGTCCTGAACAGCATCCAGCAGCTTTTCTTCTTCGTTGACCCATCCATCACCCCAAGTTGGGTTTTCTTCATGATGATGAGTCGGGAAGAATGTGTATCCTGAAGTCACAGTCTCAGGAGAAGAAACCTGAGAGGGTGTCATCTCTGTGAAAGTCACGTGAGACGAGGTAGCTCCAGAGGATACATTGCTAGGCGTCGTGGAGTGTAGGTAATCTCATCAGACGACGCTTCAGAAGAGCTATAATCCTGATATATTACATTACAGGAAGCTCTGATAGAAGATGTTGCCTGCTCGGAGTCAGACTCATCCTCGGATGTAAGAGGGTCGTCAATCCAGCAATGTTCTCCATTTTCAGGAGTTGAGGGAGGAGGTACCTGATGGGCTTCAGGGACTTCCGGCTCTGGATTGTGAGGAATCTCGTTGACGCGGTCTTGCTCTTGTTCTAGAGCGAGACGCTGCAAGATCCTTGCATATTCTTCAAGATCAGGCATGGGAGCCAGATCCTCTTCTTCGTCTTCTCCGTGTGGCTCAACATAGTTGATTTCCACTGGAGCAATGACAGGTGCTGGGTTAACAGCATCTTCTTGTGCAGCCTCTTGGTCTTCTTCATCATCAGACCAGGATCCTTGTGGTTGCAAGGGGTTATACCAGATTACTGGCATAAGGTGAGTTTCAGGAACCCATTCTTCATCGGAGAGATACTCCTGTTTCAAGAGATTCCTCCCATTCATCGGTGTAGTTGGGCTCGAATCCATCGTCGGTGTCGCTGGACTCGTATCCATCAATGGAGAATCCAACTACCGAGTTGCAAGAGTATGATGCCCCCTGCATGGCTTCTTTTTTGAATTGAGGTGGCATGAAATCACTAAGAGTGAAGTTTCTTACCGCCTTTGAAGTCTCTGGAGGGGACGTTTCTGTTGCCCCGAGTGAAGTGGTAGAGGAGGCCTCTGCCTTTTCATGAACTTCTTGTTTTGGCTGGGTCTTCTCTTGCCGTTTGAGCCTGAGGAGATGTTTCTTGGCTTGCCTTCGCTGCTGAGCGGTCGGCTTTGTTTTGACGATCTCCCAATTTTCATCTTCCAGGAGATCGGGATGTACCCATATGGGTTGTCCGTCTGGTGTCGGGCAAGGAACCAACACTTCGGACGTTTGAATTCTATTTATCACCTTGAAGGAAGTAGTGATCTTCTTCTTCGGTGACTTTGGTGTTTGTCCATATGACACCATGTTGACGGAGGCAGTCCCATAGTTTTTGTCAAAGGTGATGACTCCGTTTTTCCACGTCTCGTTTATCTTCTCTCTCACAATAAAGCATTGATTGAGAGGATGCGAAACCATCTGGTGGTATGGACAGTACCGAGGATCATTAGTTTTGCCAACGTCTCCAGGTCTTTTGGGCTCTGGCAAAATGAGTTTGCCATTTGCTAGGAGAGCCTCAAAGATTTCTTCGACGTCTTCATCGAACGGATATTTCTTTTCTACTCGCTCTTTGAAGGCATCAGAGAGTTCAGGTCTCTTACCTGCAGCTCTATTTCCAGCTTTCTTTGGTTGCTGAGGAGCTGACTTAGTCTGCACATTGAGAACCTCCTTCTTCTTTGGTTTAGAGGTTGCAACAGCAGTCGGCTCTTTCTTTGATGATTTCTGACTGTTGAGGTCTTTGATCACCGTTTCAGCTTCCATGGAAGCTTCCAGGAGTTCCCCCAGGTTCTTTGATTTATTGCCGATGATCATGGAGCGGATTTTAGCTCTCATGTTGTTTCGGCAGATGTCGACTAGCGACGCTTGTGGCAGTACATCTGAGCATTTGTACGCCATTGCTTTCCACTTGTGAATGAAGTCATAAGTTGACTCATTCTCTCCCTGTTTTAGGCTGCAGAGCTGAGCCATAGTAACAGGATGATCCTCACCTTGGAAGTGGGTCAGGAAGCGTGTCTCCAGCATAGCCCAGTTCTGAATGGAGTTCTCCGGCAGAGTGGAGTACCAATCGAAGGCCGTACCTTTTAGGGTACTTGCAAAGAGGCGGATCTTGAGTGCATCTTGATCCGCGATAGCTCCCGTCAAGATCTTGAAGTGGATGACGTGCTGTCTGGCTGATCCTTTCCCCGTATATGTTTGGAGAGTAGGATGCTTGAATTTTGTGGGGAACGGGACCGAGTCCATCCATAAAGGATATGGTGGCTTGATCCCATGCTCTTTGAGTATATCCTCTTCTTTAGCTTTGGCGAGGATACTGTCTACGTCCTTTTTGGTGAGGGCGCGTGACTCATTTTCTTCTCCATTTCCCTCGTTATTGCTATGATTTGGAGGAGGCTCATTGTTCACCTGATTTTGGACGACAAGGAGAAGGTTTTCCATCAGAGTTTCAATCCTCTGCTGGCCTTGTTCCAACTGCTGGATGCGTGTGAGCGCATCATCTCGAGGTGGATTCTGAGGTGGCGGCTCAGAACTTGTAGCCAAGACGTTCATCCCTCGGGATTCGAACGAAGAAATCGTCCTGGTGACCGAGCTGGGGCTCATTCTTTTTGATGAAGAGCTTGATGAAGGATTACTCTCCCGTCCTTGGCTGGAAGGGGCAGGAGATTCTTCGGGATGTCTTTGTGTCCTGGTGATGCTACGGGTCACCGGACGTCGGACATGGATTTTTGATGCTGACCTTTGGCGTCTTCTGGTTTTTCCAACCATATGGACGGCAGCAACTTGGTCGGGTCTTTCTTTTTCGACCCATTTGTGGGAGACTTGAAGTGTAGGAGGCTGGGTCCTTTGCTTCTCTAGTCTCTTTTGTCGATATGACGCACGGCGGCGTGCTCGACGAGCGATTTGAGCTTTGGTCAGCTCCGGCTGGGCTCTGACGATGAAGGATGTGCTCCCTCGCGCGCAGCAGCCGAGCTTGTCTTCTTTGTGGTTGGGCAAGGACAGGATGCGGACCCGGTCCTTTGCCTGTTGCAGCGAAGCTTTAAACCTTTCGAGTTCGGCCCCTGTAGAGATAAAGCGTCGAACTGAAGGGGTGTAGGCCCTAGCAGGTGCTTGTAGAGGCCTGGTGATGCATGATCTAATTTTGGGCCTGTAGGAACAAGCCGGCTCATGCTGGGTTGACTTGGGAGTCAAGTTGGAGATGGGTCTCTCCTCTTTCATGTAGGCAAGAGGGTAGAACTGGTTTTCTTTGAGTGGGGCCAGGTATGCTGGCTTGGTGGAAATTTGAGACCTTCTTTGTTTTGGGGAAGGTCTTGGAGACCAAGTCTTGGGATAGACCTGGTTGTTTGTGGGTCGAGGCTTCTCGGGGGTGCCGCGGGCTTCAGGCTTTTGGGCGCTCGCCTTTGGTGTCACGGGAGTGACACGTTGAGAGGCGATCTTCTGCCTTTTGGCAGGCGCAGTTTGTTCTTCGGGAAGTGGGAATGGTCCCAGTGTCCCGAAGACGATGGTCCGGGGAGTCGAGGTCGACCCGGAGTTCAGAGAGTTGCCGAGGGAGTTGACGCTTCGGCAGCTGGCGGGGCGCTTGTAAGTGCGCTCGGTTTGCTTCTGTTGAAGCATGAGTTGGTGCTTGTTCTCATCGAAGATAATGGTTAAGGCTGCCATTGTTAGTTTCGAAAAAGTTCTGAAAACAAGACCACATCCATTAGTAATCACAAGAATATAATGATCATAAATGGGAATTTCTATGGTTGTCTTTTCAAATCGCTTAAGGGATATGACCCAAGCGACATGAAGAAGGCAAAAAGCCATAGATGGTACAATTGTTCTGACAGCAAGTATGGTGAGCCCAGAATGAGCATTCCAGTGACTGCTAGAAGCAATTGTAAACCTAAATTCGACTTATCGAGAAGCAGGGCTTGCTCGAGATAAGAAAAATATAAGATAGGAGTTACAAATGTGCCGGTCACAGATACAGTAGACCCTGAAAGGGCGTACCAGTACTGCTATGCACAAATGTTGGAGATCGCATCCATGAGATGGGATTCTTTGTTTTGAAATGTCAGAAATGGATTCGTCAAAGAGAGCAGGTGGCATTCCGATTCAAATACGGGCTCAACGATTTCCGCGAGCGCCAGTACCCAGAAGGGAAGAGACCACAATTTCTCGAATCTGAATCCAAAAAGTGACGAGTTTTTGGAGATTTTTTTTTGAAATGATTTTTTTTTATTTTATTTTTATTTTATTTTTTTTTTAAATATTTTATTTATTTATTTTTTTATTTTATTTTTTTTTGAAATTTTTTTTTTTTTTAAGATTTTTTTTTTGAAAATCTTTTTTTTTTTATTTTTATTTTTTTTAATTTTTTAAGATTTAAAGACGAGAGAGTACACATAGGCCTCCTAACCCGGTCTTATGAAACCTCAATTGATAGAATTGCCCCCAGGTAAGGGTAGGATTACTTAATGAACCCGTTTGGAGGACCCTTGCCTAGAACAGTCAAGCTGTCTCCACACTCTGGACAAGGCTTTTCTTGAATCAATCGTGATCAAAGAACGCAATTGGTTTAACCTTAGTGGTCTATGTCCCTTTTTTTTTTTAAAAATCCCAAATAGACTCATCGAAGAGAAACGATGGCCCAAAACCTTAGTCGAACGGGCTCAACATTTCTGCAAGCACCAAAGAACGATAGGATAGGAACAAAGTTTCTCAATTTTGAATCCAAACTAAGAAAACTAATTTTTTTTTATTTTATTTTTTTTTAATATTTTTTTTTTGAAATCTCTAATGAACTCATCGAAGAGAAACGATGGTCCAAAACCTTAGTCGAACGGGCTCAACATTTCTGCAAGCACCAAAGAACGATAGGATAGGATCAAGGTTTCTCAATTTTGAATCCAAACTAAGAAAACTGATTTTTTTTTATTTTATTTTTTTTTTAATATTTTTTTTTTTGAAATCTCTAATGAACTCATCGAAGAGAAACGATGGTCCAAAACCTTAGTCGAACGGGCTCAACATTTCTGCAAGCACCAAAGAACGATAGGATAGGATCAAGGTTTCTCAATTTTGAATCCAAACTAAGAAAACTGATTTTTTTTTTTATTTTTTTTTTTTTTGAAATCTCTAATGAACTCATCGAAGAGAAACGATGGCCCAAAACCTTAGTCGAACGGGCTCAACATTTCTGCAAGCACCAAAGAACGATAGGATAGGATCAAAGTTTCTCAATTTTGAATTCAAACTAAGAAAACTGATTTTTTTTTTTTTTTTGAAAAGAGAAAGAATGGAAACAAACTCAAAGAAATAGAAATTTCCAAAAAATCCCATCTCATGTTTTTTTTTTTTTTAGGATGCAAAATCCAACATAGGCTACCAGCTAGAAAGTAGCCAAGGAATCCGGAAAAGAAGTATAAGCATAGAGCAAAAAGTATGATATGCAAATATTTCATTTCCAAGCACCGTGTTCTCAAATGAACGAGTCCCACCGGGTGTGCCAGCTTGATGGAACGCGCTCCGAGGCGCCGTGGGGCGGCTACCGGGGTCGGCGGAACGTGGGAGTCCGTCGGGTCCGGCCCTTTCGCGCCCTGGCGGGCCCTGAAGTGTGCATCAACATTTCTTTGTGTGGGTGTGCCAGATTTTCTATTTTACTTGGAATTGCAAGTGGTAATCCGGAGATCAACCTTCGCAAGTAAAAAGGAAATCAACTTCTTTCAAGTTTTCCATTGCACAAATATTTAAGAAAAGAGACATTTTCTTGGTTTGCCGTGAAAGGCGATTTTGTTTGGCATTTATAGCCGATTTTGGCGTTTATAGCCGATTTACAATTCTTATCAATAATGAAAGACAAGAGTTGTGATTTTTGTCTCTTTTAGAAAAATACAAACTACAATGAAAAGCAAGAAAAGGAAGATCTAACTTTTCAGGAGATTGTGGGGGACTCGTTCAGATTGACGGTCGCAAGCCATGTATGGGCTTCGCCATCATCCATGCAGATGAGAACAGAAGATGCTCTTGATTCGCTTGGCTTGGCTATAACCTCAGGTTTTTAGAGGACAAAGACCAAGAGAAGGTCCTATGTCCAATAAAAAGCTAAGTAGACGGGCTGAAAAGCCACGTCTAAGCCATTGGAGGCAGCAGGAGAAGGCAAGGACCTTGGGGGGGGGGGGGGGTGCCCCCCAAGGGACTTTTGTCACCTTGTAGTGGTGGCCGGTGCAGAACTTCAGCAGAGTTTTTCTCTCTTTTTCTTTCTCTCAGATCTCTTTCTGATCCTTTTTTTCTGATCCTCTGATTTTCTCCTCTTTTTTCCGATCCGAATTTCAATGGAATGCTCTCCTATTTATAGGCTTTTGGTAGCCATTTAGGAGGGTTTATGAGTCTTAATGGCTTTAATGGGAGGAGTTACAAGATTTATTCCTTGATTTTGTAACTCCTTTTTCCTTGAATCTGATTGGCCGATGGAGATTAAGGGCTTTTAATCACCTTAATTACCATAATGGGAGGAGTTTCATGGTTTAAATGCCATGAATCAATTGACTTGTAACTCCCAAATGCTTGCTTCTGATTGGGCCGTCCAAAGAAATGAATTAATGACTGCAATAAAGCTAGTCAATTAACCACATTAATTGGTCGCCGAGCAGTCGAAGAGTCGCGGGCCATGCCGTGTCTTCTGGAATTCTTCTGGCGATGATCATCGATGGATCTACATGCTGATCGACATCGGATGAACATGTAACTTCAGACATTGATAGCTAAGAGTGGGCCGGTGACATCTGTCTTGTCGATTTCACGATCGGTCGGACAGAAAGTGCACTTTCTTGGTCGACCGGTTGGCGATCTTAGAGCGATCAATGATGATTTTATGCTTTTGGAGGTTGACCCGTGATTTTGACGGATGTCAGAGGATATGAGTCAATTTCAAGCACTAAAAATCACATTTTCAGGAAACCACAGGGGCCAAAGTGCGCGAAACGCGAAAAAAAAACGGAAAAAACGGGTCACCGGCGGAAAATCCGGTGACCCGGACCTCCATGGTCGCCGGCGACCATGGACCGGCGACCATGGGCCATGGTCGCAGGGGCCTACGACCATGGGCCACGGTCGCAGGGGTCTGCGACCCTGGGGGATTTTTCCCCTTCGGAGCCCGTTTTGCGGTCGTTTTGAGGTCTTTTTCGTCGCCGTTTTCTTCTGTATTTTTCTTGACATTTCTTCTCATTTATTGGCTTGATTTCCCTGTAGAAAACTTGATGAGAATCCTTGCATTTTTAAAGTGCAAAGTTTCCAATTTTCCGGGAAAGCCGAAGACTTTGTCGCGTAGAGCTGCTGATTTTCCGCCAGAAGCTGAAACTTGGTCAAACGATGTCGGAATGACCTGAAATTTGTGGTGAAGCCTCCTGAGCAATAAATAAGACCAACCATAGGCTTTTGTTTGAGTTTTGAAGCCGTTTTGGGGTCCCGTCGATGCTTCACTTGATTTTGCTGCGGGGAAAATGCCGAGCTTTGATATGTGGTCAAACGATGTCCGATTGACCTGAAATTTGACGGGGAGCCTATTGGAGTCATTTTGAGACGTTCCATGGGCTCCGTTTTGGATGTCATGGTCCCGGGTTGCTCCGCCGCCGGTAGGCTTGATTTTCTCTCGGAGCATCGAAACCTGGTCAAACGTTGTCAGAATGACCTGAAATTTGACGTGCAGCCTTTTGGAAGCATGTTGAAGCCACTCATGCACTTGGTTTGATGAGCGAAGGCTTCGGTGGTTCCCGCCGCCGGGAGGCTTGATTTTGCTGCTCGAGCATTGATGGAGGGTCAAACGTTGTCGGTTTGACTTGAAATTTGGCATAGAGCCCTTTTGAGACATGCTGGAGTCATCTGTAGGCTTTGATCGAAGTTTTGACGTCTCCGATGATGTCGCCGCCGGGAGCTCCCGTTTAGCTGTCGGAGAAGTGAAGTTAGGCCAAATGTTGTCGAAATGGCCCGAAACTTCATGTGTACTCTTCTCTTGGCTATCTTGAAGGATCTTGCAGTTTTTGTTTGATTCTGACAAGATTTGAATTTTTGGAGAAATTGCATTGCCTATTTATGGCAGGTTGCGACTCCATGCAGCTTTCTTGATGTTGAAGAGGCAAAGTGACATTTTTGGTGTCAACACATATAAGACTACCTCGAGGCGCTCGACTTCAGCAACACCTTTCTCCCTAGCCTACGGGATGAAAGCCTTGATCCCACTCAAGGTCGGCCTTCCCACTCTCAGGTTAGAACTGTTTGACCAAGGCTAGAACAAAGTAAACCTTGCCAAAGAGCTTGATTTAGCTGAAGAACGAAGGGATGCAGCAGCCATCCGCTTAGCTTCTTACCAGCAATAATTGGCAAGAGGGTACAATCAAAGAGTCAAAGAAAGGAAGTTCTCAGTTGGAGAGTTGGTCTTGAAGAAGATACTTCATGCGGATAAAAACCCTAGCGAAGGGAAGCTAGCACCGAACTGGCATGGGCCGTTCAAGGTGATCTCGGCCACTGGACAGTCAGCTTACAAGCTTAAGGACATGAAGGGTAGAGAGCTACTGCGTCCATGGAATGCCACGCACCTCAAGAAGTATTATTTTTAGATTGTACTCGATCTTTGAAATCAATGAAATTAACTCTTAGAGAAGAATGTGTTCTGATATTGACCAAGTTATGGAACTCAGGAGTCTATACTTAGCTTGGTTATGGAACCAGCTGTATCGGTCCGATTAAAAGTTCTGGTTGTGGAACCGAACTCAATTGCTCTGGTTGCGGGACCAAGCCCAATTATTTATCTTGTTCTGGTTGTGGAACCGAACTCAATTGCTTTGGTCGCGGGACCAAGCCCAATTATTTATCTCGTTTTGGTTACAGAATCAAACTCAACTACTCGCTCTGGTTATGGAACCTAGCTGAAATATTTTTCTGGTTGTGGAACCAGACTCAGTTACTTATTTCGCTCTGGTTGAGGAACCGAGCTCGGTTACTTGTCTTATTCTTGTTACGGATCCTACTCTTGTTATAGAACCGAGCTTGGGTCAAGATTGAGAAGGAGAAGTGAGTAATTGCATTCATCAAAACAGAAACGGAGCACAATAGTAGACACACATTGCAAGTGGAAATGAAGAAGAAGGATTGTATTTCATTAAATAGGAGTATGTACAGCCAGAAAATGTTATAATTTCCCCAAATGCATAAAATAAAAAGAAAGGAAAATACATCAAAGAGATATTTCAACAACTTCAGTAGCATCTTCGGCGCAGTAGGAGGGACCTCCATAGTTTCAACCCTAGCGTCGACATAGGGCACCTCGGCGGGGAGAGCCTCGGTTGCTGTAGCTTGGGGAGTGTCCTCGCAAGGAGCTTCAGAAGGAGCTTCAGGAGAAGCTTCAGGAGGACCAGTCGGGGCAGACTCGGGGGAGACCTTGGTGGACGGGGGAACGGGACTCGACCCAGGCTCTAGACCGAGGAACTTGGGTGGATTTCGGTACACGGGGTGATCCTCAGGGATCCCCACTTCTCTCATTGCCGCCCGACAACCAAGTTCAAATAGGTCCGAGCCCAGCTGCTCAGTTTGGGCTTCATAGTCCCTAGTTGCCGCTTCCACACAATCCCGAAACGCGGCATCCATCTCGGCCTGCAACGATGCTTCGAGGTCGGCCTTTTGTTTTGCCGCGGTGTCCCTCTCAGCTTGTAACAAGGCGTCAACTTCAGCTTTTTGTTTTGCCAAGGCCTCCAGCTCGGCCTTTTGATTTGTCATTGTCGTCTCGAGCTGGGCAGCCCTCTTAGCCCTCACCTCGGATGCCCCCTTAAGCTCATATGTTTCGGCCTTCAGCTTGATGACCTCGGCCACCGCCGTCTCCATCTCCTCAGTGAGCTTAGCATTGTTCTCCTCCGCCCTTTTTAGCACCTTAGAACTCTCCTCTAGAGCCACTCCAAGTCTCTGCTTCTCTACCTCTAGTTGTTGAATTCTGGAGCTGCTCTGGTAGGATTTATCCAAAGCTACTTGCACCCTCTTCACGATTTGAAAGAAGTCCAATGTGTGTTAGAAGGGAACATCTCGAAATTCTAGTATTACAAGAAGTTTGTTGGACGTAACTTACCAGAAAGGCTGACTGCAGGGAGGACATCAGGAGCGACGTCTCGTCCATGCCCTTCAGCCTCTGTATGTCGGCTGGGAGAGTACAAGCGTTGGCCAGCACAGCCGCGACCGATGGATTGCCAGATAACTGGTCCCCCGCAATCATCGGCTGCCCTGGCCCAAGGAGGAAGGCCGGTCTCCACCGGGCCAGGCCAGGAGTCTGGGGCGTTGAAACTTGGTTGGAACCTTGCCGGGAGGAGCCCTCGCCCCTGTGCCTCTCCTCCAGTTCCTTCTCCTCCGACGCCCTCTCCCTTGGCGCCCTCTCCTCCAGCGCTTTCTCTCTCGAAGCCCTCTCGTCCGGCACCCTCTCCTTCGGCTCCCTCTCCCTCGGTACCTTCTCCTTCGGAGTTTCGCCCTGGCATTACCGACCTCCAGTGCTTTGCCCTTCGTCCCTAGCCCTTTTCGGCGGCCGTCCTTCCTCCCTCGTGTTGGCCGTGTACTGCAGAGAGGCAGTGGAAGAGCAAGAAGGGGCCTTAGGGCATCCTTGGGCGCTTAGTCGGCGGGCCTGGAAGAGGAGGAGGCTCGCTTTCCTAGGAGCTGGGCCTTCAGGTTGGTGGTGTTCAGAGGGGGACGGCGTCTCTCCATGTCTTTTTCTTCCTATGGGCTGGAGACGTATGCTTCTACCGCCTACTGTGGGTCCGTGGCCTCCGAGCAGGCCGACAACCTTGTCGCCTCTGTTTCCGGGGCTCCTAGGTGGCCGACCTCGGTCAAAATAAGTTCGAGTCCCTGCCTGTTGGTGTACATCCGGTACCTCGGTTCGTACCCAAGGAGACTCGAGGCAGCCTGTCAGCGGTGACCTCGGTAGTTTTGTACAGCTCTCAGCCATTCATTATTTCTTCTCCAACCGACCTGCTGAGCCTCCTGCCTCCTCTGGTCAACCTCTGTACAACAATTGGGAGGAACGTCAGTTCGACAAAAACAAAAGAAACTAGAAAAGAAAGCTGAAGAGCTCGGTATATACTTGGGGGGATCCCGGAGAGACGAGGGATCATGAACGTTTTTTCTACCTCTGTCTCGGCCTCCCCAATTTCCCAATTGCTAGAGACAAACAATCGATCAGTCCCGGCATGGCGGTTGGAGTCCTCCAGCTCGGTTACAAAAGGGATCTTCTTCGGTTTCCTTCGAAGGTAGAAGAAGTGGGAATCTCCTATTAATATATCATAAGCATCCTCGATATCGTGGACACCGAGGTTAATGCCTAGGGTTTTATTGAACTCAACTACGCCTATTATAATCTTGAAGCTGTTGGGCATCAGCTGGCAAGGGATGAGGTGCCACTTCATCAGACAGGCTCTAAGGAGAGAATGGACTAGAAACCTCACCCCACCCTCGATCACCGAGACCAAGGGGAACGACATCCAACCGTCATGGAAGGAATCACTATCGAAAGGGTCTTTAGGGTCATCTAACCTAGTCCGGACATCCTCCAGGATTTTATACATCTCCCTGAAGCTGGCCATGGCCGCAGGGGTGTCGGCCCAGTGACGATAAACACCCACACCCATGGCTAGAAATCTAAGGACCTGAATAATGACGAAGGAAAGGGGAAAAACCCTAGACAAAGGTGAGGGATGAAGGAAAGTACGAAAAGGAAGAGCAGGGGAAGAAAGGACTTGCAAGGACGGAATGAGGACAAGGAGACATGAGGTTTCAGAACTAAGATCGACAGGGTTTGCACTCCGACGGGATCTTCGTTTGGCAGGGTTTTCTTTAAGTTGAATGCCAAAATAGCAAAAGGGGAAGAAAGCACTCATATTTATAGAAGGAGAAGAGGAAGCGTCCCCCCGAAACCCTAGGCACGCGCACGAAGTGTCTCTTCGAACACTCAAACGCGTTGCCTCGGGATAAGTGACAGCCTACTAGATGGCAGCACGTAGAGCCGTCGGTCCGGTTTCTGCAATGATTCGGACTCGTCATTTTTTACCTTGGGCAGACGAAGCAACATTGACATGATTACCTTAAAACGGGTGAAACAACGCCGTGGTAAGGATCGAACGTCAGCAACCGATGTCAAAATGAAGAGCTACGAGCTCGGCATAAGAAAACTCCCTAATATTTAGCTCCCGACCCCAGAAAGTTGCGTAACTCTCACGAGGTCAGGAGCTGGGGGGCAGTTGTGTGGGGTGTTTTCATGATACGGAGGTTACTCCTGATCTAGGTAAAAGTACCGATCATGATCGCCTCAATCTCGTTTTCTCTAACTCGACAATTGTGCCAGCTGGCGCCAGGCTGGAGCTAGCCCCGGTTAGAATGCCAGCCATGCTTCTCTGAGCCTAGCCTCGTCCATCTCGGCAGCAGTGCCCTAACCAGTGCACACCTGAT
This sequence comes from Umbellularia californica, assembly GCA_028538565.1. NCBI lineage: Eukaryota > Viridiplantae > Streptophyta > Magnoliopsida > Laurales > Lauraceae > Umbellularia > Umbellularia californica. Next base: position 37,676,260 of record JAPQWN010000010.1, on the reverse strand, counting down.
CTCAGTGACTTCTCTAGTTTGGCCCAGTTGGCTGAGGAGAACGCTGACAAGTCCTAATTATGTGATGGGACAGCTACGTTGCAGGGCGAACTTTCAGTTAGGGTGGCCTCCGGATATCGATAAGGGGTTATCCTTATCTAACGATCACGTCCGCATTTATGTATGGGATTGAGGGACGATTCAATGGGACAGTACCCTCACCTACCTCCACTGAGGATACGAGGTGTGGGCTGATGGGACAGTACTCTCACCTACCTCCACTAAGGGAGCTCCTGATGAGACATTCATCTATATATATGCATGGGTAAGACCCATGAAGAGGTACACACTATGCAACACACATTCCTTAAGTTTACTCTCAGAACTCTCTTCTTCCCAACTTACTCTCCCTTTGTTCAGTGATTGCATTAACTTAGGCATCAGAGTGCCTTCGGCTGACTGTAGCCAGGGGCTCTGACCTTTGTTCCCTCTCTCCCTTTCAGGTTTAAGGCATCCAATCCATCCAGAACAATATATCAACTGCAATACGAGTTTCATACTCGCCTAATCAAGTCCGTATTATTTAGGCACTTACAACAGATATCAAAGCAAAGTATGTATTTCATTCCCATTATATATTTAAGTTTCAAAGTCCAAAAGACATAAAGTTTATGTAAACATCATGGTTATCCCAAAAACCTAGGTCCTGTAAAAAAAGATGTAGAGAATATAATATAACAAAAGGCTAAAAGATCAACAAATAAAAGATGAGGTCTGGACGGCACATCCACAAATGTCCCCATGAACGCACGCACGTGCCGTGAATGATGACGCTATGCTACGTCATCAGCACACCACTCGCATTGCTCGTCCTCCTCCAGTTGAGGATCCTCTGGGATCGCCTCGGTATCCAGGTTGATGAAAAATGTGGTGTCGTCTGTACAACAACGAGATAAAAATCAACGACGTGTTGGCAAGAAGACAGACAGTGTATAAAAGTCATAACATGTTTCTATATAAGAGTAAAGACAAGTAAAGTGATCATACGGTGTCAAGGTAAGAAGCTAAGCATGTAAGCAAGAATAAGTACAAGAATCATGTGAATAATAAATCCTAACATCATCTAATAAGAGCAACCACCAACACATGATATGAAATGCACAAGCAAAGGGAGACTCCGAGGGCATCCAAGCTACCTCTTGGGGTATAAATGATGTCCAAGTCGACTGCTAACACCAAAAAGTCCAGCTTTGATGGCATCCAAAGCTACCTAACAGGGATAACAACGCCTTCCAAGTAATTTCCATTATCCTACGCCGTGGATGCCGTCCAAGTTGACTGCCCATCCCGGTGTCTGTGTACCGGCCAACCATAAAACCCTCAAACTGTAACTGGCCATGAATGTAATCCTCCCTACAGCAGATCTGATTGTGGTTGGATATTGTATAATGATGTGGTGTGTAACACGAGATTCAAGACAAGCATATCTGGCTAGATTTCATAGTACAAAATAATACAATGAGGGCTACTCCAATTCAAGCCAAGTTCCATGACAAGTCCAAGAATTCTCACCGAGTAGTCCTCCAATGACATCCACACGTCAAGACAAGTCTAGCCACACGTGTCCATCAAGTGCAAGATAAACAAGGTACCTATGAGTATACTCTAAGTCCGGTCCAAGTACTAAATCTAAGCAAGTTATGTTTCAAATTTACATGGTCGTTTTGGGAATAGAGTGTACATGGTATGTCGACCAACGGATACAAGATTGCGAATCAAAGAAGAAGTACATGCCAATCCTGAGTCAGGGATCATCCACCATGTACTGTATGTGTTCCCAACAAAGTATGTATGGAGGATGAGTCAATGATGTCCTAATTTGGTGAGCCCTTGGTGTACGAATGCTATTTGGCACCAACTGACTCAATTTCACATGCATTCGGCCAAGCCACGGTCGATTCACAAAAATCCCAGACAAACGACGAAGCACACCAATCCAACGTACTTCGTTTTCATTTCCCCATATTGGTCATGTAAGGGTAAGGTCAATGCATGGGTCTTAACCTAGGGGTCCAAACTAGGTTTGAGTCCCTTTTCCGAAAAGAGACAGGGGCTTGGTTCTGATCCACATATCCACTTTCTTTCCCAACCAATGATCATTAGGATGTATGGACCGCTGGATTTTAAGTTTCGAGAGCTTTCCAACAATATATGAAACTCCAAAATCTGATGGATGGATTAGAAGTTATGACTTCCAGATGATTGGTCACCCTAAGCTAGCAGCCCAATCCGCTCGAGCATAGGGAAAGACCCGCTCGAGCGGACTTGGTGCTATCTCAGACAGTGGCTATTGACACCCCCTCCTCTTCGGCACAGCTCTGCTGAAGCAGATTTTGGCCTATTTCAGTTGGTTTCACCCCCATTCCTTCCCCCACCTATTCAAATACCATTTCATTCAAGAAAGGAGCCTACATGCTCCCCATATCCATTCCACTCCACCATTCAATCATAAATCCATCCATAACCATATTAAGATCCAATTAGATTCAACTCCCAAATTAATGTATTATGTCAAAGAATAATTGAGCAAGCTTGGAATTAATGGGTAACTAAGCAATAAAATCATCAAAGCTTCAAAAAAATATACATGCAGGTTAATTATACATAGAAAATAAACTTCCCTTTGAGAATTGAGAAGAAATCGGGGAAGAAATGAAGAAGAAGAAACTCCATGCAGCCTCTCGAGCTCACTCTAGCTAAAACCCTCCTAACCATAAACTCTCCACCCTCCTAAAGCACAAAGGAAGATAAAGAAGATAAATTGAATGACAATCAAGGCATGAATTGAACCAAGGAAGAAATTTGGAGAAAACAAAGTTGGGGAAAACTTACCAAAATGGGTTCTAGAGGAAGAGGAGATCAAGAGGAAGAAGATGATGGTCTTGGTTGTCTAAAATCCTACCTCTAGATAACACATGCAAGAAGAAGAGGGAGGAAGAAGATGAGCTCTCTCTCTCTCTCTCTCTCTCTCTCTCTCTCTCTCTCTCTCGGAATGAAATGAAATGCGAATGGAAAATATCTGGAATTTTAGTTTAAATAGAGATGAAAAGTTAAAAGTCCAAAATGCCCTTCTTATGTAAAATGAGAGAAATGTGGTTATTTGAAGGGCTTTAGGGGGTCAAATTGCGAAGAGTCAAGAACAAAAAACGATGAGTGTGACGAGATCTTTCAAACGAGCCCAAATTCGGTGAAAACTAAATTTTTTGAAAAAACACCCTTTTTTCCCTAAATCACTAACTACCCTCCTGTTTGAACTAAACGCGCTTTGAATGGTATGAAACTTTGCGGACACTATTCTAATGACAAAATAAACTCGCTGAAGCACTAAACTCAAATAATTAACTAATATTAAAATTCATTAAGCTAATCACGAAATTCAAAAAGCTAATTACACTATTAAGGTCGGGTACCATACAACAGGGTTAAGTTCCAAAAGTACCTTGACTTCTTATGTCAAGTAGTTGCTTACGTGGACCACCCCTGTTGTTGGAGTCTGTATTAGGTCTCCATTTTTATTGATCGTTCTTTATCATTTGCAACATGATCATGTTGTTAGTTACCGCTTTGTACTTGCATATCTATTTACATTTCTGTATATTTGCCTGCCGGCTACTTATAGCCCGATGTTGCTACACTTGGTGTATAGGTACTGAGCCCATCTATCCCAAGGAGGAGAAGGAGGAAGAGGCTTTTTAGGCATATCAGCCTGATAGCCACGAGTGGTGTGTAGATGACAATATCTACTAAGTCATCGTAACCTGAGTGCCTCATACTTTTGAATATTAGAACTTTATTTTGTGGCCTAAGTTTAGTGGCCTTTCTATAATTAATACTTTTGTTTATCATCAACTTCAAACTTTAATCTATATCATACTTGGTTACTCTGGAATGTTTATCATACCATCTGATATTAGGAAGCTTCCGCAGTATATATCGGCCACCGATAAAACATATTCACCTCACCGCAGATTTTAGTCTTAGGACCATGATTAGGGGCCAATTGATTGTCATGTCAACCTAATCTCACGTTTAACCATGTTCTTATCAACAGGGACTCGACACTGGGGCTTTGAATGGGAAAGAAGAGATGAGAGGGAAAACAAGGGAAGGCACTAAATAATATTATTACCAGTAGTTGTTTAAAACTGCCGCTATAAATATGACATTCTCATTTTTCTAGCTCCCTTTTGAATTTATTTGAGACAGAAAAACTCCCCACTACTAAAAAGAACATATAGTGGTAGTAATTCTTGTCCGCTGCAAAAGAAAAAAAAAAAAAAGAAAAGAAACTAATAAAATTCGAAAGGCATGCTAAAAAGGACATATAGCAGAAGCTTTTCTTGCCTGCCGCTATTAAAGCACATAAAGACTTAAGGATGATTGAGGAACAATTTGTAGACCATAGTGCAAATTAAGTTCCCTCGGGATAGTGAATAATAAGGTGTTGTGGTGCACCAACAACACTCCTGTAGGATGTGTCATCAATTGGTCGACTGCCAGCAATATGTAAATTGTGCTTTCGAGCCAATGGGGTGCCAATATGTTTGGTGTGTGCCATCTTTGTTTTGGATATTAACTCAGCTGCACATTTGGATTGAGATTGTTGAATACTTCCAAAAAATGGGAGTGATTTCAATAGATGGCAAATTCAAACCCAGGGCTATGCTTCAGTACAATGATGCTGCAGCATGGTGCAGCCCCTATAGGATCTTTCTACGTGTAGTACCCAGAAGACGGAAGGGCACTTCTCCCTTTCCAAGAGTTTTTAGGAGATAATTGAATGCATTTTCTTTCCCATTTTGCCCTTTCAACTAAATAACCCTTTACAATCTCTCTCACATTCTACTATAAAAAAGGCTAAAACATCCCTAACCCTTCTATCTCTCTCTTTCTCTTCAACTTATCTCTTACCAGGCACAAAGACTCCCTACAATTTAGATTTTCAAATGGTGCTAACTGATATATCTTTAATATATATATATAATGTTAATTTTATATTCTTGTTCAACATTTTTTTGTTGTCTTGAGCTATTTATGATTTAGAAACCTTAAATATTGGATATCAAATATAAAAAAACTATACCATCAGTACATCCAATAGTGCAAGCAAACCCAACAAAAATACATAAATAAATAACGCACCCAAGTTGGAAAATCTTATCAAACCCTCTCCATGTGTTCAACAAAACTGCATCCACAAATAAAAGATTTAGAGGAAATGAAGAAGTTATTCTTAACACTACATTGACAAATTTCATGGGGTTGATATTAGTAAATTATCAGTTTGTTTTGATCTTTTTTTTTAGCCAAACTCATAAACCATGTTATAAAAAATGAGAAATGGCTCTGATCATTGCAGGTACAATCATCATTGCTTTTCTTTAGAAGACCATCTTGTTAAGAAGAAAAATTTTGTGATTGAGGTTATCACTTTATTTATAGAATTATCTCAAGAAATGAAGATCTTAGTTTATTACTTTGGAGTCGAATGACTTTCGAAATAGGTAGATTGTTGCTTGATCATCTTGGATTCTCAGGCATTTTTTAGAATTTTAGATTCGGATCATCAATGGGTCACATTTATAATAGGCTTCTGATCGACACTGTTGACACCAAAAATGTCACTTTGCCTCTCCAAATCAAGAAAGCTGCATGAAGTCGCAACCTGCCATAAATAGGCAATGCAACTTCTCCAAAAAATCAAATCTTATCAGAATCAAACAAAAACTGCAAGATCCTTCAAGATAGCCAAGAGAAGAGTACACATGAAGTTTCGGGCCATTTCAGAATCATTTGGCCTAACCTCGCTTCTCCGTTAGCTAAAATGGCGCTCCCGGCGGCGACATCATCGGAGACGTCAAAACTTCGATCGGAGCCTACAGATGACTCCAGCATGTCCCAAAAGGGCTCCATGCCAAATTTCAAGTCAAACCGACAACGTTTGACCCTCCATCAATGCTCGAGCAGCAAAATCAAGCCTCCCGGCGGCGGGAACCACCGAAGCCTTCGCTCATCAAACCAAGTGCATGAGTGGCTTCTACATGCTTCCAAAAGGCTGCACGTCGAATTTCAGGTCATTCCGACAACGTTTGACCAGGTTTCGATGCTCCGAGAGAAAATCAAGCCTACCGGCGGCGGAGCAACCCGGGACCATGACATCTAAGACAGAGCCCATGGAACGTCTCAAAATGACTCCAATAGGCTCCCCGTCAAATTTCAGGTCAATCGGACATCGTTTGGCCACATATCAAAGCTCGGCATTTTCCCCGCAGCAAAATCAAGTGAAGCATCGACGGGACCCCAAACGGCTTCAAAACTCAAACAAAAGCCTATGGTTGGTCTTATTTATTGCTCAGGAGGCTTCACCTCAAATTTCAGGTCATTCCGACATCGTTTGACCAAGTTTCAGCTTCTGGCGGAAAATCAGCAGCTCTACGCGACAAAGTCTTCGGCTTTCCCGGAAAATTGGAAACTTTGCACTCTAAAAATGCAAGGATTCTCATCAGGTTTTCTACAGGGAAATCAAGCCAATAAATGAGAAGAAATGTCAAGAAAAATACAGAAGAAAACGGCGACGAAAAAGACCTCAAAACGACCGCAAAACGGGCTCCGAAGGGGAAAAATCCCCCAGGGTCGCAGACCCCTGCGACCATGGCCCATGGTCGCCGGCGACCATGGAGGTCCGGGTCACCGGATTTTCCGCCGGTGACCCGTTTTTTCCGTCTTTTTTCGCGTTTCGCGCACTTTGGCCCCTGTGGTTTCCTGAAAATGTGATTTTTTAGTGCTTTAAATTGACTCATATCCGACGACATCTCGGATCCGCCGTCAAAAGCATAAAATCATCATTGATCGCTCCAAGATCGTCAACCGGCTGACTAAGAAAGTGCGCTTTCTGTCCGACCGATCGTGAAATCGACAAGACAGATGTCACCGGCCCGCTCTTAGCTATCAATGTCTGAAGTTACATGTTCATCCGATGTCGATCAGCATGTAGATCCATCGATGATCATCGCCAGAAGAATTCCAGAAGACACGGCACGGCCCGCGACTCTTCGACTGCTCGGCGACCAATTAATGTGGTTAATTGACTAACTTTATTATGGTCATTAATTCATTTCTTTGGACGGCCCAATCAGAAGCAAGCATTTGGGAGTTACAAGTCAATTGATTCATGACATTTAAACCATGAAACTCCTCCCATTATGGTAATTAAGGTGATTAAAAGCCCTTAATCTCCATCGGCCAATCAGATTCAAGGAAAAAGGAGTTACAAAATCAAGAAATAAATCTTGTAACTCCTCCCATTAAAGCCATTAAGGCTCATAAACCCTCCTAAATGGCTACCAAAAGCCTATAAATAGGAGAGCATTCCATTGAAATCGGAATCGGAAAAAAAAGGAAAAAATCGGGATCAGAAAAAAAAAAAGATCAGAAAGAGATCTGAGAGAAAGAAAAAGAGAGAAAAACTCTGCTGAAGTTCTGCACCGGCCACCACTACAAGGTGACAAAAGTCCCTTGGGGGGCACCCCCCCAAGGTCCTTGCCTTCTCCTGCTGCCTCCAATGGCTTAGACGTGGCTTTTCAGCCCGTCTACTTAGCTTTTTATTGGACATAGGACCTTCTCTTGGTCTTTGTCCTCTAAAAACCTGAGGTTATAGCCAAGCCAAGCGAATCAAGAGCATCTTCTGTTCTCATCTGCATGGATGATGGCGAAGCCCATACATGGCTTGCGACCGTCAATCTGAACGAGTCCCCCACAATCTCCTGAAAAGTTAGATCTTCCTTTTCTTGCTTTTCATTGTAATTTGTATTTTTCTAAAGAGACAAAAATCACAACTCTTGTCTTTCATTATTGATAAGAATTGTAAATCGGCTATAAACGCCAAAATCGGCTATAAATGCCAAACAAAATCGCCTTTCACGGCAAACCAAGAAAATGTCTCTTTTCTTAAATATTTGTGCAATGGAAAACTTGAAAGAAGTTGATTTCCTTTTTACTTGCGAAGGTTGATCTCCGGATTACCACTTGCAATTCCAAGTAAAATAGAAAATCTGGCACACCCATATAAAAGAAATGTTGATGCACGCTTCAGGCCCGCCAGGGCGCGAAAGGGCCGGACCCGACGGACTCCCACGTTCCGCCGACCCCGGTAGCCGCCCCACGGCGCCTCGGAGCGCGTTCCATCAAGCTGGCACACCCGGTGGGACTCGTTCATTTGAGAACACGGTGCTTGGAAATGAAATATTTGCATACCATATTTTTGCTCTATGCTTATACTTCTTCTCCAGATTCCTTGGCTACTTTCTAGCTGGTGGCCTATGTTGGATTTTGCATCCTAAAAAAAAATGAGATGGGATTTTTTGGAAATTTCTACTTCTTTAAGTTTGTTTCCACTCTTTCTCTTTGCAAAAAAAAAAAATAATCAGTTTTCTTAGTTTGAATTCAAAATTGAGAAATTTTGATCCTATCCTATCGTTCTTTGGTGCTTGCAGAAATGTTGAGCCCGTTCGACTAAGGTTTTGGGCCATCGTTTCTCTTCGATGAGTTCATTAGAGATTTCAAAAAAAAAATAAATAAATAAATAAATCAGTTTTCTTAGTTTGAATTCAAAATTGAGAAACTTTGATCCTATCCTATCGTTCTTTGGTGCTTGCAGAAATGTTGAGCCCGTTCGACTAAGGTTTTGGACCATCGTTTCTCTTCGATGAGTTCATTAGAGATTTCAAAAAATAAAAATAAAAAATAAAAAAAAAAAATCAGTTTTCTTAGTTTGGATTCAAAATTGAGAAACTTTGATCCTATCCTATCGTTCTTTGGTGCTTGCAGAAATGTTGAGCCCGTTCGACTAAGGTTTTGGACCATCGTTTCTCTTCGATGAGTTCATTAGAGATTTCAAAAAAAAAAATAAATAAATAAAAAAATCAGCTTTCTTAGTTTGGATTCAAAATTGAGAAACCTTGATCCTATCCTATCGTTCTTTGGTGCTTGCAGAAATGTTGAGCCCGTTCGACTAAGGTTTTGGGCCATCGTTTCTCTTCGATGAGTCTATTTGGGATTTTTATAAAAAAAAAAAGGACATAGACCACTAAGGTTAAACCAATTGCGTTCTTTGATCACGATTGATTCAAGAAAAGCCTTGTCCAGAGTGTGGAGACAGCTTGACTGTTCTAGGCAAGGGTCCTCCAAACGGGTTCATTAAGTAATCCTACCCTTACCTGGGGGCAATTCTATCAATTGAGGTTTCATAAGACCGGGTTAGGAGGCCTATGTGTACTCTCTCTTGTCTTTAAATCTTAAAAAAATTAAAATCAAAATAAAAAAAAATAAAAAAAAAGGTTTTCAAAAAAAAAATCTTAAAAAAAAAAACAAAAAAACAAAAATTTTCAAAAAAAAAAAAATAAATAAAATATAAATAAAAAAATATTTTAAAAAAATAAAAAATAAAAAAAAATAAAAAAAATAAAATAAAAAAAAATCATTTCAAAAAAAAAATCTCCAAAAACTCGTCACTTTTGGATTCAGATTCGAGAAATTGTGGTCTCTTCCCTTCTGAGTACTGGCGCTCGCGGAAATCGTTGAGCCCGTATTTGAATCGGAATGCCACCTGCTCTCTTTGACGAATCCATTTCTGACCTTTCAAAACAAAGAATCCCATCTCATGGATGCGATCTCCAACATTTGTGCCTAGCAATACTGGTACGCCCTTTCAGAGTCTACTGTATCTGTGACCAGCACATTTGTAACTCCTACCTTATATTCTTCTTATCTCGAGCAAGCCCTGCTTCTCGATAAGTCGAATTTAGGTTTACAATTGCTTCTAGCAGTCACTGGAACGCTCATTCTGGGCTCACCATACTTGCTGTCAGAACAATTGTACCATCTATGGCTTTTTGCCTTCTTCATGTCGCTTGGGTCATATCCCTTGAGCGATTTGAAAAGACAACCATAGAAATTCCCATTTATGATCATTATATTCTTGTGATTACTAATGGATGTGGTCTTGTTTCAGAACTTTTTCGAAACTAACAATGGCAGCCTTAACCATTATCTTCGATGAGAACAAGCACCAACTCATGCTTCAACAGAAGCAAACCGAGCGCACTTACAAGCGCCCCGCCAGCTGCCGACGCGTCAACTCCCTCGGCAACTCTCTGAACTCAGGGTCGACCTCGACTCCCCGGACCATCGTCTTCGGGACACTGGGACCATTCCCACTTCCCGAAGAACAAGCTGCGCCTGCTAAAAAGCAGAAGATCGCCTCTCAACGTGTCACTCCCGTGACACCAAAGGCGGGCGCCCAAAAGCCCGAAGCCCGCGGCACCCCCGCGAAACCTCGACCCACAAACAACCAGGTCTATCCCAAGACTTGGTCTCCAAGACCTTCCCCAAAACAAAGGAGGTCTCAAACCTCCACCAAGCCAGCATACCTGGCCCCACTCAAGGAGAACCAGTTCTACCCTCTTGCCTACATGAAAGAGGAGAGACCCATCTCCAACCTGACTCCCAAGTCGACCCAGCATGAACCGGCTTGCTCCCACAAGCCCAGAATCAGATCACGCATCACCAGGCCTCTCCAAGCACCTGCTAAGGCCTACACTCCTTCAGTTCGACCCTTCATCTCTACAGGGGCCGAACTCGAAAGGTTCAAAGCTTCGCTGCAACAGGCAAAGGACCGGGTCCGGATCCTGTCCTTGCCCAGCTACAAAGAAGACAGGCTCGGCTGCTGCGCCCGAGGGAGCACATCCTTCATCGTCAGAGCCCAGCCAGAGCTGACTGAAGCTCAAATCGCTCGTCGAGCACGCCGCCGTGCTTCATATCGACAAAAGAGACTAGAGAAGCAACGGACCCAGCCTCCTACACTTCAAGTCTCCCACAAATGGGTCGAAAAAGAAAGACCCGACCAAGTTGCTGCCGTCCATATGGTTGGAAAAACCAGAAGACGCCAAAGGTCAGCATCAAAAATCCATGTCCGACGTCCGGTGACCCGTAGCATCACCAGGACACAAAGACATCCCGAAGAATCTCCTGCCCCTTCCAGCCAAGGACGGGAGAGTAATCCTTCATCAAGCTCTTCATCAAAAAGAATGAGCCCCAGTTCGGTCACCAGGACGATTTCTTCGTTCGAATCCCGAGGGATGAACGTCTTGGCTACAAGTTCTGAGCCGCCACCTCAGAATCCACCTCGAGATGATGCGCTCACACGCATTCAGCAGTTGGAACAAGGCCAGCAGAGGATTGAAACTCTGATGGAAAACCTTCTCCTTGTCGTCCAAAATCAGGTGAACAATGAGCCTCCTCCGAATCATGGCAATAACGAGGAAAATGGAGAAGAAAATGAGTCACGCGCCCTTACCAAAAAGGACGTAGATAGTATCCTCGCCAAAGCAAAAGAAGAAGATATACTCAAAGAGCATGGGATCAAGCCACCATATCCTTTATGGATGGACTCGGTCCCGTTCCCCACAAAATTCAAACATCCTACTCTCCAAACATATACGGGGAAAGGATCGGCCAGACAGCACGTCATCCACTTCAAGATCTTGACGGGAGCTATCGCGGATCAAGATGCACTCAAGATTCGCCTCTTTGCAAGTACCCTAAAAGGTACGGCCTTCGATTGGTACTCCACTCTGCCGGAGAACTCCATTCAGAACTGGGCTATGCTGGAGACACGCTTCCTGACCCACTTCCAAGGTGAGGATCATCTTGTTACTATGGCTCAGCTCTGCAGCCTAAAACAGGGAGAGAATGAGTCAACTTATGACTTCATTCACAAGTGGAAAGCAATGGCGTACAAATGCTCAGATGTACTGCCACAAGCGTCGCTAGTCGACATCTGCCGTAACAATATGAGAGCAAAAATACGCTCCATGATCATCGGCAACAAATCAAAAAACCTGGGAGAACTCCTGGAAGCTTCTATGGAAGCTGAAACGGTGATTAAAGACCTCAACAGTCAGAAGTCATCAAGAAAAGAGCCAACCGCCATTGCAACCTCTAAACCAAAGAAGAAAGAGGTCCTTAATGTGCAAACCAAGTCAGCTCCTCAGCAACGAAAGAAAGCTGAGAATAGAGCTGCAGGTAAGAGACCTGAACTCTCTGATGCCTTCAAAGAGCGAGTAGAAAAGAAATACCCGTTCGATGAAGATGTTGACGAAATCTTCGAGGCTCTCGTGGCAAACGGCAAGCTCACCTTGCCTGAACCCAAAAGACCGGGCGATGTTGGCAAAACCAATGATCCTCGGTACTGTCCATACCACCAGATGGTCTCGCATCCTCTCAATCAATGCTTTGTTGTGAGAGAGAAGATAAACGAGATGTGGAAAAACGGAGTCATCACCTTTGACAAAAACTATGGGACTGCCTCCGTCAACATGGTGTCACGTGGACAAACACCAAAATCACCGAAGAAGAAGATCACTACTTCCTTCAAGGTGATAAAAAGAATTCAAACGTCCGAAGTGTTGGTTCCTTGCCCGACACCAGACGGACAACCCATATGGGTACATCCCGATCTCCTGGAAGATGAAAATTGGGAGATCGTCAAAACAAAGCCGACCGCTCAGCAGCGAAGGCAAGCCAAGAAACATCTCCTCAAGCTCAAACGGCAAGAGAAGACCCAGCCAAAACAAGAAGTCCATGAAAAGGCAGAGGCCTCCTCTACCACTTCACTCGGGGCAACAGAAACGTCCCTTCCAGAGACTTCAAAGGCGGTAAGAAACTTCACTCTCAGTGATTTCATGCCACCTCAATTCAAAAAAGAAGCCATGCAGGGGGCATCATACTCTTGCAACTCGGTAGTTGGATTCTCCATTGATGGATACGAGTCCAGCGACACCGACGATGGATTCGAGCCCAACTACACCGATGAGTGGGAGGAATCTCTTGAAACAGGAGAATATCTCTCCGATGAAGAATGGGTTCCTGAAACTCACTTATGCCAGTAATCTGGTATAACCCCTTGCAACCACAAGGATCCTGGTCTGATGATGAAGAAGACCAAGAGGCTGCACAAGAAGATGCTGTTAACCCAGCACCTGTCATTGCTCCAGTGGAAATCAACTATGTTGAGCCACACGGAGAAGACGAAGAAGAAGATCTGGCTCCCATGCCTGATCTTGAAGAATATGCAAGGATCTTGCAGCGTCTCGCTCTAGAACAAGAGCAAGACCGCGTCAACGAGATTCCTCACAATCCAGAGCCGGAAGTCCCTGAAGCCCATCAGGTACCTCCTCCCTCAACTCCTGAAAATGGAGAACATTGCTGGATTGACGATCCTCTTACATCCGAGGATGAGTCTGACTCCGAGCAGGCAACATCTTCTATCAGAGCTTCCTGTAATGTAATATATCAGGACTATAGCTCTTCTGAAGCATCGTCTGATGAGATTACCTACACTCCGACGACGCCTAGCAATGTATCCTCTGGAGCTACCTCGTCTCACGTGACTTTCACAGAGATGGCACCCTCTCAGGTTTCTTCCCCTGAGACTGTGACTTCAGGATACACATTCTTCCCGACTCATCATCATGAAGAAAACCCAACTTGGGGTGATGGATGGGTCAATGAAGAAGAAAAGCTGCTGGATGCTGTTCAGGACTTGCTCCCGGAAAATGCTCCGTGCAACACAATCACTGAGGATGGCAACTCTGATGCAGATACATCCCCAGTAGATGAAAAACGACAGCCTCTTGATCCTGAAGACAATCTTCCAAACGAAGATCCTTCTCAAGAAGCTCTCGAAGTTGGTAGAGGCACCCGTTCGGGCCGGGACTACCACAAAAATTACAACCAATCTTCCTTTACTTATGTAAATCCTTCGGGAAAAAATGTTGTAAGCGCCCCCAGTGGCAACAATGATGAACATGCAGGCCCTAAGGAGGCTTTCAAGTATGACTTGGTTGAGCACTTCAAACACATACCTGCACGTCTTCACATCCTGGATTTATTACGAATGTCTCCACGCACTCGTGATAATCTCATCTCAGAATTACAAAAACTGAATGAGGATGTCGACAAACATGCCCCGCAAGTCCTCCAAATTGAAATGGACTACCGGGTCAAAAACTCTGAAACTTCCTCAAAGGGAGAAAAGAAAACTGAGGGATCATGCATCCAATGCCTCTCGGTTCAAAAGGCAGCCAGTGCAACCATCGCCTTCACTAAGGAAGACCTCCTACTTGGCGAAGCAAGGCACAACCGACCCCTGTACTTCACAGGGTACATCAAAGAAATGCCGATACATAGAGTTCAGATCGACCCAGGTTCTGCACTCAACCTTATCTCCACTTCGGCTCTTGAAGAGTTGGGCATCCCACCCAGCAAGCTAAGCCACACATCTGTATCTATCTTTGGATACGATGGGAGCACTCAAAGGCCTATCGGCAAAATCAGGTTCAAATTGCAAATCGGTGATCTTATCTCTGAGGTCACTGTGTATGCAATAAAAACCCCCTCATGCTACAACATCCTTCTCGGACGTCCTTGGATACACGAGAATGGTGTTGTTCCTTCAACTCTACATCAATGCATCAAGTTTGTCGGCGACGACGGCATGGTACATCGAGTCTTTGCGGACAGGAAACCTTTCAAAGGTAAAGAAGTCCACTTCACAGACTCCCAGATGTATGAAGGAGAAAAAGAAGAAGAGGAAATAGCACCCCCTGCTGAAAATCTCCAGAAAGATAAAGGCAAGGCTCCTCAAAAATCACCGGAAGAAAACAAACCCTCCGGCAAATTAGAAGAGAGTAGTCAATCTCCCTTCGTTATCTCCCTCAAGAATTCAAAACCTTTGGTCATCACGACTAAAGTGAAGAAGGCGAAACAAAAGCCTGGGGGCAAAATTTGTTGTCTCTCTCGTGTCTATCATGCAAGACACAGACTCGGACTCAGAGCCAGAAGACGATGCATCGTCAAGCCAAGCTGACACTCAGCAAGTTCAGCCTGCTCTCACTCCGATGGAGACACCTGCTGATGTAGAAGATCCTACGTCTGCTACCTTTGTTGTTCCGGCAACATCACCAAAGCAAAGGCCGATCTTCTTCCATAGATCGGACGCTTATTCATCAAATTCCGTGCTGGAACCTTTCCAAAATGAAGGTATGCCTCAGCTATCTTTATATAGTCCTGTGGCACAAGCAATTATGAAGAAAATGGGCTATGACGCTCAAAACCCAGTCGGTTTGGGAGAAAGACGCGGTATTCTCACGCCATTGGAGCCCGCCTTGACCAAAAGCCAGCTGGAAGATTGGAGACTCTACGGTCATGTAGAAACGTCTTCATATGGGTTAGGGTATGATCCCGACACTCCTCTGAGACAGTTGACACAAAGGCTTAAAAGTCGTTTTACCGACCAAGCCTCAACATCTAAAGTCCACGAAGACATCGATCTCCCTGGAAATCTCTTTAAAGAGTTACCTGACAAAGATCCAGGAAGCTCATCCAATTGGTATGATTTCTCTGATGATAAAGAGGAATCGTCCGATAATACAGACTTGTGGCATCCTGACCTAGAAGAACCCTCGTCTCCAAAAGAAATACCAGACTCAACAGGCGATTGGGACTATCTCATAGCAAGGCTTGAGGAGATCACCAATCAAGAAAATCCATGGAAAGGAACAGAGCCTTGGTCTGGTAATGCGGTTGAAACTCCAGAAGGTTTCGTTGAGTTGGAAGCCTCCGAAAATATTGTGGAGGAACCACCTTCGAACCTTCCGACAGAAGATCCTGTTCAAAAGATAAACTTGGGAACACCTGATAACCCACGTCCTGTATTCATAAGTAAGAATATAAAGGATGATGAGTTACCCGAGTATATCGCTTTTCTTCGTGAGTTCGTTGATTGCTTTGCATGGTCCTATGCTGAAATGCCTGGTTTAGACCCCGAAGTAGCGGTCCACAAACTCAATCTTCAAGAAGAAGTCAAGCCTGTCAAACAAGGCCAAAGAAGATTCCGTCCAGATGTGATGGATAAAATTGAACAAGAAGTTCAAAAGCTCAAAAGCGTCGGCTTCATCCGTGAGGAACAACATCCAGAATGGTTGGCCAACATTGTCCCCGTGACAAAGAAAACTGGGCAGATCAGAGTCTGTATTGACTATAGAGACTTGAATGGCGCTTGCCCTAAAGATGAATTCCCGCTCCCCATACCGGAGGTGATGATTGACAATACCTGCGGATTCGAGCGAATGACATTCATGGATGGCTTCTCTGGTTACAATCAGATAAAGATGCATCCCGAGGATGAAAAACACACTTCATTTCGGACTCCATTTGGCGTGTATTGCTACACTGTCATGCCATTTGGTCTGAAAAATGCTGGTGCCACATATCAGAGGGCTATGATGAAAATATTCCAAGATATGCAGCACAAGACGGTCGAATGTTACGTTGATGACCTCACCGTCAAAAGCAGAAGAAAAGAAGACCATCTCAAAGATCTTCGGGAAGTCTTCCTCCGACTCCGCAAACACAAACTGCGGATGAATCCTCTAAAATGCTTCTTCGGCGTCTCGTCGGGTAAGTTTCTCGGATTCCTTGTTCGGAAAGCTGGAATAGAACTTGACCCCATAAAAGTCAAGGCTATTCTAGAAATGACCTCTCCAAGAACCTTGAGAGAATTAAAAGGGCTTCAAGGGAGATTGGCCTACATCAGACGGTTCATCTCCAATCTTTCGGGGAAATGCCGTCCATTCTCTCGATTGATGAAAAAAGGTGTAGACTTTGTCTGGGATGCCGACTGCGAAGCCGCATTTCAAGATATCAAGTCATACCTGACCAAACCTCCAGTGTTAGCTGCCCCTGCCACTGGAAAACCATTCATCTTGTACACAAGAGCCCTTGATCACTCTCTGGGTGCTCTGCTTGCACAAGAAAATGATGAAAGAAAAGAAGCTGCTCTATACTACCTCAGCCGCATGCTAGTAGGTGCAGAGCATCGCTGCTCCCCAGTCGAAAAAGAATGCCTTGCAGTGATGTTCGCCGTACAAAAGCTACGTCACTACTTGCTTTCCAACACAATCTACCTGGTCTCGAGGATCAACCTCTTGAAGGTCCTTGTCACGAAGGCCGGTTCTCTCAATGCCCGACTGGCAAAATGGTCCATCCTCTTGTCACAATTTGATATTAGGTATGTGCCACAAAAAGCAATCAAAGGCCAAGCTCTAGCAGATTTCCTCGCAGAGCATCCATTGCCTAAACATTCACCACTCAGAGATGATCTCCCAGATGAACCTGTCTACAACGTGGAGACTTCCTCACCAAATGCCTCCTGGGACATGTACTTTGACGGTGCAACCAGGACAAATGAAAAAAGAAAGCTGATCTCAGGAGTTGGCATCCTCTTTGTTAGCCCCGACAAATACATGATTCCACACGCTTTCTCGCTACTGGAACCATGCACAAATAATGCAGCTGAATACCAAGCTCTGATCCTAGGATTGGAACTCGCCATTGAATCCGGTATCACCATGCTGGAAGTCTTTGGAGACTCTCAACTGATCGTCAACCAGATGAATCAGAAATATGTAGTCAGGAAGCCCGATCTGCTGCCTTATTACAACAAGGCACAATCGCTTCTGCAAAAGTTTGACATCTGCAACATCACCCACATTCGTAGAGGTGAAAACATCCGTGCAGATGCCCTGGCCGGACTTGCCGCATCAATGGCGATCCAGGAAGGGGAAAACATGCAAATTACAGTGTACGAGAGAAGGATCCTCCCTCCTCTTAACACACACCAAGCAGTTGCTGAATGCCACCGAGTGATTGGAAGTCGGATCTCTATCCTTCAACCTTCAATCGGCGACTGGAGGGATCCGTTCATTGATTACACTATGTTCGGAATCCTACCTGAAGATCCAAAAGAACGGGTAAGCATTCAAAGGCGAGCCCCAAACTTTCATTTGGATATTCCTTCAAAAATCCTCTACAGGAAATCCTTCAACGGAGTACTTCTACGCTGCTTGTCACAACAAGAGGCCGAAGAAACACTTAAAGAAGTTCATGCTGGTCTTTGTGGAGCCCATCAGGCAGGTCCTAAGCTCTATGATCAGATAAAAGGGTTAGGTTACTATTGGCCTACCATGGTTGCTGATGCAATGCAATTTGCCAAACGCTGCCAGCTATGCCAAGTTCACGGAGATTACATTCACATGCCTCCGGAATGGCTGCATCCTACAGCAATCTCATGGCCTTTTGAAGCATGGGGCATGGACATCATAGGTCCTATCTCTCCCCTTCAAGCAAAGGTCATCGCTTCATCTTCGCCGCTACGGATTATTTCTCCAAGTGGTCAGAAGCATTTGCGTTCAACGAAATGAAGACCTCATCAGTTCTTCAGTTCCTGCGCACCAACATCATTTGTCATTTCGGCATACCTAAGAGATTCGTCCATGATAACGGACCACAATTCCGGGATCATCGATTCTACAGGTTTTGCGACAAATACAAAATACAAAGCTGTCCTTCGACTCCATACAATCCGGCAGCAAACGGATTAGCAGAAGCCTTCAACAAGACACTCTGCAAAATCCTCAAGAAAATGGTCTCTAGTCACAAAAGAGACTGGAGCGACAAACTGTCTGAAGCTTTGTGGGCCTATCGAACCACCGTTCGAGGACCAACCCATAGCACACCATTCTCCTTGGTCTATGGATGCGAAGCTGTCGTGCCCCTAGAGGTACAAATTCCTTCTCTGAGGGTATCTCTACAAAATGACATGACTCAAGAAAGCAATGTCAAATTGCGACTCCATGAGCTGGACAATCTCGACGAGAGACGGCTCGAAGCTCGACAAAGCATTGAACTTTCCCAAGCACGCATGGCAGGATCTTTTGACAAAAAGGTCAGGCAACGCGCCTACAAAAAGGGTGACTTGGTTCTTGCGGTAAAAAGACCAATGGTCTTCGCACACAAATCCAAAGGCAAATTTGAACCAAAATGGGAGGGACCCTACGTCATCGACAAAGTCTTCTCCAACGGCGCATATGCCCTCCTAAACATGGAAGGCGACAGATGTATGCTGCCTATCAACGGCAAGTTCTTGAAGCGGTACTACCCTTGAAGACTTACCCAACTGGGTAAGAGCAATGCCTGTATGGCCAAAACCTGTTCTCAGGTACTCGCTCGTCAAACCCACTCTCTTTAGAATTTTCATATCAAATGTCAAAATTTCTAGAGATTCAAAAACAATGCTTACTTTCATCGTTTCATTGTTCAAAAACAAAAAAAAATCCAAGTTTAGGAGCCTCTCCCTGACTTGACCAAAGCTTTCGATCCTTGAACCAAAATTCATGGTTTGAAACAAAAATCCGGATTCAGGATTTCCACCCTAGTCCACCTTACCTTTTACCGCCAAATGGTTCTAGGTCAAAATTTACGACCCTCGTGTCTTTAAACAAAAAAATGGTTTTTCAAAAATCGTGGGGAAACGACATCAAAGTCAGTACCCGCAAAACAAAAATTTTGAAAAAAAGCAAGGATGCGACATTCCATCGATACTTGCACCCAAAATCGCAGGGAAGCGACATTTCGTCGATACTTGCAAAATCCAAAAACCGTGGAGAAGCAACAAACCAGTTGATATCCACAACCCAATTTCAAAAATCGTGGAGACACAACATTTCAGTTGATATCCACAACCCAAATTTCAAAGGTTCGAGAAAACCTAAAATCGTGGAGAAGCAACAAACCAGTTGATACCCACAACCCAATTTCAAAAATCGTGGAGATGCAACATACCAGTTGCTATCCACAACCCAAAATTACAAATGGTTTAAGAAAACCTCAAATTTCAAAAATCGCGGAGAAACGACATCAAGTCAGTACCCGTAAAACCAAAAGTGTTGGGAAAAGCAGGGAAGCGACGCTTAGTCGATATTTGCACCCCAATTCGCGAGGAAGCGACATTCCATCGATACTTGCAAAACCTAACCCGCGAGGAAGTGACATTCCATCAATACTCGCAAAACCAAATGAGCAAGGAAGCGACATTCCATCGATACTTGCAAGACCATTCAGCGGGGAGGCGACATTTAGTCGATACCTGCATTTTGAAAACCAAAACTCGGCTATAAATGCCAAAATCCGGCTATAAATGCCAAAACAAAATTTCCGGCTATAAACGCCAAAACCGGCTTTCATGCCAATAAAACAAAAACTTGGTTTTCAAAAAAAAAATCGGCTATAAATGCCACACAAAAAAAAAACCTGACTCTCATGTCAAACCGGCTATAAATGCTACAAACCGGCTATCAATGCCACAAAAAATTGGCTTTCACGCCGACAAACCAAAACTTGGCTTTCAAAAAAAAAAACCCGGCTATCAATGCCACAAAACCGGCTATAAATGCCACAAATTGGCTATCAATGCCACCAAACTGGCTGTAAATGCCACAAAAACACCGGCTTCCATGCGAACCCAAATTTTGGCTTTTACGCCATAAAATTTCGGCTTCCATGCCATCTCAAAAGCGGCTTTCACGCCACAACCAAAATCAGGCTCCCATGCCAAAACAATTATTTGACAAAAGATTTTCACAAAATGACAAAGCTTTTGATCAAATCCCATTTAGCAATTGCTTTCATCACAAAAAGATTTGAGTGAGCGTAGGGAACAAAAAAAAGGTACCAAAAAAATACATGTGGTACCAAAGCAAAAAAAAAAAAAAAAAAGAAAGTGTTCATAAGCACTACAAAAAAAAAAAGTACCAAAAAAATACATGTGGTACCAAAAAAAAAGAAGAATAGTTTCTGCTACAAAAAAATCAGGAGCTTAGCCAAAAATGGTCTCCAGCCAAAGCTTCAGCTCCTCAAGCAAACTTTTGGCATCAGCCGTCAGAGTTTCCAAAGCACGCTTCTACAGGAACTTGCCATGAGATGCTGGCGAATGCCGTAACCCTTCTTTTACACCGGGAAGCTCTTCCCCAGCAGTTTGCCATCATTCGTTTTCTAGAGTCCTCCTCTCGAGAACTTGACCGGCATCTGCAACCCTGCGAATCAGAGTACTCTCCCTGTCACGAGCCTCTGTTATAGCAGCCCACTTCGCATCGACTTGTGCCTTCAAATGCTCAAGACGTTTCCTGGCCTCCTCAACTTCCCTATCAAGGACGTTAAGGTCATGCCTCAATCCGATGATGGCTAGCTCTTCCTTGTTCTTCTCCCGAACTAGCTGCTTCTTGCTTTGTGTAGCCTCATTCTGGTCAGACTTAGCCTTATCAGCAGGGTCCAAGAACATCTCCTTGAAGAATTGGTCGTCAGGGAAACCCATGGTCTCAAACCACTTGTCACCCAGTGCAATGATCCTATCAACGACGCCCTGACACCTGTGACATCCAGACCAACATCTTCGGTGTCGGTCAGAATCTCCTGTACATGTGGGATCATGCCAAATCCTGCCTCCAAGTGTCCAGAAAGGAGAGTCTTGACCCAAGAACTCAAAACCCGAGCCAGCACCTTCTTCGCAAATTGAAGAGACGAACTGGATGAAGATTCACCCTTTTCCGCTGATCGGCTGCTCATGTCATGTCCCATTGGAAGAGTAACAAAAGAACTCTTTTCACTTGGAGCCACTAGAGAGGGAATCTCAACACGAGGCATCTCCTCAATCATATCAGAACTGGTCTCTACCTCCGGATCGACCTCTGGCATCCCTTGCTCTGGTTCTGAAGAAAGCGATGGACTCTCTTCTGTCACTTCAAAACCTGCAAATGAAACACAAAAAGGTATGAATATGATCCTGTTAAAAAAAAAAAAAAAACCATCAGGGTCATCACTACAAAGTACCTTCTTCGACGACTGGCGGAACACTCTCTTCCTCCATGAACTCATCAGAAGCATCATCGACATTTGCGTCCATTGATGGTTCAAAGTCATCGGAATCCTGTGGCAAGTCAGCTGACAAGAAAAAAATGTTAGCAAATCAAGTCGCAGGCCAAAAAAAAGAGAAAGTGAAAGAAGTTATACCAATTGGAGATTCCGGAGTCATTCCAGAGTCCCTCGGTTCTTCTTCAGATGCCATAACTGGCTCCATCACCGCCTCATCGGTTGGAACCTCAGGCATCGGCAAGTCTTCATCCTCTGCTAAAAGAAAAGCAGCAGCAGGGTGAGAAAACAAATCAGAACATGGAAAGCCCCATGAAAGAAGTAGAAAAGGAAAAGGAGGAATCATACCTTCACCGATGGTCTCTTCTTCCCGAATCCTCTTCTCCGGAGGTTCGTCAGCTTCCCCTGGCACCTCCTCATTGACAGTGAGAGGGACTTCCACATTAGGAGAGTCTTCGTCCCGCCCCATGTGACGCTGACTCCTCCTCCTCTTCTTACCTCTACGGGTTCGCTTCCTAGAAGAACCCGCCCCACTGTCAGAGTCAGGTCTCCCACTTGACTCCTCACTGGATGGTCTGCTCTTGCCAGTAGACTCCACGAAAGCTCGCCTCTGTGCCGCTTGTATCCAAGCGTCGAGCTCAGCTTCCTCCTGTTCTAGCTGCTCCAAAGCCTCATCAGGTATTTCCCGAACAGCTTCAGAACCAATGACGCCCTGGTCACCGAGAAAGCCTATCTTGTGCTTCTCTCCAGA
Source organism: Umbellularia californica (assembly GCA_028538565.1). Classification (NCBI taxonomy): domain Eukaryota; kingdom Viridiplantae; phylum Streptophyta; class Magnoliopsida; order Laurales; family Lauraceae; genus Umbellularia; species Umbellularia californica. Next base: position 37,653,648 of record JAPQWN010000010.1, on the reverse strand, counting down.
AAGGATGGCCCAAACTTCCTCTCGCCGGACGCCATCCGACTTTCCAGTACCTTTCCCCGAAGATAGCTTTACATCAAGCTCCTTCTTGGAAAGCCCCCGATATGCCAGAAAGCTCTCCGCGAACCATTTCGTGAAGCCGGCAGTTCGGAAAGTCGACAGCTCAGGATAAGAAATCGTGGCAGTAGTGTCTTCAGCACTATAGAAGGCCCATGCATTTCTGCCATCCTGCAAACCCCCAAAACGCTTCACCATACTCGAAGGCGCTCCAACAACGCCTTGAGAGAAGCCCAACTGAAGCGCAAAGCGAGAAGGTACATACGGCTGGATGTCGACGAAAAGATGTCTACGGTACACCATCGTGCCGACTCGTATGCTGAAAAGCCACTCCTTCTCTGCATTGGTCAAAGAGTAATGCCTTCCCGACCCTACTCTGGTAGAGTCTCGGGAGGCACCAAAATCAAAAGCCTTCTTCCGCAACTCCGGAGAAAGCTTCACTGAAGACTGCCCCATCTCGACGTCCCTGAACTGTCGGATCCTCATGCGGGCAAACAAAAGTGATTCGGATACGGCTTTTCCCTTAGCCAATCGAATCATCAGAGGATCATCATCCTGTGCAGCACCCAGCTGGTGGAAGCCAGGACAGTGGTATACAAACCACGAATAAAAGATATGGGCTGAAAATACCCTATTCATAGGGAGCCCAAGCCGAACCAAGAAAGCAGCAGCCTGTAGTTCGGTACACAGGTAGGAGTAAAGAGCGGGCACCAAAGCAAGCCGCTCTCCAAACGCCATCTGACAAGCCGGAAAAATACAATGCGGCCTGATGTGCGTCCCATCTCCACCAGCAAAAATAGCCTCACCTAGCCAAAAAGTGAGGTAAACAGCAAGATCTCTCCGCAGTGTAATGTCAGAACAAATGGCATCTGTGCTCGCGAAGAAACCCTTCAACTCTTCCTGCATGGCTGAAGTCTTCTTCCTGTCTTCCCGGGTCATGCTATCAGAAGGTTCTCCACCGTCGAAGAAGTTAGGGAACGAAGAGCCACAACTCTTCCAACTGCTGGATCTTACTTTCGAGCCCTCCTTCAAAAAATCATAGAAGGCGACGAGCTGAAAGTATAGGAGCCTGAACTCCTCTGACTGCTCCTCAAGGACGCTGTCAATCGGCATGAACTCCTCATAGAGTTTGCCAAGGATGGGCAATCCAGTAATAGCACTCAACTCCTTCAGAGAAAAACCAATCTCACCATTCGTGACAACGAAGGTATTGGTCTGAGGGAGGAAAGACTCCAACATAGCCATGAAGGCATCATCGGAAAAAGTCACGGTCTCCCTAAAAGCGCGGACCGCGTCAAAAATCCCGGCTTCCTTCAAAACGGCGCCCCCAATCAGCAAGGTGTGGTCAGTCCATGACTTCCAATCGGAGTCAACATTGAAACGGCCACGAAGTCGAAAAGGCTTCACCCAAGTACTGCCGTCACCGCTGAAAACGCCAAGGCCCACCGGTCTCAAATCGACCGACGGATAATCAGAGCCCTGGTAGCCGCTGGCTGGCATCAACATGTCCATACGGACAGGTGGTTTCTCCGCATATCCGGAGGGTCCACTAACAAAAACCCCGGTCTTGATCACACTGGTCCTCTTCACCCAGCTCGGAGGATCTTCCCTCTTAGGGCACGTGGGAGAAAGGCTCAGGATCGAGATGGTCCGATCAAAAGACGACCGGGTAGAAATAGTTCTCTCCTCACCATTTGCTGTGTAAGAGAACTGAAAACATCTCCTTTGGTATGTCAAGTCGTCAGGGACTGCATCTCCAAAGAAGAAGGTAGGCTTGGGTAAAACCCTCAGATCGTCCATAACCCAAGGACGGTTGCTTACCATGATCTTATAGAATTCCTCATTCTTGAGAGCGATCAATCGCTGTCTCATCACATCGCGATTGAGGGAATCACACTCTTCCAAATTCTTCTCAACAAACTGGACCTTCTCCCAGGCTTGCTGAACGGCCACATTGGAAGATCTAGCAGATCGACGAGGTACGCTTGTAACAGGCTCTTTACCCTTGTTCGCTCTGGAGGAACCACCTGCAAAGGTTGGAAAAGAAAAAGATCGTCATCAAAATGACAGGATTTCGCTAAAAAAAAAAGGGGTCACTTTGTCCCACCAAAAATCTGGCGAAATTTTGGCATGACTCCGGGGCAATTCCGAAGAAAAGGGAAATACCCCGAAAGAAATAGAAAGTTTGAAGATGGGCTCAACATTGCTGCGGGCTCCGAAACTCCAAACTTTCGAAACCTCAAAATCTCCGCAAAATCAAGAAGGGCTCAACATCACTGCGAGCTCCAAATTCCCAAATTTGCAAAGATTTTCAGGTATGCTATCATGCTCAATCTACAAAAAGTACATGCATGAACATCTAGATTTGCATAAAAACGCATTATCATGATGAGCTAAAAAAAAAAAAAGAAACTTTCTCAAAAAAAAAGGGAGAAAGAAAAGAAAAAAAAAGAAACTTTCTCAAAAAAAAAGGGAGAAAGAAAAGAAAAAAAAACAGAGAAACTTTCAAAAAAAAAAAAAAAAAAAAAAAAAATAGGCCACGTGGCCGTACGGACCAGATCCGTACAGATCTGTCCGTACGGCCCACCAAAAAAAAAAAAAAAAAAAAAAAAAAAAAAGAGAAAAGAGACACACGTGAAAAAAAAAAAACAGAAATCACGTGGAAAAGAAAAGAAAAAAAAAAAAAAGAAGAAGAATAGAAAGAAGAAAAAAGAAAAAAAAAAAAGAGAAGACACTTTTTTTCCATCCTATTCTCTACATGGAGTTTTCTTGAAAGAAAAAGAGAGAAAACTTACTTGAAGCCATTGATGGAGAAGAAGAAGGAAAAAGCTTGAAGATCCTTGAAGAAGAAAAACTCTTCGTCTTGGAGCACTCTTGAGATTGTTGCAAAAGAAAGCAATAAGAGCAAGAGATCCTACCCTCCTTGCTTTTATAGAAGAGAGCAAATCAAAGAAGGAAACAAAAAAGAAAGGTAAGTGCTACTAATTAGTAACCTTACCAAAAGAGAGGGAATTAGAAAGATTCTTTCCCAAAAAGAAAGATGTCTTTGAGAGATTTTCTCCCAAAATCAATCAATGAAAGATTCTCTCCAACAAAATAGGAGATTGGAGATTCTTTCCCAAAAAGAAAGATACCTTGAGATATTCTCTCCCAAATTAAGGGAATATGAGAGATTCTCTCTCATAAAGATATTTTTAGATATTCTCTATCCAAATGAGATATCTTTAGATATTCTTTACAAAAATGACCCCACATGAGATCTAAGCCATCCTAAAAAGCTTAAGGTCCCATGGGCTAGCCCATATGAGCCAGGTTTGACCACCTAGGCACTATAAAAAAAAAAAAAAATGGGCTTTTAGTCAGGAAAAATCCCTCTTACCAAGAGCATACAAAAATGGTTCCATGCCTCTTTTGAGTTGATTAAACCATACAAAAAAAAATCCCAAGCCCCATGAGCTTCCAAAAATCAAACCATCCAGCCTCATATACCAAATTGAGCCAAAATCTTGAAATTGACATTCCACAAAAATCCAAACCACTCCAATGGACCCACACAGTCCCAAAGAGTGACCAAAAACCAAATCCTGGTCCCCTAACTTGCCACATACAGCCTGTTAGGTCACAAGACCAAAACCAAAAACCAAATCATGATCCCCCAACTTGCCGCATACAGCTTGTTGGGTCACAAGGTCAAAACCAAAACCCGATCCCCTAACCTGCCATATATAGCTGGTTAGGTCACAAGATCAAAAACAGAAACCCAAATCCACATTCCTGATGTCATCTTCAAAACTTTGCCTCGAGATGGTGTGTGATTCCTTTCACTACCATAAAATTCCCCTGGAAGCTCAAAGGCTACTCTACCAAAGGAAAGATTGCTCAAAGACTCTTGGTCAAGACTCAAGCTCTCCTTCAAAAATCTCTTCGAGGCACATCGACTACAAAAGTCAAGCAACTCGTCGCTGTACCTCGAAGGGGCATTTGTTGACACCAAAAATGTCACTTTGCCTCTCCAAATCAAGAAAGCTGCATGAAGTCGCAACCTGCCATAAATAGGCAATGCAACTTCTCCAAAAAATCAAATCTTGTCAGAATCAAACAAAAACTGCAAGATCCTTCAAGATAGCCAAGAGAAGAGTACACATGAAGTTTCGGGCCATTTCAGAATCATTTGGCCTAACTTCGCTTCTCCGTTAGCTAAAATGGCGCTCCCGGCGGCGACATCATCGGAGACGTCAAAACTTCGATCAGAGCCTACAGATGACTCCAGCATGTCCCAAAAGGGCTCCATGCCAAATTTCAAGTCAAACCGACAACGTTTGACCCTCCATCAATGCTCGAGCAGCAAAATCAAGCCTCCCGGCGGCGGGAACCACCGAAGCCTTCGCTCATCAAACCAAGTGCATGAGTGGCTTCTACATGCTTCCAAAAGGCTGCACGTCGAATTTCAGGTCATTCCGACAACGTTTGACCAGGTTTCGATGCTCCGAGAGAAAATCAAGCCTACCGGCGGCGGAGCAACTCGGGACCATGACATCCAAGACAGAGCCCATGGAACGTCTCAAAATGACTCCAATAGGCTCCCCGTCAAATTTCAGGTCAATCGGACATCGTTTGGCCACATATCAAAGCTCGGCATTTTCCCCGCAGCAAAATCAAGTGAAGCATCGACGGGACCCCAAACGGCTTCAAAACTCAAACAAAAGCCTATGGTTGGTCTTATTTATTGCTCAGGAGGCTTCACCTCAAATTTCAGGTCATTCCGACATCGTTTGACCAAGTTTCAGCTTCTGGCGGAAAATCAGCAGCTCTACGCGACAAAGTCTTCGGCTTTCCCAGAAAATTGGAAACTTTGCACTCTAAAAATGCAAGGATTCTCATCAGGTTTTCTACAGGGAAATCAAGCCAATAAATGAGAAGAAATGTCAAGAAAAATACAGAAGAAAACGGCGACGAAAAAGACCTCAAAACGACCGCAAAACGGGCTCCGAAGGGGAAAAATCCCCCAGGGTCGCAGACCCCTGCGACCATGGCCCATGGTCGCCGGCGACCATGGCCCATGGTCTCCGGCGACCATGGAGGTCCGGGTCACCGGATTTTCCGCCGGTGACCCGTTTTTCCGTCTTTTTTCGCGTTTCGCGCACTTTGGCCCCTGTGGTTTCCTGAAAATGTGATTTTTTAGTGCTTTAAATTGACTCATATCCGACGACATCTCGGATCCGCCGTCAAAAGCATAAAATCATCATTGATCGATCCAAGATCGTCAACCGGCTGACCAAGAAAGTGCGCTTTCTGTCCGACCGATCGTGAAATCGACAAGACAGATGTCACCGGCCCGCTCTTAGCTATCAATGTCTGAAGTTACATGTTCATCCGATGTCGATCAGCATGTAGATCCATCGATGATCATCGCCAGAAGAATTCCAGAAGACACGGCACGGCCCGCGACTCTTCGACTGCTCGGCGACCAATTAATGTGGTTAATTGACTAACTTTATTATGGTCATTAATTCATTTCTTTGGACGGCCCAATCAGAAGCAAGCATTTGGGAGTTACAAGTCAATTGATTCATGACATTTAAACCATGAAACTCCTCCCATTATGGTAATTAAGGTGATTAAAAGCCCTTAATCTCCATCGGCCAATCAGATTCAAGGAAAAAGGAGTTACAAAATCAAGAAATAAATCTTGTAACTCCTCCCATTAAAGCCATTAAGGCTCATAAACCCTCCTAAATGGCTACCAAAAGCCTATAAATAGGAGAGCATTCCATTGAAATCGGAATCGGAAAAAAAAGGAGAAAATCGGGATCAGAAAAAAAAAAAGATCAGAAAGAGATCTGAGAGAAAGAAAAAGAGAGAAAAACTCTGCTGAAGTTCTGCACCGGCCACCACTACAAGGTGACAAAAGTCCCTTGGGGGGCACCCCCCCCAAGGTCCTTGCCTTCTCCTGCTGCCTCCAATGGCTTAGACGTGGCTTTTCAGCCCGTCTACTTAGCTTTTTATTGGACATAGGACCTTCTCTTGGTCTTTGTCCTCTAAAAACCTGAGGTTATAGCCAAGCCAAGCGAATCAAGAGCATCTTCTGTTCTCATCTGCATGGATGATGGCGAAGCCCATACATGGCTTGCGACCGTCAATCTGAACGAGTCCCCCACAATCTCCTGAAAAGTTAGATCTTCCTTTTCTTGCTTTTCATTGTAATTTGTATTTTTCTAAAGAGACAAAAATCACAACTCTTGTCTTTCATTATTGATAAGAATTGTAAATCGGTTATAAACGCCAAAATCGGCTATAAATGCCAAACAAAATCGCTTTTCACGGCAAACCAAGAAAATGTCTCTTTTCTTAAATATTTGTGCAATGGAAAACTTGAAAGAAGTTGATTTCCTTTTTACTTGCGAAGGTTGATATCCGGATTACCACTTGCAATTCCAAGTAAAATAGAAAATCTGGCACACCCACATAAAAGAAATGTTGATGCACGCTTCAGGCCCGCCAGGGCGCGAAAGGGCCGGACCCGACGGACTCCCACGTTCCGCCGACCCCGGTAGCCGCCCCACGGCGCCTCGGAGCGCGTTCCATCAGACACTTAAATGTGCAACGCTTAATGGCAAGACGACAATGTCGTTAAGCAGTAAAGGACTAAAGAGTCCGTATTATCGATTCCACAGAGAGAGGATGGAACAAACGAATAATCCAATTTAAGTAGAATTGAAATAAGATATAGCTAATATAGAAATTGAAGTGAACAATTAAAACTACTAAACTATGTCTGAAAAATGGAATTAAACTATTTGGAATATGGAACAAAACTAAAATAACAACGAAACTACTCTAATTAACAATCTAAAATATGAAATTAATAAGATCTAACAAACTACACTAAACTAGTGGATGAATGGTGGTGGAAATGGAAAATTTAATGTGAAGATGTGGTGTGAAATGTGTATGATTATAAAACAAGTTGTGTGAAATGGTATGATTTTAAAACAAGGATTCAAATTGACAATAATAAAATAAGAGATTAGGAAATCCAAAATCCACTAAGTATGTAATTAATCCAATCAATACATGTTCTCATTCAACTCCTAAATCTACAATCCAATTAGAAATCTCTTGCCTAATTGGATTTGATGATATAGTAATGAAGATTAAAGTAAAGAAAATCAAAAGCCAAGAACCTAGATCATCATCTAGCTACTCTAACTATAAGTCATCAAAATCAAGTTGCAAAAGATCAATGATAAAGAAATCTAAAATCCACTAAGTATGTAATTAATCCAATCAATGCATGTTCTAATTCAACTCCTAAATCTACAATCCAATTAGAAATCTCTTGCCTAATTGGATTGGATGATATAGTAATGAAGATCAAAGTAAAGAAAATCAAAAGCCAAGAACCTAGATCATCATCTAGCTACTCTAACAATAAGTCATCAAAATCAAGTTACAAAAGATCAATGATAAGGACTCTAGAGCATGCTATGCGAGATAACTTAATCTAACTACAAAGCATCAATTGAAATTATTTAAGCATCAAGTATAGAGATATAGCATGAGAAATGAGAGAGATTAGCGTAATTATATCTAAAATATAATAATCAATCAAGGCACAAGTAAGAAATTAAAACTAAAACATGCATGTAATTGAACTAATCACATTACTTAGCTTAAAAAAGAGAGCCTAATCTAAGAGTTTTAGCCACTAAACATCAAGAAAGAGTTCCAAATCTTCATTAATGATATTCAATTACACACTCTTTCTAGATTAGTTACACTTAAGCTTCTAATTACAATCTAAAATTATAAAGAATGTAAAAAAGAAATGCTAAAAGTCTGACTTACCAAAAGATTATTGTAATGCAATTCTGAATACCGAGAAAACCTTTAAGGTACCCGAAGTTGGCACGCTACTTTTCGGAAAATCCAAGAACTTCCAAGATCGTAGGTCCGCAGTGAGTTCCAATTTAAAACTTTTTGAACAATATAATATCAATGGTTAAATTGCGGAAGCATATAAAATGTAGTGTAATCAAATGTATAAAGAGCGGAAGTAATTATATGGTATCATATGAACTATATCAAATGTAGCAGGGCTGACGTCCAGCCTAATAAATAAAAGGATGAATATCAAATGTTCATATATATCAGACTACCTCCCTGCTCACCATAAAATCACTCAAACCCAGAAAAGAAGTGTACTCTCAAACCTCCGGTGCAAGCATTCCATCCTCCAACTCGACCTCCTAGTTGGCTGGTCCTCAACTGTAGTCACCAGCTACGGGCACCTCGATGAGTGCATCGTCCTCGTAGTAGGGGTCGAAACCTAAGCACTAAGAATAGGTTAGATCTAAAGATCTGGCAAGGCACAATATACAAGTAACATAGGATGTATACATCAAAAGAGTAGAGATGATTATAAAATCAATGAGAATAACAATGGTACATAATCTAGGCAGTTGAGCATGATAATTAATTAGAACTGGGATAAATAGGTAATTCCAATCTATCAGACATCAAAGTGGCACATTCACATGAGTTGGATACCGCAGGTTATTGTGCCGCAACCCTTCCATATTGAACACAGTTGCAGTGGGGAAGAAGAGTAACTAGTGCTAGGAATGACAAGCCCCACAAAATAACACTCATTCGTCACAACACTCATCACTCAATACTCAGGAGACTGGACCCGGTATCACACTGTCCATCTAAAACATAGCTCATCATGATAGCCCACTCAACACTCGCTCAGCACTCAAGACTCACAAATAGCTCCTACCAGTGATGATTAGTCAAAAGGTTGAGCTTAGAACAACCGAGTGAATGTTAATGCCAACTAAAGGAAATGATATAGGTGTGTGTCTATCTGGGCTTGCCTTGCACGAGCAAGGTCCTAACGAATCCCTAAAAGGTCCAAATACCAGTTTAATCCAAGGAACATGGTCCAGGTCCAAGTCCAATCATTGGATCCATACCAAGGCCCACCAAATACATGGCATGGTCTAAAACAGTCCAAATGAGATAACAAGTCCATTTCCAATAATAATCAGTCCATTCTCATCCATAATGAGTCACAAGTCCATCATAACCAGCCTCTTCATCGTAGGGTATCATACGGCCAAACTTAGGCTATATAAAGGACTAGCCACAGACACCGGCCAATGATCACCCAATCACATCACCAGATCACCTTTAAGTGATCCTTGCTCTGGGTCATCCATTTTCCATTTAATTAACAGTTATAAGCAACAGTAAGGATATAAGAGTGACAGTGATGCATTAAATGAAATAAGTCTCCAAGTAAGAGAATCAACGAGAATATCAAGAGTCCATCCTAAGTAATGGTCCACATTCAGGTCCAGGTCTATAACAGTTCATTTGATCTCTAAATGAAGTCTCGAAAGGTTGAGCCACACCATTGACTCGTGCTTGTCACATCAATGGAAGTCTATTTGGATGGTTAATGGGCCCCACAATCGATCACAACCTCAAAAAGTGAAGGCTAGAAAATCACTGAACATAGTGTATCCAGTCGACCGAGCATAGGGTCCGGTCGACCAAGTACACTGAACTATCAGCTTGTGCAGTGTGCCCGATTGACCTCCTAGCATGGTTGGTCGACCTCGCATATTGGAAAAACAGGAGTCAGGCACCTGGCAACATGGTTTGATCACAGAATTTCCTTGAGTGTCCTGTCGACCTCCTGGCCCGAGCAGTCGATTGCACACACTGAAAGTTCTACATGAATTGGATGTCCCACCTTCTCAATGTTCCCTAAAATTCCTGTGTGCCTGGTTGACCTGAAACAGGGTCCGGTCGATTGCGCACACTAATTTTCTGGATTTGAGGGAAAGTCCTTCTCTGAGTTCATTCCCTGAAATGTTTGTGTATCCGGTTGACCTGGGATAGGGTACGGTCGACCGGGTACACTGTACTATAAGTCCTGCAAGAAAAACAACCGAGACCTTCCTTTTCTCAGTTCTCTGTGTTACCGGTCAACCGTACTGCAGGTTGGTTAACCGGGTACGCGCACTTGGTGCCAATTCCAGAAATCTTGATTTCTACTCTTTCACTCCAATTTCCAGTCAAAACTCATCCAAACTCGTCCATTCATCATGGAAACATCATCAAACACAAAAGCACTTCAATACACTTCCCACCATCCATCCTTGGGCCATTGATCTTCCAAATGAGATAAACACATCCATCAATGGCCAAAAACCATGAAAACAAGCTCATATGATAGATCTGAGCATACATTCATCAATTGAATTCAAATTGCAGAATCAAGAGAAGAAAAACATGCATTCTATAATAGATAGGTACATTACACTTGCCTCAATCCAAAAGCAAAGGAGATAGAGAGAAAAGAGAGATCCAATGCTTCAAAATCAAATCCAAGCAACTAAGATCTTCCAATTACTAAAATAGCCCAAAAACACAGATCTAGAGAGATCTCAAACACCTATACCCAAATCCACAAGAGAATTGCTATAAGGAAGGATATCTAGAGAGCTAAAGAGAGGATTGTAAGGGCATTGAACGAGAAGAAGATAAATACCTTGATTAGAAGAGAGAGAGAGAGAGAGAGGAGAGTCTAATAAGATAGAGATCCTTAGGAGATGTTGTGGCTGAACTTGCAGTAGATGATCTCCTCCTTCTTGCTAGAGTTCTAGATCTAGAGTTTTAGAGAGAGAAAGGGAGAGAATTGAGAGAATTGGAGGGAAATGATGGAAGAAGAGAGAAGAGAGGGAAATGAGAGAGGGAGAGGTAACATATGTATGAAATGGGAGGGATGTAGTTATATAGGTTGAGGTTTAGCTAGTTACTAGATTACCCTTTTAGTTTAAATAGAAATGGGGATAAGGCCATGGGTAGTTTGGTCTTTTGGTAGGAATTCTAAAAGATTATCAAATGGAAACCCCCTATAGTAAACTTTAATTACTAGCTAAGGCCTTTAACCAACTAACTCACCCTAAAAATTGTAAAAGACACCCTAAATAACCTATAAAATACACACAAAGGCTAATTAGACTAAAACTTAGGAAAATACCTATCTACCATTACTTCACAATTATTCTCTCTAAAAGTACATTCCAATGTTTAGAAACAGATTGTTGCTTTCACATAGACTGCTTTGGGGTTTGAACACATAGCCTATTTCATACCCACCCAAACTTTAACCAATACACCAACCACTCATTTGTGGTAGAAAATAACTTCTTTTATTCTTAAAGTCTTCTCCTCTTATTTAGGAATTCTTCAAGTCTTCCTAAGATTTCTTCATGTAACTTCTTTATTGAAATCTCTTCTTGATGCCTTGAGATACTAGCCGAAAGGATGGGGTAGTCACAGGGTCCACCTACACAAGAGAAATTACATAAAATATCCTATAAAAAGTTATCGGATTTATGCATTAAGATTTTGTCACTTTGTATCTTCCTCGTCCAAACTCGTATGAATGCACATGAGTAGCCATTTTCACTTTGAATTCCACGTCCAATGTAATGATGCAAAGAAACAACATCATTTTATGAGTGAAAATGAAATTATAAGCGATGATAATCCGATAATTCGTTAATTTGCTAAAATGATAAAATCTCCGTGTAAAGCAAATAATATACACATGAGATGCTAATAAAACTCAGACTATTGAGGCCTAAAATATGCAATATTTAGCACTCATCAGGTTCATCACACCACTGCTTGGTTGGTGTGGCTCATAGTGAATTTAGTTGAGTTAGGTTATGTTTGGGTTAGGTTAAGGGATTGAAAATCAATAGCATATGCATTACAACCTATGTGGCAAAGTAAATGTGGTACCCACATAGCATATATGGTTTTAAAACCTACATAAGATTACTTGTTGGTCAAAACCCAATGCTTTACAAATAATCTCGTCTTTTTAGGGATGTAGCTAGATTTTTACTATAATAGAAACCAGGCCCATGCGCATCATAAGATTGATCACATAAAAAACATGAATAATGATAGTCATCTCACTAATTTAAATAATAATTTATAACTTGATTAAGACGGTGGGCGCTAGGGTTGATGAGAGGTTTGGATTTTTCAAAGGTGGGCCCCACCCATTATAATATATTAAGCTAGGAGGTTTGGGAACCAATTTTGACCGTCGGTTATAATTTTGACGGGAAGTTACATCAACTATATTCTTTATCTCTTTATCATAACTACTCATAACTGCTCTCCACTTTTCTCTTTTATTTCTCAAAGACTTTGTTTTAATCCAAACTCTATCATTCACATTCTATGATACCAATTCTATGCTTATATAATACATACTCATAATCTTTTTTTCTTTTGTTTTCTTTCTAAAAAATGTATGAATTTTTTATACATAATTATTTAAATTGTAATGTTTTCCATAACCGTGCTGAGCACGAGTTATTTTGCTAGCATATATTTAACATGGCATTGTACCATACTATAATGCAGCACGACACTACATCGTAGTTTTGCCTATCATTCAATGTGATTCAATCTCCTTTTTAATTTTATTTTTATTTTAATCAAATTTATAAATAACCAATTTGAAGGTGGGTTCCACTCCAATTCAAGATGCAATGGTTAGATAAGAAAAAGCTTAATTTGGAAGATCTAATAGATAAGGACGGGGCCATTTTTATTTATATATGTGAGAATAAAGTTGAGAAGAGACAGAGCTGATACAACAGTTGGAAGGGAAAAATTGGAAAAGAAATCACATTCATTATCTCCGGTTAGATTTTGCAACAAAGAGACTGCTTTTGAAAATCCACAACACATGGCAAACTTCCATTGGATAAGGGTGGACGCTGAAGCGTTGCTGTACCGAAGCGTCCTTTCAACCCTGGCTTAAAGATATGATGAAGGTATTGCTGTTAAGTTTGTCAATCTAACCCTTTGACGAGGGGGGCCAGCTTGGCTCAACCTGCAAAAGCCCTCAAAAGGAAAATTTTTTTTTCCTAAAGCCTGAGGGTAGGGTAGGGCCCTATTTTGAAAAGCCCGCAATCTTGAGGGCTAAGCTAGGGCTTGACTTATCTGACCAGCGGGGGCCCGGCCCGGACCTCAATTTATTAAATATGTAAATTCTTCAAGAGTTTTTATGAATCTACTTTAAAATTCTCAAGAAGTAAGTACCCATCTATTCATTTATTTTTACCAAAAGTGATTAGAATACATAGTTTATTGGCACACAAGTCAGATAGTTAGATATCTTTGGTAGGAATATGCACTACTAGAAAAAGGACTTTTAGCGGCCGCCAAACGCCGTCGCTAAAAGTCCACTGGCGGTCGCTAATAGTCTTTGGCGACCGCCTAGCGACCGCGAAGGAGGGGCCGCGGAAACTTCGTCGCTAATAGTATTAGCGACCGCCAGCGACGACAGTCAAAAAAAAATTTTTTAAATTTTTTTAATTTTTAAATGTATTAGCGACCACCATTAGCGGTCGCTAATAGTGGATTAGCAGTCGCTAATAATTTTATTTTTTTTTAGAAAATGACCATTAGCGACCGCCAGTGGCGGTCGCTAATAGTATTTTTTTTTAAAATTTCCTTAAATATTTTTTTAAATATTTTTTTTTTTTGCTAATTTTTCCTGCTTTTTATACCTGTACATGAATGTATACCTGTATATGAATATATTATATCAAACCACGAAAATCAATTAAAAATACTAATACCAAAACAAAGTCTTATATTAATGATATTCAAAACATTACAAAAGGTCCAAATATTACAAAAGTTTCTACAAATTATATTCATTACAAAAATAAAAAAATTGTCTGAGGAGGCTGACGAGATCGATCCGATGCACTCAAACCTGAAGAGAAAAAGAAAAATAAATATTAATTGGCAATTATAAAAATTGGCAATAAAAAGTAAAAACGAAAAAAATGAAAAAATAAAATTAAAATTTTGAAAGTTAAACCTACGTTTCAAGTCTACGGGCAATCCGGGAGTCGGAATCTCAAGCCGTCAGTTCCAGCAAGTCATGAATGACTATAGGCCCGTGCCCGTCCAGTTTTACGGGCACCGGAGCCCGTTTGCCCATTTTGGGCGCTCGGAGTTCGATTTACTAAGTTTTAACTTAAACCTACGTTTCGAAACTACGGGCAATCCGGGAGTCGGAATCCTGAGCCGTCAGTTCCAGCAGGTCATGAATGACTATGGTCCCGTGCCCATCCAGTTTCACGGGCACCGGAGCCCGTTTACCCGGTTTGGGCGCTCGGAGGCCAATTTACTAAGTTTTAACTTAACGTTTTAACTTAAACCTACGTTTCGACACTACGAACAATCCGGGAGTTGGAATCCCGAGCCGTCAGTTCCAGCAGGTCATGAATGACTATGGTCCCGTGCCCGTCCAGTTTCACGGGCACCGGAGCCCGTTTGCCCAGTTTGGGTGCTCGAAGGCCAATTTACTAAGTTTTAACTTAACGTTTTAACTTAAACCTACGTTTCGACACTACGAGCAATCCGGGAGTCGGAATCCCGAGCCGTCAGTTCCAGCAGGTCATGAATGACTATGGTCCCGTGCCCGTCCAGTTTCACAGGGACCGGAGCCCGTTTGCCCATTTTGGACGCTCGGAGGCCAATTTACTAAGTTTTAACTTAAACCTAAGTTTCGACACTACGAGCAATCCGGGAGTCGGAATCCCGAGCCGTCAGTTCCAGCAGGTCATGAATGACTATGGTCCCGTGCCCATCCAGTTTCACCGGCACCGGAGCCCGTTTGCCCGGTTTGGTCGCTCGGAGGCTAATTTACTAAGTTTTAACTTAACGTTTTAACTTAAACCTACGTTTCGACACTACGAGCAATCCGGGAGTCGGAATCCCGAGCCGTCAGTTCCAGCAGGTCATGAATGACTATGGGCCCGTGCCGGTCCAGTTTCACGGGCACCGGAGCCCGTTTGCCCGGTATGGGCGCTCGGAGGCCCATTTACTAAGTTTTAACTTAACGTTTTAACTTAAACCTACGTTTCGAAACTACGGGCAATCCGGGAGTCGAAATCCCGAGCCGTCAGTTCCAGCAGGTCATGAATGACTATGGGCCCGTGCATGTCCAGTTCAACGGGCACCGGAACCCGTTTGCCCATTTTGGACACTCAGAGGCCAATTTACTAAGTTTTAACTTAAACCTAAGTTTCGACACTACGAGCAATCCGGTAGTCGGAATCCCGAGCCGTCAGTTCCAGCAGGTCATGAATGACTATGGGCCCGTGCCAGTCCAGTTTCACGGGTACCGGAACCCGTTTGCCCGGTATGGGCGCTCGGAGGCCTATTTACTAAGTTTTAACTTAACGTTTTAACTTAAACTACGTTTCGACACTACGAGCAATCCGGGAGTCGGAATCCCGAGCCGTCTGTTCCAGCAGGTCATGAATGACTATGGTCCCATGCCCATCCAGTTTCACGGGCACCGGAGCCCGTTTGCCCATTTTGGGCGCTCGGAGTTCGATTTACTAAGTTTTAACTTAAACCTACGTTTCGAAACTACGGGCAATCCGGGAGTCGGAATCCCGAGCCGTCAGTTCCAGCAGGTCATGAAAGACTATGGTCCCGTGCCCATCCAGTTTCACGGGCACCGGAGCCTGTTTACCCGGTTTGGGCGCTCGGAGGCCAATTTACTAAGTTTTAACTTAAACCTACGTTTCGACACTACGAACAATCCGGGAGTCGGAATCCCGAGCCGTCAGTTCCAGCAGGTCATGAATGACTGTGGTCTCGTAACCATCCAGTTTCACGGGCACCGGAGCCCGTTTGCCCAGTTTGGGCGCTCGGAGGCCAATTTACTAAGTTTTAACTTAACGTTTTAACTTAAACCTACGTTTCGACACTACAAGCAATCCGGGAGTTGGAATCCCGAGCCGTCAGTTCCAGCAGGTCATGAATGACTATGGTCCCGTGCCCGTCCAGTTTCACAGGCACCGGAGCCCGTTTGCCCATTTTGGACGCTCGGAGGTCAATTTACTAAGTTTTAACTTAAACCTAAGTTTCGACACTACGAGCAATCCGGGAGACGGAATCCCGAGCCGTCAGTTCCAGCAGGTCATGAATGACTATGGTCCCGTACCCGTCCAGTTTCACCGGCACCGGAGCCCGTTTACCCGGTTTGGGCGCTCGGAGGCCAATTTACTAAGTTTTAACTTAACGTTTTAACTTAAACCTACGTTTCGACACTACGAGCAATCCGGGAGTCGGAATCCCGAGCCGTCAGTTCCAGCAGTCATGAATGACTATGGTCCCGTGCCCGTCCAGTTTCATGGGCACCGAAGCCCGTTTACCCGGTTTGGGCGCTCGGAGGCCAATTTACTAAGTTTTAACTTAACGTTTTAACTTAAACCTACGTTTCGACACTACGAGCAATCCGGGAGTCGGAATCCCGAGCCGTCAGTTCCAGCAGGTCATGAATGACTATGGTCCCGTGCCCGTCCAGTTTCTCGGGCACCGGAGCCCGTTTGCCCAGTTTGGGCGCTCGGAAGCCAATTTACTAAGTTTTAACTTAACGTTTTAACTTAAACCTACGTTTCGACACTACGAGCAATCCGGGAGTCGAAATCCCGAGCCGTCAGTTCCAGCAAGTCATGAATGACTATGGGCCTGTGCCCGTCTAGTTTCACTGGCACCGGAGCCCGTTTGCCCATTTTGGAGGCTCGGAGGCCAATTTACTAAGTTTTAACTTAAACCTAAGTTTCGACACTACGAGCAATCCGGGAGTCGGAATCCCGAGCCGTCAGTTCCAGCAGGTCATGAATGACTATGGGCCCGTGCCCGTCCAGTTTCATGGGCACCCGAGCGCGTTTCCCGGTTTGGGCGCTCGGAGGCTAATTTACTAAGTTTTAACTTAACGTTTTAACTTAAACCTACGTTTCGACACTACGAGAAATCCGGGAATCAGAATCCCGAGCCGTCAGTTCCATCAGGTCATGAATGACTATGGTCCCGTGCCCGTCCAGTTTCACGGGCACCGGAGCCCGTTTGCCCATTTTGGACGCTCGGAGGCCAATTTACTAAGTTTTAACTTAAACCTAAGTTTCAACACTACGAGCAATCCGGGAGTCGGAATCCCGAGCCGTCAGTTCCAGCAGGTCATGAATGACTATAGTCCCGTGCCCGTCCAGTTTCACGGGCACCGGAGCCCGTTTGCCCGGTTTGGGCTCTCGGAGGCCAATTTACTAAGTTTTAACTTAACGTTTTAACTTAAACCTACGTTTCGACACTACGAGCAATCCGGGAGTCGGAATCCCGAGCCGTCAGTTCCAGCAGGTCATGAATGACTTTGGGCCCGTGCCCGTCCAGTTTCACGGGCACCGGAGCCCGTTTGCCCAGTTTGTGCGCTCGGAGGCCAATTTACTAAGTTTTAACTTAACGTTTTAACTTAAACCTACGTTTCGACAGTACGGGCAATCCGGGAGTCGGAATCCCGAGTCGTCGGTTCCGAAAGTACTTTCTAAATTTCTACGTTTATAAGTTTCCAGCTTTTTAAGTTTCAAAATCTATAAGTTTCTAAAACTATTTAGAAGATTTCTATACATGTTGAAATCTGGAATTAAAAAAATAATTATACCTGGTCAGGATCAGTCGAGGATGCTGGATCATGACTGCCGTCTCCAGCCGAGTCATGTCTCCCCCTGTGGCCGCTGCCAGCGTCAGGTGCCTGCGATTATTTATTATACAGTAAAAAATAATTAAAAAAACATAAATATTGAAACAATCAGTGACATAATTGACAATTTAAACATACAAAATTTTTTCTGACTAACCTGAGTAGTGGGTGGTGGGTCTGATGCGAGCGGGTCGCGACTCTATGATAGACGAGCCTCCAACTCTGCTATATCAGATCTCCACTCGGCCCTCATCTCTGCCCTGACCCGCGCCTCCGTGGACTGTAGCAATCGCTCGACCTCCTCATATGTATAATGGCGCCGGCCCTGGGAGGAGCTAGCACCGGATGACTCCGCTCGCGCGATGTGCGAGCGTGGAATGCCCGTCCCATATGTGAGCGTGTATCCGTGCCCGTCCCTGCCAATGACATCGTGGAATATCTCATCCCTCCGAGATGGCAAACTACGCTCATCCTCGGGCAAGTCCTCCAGACGTGACTGAAACTGGGCCTGCGTAATTGATTCATTTAATATACTATCATACATAACAAGACATAGTAATAGACAGATAATATAAGCGGTTTAATATAAAAACTTACGATGATAGCTGCAACCTATGGGTGGCGAGGATCTCGAGAACGCATCCAGACAGACATCCTGTCGACCGGACCGCCCTCGGTCCGCAACTGTTTGGTAGTGACAAAAATATAAATTACATGTACTATCTAACTTTTTACCTCGTGGTGGACCTGTGTGATGTGTCGAGTCCCCAACCTGTGTGCGGGACCCTGCATTGCGCGGTTCCGCGCATTCATATCGGCCTCTCTCTGTTTTCAACATTTATCAATGAATTTTTGTTAGTTACGTTATCATTAGTAAATTGTTAGAATTAAAATAAAAAAATTATAAGTTTCTCACCCGAGCCTCCTCACTCGTCCAGTACTGGACGAGCTGAGTCCACTGATCCGAAAGAACACCCCTCGGAACTCGCGATAGTATGTCTGGGGCATCCCGGTGTGGCTTCCAGTGCTGCATCTTTATTTTATTTTTATGATCTTTCCACATTTTTCTGCACTTAGACATGCACACTGGCCGGAACAGCTCAGGACTTGCCCTCACATTGTCCTGAAAAGGACAAATAATTTTTCATTAGGTTATGATTTAAATTGACACATCCTGTTGAGAAATGTTAACTTATTACCTTAATCTGCTGCCAAACACGGTCTAGTGTATCCACCGGGAATGCCTCCCAGTCGAGTGTAGTCAAAGGGAATGCATATGGATCCCGGACCATATGTCCCAACTGACTGATGAGCTGCCTAGCATGTGGACCCACCGGATGCCAGGTCTCATCAAACTCCACATCAATGGGATTACCGGAATTCCACGTCCGGATCCCTCTGGCAACGCCTCTCCCCCTGCTGGAAGATGGGCCTGTGCTCATAGAATCTATTCAAATTAGAGATAATCTAATTGAATTTAAATAAATTAATTTGCTAGAATTAAAATGTCTAACTATATAAACATGTACCTGTCTGTGAAGCTGATGTCTCACTAGGCTGGGACGTCGATGGCCTACTCGGTGGGGCCATCTCACTAGGCTGGGAGGTCGATGGCCTAGAGGGTGGGGCCATCTCACTAGGCTGGGCGACACCCTGTGCAGGAGTAGGGTCCCCAGATGGCCCACTGGCCTGGGCCTGACGCAGCAACTCGTTGATGGTCCGCGGACGATCTCTCTTCTTTCGTCCTGACATATCTGTTCAAATGTTTGTAAGATAAATTAATTTAACGAGATAATTGATATTAACATTTAAAAAGAAATTACACTGAATGATAACATTGGTGAATTAGTTCCCAACCGTTTACTGGACATGTAAGTCAACTGTATCTCCTTCAATAGTTTCCCGAACCCAATTAATATCTTCATCACGTTGAACAAGTGCATTCTGATCAAGAACTTGTTGAGCGAATGCATCAATATCTGGCTCATCACATTCAATCTGATACACTCCCCTCCTTGACATTTTAACTGCAATCTGCCAGTTAGGATCTTTCGGATCTCTGACATAGTAAACTTGCTCCGCCATTGAGGACAGTATGTAGGGTTCGACACTTATTCGATCATCCCGGTATAACAAATTGTTAAAATTTACCAATGTAAACTGGTAATTATCTGTTTTCACCCCTCGGATGGGATCCACCCAGTCACACTTAAACAATAGAAATTTTAACCCATGGCTATATACAACTTCAACAATATCCTTCAACCGGCCGTAGTAATAACCAGCATCGACAGATGGACAACCGAGCCCACTATTTTGCGTGGCTCGTTTATCATCTACATCCTTGATGCGAAATCGAAAACCGTTGACGTCACAAGTTGTGTAACGTCGGGCCGTTCTGAAGGGACCATCAGCTAACTGATTCATTTCATCGGTCAAATTAAGATCGTTGGTTCTTCGTAAATTACACACCTACGCAATGCATGTAATCACTGAATATCACTACCTGAAAGTAATATGACAGGAACAAGTTACATTTGTCCTAATGATTGAATACGTACGTGACTCTTGAACCATTCGTGAAATGACCGATAATGGGACTGATGAATTTCAGGAGCTGTAGCACGAGGCATGTCCCGTTTGAGCTCATCGATATGTGTCCTGCGATGCATAACACGTGTTAATGACAACTACGATAATTTAGGCAAGAAATTGACAAGTTACAGTTATGAATGAGTGATAACTTACTGAGTCAAAGCCACAACAGATGGGGTGTTGAACAACACCCATCGGTGAGCTTGAATCCACTCAATATTGTTGAGCTCAAATGGCGTGCCCTCCCCAACTGGACCATCATTAATCCGCGAGGGCCTGGTTAACTTTGTTTCAATATTATCATTGAGATATGTTGCACAGAAATTTGTGCACTCATCCATCAAATACCCCTTAGCTATGGATGCCTCTGGACGAGCTCTATTACGAACATACCTCTTCAATGTGTTCATGTACCTCTCGATCGGATACATCCATCTGAATTGGACGGGGCCCCCAAGCAGGGCTTCACTGGTTAAGTGTATGGTCAAGTGAACCATGACATCGAAAAATGCAGGTGGAAAGATTTTTTCTAGATGACACAATGTCACAGCAATCCTCTCTTGCAGACCATTCAACTCATCAATTCGGTGAACTCTAGAACAGAGTTGTCTGAAGAAGTTGCTAACTTCAATCAACGGCGCTACAACATTCTTAGGCAAACAGTTCCGTATGGAGATAGGCAACAACTGTTGAATGAGAATATGATTGTCATGACTCTTCAGACCCTGTAATGTTCTTTCTTTCATGTTCACACGCTTAGCGATATTCGAACAGTACCCGTCAGGAACCTTGACACCCTTCAGAACAGAGAGGAAGACATCTTTCTCATCTTTACTCATCGTGTACTGTGCAGGAGGCATGTACGCCTTGTTGGACTCTCTCATCTGCAAGTGCAACGATTTTCTCAAGCCCATTTCTTCCAAGTCACGACGTGCATTGACACCATCCTTCGACTTTCCCTGAACACCGAGAATGGTCCACAATATATTATCACATACGTTCTTCTCGATGTGCATAACATCTAAGTTGTGCCTCAGTAAGTTATCTTTCCAGTATGGTAGATCGTAGAAAATACTTTTTTTCTTCCAATTATGACTTCGCCTTCTATTTGCACCGGTAATCGACGGAAGCGGGAGGGCCAGTAAATCTTGAAAATCATACACGGTGCGTACTTGCTCCTGCTCCAGCTGTGCCAACAAATCAACTCCCGTCATTTTTCGAGGTGCTGGACCATATTCTCGAGTGCCGTCAAATGACACTCTGTCCTTCCTGAACCTGTGCAATGGAGGTAGAAAACGTCTATGACCCGTGTATGCCTATTTTCTGCCATGCTTCAACCAAGTTGACTTTTTCTCCTGATTGCAGCAAGGACATGCAAACTCTCCCTTTGTGCTCCAGCCTGACAAGTTAGCGTAAGCAGGGAAGTCATTGATTGTCCACAATAATGCGGCGCGGAGTTTAAACATTTCATTGCTTTCGGTATCAAATGTCATCAGACCATCAACCCATAATTCCTTCAATTCATCAATCAAAGGTTGCATATATACATCAATCTTGTCCCCTGGTCCTCGTGGTCCATCTATAAGTGTGGATAGGATCAGAAAAGGTTGCTTCATACACATCCATGGCGGGAGATTATAAGGCACCAAAACAACTGGCCACGTACTATGATTTGCCCCAGTCATGGATCGGAATGGACTAAAACCATCTGCAGCCAAACCAAGCCGCACATTGCGACAATCCAAGGCAAAGTCTGGGTTCCTCCGATCGAAGTCTTTCCACGCTGGGGAATTTGCTGGATGGATTAACTTACCATCTTCCCTGCTATTCTCGGCATGCCATCTCATCAGTTTAGAAATCTTTGATGACATAAAAAGCCGCTTCAGCCTAGGCTTAAGTGGGAAATATCTCACTTACTTTGCTGCCACATGTTTGCCACGATTGATAACACTTGTAGAACAATTCTGACGATTGTGACCAACCCCGTCCTCTTTCCATCTCGATGACTGACAGACAATGCACGTATCAAGATGGGCTTTCTCATTCCTAAACAACATACAATTGTTTGGACATGCATCAAAAGTCTCATACGTGAAGCCTAAATTTTCAGTTAACTTGCGGGCCTGATAGTAGGACTCAGCAAGTTTTGCACCGGACAGGAGCGCTCGATGCAACAACTGGAGGAGCATATCAAAGGACGTGTCAGACCACTGATTCAATGCCTTCAAATGCAGCAACTCAACAATAAAGGACAATTTACTGAAGTCCTTGCATTCGGAATACAATTCTGTCTGTGCATCGTCTAGAATTTCAAAATATCTCATGGCTTCTTCATCGGCACCGGAGCGAGGATTACTCCCACCCGCGCCGTCAGTCTCATAGCTTGTGCATTCAGGTGCCAACCCGCATGCGATATCATTTAGCATCGCGATCATCGGATTGGTCTCTGACATATCATCCACCTTAACTTCATCTCTAGCCCGTTTGCGACATGAAACATACTCTTCTCCATGTCTTATCCAATTCTTGTACTGCTTCAAGAATCCGTTCAGAATCAGATGCTCTCGGACAAGCTCTCTTCTGTAATAATAACGATTCGCACATTTTCTACATGGACAACTGATGAACTCATTGTCAAACCCATTGGTAAATTCCATGAACTGGTTAATCCCCTCCATGTATTCCCTGGACATCCTATTCGGTAAATCAATCCATCTCTTGTCCATCTCGGTAACTATTTCTGTGGAAATCTAAAATGATTGCAGTACAATTAGCCCAAGGTACCGTGCATCATGCAAATCACCTATCCATAAACTGCAAACTCATTACTACAGGGTGGTTGGTCCTATCCCATTCGAGAATGCACGATCCAACTTGCACTCAACAACTCGAATGCTTCGTCCCCTAGTCAGACAAAATTTCGGCAGCATGTCCGCGTGGTTCTCCAAGTACACGACACAGATACAACATCAGTCGTACCTATGTATGTACTCAGAGAACAATGGGACGTCAATCGAAACTCTATCTAATATCAGACTTGCATGAGCCATTGAGTATAAAATGGAAAATTGCATTCCCAAACTGTCCGAACTGGACAATTCAAGAATCGCATACGACAAAGTTCGAATATACATCACAAGAACAACGAATATAGTCAAAGACCCAATCCGTCGCGTCAAGGATTACCGAACAGATGTCGTACACAATTCTCGAACGGGTCTAAGTTTCACTAATGCATGCAAATGAATAAAAGTTGCAGTGGAAGGTTCACAACAAATCAAATCTTCAAATATAAAACCACATATAGCAGTCGGGTCGTTTGTTTGTACCATTAATTAACCTAATATTTAACGAACTTAAATAATAACCCTACCATTAATTAAAGCCTTATTTAAATAATAACAACATGAGCTCCCTTACGTGCCCCTTTGTTCACTCAACGTGGCCCTTTTGTTTTTAACTTTTCCATCCACATGCAAGTCCAAATCTATTCCATTCTACTACAACTACACCTCTCTCTCTCTCTCTCTCTCTCTCTCTCTCTCCCACACACATATATATTCATTTTCTTTTCATCTAAAATTTTGGGGACCCAAATATGAGAAAAGTACAAAAAGGGTTAGAGAAGGTTTTGTGTCAATGCCACAGCATTCATAGATCTAAACCACCCATTTTCTTGGAGGAATTGTGGTCCCAAAAAATTCAAAATCATGGATAGGACAACTGTACCCATCAAATGGATGACCCAGATTGTGGGAGTACACATTAAAAAATGTTACATATTATGAGTACATTTGATGGTTTTAGATTCATTTGAGATTTTTTTATATTTGATTAAAAAAATTCAAAATCCATGTAGAATGAAAGCATGAAACTTAAACACCTTCATTCTCTTGTTAATACAAAAACATGGAACAATTCAGATTATGAATTGGGGTCTCTAGAAGTGGAGAAAATTAGATTTATAAGTTGAAAATTCTTAACAAATTATTCAAAATCCATGGATATCGAAGATGATCGGCTTTAAGATATTGAGCTTTAAATAAATTAAACGGTTTGAAATACAAATATCAGTGCAAATGGCCTTATTTTCAAGCGTCATTTATGCGTTACATACATAAACGGAATATGCAAAACCATTAGGAATCATTTATTCATAATTATCTTGAATGCAAGTCAATTTGGGTTGAATGTTTTCAAAATCATTACAATATTATGATTGTTGTGGTTAATATCTATTACGGACATCATGATTTCTTGTCATGGCTTGCAACTTAAGCGACGGAATTATTTAAATGGGTATAGACATGCCAGTCCATCCAAAAATCATACGTTCAAATAAGTTACATTGGTTGAGTGATTTGTGAGGTAACTTGACGCGTTTAAATGTAGGTCAGGTTTTCCTTGTCCGCAACCTAGCCGTATATTATGAGTTGCATTCGGGTCAGGTCATGCTGCCCTCCGGGAGAAATCCATGACTATGGTGGGTCCATTACTAATGCCAACTAAGAAGAAATTAACAATGCAGCTAATGACCATGGTGGGTATATTAACAGAGGTACAATTAACAATACAACTAATGGGTGTTTACAACCTTACAAGTTACAATCAATCGGTTAGAAAGTAAAGTAAAAATAATAATCATCCCCCAATAGTAAATGGCCAACTAAGAAGAAGGAAAAGGTGGTGGTATGGTTTTTCCAGCATCCTTGTTGGTCTTATGGGCCACAACCTATGTCGCACTCATTGTCCTGCTAACAAAATATGATCTGAAAGTTTGCTTTCTGGCGTTATATCGGGTCAATAATATATGGACCATTTTATAAACAGTAACATTTCCCTGTTGCAGCACAGTTTTGATGGAGTTTCTATTGTCACCACAAAATGTTAAATAATTGAAAGTGGTTTGTTTACACTTTTGTCCCATATTTTGGAAACAATGAAATATTAGCTTCTGTAAAGATAGATACTGGTGGGTGGCTAGGATCTGTCAATCAGTTCGAGTGGGGTAATGTGATGGTGGGTGTCACAGTAGGACACCACTCCATGTCAGTGGATGGTGTTGATTTTCCACAGTTGCAGGGTGGGTCATTTGTTGTGGGGCTAGATTCCTCATGGGAGGTCCTCTTTCCTGCTCAAAATGATCCCAAGCATTCGTAGGACTAATATAAACCTTTGACATTTCTACAGTTTTACATTTCAATGGTTCATTGGGTATGATTTACGTTCCAACAGATCTCGTGTAAGAAGAGCAGTGATCTGGTGATTAATAAAATAACAGTTTTCCAATTTCATCTAACAAGAGTTGGGTCATAATTCAAAATCCAAAGGTAAATCGGTTTCCATAAAATGTGACATGCATCAAATGTATTACATAAATCAAATGAAAAAAAAAGAAAACAAATGAGTACAGAAGAAAATTGGAGAAATACATAAATCACATGAAAAATCAAATGAAACAACAAATGAAAAAAAAAAATACATACCAGCAGCTATGGTTTCAGCGGTGGCGGATCCGGCGCGTGGGAGGGCACAGTGCAGATCGAGAACAGAGGGAAGGATGGGGAGAGGGAGAGAGAAATAGAGATGGAGAGGGAGAGGGAGAGGGAGTGGGAGAGGGAGAGAGAGAGAACCGCAGGAGAGAGAGAGTGCAGAGCGAGAGGGAGGGAGGGATGGAGAGAGAGAAATAGAGAGAGAGAGGGAATCCAGGAGAGAGAGAACCGCAGGAGAGAGAGAACCGCTGGAGCAGTGATTCGTGTCTGGAGCAGGTGCGCGGGAGGGGAAAAGGGGAAAAAGAGAGTGGGAAGGAAAAAAGGAAGTGGGAAAGAAGAAGATTGATGGGTGCAGAGCGAGACAAGGAGAGAGAGAGAGAGAGAGAAATAGAGAGAGAAAGGGAGAGGGAGAGCGAGAGGGAGAGGGAGAGCGACGACGCAGGCGGTCTCCGGCGGTGGTGTCGCCGATGCGGCGTGAGGGCACAGCGAGGGCACAACGCGGGAAGAGCAGAGCGCGCGCGAGAGTGAAAACTGAACAGTGAAGGAAAGTGAAAATGAAGGGAAGCTGGGGGGATTAAGAGAAGGGCATTAGCGACCGCTTCTGCGACCGCGAAAAGTCAATCCTCTAGTAGTGATGGCTTTAAAAGTAAAGAAACCTTTTGATAAATATTGAGAGCATTATAATAAAGTATTTGAAATGGTCATACTCCTTGATCTTCAATGTAAGTTGTTGTATTTAGAGTATGCCTTAAGAAAGTTATATGGATTAAGTGAAGGTATGAGTATTCGTCAAGGCAAAACTCTTAGACTCTTTAGAAGTCTTTATAAAGAGTATTGTGTGATTTATGATACACCTACCACAACATTGTCAAATGTAGATAAGGTTAATTTAGTAAAAAAAAAAAAAAAACATGCTACTAAGTTTGGAGATGATTTTCTTTATGTTTGAAGAATAAATGATACAAACAACTATTTTGGAGGAAAAAATTGAATTAGATTGTTATTTGGAGGAGCCAGGGTATAAACCTATAGATTTCGATATATTGGATTGGTGGAAAGTTAATTCAGAAAAATATCCAGTTATTTCAAGAATGGTTCCTGACATCTTAGCAATTCCAGTTTCTATAATTGCTTCTGAATTGGCATTTAGTACAGGAGGAGGAGTACTTGACCAATATAGGAGTTGTTTAGAATCTGAGACAATAGAAGTCTTAATTTGTGCACAAGATTGGATATGATCATGGCAACACAATGATAATAATGCATTAACTAATCTTTTAGATATTTTAAAAGTAGATAGAATAATTAAATAAAGAACTATTGTTATCAGTTTTATATGTATTAACATATATAAAATTATTGTTATATACTTTATATTTTACATTATATAAATTATTTTACCCCACCACCAGCCTTCGAATAAATTTTTTTTTTAACTCCGCCATTTTGCCTTTTACGTTGCATTGTCGGTTCCTAGCCCAAACAAATGAGGATGGTTAGCATTAAATTGGGAGTCGGTGGAGGCGGCATATGAAAGATTTATTTTCTCTAAAGAAAAATAATCTTCCTTTCTTTTGGCCCTAGCCCGATCCTAGCCCGACACTGGCCCTTGATGGTAGGGTAAGGGCCAAGAAATCATAGGCTCGTTGTAAAAGTCGAGGGCTTTTGCTCGCTTAGGCCCAGCCTGCACATGTGAGGGTAGGAAAATGGCTTACCTTGGCCCGGCCCTTTGACAACCCTAATTGCTGGTAATGATGATATCATCTAAGAAAAGTAAGAAAAATATGGTGTCATGTGAAGAGTGAAGAACAAACAAAGAGGTGCAATAATTAACAAAGCAATTGCATAAGTTAACTTGACCGACTCATTAACAAGGTTAGGTTTAAGACATAAAAATTCTACAAAACTTGTTATCCTGTCTCAAAGGACAACTGCCCCTACCTTTGCCTATGTTTCACCATCACTTCATAAAAAAATAAAAAATAAAAAATAAAAACATGAAAAATGACAAAGAAAAGATGGTTTGCCAGTAGAAGTGGCATTTAGGGCCCGTTTGGCATTTTACTTTTAAAATAAAGTGGAGTGAAGTGAAATAAAAAGAGAGAATAAAATATAAGTGGGTTATGATCGTATTTTGTTTTTAGTTGTTTGGGATGGAATATTTTTTACTTTTTATATGGGGAAATGGAGTTTTTTTTGTCTTTTAGTGAATAAAGTTAGTTGCTTTTTATTTTTATTTTTTTATTTTTGAAAAAGATGGAGGGAGTTTTGGATTAAAGTGCTTTTGATTTGATTCTTAACTTTATTTGACTTGACTTGACTTGACAGTAGGAACTGCTAACCATTCCCAAGCCTGTGGGACCCACTTGGGCTGTCCCCTATCAACATCAAAACCACTCTCACTTAGAGGAAGCGTGTGTTAGACACTCAAAAGGATCTGAACTTATGGGATGTTTGGCCCCACTTTATGGTGGGATGAACTCTTACATAGAATCATATGCTCAAAGATGAAGTGGGATTAGGGCTGTCAATCGGGTCATGTTAAAGAATTCGGGTTGCGGATCAAACGAATTCGGGTTAGAATCACCTCAACCCAAACACGACCTATTAAGAAAATGGTTCAAAAAACCAAACACGAACGCAATTTGTTTATTTAAAGGGTCATATGACACGACCCGTTCACCCGCTAATTTTGAAAAAAATATTCATTAAACTTAAAAAGTATCTCTTTTCTAAATCATGGAGCCATATTTTATGTTTTGAGGCTACGCCCATTTCCATTTTCTAAGTAACTATTGTATCTCTTCTGATTCAGTGCATCTTCCACTGAACAAAAGTTATGTCACCCACACTTTGATTTTTTGCATGGTAATGTGATGCACACTTGGCAGCGTGGCTTTGTGGCAGGTTGTATCAGATTGTAATGGGTTACCAGGTTTATTCGTTAATGACTCATTAATTTACGGGTTAAAGGGTCTTACCCATTAACGACCCCAACCCATTAAGGGGTCACCCAAAGCAGTTAATATCGTGTGGGTTCGTGTCGTGTTAACGGGTTGTGTGACATTTTGACAGCCTTAAGTGGGACAACTCCCACTAAGGTAAAACATTGTGCCATTTCGAAGAGAGGAATTGTGTTCACCGCGAGCTGTCATCATTCTGACTTACTATCATCAATCTGACAATGGAAGCAACTTTTTTAGAGAAAATTTTGGGACCTATTATGTAAAAGGAGGGCATAGATTTTGAGTGGTTCTGACATTCATTTGTGGGCCACTGCATATAGTTTCTCTCCACTGAAAGAAAGACGTGGGAATAAAAGAACTTTACAAAGTCTAGCCCACGAAGTGGGAACAGTCGCATACCCAAAAGTTGATCCCTATGTACCAGAGCCACTTACTAACCAAACGAGTAAACCATTGTCATAATGAATATGTGTTAACCCCGAAGGGTAGCTCAGTTGGCTTAGGACCACGGTGTGCACCCGGAAGTTGTGGGTTCAAAACTGCACTACCACACTGGGGCTACAAGGGAATTTTACCCGGTTTTCTCTCCTGGGCCTGTAGGGATTATTATGGCCCAAAGGGCTAGGAACCCTACGTTATCAAAAAAAAAAAAAAAAAAAAACGAGAAATGAAAATGTGTTGATCACAGGGAGGAATAGATGGTTGTGTATGTAAGTGGTTTGAATTTTGGAAAAGTGGGCCAGCATGTGTAACACGGCGATGCGCCTTGTTCCATGCTTCCACCCTCTTTTTGATCATATCCGCACTTGATGATGCGCATTACGTGAGTAGTTCTTTTTATTAGCAGCTCACCAGCGTGGTCACTGGTCGAATAACTCAATAAAAACGTGAATTCTAATATTCTGGCCCGTAGGAATTAGGGCCTATTTTCTTTACAAGAATATAAAGAGTTTTCAGATATAGTAGTGGAATTTTTGGATGCTTCCTTCCACGAAAAAGTAGAGAAATTGGAATTCATGAATTCTCAAAGGTCATTTGAGACCTTTTAAATTGCTGGAATTTTGAAATGCTTTCGGATAAATCTGACAATCGCAAATGCCAGAGAGAAGATGTCACACAATGTCCAAAAAAGACCCCTACATGGCAAATTCCAATAAAAATTTCTAGTAAAGAAACAAGATTGATTGCACCTCCCTTGTAATTTCTCCTTGGCCGAGGAAATCCCAGCCCTAATAAATTAAATGGAGAGATCTTTGAAATCTTGGGAGCTCAAAATCAGGTGGCACGCGTTCATCGAGTCACTTGAAAGATTGTTCATATGTGATAGAAATTCAAATTTGATGATTGATAGCAGGGAAAGTTACTGATTTTCGTATTCACTTGAAAGATTGTTCACAGGTGATCGAAATTCAAATTTGATGACTGATAGCAGGGAAAGTTACTGATTTCCGTACATAATGAACCCCCCTTCTGTGTCCTGGTAATTGACCAACTGGACCACTGCCCACTAACCAATTTTGGGTTACATTTAGCCCATGTTTGAGATCTCTTTCTGCTCAAAACTCTAAGCAGTATTAGACAAAGGCATCTAATTAGACTCGTCAAACATCTTATACTTACAGACGATTTGCTTGAGTCCACTTTGGGTTACATTTAGCCCATGTTTGACAATTCTATTTCCAACCTGTAGTTGTCTAAATTTAGACATCTCTAAAACTTATAGAGGTTTTGAAAATAAGAGGTTTGACACATGATTCTACCTCTACCAACTTCAGAGAAGTATAGACAAATTCTCTTAAAATGAAAAGCCCCATTTAAGTAGGACATTGTATGGAGATTGTCGGGCCCACTTGACAAAGAATTGGACTTAGATCACGTTATTGCAATGGCTGTAGCTTACATGGAGCAGTTTGGACATTCAAACTAAGTGAAACTTGAACCAGAAGGTGCCCTCAGAGGAGTCTCCTTCTCTAATCGTTGAAGCCTCTTCATCAAAGGGTGGGCCATGAGAGGCCCACATCCATTGTACTGCAAGGCGTAAAAAAACAACCTGTTAGTAGGATTTTGGGTTGAGATTCCCCCTCCCCCCCCCCAACTTATCTTTAGAGATGACTTTTATCCATCCCCTTTCCCAAAAACTCTAATTTTCCCATGACCTACTCCATTCTAGGGAAAATGACAAAACTGCCCAAATCTTCTTTTCTTTACGCATGGCCATTTCTTATTTTTTACTTTTTGCCCCTCTTGGTATGATTTCTCTTTTCCTCATTGTGACCTGTGTGGCCCTCCTTTATGTGAGCAGTCCACATTTACATATAGAAATGAAGCCTAATACAATGAAGATATTGGGAATGGTTGTTCATATGACCAACTTTGAATAATGAAATGTGGGCCTTGAATGGATAAATTAATTATTTCTCCATTTCTTTAAAAAAAAAGTTGGCCTTTTGTCCATGATGAAATTTACATTTTCTGGGTCTTAACACAAAGAAAATTAATCACATTAATTGGTAGATATTGAGGATGGAAGACTCATGGAATTTTAGTTGATTGTCTTTGTTAGGGCCTATTTTATTGCATAAAAATACTTCTTAGGAATTATGGGGAACGAACCAGTTTACTACTAATTTCTTTTCTTGAATTAATTATCGTTGATTTGAATTTCTAAGAATTCAAAGGAACCCATGTGCCATGAAGGATAGGACCTATTTGTTCATACAAAATTCAATTCCCTCATTTTACCATGAATTTCCTTATCTTCAGAATTTATAACACGTTCATTTGTATGAATAGAATTCTTAGAAAGTCAAAGAAACACACTTTCAAATTCTTAGAAAATCAAAGAAACACACATTACCTTGAATTCCTTATCTTGAGATATAAGTGAAATCATTCTTTATTTTCATTGAATTGAATCCTTAGAAAATGTTTTCGTCATCTTGTCATATTTATAAAAAAATATTATCATAAAATCATAATTTGTTTTACCATTTTTTTATTTAAAAATTGAGGTTAATCTTGAATTTAATGTACATTATAATGTGGAATAACTTGCAAACAACTTGTTCAAAATCTATTGAATTTTTTGAAAACTGCATAATACCAACAATACTATAATATTGTAATATTATGATATTTTATTATGTGTTATCTTATTCTCCCAGTATTTAAATCTAAAAATACTATATTCTATACATATCCAAACATTCCTTAAGATCCAAAAGAATATAAGAAAATGCACGTTAGATTACCACACCTCAACTACACAGTAACGCTATACATATTCGCTATATATTTCCATCTAAACCCATTTACACCAATGTGTTTTCAAACCACAAAAGCGACAATATAAGTTTGCCAAATGTCTAGACCCATTCACAAAATGTATTTTTGTTATGTCATAGCCCACACTATGGGTATTTTAGTGAAAAAATGCTATAGTTGTAGTTGTGGGAAAATATTCAAACTTTGAGTAGGGAGAGGGAAAAGTCATTTATAGAGAGGTAAGCTAGAGTAAAAAAAACCCTCTTCTTGGTTTGGCAGTTGTTAATTTTTATTTTTTTTTCACTTTCCTTCTTTCTTTCCTTCCCAACTGTCGATCAAGCCCTCACAGATGCCCACCTTTGTTGTCTCTGCAGATCCCCAACCGCTGTTGTCTTCTACCCATCAGTCTAATTGAGTCTCAATCCTTCTTTCTCGAGCAAAACGAAACAAGCAAACACCGATCACTTTTTACGGAAATTGACCCTCCTCTCTATTCTCCAAACCTCGATGGTTTTGGGTCTCTTTGCAAAAAAATTAAAAAAAATATAGCCCTAGGCAAGTGTTAGAGATGAGAAAGACTACTCTATCTCTTTCGTTTATGAAAAAATTGAAGCCCAGCTCCTATTCATTCTTCTTACAGCAGCCTTCAGGCAGATCCTTAATTTGAGATCCATGTAAGATCATATCTAGCAAATCAAATCCTCTCTCCAATAGGGCCTCTGCCCTCCTCCATTCTATACAAGAATGTAAAACTTTCAAGGGTCAGAAAAGGGCCCGATCTGAAATTGAACTTCTTGCTTGGATATCCATTTTCCAAAGGATAACCCCTGCTACCACTGCTATCGAAATCACTCGAGTCACAGCAAAACCTACCAAGAAAGCTGCATCACAGAAGCTATGGGTGTCAAAATACGCCGCAAATCCTTTTGGTGTTTATCTCAAGGAACACCAAGACTTGAAGAAACCTACACCTACTCGTCTCCGTATTACTAAATAAGTGATGGGGGCAAGGAAAGTGAAAGCCATTAATGGCACTCCCAACTCTAAAGGAGCAAATGGCAAGGTCAAAGCCCCTAAGGCTAAAGATCTATGCCAAATGCTTAAAAAGAAGAAACTGCAGCAAAAAGAGGTAATCCTAGGCTGCACAATGGTCTCCACAACCATCAAAGACCAAGAAACAAGCTTGCCAGGATGCATCTCTGGCATCAATAGAAGAAAATACCCTCTATCCTCTTACTCAGAAAGAGAGGGAAGGAGGTACGGAAGGCGACGTCTCTCCTTGGTTATAGTAGGACCTACGCCACGTGCTCCAAAGGCCCATACAAATCGCCCGAAGAAGGAACAACAACATCTTTCCATCAACAATACTGCTGAACTCATGCAGTTCAAGTAACTTTTGAAGAAGAAGAGGAAGAGTGAGGTGGACATCCTTACACTGATGGTTAACCAAACGGAAGGAATAAGACACACCATCAATCACTCCGTACCCATGGTGGTGAGGAGGAATGATCAGACGTTGGTAGCCAGTCTGGCCAGTCAAATTAAGAAGACGGCTCTAACTCGCCATCAGAATCAAAGTAATAAAAAGATCACTCGACAATGGGTGGTCAAAGAAGATGATCCTTACATTGCCATGGTTTATATGACTGGGGCTTGATGTGGCAGTCATCGGCTAGAAACACCACCCGCAATTCAAATCCCGCAGAAGATGAAGAATCAGACAATACTTCTGAAGGTCATGTAACCCCGGTTACAAATGATGAAGCCCCTCCAATAAACAAAAACATCGGGGACATGTCTTCTCCTGTACTCTGAGACATTGAGGACGATGCGTCATTGGCCAATCGAAGTTTGGGAAGTAGCTTTTCGCCTCATATGGGCCTGGGAAAGTATTATGTCTTCATGGTTGGGGAAACTAGTGCTCCAACAAATGCAGAAGAAAATGTTGAAGAAGAAACCTAGTTGAGAATATACAGGATTTAGTTAAACAGCAGAATGATAGGATTATTCAAATCGCTACTCAGCTACAAATCTTAATGGAGAGGCTGAGAGATCTAAATGATCACTCACCGATAACGCCATCCTCCTCAATTAGAAGAGACCCACCTACATCTAGCCAAA
The DNA here is from genome assembly GCA_028538565.1 of Umbellularia californica. NCBI lineage: Eukaryota > Viridiplantae > Streptophyta > Magnoliopsida > Laurales > Lauraceae > Umbellularia > Umbellularia californica. The sequence continues at coordinate 37,619,545 of JAPQWN010000010.1, read as the reverse complement.
ATAATAAGGCTAGAATTGACTAGATTGCAGCACAGTTGCAGCAGGTCTCACAAAGATTGTCTAAACAAAATGGCCAATCTTCAGAGAGTGGTCATCAAACAGATTTAGACAAACCTATGACTTACAAGGAGGTTACAGATATGCTGACAAAGACAAGGGACCAGGGAAGACTCAGAAAGAAAGGGATCATGCCAAAATATCCACCTGAAATGGATTTGGTTCCCTATCCTTATAAGTACAAGGCCCCCACTTTCCAGTCATACGCAGGCACAAGTTCCACTTATCAGCATATTGTCCACTTCAAATCTCAACTCGGGGGCATGCTTGACATAGATGCCTTGAAGATCAAGTCATTAATAGGCACTTTGAGAGGAACAGCCTTTGATTGGTACAAACAACTGCCAAAAAATTCCATCACTTCATGGGTGGTCTTGGAAGAAAAGTTTTTGCTACACTTCCAAGAAGAAGATCAACAAGTTATTTTGAACTCACTCACTCAAACCAAATAAGGAGAGAATTAGTCTATTCAAGCCTTCATAAATAGATGGAGGGCACTGGGTTACAGATGCAAGGAGCCTATCTCTCAGAAGTTAGCAATAGACATGTGTAGGTCTAACCTCGAACCTAAAATTAAGCATATGGTAATCAGCGTCAAGACTAAGTCTATGTCCAAATTGCTAGAATCAGCCATTGATACAGAAGACTATCATAAGGAGCTTGATTAGAAAAAAATCTAAAAGAATTCAAATTTCCACATCTTTCGTATCTAAGGGAAAGAAGAAAGAAGAAGTCTTCAATATCCAGACTTCGAAGTCCCCCAGAAAGGCCTAGGACCACAAGGATGATAACGCTAAAAGGAAGAAATATGAAAGGAGGAAAAATGCAAGTACTCTTTTGATGAAAATATTGAAGATCTATTCAAGACCTTATTGGAACACAGGAAGCCGGAACTACCTCCTTCTAAGTGGCTAGGTTAGGAGGGCAGGACAGATGATCCAAACTATTGCCCTTATTACTGAATGATTTCTCATCCTCTGAAAGAATGCTCTATTCTAATAGAGAAAATACATGATATGTTGACTAACAAAGTCATACAACTTGATAAAAAGTTTGACTATGCTTCAGTCAATATGATAGCTTTCGGATCATTGATGCCCACCAATATCGAGCCCTTCATACCAAAAACGGTGGAGTTTCGGTTAATTAATTAAGTCCAAAATGAAGACGGACTTGTTCTTGTCACCACATCATATGGGGAAGAGATATGGGTGCATCCGGATCTCATAACTGAAGTGTAATCAAGTGTCAGGAGTAGGATGTCCCCCTCTTCTTGACTCAGATGACTCATATGTTGAAAATATAGGGTTCATCCTCCGATGCCACCGGCTATGGATGATGACGATTACTATCAAGGAAGCGATCAAGAATCAGATCTTGATGAAGAGGAATATTTCTCAGATGAAGTGTTGAATGAAAACATCACAGATCCGTTCTTCTATCAAGAAAACGTTCCAGAGATAGAAGTCCAAATCTACAATCCAAGGCTCCCCAAACCTGGTTACTGGCCAATAGACCCGTCTCCATCTTTACTTCCTTGAGACATTCATCCTCACCCTCTACCAATCGTGGATGGCAGTGAGCCCCATCTTTGAGCGTCTGAGGACTTGCCCACGATGCATGGCATTTATAATCCATCAGTGCTGGTAAGATTAGAAGTCGGTCTAAGTAGCGGTTCTAAGAAAGAAGAACCTTCAACCACTGAGCATCAAGGTGGTATCCCCAGCAATGTACCAGTTACTTCCACCCCAAGTAATCTCCCTGTCCTAATGATTTCCATATCAGATTCCGAGGATGACGACAGAACACTCCACCATAGAATGCGCTAGTTATCACAATCAGTGATACGTCCTCAGGATCTAGTGGGGGATCATCGTGCTGAATTCGAGGAAGCTCCCGGCATTGTGCCAATCAATTCCTCAGACTCAGTTATCATGGGGACACCTGAGGTGGTCACCTTAGAAGATGAACCAACATATCCTGGAAGTGAACCAGAGTTGACATCATGTCATGTAGCTGCTGGCATAAAGGAAAAAGTCACCACATCCTTTGCAACTGCTAGTGTAGAAGACTTGGCCAAGGGAATAAGTAATCTCTTCTCCCAGCAAGAAGAAGTTTTGGCTATTCAAAGAGGCACTACAAATGGCCTTAGACCTGGAAGAAGTTACAAAGTAAATTACGACAAGCCTTCCACAACTACTCCCTACAGGGCAAAATGTAAACATAGATGATGTAAATATAATTGTTAAAAAAAGGCTAATAGAGCCATTTAAGTATGATCTTGTTGAGCACCTTAAACACATACCTGCACGATTGTACATCCTTGATTTGTTGCAGATGTCTAAGGAAACTTAGGACAGTTTTATTCAAAAGTTTCGAGCATTAGATCCAAATAATCAAGTGCATGTGGCTCAAGTGCATTAAACAGAGAAGCAACATCAAGTAGCTAAGTCCAAAAGACCCCAAGAGCAATGTGAAGAGTGTTTACTCCATCCAGAATGCCTCAAAAACTACTATCTCCTTCTCTTAAGAAGACTTGATGCTTGGCGGTATCAAACATACGAGGCCTTTATATTTCACGGCATGCATAAGGAGATACCAATTTCTAAAGTACAAGTGGATCCTGGATCGGCTTTTAACCTCATCACCATCACGACGCTACAAGAATTAGGAGTACCACCAAATAAACTTACCAGTACCAATACTTCAATTCAGGGGTATGATGGTGAAATACAAAATCCTATTGGGAAGATTCAAATCAAGTTCCAACTTGGGAATTTGGTTTCTGAAGCTACCTTGCATGTAGTCAAGACCAGAGCTTGTTATAACATGTTGCTTGGGATAAGATGGCTACACGATTATGCTATCGTGCCATCCACCCTCCATCAGTGTTTTAAATACATTGATGATGATGGAAAGGTACGTCTTGTTTTCACTGATGAAAAACCCATCAAGGGTAAAGAAGTTTACTTCACTAATGCAACCTTGTATGAAGAGAGAAGTGAACCACGTACAAAGGGCCAATAAAAAGAAGTCTTTAGCGGAAGTAGGCATGGTTGAGCCGGCCAAAATCTCAGTTCGGTTGCAAACGAAGAAGTTAGTGGTGCGATTTGCGGACACACCTGAGCCATTTATGATCAAGGTGAAACCCGATACCAAGAAGGGCAAACCTTTGGTCATCTCTATTAAGTCTTCCAATTCTGTTAACACGGCTTCTTTAGTTAATAAGTTAGGTCAAGATGTTCCTTGGCCTGATCCAATGACGATTCACAATGTGAAAGGTCAACCGCCCCAAGATTTCAATGGAATTGGATATCGTATGAGTACGAAGTCCGATCCGTATAGCCTAGCTGCTTGATGAATCTTTGAGTTGATGGGTGGTGATATAGAAAATCGTCAAATTTATCCTGTTTTGATGGCCTCATCTCACAATCGAAGGAATCATTAAGAAATAGAATTCGGGCAACTAGAAAGCAAAACCCGCTGTTTAGCACGGCGTGTCGCCTTACATCATTCATTGGGATTAATACGCTTCTTGGAGTTGTATCATTCGATGGAATAAGAAACAGTCACTGTACGATAGCTAGTTCTTACACATCAAAGACCTGGTGAATCCATTGTTAGATACATAAATCGATGACTGGACATGGCCTGCAGGTGCGAGAATCCTCCCCTTCGAAATCTATGGATTACATTGTGTTTGCGTATTCTGCACCATGATTTCCGAATACTCGCCATTGGAGAAGATTTCAAAAAATTTGAAGAATTGGCCATGTTCATGGAAACTGCTGAAGATCATGTTTTTCGCCCTTTGAGGAATATGACAAGAAGAATGCATACAACAAATATAGTGTCTCTAGTCAAAGACTCTGATTCCGAGTTTGACTCAGAAAAAGGCTAGCAATATATTCATTGATCCTCCATTGATAGCAGGATATGAACCTCTTCTTCATTCATATTTAGCCCTATATATGATATTTAAGATCGAAGGGACAGATTTTCTAATACCTGCCAAGGAATCATGGGAACATGACATGATATTCCATTGGGCTGAAGATGCCTCTACTCATCACCACTTGGAGATTTTGTTAGTGAAGGTAGGCCGAACTTTAAACCCTATAGTCATCAATTTCGCAATAAGATGAAGAATATGGGTTACAATCTTAAAACACCTATCAGTTTGGGAATGATTGAAGGGATACTAGTACCTTACACCAGTTTGACTAAGAGGTGAAAGAAAGAATTTGAATGGAGTCACTGGATAAAAGAATCTCGGATGGACATCGGATTCACTCCTTATCAAAGTGTGCCTAGAGTTACAAGGAACTTTAGGGAAAAAACAATGGTGTATAGTAAGGAATATGATTTCCGATGATTCCTTAGAAATAGATATACAAGATCCAACTGACTAGGCCATCTTTCAACATCCAGACGGAACAAGTGATGATGATGACATAGCATCTTAGGCCATTGATTGCTAGCTACCAGGGCTTGATGAAGACTTGGATTCACAAAGTCCCGGTCCTTGGGATCATTTGATTTTAAATGCACAAGACATTGATCCTTCAAAAATGAATCCTTGCAAAGGAAGCAAGCCTTGGCTTAAATCCCTAAATGACACCCCTGAGGGATTTGTGGAGTTGGAAGCTTCCGAAATTAATGTGGAAGAACCTCTCCCAACCCTCCAACCGAGGACCAAGTACATGAAATAAACTTGGGTACCTTGGATAATCCTCGTCCCACCTTTGTAAATGCTCATATTAAAGGAAAGGAACTAGAGGATTTCGTGTATTTCTTGCAGGAGTTTGTTGATTGTTTTGCATGGACCTATGCAAAAATGTTGGGGCTAGATCCGAAAATTGCTGTGCATAAATTGAATATTTCAAAAGATGTCAAGCTAGTGAAATAGGATCAACGGTGCACTAAGCAAGAAATCATGGAAAAATCCGAAAAAGAAGTACAAAAATGTCTTGATGTTCAATTTATTCGGGAAGAACAATAGCCTGACTGGTTGGCCAATATTGTCCCAGTCACCAAAAAGAATGGACAAATCATAGTTTGTATCAATTTTCGAGATCTAAATAAGGCATGCACTAAGATTGATTTTCCTCTGCCTATCCCAGAAATCATGATTGACAATATATTCGGATATGAAAGAATGTCATTCATGGATGGTTTCTCGAGGCATAACCAAATCAAAATGTTCAAAGAGGATGAAAAGCACACCTCATTCAAGGTTCCATTTGGGGTATACTATTATATGGTCATGCCCTTTGTTATGAAGAATGCAAGAGCCATATATCAAAGACCTATGATGAAGATCTTTCAAGATATGAAACATAAAACAGTCGAATGCTACGTAGATGATTTGACCGTCAAAAGCAAGAAGAAAGGGACTCATCTTGAAAATCTATGCAGAGTTTTCGAAAAGCTGCGAAAATTCAAACTATGCATGAATCCTCTCAAGTACTTCTTTGGAGTGTCTTCAGGAAAACTCTTAGGATTTATTGTTTAAAAAGGAGAGATTGAACTCGATCTAGTCAAAGTCAAAGCTATCATGGAAATGCTTCCACCAAAAACTCTTAAAGAGCTCAAAGGCTTACCAGGTAGACTACCCTATATCATGAGATGCATCTCCAATTTATCTGGCAAATGTAGACCCTTTTCTCGTCTCATGAAGAAAGGTGTTGAATTCATTTGGGATAAAGAATGCAGCAATGCATTCAAAGATATCAAGAGGTACTTAACCAATCCGCTTGTGCTAGCTACCCCAATGCCAAACAAGCCATTCATCTTGTGTGGAGTATTTCCACCGAAACCGAGGTTACCTCTGACCTCGGAAATAGTACCGATCAAAAGAGACCTCAATCTCCATCTTCCTGGCACGGCAGTGCCTCAGCCGTTATCGAGGTGGGATTGGTCTCGGTAAGAGTACCGACCACATCCTTCCGAACTCAGCCCCGTGCATTGACATCCTTGTCCGACCTCAGGCATAACTAACCTCGGTGCCTTCTCCAGTTCGGCCCCTCGGCCGAGGTGAACACTGGGCGTCTAATCCCCATTATGAGATGGGACGGCTACTTCACAGAGAGTCCCTGACAAATAGGGTGGCCGCCGGCATCGATAAAAGCTCCTTCCTATCAGCAGATCACATCCACATTTATGTAAGGGATAAGAGGGGAGGTCTGATGGGACAAGTATCCTCACTTACCCCCACCAAGGATCCTAGATGTGGGCTGATGGGACAAGTATCCCCACCTACCTCCACTGTGGAACCTTCCACTCTCCTCTATATATGCCTGCATGGTAACCCCATAACAGGTATGCAATATATAGCCTATACTGTTATTTTTGCTAAACACCTTCTTCCCTATTTCACCCTAGTTCGGTGACTGCACTAACTCAGGTGTCGGAGTGCCTTTGGCTGACAGCAGCCTAGGGCCCTGACCGCTGCTTCTTCTCTCTTTTAGGATTCAGGCCATCGGAGACTTAATCGATCAGCTGAACAGGATTCCACTAATCCCCATCATCATCTAAACCAAGTCCGTAATATTTAGGCACGCACAATTGGCGCCGTCTGTGGGAAGGCGAAGCGATTTGAATAACCCACATCTTTCATCTTAACAGTCGTGCCTCCGAAAGCTAGGAGGGGAAGAAGCATTGCTGGACCATCCAGGTCCAAGCAACCAGAGACGTTCCTACCTCGCCTGCCGCCTCCATTGGTGACAAACCAGGCAGGAGCGCTGGTGACGAACCAGCAAGGAGCAACCAGGTAGACATCGCCCAATCCTTAGCCGATGAAAGTTGGCGGAGAACCTGGCATTCGACGTGTAAGGTCGCCCGTCACGGTGACACACTCATCGTCGAGGGATGTGGCAGCTTCTCCTCGCCGTGGTCCGGTGATAGAAAGGGTCAGACCAACTGCCATTCAGGCATAGCGTTCGCGACTGGAGGTCGTTTTCATCGAGCCACCAAGTAGGGATGTTCCTCTTCAGGGACAAGCCCGACGGGGAAAGGCTCCAGTACAGTCTGACCCGCGCCAATCCCACCACCAAGACCACGTGGAGGAGGACCACGTGCACCTCGACGACGAGGGAGACGGCGACATGGCCTTGGAGCAGGACGACGAAGCGTACACCGAAGCAATCAAGGCTCATAATACCCTCATCAAGGAGCAAAGAGCCCAGATCCTCCAGCTCCAGCAGCAGCTCCAGGCAAGGGATAGAGCCTCGCCCGGGGCCTCGCACACGCCTCCACCTCGGCAACGAGCTCGGAGAGGTCTCGGGGCTCGGCCAGACCTGAGACTGCAACTAAACGAAAGGCGTGCCCGAGATCGTGAAGAGGGCTCGAGTAGTACCCACGCCAGCACTGACCAGCAGTAGTGGCGGAAACAAAGGCGAGAAGACGACCCCGGCATGGCTGATTATATTAATCAGGAAATTCAGCTGGCCGTACAGGAGAACATGGAGTTTGCCGGCCTCACTCGAAGTCGGCTGGCTACCCAAGACAGTGACAACCACGGCACATCTCCTTTCACTTGGGAGATTAGAGATCACCACCTCCCCGACAAGTTCAGCGTCCCGCGGTTCAATCTCTATGATGGGACTTCGGACCCCGAGGCGCACATCCGACACTTCACTCAGAAGATGTCGGTGTGGTGTGGCGACGGTAGCCTGGACTGTAAAGTCTTCTCTTCCAATCTGGGTGACCTCCCACTTAGGTGGTTATGTGCACTCTCCGAGGGATCGATTTCAAGCTGGCAGCAGCTTCGAAATTCCTTCATCGAGAAATTCCAAGCACACCGAGTTCTCCCAAAGACAGATGCCGACCTGCTGGCTATTAAGATGAGGCCGACTGAGAATATCACCCGGTTTGCTAAAAGGTTTTGGACCACCTATAGCCAGGTCGAAGACGCCAGCGACGAACTGGCCATCAAATCCTTCTGATACGCTATGTTGCCAGCCAACGAGCTTCGGAGGGACCTGGTGAGGTTCCCCGTGTCCTCGGTGAAAGCACTGATGGCTCGGGTGAATCAGTTCATTGAACAGGAGGAAGACGATGTTCGTGCTCGGGAAAGCCACAGCCACTGGCTCGAGGATCGACCTTCTAAGAAGGAAAAGAGGCTTGCCAAGAGGGAGGCGGGCCGAAACAGAGAGTCATCCAGCTCGGCAGTACATCCTGTTCCCACCTCGGGTGGCAGCACGAAGCCGAAGTCAAGCGGCGCCCCTTACAAGGCCGTTGACACCATCTTCAAGGAGCCTATTTACAAGCTCCTTGGAAAGATCCAGGCCCAACCCTTCTTCAAATGGCCCCAGCCTATGAAAGGTGACGCCGCCTCCAGAGATCAGAGCAAGTTCTGTGCCTACCACAAAGACAAAGGGCACAGAACCGAGGATTGCCATGCCTTCAAGGCGTACCTCGAAAGGCTCGTGAAAGACGGGCACCTCAGAGATCACGTCAAAGAGGAAGGCAGAGTGAACCATGCTCGGCAGTGCCAGCCCGATGACCGGGATAGCGACGAGCCGGTGGGGACCATCGACGCCATCCACCTGGCCTCTGCTCCCAGAGGAAGCGGCCAGGCCCGTACCGAGGCTAGGAAGGCCCAGCACGGCAAGCAAGTACTGGCTGTAGAGCTTGGTCCCTCAGCAAAGAAGGCGCGTATTGAGAGACCAAAGATTTGGTTCTCTGACCAAGAATTGGACGGGGTACAGCTACCCCATAATGATCCCCTCCTCCTGACTATGAGGTTGCAGAACTTCAATGTCAAGAGGATCCTAGTGGACCCCGGAAGCTCCTCGGAAATCCTCTACTTCGACTGCTTTAAAAAGACGGGTCTAAGAGAGGAAGACCTGCAGGAGGCTCGCACCCCACTGGTCGATTTCAGCTCCAAGTCAGTATACCCCAAGGGGAAGATCTCCCTCAAAGTCTAAGTAGGGGGAGCCTCTATGACAGCAGACTTCCTGGTAGTAGATGCACCATCTCCATACAATGCCATCGTAGGAAGGACCTGGCTGCACAACCTGGAAGCTGTTCCCTCTACCCATCACCAGAAGCTCAAATTTCCGTTGCAGAGCGACGATGGCAGCTTCAAAGTGATCATACTCCGCGGTGACCAACACATGGGGCCTCAAGGCCGTGGTCCCCGAAGAAGCAGAGCCGCAGCGAGTCCATATGACCGAGCTCGAGGCCGAGCTCGAAGCTGTTGGCCGAACTCCAGAACAGAAGAGCATTGAAGACCTCACCGAAGTAAGGATCGATCCCAACGATCCAGCAAGGTTCTTCATGCTCGGTAGTCGGCTTGCTGACAAAGAGAGGGCCGAGATGCTTGACTTCCTGTTACAGAATAAGGACGTCTTCGCTTGGACCCCATATGAAATGCCTGGCGTCGACCCTGAGGTCATGAGCCACAAGCTGAATGTCGATCCCGAGCACAAGCCTGTAGTCCAAAAAAGTCGCAGGACAGGCATCCAGCAAGCAGAGGCTATGACCGAAGAGGTCAAGAAACTGTTAGAAGCTGAAACGATCAGAGAAGTCCACTACCATGTGTGGCTAGCCAACACGGTGGTGGTCAAAAAGAAGAATGGGAGCTGGAGGGTCTGTATAGACTTCACCGACCTCAACAAGGCTTGTCCCAAAGACAGCTTTCTCCTCCCAAAGATAGATCAGCTGATCGATGCCACTGCCGGGCACGATAGGATGAGTTTTCTCGATGCCTACCGAGGTTACCATCAAATCCCGATGCACGGGCCTGATCAAGAAAAAACCGCTTTCATAACACCCAGGGGCATTTACTGCTACAAGGTGATGCCCTTCGGGTTGAAGAATGCTGGTGCCACTTACCAGAGGCTGGTGACCAAGATGTTTCAAGCCCAGCTCAACAAGACGGTCGAGGTCTACATTGATGACATGGTCGTTAAGTCTAAAAGGTCACAGGACCACTTGACTGACCTACATCAAACCTTCGCCGTCCTCAAACAGTACAAGCTCAAGCTGAACGCCTCCAAGTGTGCATTTGGTGTCGGCTCAGGTAAATTCCTGGGCAGCCTGGTCACTAGGCGAGGAATAGAGGCCGATCCAGATCAAATCTCAGCGATCCAGGCCCTGCAAAGTCCTACCTCGGCAAAGCAAGTCCAGAGACTTATAGGGATGGCAGCAGCACTAAACCGCTTCATTAGCCGAGCTTCAGACAAATGCCGTCCCTTCTTCCAACTCCTCAAGAAGAGCTCAGGGTTCCAGTGGACGCCAGAGTGCGAAAGCGCCCTTCAGAAGCTCAAAGGATACCTCTCTTCACCTCCCCTACTTTCCACCCCGACACAGGGTGAGCTCTTATACTTGTACCTGGCAGTCTCGGACCATGCAGTAAGCTCGGTACTCATAAGAGAAGATGACAGGCAGCAAAAACCCATCTATTACACAAGCAAAATCCTGCTGGATGCCGAGATGAGATACCTGCCGTTGGAGAAGCTCGCATTTGCACTCATCAGTGCCTCCCACAAGCTCTCCCACTACTTCCAGACATATTCCATAGTGGTTGTGACAGAACATCCACTCAAGTCTCTCTTCCGGAAGGCAGACTTCTCCGGAAGGGTGTCTAAATGGGCTGTTGAGCTGGGACAATATGATATCCAATATCAGCCCAGGACAGCCATCAAAGCCTAGGTACTGGCAGACTTCATTGTGGAGTTCACCTCTCCTAGTTCGGCACCAAGCCACCTCGACACCGAACTGGGGGGCAAGGAGGAGACAACCACCAAGATCGAGACAGAACAAGAGCGGTCCTGGAAACAGTTCCTCGACTCATCTTGGAAGGTCTTCGTTGATGGGTCCTCAACCTCCAAAAGGGCTGGCGCTGGCATCGTCCTCCAATCTCCGGAGGGCCTTGTCATTGAGCAAGCCCTGACTCTTGACTTCAAAGCATCTAACAACGAGGCTGAATATGAAGCACTGATCGCAGGGCTGGGCAGCGTAAAAATTCTAGGGGCACAGCAACTGGTGGTCTTCAGCGATTCGCAGCTGGTAACAAGCCAACTAAATGGAGACTACCAGGCCCGTGACGACAAGATGGCAGCCTACCTAGCCCACACCAAGCAACTCCTATCTCAGTTCCAAAAAGCTGAAGTCAGGCAGATCAGCAGAGATTTTAACTCTCACGCCAATGTACTGGCTAGCTTGGCCTCTGCTGTTGAGGCAGGAAGGAAAAGGACTGTCGAAGTGGAAGCACTAGAAAGGCCGAGTATAGGACTCCACCCACCTCGGCAGATCCTGTGTGCCGAGCTCGGTCCAAGCTGGATGGACGAGTTCATTTCCTACCTCAAGGATGACCAGCTTCCTGAGGACAAGAACCAGGCCCACAAAATCAGGCTGAAAGCAGCTCGGTTCTGGTTATCTCCAGATGGCAAGCTCTACAAAAAGTCCTACAATGGCCTTTATCTCCAATGCGTTCACCCAAGCAAGGTCGAGGACTTCCTTTATGAAATTCATGAAGGAATCTGCGGCAGTCACATCGGAGGTCGGTCACTGGCTTACCGAGCTATTAGCTAAGGTTACTGGTGGCCCTACATGTAGAAGGACGCTCAGGTCTATGCAAGGAAATGCGAGAAGTGCCAGAAGTTCTCTCATTCTCTCCATCAACCAGCACATGACCTAAGTCCTCTGTCCAGTCCCTGGCCTTTTGCCCAATGGGGACTGGACCTAGTGGGACCTCTCCACCGAGCTCCAGGGAATAAAAGATGGTTGATAGTAGCCACTGACTACTTCACCAAGTGGATAGAAGCTGAAGCATTGTCCTCCATCACTGAGAAGGATACTAGAAACTACTTCACCAGTTGCAGCGCTGGTGGAGCAGCGCCTTTCAGCTGTGGGTTGCTCGGAAGTCGGCCCAGCTGTGGAGTAGTCTGGAAAGGCTAGGTTGTATGCAATTCTTTAACCCTGGAGCCATCAGTTTCTGTTTTGGGGGTGTTGTGGTCTTCTCTATACATTCTGCAGTGTTTCTTCTCTCTACCTGCAGTGTTTCTTCTCCCTTCCTGAGGAAATGTCCTCTCTTTTCCCTCCTTCTCTGTGTTTCCTTTTTTGGTTTGTATAGCTGCTTGTTTTATTTTTTTGTTAGCCCTCTTTGGTGGTTGTCTCCTTGTATCTTGGGGGCCTTTGGCCTTTTCCCTCCTCTTTAATTCAATTTGCCATTAAGCAAAAAAAAAAAAAAAAATGTGCTTGCTCATTTTAATGTTCAGAATTCTTCATCTGGTACTCTATTTGACACTCATTACTATGTCAGGAGAAGTCCAAGATCACAAAACTCATTAGTTAGGTCCATTTGATTAGTGCTTTAAGTATGAATGCGATGATCATTAAGAAGAATTAATGAATATGGAAACCCTGAGAAAAGTTTTCTTATCCTCTTGTTCTTGTCATCCCTGCACAGCAGCAACCATCTTTCCAGTAATTTATATTACTCTTTCTTGTGTTTAATATTATAAACTTAATATGGTGAGATTATCACAACCTTCACTTACATAAGCACCATTAGAGCATTACTCTGCCGGCCCGACTTCGAGCCACCACCAATCAAGGGGAAAGAGGGTATGAGAAGGTCTGTACATGGATAAGAGGTGCCTATACAAGGTGTGATATATGGTCAGTTCTGATTTCAAAAGGATGGGTCTCACATAGGCTAATTCAAGTGGTTAGGAATTTTAATATGGTGCTTCTCTAAAGAAATGTTCATTTCTCATATTACTTTATACTCCATTGAGTTATTTTAAAATATATGCGTTCTATAATAAATATTTATGCATAAAAATATAAAAAGCTGATAGGATCATATTTTCCTAGCTGATTTCCATCTAAAAGGTACTAAAAATGGGTTTTTACATTATCATTATCAATTCCTTTATATGGTTTTTTTTTTCTTTCCATCTTTTTTTTTTTTTAATTGGAAATGGGACGAAGAGAAGAGTGGCATCCTAATTTATTTGTGATTTAGTGGGCCCTGGTGGATCATGACCATTTAAAAGAGGCTTCATGAGATAGTTGTAAGTGTAGTTGTAAGCGGGTTGGGACGAAGAGCGTTGAGCATCCACATTGTTTGAATACTTTAAACCAAAGTTCTCTTACCATGGCTAAACCACTCTATTAAAGATTAATTACACTAATTCCATGGATTTAACCATGTGGGAATTGAGTCATATATTCATATTTAACCATATTATGTACCTTATTCCATGGATTTTTTTTCAGAACATGGCCCCAAGCAAAAAGTGGATGACCGCACCAAGGCTTTCTAATGAATACTTAGAAGGCATTGAATCATTCTTTGTTTTCATAAGAGCTAATAAACATAAATTAGGAGGTGATGACTGGTATTGCTGCCCTTGTGTCAAGTGCCGCAATTTTATAGGAGGGAAGAAAACATTAAGAGATATTCGTACACATTTAATATGTGATGGTATAGATACAACTTACACAACATGGTTCCACCATGGCGAAATACATCCTCATAGCAGTGTCAATGTAGGGAATGGCAGCGGCAATGAAGATGCATTCCCGAGAATGGTCGATATGGTGAATGATTTATTTGGACATGTGCATGGCGAGAACGTTGTTGAAGCTCAAGTAGGGGGTTGTTCATCGGCAGATTGTGATGAAGCTAATGATGAAGAATTTTCTCAAGGTTAGGATGATTCACCGGAGAATATTTGGTACAAGAAGTTGATGGAGGATGCAATACAACCACTATATCCCTCGTGTCAAGTTGAACACACAAAGTTGTCAGTGACGATTGATTTATTGAGCATGAAGGCTCGACACAAGTGGTCTAATGAATTTGAAACATAGTTGTTACAAATGTTCAAAAATATTCTACCAGACGTGAACAACTTGCCTAATAACACCTATGCAGCCAAGAAGATGATCAATTCTTTACGTGTGGAGTGCAAGATTATCCATGCATGCAAAAATGATTGCATACTTTATTGGAAAGAGCACGAAAATAGGGTTGATTGTCCCACGTGTGGTGAAAGCAGGTGGAAACCGGAGAACGTATCAAAGCCAAGAAGCAAACCTAAGCCATGGAAGAAGCTAAGATACTTTCCATTGACACCACGGTTGCAAAGAATGTACAGTGTACCCTAGATTGCGGAGAGCATGACATGGCTTGCAAATGCAAGCTTAGTACGGAATGAATCAATTATGCGTCATCCAATTGATTCCTCGTGTTGGAAAAACATAAACCGTAAATGGACTAACTTTGCATCAGAGGCATTTAATGTTCGTCTGGGACTTACAACAGATGGATTTAATCCTTTTGGAAACAATAATAACTTATATAGTTGTTGGCCTGTTATGATTGTTCCATACAATCTTCCTCCATCTCTATGCATGCGTAAAGAGTTTACTATGTTAACATTATTGATTCCCGGGAAGAAAGGTCCAGGACATGAGATTGATGTATACTTACAGCCATTAGTGGATGAGTTGAGTGAATTGTGGTCCACCGGAGCTATAACATATGACTCTTATAGCAAAAGTAGGTTCTCAATGAAAGCAATTTTGTTATGGGCTATACATGACTTCCCGGCGTATGGCCATTTGTCAGGTTGTAGGACAGTAGGAAAGTATGGTTGTCCTGTGTGTAGTGAAGGGATTGATTCAGTGCGGCTAAAATATGGAAGGAAGTATGCTTACATGGGGCATAGAAAATTCTTAATAAATATGAAGCATCCATTCAGGAGCCAAAAATCACAATTTAACGGAAAAGAAGAGCATGGAAAGCATCCCAAGCGTTTAAGTGGTTCCGAGGTATTAAGAAAAATGGAAACTATTCAGACTCATTTTGGAAAGGTAATTCTCAAGAAGAGGAAAAGAAGCGCGGAGGAGAACGAGAACACTGCATGGAAAAAAAGATCAATATTTTTTTACTTGCTTTATTGGAAGGTGCGCTATAATATATTTTTATCATTTAAATTATACTATATGTTGAACTTCCATACTAACATCAATAAATCATTTTATAGGATTTGCCCATTCGCCATAATCTGGATGTGATACACGTGGAGAAAAATGTGGCAGAAAATCTATTTGCGACAATTATGAATACGAAGAATAAAACTAAGGATGGTCTTAAAGCTTGCCAAGATCTGATGGATATGAGAATTAGGAAAAAGTTGTGGCCCGTGGAAAAAAAATGGCAAGTTGACATGTCCTAAAGCTCCTTACACTCTATCCCAACATGAGAAAGACTTGATCTGTAAAACGTTGTATCATTTGAAGGTTCCTATTGGGTACAGTGACTATTGGAAGCACAAGGTGTGCTTGGAGGATAAAGAGCTTAAAAACCTCAAGTCGCATGATTATCATATTCTGATGCAGCAATTACTACCAGTGCTACTCATGCACGCATTTGAGTCACATAAGCCACTACGTGCAGCCATTCGAAATTTATCGATATTCTTTAATGTCTTATGTTCAAAGGTTATCAATCGTGAAGAACTTTCAAAGATGAAAGAACGCATCGTGGAAACCCTATGTGTCTTTGAAAAGTATTTCCCGCCTTCATTTTTCGTTTCCATGACACACCTTGTTGTGCATTTGGCGGAGGAAGTGCAACTTTGTGGACCTGTTAAATATCGATGGATGTATCCTTTTGAGCGGTAATTAAAATATTTTGATTAATTTTAATTAATTATTCTTATTAGTCTTATTAATTTCAAGTTTGATTGGGAATCTAATTTAGATGTCTTGTATTAGGAAGATGAAAACAATTAAACGATATGTAGTCAATCAAACATATCCAGAGGGTTCTATTGCAGAATGCTTCCTCATGGAGGAGTCTATGTTGTATGCCATGAATTACATGCTCGGCAGTAAAAAAAAAAATCCATAAACAAGGACATGAGATATGGATGGATGAGAGTGGCGAGTGTGCATACCCTGTCGACAAAAAGGGGAAGAATTATAATCTTCAAAATGTGCAATATCAACAGGCGCGCAAATGGGTATTGTTTCATTCTATTGAGAATGCTGACTGGGAGAGGTAAGCAGAATCTTGACTACATCCTTTGTATAAGTTTATTTCTTTGGTCCTATAGTGCCATCACAATGTATAATTGATTACAGGAGATACACTGTATACCTTCAAAGCCAGATTTTTTCAATTGGATGTCGGAGAGGGAATATGCAAACCGAAAAGGCGTTGGACTACATTCCTTGGCTTAGAAAACAATTAGAAAGTAAAGAAAATTGTACCATCAAAAGGTTTGCTGATGGACCGAGCTTTAAAGCCATTTCATATATTGCATATGCAATAAATAGTTACGTTTTTTATATTGCGGATGCGGAAATGAATAAGACAACACAGAACAGTGGGGTTTCAATGAAGGCAATAACTCCTTTAAGGAGAAATGCCAAGGACACAAATATCATACATGAAGAAGTCACTTACTATGGCATTGCCAAACAAATTCTTGAGCTAGACTACTATGACTTCAAATATGTCATATTCTATTGTGATTGGGTGCGTGTAGAAGATGACCATGGATGTAGAGTTGATCCAGAAGCAAATTTGATATATGTCAATTTGGGGAGGCTAAAAAGAAACATAAAAGAAGATGATGAGCCGTTTATTCTTGCTCAACAAGCAACTCAAGTCTTCTATTGCAAAGATCATAGTAGACCCGAGGAAGAACGGCATGTTATCTTAAATGTTCCAAAGAGATTAAACCAAGATGTGGATTTTTTTGAGGATCCCTTAGCCTTCGAGCCAAGAATGAATGAAAATGCCTTAACAGAAGCATTACAGGAGGATGTCATTAGTGACGAAGATTAATCATGTATGTCTTTTCGCACATAATATTAATACTTACTCTTATTAATCATGGATTGCATATTATGTTATGACATTGTCTATAAACATGAGTTTCTAACATATGTTATTGTCTTTTATTGCACATTCTTTAATGTAAGGTCTTTTAAATTCTTATATTATTATGATTATGGGAGGATCAAATTTTAATATTTGTGGTTGTAGGCATTAGGGAGGATCAAATTTTAATATTTGTGGTTGTAGGCATTATGTCAACGACGGCATCTGCGTCCATGTCAACGTCGAGATCTTCCATGGAGAGTATGTATACGAGTGAAATCTTCTTTACCCATAAACCTTATTATTTTCCATTTTCATTAATGATATTTGTAATAGGTCATCTCATCAAGTTGAGATTCAATCCAGCTGGCCAGCCTATAGGGCCAACTGCTGCAACCTTTTCCACTAACAAAGGTCGGATTGTGAAGACTCATGTGCCACCAACCTATAATAGCTGGAAAAAAAGTGGCACAGCACCTTAAGGAGGATGTATGGAAGCATGTCCTCGTGAGTGTTTGTCCATTTTTAATTGGTGATTACAATGTATTGATGTAATGTAACAATGCATGATTTATCTTTAAATGTTATGATTGTACAGACACTTTTTGATGTTCCTGAATGCCACCACCCATGTGTCTTAACAAGAGCAAATGTGATGTGGATTGATTGGAAATGCGATCTCCGATGTAAAGTATATGATAAATATAACAAGGACGCTGAGAGAAAGAAGGCTTTACAGCAATACTTGAAAATAGAGGATTGGGAGACTTTTGTGGATTCAGAAGGGTCATTCGAGGCACAATCAAGGAGGAGGGTAGGAAAGGCCGCGAGGGCATCTTTGAAAAGCCCACACACTTCTGGCAGAAAAGGGCAGGCAAGGGATGTTGACGAGTTGGTAAGTATGATTATTTCAATCTATTTTAGTTCTTCAATTTATTATGTAATGCCAATGTTTCCTTCAAACATTTTCAACAACAACAACATCCTGAAAGGGAGGTCACCCGGTGTAAGATCTTTATCAAGACACATTACAAGAAGGATGGCACGGCTTCAAGTCACCATGTGGTAAAGAGACATCAACTTATTTGAGATTCATATTTATTATTTCGGATATGGAATAGATCAACCGTGGCACCTATCATCTCCATTTGTCCCATCTAATATAGTTCAACATATACATGTATGAGATTTAGACCATGGGCCAATCTACTAGTAGCACAGTTGGCAAGGCACCTCCTTTCCATACAAACGATCATGGCTCGATACTGATTGTAGTGCTGACAGTGAGAGATTTGCGTGAGTGTGTGCGGGTATAGGGGTGTGAGTGTTGGATTTGACTCAAAAGGTCCATTGGGCCTTGATGAGTAGTTTTCTTGGAAGTTTTCTTGGGGCCCAAAGTAAACTAGGGCTAGTTCTTTACATATACTCTCTAGGGTTGTTCCTTGAAAATAGAGAGAACTATTGGGGGAGAGAGTAGGCTAAGTGTTAGAGGAACAGATTCCTTGTAACGAGTTGCCCCAGTTTCCTGCATAGTGAAATCGAGCATAAAGCTCATAGCCCCGTGGACGTAGGCAATTGCCGAACCACGTAAATCCTCTTGTTTGTGTGCTTGTGATTGATTGTGTGTGATTTTGCCCGGATATTTTTCCTAACAATTGGTATCAGAGCGAGGTTAGGTTTTTTCCTTGGGTTTGGATTGCACGCAGATCAAGGTAGAAGAAAATTGGAACTTGATCGGACGATCTCCACAGACGGGCCACGCGGATTGGATATTTTCTGGTTTCGCCGGAACCAGATCGTCGCTGCCATTGTTACACACCTAAGATCACTGGGCCATGCCGCAAGTTGCCGGACCCCGGCCGTACATCGTCGCCGGAAACTGGTTGGCCCAACCGCAAGCAGTCCCAGTCCGTCCAGTCGTCTCGGCGTCTGTTGCAGAACTAGTTTCTGTAACAGAACCTGTTCCAAAACCTATTCCAAGAAAGAAGAACCCATTCTGGGTTGGTTCTGGGCCCAGGTCAGGTCTGACCCGACCCAGCTCGTTCGCAGGAAGCCCAGCGCAGCAGAACCAGGCCAGGTCCAGGTTCAAGGCCAGGTTCGACCTGACCCAGTCTATGCAGAAAATCCCGCCAGCTCAGCAGCTACAGTCAGAGCTGACATTAGCAGCACGGTCAAACCAGCAGAGTTGACCAGGATTGACAGTCAGAATTCAATCTCAGTTTCTGGGGCCATCCGAACTCCGAATTGCACTCCGTTTCTTCCTATGGACTCGCGTCGACGAGATCTACAAAGTTAACGGAGCAGATTAACTGTTTGAGGTGCTGAAAAGGGGCAGATTTCAGGTACAATGGTATCCAAGGCTACCGCAGCAGGTATCAAATTTGAAATTCAGAAATTTGATGGAAAAATTAATTTTGGCTTGTGGCAAAGAAGAATGAAAAATATCTTGATTCAACAAGGAATCAAAGTAGCATTGCTTGGGATAGAAAAGAAGCCTGAGAAGATAGATGCTGATGAGTGGGCAGATATTGATGAAAGAGCAATGAGCTCTATTGAGCAGTACCTCTCTGACGAAGTCATGTTCAACGTCATGGAAGAGACATCTGCAAAAGACCTATGGGAAAAGCTCGAGAAGCTTTATATGGCGAAGAATCTGACCAACAAACTACATCTGAAGAAACAGTTGTATGGGTTGAAGATGGAGGAAGGAAGTGATCTGATGGAGCACATGAACACCTTCAACATGATGATCAGTGACTTGTTGAGGCTCGATGTGAAATTCGATGATGAAGACAGGTCCCTGCTATTATTGAATTCTCTCTCTGACTCATATGACCATTTTGTGACTACCTTGTTATATGGAAAGGAGACACTCAATTTTGAGGAGGTTACTCAAGATATCATCCCCAACGCTGCCAGAAGAAAGCCAGCAAAGGTGATTCACATGCAGAGGGACTCCTAATAAACGAAGGCTCGCATAATCGTGGCAGATCCAAGGACAGGGGTAAGTCAAGAAGAAACAACTCCAGATCAAAGTCCAAGAGCAAGAAAGATTCAGAATGCTTTCATTGCGAGAAGAAAGGGCACTGGAAGAAAGACTGCCAGCATTACAAGGCGAGCAAAGATGGAAAAATAAAGCTGGGGACAAATCAAAAAGCAGTGACTCAGCCAGCGTTGCTTCAGAGGAGGAAGTGGAACTCCAATCGATTTCGCAAGGTAACCATCTTACTGATACATGGATTTTAGATTCCGGTTGTACATATCATATGTGCCCTAAGCGTGAATGGTTTGATACTTACGAGTCGTGTGATGGAGGTAGCGTTCTAATGGGAAATGATGCTGCATGTAAAACCATTGGAATAGGAACCATAAAAATCAAAATGGCGGATGGAGTTGTTAGAACCTTGGGTGGTGTGAGACATGTGCCTACACTTGAGAAAATTTTGATATCCTTGGGCACACTAGAATCCAAAGGATGTTCATTCAGTGCAAAGAATAGTTTGCTTAAAGTGAGTAAAGGGGTTCTAGTATTAATGAAAGGTACCAGAGTGGGAAACAACCTTTTTAAGTTGATAGGAAACACAGTTGTAGGTGGAGCGACAATCTCCACAGAAGACAAAAACAGCATTGATAAGTCTCAATTATGGCATATGCGGTTAGGGCATATGAGTGAGAAAGGCATGTTGGAACTTCATAAAAGACAGTTGTTGAAGGGTGTGAAAACATGCAAGCTTGATTTTTGCAAATTCTGTGTTTATGGCAAGCAGACGAAAGTGTCCTTTAAAATTGCAGGAAATGATTGTAGAAGTAAAGGCATTCTTGACTACATACACTCAGATGTGTGAGGACCATCCCCGGTTAAGTCAAAAGGTGGAGCTGAATACTTTGTGACTTTTATTGATGACTTTTCAAGGAAAGTTTGTGTTTACTTCATAAAACACAAGTATGAGGTCTTCGACAAGTTCAAAGAGTGGAAGGCAGAAGTTGAAAATCAAACAGGTAGAAAAGTCAAGTATCTGAGATCAGATAATGGGGGTGAATACAAAAATCACAGGTTTCTCCAATTCTGCAAGGATGAAGGCATCACAAGACACTTTACAGTTCCAAAGACTCCTCAGCAAAACGGAGTTTCGGAAAGAATGAACAGGACTCTCTTGGAAAGAGCAAGGAGCATGAGACTTCATGCCGGGTTGAGTAAAAGCTTTTGGGCAGAAGCGGTTAATCACGCATCCTATGTGGTTAATCGGTCACCATCAGCAACTTTGGATGGGAAAGTTGCAGAAAAAGTGTGGACAGGTAAAGAAGTTGATTATTCTACACTCAAGATATTCGGATGTCCAGCATACGTACACATTCCCGGTGATGAGAGATCTAAGCTAGATTCCAAGTCACTCAAATGCATATTCCTCAGATTCAAGAAGGGAGTGAAAGGGTACAAGCTATGGGATCCAGTAAACAAGAAAAAGATCATCAGTAGAGATGTAGTGTTTGATGAGTAGTCTATGCTAAACAGAGAAGAAGAAAATGAAGAATCCAAAGAGCACAGTGTTGAAAAGGCAGTTGTTGAAATAATTCCTCTTATAGACAATAAGGGCAAGAAACCAGTGCAAAGTACAGGGACCAGTACATCTGGTGGAGATGAAGAAGTTGAGACTCAACAGGAACTCACAAGTCTAGCATAGGGAAGAGCAAAAAGAAACATCAAACCACCTCAAAGGTTTGGATGGGATGAGGATGAAGTCCATTTTGCTCTTATCACTAGGAATGGTGATCCAACCAAACTTCAAGAAGCTATGGAAAGCAATGAAAGGGAAGGTTGGATGGGTGCTATGATGGATGAGTTGGAATCTCTTAAAAGGAACTCCGTCTGGGAGTTAGTTCCAAAACCCAAAGGAAGGAAATCAGTTGGTTGCAAATGGGAGTTTCGAAAAAAGGAAGCCTTACATGAAAACAAGACACCAAGGTTCAAGGTACGTCTAGTAGCAAAGGGGTATTCACAGAAAGAAGGGGTTGACTATGATGAGATCTTTTCCCCAGTTGTGAAACACACATCTATCAGGGTGTTGTTGGCATTGGTAGCAAATTTTAACATGGAGCTTAAACAGTTAGATGTAAAGACAGCTTTCCTTCATGGTGACTTGGAGGAAACAATTTACATGGAACAACCTGAAGGATTTAGAGAAGCCGGAAAAGAAGACTATGTCTGCAAATTGAAGAGATCATTGTACGGGTTGAAACAATCACTAAGGCAATGGTACAAGCGCTTCGACTCCTACATGTTGCAGATTGGCTACTATCGATGTGAGTATGATCAGTGTGTTTATTTCAAAATGCATGATGATAATTCATTTATTATGTTGCTACTTTATGTGGATGATATGCTTATTGCATGTAAGAACATGTCGAAAATAGAAGAACTGAAATTTCAGTTGAGAAAGGAGTTTGACATGAAAGACCTTGGGGCAGCCGCAAAAATGTTGGGTATGGAAATAAGGAGGGACAGAAAAGTTGGAAAGCTATGGTTATCACAGAAGAAATACATCTCAAAAGTACTTGAGAAGTTTAACATATAGAATGCCAAGCCCGTGTCTACTCCACTTGCAAGTCAATTCAGCTTAAGTGCCAGTCAATGTCCAAATACGGACGAAAAAATTGAAGAAATGTCCAAGATACCGTATGCTAATGCGGTGGGATGTTTGATGTATGCCATGGTTTGCACAAGACCAGATATTGCTCAAGCAGTTGGTGTGGTGGGTAAGTATATGGCGAATCCAGGGAAAGATCATTGGAATGCAGTAAAGTGGATTCTGAGATACTTGAAAGGCACCAAAGACTTGAGAATATTGTTTGAAAGAAAACATAAGTCAGAAAGTGTAGTGGGGTATGTAGATTCTGATTTTGCAGGGGATCTGGACAAAAGAAGATCCACCATAGGCTATGTTTACACACTAGCAAGCGGACCGATAAGTTGGAAGTCGGTGCTTCAGTCTACAACAGCATTATCCACTATAGAGGCAGAATACATGGCACTTACAGAGGCTTCTAAGGAAGCAATCTGGTTGAGAGGTTTGGTGAATGAAATCGGGATTAAACAAGAATCAATCTTGATACACTGTGACAGTCAAAGCGCCATATGTTTGACGAAGAATCAGGTATATCATGCTAGAACAAAGCATATTGTTGTTATGTATCACAGGATTCCAGATTGGGTTGCTACAAGTGAGATCTCCGTTGAGAAGATTCACACAGATGAGAATGCAGCTGATATTCTCACCAAGCCAGTCACCACAGAGAAGTTTAGGCATTGCCTAAACTTGCTCAAGCTCTCCTCTTGTTAGAGATTGGAGGTGCACCTCATCCTCGGTGAGGTGCAGATATGGTGGGAGGACTTTCCCACGCAGTACAGTTGTTATAAACACTACACAACAATTCTTCAAAAGGTCAGACATTTTTTGCCAAGTTGGAGATAGGTTCTCTCATCAATGAGTACGTATATACAAGAGAAAAAAAATCGAGTCATGTATGATCATTAAAAGAGCTAATTTGACAAATCTTATTAGATGATAATGAAGCAATATTGAATCCAAGGCAAGAAGGAATCATCTATCAGTTTCAATCGTTTTGACATTTCTGAAATCTCTAGTGATTTTGATAAAATTGGCCTCCTGTTATGTATCTTAAAATCTTAATGAAGGCTCTCATAGATTGACTAGGCTAGCGTTATTTAATGTTGCAAGTCATGGTGGTCTAATAGCTATCCTAATTGGTTTTTGCCCAATTGAGAACCCTGCAGCAATGCAAGTGATATTTAAGAGAAAGTCTGCTTTAAGTTGCTATTTTTCTTCACTTCAATTATGATGAAACAAACCTAAAATCTTTTGTATTCCTGCACAAATTCAGAAACAGGTTTGAATCATGGACTAGAATCTAGCAAACACCTACAGTAAAGCACATTGTTTGATCAGTAGGTTGCTCTTAAGTTTTCGAGGTTCATTAGTCAACATCCAACCCAATATTACTATTAATGAAAGACTGTCAAACATGTAGTGTTCTAACACTCTGAAAAAAAACAGTAGCATTAACCAATTTTGACAAAGTAAACATGTGATATTGATATTACAAAAAATTAAGCATTTCTAGTCCCCTTGCTGTAGAAGTTGCTGTATTCCAGTTGTTGGAGTGCAGAGTGTGCAGGAGTGCAGAGTGCAGGAGTTCAGTGAATTGTTGAGTGCAGTAGCCTCCTTCTGTTCTTTGGTTTTGTTTGAGTTTCTTTGTGGATCGGTTATGGGCTGTTGTTGTGGCAGTGGAGCAGAGTTGTCTGGGAGTAATTGGGGAGTAGTTTTGCATTGTGCTGTTTTATTTGCTTTGGTGTAAACAGCTTTGTTGACACCAAAAATGTCACTTTGCCTCTTCAACATCAAGAAAGCTACATGAAGTCGCAACCTGGCATAAATAGGCAATGCAACTTCTCCAAAAAATCAAATCTTGTCAGAATCAAACAAAAACTGCAAGATCCTTCAAGATAGCCAAGAGAAGAGTACACATGAAGTTTCGGGCCATTTCAGAATCATTTGGCCTAACTTCGCTTCTCCGACAGCTAAAATGGCGCTCCCGGCGGCGACATCATCGGAGACGTCAAAACTTCGATCAGAGCCTACAGATGACTCCAGCATGTCCCAAAAGGGCTCCATGCCACATTTCAAGTCAAACCGACAACGTTTGACCCTCCATCAATGCTCGAGCAGCAAAATCAAGCCTCCTGGCGGCGGGAACCACCGAAGCCTTCGCTCATCAAACCAAGTGCATGAGTGGCTTCAACATGCTTCCAAAAGGCTGCACGTCAAATTTCTGGTCATTCTGACAACGTTTGACCAGGTTTCGATGCTCCGAGAGAAAATCAAGCCTACCGGCGGCGGAGCAACCCGGGACCATGACATCCAAAACGGAGCTCATGGAACGTCTCAAAATGACTCAATAGGCTCCCCGTCAAATTTCAGGTCAATCGGACATCGTTTGGCCACATATCAAAGCTCGGCATTTTCCCCGCAGCAAAATCAAGTGAAGCATCGACGGGACCCCAAACGGCTTCAAAACTCAAACAAAAGCCTATGGTTGGTCTTATTTATTGCTCAAGAGGCTTCACCTCTAATTTCAGGTCATTCCGACATCGTTTGACCAAGTTTCAGCTTCTGGCGGAAAATCAGCAGCTTTACGCGATAAAGTCTTCGGCTTTCCCGGAAAATTGGAAACTTTGCACTCTAAAAATGCAAGGATTCTCATCAGGTTTTCTACAGGAAAATCAAGCCAATAAATGAGAAGAAATGTCAGGAAAAATACAGAAGAAAACGGCGACGAAAAAGACCTCAATACGACCGCAAAACGGGCTCCGAAGGGGAAAATTCCCCCAGGGTCGCAGGCCCCTGCGACCATGGCCCATGGTCGCCGGCGACCATGGAAGTCCGGGTCACCGGATTTTCCGCCGGTGACCCGTTTTTCCGTCTTTTTTCGCGTTTCGCGCACTTTGGCCCCTGTGGTTTCCTGAAAATGTGATTTTTAGTGCTTGAAATTGACTCATATCCTCCGACATCCGTCAAAATCACGGGTGAACCTCCAAAAGCATAAAATCATCATTGATCGCTCCAAGATCGCCAACCGGTCGACCAAAAAAAGTGCTCTTTCTGTCCGACCGATCGAGAAATCGACAAGACAGATGTCACCGGCCCGCTCTTAGCTATCAATGTCTGAAGTTACATGTTCATCCGATGTCGATCAGCATGAAGATCCATCGATGATCATCGCCAGAAGAATTCCAGAAGACACGGCACGGCCCGCGACTCTTCGACTGCTCGGCGACCAATTAATGTGGTTAATTGACTAGCTTTATTGCAGTCATTAATTCATTTCTTTGGACGGCCCAATCAGAAGCAAGCATTTGGGAGTTACAAGTCAATTGATTCATGGCATTTAAACCATGAAACTCCTCCCATTATGGTAATTAAGGTGATTAAAAGCCCTTAATCTCCATCGGCCAATCAGATTCAAGGAAAAAGGAGTTACAAAATCAAGAAATAAATCTTGTAACTCCTCCCATTAAAGCCATTAAGGCTCATAAACCCTCCTAAATGGCTACCAAAAGCCTATAAATAGAAGAGCATTCCATTGAAAAAGGAAGGGAAAATCGAGATCGATCGATCGGAAAGAATCCAGAGCTCGTATCCAGAGAAAGAAAAAAGAGAGAAAAAACTCTGCTGAAGTTCTGCACCGGCCACCACTACAAGGTGACAAAAGTCCCTTGGGGGGCACCCCCCCCAAGGTCCTTGCCTTCTCCCGCTGCCTCCAATGGCTTAGACGTGGCTTTTCAGCCCGTCTACTTAGCTTTTTATTGGACATAGGACCTTCTCTTGGTCTTTGTCCACTAAGAATCTGAGGTTATAGCCAAGCCAAGCGAATCAAGAGCATCCTCTGTTCTCATCTGCATGGATGACGGCGAAGCCCACACATGGCTTGCGACCGTCAATCTGAACGAGTCCCCCACAATCTCCTGAAAAGTTAGATCTTCCTTTTCTTGCTTTTCATTGTAGTTTGTATTTTTCTAAAAGAGACAAAAATCACAACTCTTGTCTTTTTCATTATTGATGAGAATTGTAAATCGGCTATAAACGCCAAAATCGGCTATAAATGCCAAACAAAATCGCCTTTCACGGCAAACTAAGAAAATGTCTCTTTTCTTAAATATATGCGCAATGGAAAACTTGAAAGAAGTTGATTTCCTTTTTACTTGCGAAGGTTGATCTCCGGATTACCACTTGCAATTCCAAGTAAAATAGAAAATCTGGCACACCCACCCACAAAAAAATGTTGATGCACGCTTCAGGCCCGCCAGGGCGCGAAAGGGCCGGACCCGACGGACTCCCACGTTCCGCCGACCCCGGTAGCCGCCCCACGGCGCCTCGGAGCGCGTTCCATCAAGCTGGCACACCCGGTGGGACTCGTTCATTTGAGAACACGGTGCTTGGAAATGAAATATTTGCATACCATATTTTTGCTCTATGCTTATACTTCTTCTCCAGATTCCTTGGCTACTTTCTAGCTGGTGGCCTATGTTGGATTTTGCACCCAAAAAATGAGATGGGATTTTTTGGAAATTTCTACTTCTTTAAGTTTGTTTCCATTCTTTCTCTTTTAAAAAAAAATTGGTTTTCTTAGTTTGAATTCAAAATTGAGAAGCTTTGATCCTATCCTATCGTTCTTTGGTGCTTGCAGAAATGTTGAGCCCGTTCGACTAAGGTTTTGGACCATCGTTTCTCTTCGATGAGTTCATTAGAGATTTCAAAAAAAAAAATCAGTTTTCTTAGTTTGAATTCAAAATTGAGAAACTTTGATCCTATCCTATCGTTCTTTGGTGCTTGCAGAAATGTTGAGCCCGTTCAACTAAGGTTTTGGGCCATCGTTTCTCTTCGATGAGTTCATTAGAGATTTCAAAGAAAATCAAAAAATCAGTTTTCTTAGTTCTGATTCAAAATTGAGAAGTTTTGATCCTATCCTATCGTTCTTTGGTGCTTGCAGAAATGTTGAGCCCGTTCGACTAAGGTTTTGGGCCATCGTTTCTCTTCGATGAGTCTATTTGGGATTTTTTTATAAAGAAGGACATAGACCACTAAGGTTAAACCAATTGCGTTCTTTGATCACGATTGATTCAAGAAAAGCCTTGTCCAGAGTGTGGAGACAGCTTGACTGTTCTAGGCAAGGGTCCTCCAAACGGGTTCATTAAGTAATCCTACCCTTACCTGGGGGCAATTCTATCAATTGAGGTTTCATAAGACCGGGTTAGGAGGCCTATGTGTACTCTCTCGTCTTTAAATCTTAAAAAAATTAAAATCAAAATAAAAAAAAAATAAAAAAAAAGATTTTCAAAAAAATCTTAAAAAAAAAAAACAAAAATTTTCAAAAAAAAAAATAAAATAAAAAAAAATAAAAAAATATTTTTAAAAAAAAAATAAAAAAAAATAAAAAAATAAAATAAAAAAAAATCATTTCAAAAAAAAAATCTCCAAAAACTCGTCACTTTTGATTTCAGATCTGAGAAATTTTGGTTTCTTCTTTTCTGAGCACTGGCGCTCGCGGAAATCGCCGAGACCGTGTTCAGATCAGAATACCATTTGCTCTCCTTGATGGAACCAATCTTGACATTTCAAAAAAAAAAAAAAAAAACTCGTCACTTTTGGATTCAGATTCGAGAAATTGTGGTCTCTTCCCTTCTGAGTACTGGCGCTCGCGGAAATCGTTGAGCCCGTATTTGAATCGGAATGCCACCTGCTCTCTTTGACGAATCCATTTCTGACATTTCAAAACAAAGAATCCCATCTCATGGATGCGATCTCCAACATTTGTGCCTAGCAATACTGGTACGCCCTTTTAGGGTCTACTGTATCTGTGACCGGCACATTTGTAACTCCTACCTTATATTCTTCTTATCTCGAGCAAGCTCCGCTTCTCGATAAGTCGAATTTAGGTTTACAATTGCTTCTAGCAGTCACTGGAACGCTCATTCTGGGCTCACCATACTTGCTGTCAGAACAATTGTACCATCTATGGCTTGTTGCCTTCTTCATGTCGCTTGGGTCATATCCCTTGAGCGATTTGAAAAGACAACCATAGAAATTCCCATTTATGATCATTATGTTCTTGTGATTACTAATGGATGTGGTCTTGTTTCAGAAATTTTGAAACTAACAATGGCAGCCTTAACCATTATTTTCGATGAGAACAAGCACCAACTCATGCTTCAACAGAAGCAAAGCGCGCGCACTCATAAGCGCCCTGCCAGCTGCCGAAGCGTCAACTCCCTCGGCAACTCTCTGAACTCCGGGTCGACCTCGACTCCCCGGACCATCGTCTTCGGGACACTGGGACAATTCCCACTTCCCGAAGAACAAGCTGCGCCTGCTAAAAAGCAGAAGATCGCCTCTCAACGTGTCACTCCCGTGACACCAAAGGCGAGCGCCCGAAAGCCCGAAGCCCGCGGTACCCCCGCGAAGCCTCGACCAACAACCAACCAGGTCTATCCCAAGACTTGGTCTCCAAGACCTTCCCCAAAACAAAGAAGGTCTCAAACCTCCACCAAGCCAGCATACC
This sequence comes from Umbellularia californica, assembly GCA_028538565.1. NCBI lineage: Eukaryota > Viridiplantae > Streptophyta > Magnoliopsida > Laurales > Lauraceae > Umbellularia > Umbellularia californica. The sequence goes on along the minus strand of JAPQWN010000010.1, from coordinate 37,590,498 downwards.
TGGCCCCACTCAAGGAGAACCAGTTCTACCCTCTTGCCTACATGAAAGAGGAGAGACCCATCTCCAACCTGACTCCCAAGTCAACCCAGCATGAGCCGGCTTGTTCCTACAGGCCCAAAATCAGATCACGCATCACCAGGCCTCTACAAGCACCTGCTAAGGCCTACACTCCTTCGGTTCGACCCTTTATCTCTACAGGGGCCGAACTTGAAAAATTCAAAGCTTCGCTGCAACAGGCAAAGGACCGGGTCCGGATCCTGTCCTTGCCTAGCTACAAAGAAGACAGGCTCGGCTGCTGCGCCCGAGGGAGCACATCCTTCATCGTCAGAGCCCAGCCAGAGCTGACCAAAGCTCAAATCGCTCGTCGAGCACGCCGCCGTGCGTCATATCGACAAAAGAGACTAGAGAAGCAAAGGACCCAGCCTCCTACACTTCAAGTCTCCCGCAAATGGGTCGAAAAAGAAAGACCCGACCAAGTTGCTGCCGTCCATATGGTTGGAAAACCAGAAGACGCCAAAGGTCAGCATCAAAAATCCATGTCCGACGTCCGGTGACCCGTAGCGTCACCAGGACACAAAGACATCCCGAAGAATCTCCTGCCCCTTCCAGCCAAGGACGGGAGAGTAATCCTTCATCAAGCTCTTCATCAAAAAGAATGAGCCCCAGCTCGGTCACCAGGACGATTTCTTCGTTCGAATCCCGAGGGATGAACGTCTTGGCTACAAGTTCTGAGCCGCCACCTCAGAATCCACCTCGAGATGATGCGCTCACACGCATCCAGCAGTTGGAACAAGGCCAGCAGAGGATTGAAACTCTGATGGAAAACCTTCTCCTTGTTGTCCAAAATCAGGTGAACAATGAGCCTCCTCCGAATCATCGCAATAACGAGGAGAATTGTGAAGAAAATGAGTCACGCGCCCTTACCAAAAAGGACGTAGACAGTATCCTCGCCAAAGCTAAAGAAGAGGATATACTCAAAGAGCATGGGATCAAGCCACCATATCCCTTATGGATGGACTCAGTCCCATTCCCAACAAAATTCAAACATCCTACTCTCCAGACATATACGGGGAAAGGATCAGCCAGACAGCACGTCATCCACTTCAAAATCCTGACGGGAGCTATTGCAGATCAAGATGCCCTCAAGATCCGCCTCTTTGCAAGTACCCTAAAAGGTACGGCCTTCGATTGGTACTCCACTCTTCCGGAGAACTCCATTCAGAACTGGGCTATGCTGGAGACACGCTTCCTGACCCACTTCCAAGGTGAGGATCATCCTGTTACTATGGCTCAGCTCTGCAACCTAAAACAGGGAGAGAATGAGTCAACTTATGACTTCATTCACAAGTGGAAAGCAATGGCGTACAAATGCTCAGATGTACTGCCACAAGCGTCGCTAGTCGACATCTGCCGTAACAACATGAGAGCTAAAATCCGCTCCATGATCATCGGCAATAAATCAAAGAACCTGGGGGAACTCCTCGAAGCTTCCATGGAAGCTGAAATGGTGATCAAAGACCTCAACAGTCAGAAGTCATCAAGAAAAGTGCCAACTGCCATTGCAACCTCTAAACCAAAGAAGAAGGAGGTCCTTAATGTGCAAACCAAGTCAGCTCCTCAGCAACCAAAGAAAGCTGAAAATAGAGCTGCAGGTAAGAGACCTGAACTCTCTGATGCCTTCAAAGAGCGAGTAGAAAAGAAATATCCGTTCGATGAAGACGTTGACGAAATCTTCGAGGCTCTCGTGGCAAACGGCAAGCTCACCTTGCCTGAACCCAAAAGACCGGGCGATGTTGGCAAAACCAACGATCCTCGGTACTGTCCATACCACCAGATGGTCTCGCATCCTCTCAATCAATGCTTTGTTGTGAGAGAGAAGATAAACGAGATGTGGAAAAACGGAGTCATCACCTTTGACAAAATTATGGCCCCGCCTCCGTCAACATGGTGTCACGTGGACAAACACCAAAATCACCGAAGAAGAAGATCACTACTTCCTTCAAGGTGATAAAAAGAATTCAAACGTCCGAAGTGTTGGTTCCTTACCCGACACCAGACGGACAACCCATATGGGTACATCCCGATCTCTTGGAAGATGAAAATTGGGAGATCGTCAAAACAAAGCCGACCACTCAGCAGCGAAGGCAAGCCAAGAAACATCTCCTCAAGCTCAAACGGCAAGAGAAGACCCAGCCAAAACAAGAAGTCCATGAAAAGGCAGAGGCCTCCTCTACCACTTCACTCGGGGCAACAGAAACGTCCCTTCCAGAGACTTCAAAGGCGGTAAGAAACTTCACTCTCAGTGATTTCATGCCACCTCAATTCAAAAAAGAAGCCATGCAGGGGGCATCATACTCTTGCAACTCGGTAGTTGGATTCTCCATTGATGGATACGAGTCCAGCGACACCGACGATGGATTCGAGCCCAACTACACCGATGAGTGGGAGGAATCTCTTGAAACAGGAGAATATCTCTCCGATGAAGAATGGGTTCCTGAAACTCACCTTATGCCAGTAATCTGGTATAACCTCTTGCAACCACAAGGATCCTAGTCTGATGATGAAGAAGACCAAGAGGCTGTACAAGAAGATGCTGTTAACCCAGCACCTGTCATTGCTCCAGTGGAAATCAACTATGTTGAGCCACACGGAGAAGACGAAGAAGAGGATCTGGCTCCCATGCCTGATCTTGAAGAATATGCAAGGATCTTGCAGCGTCTCGCTCTAGAACAAGAGCAAGATCGTGTTAACGAGCCTCCTCGCAACCCAGAGCCTAAAGTCCCTGAAGATAATCAGGTACATCCACCCTTAACTCTTGAAAATGGAGAACATTGCTGGATAGATGATCCTCTTACATCCGAGGATGAGTCTGACTCCGAGCAGGCAACATCTCCTATCAGAGCTTCCTGTAATGTAATATATCAGGACTATAGCTCTTCTGAAGCGTCGTCTGATGAGATTACCTACACTCCGACGACGCCTAGCAATGTATCCTCTGGAGCTACCTCGTCTCACGTGACTTTCACAGAGATGACACCCTCTCAGGTTTCTTCTCCTGAGACTGTGACTTCAGGATACACATTCTTCCCGACTCATCATCATGAAGAAAACCCAACTTGGGGTGATGGATGGGTCAACGAAGAAGAAAAGCTGCTGGATGCTGTTCAGGACTTGCTCCCGGAAAATACTCCGTGCAACACAATCACTGAGGATGGCAACTCTGCTGCAGATACATCCCCAGTAGATGAAAAACGACAGCCTCTTGATCTTGAAGACAATCTTCCAAACAAAGATCCTTCTCAAGAAGCTCTCGAAGTTGGTAGAGGCACCCGTTCGGGCCGAGACTACCACAAAAATTACAACCAATCTTCCTTTACTTATGTAAATCCTTCGGGAAAAGATGTTGTAAGCGCCCCCAATGGCAACAATGATGAACATGCAGGCCCTAAGGAGGCTTTCAAGTATGACTTGGTTGAGCACTTCAAACACATACCTGCACGTCTTCACATCCTGGATTTATTACGAATGTCTCCACGCACTCGTGATAATCTCATCTCAGAATTACAAAAACTGAATGAGGATGTCGACAAACATGCCCCGTAAGTCCTCCAAATTGAAATGGACTACCGGGTCAAAAACTCTGAAACTTCCTCAAAGGGAGAAAAGAAAACTGAGGGATCATGCATCCAATGCCTCTCGGTTCAAAAGGCAGCCAATGCAACCATCGCCTTCACTAAGGAAGACCTCCTACTTGGCGAAGCAAGGCACAACCGACCCCTGTACTTCACAGGGTACATCAAAGAAATGCCGATACATAGAGTTCAGATCGACCCAGGTTCTGCACTCAACCTTATCTCCACTTCGGCTCTTGAAGAGTTGGGCATCCCACCCAGCAAGCTAAGCCACACATCTGTATCTATCTTTGGATACGATGGGAGCACTCAAAGGCCTATCGGCAAAATCAGGTTCAAATTGCAAATCGGTGATCTTATCTCTGAGGTCACTGTGTATGCAATAAAAACCCCCTCATGCTACAACATCCTTCTCGGACGTCCTTGGATACACGAGAATGGTGTTGTTCCTTCAACTCTACATCAATGCATCAAGTTCGTCGGCGACGACGGCATGGTACATCGTGTCTTCGCGGACAGAAAACCCTTCAAAGGTAAAGAAGTCCACTTCGCAGACTCCCAGATGTATGAAGGAGAAAAAGAAGAAGAGGAAACAGCACCCCCTGCTGAAAATCTCCAGAAAGATAAAGGCAAGGCTCCTCAAAAATCACCGGAAGAAAACAACCCCTCCGGCAAATTAGAAGAGAGTAGTCAATCTCCCTTCGTCATCTCCCTCAAATCTTCAAAACCTTTGGTCATCACGACTAAAGTGAAGAAGGCGAAACAAAAGTCTGGGGACAAATTTGTTGTTTCTCTTGTGTCTATCATGCAAGACACAGACTCGGACTCAGAGCCAGAAGACGATGCATCGTCAAGCCAAGCTGACACTCAGCAAGTTCAGCCTGCTCTCACTCCGATGGAGACACCTGCTGATGTAGAAGATCCTACGTCTGCTACCTTTGTTGTTCCGGCAACATCACCAAAGCAAAGGCCGATCTTCTTCCATAGATCGGACGCTTCTTCATCAAACTCCATGCTGGAACCTTTCCAAAATGAAGGTATGCCTCACCTATCTCTATATAGTCCTGTGGCACAAGCTATCATGAAGAAAATGGGCTTTGACGCTCAGAACCCAGTCGGTTTGGGAGAAGGCCGCGGTATTCTCACGCCATTGGGGCCCGCCTTGACCAAAAGCCAGCTGGAAGATTGGAGACTCTACGGTCATGTAGAAAAGTCTTCATATGGGTTAGGATATGATCCTGATACTCCTCTGAGACAGTTGACACAAAAGCTTAAAAGTCGTTTTACCGACCAAGCCTCAACATCTCAAGTCCATGAAGACATCGATCTCCCTGGATATCTCTTTAAAGAGTTACCTGACAAAGATCCAGGAAGCTCATCCAATTGGTATGATTTCTCTGATGATAAAGAGGAATCGTCCGATAATACAGACTTGTGGCATCCTGACCCAGAAGAACCCTCGTCTCCAAAAGAAATACCAGACTCAACAGGCGATTGGGACTATCTCATAGCAAGCCTTGAGGAGATCACCAATCAAGAAAATCCATGGAAAGGAACAGAGCCTTGGTCTGGTAATGCAGTTGAAACTCCAGAAGGTTTCGTTGAGTTGGAAGCCTCCGAAAATATTGTGGAGGAACCACCTTCGAACCTTCCGACAGAAGATCCTGTTGAAAAGATAAACTTGGGAACACCTGATAACCCACGTCCTGTATTCATAAGCAAGAATATAAAGGATGATGAGTTACCCGAGTATATCGCTTTTCTTTGTGAGTTCGTTGATTGCTTTGCATGGTCCTATGCTGAAATGCCTGGTTTAGACCCCAAAGTAGCAGTCCACAAACTCAATCTTCAAGAAGAAGTCAAGCCTGTCAAACAAGGCCAAAGAAGATTCCGTCCAGATGTGATGGATAAAATTGAACAAGAAGTTCAAAAACTCAAAAGCGTTGGCTTCATACGTGAGGAACAACATCCAAAGTGGTTGGCCAATATTGTCCCCGTGACAAAGAAAACTGGGCAGATCAGAGTCTGTATTGACTATAGAGACTTGAATGGCGCTTGCCCTAAAGATGAATTCCCGCTCCCCATACCGGAGGTGATGATTGACAATACCTGCGGATTCGAGCGAATGACATTCATAGATGGCTTCTCTGGTTACAATCAGATAAAGATGCATCCCGATGATGAAAAACACACTTCATTTCAGACTCCGTTTGGCGTGTATTGCTACACTGTCATGCCATTTGGTCTGAAAAATGCTGGTGCCACATATCAGAGGGCTATGATGAAAATATTCCAAGATATGCAGCACAAGACGGTCGAATGTTACGTTGATGATCTCGCCGACAAAAGCAGAAGAAAAGAAGACCATCTCAAAGATCTTCGGGAAGTCTTCCTCCGACTTCGCAAACACAAACTGCGGATGAATCCTCTAAAATGCTTCTTCGGCGTCTCGTCGGGTAAGTTTCTCGGATTCCTTGTTCGGAAAGCTGGAATAGAACTTGACCCCATAAAAGTCAAGGCTATTCTAGAAATGCCCTCTCCAAGAACCCTAAGGGAACTAAAAGGGCTTCAAGGGAGATTGGCCTACATCAGACGGTTCATCTCCAATCTTTCGGGGAAATGCCGTCCATTCTCTCGATTGATGAAAAAAGGTGTAGACTTTGTCTGGGATGCCGACTGTGAAGCCGCATTTCAAGATATCAAGTCATACCTGACCAAACCTCCAGTGTTAGCTGCCCCTACCACTGGGAAACCATTCATCTTGTACACAAGTGCCCTTGATCACTCTCTGGGTGCTCTGCTTGCACAAGAAAATGATGAAAGAAAAGAAGCTGCTCTATACTACCTCAGCCGCATGCTAGTAGGTGCAGAGCATCGCTACTCTCCAGTCGAAAAGGAATGCCTTGCAGTGATGTTCGCCATACAAAAGCTGCGTCACTACTTGCTTTCCAACACAGTCTACTTGGTCTCGAGGATCAACCTCTTGAAGGTCCTTGTCACAAAGGCAGGTTCTCTCAATGCACGACTGGCAAAATGGTCCATCCTCTTGTCACAATTTGATATTAGGTATGTGCCACAAAAATCAATCAAAGGCCAAGCTCTAGCAGATTTCCTCACAGAGCATCCATTGCCTAAAGATTCTCCACTCAGAGATGATCTCCCAGACGAACCCGTCTACAACGTGGAGACTTTCTCGCCAAATGCCTCCTGGGACATGTACTTTGACGGTGCAACCAGGACAAATGAAAAAAGAAAGCTGATCTCGGGAGTTGGTATCCTCTTTGTTAGCCCCGACAAATACATGATTCCACACGCTTTCTCGCTATTGGAACCATGCACAAACAATGCAGCTGAATACCAAGCTCTGATCCTAGGATTGGAACTCGCTATCGAATCCGGTATCACTATGCTGGAAGTCTTTGGAGACTCTCAACTGATCGTCAACCAGATGAATCAGAAATATGAAGTCAGGAAGCCTGATCTGCTGCCTTATTACAACAAGGCACAATCGCTTCTGCAAAAGTTTGACATCTGTCACATCACCCACATTCGTAGAGGTGAAAACATCCGTGCAGATGCCCTGGCTGGACTTGCCGCATCAATGGCAATCCAGGAAGGAAAAAACATGCAAATTACAGTGAATGAGAGAAGGATCCTCCCTCCTCTTAACACACACCAAGCAGTTGCTGAATACCACCGAGTGGTTGGAAGTCGGATCTCTATCCTTCAAACTTCAATCGGCGACTGGAGGGATCCGTTCATTGATTACACTATGTTCGGAATCCTACCTGAAGATCCAAAAGAACGGGTAAGCATCCAAAGGCGAGCCCCAAACTTTCATTTGGATATCCCTTCAAAAATCCTTTATAGGAAATCCTTCAATGGAGTACTCCTACGCTGCTTGTCACAACAAGAAGCTGAAGAAACACTCAAAGAAGTTCACGCTGGTCTTTGTGGAGCTCATCAGGCTGGTCCCAAGCTCTACGACCAAATCAAAAGGTTGGGTTACTACTGGCCTACCATGGTACCCGACGCAATGCAATTTGCTAAACGCTGCCAGCTATGCCAAGTTCACGGAGATTACATTCACATGCCTCCGGAATGGCTGCATCCTACAGCAATCTCGTGGCCTTTTGAAGCATGGGGCATGGACATCATAGGTCCTATCTCTCCCCCTTCAAGCAAAGGTCATCGCTTCATCTTCGCCGCTACGGATTATTTCTCCAAGTGGTCAGAAGCATTTGCGTTCAACGAAATGAAGACCTCATCAGTTCTTCAGTTCCTGCGCACCAACATCATTTGTCGTTTCGGCATACCCAAGAGATTCGTCCATGATAACGGACCACAATTCCGGGATCATCGATTCTACAGGTTTTGCGACAAATACAAAATTCAAAGCTGTCCTTCGACTCCATATAATCCGGCAGCAAACGGATTAGCAGAAGCCTTCAACAAGACACTCTGCAAAATCCTCAAGAAAATGGTCTCTAGTCACAAAAGAGACTGGAGCGACAAACTGTCTGAAGCTTTGTGGGCCTATCGAACCACCGTTCGAGGACCAACCCATAGCACACCATTCTCCTTGGTCTATGGATGCGAAGCTGTCGTGCCTCTAGAGGTACAAATTCCTTCTCTGAGGGTATCTCTACAAAATGACATGACTCAAGAAAGCAATGCGAAATTACGACTTCATGAGCTGGACAATCTCGATGAGAGGCGGCTCGAAGCTCGACAAAGCATTGAACTTTACCAAGCACGCATGGCAGGATCTTTTGACAAAAAGGTCAGGCAACGCGCCTACAAAAAGGGTGACTTGGTTCTTGCGGTAAAAAGACCAATGGTCTTCGCACACAAATCCAAAGGCAAATTTGAACCAAAATGGGAGGGACCCTACGTCATCGACAAGGTCTTCTCCAACGGCGCATATGCCCTCCTAAACATGGAAGGCGACAGATGTATGCTGCCTATCAACGGCAAGTTCTTGAAGCGGTACTACCCTTGAAGACTTACCCAACTGGGTAAGAGCAATGCCTGTATGGCCAAAACCTGTTCTCAGGTACTCGCTCGTCAAACCCACTCTCTTTAGAATTTTCATATCAAATGTCAAAATTTCTAGAGATTCAAAAACAATGCTTACTTTTACCGTTTCATTGTTCAAAAAAAAAAACAAAAAATCCAAGTTTAGGAGCCTCTCCCTGACTTAACCAAAACTTTCGATCCTTGAACCAAAATTCATGGTTTGAAACAAAAATCCGGATTCAGGGATTTCCACCCTAGTCCACCTTACCTTTTACCGCCAAATGGTTTTAGGTCAAAATTTACGACCCTCGTGTCTTTAAACAAAAAAATGGTTTTTCAAAAACCGCGGGGAAGTGACACTTAGTCGATACTCGCAAAACTCAAAAAATCGGAAGGATGCGAACCCCATTCGATACTTCCAAAACCTCTAAAATCGTGGAGACGCAACATTTCAGTTGCTATCCACAACCCAAATTTCAAATGGTTCGAGAAAACCTCAAATTTCAAAAATCGCGGAGAAACGACATCAAGTCAGTACCCGCGAAACCAAAAGCTTTGGGAAAAGCAGGGAAGCGACGCTTAGTCGATATTTGCACCCCAATTCGCGAGGAAGCGACATTCCATCGATACTTGCAAAACCTAACCCGCGAGGAAGTGACATTCCATCAAAACTCGCAAAACCGAATGAGCAAGGAAGCGACATTCCATCGATACTTGCAAGACCATTCAGCGGGGAGGCGACATTTAGTCGATACCTGCATTTTGAAAGCAAAAAAAAATCTGGCTATAAACGCCAAAACCTGGCTCTTTTGCCAAAAACCGGCTATCAATGCCACCAAATCGGCTATAAATGCCACACAAAAAAAACTGACTCTCATGTCAAAACCGGCTATAAATGCCACAAACCGGCTATCAATGCCACAAAAAATTGGCTTTCACGCCGACAAACCAAAACTTGGCTTTCAAAAAAAAAAAAACCCGGCTATCAATGCCACAAAACCGGCTATAAATGCCACAAATTGGCTATCAATGCCACCAAACTGGCTGTAAATGCCACAAAAACACCGGCTTCCATGCCAACCCAAATTTTGGCTTTTACGCCATAAAATTTCGGCTTCCATGCCATCTCAAAAGCGGCTTTCACGCCACAACCAAAATCAGGCTCCCATGCCAAAACAATTATTTGACAAAAGATTTTCACAAAATGACAAAGCTTTTGATCAAATCCCATTTAGCAATTACTTTCATCACAAAAAGATTTGAGTGAGCGTAGGGAAAATAAAAAAAAAGAAAAGAAAAGTACCAAAAAAATACATGCGGTACCAAAAAAAAGGAAAGTGTTCATAAGCACTACAAAAAAGGTACCAAAAAAATACATGCGGTACCAAAAAAAAGGAAAGTATTCATAAGCACTACAAAAGAAGTACCAAAAAAAAAATACATGTGGTACCAAAAAAAAGAAGAATGGTTTCTGCTATAAAAAATCAGGAGCTCAGCCAAAAATGGTCTCCAGCCAAAGCTTCAGCTCCTCAAGCAAACTTTTGGCCTCAGCCGTCAGAGTTTCCAAGGCACGCTTCTTCAGGAACTTGCCATGAGATGCTGGCGAATGCCGTAACCCTTCTTTTACACTGGGAAGCTCTTCCCCAGCAGTTTGCCATCGTTCGTTTTCTAGAGTCCTCCTCTCGAGAACTTGACCGGCATCTGCAACCCTGCGAATCAGAGTACTCTCCCTGTCACGAGCCTCTGTAATAGCAGCCCACTTCGCATCGACTTATGCCTTCAAATGCTCAAGACGTTTCCTGGCCTCCTCAACTTCCCTATCAAGGACGTTAAGGTCATGCCTCAATCCGATGATGGCTAGCTCTTCCTTGTTCTTCTCCCGAACTAGCTGCTTCTTGCTTTGTGTAGCCTCATTCAGGTCAGACTTAGCCTTATCAGCAGGGTCCAAGAACATCTCCTTGAAGAATTGGTCGTCAGGGAAACCCATGGTCTCAAACCACTTGTCACCCAGTGCAATGATCCTATCAACGATTGCCCTGGCACCTGTGACATCCAGACCAACCTCTTCGGTGTCGGTCAGAATCTCCTGTACATGTGGGATCATGCCAAATCCTGCCTCCAAGTGTCCAGAAAGGAGAGTCTTGACCCAAGAACTCAAAACCCGAGCCAGCACCTTCTTCGCAAATTGAAGAGACGAACTGGATGAAGATTCACCCTTCTCCGCTGATCGGCTGCTCATGTCATGTCCCATTGGAAGAGTAACAAAAGAACTCTTTTCACTTGGAGCCACTGGAGAGGGAATCTCAACACGAGGCATCTCCTCAATCATGTCAGAACTGGTCTCTACCTCCGGATCGACCTCTGGCATCCCTTGCTCTGGTTCTGAAGGAGGCGATGGACTCTCTTCTGTCACTTCAAAACCTGCAAATGAAACACAAAAAGGTATGAATATGATCCTGTTAAAAAAAAAAAAAAAAAAAAAACCATCAGGGTCATCACTACAAAGTACCTTCTTCGATGACTGGCGGAACACTCTCTTCCTCCATGAACTCATCAGAAGCATCATCAACATTTGCGTCCATTGATGGTTCAAAGTCATCGGAATCCTGTGGCAAGTCAGCTGACAAGAAAAATGTTAGCAAATCAAGTCGCAGGCAAAAAAAAAAAAGAGAAAGCGAAAGAAGTTATACCAATTGGAGATTCTGGAATCATTCCAGAGTCCCTCGGTTCTTCTTCAGATGCCATAACCGGCTCCATCACCGCCTCATCGGTCGGAACCTCAGGCATCGACAAGTCTTCATCCTCTGCTAAAAAAAAAGCAGCAGCAGGGTGAGAAAACAAATCAAAACATGGAAAGCCCCATGAAAGAAGCAGAAAAAGGAAAAGGAGGAATCATACCTTCACCGATGGTCTCTTCTTCCCGAATCCTCTTCTCCGGAGGGTCGTCAGCTTCCCCTGGCACCTCCTCATTGACAGTGAGAGGGACTTCCACATTAGGAGAGTCTTCGTCCCGCCCCGTGTGACGCTGACTCCTCCTCCTCTTCCTACCTCTACGGGTTCGCTTCCTAGAAGAACCCGCCCTACTATCAGAGTCAGGTTTCTCACTTGACTCCTCACTGGATGGTCTGCTCTTGCCAGTAGACTCCACGGAAGCTCGTCTCTGTGCCGCTTGCATCCAAGCGTCGAGTTCAGCTTCCTCCTGTTCTAGCTGCTCCAAAGCCTCATCAGGTACTTCCCGAACAGCTTCAGAACCAATGACGCCCTGGTCACCGAGAAAGCCTATCTTGTGCTTCTCTCCAGAAAGGAAGGCCCAAGCTTCCTCTCGCCGGACGCCATCCGACTTTCCAGTACCTTTCCCCGAAGACAGCTTTACATCAAGCTCCTTCTTGGAAAGCCCCCGATATGCCAAAAAGCTCTCCGCGAACCACTTCGTGAAGCCGGCAGTTCGGAAAGTCGACAGCTCAGGATAAGAGATCGTGGCAGTAGTGTCTTCAGCACTATAAAAAGCCCATGCATTTCTGCCATCCTGCAAACCCCCAAAACGCTTCACCATACTCGAAGGCGCTCCAACAACGCCTTGAGAGAAGCCCAACTGAAGCGCAAAGCGAGAAGGTACATACGGCTGGATGTCGACGAAAAGATGTCTGCGGTACACCATCGTGCCGACCCGTATGCTGAAAAGCCACTCCTTCTCTGCATTTTTCAATGCATAATGTCTCCCCGACCCTGCTCTGGTAGAGTCTCGGGAGGCACCAAAATCAAAAGCCTTCTTCCGCAACTCCGGAGAATGCTTCACTGAAGACTGCCCCATCTCGACGTCCCTGAACCGTCGGACCTCATGCGGGCAAACAAAAGTGATTCGGATACGGCTTTTCCCTTAGCCAATCGAATCATCAGAGGATCATCATCCTGTGCAGCACCCAGCTGGTGGAAGCCAGGACAGTGGTATACAAACCACGAATAAAAGATATGGGCTGAAAATACCCTATTCATAGGGAGCCCAAGCCGAACCAAAAAAGCAGCAGCCTGCAGTTCGGTACACAAGTAGGAGTAAAGAGCGGGCACCAAAGCAAGCCGCTCTCCAAACACCATCTGACAAGCCGGAAAAATACAATGCGGCCTGATGTGCGTCCCATCTCCACCAGCAAAAATAGCCTCACCCAGCCAAAAAGTGAGGTAAACAGCAAGATCTCTCCGCAGTGTAATGTCAGAACAAATGGCATCTGTGCTCGCGAAGAAACCCTTCAACTCTTCCTGCATGGCCGAAGTCTTCTTCCTGTCTTCCCGGGTCATGCTATCAGAAGGTTCTCCACCGTCGAAGAAGTTAGGGAACGAAGAGCCACAACTCTTCCAACTGCTGGATCTTACTTTCGAGCCCTCCTTCAAAAAATCATAGAAGGCGACGAGCTGAAAGTATAGGAGCCTGAACTCCTCTGACTGCTCCTCGAGGACGCTGTCAATCGGCATGAACTCCTCGTAGAGTTTGCCAAGGATGGGCAATCCAGTAATAGCACTTAACTCCTTCAGAGAAAAACCAATCTCACCGTTCGTGACAACGAAGGTATTGGTCTGAGGGAGGAAAGACTCCAACATAGCCATGAAGGCATCATCGGAAAAAGTCACGGTCTCCCTAAAAGCGCGGACCGCGTCAAAAATCCCGGCTTCCTTCAAAACGGCGCCCCCAATCAGCAAGGTGTGGTTAGTCCATGACTTCCAATCGGAGTCAACATTGAAACGGCCACGAAGTCGAAAAGGCTTCACCCAAGTACTGCCGTCACCGCTGAAAACGCCAAGGCCCACCGGTCTCAAATCGACCGACGGATAATCAGAGCCCTGGTAGCCGCTGGCTGGCATCAACATGTCCATACGGACAGGTGGCTTCTCCGCATATCCGGAGGGTCCACCAACAAAAACCCCGGTCTTGATCACACTGGTCCTCTTCACCCAGGTCGGAGGATCTTCCCTCTTAGGGCACGTGGGAGAAAGGCTCAGGATCGAGATGGTCCGATCAAAAGACGACCGGGTAGAAATAGTTCTCTCCTCACCATTTGCTGTGTAAGAGAACTGAAAACATCTCCTTTGGTATGTCAAGTCGTCAGGGACTGCATCTCCAAAGAAGAAGGTAGGCTTGGGTAAAACCCTCAGATCGTCCATAACCCAAGGACGGTTGCTTACCATGATCTTATAGAACTCCTCATCCTTGAGAGCGATCAATCGCTGTCTCATCTCATCGCGATTGAGGGAATCGCACTCTTCCAAGTTCTTCTCAACAAACTGGACCTTCTCCCAGGCTTGCTGAACGGCCACATTGGAAGATCTAGCAGATCGACGAGGTACGCTTGTAGCAGGCTCTTTACCCTTGTTCGCTCTGGAGGAACCACCTACAAAGGTTGGAAAAGAAAAAGATAGTCATCAAAATGACAGGATTTCGCTAAAAAAAAAAGGGGTCACTTTGTCCCACCAAAAATCTGGCGAAATTTTGGCATGACTCCGGGGCAATTCCAAAGAAAAAGGAAATACCCCGACGGAAATAGAAAGTTTGAAGGTGGGCTCAACATTGCTGCGGGCTCCGAAACTCCAAACTTTCGAAACCTCAAAATCTCCGCAAAATCAAGAAGGGCTCAACATCATTGCAAGCTCCAAATTCCCAAATTTGCAAAGATTTTCAGGTATGTTATCATGCTCTCAAATTCAATTTACAAAAAGTATATGCATGAACATCTAGATTTGCATAAAAACGCATTATCATGATGAGCAAAAAGAAAAAAAAAAAAGAAGAAACTTTCTCAAAAAAAAAAAGAGGGAGAAAGAAAAAAAAAAAAAAAAAAAAGAGAAGAGACACACGTGAAAAAAAAAAATAGAAATCACGTGGAAAAAAAAAGAAAAAAAAAAGAGAAGAAGAATAGAAAGAAAGAAAAAAAAAAAGAAGAAGAAAGAAAAAGAAAAGAGAAGAGAAACTTTCTTTTTTTACCATCCTATTCTCTACATAGAGTTTTCTTGAAAGAAAAAGAAAGAAAACTTACTTGAAGCCATTGATGGAGAAGAAGAAGGAAAAAGCTTGAAGATCCTTGAAGAAGAAAAACTCTTGGTCTTGGAGCTCTCTTGAGATTGTTGCAAAAGAAAGCAATAAGAGCAAGAGATCCTACCTTCCTTTGCTTTTATAGGAGAGAGCAAATCAAAGAAGGAAACAAAGAAGAAAGGTAAGTGTTACTAATTAGTAACCTTACCAAAAGAGAAGGAATTAGAAAGATTCTTTCCCAAAAAGAAAGAAGTCTTTGAGAGATTTTCTCCCAAAATCAATCAATGAGAGATTCTCTCCAACAAAATAGGATATTGAAGATTCTTTCCCAAAAAGAAAGATACCTTGAGATATTCTCTCCCAAATTAAGGGAATATGAGAGATTCTCTCCCGTAAAGCTATTTTTAGATATTCTCTATCCAAATGAGATATCTTTAGATATTATTTACAAAAATGGCCCCACATGTGATCTAAGCCATCCTAAAAAGCTTAAGGTCCCATGGGCTAGCCCATATGAGCCAGGTTTGACCACCTAGGCACTATAAAAAAAAAAAAAAAAAATGGGCTTTTAGTCAGGAAAAAATCCATCTTACCAAGAGCATACAAAAATGGTTCCATGCCTCTTTTGAGTTGATTGAACCATACAAAAAATTCCAAGCCCCATGAGCTTCCAAAAATCAAACCATCCAGCCTCATAAACCAAATTGAGCCAAAATCTTGAAATTGACATTTCACAAAAATCCAAACCACTCCAATGGACCCACACAGTCCCAAAGAGTGACCAAAAACCAGTAGTGTTCTAACATTCTGAAAAAAAACAGTAACATTAACCAATTTTGACAAAGTAAACATGTGATATTGATATTACAAAAAATTAAGCATTTCTAGTCCCCTTGCTGTAGAAGTTGCTGTATTCCAGTTGTTGGAGTGCAGAGTGTGCAGGAGTGCAGAGTGCAGGAGTTCAGTGAATTGTTGAGTGCAGTAGCCTCCTTCTGTTCTTTGGTTTTGTTTGAGTTTCTTTGTGGATCGGTTATGGGCTGTTGTTGTGGCAGTGGAGCAGAGTTGTCTGGGAGTAATTGGGGAGTAGTTTTGCATTGTGCTGTTTTGTTTGCTTTGGTGTAAACAGCTTTGTTGACACCAAAAATGTCACTTTGCCTCTTCAACATCAAGAAAGCTACATGAAGTCGCAACCTGCCATAAATAGGCAATGCAACTTCTCCAAAAAATCAAATCTTGTCAGAATCAAACAAAAACTGCAAGATCCTTCAAGATAGCCAAGAGAAGAGTACACATGAAGTTTCGGGCCATTTCAGAATCATTTGGCCTAACTTCGCTTCTCCGACAGCTAAAATGGCGCTCCCGGCGGCGACATCATCGGAGACGTCAAAACTTCGATCAGAGCCTATAGATGACTCCAGCATGTCCCAAAAGGGCTCCATGCCAAATTTCAAGTCAAACCGACAACGTTTGACCCTCCATCAATGCTCGAGCAGCAAAATCAAGCCTCCCGGCGGCGGGAACCACCGAAGCCTTCGCTCATCAAACCAAGTGCATGAGTGGCTTCAACATGCTTCCAAAAGGCTGCACGTCAAATTTCTGGTCATTCTGACAACGTTTGACCAGGTTTCGATGCTCCGAGAGAAAATCAAGCCTACCGGCGGCGGAGCAACCCGGGCCCATGACATCCAAAACGGAGCCCATGGAACGTCTCAAAATGACTCCAATAGGCTCCCCGTCAAATTTCAGGTCAATCGGACATCGTTTGGCCACATATCAAAGCTCGGCATTTTCCCCGCAGCAAAATCAAGTGAAGCATCGACGGGACCCCAAACGGCTTCAAAACTCAAACAAAAGCCTATGGTTGGTCTTATTTATTGCTCAGGAGGCTTCACCTCAAATTTCAGGTCATTCCGACATCGTTTGACCAAGTTTCAGCTTCTGGCGGAAAATCAGCAGCTTTACGCGACAAAGTCTTCGGCTTTCCCGGAAAATTGGAAACTTTGCACTCTAAAAATGCAAGGATTCTCATCAGATTTTCTACAGGGAAATCAAGCCAATAAATGAGAAGAAATGTCAGGAAAAATACAGAAGAAAACGGCGACGAAAAAGACCTCAAAACGACCGCAAAACGGGCTCCGAAGGGGAAAATTCCCCCAGGGGCCTGCGACCATGGCCCATGGTCGCCGGCGACCATGGAAGTCCGGGTCACCGGATTTTCCGCCGGTGACCCGTTTTTCCGTCTTTTTTCGCGTTTCGCGCACTTTGGCCCCTGTGGTTTCCTGAAAATGTGATTTTTAGTGCTTGAAATTGACTCATATCCTCCGACATCCGTCAAAATCACGGGTCAACCTCCAAAAGCATAAAATCATCATTGATCGCTCCAAGATCGCCAACCGGTCGACCAAAAAAAGTACTCTTT
The DNA here is from genome assembly GCA_028538565.1 of Umbellularia californica. Lineage (NCBI taxonomy): Eukaryota > Viridiplantae > Streptophyta > Magnoliopsida > Laurales > Lauraceae > Umbellularia > Umbellularia californica. The sequence continues at coordinate 37,573,409 of JAPQWN010000010.1, read as the reverse complement.
CTGTCCGACCGATCGAGAAATCGACAAGACAGATGTCACCGGCCCGCTCTTAGCTATCAATGTCTGAAGTTACATGTTCATCCTATGTCGATCAGCATGAAGATCCATCGATGATCATCGCCAGAAGAATTCCAGAAGACACGGCACGGCCCGCGACTCTTCGACTGCTCGGCGACCAATTAATGTGGTTAATTGACTAGCTTTATTGCAGTCATTAATTCATTTCTTTGGACGGCCCAATCAGAAGCAAGCATTTGGGAGTTACAAGTCAATTGATTCATGGCATTTAAACCATGAAACTCCTCCCATTATGGTAATTAAGGTGATTAAAAGCCCTTAATCTCCATCGGCCAATCAGATTCAAGGAAAAAGGAGTTACAAAATCAAGAAATAAATCTTGTAACTCCTCCCATTAAAGCCATTAAGGCTCATAAACCCTCCTAAATGGCTACCAAAAGCCTATAAATAGGAGAGCATTCCATTGAAAAAGGAAGGGAAAATCGAGATCGATCGATCGGAAAGAATCCAGAGCTCGTATCCAGAGAAAGAAAAAAGAGAGAAAAAACTCTGCTGAAGTTCTGCACCGGCCACCACTACAAGGTGACAAAAGTCCCTTGGGGGGCACCCCCCCCAAGGTCCTTGCCTTCTCCCGCTGCCTCCAATGGCTTAGACGTGGCTTTTCAGCCCGTCTACTTAGCTTTTTATTGGACATAGGACCTTCTCTTGGTCTTTGTCCTCTAAAAATCTGAGGTTATAGCCAAGCCAAGCGAATCAAGAGCATCCTCTGTTCTCATCTGCATGGATGACGGCGAAGCCCACACATGGCTTGCGACCGTCAATCTGAACGAGTCCCCCACAATCTCCTGAAAAGTTAGATCTTCCTTTTCTTGCTTTTCATTGTAGTTTGTATTTTTCTAAAAGAGACAAAAATCACAACTCTTGTCTTTTTCATTATTGATGAGAATTGTAAATCGGCTATAAACGCCAAAATCGGCTATAAATGCCAAACAAAATCGCCTTTCACGGCAAACTAAGAAAATGTCTCTTTTCTTAAATATATGCGCAATGGAAAACTTGAAAGAAGTTGATTTCCTTTTTACTTGCGAAGGTTGATCTCCGGATTACCACTTGCAATTCCAAGTAAAATAGAAAATCTGGCACACCCACCCACAAAAAAATGTTGATGCACGCTTCAGGCCCGCCAGGGCGCGAAAGGGCCGGACCCGACGGACTCCCACGTTCCGCCGACCCCGGTAGCCGCCCCACGGCGCCTCGGAGCGCGTTCCATCAAGCTTCTGTCTGAAGGGGGCTGAGTTGTAGTCTGCCCAGCTGTAGTGTAGTCAGGGAGAGGAGTTGCTGAGTCTGGACACGTTTCTATTTAACTGATGCTCAAACCTATCTACCATGGCCTTTACGTCATTACATTATCAATTGTAGGCAGATATTATTAGTTTAGCCAATTGGTTGACATTAAAGTTAGAAAGAATGACCCTTATCAGTTGCCAGGTTGAGACCCAGGCCTATAAATGCTTAAAAGGCCCAAGTACAAACTTAATTTGGCAAACTTAGTGGGCCTCATAATTTTGGAAACTGACTTACACTCCATTGTAGTGGGCCATTGGGTTGGATTTGGATGTAACCATGGAGCCTAACAACTCCATATGCCAGGTTGAACATGCTTTGGACAATATTGTTATGGAAAAACTAATCATAACAAACACAGAGTCCCAAACCCCTACATATAGTTAAGTTGGGCTTCTTAGAATTTTATCTCCTGCAAGTTCAAACTAATCAAAACTTGTCATGCTAGTTATGATATTGTTATTTCCTACCATGTATTATTTAAGAATTTGTTTTACAGGAAAGGCTTAGTAGAATGTGTGAAGATGACCCTTCCATTGCACATAATGATATCGACAATGATGGGGTTGCAAAGGTATGCGGGTTATCTTATATTTATATTTAGATATCAACTTGATTTTAATTAATACTTAACAATGAATACATATCAAGAGCAGATATTGACCTTTTTAATTTTTGAAATAGGTTTTTGGTACCAATACTCATGGGCGTGTCAGGGGCTTGGGGTTGGGTGTCTCAAGGTCAATCGTGCATAATTCGAATCCTTATAAGAGAGCTTACGAAGAAGAGCACAAATCGCATGTAGCCCTTGAGACTGAGGTGGATGGGTTGAAATCTCGAATGGCGGACATGGAGAAGATTGTTGCTTCCCTTTCTCAAAGTGGGACGCAAATGCGGTCTTCGACCGATCACGAGAGTTCCTCTCGAGTAAGATACAACTTTACATATAAAATGTAGATTCATAAGCTTATTTAGATAATTGAGTATGATAAAATACTTACATTATTTGTTTCTTAATTATAATGTAGGTGAGACCGCCATCCACACATCAAGAGACACAAGCAAGCTCGAGATCAGCACTCCCAGGGACATACAAGTTGATGCATTTAAGGAAGAGCACAATTGTAGCCTTTCGGAGTTTGATGGGGGTATCATCGGACAATTTAGATTGTTATAGAATTGTTATAGATGAGATTGTGGATGGTGACATCGAGTTGATGGACGGAGTTAGGAAGATGGAAGATATTATGGTTGCAGATATTACTGATTGGCCAACATTTAGGACTTTCCCTTGCTAGTTTTTTCTTTTCTATATTACATGGATTTTGATGATAGGATGGATGTTCAATTGTTTTGGATGGAGCTTTGTTTCTTGGACAACTTTTTGAGTTTTGATGATGGGATGGATGTTCAGCTGTTTTGGATGGAGCTTTGTTTCCTAGATAACTTTTTGAATTTTGAATATTGTATGGATGTTGACTTCTAGTGTTATTTTAAATGGATATTGATATGATGTTCAATGGATGTTTGAAAGATTAATGGTTGTATATTAGTATGTGAATGGATAAGAGTGGATAATGTACATGTGTGGTGATTATTATTTGATTTCAGTAGGTTGGATTTTTTTCATGTTTTTATTTTTCAATTATTTTTTTCTAGAAAATAAATAGAACGATGGCTATTAACCGTCGTTTTATATTATTTTATGATTTTTATTCTTCATTTAATTTTAAAATAAACGACATAGGGAAATTGTCGTTTTATCCAACGTCTATCCGTCGGCATATTGATTTGAATGTGTCGGTAAGGATCGCATTAACCGATGGTTAATAGCCGTCATTAATTTAAATATTCGCGATATGTAAAAACCGTCGTTTATCGACAGTTATTAACTGTCGTTTTTAAAAGCAACTACGAAATTGACGATGGCCCTTCCGACGGACGTATGTGTCGTTTTTGATCGAAAACGACGGTTCTTGACTATTGGTTTTTGGGCTTTTTGACGTTGTGATGTAGGCAGTGGATAGCCCATTTTGCTCGTCATCCTTGTCTTGCACATCTTCACTTATTTGTGTTGACTTCCTGGAGTACTATTGCCTCCTTTGTTCATGCTTTGTCTGTATTATTGCTAATTGTTTTAAAGCACGATTTTGCATATGTATACACTGACATGCCATATATATATGTGGGGGATCTTCAAGTGCATCTATCCCTCACCATTTTTGGTGAGGGACACCCATTTTGGGGGTGTTTCAAGTACAAGAGGGGTACTTTGTACTTCCCTTTTGTACTTGAAACACCCCCAAAAGGGGTGTCCCCCACCAAAAATGGTGAGGGATAGATGCATATGAATATTTCCCTATATATATATATATATAAATAGGAGGTTCTCCTATGAGAGACACTCTCACCAAGTTTATGAGAGATGGGTGGGGGCCCTCACTTCCATATCCACTCTCACTAACTTAAATGCAAGGACCCCTAACTTAAATGTGAGGACCCCCACCTATCTCTCACCAACTTGGTGAGAGTGTCTCTCACTAGAGCACCTCCCAATATATATATATATATATATATATATATATATTGATTCCTTGCATGCATCATGTAATCCGTGTTTCTATCAATTGGTTTCAGTACACCATATTATGAAATTTATATGTATTTACTTGCTAGGCTTTGTAAGCATAATGCTACACTTGGTGCTAGTGCGAAGAATAAGGCGGATGCTTTGAAACTGTGGGATAGCTGGACGTACTGATTCACAAAGGATTGTTGCTGGTGAGAGCTTGTCGCTGTGCAGAGAGCTGAGACATGTTTGGATTAGTTTCCTTTATTTTATTTTATCATCGGCCCATCGTTGTCCAAGGTTGTATTACTTAATGCTTATAAAATATGTTGTAATTGCGCTTTTGCAATTAAAATATAATTATGCTTCCGTCTATTATCTTTATTTGAAAAATATTATTTGCAAATGGATTTGAAACATATCATAATGAGGTGTATCTCGATGATGGCCCTTAAGATGATGGGCCCCGGATTCTAGATGTGACAACTTTGAAGCCAAGAGTTTTGAAATTTTTTTATTGGAATTTATGACCAGAATTTGGGAGGTTGGGGTGTTTTGGATATGACGTGACGTCTTGTCCCCTAGCATTTGAAATGCTATGTATCTCACATTAGAGTTTTAAATTCCAACACCGAAAAGGCCTTTTGGAATTCTTGGAATTCCACTCTCTATACCATTTGTTGGAATTTCAAATCCCCCATTAAAAAGAAAAATTTGGAATTCCACTAAAGGGGACAACTTTTGGAGAATTTAAAATTCTCTCAAACATGAATTCTTGGAATTCTGATAAAGAAACGGGCCCAAAATTCTAGCCTTGAACATCCTTAGTCTTTAGAATGGAGGCCATGTAGAATGTATTTATAGCCTTGAACATCCTTTTAGAGTGGAAGAAGTTCTCCACTACTTTGATGATTGACTATTTGACGCATTGATTTTGATGTGAAATCTTTAGCTATACAAATTCTCAATGAGGAAACCCATATTCCATTAGAAGTGAGTAATTCTCGAATTTGCACATGCCTCGCAAATTTCACACTCATTACCAAACATGCCCTTAGAATTAAAAAAAAAAAGATGATAGTTTTATATATTTATATCACCTTTACCCTAAGGTTTATAGAATTTGTAAATAGGGCCCTATGGTTTGAGTAAACTTTTAGATTTTGCTTTCAGTACCTTATTTTCAAAATTAATAATCTTAATGAGAATGGGCAACCACCATGAGATTTTTGTTGGATTGTTATAGCTTTATCCTTTCATTCATTAAAAAAGAATGAACATATCATTATTCACGAAATTATGATTATTTTTTTCTTTTAAGTCTCAAATGAACCTTGAGGGGTAGGTCAGTTGACTTAGGACCACGGTTTTTTTTTTTAAAGGTTGAGGGTTCGAAACTGCACTACCACATTAGAACCACATGGGATTTACCAGACTCTCTTCGGGTTCATACAGATTGGTCCAACCTAAAGGACTTGAACATCAACTTCGCACTCGCAAGCAAAAGGAATCGTGCTCGTGATACACAACTAATTAGGATTGCACGCAATGTTGTTGTCGGTCACGTGACCCGACTAAACTTTACGCTGATATTTTTGTTTTTGGGGGTGGCTTAGTTGGCCTAGGACCACAGTTTGTGCCCGGAGGTTGTAGGTTCAAAACTGCACTACCACACTGGGGTTAGAGGGGAGTTTACCTGGTTTAATTTTCTTTGGACTTGGAGGAATTAGTCCAGCTCAAAAGGTTGGGAACTCTGCGATAGCAGAAAAAGAAAGAAAGAAAAAAAGAACAGAAAGAACTCCACAATGAAATTTATGCAGCACCCCTTGGCCCATTGGGACTAGTCCGGCCCAAGGTAATAAAAGAATATCCCAAATGTCAGTCTCCCAACTCTGTCATTCGCAACCAAAAACAAACTCTCAATGCATTGGACTCGGATCTCTGTTTGGACCCTCTTTAGTCCAATGGGGGGGGGGGGGGGGGGGGGGGGGTGCCACATGGGGAAAGGAGTTGTTTTTTTTTTTATTTTCTATTTTTCATTTTGAGATGGGGGATGTGATACCTTTTCCCATGTGGACCCCCTCATGCGAGCGGGCTTAGCACCTCCATGCGAGTGATACACGACTAATTAGGATCGTACGCACTGTTGTTGTCGCCTTGTCGGGCACATGATCCCGGAGATATTTTTGTTTTGAACTTCATAAGCGAAACGCTTGGCCGCCAACGATGTGACTTTTCTGCTGTTAATTAGATCCACATTTGGAAATGCAGCTCACGTGATAAACTCTCCTGATTTGAAATCCCACCGCCTTTCCTCGTGGTCAGCGAGGGTGCATAATTAAATAAAAAAAACGTGTTTCCCATATATGAAAAAGAAATCTAGGTGGTGGAATGATTGTACACTGCTTCAAATTTGAATTTGGATCTTTCCAGGCTTTAATCCTGAGAACAAGACTCCTGACCCCAGTGGTGAGGAGCTGCAGTCTTCAACCAGCCGCCCAAAGCTTGAAGCAGGTATGAGGTCTCATTGTGATTGTGGGCTACTTTTTCACTTGTGTGGGTTTCTATTCGTATGTGGGGGTTCTTTTCCCATATACGATATCCACACATTTTATAACAATCCTAGTTTGTTTCACGGTTTGAGTAACTACTTTATAAAAAAATAAACATTATTGACACAATTAAATATACAAGCATTCATTATCACATTTCTCATCAAAAGTGAATCCAATGGTGGAGCAAACTCGTAATGGCCAATCCGCACCATAGCATAATTGTTGATGCACCTCTCTTATAGAAAAACAACCAAGGAACAACTCCTAGTTGTAACACTGATGGTGGGGGCATTAGGTGAGAGTATGTGACTGCATGTGTGAGTACTTATTCTTAAGAAAGAGAAATCTCAAATTTATATAAAACTTGAGGATACCCAATATAATTGGAGGGCATTTACTTTAAACAATTGGGATATTAATCGGCAGACCCCATTGTGGAGTTCCTCTATTTCGCCCGCTTGTTTGCATGATGGTAAAACTAAATTAAATTATGAGTCAAATGAGAAGAAGAATTTGAGAATAAAAAAAAATTAAGAGACAAAATTACTCTCATCCTCTTCTTTTGGTTTTGTGCTTTTTAAAAGTACTTTTTTTGTTATTTAGTGCTTTTTAAGAGTAGATTTTTATCATTTTATACCTTTACTTTCAACGGCTTTATCTTGGTTTTTTTCTTGATTTGACTATATAATTTAATTTTCATCTCACGGCTCATGCAAACAAGTAAGTATTTATTAAGTCAAGATTTCTCCAACTAGGTTCAGAAATCTCGACCATTTTTTATTACTATTTTTTTTTTTTGAGCCTAGCCAAGGGGGCTGGGGCCCAAGCAGGGGCGGACCCAGGATATTCATTTTGGTAGGGCTAAACTTTGGCCGCCTTTGTTAAACCTTTTTTTTTTACATTGACAATAGCAAAAGAGAAAATGTATTGCATTTCAATTAACATACATTTCTCTCATTAAAATGTCATGCACTTACTTTAGCTGTGAAAATAATTCCTTATAGCTGGTCATCTATCCAAATTACATATGAACCCAGAGGCATTTTAAAAGGCGAGAGATAAGTAAGAAACAACTGTGCAGTTGTTTCTTTAAAAAAATAAAGATTTTTCGTTCTAAATTTCATATGCCAACAAATTAAGATTTTGAGATTCCTTTCAGAGAAACCAAAATTCGGAATATTTATTTATACATATCAAACATGTTTTTCACATACTCATCTCATGGGAAACATCCAAATGACACGATGCCAAATGCACCCTCAGTTACAATCACACACTATTCTAGTTCATAAATCCATTAATGAGACCCATCTAAGAGATTGATTAAGTTGGGCTTAAGGAAAAATTTTTAATGTATTTTTTAGAGAATATTTTAAAGAAGGTTGTATATGAAAATGATGAGTTTATCTTAGATTATTATTAGATTAAATTTATTTGGTAATATTAGGGAAGTTTTATTATTTGATTAGGTTTCATATGCAAGCTACCGTTATCAATTGATTTCTTTTGGTAAAGTGTTATCATTTGATTTGGTTTCTATTTAGGGTGTGATTGGATTTTCTATTTAGAGTGATTATATGAATCAAGGTAGTTGGTCGACCTTCAAATGAATCACCTGTAAAAAGTATGAAAATTTACTTAATTTGGTTACGTTTTAATGAGTGGATATGTCACGACCGGAGCCCGAGATCGGATTACTCGGGACTAACTCTGGGTCGCGAAAACATCATACTTACTCCCGTAAACCCCGAATTAACTTAAGTTAAGACGAGAGTCACAAGGGATCAATCACACGAAATGTACATTTTGCGGAACATATATATACACACACACACACACACACACAGACTAAACAGTTAACTGAATAATTACTTTACATCAAAAGTAAAGTCCAATATACACAATCCATTTCTATTGAGTCAACAACTGCATATTCAAACACAATGCAGGTGACATCTATTTACTATCCAAAATGAATATATATACAAAAGAGTTTATCAAAATATCTTCAAAATATTCTATCTATTCGCACTCAGATCGCGTCCATTCGATTAGACCTCCTGGAGGTATCGGCTGGGCCTCTTCCACTGCCGGCCTCTGCATAACCGATAAGGGCAACTGGGCCTGTAATGTACATCAGTAACACCATGAACACGACGGTTCAACAATGTATATGCAGATATATGATAGAACATGTTAATTCTACCAATTCATTAATTTAACAATTATAAACAACCAAATTTGTAACATATCCTATACAATGGAATCAAGTAAAGAAAATTACTAAATTGGCAACTACTATAGCATTGGTTCCAAAGGAAGCAGTTAGTCATTTCATATTTATTCAACTCACTTATTCACATTCATTTTTAATTGATTACATTGAGCAGTCTTATTAGGTGGCTTATCAATGGGACTCTTCAGTCCAACGTGTTGCTTTTCATTACATGACTTATCATTGAGAGACTTGTTAGTCCAATGTTGTTAAGTGGCTTATCATTTTAGTGACTTTTCAATTTTTACTGTGTGGGATCTGCTAGTGTTTTGATCAGAGATCACTGGTATCACCACGGAGCTCCGGAACACCCCATCCATCTGCTGCAGTAGGATTGTTCATAATTAATTGTTACCTTTAGTAACTGTTCTTAGTCAGTGTTATATTTAGTAATTATCCATCATTCAATTATTAGTTCAATGCAGCTCTTTAACGATCTTCAGAAACCACTATGTAGTGCCAGACTCATAATTCAAATCAAATTAGCCATTCCACTCAATCCTATTCTAATTCTAATAATTATCCAAACCAAACAATGAGTGAAACGCTCGTTATCAATATACATGTTACTGTAGATGACATTACTTTAGTTAAATTTGTACATTAAGATAACCTTAGCTAATACTTATGAAGGTTTAATAACCACTAATACTAGCCTTAGTGATTAGGCTTTTAATTCAGAAAAATCAGAATTCAATCTAATATTTTTACTCAATTCGGTCACCTTGGCGATTACCTATCGGTTAGCCGAATTCTAGATAGCGGCTAACCAAATTACATTCGGTCTGCTTTCTAAAACCCTGTAGTTCCTGATGCATTTTCCGAACTCAATCACTACGTCGGTCACCCACTTGGCTAACCGAAGTCTTAAATTCGGCTAGCCGAATATATTTCGGCTACCCTACGGTTAGCTTTCTAGAAGCTTGTCTTCTGATAGGAATTCCTGACCCAGTTTCAGTTACCTTGCAGTCACCCTTCGGCTAGCCAAATTCACCATTTCGGCTAAACAAAATTCGTCGGTAAGCTCACGGTCCGCTTTTCAAAGGCTGACAGTTTCTATGAACCTCGACCTAGATGGGTCGGTCAGCTAGCGGTCAGCAGTTCGGCCAGAACTTCATTCAAGTGCTTCAGAATTTCTGAAACAAATTCTGGAAATTGAACTCCTTGAGTTCCTACAGGTCCTATAACATCATAAATAAGATCAATCAAACAATTCTCTTATTGTTCTAAGGTGAGAAGATTCATAGAGATTAATTCTTCTCAAGACAAAGATAGACAAGAAAAACAAGCCATGAGTCCATTAATTCTTCTCAAGACAAAGATAGACAAGAAAAACAAGCCATGAGTCCCCCCCCCCCCCCCCCCCAAATCCCTCCTTCCCTTTCGTTCCTCTCCTTTGATTTCCCCCCTCTTCAGAGCACTGCACTCTCGATCCAGCCCCGCTACGATCCAGCCCCCAGCCCCGCTACGACCAACTCCGCTCCCCCTTCAAGCGATCTCCATCCACAAACCCAAGCCCCCTGCTCTCCGGAAAACCTTCCCCCAGATCAACCACCAGCTCAGGCACCGCCTCTACTTTTTCAGCCAAAGGATAACCGTCCAGGAACTGCAGCCATACTTCCCCCCCCCCCCCCCCCGCCCGACCTGGGATACCAACCAGCTAGAGCTCTTGATGCATCATCTAGCTGGTATTCTTCGCTCGGCAAAAGGTAAGCCCTCAGATTTCCCTCTGGGCCCCCTTCAGCACTGCACCTCCTCAGTCAACCCATCTAACCTCCTTCATCCACAGGTTCCCCCTGTCAGCCTTCACCCCCAGGTCAGCCTTCATCCCCAGGTCCCCCCTCTCAGTCCGCCTCTGGACCCTGAGAATAAACCCTGGCTACACCTATTTCCTGGTCCTGCCCCTTTATCCCCTTCGGAGTATCCCTCTTCATCCATCATAGATGGCCAGCTAACTATGACAATCCCTACCTCCCTGATTGAACCCAGCAATTCCTCCTTCTCTAATGTGGCCATTGGAAAATTCTTTGGCAAATGCCCTACTGTAGAATGGCTTTCAGTCCAGGTAAACTCCAAGTGGAACTTATCCAAGCCTTGCCTCATCTCTCTCACGGATAAAGGTCTCTTCTTATTCAGATTTGCTACTGAGGAAGACAGAGACATTGCCCTTTCCAATGGCCCTAACCTATTGCAAAACAGAAAATTCCAAATCCTCCCCTGGTCGCCTGGACAGGACCTCTCCACCTGGCCTTCCCTACACCCAGTCTGGATTCGCATCCATGGAATCCCTTTCCATTGTTGGAGCTCTAACATCCTCTTCTCCATAGCCAGCTCCATAGGCACACCCCTTCAGCTGGACGACATCACAGCTTCTTAAAAAATCCTCACTTTTGCTAGGATTTTGGTGAGGCTAGACCTGTCAGGACCCAAACCCTCAGAGATCAAAATGGTTTTAGAAGGAGAACCTGGAATCCTTCTTTCAGTTTCTAATGAAAACCTCCCTTGTTCCAAATGCCTTCTCTTGGGTCACTCAGAAAACTGTTGCAAATCTAACCAATACCCCCCTTCTGCTAAGCCTCCCAAGCCAAATCAACAACCCAGTGATGGAATATTAGGGAAACCTCCTACTGGCCCATCCTCGTCAGAAACCTTTCATCATATAGAGCTGCAGCCTGGCCCTCTTCTGGACTCCCAAGCCCCTCCTGAGGAACCCTCCCCTCAGGATCCCCCTCATCCTGCCCATCATACCATTGAGACATCAAACAATGATCCCCCTGTTCTCCCCTTCTCCCAGCAGACCCTAGCCCACTCCATTCCAGCTAACTCCTCAACCATAATCATCTCCCCTCCATTTCAGCAAGCTTCTGCAATGTTGATCCTCCCCAAGACATTCCAGGCCCAATCTTAGATACCTCTAACTCCTTTTCCATCCTGGAAATTGTACTCTAAGTGATCCTTTCTCTTTCTCTTACCCAAATTCCAGGAATTCTGAACCTAGAAGGGACCTTACCACCTCTGATACTGCAGGCATTTCCTTGGAAGTGGACCTAACTCCTTTCTCAAAGAAAAAGAAAGCAAAAATCAAAGGTAAAAATGCTGTCCCAAACTCCAAGCCAACAACTAGGACCTTGAAAGGTACCCTCTCCCCTCTTACAAGTTCCAAATGATTAAAATTCTCTACTGGAATTGCAGGGGCATTTCAAATGCCCCAACCATTAGATCCTTTTCTAATACCCCTGATGTCATCTTCATTTCTGAACCTAAGACTTCTGACCCTCCTACCTCTCTGCTTTCTTCCTTTGGATATGATGGTTTCTTATGCAATAATCCTTTCTCTTCTGCCTCAATTTGGTATTTTTTCAGATCTAACTCCAATTTAGGCATCAACCTAATTGACTTCTCCCCCCAATTCCTCACAATCTCTTTCACCATTCCTTCAACTGCCACCAATTGTCTTCTCACAGGGATCTACGCCTCCACTAATTACATCCAAAGAAGAGATCTGTGGAGCTATCTCTCCTCGCAATCAAAATCAAATTGCCCCTGGTGTGCTTTGGGCGATTCCAACTCCATCATCTGAGCTTCTGAAAAATTAAGTCTTAGACCTTCTCGCCTCAATCTAGAATTCCAGCAGATGATCCTCTCCACTCACTTGCAGGACATGGGTTTCTCAGGCAACAAATTTACCTGGTCCAACAACCGCAAAGGGACTGACTATGTAGCAGCTAGGCTGGACAGGGCTCTTTGTAATCACCTTTGGCACTCTAGCTTTAATGACCCTCTCCTCACCCATCTGCCCAAATTTTCCTCAGACCATTGTCCCTTGCTTCTCTCCCACAACAGGCGTCAACAAGCTCATAGAGCCCCTTTTAAGTTTGAAGCAATGTGGATTGCCCACCCTGATTTTCTCTCTTTGGTGGCTGAAACTTGGATCCAACCTTCATCAGGTAACTACCAGAAGGATCTGGCTGTAAACTTGAAAAATCTGAAGCTAGTCCTCAAAGATTGGAACTTCAATGTCTTTGGTGACATCAAGCAGAAAGTTAAAGCAGCAGAAAATCTTGTTTAGGAGACCTAACAGTTTCTTGATGATGATCCTTCCCCTTCTCTTCATCTTGCTCTTGCTGAAGCTAAGGCCTCTCTCCATAACTGCCTCCAGCTTCAAGAAACCCATTGGCGCCTGAAATCAAGAATCAGATGGCTGAAAGAGGGAGACAGGAACACTGCCTTCTTCCATGCCTCTGCAAAATCCAGAGGGGTAGTGAATTGCATAGACAGAGTTAAATCAAATGGTTCTTGGGTGGTAGACCAAAAGGATATCCAGTCCATTGTTGTGGACCACTTCTCTTCAATTGCAAACACTTCTCACTTACCTCACTCTGATCTCCTTTTTGGGCTAGGCAGCAACAAAGTCATTGAAGACATGAACACCCTCCTCTCCTCTACTTCGGATGCAGAAGAAATCAGAATTGCAGTTTCTTCTCTTAAAAAGGACAGTGCTCCTGCCCCAGATGGCTTCTCTGGTTATTTTTTCACAGCTGCCTGGCATATAATTGGCTTGTCTGCAGTTAAAGTTGTTCAACAGTTTTTCATCTCAGGGAAGCTTTACAGACCCTCCAATAGCTACTTCATCTCTCTCATTCGCCTTCTCAACTTTACCCACAAAATTATAGCCAAAATCTTGGCCACTAGACTTTCCAAGATTATTGGCCTCCTTGTTTCTCCTAACCAGGCGGCTTTCGTCCAAGGTAGATCAATTCATCAACACATAGCTTTGGCCCATGAGTTGTTTCAAAAACTTCACTCCAAGCTGAAAGGTGGTTCCCTGTGTATGCAACTGGACATCTCCAAGGCATTTGACAAGCTCAGTTGGCTTTTCCTCTTCAAATCCCTTCACTTCTTTTGGGTTCTCTGACAGATGGATCAACCTCATCAGAGAATGCGTCTGCACTGCTAAAGGATCAGTCCTCATCAACAGATCTCCAGTTGGTTTCTTCTCCTCCTCCTGTGGTCTTAGGCAAGGGGACCCCCTCTCCCCTTACCTTTTTATCCTTGCTGAAGAGATCTTAAACCTCAACATCCAAAATTTAGTCTCCAATAAATCAATTTAAACCCTCTCCTCAGCCCCAAATACTCCCTGTCACTTACTGTATGCTGATGACATTCTCATGTTCCTCAGAACCCAAAAAAGTAGCCTCTTAGCCTTGAAGGAGGTCATTTCCCGCTACCAACCCAGTGCTGGCTAGTATTTCAACTTTCAAAAGAGTAAGCTTTTCTTAGGAAATTGCACTCCCAGAAAGAGAACCCTGATCCTTTCCATTACTAACATAAAGGATAAGCCTCCAAACTCTTTCTACCTTGGAACTCCCCTCAATATTGGAAGTCCAAAAGGGCAGCATTTCACCATCATTCTTGACAGATTTCTTCGTAAGCTTTCAGGTTGGAAATCAAAATTCCTCTCTTTTGCTGGCCGCCGGATTCTGGTGAGGCATGTTCTTAGTAGCCTCCCAATTCACATTGCCATGATTCTTCCAATTCCCAAGTCTGTGTCCAACCACATGGAGTTTATAATGAGGAACTTCCTTTGGTCTGGAGGGGCTGTCAAGTAGAAAAGGAACCAGATCAGTTGGGCCACTTGCACTCTTCAAACCAAAGAAGGAGGCCTGGGCATCAGGCATGTTAGTGAGCAGAATGAGGCTTCCTTCATCAAGCTAGGCTGGACAGCTATGACTTCTAATTCCCTCTGGGCTTCTTGGAAGGTTGGTAGATACTTCCCCAATTCCTCTATTTGGAACTCTTCCATCTCTAAGTCTGGGTCCAGTATTTGGCGCAAAATCAGGAATTTAGCTCACCACATCCATTATGGCAGTCAATGGAAAGTTGGCGATGGTAAGAAGGTTGATCTCTGCTTCAATAACTGGATGCAATCTGGATCTTTCGCTGCTATGTTTCCTTCAATTAGCTTCCCTCCAAATCTGATGCTTCATTCTCTCTGGGAAGAAGGCCACTGGATTTTTCCGCCTGAATTTCCTGAAGCTGTAGTAAACACCTTGAGGCAAGCTACACTTCATATTGCTTCGGACTCTTTAGCCAAAGACATTATTCTCTGGAGTTCTCACAAGGACAAAGGCCTATCTCTTCAGGACGCATGGCATCTTGTTAGATCTCGCAGTCCCTCTTCTGATTGGTCTTTCTGGGCTCCGCTGGTCTAGAACAATCTCCAGCCCCCTAAGGTGTCTTTCTTTGCTTGGAGGTTGCTTCATGGTAAAACCCCTTCACAAGCTTAGGCTCAGAATTCCAGTATCAACTTAGCTTCAAGATGTAGTCTCTGCCACAGTGATCTTGAATCCACCCTGCACCTTCTTTTTCATTGCTCCTTCTCCTCAGCAATTTGGGATTGGATTCTCTCTGCAGCTGGCTCGTCTGTGCATGGTCCCCTGTCTCCCTCGAAAATCTGGCACGCTCTTTCATCCCATAGTGATCGCCTGGCCTGCAAAGGAGCCGCAACAATTTTCTTCGCCACAATCTATGCAATCTGGATCTGCAGGAACAATGCTTTCTTCTCCAACTCAGCTGCCTCTCAGCAAAAGGTCATATCTTTCCTGTCTGAGCTCCTCTCAGGTTCCCTCAAGTACATTACTAAGCCCTTCACTGGTAGACCTCTCCAAATTTTTTGTAATTTCCTGTTTCTTAGCTCTTAAGCTGGTGTTCCTCTTTGGTTTCTGGTTTTCTTCTTTGCTGGCCTCTGTTTGGCCCTGTTTCTTTTTTCCTTTTCCTCTTTTATTGCTGTAGCTCTCTGAGCTTTTTGGCCACTGTTTGGCCTGGTTCTCCTTTTTCTTTTCCTCTGTTGTTGTTGCTCTTTGAGCTGCCTCTTTGCAAGGCTCTCCGCCTTGCTCTCTTCTTTTCTTATTAATTCAATTACCATTTAGCAAAAAAAAAATATATATAACATCATAAACCACTAGAGATGTATATACTCGCCTCAATGAAAGATCGAATCGACAAAACCCCTTTTGCTTAGCTTGGATTGAGATGGAAGCTTCTCAACTTGAAGCTCTATCTCTAAGAAAACTCAAAAAGAAGATGAAGAAGCTGAAGTCCTCTTCAAAACCTCCCTTAATCTCCACTCTTGATCCTTGACGAAGAAAAACGAAAGGAAAAAGGGAAGAAGACAGAGTCTAGGGTTTCTATTGAGTTAGAATGAGTGAATGAGCTCATTGAAGCTCATCTTTAGCTTATATAAGCCTAATTTTGTATTTAAGCCCACTACTTCCTCTCATTTACAATTCGAGTCAAATGAGGGTCATTTGATATGTTTCTCGTCGAACGACTTCGAGTCTTTTACGAAAGTTAACGTACTTGTCGAGATACACTTGCTGGTATCAAGAGTTTCCGTATTCGACAAAATACGCGGAGATTCGTATTTACGAAAAAGTCCTCGTTCTCTTGGCTTAAGCCTAAGATCCATTCAATTCATTCAATCTCCTTTATTAACATTCCGTTAAGCCTATATCATTCAATTTAGACTAATCCAATTCCATTTGGTCACAAACCATCATTAGCTTAATTAAGTATAATTAATTAGCCAAAACTTTCAATTAAGTAGAGTTAATCTTGATTAACTCGGGACGGGGGCTAACAAGATATGAAACTTAATTTGGTTACATTATAATGAGTGGACCTATTCCGATTAGAATGAAACTTGGTGTAAAGTAAATAGAAGGAAGCAAATTTATTTTAAGCAAATTTGATTACAGTTGGGAGCTCAATATTGATGGCTCGACATAGAAGGTGGGCTTACCCTAGTGTGGTAATATTCCTATTATAATACTCTTTGCTTCTCGACCTCCCATTGAAATCCTTAACTTAGTGAGAACATCCCTCAACGTGTAACATGTCAGGGTACGTAGAATGTAACTTTAAAAAATTCATCACATGATACTACATCACACATTGCTAAGAAGCCTACAAAGGAGCCTATAAAATGCCAGCCATGTTAAACCTCTCACCCACAGCTTGCTTTAAGATATACCATTTCTTCCCCATCGTTTCTGCTTTATCTTCTTCTTCCAAAGGTTAACAATTATGTCTTTTGTATTGAGCTCTAGCCTTTCAGATGCACCAAACAAGCACCGTCCTGAAGGAAATAAAACTTCTGAGGTAGTTCGTAGATCAGTGAATTATGTTCCGGGGATATGGGGTGATCGCTTTGTTGCATCCTCTCCAGATAATTTGGTATGAATGACTGTTGCATGGTTAAATATTCCATTATATAAATCGCTCTTGATTTTGATTGAAGTGAAGTTTGAGAATATTGTGAATGTATGTAGTTGGAGGGCGTCCAAACTGAATGGTTTGGATCGAGCCTCACATAACTCAAGTGAAATCAACCTGATGGCAACTCCCATGCAAACCTTGGCATGTATCATTTCATAGAAATATATTTGATCACCCATCCAAGCTAGACTCCATTATGGTATATGGGCATCTAGTCTAAGATCCTCTGAGGGTTTTTTTTTTTTTTTTTTAAACCGTAACAAAACTTTATTAAAAACAAGTACAAAGCAGAAAAAGTAAAAGAGAGAAAAGTTAAAAGACATGGTACTCGAGTATTATACCAATCCCAACCCAATTACATAATCACACCCACTCATAGAGACAACCTCTCAATCCCTTGCTTGGCCAGTGCATCCGCAATTGAGATCCTCTGAGGTTTTAACTCAAAGGCAAATTAGACGGGTCCGGGGGGGCCATCTTTTAAAAATATAGAGATGTAATAAATAACTTCCTTTTGGATTAGCCCTGGTCCCATTTAGTAAGTATTAATTCCCAACAACAATGGTCCACCGAATTCAAGTAAATTTGGGGTCCATTGACTGGCCCACTTAAACCAAACTGGTATAAGTTAGGTGAGAATTGTATGATCCTTGAGAAGAGTTATAATAAGCCTAATAGCTAATATTCCTGTTTCCCTATCCTAAAGAAAAAGTGTACGTGCAAGTGTGCTTGAGAAGAATTATAAGCCTAATTGCATTTTTTTCTTTAGCTATCGATGTCCATGAATTTTATTTATTTTTGGTATAAAATTGGAGTCCATGACTTGTTGATGCAGAAACCTGATGCACAAACTCAACAAAGAGCTAATGAGTTGAAGAAAGAAGTGAGGAGAATGCTGAGGAATGTAGACGATCATGTGCAAGAACTGAATTTGATCGACGCTGTCCAACGTCTAGGAGTGGCCTACCACTTTGAAGAAGAGATTGCACAAGCTCTACTCCGGATGTACAAATCGGGGAGGGATTATAGTGATGATTTGCATGCAGTTGCGCTCCAATTTCGACTTTTGAGGCAAGAAGGTTACAATGTGTCACCCGGTAAGTACTTTTTTCCTCCATTCTTTTCATGAGTTAGATCCTCTCGCTTTTACAAGAGGAAGCTCTCTTTAAATTATTGGAATAGGACATGTGGAGAGTCTATGTGGCTTGGTGGCCTTACGAGAAATAAGAGAGCTTTGAGTATTAGCCATCCATACAAAGATTTGTAATCTATTAGATAATATTGCTAGTTGTTTAATCTAGAACTATAAATACATGGTTAACTGATAACATGGTTAAGCGTGGCAATATCTAATCAATTTTCTGGTGGCTTTAGAATCAAGATCTTATGTAAAACACAAAATCAAATGGATGGTAGATTTCATGAATAGCTAATTCTCAAAGGGCTCATATATTTGATGTAGCCTATTAGCACTAATATTAACCGCATAAACTCTATCTATAAGAGAGAGAGAGAGAGAGAGAGAGAGAGAGAGAGAGAGAGAGAGAGGGTCTCGCTAATTCTCTCTCGGAAATTGACATTTTCATACTAGCCGATGGAGAGCTTCCGGTCGCACAAAATTGACCTTTTCCATACATTAACCTGCAGTGACAGGACCTGACCCAGTGACCCAGCACTCATGCGACCACAATTGACTTGCCCACGCGACTCACACAAAATAAATTTGGTAGTTGGCCGAGAAATTTCAGTTAGTGCCATCTAACCTACCCAACTCTCCTCCTTCCGTGTAGATAAACTGATTGAGGTGTGCCTGCAATTTTAGTGGAGCAGGTTTGAGCTTCATTTTTCTTGGCACTAATATGTATGTCTGACCATCAAATATTTTTTGTGGACCCACGTTATTTTTTTTGGTGCCCAGCCCGTGACCTAAGAGAGCCTACACATGTGGGAAAAGAAATTCAAGCCAACACAAGTGGGAAGGAGAGCCCACACACATGGGCCCATAATAGTTAATTCATGAACATTGGCCAGATAAAATAACACAAAAAAGACCACTTATAAAAGGGTGAGACAATTCAAGTCAAATTGACTCATGTCAGGTGTGATCGGAGGAACAACAGGCTTGATATGAGAATTGGGCCTTAACCCATCTTCCTGCTCAACCTGACCCATCAGCTCCGTGAGCTTTACCTGAAAGGAAGGTGATTTGGAAAGGACTCTATATTTTTCTAAAAAGTTCTAAGCAAATTAACTACCTTTGGCAAAATATTATAGAAATAAAAATTTCTTATTCAATTTATTAATGAAAGTTCTATTCATAAAGAATTTTTGGACGATATAAGGTCCGAACCTACCACATTCCACATATGTTAACAGAATTTTGCCAAAAAATCTTCCGGTCTAGGTGATCTAAAGATTCCTAATTGAAACAAAGAAGTATTTTTAACTTCCTCATCCATCCATCTTGATGTGTGTATTTACTTGTTGAATCAACCTGGATGCTCTTTGTGGGTTGCATCATATGCTAGCTGCTTTATTGATTAATCCATTTTAGGTTAATTTCCAAATCAAATAATTTATTGAGTTTCTTCAACATTGTGAACTAGATGTATTCATGAAGTTTAAAGATG
Organism: Umbellularia californica; assembly: GCA_028538565.1. Lineage (NCBI taxonomy): Eukaryota > Viridiplantae > Streptophyta > Magnoliopsida > Laurales > Lauraceae > Umbellularia > Umbellularia californica. Next base: position 37,553,741 of record JAPQWN010000010.1, on the reverse strand, counting down.
AAGAAGGAAGATTCAAGAGAACTCTAGCTGGTGACACAAGAAGTTTGCTTAGTTTATATGAAGCAGCACATATGGGAACTCATGGAGAAAACATATTAGATGAAGCCATTGCTTTTACAAGAGAGCATCTTAACTCGGCACTCCCTTGTCTTAACCCACCATTTTCAACCCTGGTTGAGCTCGCACTTGAGCTACCTCTTCGTAAGCGCATAGAAAGGTTACAGACAAGTTATTACATCTCAATCTACCAAGAAGACAAGGACCGAAGCGATATCCTACTAGAGTTTGCAAAGAGAGATTTCAATCTTTTGCAACTTTTTCATCAAGAAGAGCTAAGAGAAGTCTCAATGTAAGTTTTATGAGGTTCACACATTAATCAATAGAGATATGAATTTCATGAGGTGTGGAAAATTGATTAATTTGAATATCAAATAGAAAAACTATGAATCACTTTATTACTTGTCATGGAAATCTTGATTTGGGTCTGCAAGATATATGACATGAATATTTTGATTTTTCTTCTAAAGGTGGTGGAAGAGTTGGGATTTTGCTGCAAAGCTGCCATTCATCAGAGATAGAGTGGTAGAGTGCTACTTTTGGATATTAGGAGTGTATTTTGAACCACAATACTCTCGAGCTAGAAAGATGATGACTAAAATTATATCATTAACATCAATCATGGATGACATCTACGACGTGCATGGTACGCTAGAGGAACTTGAACCATACACAGATGCAATCCAAAGGTTTGTTGTATTAAATCTCTATCCTTTTTTGTGTTCCTTATAAAATATCAGATGTTTTTTGGGATCCTAAAAATATTACATTGATGAGATTAATTGACACATCCTACCTTGAAATTTAGGTGGGATCGAAGCGTCATCGATCAGTTTCCTGACTACATGAAGCTACATTTTTCCGCGCTCTTAGACACTTTTGACAAATTTGAAGAAGAGTTGGCTCAAGAAGGGAAATCCTATCGTATACCCTACTTAAAAAAAGTGGTACATTAAACAATTATACTTCTTTAATTTCTCTCACCCATGCATGAAAGAGACGTGATATTCATAATGAGTTATTGTTTTCTAATGTATTAGGATGAGTTATATCTAAATCATGTATTCAATAATGACTCTTATTGGAGTGAAGTTTTATGTAATGTTAGAATAAGAAGAGAGGGATTTTGAATTGTTTGTATTCCAAGTGTTAGCCCCACTTATGGGTTGGCATAGTGATGGAGAGAAACTGGCCTCGGAGTGAAATACAAAATATAGATTATGAAACTGATTTATTTTTTTTTCGTGTTCATTAAAGATTCTGGAAAAGATTAATAAACCTTCCAAACAATCACTTTAAATTAAGAATTTTGAGATTTCTTTTTTCAAATGTTCCACTGATGAGGCACAATATTAATTCATGAATCAAAGGAAGACCATAAGATTTTGGGGCTCACTAACTTAAGAACTCAAGTAAATAACCGAATTGACACTCATTTGAACCCTATCAATTGTTGAATTCTGGTCTTATGCAATTTTGTTCACTTTCCCAAATTTGATTTTTGAACCTTATTTTGTTCAAAATCTGAAATCAAATCAAGCTTATTTTTAAAGTTTCAGTTCCCCTCTCCCCATTTGAATGATCTTTGAGGAGGATGTTGAGGTCAACGTCCACTCTCGCTTTTGAGCGGTCATAATTATGGTTTAGCCCTAGCCCTCACCATAAAACTATTGTTATACCGTTTCCTATCACTAATTGGTTTTGGGATAAGTGGTAGCTCTATGAGGTGTAAGATCCTACAAATGGTATCAGAGCCTGGTAAGTCGGGCGTTTTGTGAGTTCGCAGCAGGAGTCGTGGAGGGTATGCCATTGATGGAGAGATTGTTGAGGTCAATGTCTACCCTCGCTCTTGAGCGGTCATAATAATGGTCGAGCCCTCGCCCTTACCATAAAACTATTGTTATACCGTTTCCTATCACCAATTGGTTTTGGAATTGCCTTAAAGAAAAAAAAGAAGACATTTTTAAACATCATTATGTGTGGCTTTTTGCATGACTGAAATAGTTTGTTTCCTTCCTTTTGTTTGTGTAGTTCAAGGAAGTCTCAAAAGGCTACTTGATTGAAGAGCAATGGTCAAACTCAGGTCATGTCCCAACACTAGAAGAATATATGACCAATGCCTTGATCACTAGTGCATACCCTATGCTTTCTGTGGCTTCATATGTTGGCATGGGAGATGTTGCAACCAAGGAAGCCTTTGACTGGGGAGTAAACATGCCTAAGCTCATTGACGCTGCTTCTGTAATTTGCAGACTCAAGGATGACATCACATCAAACCAGGTCTATATCTTTTTTAAACCATTTTTCAATGGACACCACGATGTTTGTTTACATATGAGGTAAAGTAAAGGGGAAGTAAATATTACATCATGGTAAAGGTGATATAACGTATGCAGCGAGGTAAAGTGAAAGATGAAGACTTTGTGGTAAACTAGGTGTTTTTTTGTATTTAGTTTACTTTAGCACATTTTATCTATTTTTTATGAGGTAAAGAGAAAGTGGCCTGTGGTAAAATTTATGGTAACAAAAACGGGTGGTAGACCTTATTTTTTCACTCTACTTTTTCATCCAAACATGATAAAGGGAGAATATTTGACCACTGGAGTTACTTTATTTTTACCTTAACTTTACCGCTTGCCAAACAAACATTTGGATTTACATCATTATTCATCATTATCCTCACCTTTGGTTTATGAAATGTGAAGCTTGAACAAGAGAGAGGGCATGTGGCGTCAATTATCCAGATCTACATGAATGAGAATGGGAGCACATATGAAGAGGCATGTGAAAAGTTTGAAAGGATGGCTGCGGATGCATGGAAAGACATAAACAAGGAATGCCTGAAGCCCACTCCAGCTCCTATGCCTATCCTCATGCGAACTGTAAATCTCACACGTGTAATTGAAGTGCTCTATCAACGTAGAGATGGATACACCAATCCCGCATATGAGACCAGAGAACGTATCTTGTCAGTTCTTGTTAATCCCATTCCAGTTTAAGAACTATAAGTGTATTACTTGGAGCATGTATGTGGTTGTGTTGAAGAAGGTGGTATATTAATTTGTCCTTGTTTCCACCAGTATAAAATATGTTGAAGAAAAATTATTAATACAATAAATTGAGGAGTGTTTATGATGATCAAATAAATTTGCAAAGGCCTCTCTACACTAAATGTCTTTCCAATATCATCTTACCCTTAACTCGTCCGTGGGGGTAAACTAAATGTATTTTACTTCAAAAAAAAAAAAAAAAAAAGGGAGAAGAAGAAGATTTTTTTTAATTTTTATATTTTGAAAGATTTAAAATAACATTTCCTATCTTTCTAAATTTGGTGGATGAAAGTTTGATTAATTCCCCTTTTTCTCTCACTAGGGAAGCTCCATTGAAACTCGAAGTTCTCCAGAAACATCCCTAGTTATCCTTGATTACATGATGGATTTCATCTAGGACCAGAAATGGTCTTCATCAAAAGAGGCAAAAACACTTTTATTTTTCATTTTTGTGACCAGAACTAGCTACTACTTTGCCAAAACTTTTCTATGGATTATAAAGTGGCTGGTAGGAAGTTAGAAGCCACTGCAGCAAAATGTTAATTTTTCTATTTTACCTTATGGCTTGCTATGACAGCCAGCCATGTTTTATTGGAATCCAGATCCCCTATTTGGACCAATCAGGGGGTGACATATGAACTTATTGAGTTTAAAAGCCGATGTTGTCGTTAAAAGCTTGGTTATTGAGTTTAAAAACTAGTGTTGTCTTTAAAAGCCAGCTCCGTCTTTTAAGTAAAAAATAATGTATCAGCCCCGATTGGTCCAAACAGGGGATCAAGACTAGTTTTATTGTGACCAGCTAGACGAAGTTGTCCTTTATGTGAGTACAAACCTTGTGTTTGCTTATCACCCTGATTGGGTGGGAGGTAGCTTTTCTGCCATTACATTGGTGAGAAAAGTAATGCTTCTAAAATTCTTCCTTATCAAAGGGAACCCCTTTTAGTAAAGACCCTGCCCCCTCACAATCGCTAATCCCTTGTGAATTGGCTATTGTCCTGATTTGCCACTAATTTATTGATCATTAAATCAAATTTCATAAGAAAATGTAATTTGAGAATCAAACTTAAAGGTTCACATACAAATCATCAAAAGTTGTGATGATCTGATTGGGATGATTTTTTTTCCTTAAAATCATACCTACTGTGAAACCTTTCTATCAAGTTATCATCCCATCATTGGCAAGTCTAGTTCTTGCCTCTATTTCACTTAAAACAAAGTCAAACTGCTTTTAGCCTGTTTGGTAACGTCTTTGTGCATGTCTATCTCGATTGGTCTTAAGAGATAACAACTCTGTTTGAGAAAGGAGCAAAAATTGTGAGAATAAAAAAAAAGACAAAAATGTTTTAGATGGCTTCTAAATACAGTAGGCTTTTTTCCTTCCACACACAGGTGGAAATGTTTTTAAAATGAAATTTCCAAAATACACCTCTCCCTCTCCGTCTCCTTCCCTCTCTCTCCCCTTCCCCTCCACCCACACCCACACCCACCGCCAGCCTCCACCCCTCTCCCTCTCTCTGGTCTCTCTCTTTCTCCCCCTCTCCCACCCCTACAAACTCCACTCCTAGTACCCATTCCCACAAACCCTAACCCTAACCCAAACCTAAACCTCGCCCACAGCCACTCTGCAGGCAAAACAATCTCACCCTTCCTAACAACGACGATGATGCCAACAGAATCCCCTTCCAATTCCTCTCCTCTTCTTCCATCTCCATCATCACAAGCCCTTGCTATATCATCCTCATCCCTGCGCCGAGTCAAATCGGGAAAAGCAGGTAACCACGCATGAATGTGAGGAAAGGGAGGATCTTTCCCTAATTCAGCAAAACTACATGACGTCAACGACGACGGAGAAGCCGTTTTGCGCCGTGTCAGACCCCATCCCAGACTAGCTCGATTAGTTTTAATTAAGAGAGTGCTTAGTTTTAAGAAGTTTAGTATTCGTGGGATTAGAATAGTATTTAGTCTTGGTGTTAGTTTTGGAAATCTTGAGAGCGTTTGTTGAGTCAGACACACTCAGGGAGGCCCTGAGTGTACGTGTAAGCATGGGAAGATAATCATAGGTTTCTGATCTGTTTATGATTTGATTTATCTTGAGTGGTTTTAGTATTTACTTCGATTTTCGTATTTAACCCGTCAGTGTACGAAACCCAGAAATCTGTGTTTTTAATCAAAAGGGTAGGATTTGTCTTTTCCACCCAAATCTGGACACGATTTTCGAAATGTCGAAACCATGTTAAAAATATACTTTTTGGAAACTAGATTTTTCATGGATCATTTTATCCTTCTTCGTTGACCTTGTTTTAGCCATTTGAAGTTCCAGACTCCAAGGGGCCCCACACCCAGGCCATATCAATCTCTTTTCCCTCTTCACTCTCACTCACTTTGCATTCTCGTGGACTTTCTACCGTGCTAGAGCTTGAGGACTTCTTCTTCCTCTTTTTCTCTCCACCTTCTCCTCCTTGAAGCTCAACCATTTGAACTTGGATAGAAGCTTGGATCTCACCATCGTCCTCCTCACCTTCCAAGCTCTCCGTTGGACCTAATTGTTGGGCGTTTTCAACCGACTAGCTATCTTTCTTCTCCATTCCTTCTTGTTTGGTCATTTCTAGGTAAGAGCTTCATCAATCTCTTTAATGGAGTTCATTTCTTTTCCTCAAGACCTTGTTTTTCATGTTTACAAACCCGTTTTTTCAAAATGGGTTCCTTTGCTTTCAAATGTTAGGGTTTCGAAGTTCTTTTTTTTTTTTGGGTTTTTGTAGATTTGACTTCATTCTTGAGTAAAGCATTTGAAGAAGGTTTGAATCTCTAAGGCAAGTTATCCTTTTAGTTTCTCTAATGAATGTTTGAGTATGGATTTCATCTTTTGCCCAAATGTGATTTTAGGGTTGTTTTTGTATTCATATAAAGGTGACGTTTTGTTTTGGAAATCCATTTTTAGCTTGCATTTATGTGTTTTAGCATGATTTGAATGTATTTGATTAGCTCAAGTTTACTTTAGCTGGATTTGTATTGTTTTGGAGAAGTCAGTGACAGAGATCGGCAACTGGAGCGACCTGTCCCGAGCTGGCGGTCAGCTGGCGGTCACCTCGACTGCTAGCCGGATGGTGATCGGCGACTAACCGACCCAGTTGCGGTTAGAAATCTAAAAGGCGGCAAATTCTGGTAGCCCTGGCGGGTAGCCGAAGATTTGACCACGGCTAACCCCAAGGGAACCGTCAGGTAACCGAAAACTCGCGGTTAGAATCCCAGAGTTCTATAGCAGAATGGGTTCTGACGGTCAGCTAACGGTCAGCTGGCGGCTAACCGCCTTGCACCTCCGCGGCTAGCCGACAGGTGACCGAATATTTTCGGTTACATTTCCAGAATGCTGTTATTTTTCTGTTTGGGACCCAGTGGTCAACTGGCGGTCAGCTGACGGCTAGCCGATCTGCTTTTCTGCGGCTAGCCGACAGGTGACCGCGAGTCAACCGAAATTCAGTTTTTTTGCCCTTTTGTTGGATTTTCCTTGGGAATGAAAACCAGAAAATGATTAAGGGCTCTTAGCTTGACATTATGCATTGGGACTTAAAATGTCTCCTAGCTTCGGAAGCACCAAATATATTTAATTACGACATTTGAGTGTGTAATACATGAGAGTCAAATAAAAGGGGCTTTAATCGTATGCTTGATGAATTTGTTTAGAATTTCAGTCTTGACACAATGACTATCGTTTTGCACCTGTTTTGATTTACAAGCATCAGTCATGTTTTGAGCGGTTTTAAGAACCAATAAGGGGATCACTTCACAAGTTCAATTTTGCTTTGCCCTGTTTTGACAATTGATTTTCCCTATTTTCGATCTGTCTTGTATATGTTCGCCTGGTTTATGCATTCATGACTTATGATGAACACCACTGAGCTTAGACTGCCCTTTCAATCTGATCAACTGTCTGGGGGTCTTTAAACACTTGGACTTTCTGCAGATTAGTCTATATTATATATACATCATGTTCTGTCCGATAACGCAGCCGGTACCCGGCTACCTTTTATGGTACGGGATCCTGTTTTGCTCTGTTCTGTTTCTGTTTCTGTTCTGCTTTCTCCCTTCATTTCTATATGATGGAGAAAGGATGGGCTGATTGTGGAATTATCAGTGCATGATATTATAAGTATTCTTGTTAGTTCTGCTTATTTGAAATGCATCCTAGTCCTGCAATTGTTTTAAGTTCAGTATATGTTTTTAGAAATATTTCTCTTCTTTCAATAGTTTTATATATATGTATCTAAATTGATTTCTTGCCAAACCGTTGTGTTTGATTCTCGTATTTTTTGTGCTTAGGTGCGGACACCTTTGCCCCTGAGGAGGAGTGTCAGGAGGAGGCTGTTGAGCCACCCCCAGCTCTTGAGTGGCAGCCCAACGACGTCATCTAGGCGTCGGGGGGGTCCTTGAGACGTGCATCTTTTGGGAAGGATTTTATATTTTGATTCTTTTGGGATTGTATTGGCCTTTATTGGCCTCTTTTGGGTTGTTCTTGAAAATATACTTTTGTTATCTTGAAACTTGAATGTAATTGGGTATTGTCCTGTTTATATTTCCCTCTCTGGAATACATGCTTTGATGATTTTAACCAAGTGTGGTTTCTCTATCTTATGTATTATCTTGACGCGATTTGCTACACGCTTCCGCAACCATTGTTTGAGTGAGTTTGTCCCATGTCTTCAGGATCCTCACCGCGGGAACCTGTGGGAAGTTGTGATCGGCGTTTTTCCCCGTCGCGGGCCCGGGCCCCCGATTAGGGGTTGCGACAGAGCGAGACCGGGGAATCCTAGAAGCGAATCGCGGAGGGCTCCGGATCGGAGGAGGGGTTTAGCGATGCGGGAAGCCCTGGGGAAACCGCGGAGGGAGGCGAGATGTTCGAGGGCGGGGATGAGGTCGAGGAGATTGGGAGATGGGGAGAAAGAGAGTGACCAAAGAGAGGGATAGGGGCAGAGGTGGTGGGCGTGGGCAAAGGGGCTAGTGGGGGAAGGGAAGTGGGGTGGTGCGGGTAGTTTGTGGACTTTTAAAAAAAAAATTCACGTGTGTGAATGGTAAAAATCCAAGTGTTTGTTTCTAAATACACAGCTATTTGAACTTTTCACACACAGGTTCTATCCGCACACTGCATAAAAAAATTTAAAATTCTTACTTCGCTTTCCACACACAAAAAACATACCTAAAATGCCCTATCCCCTTTCTCTCTACGCTCAAATCGTTTGGAGCCTTTCTGCCATTGTTGACGGACGTTTGGAGACTCTCCTGCCATTGTCGATGGATGTTTGGAGCCCTCCTCCTTCCTGCTCCTCCCAATTGGCAATATCCTTTCTCCTCCATTTCTTCTTCCTCCTCTATATCTATCTTGGGAGTTTCTAAAATAGTGATTTCGTGGGATGGTTCTTTGAGTTGTCTAAGGCATTTGCTTCCTGTTCAACTTTCTTATATCTGTCTTGACATCTGGTTCTTTGATAGGACATTCGGTTCTTTGAGTTTCTAAAATAGCGATTTTGTGGGATCGATTATTACTAGGCATTTTTATATCCGTCTTAACAGTCGTTGAAAGGAATGTTAAGATTAGAAGTAAAGAGGAAAAGTAGCTCCATCAAACCAAATCTTTCAATCATGTTGATTCATTTCAAACTATGTGAGGTCATTTTCTAAGGCATTTGCTTCCTGCTCAAGAAGGCTTCAAGGAGTTCTTTGGGCTCTTTTCCAAGGAACTAAGATTCATGGAACTACTCCGTTCAGCCTCTCGGGGCTGAACGGAATCACTCTGTTCAACCTCTCATGGTTGAATGGAACCACTCTGTTCAGCCCTAAGATGCTGAACAAACCTAGTACATTCAGCCTCTTGGGGCTGAACAAATCCACTCTATTCAGCACTAAGAGACTGAACAAACCCATTCTATTTAGCCTCTCAGGGACAAACAGAGTGGATCAGTTTCAACGTGGATTTTTTTTGTATTAAATGTTTAATTTATTGTTCTTAATGGCTGATGCTATATTTCAGATATGGATAGGGGTGATGGACCTAGAGTTTGATCGACATCTTCTAACAGGAGACGTCTTGCAAGAAGAGTTAATGATGTTCCTGAAGAACCAAATGTCCCGAACTCCCAGATGGAAGAAGGAAATGAAGATGCAGGTTTTAATGAAAGTTCTGCAGAAGAGATGACTGGACCGGTTCCTAGCGGTCCAGCAAACACTTCATTGTTGTCTAGTTTCCTACACTCGTAGCTGCATATATTTGGCAGGATGAGGTTTGTCAGATTGATCATATTAAGATTAATTTTTTTTATTTATTTTTTCAACATATTCTATATGTTAATACAGAACGCCCCACGCTTAGGTGCTTGAGTCATGGTGGAAAAGTAGGTGTATGGGCATTGAATGTTGAAGGAGTGCAAAATAATAGATTGAAAGAGTTGGTCACCAAATCTGGATTGACTCCACTATTGACCTCATATTACTGATATGTGAATAAAAGTGTTGTGTCAAGTTTTATTGAAAGGTGGCAACTTGAGACAAACATATTTCACTCACGATTTGGAGAGATGCCCATTACGTTGGATGATGTTGCAGTGCCATTCTTCAGATCCCAGTCATAGGCCAGTCTATTTCATATAACGCTAGATTGACATTTGTTGATGCTCAATCATTACTAGTGCCTGCACTGGGAGTTGAACTAGAAGAGGCACATGATGAGCTAGTCTCAGCCTAGGGTTAATCAGTAAGGATGGAATGGCTAAGGAGTAGATTTTCAGACGTTTCTGATGCACATTGGGAGGAGATGATCATGTGTGCAGCCAGAGCTTACTAGTTGTGTTTATTAGGATGTACACTGTTTACTAACAAGAGTGTAGTATGAGTTTCGATCATTTATCTTACACTTTTGACGGACCTGGATATTGTCCGCTCATATGCATGGGGTGCTGCTGCATTGGCATACTTGTATCGCCAGTTAGTATTAGCGAGCTGGTATGGAGTCCGTCAAATTGCTGGCTATGTAACAGTACTTGAAGCATGGGTTTATGAGTATTTTGAAGATATTATGACAAATCCCAACCTCCAATATTCTGTGAGCCAGCCCTAAGCGCACTGTTGGATTCCTCACAGGGAGTCTAGAGAGGCGCAATGTCAACCTTGCAGGCATTACAAGGGAAGATTGACATGATGAGCACTGACAGTGTAATAATATATGTTGTTATTATTCTCACTGTTTTCATATTATGTCAATTAACATGGTATACATTTTTTCATGTTTTCAGGTTACTTGGGATCCATATAATCGTATTAGGTACCACCATCCATTTCATGAGGTTGCCTTCTATAGTGGGTGCATAAAGTGTATGGATGTCCTTGAGCTGTATCATCCGGATAGGGTATTGAGACAGTTCGGTAGGATTCAGAGTATTCCACCTGCACACTTAGCTCCGATCCATGCTACATGAGGTCCAACTGCAGCGCAGTACCATATTGCTTATGGTTATTTGTACGTATCAGATTTGGGAGAGGTCGCACAATCATGTGCTCTCTCACTTGGAGCGGGGTCCGCCAGTGAGACATCCAGCTGATTGCGTACCCGGTTACATGGAATAGTACTCACGAGTTACACATATGATGGTCCAAAATCTGGCTCATCGCTCTACTATTGTTCCACATGATCATGATGATTTAGAGTCTTCAGTATCTATCGACTATCAGCTAGTATGGTTATTCCCTCATCTCAATCATTTATGAATGTACATTCGTTTCATCAAAATGAATTATTCTTAATTTATTTTCTTTTGACATGTCTAAATGCAGCGGAATGAGAATGCTCTAACTATTGCAGATTCAATCATTCAAAGGGGTTATGGAGAGTGCATTCAGGACCCGAATATGCTCTACACTTCTATTGATCAGATTCGCAGATTGTTGCGGGGAGCTTCTATAGAAGAAGTCCAACGTACCTTTCGGAGCCCCCATTTGACATCGGTTACTTACACACGTAGAACCAATACAGGTAGTAATAGATATTGAAGGGTTGAAGTATTTTGAAAGATGGATGCATTTTGTAGGGTGGATCTACTTTGATGGGTGGATTCTATTTTGTAAGCAATTGGATGATGAATACCAATCAATTTAATACAGTTTTAATTCTATTGAAATTTCCATGAATGTTGTATATTTTGATGCTAGTATATCAAAATGAAGATCACCATAATAGTTATGAACATCAATGTCAAGAAGTAAGGTTGCCATTAAAAAAAGATGAGTTTAATACAACATGTCATCATCATACAGGTGGCTACATCATTAACAACAAAAATAAGATCACCCTACAAGTGGCTACATCAGTTTATGAGCTAATAAGGTGATCTCCTCATTCCAACACTATCGTCTCACATGTGGCTATATCAGAAGTGACAATTTCTTTAAAACGTTGTATTCGGTAATGGTACGTGGTTTCCCATCCTTGGGCACAGGTATAACAAAATGCCGCTACTTGTTTGCAATCACCGGAGTAGGATGACCCGGGACCAAGAATACCTCAAAAAAAAAAAAAAAAAAAGAATTTGTTAGTAAATAACATAATCGTATGAGCTAATAATGTATAATGAAAAAAATTTAGGGGCAATACCTCAACAAATGATTGTCATTAACAAAACCTATAGCAATCTCCCTGCGAGAGGCATATGGCAATGGTACTGACCTGAGTGGCAGAAAAGTAAGACATTGTTTCATGCTCAAGTGGTACAAAACAACATTATAATGGGATGATATAAGATGTCCGATGTCAGGCATAGTTATCCAATACTGATAGGGTCGGTGATCCTCTAAAGTTGATAATGTGTCAATAAGTTCTTGAACCCTACTCTACGCCCCATATGACAGCTTGTATTGATCCACGTGAATAACCAACTCTTCTAGTATATCTGTCCTAACCCGTGCCCATCCATCTTCAGTGAGCCCAACCAAAAGCCACAATTACCATCAGTTGCAACGTCCTTTATATGGTGTATATAAGTCCTCAACCCCTCTGGAAATGATTCTATATGAGAAACAAGCCTTGTTGATCCAATCCAAATCAACTCCTCCTTTTGTTTTCTTTTTTATTTGTATCCCAACGATGTTGAAGCACCAAGAACTGACAATGGTGAGATGGATATAGGACAGTTACTATCCTTGGCAGACTGTACCAACTCAAAAGAACTTGGCTCACGTTTGGTACTAGTATCAACCTTCAGAGGTGGTCGACCTCGAGTTCTTGATTTAACTTCTAGTTCCATTAAGAACATGTTGTCTGGCTTTACTAAGTCTCTCAACTTCTTTAAAAGTTGTAACTTTCTTGTATAATCATATTCTTCATTGAACCATTGGGTAAATAACTCTAATTCAGGCATACAATCCAACTCCATACCATAGCTTTTGGGTGCACAATTAGACAACAAATCAAGCTTGCACCAATGAGGATGTACATAATTGAGAGGAATTGGCCGTCTTTCAATAATGTAGCATGCAATCTCACCTGCACATGGTAAACCGTGTGTGCGTCTTATGACACACCCACATGTTTGTGGTCAATACCAATAATATTGGCTCTCTTTGTTTCTACTAATATTTTCTCCAATGCACTTCTAGAAATGTTACTACGAAGCTCCTTAAATTCCGATGGCTTAAAAGTATGTTGAACAATTGTCTTGCATTTCTCAAATGATGCTTTAATGCCTGTATGTTGCAATTCAAGCAAACTGTGTATCTTTGTCCAATTCGATTCAAAGTTACCTTGGCTTGATCCAAGTTGCATCTTCAATTGTGCATGTGCACTCTCAGCCCTATCAAGAAAACATATGGTACAAGGATTAATAATTGACCAAGTAGTTATTATCATTGAGTAAATATTTGTACTAAGTATTCTGGTTACCTGTTCGTTGTAGTATTCTCCAAATGCATATTCTCCAAATACATTTTTATCGATGTGCCATCTGCATAAAAAATTAGTAGCATCAGGAAAAACCATATTTATGGCTTTCATAAGTGCTATCTCTTTGTCTGTGATGATAATAACATTAGGAAGAATACCATCACTAATGATACTACGCAATACACCCAATGTCCATGCGTAGTTATCTTCGCGTTCTGCATGATGGTATGCGAAGCAAACCGAAAAAGTCATTTCAGTAGACATCACTCTGACATTATCAAAACATATAGAAAAGCACGCAACAAGTCTAAGCTAATAGGGTGTGTCCAAAACAAATCAGTGACCGTCTCACTATTGTCACATATCATATGCCATTCAATCTAATTATCCTCCGCTAACTTTCCTAACAGTTGTTGCATCTGACTTCTTCCATCCCACTCGGCGATTTTATGCTTATAACGTGCATTGTAGATAGTCTTCATTGTGCTTGCATTTTATTTTTATTTTTTGCTTCAATGAAACCAAAATCTCCTTTGGTCGAACCATGCTCCTAAACATATCAACCAACAACTTTATTTCGTCCTCTGACAATCTCCCTGCAAATGAGTGTCCCTCCAGATGTTCTGCGGCCGGATGATTATGTACACCATATATAACTTCCAACATCCAATAATCATTTGTGCCCAACTTCTTGCCCTTTAATAAAAATGGGCATCCACATTTCTTTGAACCTGTCTGCTTGATTTTCTTTTTAGTATGACTCTCTTTTTTGGCCATCGAATCTCTAGTGTCCACTTCTTTCACATGCAAGGATAACTCTGGGTTTTTTTCCAATCCCACCCGCATTTGATACCTTAATGACAATAACAAATCCGCTTCTCTTTCCAACACCACGAGCCCATGTGATTAATACTTCCCGACTGTTGAATATCTACATATAATAGAATTAAATAAGATGATAATAACTCATAACGTTCATTTTAAATATAATTCAACTATATTTCTTACCTCTTCAGTGTTAAATTCATGATTATAGACCACTACGCATTCGGAGCGAACTTGATTACACTGTGTAGACACAACATCCTACATTAAAGCATTAATTAATTAGAGAGGAGGGGGAAACATATTTTATAGAATTTGAGAATAAACTACCACTGTTCAGAAGTATCTTGTTGAACAAAAATTTTATGCTTAGTCATATATGGCTGAACAGAATCATTTCGTTCAACCCTATTCAGCTGAATATAAATTTTTTTGTTCAGCCAGATATGGCTAAGCAAAATTGATATGTTCAATTATATGAGGCTGAACGTTGACAGTTTGTTCTGCACTGAAAGTTTGAACATTTCGTGGGAACAGAAAATAAAAAACGCTTTACAAGCTTCGAAAAATGCTGAAAAATAAAAAAAAAAATTAAAAATAAAAAAAAATAAAAAAAAAACTCACCTTCTCACTGCTATTATGTTCGGGAACTACATTGTGCTTGTTAGTTTGCTCATCCATTAGACAAAAAAATGATATTGAGAGTGAGGTTTCACTAAGAAGTAATGTCTAACAATGGTGGGATATGATGAGAGAATAGAATGTGATGTGAAGGGAAGAATGAGATTGGCATCGTGTGAAATGTGATTGTCCTTTTTGGTCCTTTTATAGAGGGATATAAATGTATTAAAAAAGTTTTTAAAAAAACTGTGTGTGAAAGGTTCAAATCACTGTGTATTTAGAAGCTCTCATTTAGAAGCCTCATGTTTTAAGGGGATAGACCATTTCCTATTTTTCTTGGACAAGTTTACCCTCATGTTATTTACAAAATGACAATCTTGCCCATATATAATGAATTCCTTCCTCTCATTTCTCTTCCTCGTAACCCTCTTCAAGCACGCAGCTTTTATCACTCTCCCTATACACCCTATTGAAATACCATATTCATCTCATTTTTCTTGATCAATAAGAAAAAATCGATGTCCCTGAAATCCTAAAATGAAGAAGACTACACATGAAGGGGGAAGTTCTTCCGACTTTTCTTTCATGTTTAATCGATGATGATGCTTTAGAATAATTATTTTTAATGATTCCTGGTGGGTTGAGTGATTGCAAAACCTACAACAGACTTGAACTTCAATGAATGGGACATGGGTGGGTTGATATTTCTTGGTATCTTGTTTGTAAGAGATGTTGGGTGGAAAATTTCTTATTTCTGCCTTTCTTTCTCATGACGGTTAGGAACAGACAAATCAAAATTCTCACTTCGAATTCGGGACCTCAACATCCTACTGCTCATGGTTATGATGATTCCTTCTACATTGGTCGAAATTTTGCAAAAGGATCATTAAAAATGATGGGGGTCATTTTCTTACGGTCACCTATACATCTCGATAACCCCATTTATTATCAAATTCCATATATTTACCTGCACTTTTTCCTACTATCCATACGGTCGAAAAAAGTCACCACATGTGATGTACCACTAATTAAACTTGACTAAAAGTTAAAAATAATAATAATAAAACAATGAATGTGACTTTGAGGATTTGGTTTTACACAAGTAAAGATTATTTATAGCTATATATTGTTCTATGCATTTGTTTTTCCGATTCTATAAGACTCCACATTTTTGTTTTTAGTGCAGCCAATTGCAAAAGGTAAGCAGTGAATCTTCTTGTTATTTTGATTGAGATTTATGGACTTATGGTTTTTTGGAATAAAACCTTTCGATTGAAGCAGGATTGCAAGTGGGAGGAGGTGATTTGAGTTGGGTTGGAATTGAGTTCAGCAGAGGAGGGTTTGTGTTTGGAATTGGGTAAAACATCTTGGTACTTTTTGGACATGATTGCAAAATGATGGCAAAGGAATGGGGTAGAAGGAATTGGATTTAGGAGCATGGCATCTTATAGAATGGTTGAATTTTAAGTAGAATACCACCACTTTTAATGTGTTTATTTAAGTTGTTCTCAATTGGTATGGTGATCTTTATGAAGATAAACAAATATCTAAATACTTAAACACTTTATAACGAATGTGGTAATCAAATTTTATAATGAATTACATTTTTAAAAAAAAGGACAGCAAACGCCCTTTTAATAAGCTCTTATCTTGTGTTGACCAAACATGTTTTTTAAAATAGATCTATTTGAATCATACATACTACAATTTTCACCAAACAGTCTATTCATAAAAGGGTTTATTTTAAACAGACTATTTTGAATAAATATGTTTGAATTGAATCTATTTCAAACAGATAAGACTTGCCAAACAAGCCATTTTAGAGCTTTACTTGATCTCATACAACCCTTAAGAGGTACCTCTTACCGAAATGTACCCACATGTATAGAGGAATCTTTAGGCGAGCAAATACAAAAATTACTTAGTTATGAATATAGCCCACTTAAAAAGACTTCCTATCATAAATCCAAACACGCATGTCATCAACCCATGTTTTTACACCAGTCCGAAAGGAAGTGACATTTTGATTGAAGTAAGAAAACATGCATTCTAAAATCATAAAACTTGAGGGCCACGGATCAAGGAGTTAAGATAAAGTGACGGACATGAGATTTTCGCAAAAAGTGGGTTACATCAAGATCTTTGAGTCCCCACCTTCCCATGAATTGATGTGGCCTGAGTGCACCCCATCTGAGCATCCTAACCCTATCATCTAGGCCCACAAGTCAACTTTCTACGATCAATCTAAATGTGATACGCACATCTACTATTCCTACATGTCATTGATCCCATGTTTCATACATTATTTCGAATGGGACTCATCATTGAATTGAAATTGAGAAAAAAATGATACATTCTAAGAATTTTAAACTTGAGGGCCCCAAATCAAGTTATTAAGATGATCTGATAAAGGACTTGAAGTTTCTTCATACAGGAGGGTTGCATCCAAATCTTTCGATCCTCACCTTCCCATGAATTGATGTCGCCCTAGATGGGCCCCTCAAGGGTGTGTTCAAATTACTTAGATGATCATATGTGCACCTAAAATGTTTTCAATATTATTTCCCTCTTCGGTAGAGCCTCTCCGTGCAAACCTCATGCGACCCCCTTGTGAGGCCACTACAATTCATGGGAAAGGTGGTGGTTGAATACTCTCAATTATGCCTACATGTGCAAGATTCCAACTCCGTTGGATCATCCTAACCCTTTTGATCTATGGCCTTCAAGTTAAACAAATTTAGATGCATCACTTTTTTAGGATTTAAATCCAACATAACAGTTGGGTGAGTGTCAAACTTGGGATTCTGCGAGTTCTTTGAGGGGAAGGGGGGAGTGTAAGGGATTGGATTGATCATAGGGGTCCCATGTATTGGAGAGGAGGGCTCTGCATGATGTCTTTCATGAGAGACATCCTTACTTGAGCCTCAGCCACATATGAGTTAGGTTTGGACAGGATTCAATTTTGATACTAGAGTTGGACTAAGGGTGGTATAACTCCGGCTTGCCTCATTTATAATTACTTCAAAAAAATTATAATGAATCTTGATGTAAAAGTTCTCTGTGGTTTAAAAGTTAGAGCAGACTTTTAAAAGATTAAAGAAATGAGAGGTGGCGAGTTTCAAATCCTCATCTATACATTTGGGCTCTATTTAAAGTCAAAGTTGAGGAAGAATTCAAAATCATTGGCATTAAAAAAAAAAAAAAAAAAAACCAATAGTAGAAAGGTGTTGCAAAAGAGAGCATCTCAATCCAACGGCGAATACAAATCTAATGAGTGTTTAAATGGGCCGAGTGCCTATTCAGGGTGATAGCAACTATAGTGGGGCTTGGTTGATCATAGAGCCATGGTACTATTCAAACATATGTATGATTATAATAATTAATAAACAAAATGGCTAATTGAGTACAATGTGCTCCAAGCTGATCCACCAATCCAAATTTCATCCAGCTTTTTAAATTTAGGCCCCACAGAAGCCCAAGTTTTAAAAGGCCTCCACTCTAACTTCACTTTTACTCCAGCGGCTCAAGTGGGTTAGGGTTTTGTTAGCATATGAGCCTATGGCCCACATTTGATGGCCACAAAAGAGCTTGATAGGCTCGTTGCTTTTAGGTGATTGACTTCTTCTATGACTCCTCTCCTTTTCAGGTGTAGAACGTTGTAACGAATCCGGATGTTAGTTTCCCCGAGAAGCTCGCATTAGATCGTTGGGGTTATGCGATAAAAACAAACCCTTGATTCATGAATATGTAACAAACATAGAACAATCTAGAAACTTGAGTCTTCTCGGCGATCTCCAGCCCAACGGTATCGGAGCTACAAGTTCTGCTTCTTTCAATTTGGAGGATACTGAACCGCCTGCATCTATTTTGTTGTTCTACTCCTTTTTTTTTTTTTTTTTTTGTTTTTTTCAAGTTCAATGAAGCCAAGGGGAAGACCTCAAGTAAGGGAAGAGGGTTCCTGGCACAAATCTCAATAAGTTGGGGCACGTGGCACCATCTTCCTGAAGTGATGAAGGCCTAAATATCTCAAGTACAATACGCAATCAGTCAAACCAAGGACAACCGTCTCTCATAATAGGGGCAGTCTCCATCTCTCCTTATTTTATTATTATTATTTTCTCCACTTTTTGCTTGAATAGTCACATCTCTATTTGGCTTGAAACACAAGTTTTTTTAATTTTTATTTTCCATTTACAATTGTGATTTAACCAATTTGTTTATATTAGCTAGTTGTGTATTGCTCGGTTGTTTGTTGGATTTCATGAATATTTCATTACTGATTGATTGCTAATCCTATATATATATATATATATATATATTTGCCATATAAGTGCTTGTCTGATTTCTCTAACTATTATTTAAAAACATTGTTTAGATATATATTATATTGTATTTTGAACCATATGGCTAGATCTGTAGTTGCTGCTGAACTTTCAAATATTGAAAAATTAAATGGTTTGAACTTTGACATATGGAGAAGAAAAATAGAGTATATTTTAATTCAAGATAGGATTCCATATATCCTAAAATCAGAAAAACCAATATTAAGTGCAAATCCTACTATAATTGAAATTAAGAAATGGAAGAAATTTGAAGAAGATGATCAAATTGGACGAAGTACCTTACTAGCTTTTATGCAAAATGATTTAGTTAAAATTTTTGAAAAATACACAACTACAAGAGAAATGATGGAGGCACTCGCACAAAAATATGACAATACTTTTGACACTCATATTCAATTTCTTTTAGAACAATATAACTCCTGCAAAATGAAAGAGGGAGAGAGTGTTATAGATCATGTCAATAAAATGTTAGTAATGGCGTAAGATTTAGCTGAAGCAGGGAATATCATTTCTGAAAGGATGCAGATTTCAACTATTCTAAATAGTCTTCCTTCTTCTTGGCAAATGGTAACTGTCTCCTTTAGGCTTCATCCCCAATCTATTAGGTAATGTTTGGATCGTTTTAAGTTTGGGTCTTAATGTCTTGTGTCTTAAGCGCTAAGACAAAAAAACTAAATAAGATTGTTTGGTACGCAATAACATGTCTTAAGCGCTAAGACGACTTGTTATTTAGGACGAGATTCATCTTAATTCTAGGAGCTCGAAATTCAGCTCCTGGAATTAAGACCCCAACATCTTAAGCAGTAAGACAGTTCAGGAATTTAAAATAATTTTAAAATTCTCATAATAACCCTCACCAATATCAACAGGTACAGTAGCATTTTTTATTTTTTATTTTAATTCATTTACATTTTCATTTTCAATTTTTTTTTTTTGAAGTTGCTTTTTTAAAAAAAATTTGATTCTAACTTTTGGATTCGAATATGTTTCTAAAAATATGCAGCAATTATGTCTAGAATTGCCCCCTTATGCTCATGTGATGGGGGTCCAATGAAGAGATTCAGGACAAATACTGTAAAAAATCGTGCAAATGGTTTTACAAATATCCAAATTTTAAGGTAAATTTCATACTAATTTTTTAATGATTAATAGTATTCTAAACTACTTATTTTTCATTTTGGCAGAACCATAAAAGGAGCATTTAAATGGGACAATGAGACCAATAAGTAAAAGTTTTTGTTTGTATGCTCCAAACTTTTCAAGTTAAAGGGAATCACCGCCAAGTGCAAATAGTTCTAGATGTGGACTCAAAAGTGGTTTTGTGGCTTTGGTTATTATTATTATTTTTTTTTTCATTTTGGTGGTCGTTATAGTGATGTGTCTTTAGTCCTTTTATAAGCAAACTATTAGTAAAGGTTATGTAATAATGTTGGTGATTATGACATGAAACATGCATTATGATAGCTAAAACATGATTTATTTATTTTTTTTAAGTTTAAAAAAACGATTATAGAGTGTACTGGGCATTGTCAGAGTTTAAAAAGAAACAAATTTGGATTGTCACAGATGTTTTTCAGGCTTAAAACCATTTTTTTTTAAATGGCAGAAATTACCCTTAACTTAAGACATGAATAAGATGCATTACCAAACAGTTTTATTCAATTCAGATCTCATAGCGTTCTGGTGTTGCCAAACGAGCTTATTACAGAACAGCTAATCAGATCTTAAACTCGCAGATCTAATAAGATCTAATACTCACAGATCTTTTTCAGAAAGATTAAGATGTCAAAAAAATAAGACGATCCAAACAAGGCCTTAGTCTATTAGAATTACCTATGAAACTTGCACTTGAACAAAAACATATAGAAATGAATAAACAACCCGATATTCTAAAAAAACAACCAGCTTTTCCAAATAAACAACATGATTTCTTAATGGTCAGTGATGATAAATACCCTAGAAATAAAGATAAGAAAACTTTTCCTAGAAAATTCAATAGAAATAAACAAGGCTTTAAAGTTAAAGGTAGGAGGCCACAATTTTCTAGAAATAAACCTAATACATACCAACCTGTTTTGTATGTGACAAGGTTGGACATATGAAGGCAGATTGCTGACATAATAAAGATAAAGATCGAGACACAAATGGACAAAGAAAATCACATTCTGAAGGCAGCTCTTCAAGGGAACGCAAACAAGTTGTCTGTGTGATCTCTGAATGCCTTCATGCTAACTTTGATCATGACAGATGGTAGGTTGAGTCTAGTGCAAATCGCCACATTACTAGCTCAAAAACATGGTTTGAAGATTTTAAAGAGATCCAACCTGGAGAAAAGAAGATCTTTATAGGAAATAACACCTATTCAGATATACTGGGTGTAGGATCATGTAAACTAGATGTTGGATCTTTGGATTTCATATTCACTGAAGTTTATTATGAGCCGAGTATGAGGAAAAACATTGTCTCAGTCCCCTTACTTGTTATTAAGCTTTGATGTACGTTTCCAATCAAAGAAAGTAACTATCGGAAAATGTGGCAGCATATTAGCTTGGGGATATTTGGTAGAAGATCAAAATGTATTTATGTTAAATGTAACTCATAATGATAATAATATAGTTTCTTCATCTTCTGCTTATATTGAGGGTTCCCCAATGAATTATTGTCTACATATTGATGCTTATACATGGCACTTAAGACTCGGACACATAGGAAAAGAAAAAATTAAGAGGCTAATGAACATGGGGTTGATTCCAAAATTGGACAAAATAGATTTTGAAACTTGTGAGCATTGTTTGTCTCGAAAGATGACTACTTTCCCTAAAGGTAAAAGTGCAATGGAATTTTTGGATTGTATACATTCAGATATCTGTGGACCTCAGGAAGTTAAGACTCATGGAGGGAAAGAATATTTTATAATATTCATAGATATTATACATTCAGCTATCTGTGGACCTCAGGAAGTTAAGATTCAGTGGGAAAGAACAAGTGCTATAGCCATCCAATTTTTTCTTTTACAAATATTAGCCACATGAAGCACAGAAATATCTACCAAATACACAAATACACCCAACCAACCAAAAACAAAAGACCAAATGCAGCCAAAGAGATCAAGAATACACAAATACACCTCTTCCTCGGCCTCTGCCTCTTCCTCTTCCACCATATGCACGTCCACCACCCCAGGCTCCATCTCCATTGAACTCTATCACCCCATTGCTATCCCTTGTAGGAAAAAAGCACAAAGACATGTTCACCAGATGAAAGAATATGAGGGTGTCAATTACGAATATGGCAATGTTGTACAGCAATACCAATATAGGCCTTGTTGCTATCAGCACAAAACATGAAAGCAAAAGCCCCAACTTTTTAAGCTTTTACAAGAGCTTTTGCACATAAATGAATTCCTTAATTATCATAATTGAAGACACCACAGCTAGTTCAATCAATAGGGCACTGAGGATAAGGAGTGGTGATGGTCATGGAATTTCGCCCACATCACATTTGCTCATCCCAAGGTTGGGAGTATGGGATTGAAAATCTGACTATTCTAGAACCTTATTTTTAAACAGCCCAAATGATGGCCTCAGGATACCACGCAAGTGAGCACGTGTATCGAATGGAAAATGAAATTGATACCTTGTTAAATGGCCCAATCTTTTTCCTTGAAAGTAAAGGAGAAACCAACCCTTTTTTTTAGTCAGTAGTTTGCTTCTGTATTTATGTTGATCCCTCTGATGGAATCTAAAGGATTTCATTATTTGCAAAACCTCAGAAAGGCATTTTGGATAATTTACAACATTCATCAGCCATAAAAAGTAAGTGTTATCTTTCTACTTGAGCATTTGTGTAAAATACCTGTACCCCTTCCTCTACCCCCACGACCACTGCCCCGCACAGCAGGTGAGCCATCTGGATTAAAGTTGGTCAAAAAAGTATGAATGCAAGACCTGATCAGCAAATAAAGCTCAAAAGTATTGGATGAAAAATAATGTCGTGGACTTACCTCCTTCATATTCTAATTCATTCTATGGTTTCACCTGATCAACTGGTATAGGTGATTGATATCTACACAGGAACATAAGTGTCCAAAATATGACTGAACAGAAAAGATAACTAATCCATTAGGGAAAAAAGGGCAGGCATTGCATACAGCACATGCTATTAATGAAGTTGTGAGTCTATTGCCACAAGATTATCCTGCATCATTGGGCAAGAATAGAAATTTGTAGACCAACTCTCTCTAATACATACAGGGATGTGCACACATGTGACACATTAATGTCATTCATGTCCATGTGTTTCAGTCTGTCCATTAACAAGAGCTCCAGACTAGTGTGTTTCAAAACTCAGATTCGGCCCGACTCACCCATGATTGGGTTGAGTCAAGTCAGGTCAATTCCCTGTTTTTTTCTGCTAATAATATAGAGAGAATATTTCTAATGTAGCAGTATTTTTAACATACCACCAATATTTTTGACAATGAGACAATCCAATCATAAACAAATTCGATAAGAACATACAATGCATGTGGAGATGAAACCCATCAACATTACATCACAAAGGCATTGACCAAAATGTAGGTGTTATATACTTCAAAAAGGTAGAAAGTTCCATTAATTACCCTTTGGAGGATGAAAGTTCCATTTATTACCCTTTGGAGGATGCATCTAGCTCTTTCCTGGACAAAGTGATTGGGATCATGGATACATGACGAGTAGTCTCAAGACTACAACAAAAGCAAAATCATTTCACATATCATGCCCAGAACTTTTTTTTATAGACAAGATAATTTTATCAGACAGAGAGCTGAAACTATGTTTTTATGACCCAAAATGTTGACCAAATTCAGTTAGTTACTAGGTCAGATAAAACATCAAACTTATGAGTCAACCAAGCATGCACATTGAGTGAGTTAATTATTAATTTTAATCATAACAAACTATAGAATAACATTTAACACACATATTTATCTTGAAAATCACACACCTTGCTGAGAGAACAGTAAACATTTCACTTGTTGTGGAAAGGAATGCTGAAGGACAATAAACGCGTTAAAGACAAACCATAAGTTCAACCAATGGCATTAAGAGAGTTCCATAAGCATGTTATTCTACAATGTCCATTATGGAGTTCTCTAAAGTTCCCAGAAGATATAATTGTAAATCCCAGAGGTGCATTTGGCTGCCCCCACATTTCAGGTGGCCAGGGTTTACTCTACCAAAATTGTCAACTAATTAACTTCAAGTCAGATGTTGAAGTTATCTGATACCATTACCAATTTGCTAAAGTAACATGATAGTTTAGGATGCAGTTTCAAAAGAAGTGTAGAATGTAGACAGTAAAAATGCAGCTGAACAGATGCCCTGTCCCTTTGACCATGGGTACCCAATCCCATACTGATGTTGGAGTACTGAAGCACTTATAAAAAAAAAAAAAAAAAAAAGATAATTGGTTTTGAGTGCACCCTAGCCACCCCCAATAAGATTTTGAACTTTATTATTTATGGAGCCATGAAAATAACATCAATGATGGAAACATTGCTAACGGGATAATATAGGTCATGATGATATTTGAATAATATTCGATTTTTGGTTTTTTAACAGAATACTATCAGTAAAATACCATTGAAATAAATAATTTTTTAATTAGTTAAAAATAAAATAGAGAAAATAAAAACTCATTCATTCAAAATATCATACTGGGCATGTTAAGATGGTTTCAAGAAAATGTTGTGATTCTCTCAAAATTAAAAAAAAAAAAAAAAAAAAAAAAAAAAAAAAAAAGAAGAAAATGTTGTGATATTATTGTGATAAATATAAATATCACCTCCATGTGGCACGCTATAAAATGTAACAGACCACCAATGTAAACGAATAAATTCACAAAACCGAGCAATATTAGAACATCAATCCAAAACCTAACATCACCTTAAACCTAAATAAGGAGATAAAGAGGTGCAATATAAGCTATCAACCATGTTCTCGGCATGTTTTGTTTGGATGGTGTCAAAATTGGTTAAAGCAGATACTTATTCAAACTTTAGAGCAAATAAGGTAAATAAAAAAAATAAAAAAAAAAGAGGGCATTTTAACCCATCTGATTCAAGCTGCCAAGCTAGGTTAAAACAGGTTATGCAATGTTTAAAACATGCCCATAAAATTCATAGAAGAAACATACAGTATAAATCCCCCATATAATCTTAAGCTATGCACAATAATCCTTCATAAATGATAATTTCCAAGTACAAAATCACTACTGAGTTTTAACTGATGCACGGGCAAAACCTATGAACTTAAATGCAACTAGGGAAGTTTCTAAACTAAGGACACAGCATCAATGGGAGGATAACTCGAAGCTTCTGAAGGTAGGTACTGCCAATTGAATTTTAAATGGAGTTCATTAAGCCATCCATGTTCGACAAGAGTGGGCCATATATTAAAAGCATTGATGGAAGTCTTTATAGAAGTATGACTGATCCAATGGGGAGCTAAGATAATAACACAACATTTATTACATAATGGACTAAGCACAAAGAGCTTACCAAAGAAGGCCTTCTTCCAGTGGCTCCCACATGTCAGTTATACCAGTAGATGCAATCAATGTGTTTTGATGGAGACCAGCAATCCTTCTATGAGAGAACAAAATGGACGTATGCAGTAAAAGAACCATTCTCATATGAGCATCTCCCATAAATTACAGTAGTACCTATCTAATACAGACAGCAGGAACAAAAAGAAACTTTACAAGAATTGTCAATGAAATACACATTTCACAAGTAGCACACCTTAATTAGTTCTGCAATCATCACAGACCCCTGATACTTTCCATAGTAAGGCTAATTTGCCCAATCAGATTTCAAAGCTGAAAAAAAGAAGAAAGAAAAGCTGAATATTCTGAAGCATTAGCAGGAGCTCTCCAATTTCCAGGATTGGCTGGAAAGAAAGTAAAAATTTAAGGTTAATCGGCAATTGTTGAAGGAGAAACTGATGACATATTAATAACCCATGAACAAATCTGCTAACTGCTGCATTTCTTATTTCGTTTTGCAAGTTACAATTACTGAGAAGCAGTTGAGTGCCCTTTTGCAGAAAGATGTAAGAAGGAAATAATGTTAATAAAAAGCAATAAATCTCATTCACAGGTAACAGAACAATAAATTAGCAAAAGAAATAAAAGCAAACGCATTCACATTCAATCCTCTCAGTACCTTGACATGATTCTTAGTAGCTCTTGACAACAGGTTCCTGTAAAAATCATCAGCAGAGCTCAAGGACTTCCCCTGTTCTCTTGCCAATACATATAGGGAATCCCTAAATCTTGTTGCAATAGGAGTTGCTCTCCTGAAAAGGGCTAGCAGATCAACCCTCCATAAGTAATGAAAAAGAAATCCATCTGATGCACTTTCTAAGGTAGGCAATTATAATTTGGACTTTGATGACAAATTCACTGTGAAGGGCCAGCAAATCCCCAAAAACAAGACTTCTAAAACAAAAAGTAAAAACATGTTTGGTTAGCTTTGATTTCTTTGGAAGTTAAAGATAAATACATACAATTTATTGAGAAGAAGATGATATGATGCCAACAAAACATGGCAATCTGGCATATGAAGAGCTAAATGTAATAAAATGAAAAGTTGAACAAAACAACAGACCTCATAACTGATATTTAAACAAGCAAGTTTTATCATAATTAGCACCACACAATTATCCAAAAATGGGTTCAGTCCACAGCCCAATCATTAATAACATCAAAAGTCCTGAGATGACGATCACAAGTAAAACAGATCAAGATCCATCCACAACAACCCATCAACTAAAACAGATCCATCCTACTTCAACATTGTTTAACATCATTATCATAAATCTAAGACTGAAACATCTTTTGCCTAATCATCAATCTGCTCCCTGCAACACAAAGAAAATAAATAATTAAATTATCTTCTTACAAATCATATAATGCAAAACCATGGTAATATTAAGTAAACAATAAATAAGTATTTTTACCCCTTCGGAAGGATCCTGTCGCTAGGTAGATAACCATTGTCTCATCTCAGCAATAATGGCATGCATCAACTTCATCTCTTCTAAATGTGCACGCTTCTCTTCTTCTTGGTTCTTCTTCCACTCCTCCATTTGACACTTATCTTCTTCGTAGTTCTTTTTCCACTCCTCCATTTGACGCTTCTCTTCTTCTTGGTTCTTCTTCCACTCCTCCATTTGTTGGAGTTTTTCATGCATTGAGCTTAGTTCAGTCTGCACCTCATCAAAAGCGGCCTGAGATTGGTGCGATGTGGAGCCAAAGACTGAAGTGGGCATTGGACCTAGCCCATATCTACATACATGACCATGCCGCTCTACACCCATCACCTGAGTATATATATCATCACCTATGGAGCTAGAAGATCCCCCTTCTTGGGCAGCACTTAGTTCCTTAAACTTTGACTGAACTGAAAAATTAATTAGTGTCATTATACACAAATTGAGGCTTATTGTTAAAATTATCAACTGACGTACAATGATTTCCATTGATTTCTCATCAACAGGATGTTGGAAGTAGGTGGGCCTCGTGGATAGATTTTCAAAACTTTTGACCCACTTGACTCAGGGATCAAGTACCCATAAGGTCAAAAACCCAATCCAGGATCCATGTCCTCAATCTCAGCCATCATGATCAATAAATAAACCTATAAAGAAGATAGAACAGCAACCAACAAACATCCATAAAATCTACAACATGCAATGAAGTAGATTATACCTTTGAAGCTCGGTTGTGCTCTAATGGAGAAGTTGCGTCTTTCTTTGATGATGAAACTCTTTCACTTATCAAATAGGAATCTCCAACACCTCTTAGCCTTCCACGCTATGACCCGAATCAAATCTCTTTTCTCAAGAAGATTGGTGGAATCTCCAAGAGAAAACCCAACTCAAAATTCCAAGGAACTAGAAGAGGAAGAGAGAAGTGCAACAATTGCACAAAAGGGCTGGACATTTTCTACTCCAATTGATGGACGTCCAAGAGAGATCTATTCCCTTTTATAACCATTCAAGCCTCCTCCTTTCCTAATTGAAATAGAAGTCTCACTTCCACAACAATTAATAAGTATACTATTACCACTATTAGAAGTCCTACTCCAAATAGAATTAGTAACTTTCTAATTCCTTCCTTTTAGAGTTCAAGTATGATTAGTATCTTTCGAATAACTTGGACTAGCGTGGGGACCACTAGGGATTCCATAGAAAGCTGGCTCCAACTGGGACACTCGACCCCACATCTCATGTGCAATCCGGGCCCACGGTTAATTGCAAATAACACCACTATATAAATGCAATTGCACTCCAGTCTTAGGAATAAATTACAATGAAGACCCTAAACTTCCCAATTACCACAAATAGGCCCCTCTATCAATATCCATGGATCAATTGGAATAAATCTGTCTCTTCCAATCTTAGTTCCACATCTTATTATCCTTGAGTCCCAATTAATCACTGTGATCATCAGTACGATCCAATTAACTCTTAATCGAGATGGGTGCACACTTACTAATAACAAATCCATTAATTTACACAAGGGGATAATAAAGATAAATTCCATCTTGAACAATCAATGTTCCCACAATCCTACTACCACATACCCAAGACACCGAGGTGTTGACCTACAGTTGGCCTCACTCATTGGCGATTCAAAGCAAATGAATAGATAGAAACTTGAGTTCATCAATGTCTCAGGATTGAAAGCCTATTGCTAGGGAATTATGAGAGCATACCTTATTATTGAGACGGAATTACATAAGGTGCTTCTCATGGTCCTTCAATACATCCAATGTACCAGCACCATGATCCAGAATCTTACATTCTGATGATCGAGACAAAACACACTATCTCATAGTGATCACAGTGCTGCAACCTTATCAGATGAGATGCCCAGTCTCATCACCGGTTGTGAAGATATTTAAGTATAAGATTTGTGACATATGTCTCCCGTGTGTGGATCTCATCCATACACATATCACATCTAACATACTAATGGGACCCAGTTCAACTCATGAACCATTATGTCATATGTATTGGTTATGTGCATTAAGTAATAAAATAACATTCATCTCATGAAAGTAAAGTATGATTTTATTGATAAATAAAGAAATTAATCAATTTATCACATCAACTAATGGATTGAGTCCATACAATCTAACACAGGAGTCCTGTCCTTCCGACTATGGGTGCGAATGAATAGATCCGCCCGAGAAGGTATACTCCCATCAGTCCTGCTCCGAGTCTATCCATGTACAAAGTTAATTTCATTACAGAGTTGAATGTCAACGTAAATTCTAAAATAATAAATAATATATTGAACCCATATACCTCCTCATCTCTATGTCAAGCAAAACTCTTAGTCCCCCCCCCCCCCCCCAGTATGTCTAAGTTTTTGGGAGCTACGATTGGCCTTATTTTTCGAAGCCACAACCTACATATATTCAACAATATTGCAACAACTTAAAGACACGAGCAAAAAGGACTCTTTCACTAAAACATTTTAACAATGGTTTCATACCTGAACCTCTGGATTGCCCCAATATTGTACAAGCCAAGCTCAATCTTAACTAGAAACGTTAGGGAGTCTGCTGAAGTCGTTCCTCATCTATATTCCATGAATAATAGTACTTATCGTTAATGTCATTTTTATAATCTCTGTATTTCTTTCCTAAACTTTGTAGAACCCACTTTTTCCTCTCATCATCAACCACCGCGTAGTCCTGAGATTCAAGATTAAGTAAGGATCACAATAAGTAATTAACTAAAGAATGGAGATGTACTAGTATGCAAAAATAAATGGTTCATTACTATTTACCTGGATATGCTTCCACATTTTCTCTTTTGCTTGCTCTGGAACGTCAGCCCATTTCGTAACCTATAATGGTGCATTACCAGGTGTCCTTACAATTATTCCGCATAATGTGGTGAAAGGCCTAGCATTATCACCTATAGGTTGCCATTCTACATTGAACTGCACAATTAGTTTATCATCGGGCAGCCTATTAAACAACTAAATACCTCGATTGCTTCCTCGAGTCCTCTTTTTCCCACTGGTAGGATCTATTGTCAGAGTTTAAGAGTTGATAACCGATACAATACTAAAGAATAATCTGGTATCATTAATCAATCAAATTTAAGTCATCTTACTTGAACTACTGCCAATCCCCCCAACCTCTGTACGGGCAGGCTGACTCTGGATCTCAGATGACCCCTCCTCTGTAGGCTGTGGATGGGGATGTATGGAGGAACTCTGACTAGATCTGCTTCTGCTTCGACGAATCATGGCAATCTTCTCAATTACCTAAATCACATAATCAAATATAATCCATCAAGAATATGGATTTGAATTAAATAAGTAGACAATAAATAGGCAACAATGTGGTATCAACATTAGAGGTATCAACAAAAGACACTAAATCCCATAAGAATGTGATAGCAAAGAAACAAATTAAGATGGGCAAAATAAGAGTGAAAGCATCATATTTTTAATATATAACTAGGAGGATATTAAGAATCTAAACTCAACTGCATTAACTGCTAGCAATCTTAATCATCACCAACGTCAGTAGAGATATCATCTCCATCTCCATCACCGTCGTCAGTAGAGGTATTATCTCCTACACCATCATCAGTAAAGTCATCTACTTCATGTTCTTGGGTTTGATGAGGAA
The DNA here is from genome assembly GCA_028538565.1 of Umbellularia californica. Lineage (NCBI taxonomy): Eukaryota > Viridiplantae > Streptophyta > Magnoliopsida > Laurales > Lauraceae > Umbellularia > Umbellularia californica. The sequence continues at coordinate 37,523,225 of JAPQWN010000010.1, read as the reverse complement.
GAACAATATTTGCATCAAGAACCACTCCTTCGATATCAAGTCTATTCCAAGTGATAACACCATCATTGGTGTCTACAATATCTGTTGACTCAATATGAAAATCGAGCTCAATTTGTTGGCAAGGATCTACTTCTGACTCCATATCGTATAAGTCTCGAGGTTGTATCTTTATCGCGACATGCCAATTGGGCTCGTTGGTGTCTTGGACGTAAAAAACTCGTTGTGCCTGATTTACAAGAATAAATGGTTCATTGGTATTTAAGGTCCGTGTGAAGTTCACACAGGTGAATCCATACTCATCTTGCTTGATTCCCCTGCCACCACAATTCGTTACATCCCACCAATCACATTTGAATAACACAATCCGAATCCCACCGATATACTATAACTCAATAACATCTTTCAAGACACCATAATAGCCAACATTGCCAGTCATCGGGTTCGAGTCTTTTGCACTTGCAAAGCTCGATGTCTCTGCAGTTAAGAAAACTTGAGTTTTCCTTTGTTTCTCGCGATCTTCTGTGTAAAATCTAAAGCCATTTACAATGTACCCCTTAAAGCACCTCACTGCTCGAAGGGGAGGCATAGCTAATAATTATAGTTGTTCATTTACATGCTCACCATCTACTTGCATATGTGAAACCTATTTGGATTGGACAAGGAAATAAATGCATCCCAATCACATTATTCACAACTATGACTACACTTAATAGGAAAAAATGCATATTATGTACAACATACATGGTGTTCGAACCGTTTACCAAATTCCTTAATATGAGTGCGGTCTACATCCCTAACACTTATACGACCACCATGAGCATTCTTAATCATCTGCTTATGTGTCCTGCACAATAAATCATTTTTATCATAATCCAAATGGGAGGAAAATGTATCGTTTACTATATATATATATATATATATATATATTGTTTCACTAGATTTAGATATAGCAGTCTTACCGAACAAATGGGGCGACGTCATCACAATTGTTCAACACATATAGATGAGCCTACTCCCACTCATCTGTACTTAGCGTGCGCAAGGTTGCCTTCCCTAAGGCACGACCGGTCCCTGCAAAAATGGAAAACTTTTAATGTGATTTAGCATCACCACCATTGTAATTCCAAACTGGTCGGTTGAACCTTGTCTCAACCTCCTGCAAGTATCTGGAGCAAAATGTCAAACATTCTTCTGAAAGGTACCCTTCTATTATTGAACCCTCTAGGCGACTTCTATTACGTACATATAACTTCAGCGTGTGCAAATACCTATGGGAATACAATTGTTCATGTTATTGCCAATACAACTTGAAATGACAAGTTAATATTATATATACTGACATCTCGATTGGATACATCCACCGATATTGCATTGGTCTGGCAAACTTGGACTCATCGGCGAGATGAATAGGCAAATGAACCATAATATCAAAAAATGCAGGTGGGAAGATCATTTCCAATTTACACAGTGTTAGAAACATCTGAGATAGAAGTTGCTCTAGCTCTGAGACCTTCAAAACTTTCGAACACAACTACCTAAAGAAAGCAGACAATTGAATAAAAAATGAACACACATCCTTGGGTAAGAGTCCACGTATTACAATCGGAAGTAGTTGTTGCATGAGAACATGACAATCGTGACTCTTTAGCCCCGAGATCTTGCATTGTTTGACCTAAACACATCGTGCAATGTTCGACGAATAATTATCCGGAACCTTCACCTCCTTCAAGCATTGACATAACTTTCTTTTCTCATTTAAAGACATTGAGTAGCATGCAGGGGGTAATACCAACCTATTTCCTTCATGTTTTGGGTGGAGCTATTCCCTTATGCCCATTAACTTTAGGTCAAGACGAGCTTTTAAAGTGTCTTTTGTTTTCTCCTCCATGTTCAACAATGTCCCTACCACCTTGTCACACACATTTTTTTTAATGTGCGTAACATCCAGATTGTGCCGCAATATAAGATCTTTCCAATAAGGCAATTGGAAGAAAATACTCTTCTTCTTCCAATTCTTTGGCAAATTACACTCATCCCTTTTTCTCTTCCTCCCCATCCTATCCTTATCTGCCTTACCCAATATGATTTGCTCGTAGTCACGCAATTGATCAAGCACATCATCACCGGTTAATGCATTTGGTAGACTTCTCAATTCCTTAAATCCATTAAAAGATCTCTTATTGTGTCGGAGTTATGATCATGTGGTAAAATTCGACAATTTCCCAAGTAACACCACTTACGTCCATTCTTCAATCTGACCAAACATGTGTCCTTGTTGCAAGAGGGACAAGCTTTTTCCCCCTTTAGTGCTCCATCCTGATAAGTTAGCGTATGCGGGAAAATCACTAATAGTCCATAAGACTGCTGCATGCATTTGGAAATTCTGTTTTGAAGAGGCATCGTATGTCTCAACTCCATCTGTCCACAATTCCTCCAACTCCTCTATCAATGGTTGCAGGTAAACATCGATGTCGCTCCCAGAAGACTTAGGGCAAGGAATAAGCAATGACAACAGGAAAAATGATTGCTTCATACACATCCATGGTGGCAAGTTGTAGGGAATGAGAATGACCGGCCATGTGCTGTGAGCAATACTCATAGTATTAAAATGATTGAAACCATCGCTCGCTAAACCAAGGCTAACATTAAAAGGCTCCGAACAGAACATCGGGAATTCATCGTCTAAAGTTGACCATGCCTCAAAATCTATAGGATGCCTCAACACCTCTGATCATGCCATCTCATATACTCGGCTGTTTTTGAAGACATAAATAACCTCTGAAGCCTCGGTTTCAGTGGAAAATAACGCAGAATCTTTGCAGCTATCTTCTTATCCTTTGTACACGAAGTTACAATCTATTTAGTAGAGTGACATGTCATCGATTTCCACCTAGACTCACCACATATGGCACATTCATTCATATTCTCATATTCCTTCCAGTACAGCATACAGTCATTCGGGCAAGCATTTATTTTTATGTAGTGCAGGCCAAGATCCCGAAGTATCTTTTTTGATTCATGGTGAATCTTAGGCAAAATTTCACCAACGGGAAGTGCCTCTTTAATAACTCAAGTAGCATGTCGAACGACTTGTTACTCCATCCATTAAGACACTTCAATTGAAATAACCATACAAGGAAAGACAGTTTCGAGAATTTAGTGCAACACAGATATACTTCATTCTCGGCATCCTTCAAAAGTTTGTAAAATTTATGTGCTTCCATGTTGGGCTCATCCGGAATGCTTTCTTTCGATGATTCATTATCTTCCCCACCATCTAAGTTTTGGCATTCCGAATGCATCCTGTAACATTTCATGCATATCATCGCCCCCTCCTCGGACTCATCACTAATATATTCACCTCCATATATATCCTCCCCATAACTTGTTCAATTGATATATCTCTGCATTATCCCATTCCATAATAAGTCACCATGCACATCTTCTCTATTCTTATAGTACTTGTCACGACATTTAATGCATGGTCACAGGATCTTGTCATCATTCGTTGCATGGTCAAACGCAAAATTTAGAAATTCTATAACACCATTTAGATACTTAGGGCTCAATCTTGACTTATGCATCCAACTTTTATCCATCGTAATATCCGGCTCAAGCCATCACCTACCGACCAAAAACACATGATCACACAAGACATGTGATGTGAGTTTAGAGTAGGATTTTACATTCACACTACAAGAGAATATTTTATGAAAATTTGATAAACAGACATACTTTTGAATTCTTAAATATTTGAAACTCTTTAAGACCTTTTTTTCTCCTGTTAGGTATTTTGGGACCCATGCTCCTGTGAAAAAGTTTATAACATCTAACGAAAATTTGGAAATAAAACTTCCGTCAAACACATGACTAAACACTGATAGAAACAAAACTCTTCAGGGCTGGCAGGTAGCTTTGGCCTTGAAAAAATATGTATTTTTGATCAACTTGTTGTAAAGGACATTGATGTTGATGTGAAATTGTCACTTTCAGCAGTTACAATCCATCCAAGCATAACCAGGTGAAAAAAAGGGAAAGAAAAAAAGGAAAAAAAAAAAAAAAGAAGAAGAAGACAAGGAAAAAGAAGGGTTACTTCAATCCAAACCACTCAACAACAACATAATAAGTCACAGGAAATTCACATCTAACAAGTTCAACTAAGCGACCTGATTAAAAACTAATAGCCTGTGTAGGCAAAACTTTTCAGAAATTTGAAAGGAACTACAAAGGAATGGAATATAATAAATAAACTGGTAGCCATGTAATTTTGACACAAATGCATCTAGAAATATATTGGTAACAAAGACACACAAACAGGACTCTCCAAACAATACAGAGACAGCTATTAATTGTGTGGACATCATTGATGATTCCTTGATAATCTAAAGATGAAAATTGCGAATTATTGTTAGTCTCATATTTATTTTAATTTTGATAGTGATCATTTTTTTTAATAGTATTGAAAGTTTTTTGATCATATAGATTGTTACATAGAAATTATTTATAGTAAAATGCAATGAGAACTTTGTAGCACAACTATTCCGTATTACATCGGTTTTAATTAGAACATTAGGAATTTTTTGTACCTGTAAGATTAATTTGTGCAATGTCTCTTCACTTCATTCAGGACTTCTTTGTATACAACATTTTTAGTATATCCAATTGGAATGGTAGTATTCCTCTTCAGTAAGATCTTCAGACCTGATTTCTGCGTGACTCTAGATAGAGCAACGTAAAGTTGTCCATGCGAGAAAACTGGCTTTGGGAGATAAAGCCCTATTTTTTGCAGGGTTTGCCCTTGACTCTTGTTTATTGTCATTGCAAACGCTAATTTAATTGGAAATTGTCTTCTTTTAAGTATGAATGGCAAATCTGTTTCGGCAGTTGACATCACTATTCGTGGAATGAATACACGTTCACCAGCATTTGTCCCTGTGACCACTTCTGCTTTTATCGTCCGTTGTCCCAATCTAGTGATAATTAATCTCGTTCCATTGCATAATCCAATAGATTGATCCAAATTACGTAAAAGCATAATTGGGGCACCGACTCTTAGTTCTAATGAATGATTCGGCAATCCGGCAAATCTAAGAGTGTTTAAGTACTCTGTGGTGTATAACATATCTTAACTGGTTTCTCTATCATCAACCTCAACCATTGTATCTGCACTTAGATATGTCTTCTTATGAAGCTCATCAGAAAGCATATTAAGAATTTCATCATTGATCTTGTCAACATAGTCATTCAATGGAGTCAATATCGCTCTGTTTCTAAAATATGAATGATTATTGATGTTGACATTTAAGTTATCATAGACAAAGTTGATTAAGGGTGAAATGGAATCATCATCAGCATCTATTCGCAATTCACTTGGAATCTGAATCCAATCATCATCTGAATCCATGTTTGGACAGAGACTATTGCAATCTCCATCTCCTATTTTCAACACCCAGCTTGCAAAGTTTGCATTGTCCTCATTATTAGATAAATTCTGTAGACGCATATTTTCCGTAAGGTTTAGGACTTTGCAATATTTCCAAATTTCAGATCTTGTTAGTGAAGCAGCTACTATATCTGTCTAAAGTCACCTCCCAATGCAACAGTTAGGCCACCAAATATTTTGCTTTTGACAGTATTATCAGAAGCACTCACTATGTCGCGTAAAGTCCTGTCGACTGCATCAAATGCATTCTTATGCATCATAGGTGCTTCATCCCATATGATCAAAGATATTTTTTGAATTACCTTAGCCAAATTTGATTTTTTCCCAATAGCACAGCATGAAGCTTCATGAGTCTGTAATGGTATCTTAAAGCGCGAATGTGCAGTTCGGCCACCTGGTAACAACAAAGATACGATTCCCAATGATGCTACTACTAAAACAATTTTTCCTTCACTTCGTAGTTTTGTAATTATTGTTTTCCACAAGAATGTTTTTCCCGTTCCACCACTGCCATTGACAAAAAAAACTCCGCCTTTGCCATTCAGACATGAATCAATGATCTTATTGAACACTATGGCTTGCTGCAAGTTTAGTCTCGAATGTAAGACATTAAATTCAGATGCAAGATCGTTGATATTGTATGACATTTCTTCATGTAGCAGGTTGTTTGATATAAAATCATCATGTTCATATTGCGGAAATGGCATATCTTGAAACTCTTTTAACGATCTACCATTTTTATTTAGGATTGACTCAATCTCTATAAGTGCTTGATTTTTTATGTCATGGTCTGATAAATTGAAACCGATTGAGTTTTCATGCCTACATAGCCTCATCTCTATATCATCAGAAAGTGAGTTCCAATGTTTGTTCCATACATGCAATGGATTTGATACTTCACATAACATAAGCATCTCTACAAACATGTTTCGTAATTGATACGCCGTCGCCCACGTTGATGTTTTTGTTAATGCTATGTCCCATTCGTTGTCATCATCTAATAAGCCAAGTGCTATGCATGCTGATTTAAAAGAAGTGTATGTTTCTCCATCCACAGTTCTTAAATCTCCATAAGATGTGGCACCTCGTATTATATGAAGCAACATTCTCAAATAATATCTCTCACCTGACGTCGGATGTGCATAATATAATCTTCCAATGCATCTTCCATTTTTCCTTCTGCTCCACACTTTCTGAGTAGTTTTCCAAGTCCATTTTGTTGGAAAGTCAACATATCTTAAATTTCTTGCATCAGGATATTGACGATTTGTTTCTAACCATTGAGTGAACATAGTAACCTCTATTCCAGGTCTATTTAATACGGATGCTAAACTGTCATAATCATTGAAAACAACGATTTGTTGATTTTCAAGATGATACTGTAAACGCTCAACCGTTGGATTTCTACTATGAAGGTTGAATTCAAATATTCTCCAGCATGCTTCCGGAGCTGAAACATAACGACAATCAAAGTACTGTTTGATTTCATCAACCTGTCGGTATCTCATTCGGCCAATTTCATCAGGTAACTGTGTGCTTTCCTCAACAACAATAGTTGCTCTATCTAGGCCTTTGTGAATATATTTGTACAAATACTTAATGACTCGTATTTGGCTACAAATTTCAATGTTTATATGTGCATTATATTTTCTTGATAAAAAAGGATTGTAAGGAACTACCCATCTATTATCTAGTTCAACATATCCTATTTTAATAGTCCTTCCATCATTTCTCCGCCTATATGTGGGATAGCCATTATTGTCGAGTGAGGTTTGTTGGTTGAAACGTTTTGGATATTTTTTGCTGCATTTACCGTCAACCATACATGGAGAATTTGGTTTTAGCTGACCACATGGACCATGCATCATACATCGCTTGATTGTTTCATACAACTCTGGATCTGTGTCAAGATCGGGAATTTCAGCTGAGACAATATCATCTATTTCTTCAGTTGTAGATATCTTATCACATTTATCCAGTGTTATCAATATATGTGCATGCGGAAGGCCCCTTTTTTGAAACTCAATTGCATATATATCTGTGAATGAAATAGTGAGATACATTAGTAATAGAAATTGATAATTAAGAAAATGAGTTATTTTGCATTAGAAAAACCAATTACCTGCAATAACTCTTCCGAAAAGCCTTTTCCCCTTTACCTCGTCCATTAATTCTTTCAATTTTATATGAAATACCCTATCAACAACGTCAGGACGATCTTCTGCTTTTTGACCTGGAAATAAGTCTAAAAAGTGCTGGATTTCCTTCCATCTTGGATTGCACGTGAATGTTAAAAAAATATCTGGGCATCTCGCCCATCTGCATATCGCCATTGCATCTTGATACTGTTGGATCATGTAACGCGGGCTTCCTGTAAATGAAGAAGGTAAAATGTAGCGTTGACCAATTGTTGATGCTCTTGTATCTCCTTGAACTATTGCATCTGAGACGCCTTGGAATAAATCATATCTAAATGTACTCTGGTTATTTCTGACATATTTTGCTCTACATTGCTCAATGCATGCAAATGCGTCGACAATGAGTTTGCTACGAGTTTAGGACATCTTGTTTGGATAATTTCCTCAAATTTGTTGACGTAAATTCAGTTTGGCTACAAGTTTAGGACGTCTTGTTTGGATGATTTCCTCAAATTCGTTGGCACAAATTCCACCCCCCGGCAGGCTCATTTCCTTATGGGGCAGATGAGACCGGTGGGGATTGAAAGATCTAGGTGTATGGCCATACTTGTGAAACAGAATAAATTTGGGGCCCAACCAATCATCCGGACCATTTGATCAATACAACACTTGTTTTCGCTGTCTAAAACGAGTGAATAGTTGATCCAATGGTTCAGATCATTCGAATGGTGACAAACCTAAGATTGATGACCATCAAGTGGCGTCCTTATTTATTTTATGGTCTACTAAGATGGATCATCAAAGCACTTCACTAACTCTATGTTCGTAGTGTACTCAGTGGAGGATTTCCCTTTTTTTCATTTTAAAAAACTTTTCACTAACATCTGAAAAACACTATTTCTGCAATAAGAAACTACCTGGAAAGTAAAACTAGCCAGAGGGGATTGAAAAATTCATATGGTTCCTTACATTACTTTTTATTTTTTTATTTTTTATTTATGAAATTCAATCCAATGGTGTGCTAGAAATATTAGTATCAAAATATGTTTCCACGAAATTTTAAAAATCTTACCTCTGATAAGAATCGTAAGACATACGTTGCACATGAAAAACCATGTCAAGAGGTATACCTCTCATGATTTTCATGAGGTAAAATATAAGCCTCTTATGGGACTCACTTGGATGCATGCAATCATGAGATCATCTGATGGAAAGGTCTCACTGTGAATATCATTTTTGGCAAAAAAATCATCATAATCAGATAATTATAACTATTGATTTCAGGCATGCAGTCATAAGGGAATAATGTGATTGAAACGTTTCATTGTAGATATGATTTTTGGCAAAAAAACCATCATAATTGGATCATCAAACTATTGATTTCGAGGCTTTAGGACTTAATGGATTCTTTTAGATTATACATGTTATGAAATCAGTCTTACATCAATTATAATTCAGAATAGTGTAAAATTTGGGTGAATGCCAAGTCATGAGGGTTAGTGAGTGCGAAGCCCACCTCTTGCTTATAACAATTATATGGAAGGGAGATGGGAATAATGCAATGAGATCAAGGGTAGCACAAAAGTATCAGCCCCATTAGATCATGAAAACATTACAGATTGCTTCCTCTTAAACCTGTTTTAAGTGTTAATGACAAACCAATAAAAATGTCACTAGAGTCGCTTGACTTAAATCTAAATTTTTTTTACAACCCCTCTAATTATGAACTCAATCATGATATCGCGGGGTTTATTAGTGGCTGAAAAGTTACTTCAAAATAGTATGAAAATAAATTTTTTTCTTTCACTAAATTAGAATCTTGGAAAGAAAAAATCACTCTTGAAACTACTCATTGAGATCTAGGGAGCCTTTTTTCTCAATTTCAATTGAAAATTAATGATATCATGGATAAACCCATGGTATCATATGTTTTTATCATGAACATAGAAATATAATTATTTCAAAATAGCGAGAAAAATGGTTTTTTTTCCTTTAACTCCAATTAGATTCTTGAAAAAGCAAACTCGCTTTGGTAACCACTCATTGAGGACCTTAAGTTTTTTTATAATTTCAGTAGAAAATACACGATATAATGGGATAAGCTTGTTATATCATTGTTTTTTTTTTTTTATTGACATTGAAATATAATTATTTAAAAATCGTAAAGAAATTTATTCTTTCACCACAATATTTTTCAAAAACAAAATTCACTCTTAATGACTATCCATTGAGATCGAAGAAATCCTAAATTTTTTATATAATTTTAGTAGAAGATCCTATGGTATCAAATGATAAACCCATGATATCTTGGATTCCTTAGTAAAAAATAATTAAAATTACTTCAAAATAGAGGAAAAATGGCTTTTTCAATCATCGTAATTAGATTTTTGGAAAACAAAATTTACTCCTTGTGACTCAATGATGTCAAGGAGACCCTAAATAATTTATTTTTTTTAATAATGTCAGTTTAAAACTCATGATATTATGGGATAAACCCATTTTTTCAATTAGTGGCCAGATTTTAATTTTTTCTTCCACTACTAATTAACTTTTTGAAATCAAAATTCACAATTCATAATCAATCATTAGGATCAGCAACTGGTAATTTTATTTCAAATCCAATAAGAAACCCATGATATAGTAGGTTCTAACTCAAGGACAAGATTGTCAATCGAGAAAAAGAGAGTCTAGTAAGGCACTCAACTGACATTTTTAAGTTTTGTAATTAACTAGTGACAATTGAGTTGAACAGGTATTAATCCTTAGAAGTCTCTTAGATTTAAAATTATAATCCCCTTTTCTCAAGTTTAATGATAAAAATGCACTGTTTTCTTCTTGATTTTTTTTAAATATTTAATAGTAACAGTTGGATCAATGTTAAATTCGAGTTTGTAACAATTCAACGGATTAGTGTTAATCATATATTTGGGGGATTGATGGCGGGGAAAAACCAAGCATGATTATTATTTTTGTGTGTGTGTGTGTGTGTGTGTGTGTGTGTGTGTGAGAGAGAGAGAGAGAGAGAGAGAGAGAGAGAGAGAGAGAGAGAGAGACCTGAGAATGGTGAGCTAAAGTTCTCCTTTCTATTTTGTTCTACTTTTTTCCTCTTCTTCATACCTCTCCGGAATTCATTTTAGGTTCTGATTGATAAATGAGTCTGTTCTACATCCATATAGGTTCCGACCCGTGAATTCGGGACCCGGCATATGAGTTTTTGATATTGCACACATGCCTCAAAAATTGGATGATATACTTATTTTAAGAAATAACGAAAAGAATGAAGAGAACTTAGAAACAGTAATGGAACTAGATCTAGTTTTGGAATCGGATCTGGATTTTTCAATCGGAACTGAGTCCGGTACCAACAAAACAGGTTCCGAGTCAAAACCAGGTCCGAAACTGAAAAAATTATTTAGAAATGGGTCCGGATCCATATGGTTTTGACCTGGAACCATTCCGTTAAAAAACCCTAGTTGGAGAGAGAGAGAGAGAGAGAGAGAGAGAGAGAGAGATCATATTTCCTCCTTTTCTTCATAGACTCGTACCGCTGACTTCAAAAATTTTGTAGTTACACAAGTGTTGGAAATTCTGAAAATGGTAAAGAATTAACCTTTTATGCTTCTCAATTAAAATCCCACGTATGGGATATGTTTGAAATGAAAAGGGCATTTATATATCCATATTTGTGTATCTCCATTTTGATGATGTGAAAGGGCATGGGCTCAACCCCAAGGGGTTAGCCGAGTGGTCAGGATTACGGTTCATCCATCTTCCGGAGCTAGAGGTCTTGGTATCGACCCCCGGTTCTCCCCTCTTCAGGAACTGAAGGTTGAATCCACTTGTGCTACTACTTAGGGGCCACAGGGGTTCTACATGGCTTCTCTCTGGGCCCGGAGGGAATAGTCCAGCCCAAAGGGTTGGGAACCCTCCGTTAGCAAAAAAACAAAAAAAAAAAAAAAAAGAAAAAAAAAAAAAAGAAAGGGCATGGGCTTAGAGCATTATTACTGATTGAGAAGCCCTTTATTTAGCCTGATTTTGGCTGACCCAACAATGGAATATCTTTTACATGTGTACGAACCATTTTAATAGAAGCCATACAATCTCTTTAGAGTCTAGGTCTAGAAGACTTAAATCAAACCGGACCCATTTACTGCCTATTTAAATTTCAAACTCAACCGCTTCAACCTGCTCCTCTTTCCAGCCGCCCATATATAATATCTCTTTGCATGCCCATGCCTAAATCACACTTTCATGCAATATAAGATTTAAGTCCGGCTAGTGGGGTCCCAACATGCATGCCTATTAGTCAGGAACGGGATAAGAGTTAGGCAAAACATATGCCTCATCACATTATATTAACCGTGGATCTAATAACCATTAAAAAAAAAAAAAAAAACATTCCATATGCAACACATTAAATCATTTGTCAAAATCACCATCCTCACATAATTAAATTAGTACATCGAATGATTTTAGATTTATTTGGACTTCTTTGACGCTTTATAAATTTCTCAAAATCCATGAAGAATTAATATATGAAACTAAACCGTCTGATATTTACCATTAATAGAAGAATATTGAACAATTCAGATCATGAATTAGAGGCCCACACAAGTGAAAAATATTTACATCCATGAGTTGGCACTTTTTCACGAATTACTTAAAATATATGTAGATCTAAAATAATCATCTTCATCATCTAGGTGCTTATTAGTTCAATAAATAAATTAAATAGTTATTATTACAAATATGAGGTCCACAAGAATGAGACAGAAATAAAGGTGATTGATGGGCCCCACAAGAATGCAATCACCGTATAAAAAGCATACATAAATCTATGTTGCAATATGGGTGTTTATATAAGCCTTATGTACATACCATTTTCATACATCATATTATTTAAGCATCCCATTAATAAATAATTATAAACAAATGCAATGACGCTAATCTCATGCATGTCAATGTCAATAATTTATATATGAAAATGACTGAAAACAAACAAACAACCGCCTAATAAATATCCCATGGAAACCTTTTCCGACTGGAAACGCATGGAAAACGAGCAATTCCAGAAGCAGAACCTTTCTATCTCTGCCGACTAGGAGTCATTCACGTGAAAGAGTTGCATTTGAAAACGTGAATTCCACGATTGTTTGCCTAAATCACAAACATTACCTCTGTTATGGTCCGGACCTGGGCCCCCTGGAACGCGTAGAGTCCCTGTGAAAGTGCTACATTTGAAAAGGTGCGTTAATCCACGATTGCCAACTACATCTTAACCATCCATTTTCTTTCTATTGGTGTAAATTTTGATGTGTGGGCCATAGGACTAGCTTCAAATGGCACGTGAGGAGCATGTCGGCAATTGTTGTCAGTCGATTGTGGATGTAAATTAATTAAGATCCTTCGTGCATTATAGTTCTCTAATAAAGCTCTCTTAAACTCCACAGCTCATTTGGAAGAATTCACAATTTAGAGGCGCCTGTTTGACATCATTCTTGTGTTGTTCCCAATTTTGCTCGATCAGATTGTGCTCAGATCGGGTTGTGTCGAGATTGGCTGTACTTTGCACGTACAGTTTGTTTTGCAATGCTGTACGTAATAAATTACTATGATGAGAATATGATGTACGGAACTCGTGCCGCATTTTTTGTGATTATGGACACAAGACCAACCTTTTAAAATTACCATGTGACGATCACCTTTAGAAATTAGAACGTGGGGGCACATTCATGGGACTTACAATGTGGGCCCGCCTTTACAAGAATTATAATGTGGTGCCATCTTTTTTGTTGATTGCAAACACAGTACCCACTTTTAAAATTACAATGTGGTACATATTTTTAGAAATCAGAACATGGGTCGATATCACAGGATACACAATGTAGGCCCACATTCATAGGATTTACAATGTGGCTCCACCTTTTGTGATTGTGACCATATGACCCACATTTAAGAATTATGAAGTGGTGCCACCTTTTATGTGATTATAGACACGTAACCAGGGTTTAAAATAACGGCCGTTACCGTTACATAACGGCCGTTATGCCGTTATGTAACGGTAACGGCCGTTAACTTGACGATATTTTGCATATAACGGCCCCGTTACGATATAACGGTAAATATCGCCAAAATATCGGCTTGTAACGGCCGATATATTGAATATAACGGCCGTACCGTTATATCGCTGATGGAATTTTTTTTTTCTAAAAGACGCTGCTGTGTGCTCTCTGCTGTGTTGTTTCTTGTTTGCTCTGGGTGTAGTTCTTTCTTCTTTCTCCCTTTCATTCTTCTTCTTCATGAGAGCCTCCTAAGCATACTTGAGGGCTTTTACAGCTTCTAATGCATGGAAAAGTTTAAATCTAAGCTACTTTTGGGTGGATTTGTATGTAGGGAAAGCTAATCAAACTCAAGAGACCTCTTTTGTAAGCTTTTTTTTTTTTTTGTTTTTTGGAGTTCTTTTCAAGATTCAACCTCAAAATAACTTAGAGATGGTTGAAATGTGTTAGATCTATACTTTTGGAGCAAAAAAATTCAAGTTTTAACACTTTTTGTAATTTTTTTTTATTATTTTAATCCGAATTATTTTAGGTTTTTTCTTTTTTTAAAAAAAGATTGTGTAATACACTAATACATGGACCAAAGGCTTTATATTGAGTTAGATATGATGATGATGATGAATCTAGCATCAGCAGTACTAGCTCATCTTCAGATGTGCCGCATGATTCTGATGGGGATGACGATGGTAATGGTGGTGGAGATGGTAGTGATGTACTACCACCCCACATGATGGAGACAGTAGAGCATTTTCCTTCTTCTGGTAACTTAGACCCGATTCGTGGGTACCGGAGAATTGTCCCACCAACCGAATCATCACATGCAGGTGCTAGTGGTAGTGGATATGGCGGGGGAGAGGGTACTAGTGGTGGTGATGTTGGCCACCAATAAGTCATGTATGGTGACTACAATGTATTACATCCACATCAGCACCTTGAACTTCCCCATGAATTTTATCGGCAGTACCAAGACTACCCTCAGTCATCTCAGTCTACTAATGACCCGGCCTCACTTTATGAAGCAATCTTCATTCCTCAACCATATCCACAGGCACAACAACCTTATGAGCACTATGGGAGTGGAGGTTGTGTAACAAAACAATTTGGTGCCTTCTACCCTTCAAGAAATGATGATGATGATGATAATATCGAGCTAGGCCGCCACTCGTTCTGGCATTAGGCACATGCACTAACTCTATTAGTATTTATTGCTTGCTTGTAGACTTTAAATGTTTAACACTATTAGTTTGCCCAAAATTATGGTTGCATTGTGTCAATTTTATGATATTTCAGCTTATTTTAGTATATAAATCGATACAGCAATGATACAGGATATTATAACTTGAGGGGACCGTTATTTTGCTTTAAAGTGTGCACTAATGGAAAAAAACATTATTTTCTATCATTTTATAATATTCTGGATTTTTTGGATATTTTTTCGGATTTTTTTGGGGTCAAATAAAAATTCGCTCCACCATGGGCCGCGATGATCACGAACCGTGATAACCGCGAGCTGCGACGCGATGACCGCGAACCGCGATTTTAAACCCTGCACGTAACCCACATTTAGAAATTATAACGCGATGCCCACCTTTAGAAACTGATGGAACGCGCTCCGAGGCGCCGTGGGGCGGCTACCGGGGTCGGCAGAACGTGGGAGTCCGTCGGGTCCGGCCCTTTCGCGCCCTGGCGGGCCTGAAGCGTGCATCAACATTTCTTTTATGTGGGTGTGCCAGATTTTCTATTTTACTTGGAATTGCAAGTGGTAATCCGGAGATCAACCTTCGCAAGTAAAAAGGAAATCAACTTCTTTCAAGTTTTCCATTGCACAAATATTTAAGAAAAGAGACATTTTCTTAATTTGCCGTGAAAGGCGATTTTGTTTGGCATTTATAGCCGATTTTGGCGTTTATAGCTGATTTACAATTCTTATCAATAATGAAAGACAAGAGTTGTGATTTTTGTCTCTTTAGAAAAATACAAACTACAATGAAAAGCAAGAAAAGGAAGATCTAACTTTTCAGGAGGTTGTGGGGGACTCGTTCAGATTGACGGTCGCAAGCCATGTGTGGGCTTCGCCGTCATCCATGCAGATGAGAACAGAGGATGCTCTTGATTCGCTTGGCTTGGCTATAACCTCAGATTTTTAGAGGACAAAGACCAAGAGAAGGTCCTATGTCCAATAAAAAGCTAAGTAGACGGGCTGAAAAGCCACGTCTAAGCCATTGGAGGCAGCAGGAGAAGGCAAGGACCTTGGGGGGGGTGCCCCCCAAGGGACTTTTGTCACCTTGTAGTGGTGGCCGGTGCAGAACTTCAGCAGAGTTTTTTCTCTCTTTTTTCTTTCTCTGGATACGAGCTCTGGATTCTTTCCGATTGATCGATCTCGATTTTCTGATCTCGATTTTCTCCTTTCTCATTTCAATGGAATGCTCTCCTATTTATAGGCCTTTGGTAGCCATTTAGGAGGGTTTATGAGCCTTAATGGCTTTAATGGGAGGAGTTACAAGATTTATTTCTTGATTTTGTAACTCCTTTTTCCTTGAATCTGATTGGCCGATGGAGATTAAGGGCTTTTAATCACCTTAATTACCATAATGGGAGGAGTTTCATGGTTTAAATGCCATGAATCAATTGACTTGTAACTCCCAAATGCTTGCTTCTGATTGGGCCGTCCAAAGAAATGAATTAATGACTATAATAAAGCTAGTCAATTAACCACATTAATTGGTCGCCGAGCAGTCGAAGAGTCGCGGGCCGTGCCGTGTCTTCTGGAATTCTTCTGGCGATGATCATCGATGGATCTTCATGCTGATCGACATCGGATGAACATGTAACTTCAGACATTGATAGCTAAGAGCGGGCCGGTGACATCTGTCTTGTCGATTTCTCGATCGGTCGGATAGAGAGAGCACTTTTTTTGGTCGACCGGTTGGCGATCTTGGAGCGATCAATGATGATTTTGTGCTTTTGGAGGTTGACCCGTGATTTTGACGGATGTCGGAGGATATGAGTCAATTTCAAGCACTAAAAATCACATTTTCAGGAAACCACAGGGGCCAAAGTGCGCGAAACGCGAAAAAAGACGGAAAAACGGGTCACCGGCGGAAAATCCGGTGACCCGGACTTCCATGGTCGCCGGCGACCATGGGCCGGCGACCATGGGCCATGGTCGCAGGGGCCTGCGACCCTGGGGGAATTTTCCCCTTCGGAGCCCGTTTTGCGGTCGTTTTGAGGTCTTTTTCGTCGCCGTTTTCTTCTGTATTTTTCCTGACATTTCTTCTCATTTATTGGCTTGATTTCCCTGTAGAAAACCTGATGAGAATCCTTGCATTTTTAGAGTGCAAAGTTTCCAATTTTCCGGGAAAGCCGAAGACTTTGTCGCGTAAAGCTGCTGATTTTCCGCCAGAAGCTGAAACTTGGTCAAACGATGTCGGAATGACCTGAAATTTGAGGTGAAGCCTCCTGAGCAATAAATAAGACCAACCATAGGCTTTTGTTTGAGTTTTGAAGCCGTTTGGGGTCCCGTCGATGCTTCACTTGATTTTGCTGCGGGGAAAATGCCGAGCTTTGATATGTGGTCAAACGATGTCCGATTGACCTGAAATTTGACGGGGAGCCTATTGGAGTCATTTTGAGACGTTCCATGGGCTCCGTTTTGGATGTCATGGTCCCGGGTTGCTCCGTCGCCGGTAGGCTTGATTTTCTCTCGGAGCATCGAAACCTGGTCAAACGTTGTCAGAATGACCTGAAATTTGACGTGCAGCCTTTTGGAAGCATGTTGAAGCCACTCATGCACTTGGTTTGATGAGCGAAGGCTTCGGTGGTTCCCGCCGCCGAGAGGCCTGATTTTGCTGCTCGAGCATTGATGGAGGGTCAAACGTTGTCGGTTTGACTTGAAATTTGGCATGGAGCCCTTTTGGGACATGCTGGAGTCATCTGTAGGCTCTGATCGAAGTTTTGACGTCTCCGATGATGTCGCCGCCGGGAGCGCCATTTTAGCTAACGGAAAAGCGAAGTTAGGCCAAATGATTCTGAAATGGCCCGAAACTTCATGTGTACTCTTCTCTTGGCTATCTTGAAGGATCTTGCAGTTTTTGTTTGATTCTGACAAGATTTGATTTTTTGGAGAAATTGCATTGCCTATTTATGGCAGGTTGCGACTTCAAGCAGCTTTCTTGATGTTGAAGAGGCAAAGTGACATTTTTGGTGTCAACAAATGCCCCCTCGAGGTACAGCGACGAATTGCTTGACTTTTGTAGTCGATGTGCCTCGAAGAGATTTTTGAAGGAGAGCTTGTGTCTTGACCAAGAGTCTTTGAGCAATCTTTCCTTTGGTATAGTAGCCTTTGAGCTTCCAGGGGAATTTTATGGTAGTGAAAGGAATCACACACCATCTCGAGGCAAAGTTTTGAAGATGACATCAGGGATGTGGATTTGGGTTTCTGTTTTTGATCTTGTGACCTAACCAGCTATATATGTCAGGTTAGGGGATCGGGTTTTGGTTTTGACCTTGTGACCCAACAAGCTGTATGCGGCAAGTTGGGGGATCATGATTTGGTTTTTGGTTTTGGTCTTGTGACCTAACAAGCTGTATGTGGCAAGTTAGGGGACCAGGATTTGGTTTTTGGTCACTCTTTGGGACTGTGTGGGTCCATTGGAGTGGTTTGGATTTTTTTTTGTGGAATGTCAATTTCAAGATTTTGGCTCAATTTGGTTTATGAGGCTGGATGGTTTGATTTTTGGAAGCTCATGGGGCTTGGAATTTTTTTTTTGTATGGTTCAATCAACTCAAAAGAGGCATGGAACCATTTTTGTATGCTCTTGGTAAGAGGGATTTTTTCCTGACTAAAAGCCCATTTTTTTTTTTTTTTATAGTGCCTAGGTGGTCAAACATGGCTCATATGGGCTAGCCCATGGGACCTTAAGCTTTTTAGGATGGCTTAGATCTCATGTGGGGCCATTTTTGTAAAGAATATCTAAAGATATCTCATTTGGATAGAGAATATCTAAAACTAGCTTTATGGGAGAGAATCTCTCATATTCCCTTAATTTGGGAGAGAATATCTCAAGGTATCTTTCTTTTTGGGAAAGAATCTCCAATCTCCTATTTTGTTGGAGAGAATCTTTCATTGATTGATTTTGGGAGGAAATCTCTCAAAGACATCTTTCTTTTTGGGAAAGAATCTTTCTAATTCCTTCTCTTTTGGTAAGGTTACTAATTAGTAACACTTACCTTTCTTCTTTGTTTCCTTCTTTGATTTGCTCTCTCCTATAAAAGCAAAGGAAGGTAGGATCTCTTGCTCTTATTGCTTTCTTTTGCAACAATCTCAAGAGAGCTCCAAGGCCAAGAGTTTTTCTTCTTCAAGGATCTTCAAGCTTTTTCCTTCTTCTTCTCCATCAATGGCTTCAAGTAAGTTTTCTCTCTTTTTCTTTCAAGAAAACTCTATGTAGAGAATAGGATGGTAAAAAAAGAAAGTTTCTCTTCTCTCTTTTTTTTCTTTCTTTCTATTCTTCTTCTCTGTTTTTTTTTTCTTTTCTTTTTTTTTTCCACGTGATTTCTGTTTTTTTTTTTTCACGTGTGTCTCTTTTCTCTCTTTTTTTTTTTTTTTTTTGGCGGGCCGTACGGACAGATCCGTACGGATCTGGTCCGTACGGCCACGTGGCCTGATTTTTTTTTTTTTTTTTTTTTTTTGAGAAAGTTTCTCTCTTTTTTTTTCTTTTCTTTCTCCCTCTTTTTTTTTGAGAAAGTTTCTTCTTTTTTTTTTTTCTCTTTTTGCTCATCATGATAATGCGTTTTTATGCAAATCTAGATGTTCATGCATGTACTTTTTGTAAATTGAATTTGAGAGCATGATAACATACCTGAAAATCTTTGCAAATTTGGGAATTTGGAGCTCGCAGCGATGTTGAGCCCTTCTTGATTTTGCGGAGATTTTGAGGTTTCGAAGGTTTGGAGTTTCGGAGTCCGCAGCAATGTTGAGCCCATCTTCAAACTTTCTAATTCCGTCGGGGTATTTCCTTTTTCTTTGGAATTGCCCCGGAGTCATGCCAAAATTTCGCCAGATTTTTGGTGGGACAAATTGACCCCTTTTTTTTTAGCGAAATCCTGTCATTTTGATGACGATCTTTTTCTTTTCCAACCTTTGCAGGTGGTTCCTCCAGAGCGAACAAGGGTAAAGAGCCTGCTACAAGCGTACCTCGTCGATCTGCTAGATCTTCCAATGTGGCCGTTCAGCAAGCCTGGGAGAAGGTCCAGTTTGTTGAGAAGAACTTGGAAGAGTACGATTCCCTCAATCGCGATGAGATGAGACAGCGATTGATTGCTCTCAAGGATGAGGAGTTCTATAAGATCATGGTAAGCAACCGTCCTTGGGTTATGGACGATTTGAGGGTTTTACCCAAGCCTACCTTCTTCTTTGGAGATGCAGTCCCTGACGACTTGACATACCAAAGGAGATGTTTTCAGTTCTCTTACACAGCAAATGGTGAGGAGAGAACTATTTCTACCCGGTCGTCTTTTGACCGGACCATCTCGATCCTGAGCCTTTCTCCCACGTGCCCTAAGAGGGAAGATCCTCCGAGCTGGGTGAAGAGGACCAGTGTGATCAAGACCGGGGTTTTTGTTGGTGGACCCTCCGGATATGCGGAGAAGCCACCTGTCCGTATGGACATGTTGATGCCAGCCAGCGGCTACCAGGGCTCTGATTATCCGTCGGTCGATTTGAGACCGGTGGGCCTTGGCGTTTTCAGCGGTGACGGCAGTACTTGGGTGAAGCCTTTTCGACTTCGTGGCCGTTTCAATGTTGACTCCGATTGGAAATCATGGACTGACCACACCTTGCTGATTGGGGGCGCCGTTTTGAAGGAAGCCGGGATTTTTGACGCGGTCCGCGCTTTTAGGGAGACCGTGACTTTTTCCGATGATGCCTTCATGGCTATGTTGGAGTCTTTCCTCCCTCAGACCAATACCTTCGTTGTCACGAACGGTGAGATTGGTTTTTCTTTGAAGGAGTTGAGTGCTATTACTGGATTACCCATCCTTGGCAAACTCTACGAGGAGTTCATGCCGATTGACAGCGTCCTTGAGGAGCAGTCAGAGGAGTTCAGGCTCCTATACTTTCAGCTCGTCGCCTTCTATGATTTTTTGAAGGAGGGCTCGAAAGTGAGATCCAGCAGTTGGAAGAGTTATGGCTCTTCATTCTTCAACTTCTTTGACAGCAAAGAGTCTTCTGATAGCATGACCCGGGAAGACAGGAAGAAGACTTCGGTCATGCAGGAAGAGTTGAAGGGTTTCTTCGCGAGCACAGATGCCATTTGTTCTGACATTGCATTGCAGAGAGATCTTGCTTTTTACCTCACTTTTTGGCTAGGTGAGGCTATTTTTGCTGGTGGAGATGGGACGCACATCAGGCCGCATTGTATTTTTCCGGCTTGTCAGATGGCGTTTGGAGAGCGGCTTGCTTTGGTGCCCGCTCTTTACTCCTACCTGTGTACCGAACTGCAGGCTGCTGCTTTCTTGGTTCGGCTTGGGCTCCCTATGAATAGGGTATTTTCAGCCCATATCTTTTATTCGTGGTTTGTATACCACTGTCCTGGCTTCCACCAGCTGGGTGCTGCACGGGATGATGATCCTCTGATGATTCGATTGGCTAAGGGAAAAGCCGTATCTGAATCACTTTTGTTTGCCCGCATGAGGATCCGACGGTTCAGGGACGTCGAGATGGGGCAGTCTTCAGTTAAGCTTTCTCCGGAGTTGCGGAAGAAGGCTTTTGATTTTGGTGCCTCCCGAGACTCTACCAGAGCAGGGTCGGGAAGGCATTACTCTTTGACCAATGCAGAGAAGGAGTGGCTTTTCAGCATACGAGTCGGCACGATGGTGTACCGTAGACATCTTTTCGTCGACATCCAGCCGTATGTACCTTCTCGCTTTGCGCTTCAGTTGGGCTTCTCTCAAGGCGTTGTTGGAGCGCCTTCGAGTATGGTGAAGCGTTTTGGGGGTTTGCATGATGGCAGAAATGCATGGGCTTTCTATAGTGCTGAAGACACTACTGCCACGATTTCTTATCCTGAGCTGTCGACTTTCCGAACTGCCGGCTTCACGAAGTGGTTCGCGGAGAGCTTTTTGGCATATCGGGGGCTTTCCAAGAAGGAGCTTGATGTAAAGCTGTCTTCTGGAAAAGGCATTGGGAAGTCGGATGGCGTCCGGCGAGAGGAAGTTTGGGCCTTCCTTTCTGGAGAGAAGCACAAGATAGGCTTTCTCGGTGACCAGGGCGTCATTGGTTCTGAAGCTGTTCGGGAAGTACCTGATGAGGCTTTGGAGCAGCTAGAACAGGAGGAAGCTGAGCTCGACGCTTGGATGCAAGCGGCACAGAGACGAGCTTCCGTGGAGTCTACTGGCGAGAGCAGACCATCCAGTGAGGAGTCAAGTGAGAAACCTGACTCTGATAGTGGGGCGGGTTCTTCTAGGAAGCGAACCCGTAGAGGTAAGAAGAGGAGGAGGAGTCAGCGTCACATGGGGCGGGACGAAGACTCTCCTAATGTGGAAGTCCCTCTCACTGTCAATGAGGAGGTGCCAGGGGAAGCTGACGAACCTCCGGAGAAGAGGATTCGGGAAGAAGAGACCATCGGTGAAGGTATGATTCCTCCTTTTCCTTTTCTACTTCTTTCATGGGGCTTTCCATGTTCTGATTTGTTTTCTCACCCTGCTGCTGCTTTTCTTTTAGCAGAGGATGAAGACTTGCCGATGCCTGAGGTTCCAACCGATGAGGCGGTGATGGAGCCGGTTATGGCATCTGAAGAAGAACCGAGGGACTCTGGAATGACTCCGGAATCTCCAATTGGTATAACTTCTTTCGCTTTCTCTTTTTTTTTTTTTTTTTTGCCTGCGACTTGATTTGCTAACATTTTTTTCTTATCAGCTGACTTGCCACAGGATTCCGATGACTTTGAACCATCAATGGACGCAAATGTCGATGATGCTTCTGATGAGTTCATGGAGGAAGAGAGTGTTCCGCCAGTCGTCGAAGAAGGTACTTTGTAGTGATGACCCTGATGATTTTTTTTTTGAACAGGATCATATTCATACCTTTTTGTGTTTCATTTGCAGGTTTTGAAGTGACAGAAGAGAGTCCATCGCTTTTTTCAGAACCAGAGCAAGGGATGCCAGAGGTCGATCCGGAGGTAGAGACCAGTTCTGACATGATTGAGGAGATGCCTCGTGTTGAGATTCCCTCTCCAGTGGCTCCAAGTGAAAAGAGTTCTTTTGTTACTCTTCCAATGGGACATGACATGAGCAGCCGATCAGCGGAGAAGGGTGAATCTTCATCCAGTTCGTCTCTTCAATTTGCGAAGAAGGTGCTGGCTCGGGTTTTGAGTTCTTGGATCAAGACTCTCCTTTCTGGACACTTGGAGGCAGGATTTGGCATGATCCCACATGTACAGGAGATTCTGACCGACACCGAAGAGGTTGGTCTGGATGTCACAGGTGCCAGGGCGATCGTTGATAGGATCATTGCACTGGGTGACAAGTGGTTTGAGACCATGGGTTTCCCTGACGACCAATTCTTCAAGGAGATGTTCTTGGACCCTGCTGATAAGGCTAAGTCTGACCTGAATGAGGCTACACAAAGCAAGAAGCAGCTAGTTCGGGAGAAGAACAAGGAAGAGCTAGCCATCATTGGATTGAGGCATGACCTTAACGTCCTTGATAGGGAAGTTGAGGAGGCCAGGAAACGTCTTGAGCATTTGAAGGCACAAGTCGATGCGAAGTGGGCTGCTATAACAGAGGCTCGTGATAGGGAGAGTACTCTGATTCGCAGGGTTGCAGATGCCTGATAGGGAGAGTACTCTGATTCGCAGGGTTGCAGATGCCGGTCAAGTTCTCGAGAGGAGGACTCTAGAAAACGAACGATGGCAAACTGCTGGGGAAGAGCTTCCCGGTGTAAAAGAAGGGTTACGGCATTCGCCAGCATCTCATGGCAAGTTCCTGAAGAAGCGTGCCTTGGAAACTCTGACGGCTGAGGCCAAAAGTTTGCTTGAGGAGCTGAAGCTTTGGCTGGAGACCATTTTTGGCAGAGCTCCTGATTTTCTATAGCAGAAACCATTCTTCTTTTTTTTTGGTACCACATGTATTTTTTGGTACTCTTTTTTTTTTGTAGTGCTTGTGAACACTTTCTTTTTTTTGGTACCACATGTATTTTTTGGTACTTTTCTCTTTTTTTTTGTAGTGCTTGTGAACACTTTCTATTTTTTTTTTTTGCTTTGGTACCACATGTATTTTTTGGTACCCTTTTTTTTTTGTTCCCTACGCTCACTCAAATCTTTTTGTGATGAAAGCAATTGCTAAATGGGATTTGATCAAAAGCTTTGTCATTTTGTGAAAATCTTTTGTCAAATGGTTGTTTTGGTAGGGGAAACGAATTTGGCATGAAAGCCGGATTTTTGTGGCATTTACAGCCAGTTTGGTGGCATTGATAGCCAATTGGTGGCATTTATAGCCGGTTTGGTGGCATTGATAGCCAATTTGTGGCATTTATAGCCGGTTTTGACATGAGAGTCAGGTTTTTTTTGTGTGGCATTTGTAGCCGAGTTTTTTGAAAACCAAGTTTTGTTTTATTGGCATGAAAGCCGATTTTGGCGTTTATAGCCGGAAATTTTTGTTTTGGCATTCATAGCCGGATTTTGGCATTTATAGCCGAGTTTTGGTTTTCAAAATGCAGGTATCGACTAAATGTCGCCTCCCCGCTGAATGGTCTTGCAAGTATCGATGGAATGTCGCTTCCTTGCTCATTCGGTTTTGCGAGTATTGATGGAATGTCACTTCCTCGCGGGTTAGGTTTTGCAAGTATCGATGGAATGTCGCTTCCTCGCGAATTGGGGTGCAAATATCGACTAAGCGTCGCTTCCCTGCTTTTCCCAAGACTTTTGGTTTTGCGGGTACTGACTTGATGTCGTTTCTCCGCGATTTTTGAAATTTGAGGTTTTCTCGAACCATTTGTAATTTTGGTTGTGGATAGCAACTGGTATGTTGCATCTCCACGATTTTTGAAATTGGGTTGTGGATATCAACTGGTTTGTTGCTTCTCCACGATTTTAGGTTTTCTCGAACCTTTGAAATTTGGGTTGTGGATATCAACTGGTTTGTTGCTTCTCCACGATTTTTGAAATTGGGTTGTGGATATCAACTGGTTTGTTGCTTCTCCACGATTTTAGGTTTTCTCGAACCTTTGAAATTTGGGTTGTGGATATCAACTGGTTTGTTGCTTCTCCACGATTTTTGAAATTGGGTTGTGGATATCAACTGGTTTGTTGCTTCTCCACGGTTTTTGGATTTTGCAAGTATCGACGAAATGTCGCTTCCCTGCGATTTTGGGTGCAAGTATAGATGGAATGTCGCATCCTTGCTTTTTTTCAAAATTTTTGTTTTGCGGGTACTGACTTTGATGTCGTTTCCCCACGATTTTTGAAAAACCATTTTTTTTTTGTTTAAATACACGAGGGTCGTAAATTTTGACCTAGAACCATTTGGCGGTAAAAGGTAAGGTGGACTAGGGTGGAAATCCCTGAATCCGGATTTTTGTTTCAAACCCTGAATTTTGGTTCAAGGATCGAAAGTTTTGGTCAAGTCAGGGAGAGGCTCCTAAACTTGGATTTTTTTTTGTTTTTGAACAATGAAACAATGAAAGTAAGCATTGTTTTTGAATCTCTAGAAATTTTGACATTTGATATGAAAATTCTAAAGAGAGTGGGTTTGACGAGCGAGTACCTGAGAACAGGTTTTGGCCATACAGGCATTGCTCTTACCCAGTTGGGTAAGTCTTCAAGGGTAGTACCGCTTCAAGAACTTGCCGTTGATAGGCAGCATACATCTGTCGCCTTCCATGTTTAGGAGGGCATATGCGCCGTTGGAGAAGACTTTGTCGATGACGTAGGGTCCCTCCCATTTTGGTTCAAATTTTCCTTTGGATTTGTGTGCGAAGACCATTGGTCTTTTTACCGCAAGAACCAAGTCACCCTTTTTGTAGGCGCGTTGCCGGACCCTTTTGTCAAAAGATCCTGCCATGCGTGCTTGGTAAAGTTCAATGCTTTGTCGAGCTTCGAGCCGTCTCTCATCGAGATTGTCCAGCTCATGGAGTCGCAATTTCGCATTGCTTTCTTGAGTCATGTCATTTTGTAGAGATACCCTCAGAGAAGGAATTTGTACCTCTAGGGGCACGACAGCTTCGCATCCATAGACCAAGGAGAATGGTGTGCTATGGGTTGGTCCTCGAACGGTGGTTCGATAGGCCCACAAAGCTTCAGACAGTTTATCGCTCCAGTCTCTTTTGTGACTAGAGACCATTTTCTTGAGGATTTTGCAGAGTGTCTTGTTGAAGGCTTCTGCTAATCCGTTTGCTGCCGGATTGTATGGAGTCGAAGGACAGCTTTGAATTTTGTATTTGTCGCAAAACCTGTAGAATCGATGATCCCGGAATTGTGGTCCGTTATCATGGACGAATCTCTTGGGTATGCCGAAACGACAAATGATGTTGGTGCGCAGGAACTGAAGAACTGATGAGGTCTTCATTTCGTTGAAGGCAAATGCTTCTGACCACTTGGAGAAATAATCCGTAGCGGCGAAGATGAAGCGATGACCTTTGCTTGAAGGGGGAGAGATAGGACCTATGATGTCCATGCCCCATGCTTCAAAAGGCCATGAGATTGCTGTAGGATGCAGTCATTCCGGAGGCATGTGAATGTAATCTCCGTGAACTTGGCATAGCTGGCAGCGTTTGGCAAATTGCATTGCATCAACAACCATGGTAGGCCATTAGTAACCTAACCTTTTTATCTGATCATAGAGCTTAGGACCTGCCTGATGGGCTCCACAAAGATCAGCATGAACTTCTTTAAGTGTTTCTTCGGCCTCTTGTTGTGACAAGCAGCGTAGGAGTACTCCGTTGAATGATTTCCTGTAAAGGATCTTTGAAGGGATATCCAAATGAAAGTTTGGGGTTCGCCTTTGAATGCTTACCCGTTCTTTTGGATCTTCAGGTAGGATTCCGAACATAGTGTAATCAATGAACGGATCCCTCCAGTCGCCGATTGAAGGTTGAAGGATAGAGATCCGACTTCCAACCACTC
Organism: Umbellularia californica; assembly: GCA_028538565.1. NCBI lineage: Eukaryota > Viridiplantae > Streptophyta > Magnoliopsida > Laurales > Lauraceae > Umbellularia > Umbellularia californica. The sequence goes on along the minus strand of JAPQWN010000010.1, from coordinate 37,496,467 downwards.
GGTGGCATTCAGCAACTGCTTGGTGTGTGTTAAGAGGAGGGAGGATCCTTCTCTCGCACACTGTAATTTGCATGTTTTCCCCTTCCTGGATCGCCATTGATGCGGCAAGTCCGGCCAGGGCATCTGCACGGATATTTTCACCTCTACGAATGTGGGTGATGTTGCAGATGTCAAACTTTTGCAGAAGCGATTGTGCCTTGTTGTAATAAGGCAGCAGATCAGGCTTCCTGACTTCATATTTCTGATTCATCTGGTTGACGATCAGTTGAGAGTCTCCAAAGACTTCCAACATAGTGATACCGGATTCGATGGCGAGTTCCAATCCTAGGATCAGAGCTTGGTATTCAGCTGCATTGTTTGTGCATAGTTCCAGTAGCGAGAAAGCGTGTGGAATCATGCATTTGTCGGGGCTAACAAAGAGGATGCCAACTCCCGAGATCAGCTTTCTGTTTTCATTTGTCCTGGTTGCACCGTCAAAGTACATGTCCCAGGAGGCATTTGGTGAGGAAGTCTCCACGTTGTAGACAGGTTCGTCTGGGAGATCATCTCTGAGTGGTGAATCTTTAGGCAATGGATGCTCTGCGAGGAAATCTGCTAGAGCTTGGCCTTTGATTGCTTTTTGTGGCACATACCTAATATCAAATTGTGACAAGAGGATGGACCATTTTGCCAGTCGGGCATTGAGAGAACCGGCCTTCGTGACAAGGACCTTCAAGAGGTTGATCCTCGAGACCAGGTAGACTGTGTTGGAAAGCAAGTAGTGACGTAGCTTTTGTACGGCGAACATCACTGCAAGGCATTCTTTTTCGACTGGAGAGTAGCGATGCTCTGCACCTACTAGCATGCGGCTGAGGTAGTATAGAGCAGCTTCTTTTCCCTCACCATTCTCTTGTGCAAGCAGAGCGCCTACAGAATGATCAAGAGCTCTTGTGTACAAGATGAATGGTTTTCCAGTGGCAGGAGCAGCTAACACTGGAGGTTTGGTCAGGTATGACTTGATATCTTGAAATGCGGCTTCACAGTCGGCATCCCAGACAAAGTCTACACCCTTTTTCATCAATCGAGAGAATGGACAGCATTTCCCCGAAAGATTGGAGATGAACCGTCTGATGTAGGCCAATCTCCCTTAGAGCCCTTTTAGTTCTCTCAAGGTTCTTGGAGAGGGCATTTCTAGAATAGCCTTGACTTTTATGGGGTCAAGTTCTATTCCAGCTTTCCGAACAAGGAATCCGAGAAACTTATCCGACGAGATGCCGAAGAAGCATTTTAGAGGATTCATCCGCAGTTTGTGTTTGCGGAGTCGGAGGAAGACTTCCCGAAGATCTTTGAGATGGTCTTCTTTTCTTCTGCTTTTGACGGCGAGGTCATCAACGTAACATTCGACCGTCTTGTGCTGCATATCTTGGAATATTTTCATCATAGCCCTCTGATATGTGGCACCAGCATTTTTCAGACCAAATGGCATGACAGTGTAGCAATACACGCCAAACGGAGTCCGAAATGAAGTGTGTTTTTCATCCTCGGGATGCATCTTTATCTGATTGTAACCAGAGAAGCCATCCATGAATGTCATTCGCTCGAATCCGCAGGTATTGTCAATCATCACCTCCGGTATGGGGAGCGGGAATTCATCTTTAGGGCAAGCGCCATTCAAGTCTCTATAGTCAATACAGACTCTGATCTGCCCAGTTTTCTTTGTCACGGGGACAATATTGGCCAACCACTCTGGATGTTGTTCCTCACGGATGAAGCCGACACTTTTGAGCTTTTGAACTTCTTGTTCAATTTTATCCATCACATCTGGACGGAATCTTCTTTGGCCTTGTTTGACAGGCTTGACGTCTTCTTGAAGATTGAGTTTGTGGACTGCTACTTTGGGGTCTAAACCAGGCATTTCAGCATAGGACCATGCAAAGCAATCAACGAACTCACGAAGAAAAGCGATATACTCGGGTAACTCATCATCCTTTATATTCTTACTTATGAATACAGGACGTGGGTTATCAGGTGTTCCCAAGTTTATCTTTTGAACAGGATCTTCTGTCGGAAGATTCGAAGGTGGTTCCTCCACAATATTTTCGGAGGCTTCCAACTCAACGAAACCTTCTGGAGTTTCAACTGCATTACCAGACCAAGGCTCTGTTCCTTTCCATGGATTTTCTTGATTGGTGATCTCCTCAAGGCTTGCTATGAGATAGTCCCAATCGCCTGTTGAGTCTGGTATTTCTTTTGGAGACGAGGGTTCTTCTGGGTCAGGATGCCACAAGTCTGTATTATCGGACGATTCCTCTTTATCATCAGAGAAATCATACCAATTGGATGAGCTTTCTGGATCTTTGTCAGGTAACTCTTTAAAGAGATTTCCAGGGAGATCGATGTCTTCGTGGACTTTAGATGTTGAGGCTTGGTCGGTAAAACGACTTTGTTGACACCAAAAATGTCACTTTGCCTCTTCAAATCAAGAAAGCTGCATGAAGTCGCAACCTGCCATAAATAGGCAATGCAATTTCTCCAAAAATTCAAATCTTGTCAGAATCAAACAAAAACTGCAAGATCCTTCAAGATAGCCAAGAGAAGAGTACACATGAAGTTTCGGGCCATTTCGACAACATTTGGCCTAACTTCACTTCTCCGACAGCTAAACGGAAGCTCCCGGCGGCGACATCATCGGAGACGTCAAAACTTCGATCAAAGCCTACAGATGACTCCAGCATGTCTCAAAAGGGCTCTATGCCAAATTTCAAGTCAAACCGACAACGTTTGACCCTCCATCAATGCTCGAGCAGCAAAATCAAGCCTCCCGGCGGCGGGAACCACCGAAGCCTTCGCTCATCAAACCAAGTGCATGAGTGGCTTCAACATGCTTCCAAAAGGCTGCACGTCGAATTTCAGGTCATTCCGACAACGTTTGACCAGGTTTCGATGCTCCGAGAGAAAATCAAGCCTACCGGCGGCGGAGCAACCCGGGACCATGACATCCAAAACGGAGCCCATGGAACGTCTCAAAATGACTCCAATAGGCTCCCCGTCAAATTTCAGGTCAATCGGACATCGTTTGACCACATATCAAAGCTCGGCATTTTCCCCGCAGCAAAATCAAGTGAAGCATCGACGGGACCCCAAACGGCTTCAAAACTCAAACAAAAGCCTATGGTTGGTCTTATTTATTGCTCAGGAGGCTTCACCTCAAATTTCAGGTCATTCCGACATCGTTTGACCAAGTTTCAGCTTCTGGCGGAAAATCAGCAGCTCTACGCGACAAAGTCTTCGGCTTTCCCGGAAAATTGGAAACTTTGCACTCTAAAAATGCAAGGATTCTCATTAAGTTTTCTACAGGGAAATCAAGCCAATAAATGAGAAGAAATGTCAAGAAAAATACAGAAGAAAACGGCGACGAAAAAGACCTCAAAACGACCGCAAAACGGGCTCCGAAGGGGAAAAATCCCCCAGGGTCGCAGACCCCTGCGACCATGGCCCATGGTCGCCGGTCCATGGTCGCCGGCGACCATGGCCCATGGTCGCCGGCGACCATGGAGGTCCGGGTCACCGGATTTTCCGCCGGTGACCCGTTTTTTCCGTCTTTTTTCGCGTTTTGCGCACTTTGACCCCTGTGGTTTCCTGAAAATGTGATTTTTAGTGCTCTAAATTGACTCATATCCGACGACATCTCGGATCCGCCGTCAAAAGCATAAAATCATCATTGATCGCTCCAAGATCGCCAACCGGTCGACCAAGAAAGTGCACTTTCTGTCCGACCGATCGTGAAATCGACAAGACAGATGTCACCGGCCCACTCTTAGCTATCAATGTCTGAAGTTACATGTTCATCTGATGTCGATCAGCATGTAGATCCATCGATGATCATCGCCAGAAGAATTCCAGAAGACACGGCATGGCCCGCGACTCTTCGACTGCTCGGCGACCAATTAATGTGGTTAATTGACTAGCTTTATTGCAGTCATTAATTCATTTCTTTGGACGGCCCAATCAGAAGCAAGCATTTGGGAGTTACAAGTCAATTGATTCATGGCATTTAAACCATGAAACTCCTCCCATTATGGTAATTAAGGTGATTAAAAGCCCTTAATCTCCATCGGCCAATCAGATTCAAGGAAAAAGGAGTTACAAAATCAAGAAATAAATCTTGTAACTCCTCCCATTAAAGCCATTAAGGCTCATAAACCCTCCTAAATGGCTACCAAAGGCCTATAAATAGGAGAGCATTCCATTGAAATGGGGATCGGAAAAAAGATCAGAAAAAAGAGGAGAAAATCAGAGGATCAGAAAAAAAGATCAGAAAGAGATCTGAGAGAAAGAAAAAGAGAGAAAAACTCTGCTGAAGTTCTGCACCGGCCACCACTACAAGGTGACAAAAGTCCCTTGGGGGGCACCCCCCCAAGGTCCTTGCCTTCTCCTGCTGCCTCCAATGGCTTAGACGTGGCTTTTCAGCCCGTCTACTTAGCTTTTTATTGAACATAGGACCTTCTCTTGGTCTTTGTCCTCTAAAAACCTGAGGTTATAGCCAAGCCAAGCGAATCAAGAGCATCTTCTGTTCTCATCTGCATGGATGATGGCGAAGCCCATACATGGCTTGCGACCGTCAATCTGAACGAGTCCCCCACAATCTCCTGAAAAGTTAGATCTTCCTTTTCTTGCTTTTCATTGTAGTTTGTATTTTTCTAAAGAGACAAAAATCACAACTCTTGTCTTTCATTATTGATAAGAATTGTAAATCGGCTATAAACGCCAAAATCGGCTATAAATGCCAAACAAATCGCCTTTCACGGCAAATTAAGAAAATGTCTCTTTTCTTAAATATATGCGCAATGGAAAACTTGAAAGAAGTTGATTTCCTTTTTACTTGCGAAGGTTGATCTCCGGATTACCACTTGCAATTCCAAGTAAAATAGAAAATCTGGCACACCCACCCAAAAGAAATGTTGATGCACGCTTCAGGGCCCGCCAGGGCGCGAAAGGGCCGGACCCGACGGACTCCCACGTTCCGCCGACCCCGGTAGCCGCCCCAACGGCGCCTCGGAGCGCGTTCCATCAAGCTGGCACACCCGGTGGGACTCGTTCATTTGAGAACACGGTGCTTGGAAATGAAATATTTGCATATCATACTTTTTGCTCTATGCTTATACTTCTTTTCCGGATTCCTTGGCTACTTCCTAGCTGGTAGCCTATGTTGGATTTTGCATCCTAAAAAAAAAAAAAAAACATGAGATGGGATTTTTTGGAAATTTCTATTTCTTTGAGTTTGTTTCCATTCTTTCTCTTTTCAAAAAAAAAAATAAAAAAAATAAAAAATAATCAGTTTTCTTAGTTTGAATTCAAAATTGAGAAACTTTGATCCTATCCTATCGTTCTTTGGTGCTTGCAGAAATGTTGAGCCCGTTCGACTAAGGTTTTGGGCCATCGTTTCTCTTCGATGAGTTCATTAGAGATTTCAAAAAAAAAATAAAAAAAAATAAAAAAAAAATCAGTTTTCTTAGTTTGAATTCAAAATTGAGAAACTTTGATCCTATCCTATCGTTCTTTGGTGCTTGCAGAAATGTTGAGCCCGTTCGACTAAGGTTTTGGGCCATCGTTTCTCTTCGATGAGTTCATTAGAGATTTCAAAAAAAAAAATAAAAAAAATAAAAAATAATCAGTTTTCTTAGTTTGAATTCAAAATTGAGAAACTTTGATCCTATCCTATCGTTCTTTGGTGCTTGCAGAAATGTTGAGCCCGTTCGACTAAGGTTTTGGGCCATCGTTTCTCTTCGATGAGTTCATTAGAGATTTCAAAAAAAAAAATAAAAAAAATAAAAAAAAATCAGTTTTCTTAGTTTGAATTCAAAATTGAGAAACTTTGATCCTATCCTATCGTTCTTTGGTGCTTGTAGAAATGTTGAGCCCGTTCGACTAAGGTTTTGGACCATCGTTTCTCTTCGATGAGTTCATTAGAGATTTCAAAAAAAAATATTAAAAAAAATAAAATAAAAAAAATTTAGTTTTCTTAGTTTGGATTCAAAATTGAGAAACTTTGTTCCTATCCTATCGTTCTTTGGTGCTTGCAGAAATGTTGAGCCCGTTCGACTAAGGTTTTGGGCCATCGTTTCTCTTCGATGAGTCTATTTGGGATTTTTTTATAAAAAAAAAAGGGGACATAGACCACTAAGGTTAAACCAATTGCGTTCTTTGATCACGATTGATTCAAGAAAAGCCTTGTCCAGAGTGTGGAGACAGCTTGACTGTTCTAGGCAAGGGTCCTCCAAACGGGTTCATTAAGTAATCCTACCCTTACCTGGGGGCAATTCTATCAATTGAGGTTTCATAAGACCGGGTTAGGAGGCCTATGTGTACTCTCTCGTCTTTAAATCTTAAAAAATTAAAAAAAAATAAAAATAAAAATAAAAAAAAAAAATTTTCAAAAAAAAAAATCTTAAAAAAAAAAAAACAAAAAGTTTTCAAAAAAAATATAAAATAAAAAAATAAATTAAAAAAAATATTTAAAAAAAAATAAAAAATAAAAAAAATAAAAAATAAAAAAAATAAAAAAAAAAAAAATAAAAAAAAAATCATTTCAAAAAAAAAAATCTCCAAAAACTCGTCACTTTCTGGATTCAGATTCGAGAAATTGTGGTCTCTTCCCTTCTGAGTACTGGCGCTCGCGGAAATCGTTGAGCCCGTATTTGAATCGGAATGTCACCTGCTCTCTTTGACGAATCCATTTCTGACATTTCAAAACAAAGAATCCCATCTCATGGATGCGATCTCCAACATTTGTGCATAGCAATACTGGTACGCCCTTTCAGGGTCTACTGTATCTGTGACCGGCACATTTGTAACTCCTACCTTATATTCTTCTTATCTCGAGCAAGCCCTGCTTCTCGATAAGTCGAATTTAGGTTTACAATTGCTTCTAGCAGTCACTGGAACGCTCATTCTGGGCTCACCATACTTGCTGTCAGAACAATTGTACCATCTATGGCTTTTTGCCTTCTTCATGTCGCTTGGGTCATATCCCTTAAGCGATTTGAAAAGACAACCATAGGAATTCCCATTTATGATCATTATATTCTTGTGATTACTAATGGATGTGGTCTTGTTTCAGAACTTTTTCGAAAATAACAATGGCAGCTTTAACCATTATCTTCGATGAGAACAAGCACCAGCTCATGCTTCAACAGAAGCAAAGCGCGCGCACCCATAAGCGCCCTGTTAGCTGCCGAAGCGTGAACTCCCTCGGAAACTCTCTGAACTCCGGGTCGACCTCGACTCCCCGGACTATCTTCTTTGGGACACTGGGACCATTCCCACTTCCCGAAGAACAAACTGTGCCTGCCAAAAGGCAGAAGATCGCCTCTCAACGTGTCACTCCCGTGACACCAAAGGCGAGCGCCCAAAAGCCTGAAGCCCGCGGCACCCCCGCGAAGCCTCGACCCACAAACAACCAGGTCTATCCCAAGACTTGGTCTCCAAGACCTTCCCCAAAACAAAGGAGGTCTCAAACCTCCACCAAGCCAGCATACCTGGCCCCACTCAAGGAGAACCAGTTCTACCCTCTTGCCTACATGAAAGAGGAGAGACCCATCTCCAACCTGACTCCCAAGTCAACCCAGCATGAGCCGGCTTGTTCCTACAGGCCCAAAATCAGATCATGCATCACCAGGCCTCTCCAAGCACCTGCTAAGGCCTACACTCCTTCAGTTCGACCCTTCATCTCTACAGGGGCCGAACTCGAAAGGTTCAAAGCTTCGCTGTAACAGTCAAAGGACCGGGTCCGCATCCTGTCCTTGCCCAACCACAAAGAAGACAAGCTCGGCTGCTGCGCCCGAGGGAGCACATCCTTCATCGTCAGAGCCCAGCCAGAGCTGACCAAAGCTCAAATCGCTCGTCGAGCACGCCGCCGTGCGTCATATCGACAAAAGAGACTAGAGAAGCAAAGGACCCAGCCTCCTACACTTCAAGTCTCCCACAAATGGGTCGAAAAAGAAAGACCCGACCAAGTTGCTGCCGTCCATATGGTTGGAAAAACCAGAAGACGCCAAAGGTCAGCATAAAAAATCCATGTCCGACGTCCGGTGACCCGTAGCATCACCAGGACACAAAGACATCCCGAAGAATCTCCTGCCCCTTCCAGCCAAGGACGGGAGAGTAATCCTTCATCAAGCTCTTCATCAAAAAGAATGAGCCCCAGCTCGGTCACCAGGACGATTTCTTCGTTCGAATCCCGAGGGATGAACGTCTTGGCTACAAGTTCTGAGCCGCCACCTCAGGATCCACCTCGAGATGATGCGCTCGCACGCATCCAGCAGTTGGAACAAGGCCAGCAGAGGATTGAAACTCTGATGGAAAACCTTCTCCTCGTTGTCCAAAATCAGGTGAACAATGAGCCTCCTCCGAATCATGGCAATAACGAGGAAAATGGAGAAGAAAATGAGTCACGCGCCCTTACCAAAAAGGACGTAGACAGTATCCTCGCCAAAGCTAAAGAAGAGGATATACTCAAAGAGCATGGGATCAAGCCACCATATCCTTTATGGATGGACTCGGTCCCGTTCCCCACAAAATTCAAGCATCCTACTCTCCAAACATATACGGGGAAAGGATCAGCCAGACAGCACGTCATCCACTTCAAGATCTTGACGGGAGCTATCGCGGATCAAGATGCACTCAAGATCCGCCTCTTTGCAAGTACCCTAAAAGGTATGGCCTTCGATTGGTACTCCACTCTGCCGGAGAACTCCATTCAGAACTGGGCTATGCTGGAGACACGCTTCCTGACCCACTTCCAAGGTGAGGATCATCCTGTTACTATGGCTCAGCTCTGCAGCCTAAAACAGGGAGAGAATGAGTCAACTTATGACTTCATTCACAAGTGGAAAGCAATGGCGTACAAATGCTCAGATGTACTGCCACAAGCGTCGCTAGTCGACATCTGCCGAAACAACATGAGAGCTAAAATCCGCTCCATGATCATCGGCAACAAATCAAAGAACCTGGGGGAACTCCTGGAAGCTTCCATGGAAGCTGAAACGGTGATCAAAGACCTCAACAGTCAGAAATCATCAAAGAAAGAGCCGACTGCTGTTGCAACCTCTAAACCAAAGAAGAAGGAGGTTCTCAATGTGCAGACTAAGTCAGCTCCTCAGCAGCCAAAGAAAGCTGAAAATAGAGCTGCAGGTAAGAGACCTGAACTCTCTGATGCCTTCAAAGAGCGAGTAGAAAAGAAATATCCGTTCGATGAAGACGTCGAAGAAATCTTTGAGGCTCTCCTAGCAAATGGCAAACTCATTTTGCCAGAGCCCAAAAGACCTGGAGACGTTGGCAAAACCAATGATCCTCGGTACTGTCCATACCACCAGATGGTTTCGCATCCTCTCAATCAATGCTTTATTGTGAGAGAGAAGATAAACGAGATGTGGAAAAACGGAGTCATCACCTTTGACAAAAACTATGGGACTGCCTCCGTCAACATGGTGTCATATGGACAAACACCAAAGTCACCGAAGAAGAAGATCACTACTTCCTTCAAGGTGATAAATAGAATTCAAACGTCCGAAGTGTTGGTTCCTTGCCCGACACCAGACGGACAACCCATATGGGTACATCCCGATCTCCTGGAAGATGAAAATTGGGAGATCGTCAAAACAAAGCCGACCGCTCAGCAGCGAAGGCAAGCCAAGAAACATCTCCTCAGGCTCAAACGGCAAGAGAAGACCCAGCCAAAACAAGAAGTTCATGAAAAGGCAGAGGCCTCCTCTACCACTTCACTCGGGGCAACAGAAACGTCCCCTCCAGAGACTTCAAAGGCGGTAAGAAACTTCACTCTTAGTGATTTCATGCCACCTCAATTCAAAAAAGAAGCCATGCAGGGGGCATCATACTCTTGCAACTCAGTAGTTGGATTCTCCATTGATGGATACGAGTCCAGCGACACCGACGATGGATTCGAGCCCAACTACACCGATGAGTGGGAGGAATCTCTTGAAACAGGAGAATATCTCTCCGATGAAGAATGGGTTCCTGAAACTCACCTTATGCCAGTAATCTGGTATAACCCCTTGCAACCACAAGGATCCTGGTCTGATGATGAAGAAGACCAAGAGGCTGCACAAGAAGATGCTGTTAACCCAGCACCTGTCATTGCTCCAGTGGAAATCAACTATGTTGAGCCACACGGAGAAGACGAAGAAGAGGATCTGGCTCCCATGCCTGATCTTGAAGAATATGCAAGGATCTTGCAGCGTCTCGCTCTAGAACAAGAGCAAGACTGCGTCAACGAGATTCCTCACAATCCAGAGCCGGAAGTCCCTGAAGCCCATCAGGTACCTCCTCCCTCAACTCCTGAAAATGGAGAACATTGCTGGATTGACGATCCTCTTACATCCGAGGATGAGTCTGACTCCGAGCAGGCAACATCTTCTATCAGAGCTTCCTGTAATGTAATATATCAGGATTATAGCTCTTCTGAAGCGTCGTCTGATGAGATTACCTACACTCCGACGACGCCTAGCAATGTATCCTCTGGAGCTACCTCGTCTCACGTGACTTTTACAGAGATGACACCCTCTCAGGTTTCTTCTCCTGAGACTGTGACTTCAGGATACACATTCTTCCCGACTCATCATCATGAAGAAAACCCAACTTGGGGTGATGGATGGGTCAACGAAGAAGAAAAGCTGCTGGATGCTGTTCAGGACTTGCTCCCGGAAAATGCTCCGTGCAACACAATCACTGAGGATGGCAACTCTGCTGCAGATACATCCCCAGTAGATGAAAAACGACAGCCTCTTGATCCTGAAGACAATCTTCCAAACGAGGATCCTTCTCAAGAAGCTCTCGAAGTTGGTAGAGGCACCCGTTCGGGCCGGGACTACCACAAAAATTACAACCAATCTTCCTTTACTTATGTAAATCCTTCGGGAAAAGATGTTGTAAGCGCCCCCAGTGGCAACAATGATGAACATGCAGGCCCTAAGGAGGCTTTCAAGTATGATTTGGTTGAGCACTTCAAACACATACCTGCACGTCTTCACATCCTGGATTTATTACGAATGTCTCCACGCACTCGTGATAATCTCATCTCAGAATTACAAAAACTGAATGAGGATGTCGACAAACATGCCCCGCAAGTCCTCCAAATTGAATTGGACTACCGGGTCAAAAACTCTGAAACTTCCTCAAAGGGAGAAAAGAAAACTGAGGGATCATGCATCCAATGCCTCTCGGTTCAAAAGGCAGCCAGTGCAACCATCGCCTTCACTAAGGAAGACCTCCTACTTGGCGAAGCAAGGCACAACGGACCCCTGTACTTCACAGGGTACATCAAAGAAATGCCGATACATAGAGTTCAGATCGACCCAGGTTCTGCACTCAACCTTACCTCCACTCCAGGTTCAGATCTTATCTCTGAGGTCACTGTGTATGCAATAAAAACCCCCTCATGCTACAACATCCTTCTCGGACGTCCTTGGATACACGAGAATGGTGTTGTTCCTTCAACTCTACATCAATGCATCAAGTTTGTCGGCGACGACGGCATGGTACATCGAGTCTTTGCGGACAGGAAACCCTTCAAAGGTAAAGAAGTCCACTTCGCAGACTCCCAAATGTATGAAGGAGAAAAAGAAGAAGAGGAAATAGCACCCCCTGCTGAAAATCTCCAGAAAGATAAAGGCAAGGCTCCTCAAAAATCACCGGAAGAAAACAAACCCTCCGGCAAATTAGAAGAGAGTAGTCAATCTCCCTTCGTTATCTCCCTCAAGAATTCAAAACCTTTGGTCATCATGACTAAAGTAAAGAAGGCGAAACAAAAGCCTGGGGGCAAATTTGTTGTCTCTCTCGTGTCTATCATGCAAGACACAGACTCGGACTCAGAGCCAGAAGACGATGCATCGTCAAGCCAAGCTGACACTCAGCAAGTTCAGCCTGCTCTCACTCCGATGGAGACACCTGCTGATGTAGAAGATCCTACGTCAGCTACCTTTGTTGTTCCGGCAACATCACCAAAGCAAAGGCCGATCTTCTTCCATAGATCGGACGCTTCTTCATCAAACTCCATGCTGGAACCTTTTCAAAATGAAGGTATGCCTCAGCTATCTCTATATAGTCCTGTGGCACAAGCAATTATGAAGAAAATGGGCTATGACGCTCAAAACCCAGTCGGTTTGGGAGAAAGACGCGGTATTCTCACGCCATTGGAGCCCGCCTTGACCAAAAGCCAGCTGGAAGATTGGAGACTCTACGGTCATGTAGAAAAGTCTTCATATGGGTTAGGGTATGATCCCGACACTCCTCTGAGACAGTTGACACAAAAGCTTAAAAGTCGTTTTACCGACCAAGCCTCAACATCTCAAGTCCATGAAGACATCGATCTCCCTGGATATCTCTTTAAAGAGTTACCTGACAAAGATCCAGGAAGCTCATCCAATTGGTATGATTTCTCTGATGATAAAGAGGAATCGTCCGATAATACAGACTTGTGGCATCCTGACCCAGAAGAACCCTCGTCTCCAAAAGAAATACCAGACTCAACAGGCGATTGGGACTATCTCATAGCAAGCCTTGAGGAGATCACCAATCAAGAAAATCCATGGAAAGGAACAGAGCCTTGGTCTGTTAATGCAGTTGAAACTCCAGAAGGTTTCGTTGAGTTGGAAGCCTCCGAAAATATTGTGGAGGAACCACCTTCGAACCTTCCGACAAAAGATCCTGTTGAAAAGATAGACTTGGGAACACCTGATAACCCACGTCCTATATTCATAAGCAAGAATATAAAGGATGATGAGTTACCCGAGTATATCGCTTTTCTTCGTGAGTTCGTTGATTGCTTTGCATGGTCCTATGCTGAAATGCCTGGTTTAGACCCCAAAGTAGCAGTCCACAAACTCAATCTTCAAGAAGACGTCAAGCCTGTCAAACAAGGCCAAAGAAGATTCCGTCCAGATGTGATGGATAAAATTGAACAAGAAGTTCAAAAGCTCAAAAACGTCGGCTTCATCCGTGAGGAACAACATCCAGAATGGTTGGCCAACATTGTCCCCGTGACAAAGAAAAATGGGCAGATCAGAGTCTGTATTGACTATAGAGACTTGAATGGCGCTTGCCCTAAAGATGAATTCCCGCTCCCCATACCGGAGGTGATGATTGACAATACCTGCGGATTCGAGCGAATGACATTCATGGATGGCTTCTCTGGTTACAATCAGATAAAGATGCATCCCGAGGATGAAAAACACACTTCATTTCGGACTCCATTTGGCGTGTATTGCTACACTGTCATGCCATTTGGTCTGAAAAATGCTGGTGCCACATATCAGAGGGCTATGATGAAAATATTCCAAGATATGCAGCACAAGACGGTCGAATGTTACGTTGATGACCTCGCCGTCAAAAGCAGAAGAAAAGAAGACCATCTCAAAGATCTTCGGGAAGTCTTCCTCCGACTTCGCAAACACAAACTGCGGATGAATCCTCTAAAATGCTTCTTCGGCGTCTCGTCGGGTAAGTTTCTCGGATTCCTTGTTCGGAAAGCTGGAATAGAACTTGACCCTATAAAAGTTAAGGCTATTCTAGAAATGCCCTCTCCAAGAACCTTGAGAGAACTAAAAGGGCTTCATGGGAGATTGGCCTACATCAGACGGTTCATCTCCAATCTTTCGGGGAAATGCCGTCCATTCTCTCGATTGATGAAAATGGGTGTAGACTTTGTCTGGGATGCCGACTGTGAAGCCGCATTTCAAGATATCAAGTCATACCTGACCAAACCTCCAGTGTTAGCTGCCCCTGCCACTGGAAAACCATTCATCTTGTACACAAGAGCCCTTGATCACTCTCTGGGTGCTCTGCTTGCACAAGAAAATGATGAAAGAAAAGAAGCTGCTCTATACTACCTCAGCCGCATGCTAGTAGGTGCAGAGCATCGCTACTCCCCAGTCGAAAAGGAATGCCTTGCAGTGATGTTTGCCGTACAAAAGCTACGTCACTACTTGCTTTCCAACACAGTCTACCTGGTCTCGAGGATCAACCTCTTGAAGGTCCTTGTCACGAAGGCCGGTTCTCTCAATGCCCGATTGGCAAAATGGTCCATCCTCTTGTCACAATTTGATATTAGGTATGTGCCACAAAAAGCAATCAAAGGCCAAGCTCTAGCAGATTTCCTCGCAGAGCATCCATTGCCTAAAGATTCACCACTCAGAGATGATCTCCCAGACGAACCTGTCTACAACGTGGAGACTTCCTCACCAAATGCCTCCTGGGACATGTACTTTGACGGTGCAACCAGGACAAATGAAAACAGAAAGCTGATCTCGGGAGTTGGCATCCTCTTTGTTAGCCCCGACAAATGCATGATTCCACACGCTTTCTCGCTACTGGAACCATGCACAAACAATGCAGCTGAATACCAAGCTCTGATCCTAGGATTGGAACTCGCCATCGAATCCGGTATCACTATGCTGGAAGTCTTTGGAGACTCTCAACTGATCGTCAACCAGATGAATCAGAAATATGAAGTCAGGAAGCCCGATCTGCTGCCTTATTACAACAAGGCACAATCGCTTCTGCAAAAGTTTGACATCTGCAACATCACCCACATTCGTAGAGGTGAAAATATCCGTGCAGATGCCCTGGCCGGACTTGCCGCATCAATGGCGATCCAGGAAGGGGAAAACATGCAAATTACAGTGTGCGAGAGAAGGATCCTCCCTCCTCTTAACACACACCAAGCAGTTGTCGAATGCCACCGAGTGGTTGGAAGTCGGATCTCTATCCTTCAACCTTCAATCGGCGATTGGAGGGATCCGTTCATTGATTACACTATGTTCGGAATCCTACCTGAAGATCCAAAAGAACGGGTAAGCATACAAAGGCGAGCCCCAAACTTTCATTTGGATATTCCTTCAAAAATCCTCTACAGGAAATCCTTCAACGGAGTACTTCTACGCTGCTTGTCACAACAAGAGGCCGAAGAAACACTTAAAGAAGTTCATGCTGGTCTTTGTGGAGCCCATCAGGCAGGTCCTAAGCTCTATGATCAGATAAAAAGGTTAGGTTACTATTGGCCTACCATGGTTGCTGATGCAATGCAATTTGCCAAACGTTGCCAGCTATGCCAAGTTCACGGAGATTACATTCACATGCCTCCGGAATGGCTGCATCCTACAGCAATCTCATGGCCTTTTGAAGCATGGGGCATGGACATCATAGGTCCTATCTCTCCCCCTTCAAGCAAAGGTCATCGCTTCATCTTCGCCGCAACGGATTATTTCTCCAAGTGGTCAGAAGCATTTGCGTTCAACGAAATGAAGACTTTATCAGTTCTTCAATTCCTACGCACCAACATCATTTGTCGTTTCGGCATACCCAAGAGATTCGTCCATGATAACGGACCACAATTCCGGGATCATCGATTCTACAGGTTTTGCGACAAATACAAAATCCAAAGCTGTCCTTCGACTCCATACAATCCGGCAGCAAACGGATTAGCAGAAGCCTTCAACAAGACACTCTGCAAAATCCTCAAGAAAATGGTCTCTAGTCACAAAAGAGACTGGAGCGATAAACTGTCTGAAGCTTTGTGGGCCTATCGAACCACCGTTCGAGGACCAACCCATAGCACACCATTCTCCTTGGTCTATGGATGCGAAGCTGTCGTGCCCCTAGAGGTACAAATTCCTTCTCTGAGGGTATCTCTACAAAATGACATGACTCAAGAAAGCAATGTCAAATTGAGACTCCATGAGCTGGACAATCTCGACGAGAGACGGCTCGAAGCTCGACAAAGCATTGAACTTTACCAAGCACGCATGGCAGGATCTTTTGACAAAAGGGTCCGGCAACGCGCCTACAAAAAGGGTGACTTGGTTCTTGCGGTAAAAAGACCAATGGTCTTCGCACACAAATCCAAAGGCAAATTTGAACCAAAATGGGAGGGACCCTACGTCATCGACAAAGTCTTCTCCAACGGCACATATGCCCTCCTAAACATGGAAGGCGACAGATGTATGCTGCCTATCAACGACAAGTTCTTGAAGCGGTACTACCCTTGAAGACTTACCCAACTGGGTAAGAGCAATGCCTGTATGGCCAAAACCTGTTCTCAGGTACTCGCTCGTCAAACCCACTCTCTTTAGAATTTTCATATCAAATGTCAAAATTTCTAGAGATTCAAAAACAATGCTTACTTTCATTGTTTCATTGTTCAAAAACAAAAAAAATCCAAGTTTAGGAGCCTCTCCCTGACTTGACCAAAACTTTCGATCCTTGAACCAAAATTCATGGCTTGAAACAAAAATCCGGATTCAGGGATTTCCACCCTAGTCCACCTTACCTTTTATCGCCAAATGGTTCTAGGTCAAAATTTACGACCCTCGTGTCTTTAAACAAAAAAAATGGTTTTTCAAAAATCGTGGGGAAACGACATCAAGGTCAGTACCCGCAAAACAAAAAATTTTTTGAAAAAAAGCAAGGATGCGACATTCCATCAATACTTGCATCCAAAATCGCAGGGAAGCGACATTTCGTCGATACTTGCAAAATCCAAAACCGTGGAGAAGCAACAAACCAGTTGATATCCACAACCCAATTTCAAAAACCGTGGAGAAGCAACAAACCGGTTGATATCCACAACCCAATTTCAAAAACCGTGGAGAAGCAACAAACCAGTTGATATCCACAACCCAATTTCAAAAATCATGGAGATGCAACATACCAGTTGCTATCCACAACCCAAAATTACAAATGGTTCGAGAAAACCTCAAATTTCAAAAATCGCGGAGAAACGACATCAAGTCAGTACCCGCAAAACCAAAAGCCTTGGGAAAAGCAGGGAAGCGACGCTTAGTCGATATTTGCACCCCAATTCGCGAGGAAGCGACATTCCATCGATACTTGCAAAACCTAACCCGCGAGGAAGTGACATTCCATCAATACTCGCAAAACCGAATGAGCAAGGAAGCGACATTCCATCGATACTTGCAAGACCATTCAGCGGGGAGGCGACATTTAGTCGATACCTGCATTTTGAAAACCAAAACTCGGCTATAAATGCCAAAATCCGGCTATAAATGCCAAAACAAAAATTTCCGGCTATAAACGCCAAAATCGGCTTTCATGCCAATAAAACAAAACTCGGTTTTCAAAAAACTCGGCTACAAATGCCACACAAAAAAAAAACCTGACTCTCATGTCAAAACCGGCTATAAATGCCACAAATTGGCTATCAATGCCACCAAACCGGCTATAAATGCCACAAATTGGCTATCAATGCCACCAAACCGGCTATAAATGCCACCAATTGGCTATCAATGCCACCAAACTGGCTGTAAATGCCACAAAAATCCGGCTTTCATGCCAAATTCGTTTCCCATGCCAAAACAATTATTTGACAAAAGATTTTCACAAAATGACAAAGCTTTTGATCAAATCCCATTTAGCAATTGCTTTCATCACAAAAAGATTTGAGTAAGCGTAGGGAACAAAAAAAAAAAGGTACCAAAAAAATACATGTGGTACCAAAGCAAAAAAAAAAAAAAAATAGAAAGTGTTCACAAGCACTACAAAAAAAAAGAGAAAAGTACCAAAAAAAATACATGTGGTACCAAAAAAAAAAAAGAAAGTGTCCACAAGCACTACAAAAAAAGAGTACCAAAAAATACATGTGGTACCAAAAAAAAGAAGAATGGTTTCTGCTATAAAAAAATCAGGAGCTCAGCCAAAAATGGTCTCCAGCCAAAGCTTCAGCTCCTCAAGCAAACTTTTGGCATCAGCCGTCAAAGTTTCCAATGCACGCTTCTTCAGGAACTTGCCATGAGATGCTGGCGAATGCCGTAACCCTTCTTTTACACCGGGAAGCTCTTCCCCAGCAGTTTGCCATCGTTCGTTTTCTAGAGTCCTCCTCTCGAGAGCTTGACCGGCATCTGCAACCCTGCGGATCAGAGTACTCTCCCTGTCACGAGCCTCTGTTATAGCAGCCCACTTCGCATCGACTTGTGCCTTCAAATGCTCAAGACGTTTCCTGGCCTCCTCAACTTCCCTATCAAGGACGTTAAGGTCATGCCTCAATCCGATGATGGCTAGCTCTTCCTTGTTCTTCTCCCGAACTAGCTGCTTCTTGCTTTGTGTAGCCTCATTCAGGTCAGACTTAGCCTTATCAGCAGGGTCCAAGAACATCTCCTTGAAGAATTGGTCGTCAGGGAAACCCATGGTCTCAAACCACTTGTCACCCAGTGCAATGATCCTATCAACGATCGCCCTGGCACCTGTGACATCCAGACCAACCTCTTCGGTGTCGGTCAGAATCTCCTGTACATGTGGGATCATGCCAAATCCTGCCTCCAAGTGTCCAGAAAGGAGAGTCTTGACCCAAGAACTCAAAACCCGAGCCAGCACCTTCTTCGCAAATTGAAGAGACGAACTGGATGAAGATTCACCCTTCTCCACTGATCTGCTGCTCATGTCATGTCCCATTGGAAGAGTAACAAAAGAACTCTTTCCACTTGGAGCCACTGGAGAGGGAATCTCAACACGAGGCATCTCCTCAATCATGTCAGAACTGGTCTCTACCTCCGGATCGACCTCTGGCATCCCTTGCTCTGGTTCTGAAGAAAGCGATGGACTCTCTTCTGTCACTTCAAAACCTGCAAATGAAACACAAAAAGGTATGATATGATCCTATTCAAAAAAAAATCATCAGGGTCATCACTACCAAGTACCTTCTTCGACGACTGGCGGAACACTCTCTTCCTCCATGAACTCATCAGAAGCATCATCGACATTTGCGTCCATTGATGGTTCAAAGTCATCGGAATCCTGTGGCAAGTCAGCTGACAAGAAAAAATGTTAGCAAATCAAGTCGCAGGCAAAAAAAAAAAAGAGAAAGCGAAAGAAGTTATACCAATTGGAGATTCCGGAGTCATTCCAGAGTCCCTCGGTTCTTCTTCAGATGCCATAACCGGCTCCATCACCGCCTCATCGGTCGGAACCTCAGGCATCGGCAAGTCTTCATCCTCTGCTAAAAAAAAAAGAAAAAAGCAGCAGCAGGGTGAGAAAACAAATCAGAACATGGAAAGCCCCATGAAAGAAGTAGAAAAAGAAAAAGGAAGAATCATACCTTCACCAATGGTCTCTTCCCCACGACTCCTCTTCTCTGGAGGCTCGTCGACAGCCTCTGGCACCTCCTCGTTGATGGTAAGAGGGATTTCCATGTCAGGAGAGTCCTCATGTGGCCCCTCGCTGCGATGATGACTCTTCCTCTTCTTACCTCTACAGGTTCGCTTCCTAGAAGAACCCGCCTCACTATCAGAGTCAGGTTTCTCACTTGACTCCTCACTGGATGGTCTGCTTTCGCCAGTAGACTCCACGGAAGCTCGTTTCTGTGCCGCTTGCATCCAAGCGTCGAGCTCAGCTTCCTCCTGTTCTAGCTGCTCCAAAGCCTCATCAGGTACTTCCCGAGCAGCTTCAGAACCAATGACGCCCTGGTCACCGAGAAAGCCTATCTTGTGCTTCTCTCCAGAAAGGAAGGCCCAAACTTCCTCTCGCCGGACGCCATCCGACTTCCCAATGCCTTTTCCAGAAGACAGCTTTACATCAAGCTCCTTCTTGGAAAGCCCCCGATATGCCAAAAAGCTCTCCGCGAACCACTTCGTGAAGCCGGCAGTTCGGAAAGTCGACAGCTCAGGATAAGAAATCGTGGCAGTAGTGTCTTCAGCACTATAGAAAGCCCATGCATTTCTGCCATCCTGCAAACCCCCAAAACGCTTCACCATACTCGAAGGCGCTCCAACAACGCCTTGAGAGAAGCCCAACTGAAGCGCAAAGCGAGAAGGTACATACGGCTGGATGTCGACGAAAAGATGTCTACGGTACACCATCGTGCCGACTCGTATGCTGAAAAGCCACTCCTTCTCTGCATTGGTCAAAGGGTAATGCCTTCCCGACCCTGCTCTGGTAGAGTCTCGGGAGGCACCAAAATCAAAAGCCTTCTTCCGCAACTCCGGAGAAAGCTTAACTGAAGACTGCCCCATCTCGACGTCCCTGAACCGTCGGATCCTCATGCGGGCAAACAAAAGTGATTCGGATATGGCTTTTCCCTTAGCCAATCGAATCATCAGAGGATCATCATCCTGTGCAGCACCCAGCTGGTGGAAGCCAGGACAGTGGTATACAAACCACGAATAAAAGATATGGGCTGAAAATACCCTATTCATAGGGAGCCCAAGCCGAACCAAGAAAGCAGCAGCCTGCAGTTCGGTACACAGGTAGGAGTAAAGAGCGGGCACCAAAGCAAGCCGCTCTCCAAACGCCATCTGACAAGCCGGAAAAATACAATGCGGCCTGATGTGCGTCCCATCTCCACCAGCAAACACAGCCTCACCTAGCCAATAAGTGAGGTAAAAAGCAAGATCTCTCCGCAGTGCAATGTCAGAATAAAGGGCATCTGTGCTCGCGAAGAAACCCTTCAACTCTTCCTGCATGGCCAAAGTCTTCTTCCTGTCTTCTCGGGTCATGCTATCAGGAGACTCTTTGCTGTCAAAGAAGTTGAAGAATGAAGAGCCATAACTCTTCCAACTGCTGGATCTCACTTTCGAGCCCTCCTTCAAAAAATCATAGAAGGCGACGAGCTGAAAGTATAGGAGCCTGAACTCCTCTGACTGCTCCTCGAGGACGCTGTCAATCGGCATGAACTCCTCGTAGAGTTTGCCAAGGATGGGCAGTCCAGTAATAGCACTCAACTCCTTCAGAGAAAAACCAATCTCACCGTTCGTGACAACGAAGGTATTGGTCTGAGGGAGGAAAGACTCCAACATAGCCATGAAGGCATCATCGGAAAAAGTCACGGTCTCCCTAAAAGCGCGGACCGCGTAAAAAATCCCGGCTTCCTTCAAAACGGCGCCCCCAATCAGCAAGGTGTGGTCAGTCCATGACTTCCAATCGGAGTCAACATTGAAACGGCCACGAAGTCGAAAAGGCTTCACCCAAGTACTGCCGTCACCGCTGAAAACGCCATGGCCCACCGGTCTCAAATCGACCGACGGATAATCAGAGCCCTGGTAACCGCTGGCTGGCATCAACATGTCCATACGGACAGGTGGCTTCTCTGCAAAACCGGAAGGTCCACCAACAAAAACCCCGGTCTTGATCACACTGGTCCTCTTCACCCAGCTCGGAGGATCTTCCCTCTTAGGGCACGTGGGAGAAAGGCTCAGGATCGAGATGGTCCGGTCAAAAGACGACCGGGTAGAAAT
The DNA here is from genome assembly GCA_028538565.1 of Umbellularia californica. Classification (NCBI taxonomy): domain Eukaryota; kingdom Viridiplantae; phylum Streptophyta; class Magnoliopsida; order Laurales; family Lauraceae; genus Umbellularia; species Umbellularia californica. The sequence continues at coordinate 37,475,231 of JAPQWN010000010.1, read as the reverse complement.
AGTTCTCTCTTCACCATCAGCTGTGTGAGAGAACTGAAAACATCTCCTTTGGTATGTCAAGTCGTCAGGGACTGCATCTCCAAAGAAGAAGGTAGGCTTGGGCAAAACCCTCAGATCGTCCATAACCCAAGGACGGTTGCTTACCATGATCTTATAGAATTCCTCATTCTTGAGAGCGATCAATCGCTGTCTCATCTCATCGCGATTGAGGGAATCGCACTCTTCCAAGTTCTTCTCAACAAACTGGACCTTCTCCCAGGCCTGCTGAACGGCCACATTGGAAGATCTAGCAGATCGACGAGGTACGCTTGTAGCAGGCTCTTTACCCTTGTTCGCTCTGGAGGAACCACCTGCAAAGGTTGGAAAAGAAAAAGATCGTCATCAAAATGACAGGATTTCGCTAAAAAAAAAAAAAAAGGGGTCACTTTGTCCCACCAAAAATCTGGCGAAATTTTGGCATGACTCCGGGGCAATTCCAAAGAAAAAGGAAATACCCCGATGGAAATAAAAAGTTTGAAGATGGGCTCAACATTGCTGCGGGCTCCGAAACTCCAAACTTTCGAAACCTCAAAATCTCCGCAAAATCAAGAAGGGCTCAACATCGCTGCGAGCTCCAAATTCCCAAATTTGCAAAGATTTTCAGGTATGCTATCACATCATGCTACTCAATTCAATTTACAAAAAGTACATGCATGAACATCTAGATTTGCATAAAAACGCATTATCATGATGAGCAAAAAAAAAAAAAAAAAAAAAAAAAAAGAAACTTTCTCAAAAAAAAAAGAGGGAGAAAGAAAGAAAAAAAAGGAGCTTTCTCAAAAAAAAAAAGAGGGAGAAAGAAAAAAAAAAAAAAAAAAGAAGCTTTCTCAAAAAAAAAAAAGGGGAGAAAGAAAAAAAAAAGAAACTTTCTCAAAAAAAAAAAAAAAAAAAAAAAAAAATCAGGCCACGTGGCCGTACGGACCAGATCCGTACGGATCTGTCCGTACGGCCCACAAAAAAAAAAAGAAGAAAAAACGTGTGAAAAAAAAAAAAAAAACAAAAGAAGAAATCACGTGGAGAAGAGAAAAAAAAAAAAAGAAGAAGAATAGAAAGAAAAGAAAGAAAGAAAAAAAGAAGAAAGAAAAAAAAAGAAGAGAAACTTTTTTTTTTCCTATTCTCTACATAGAGTTTTCTTGAAAGAAAAAAGAGAGAAAACTTACTTGAAGCCATTGATGGAGAAGAAGAAGGAAAAAGCTTGAAGATCCTTGAAGAAGAAAAACTCTTGGCCTTGGAGCTCTCTTGAGATTGTTGCAAAAGAAAGCAATAAGAGCAAGAGATCCTACCTTCCTTTGCTTTTATAGGAGAGAGCAAATCAAAGAAGGAAACAAAGAAGAAAGGTAAGTGTTACTAATTAGTAACCTTACCAAAAGAGAAGAAATTAGAAAGATTCTTTCCCAAAAAGAAAGATGTCTTTGAGAGATTTCCTCCCAAAATCAATCAAATGAGAGATTTTCTCCAACAAAATAGGATATTGAAGATTCTTTCCCAAAAAGAAAGATACCTTGAGATATTCTCTCCCAAATTAAGAGAATATGAGAGATTCTCTCCCATAAAGATATTTTTAGATATTCTCTATCCAAATGAGATATCTTTAGATATTCTTTACAAAAATGGCCCCACATGAGATCTAAGCCATCCTAAAAAGCTTAAGGTCCCATGGGCTAGCCCATATGAGCCAGGTTTGACCACCTAGGCACAAAAAAAAAAAAAATGGGCTTTTAGTCAGGAAAAAAAAAATCCCTCTTACCAAGAGCATACAAAAATGGTTCCATGCCTCTTTTGAGTTGATTGAACCATACAAAAAATTCCAAGCCCCATGAGCTTCCAAAAATCAAACCATCCAGCCTCATATACCAAGTTGAGCCAAAATCTTGAAATTGACATTCCACAAAAATCCAAACCACTCCAATGGACCCACACAGTCCCAAAGAGTGACCAAAAACCAAATCCTGATCCCCCAACTTGCCACATACAGCTTGTTGGGTCACAAGGTCAAAACCAAAACCCGATCCCCTAACCTGCCATATATAGCTGGTTAGGTCACAAGATCAAAATCAGAAACCCAAATCCACATCCCTGATGTCATCTTCAAAACTTTGCCTCGAGATGGTGTGTGATTCCTTTCACTACCATAAAATTCCCCTGGAAGCTCAAAGGCTACTATACCAAAGGAAAGATTGCTCAAAGACTCTTGGTCAAGACACAAGCTCTCCTTCAAAAATCTCTTCGAGGCACATCGACTACAAAAGTCAAGCAATTCGTCGCTGTACCTCGAGGGGGCATTTGTTGACACCAAAAATGTCACTTTGCCTCTTCAAATCAAGAAAGCTGCATGAAGTCGCAACCTGCCATAAATAGGCAATGCAATTTCTCCAAAAATTCAAATCTTGTCAGAATCAAACAAAAACTGCAAGATCCTTCAAGATAGCCAAGAGAAGAGTACACATGAAGTTTCGGGCCATTTCGACAACATTTGGCCTAACTTCACTTCTCCGACAGCTAAACGGGAGCTCCCGGCGGCGACATCATCGGAGACGTCAAAACTTCGATCAAAGCCTACAGATGACTCCAGCATGTCTCAAAAGGGCTCTATGCCAAATTTCAAGTCAAACCGACAACGTTTGACCCTCCATCAATGCTCGAGCAGCAAAATCAAGCCTCCCGGCGGCGGGAACCACCGAAGCCTTCGCTCATCAAACCAAGTGCATGAGTGGCTTCAACATGCTTCCAAAAGGCTGCACGTCGAATTTCAGGTCATTCCGACAACGTTTGACCAGGTTTCGATGCTCCGAGAGAAAATCAAGCTTACCGGCGGCGGAGCAACCCGGGACCATGACATCCAAAACGGAGCCCATGGAACGTCTCAAAATGACTCCAATAGGCTCCCCGTCAAATTTCAGGTCAATCGGACATCGTTTGACCACATATCAAAGCTCGGCATTTTCCCCGCAGCAAAATCAAGTGAAGCATCGACGGGACCCCAAACGGCTTCAAAACTCAAACAAAAGCCTATGGTTGGTCTTATTTATTGCTCAGGAGGCTTCACCTCAAATTTCAGGTCATTCCGACATTGTTTGACCAAGTTTCAGCTTCTGGCGGAAAATCAGCAGCTCTACGCGACAAAGTCTTCGGCTTTCCCGGAAAATTGGAAACTTTGCACTTTAAAAATGCAAGGATTCTCATTAAGTTTTCTACAGGGAAATCAAGCCAATAAATGAGAAGAAATGTCAAGAAAAATACAGAAGAAAACGGCGACGAAAAAGACCTCAAAACGACCGCAAAACGGGCTCCGAAGGGGAAAAATCCCCCAGGGTCGCAGACCCCTGCGACCATGGCCCATGGTCGCAGGCCCCTGCGACCATGGCCCATGGTCGCCGGCGACCATGGAGGTCCGGGTCACCGGATTTTCCGCCGGTGACCCGTTTTTCCGTCTTTTTTCGCGTTTTGCGCACTTTGACCCCTGTGGTTTCCTGAAAATGTGATTTTTAGTGCTCTAAATTGACTCATATCCGACGACATCTCGGATCCGCCGTCAAAAGCATAAAATCATCATTGATCGCTCCAAGATCGCCAACCGGTCGACCAAGAAAGTGCACTTTCTGTCCGACCGATCGTGAAATCGACAAGACAGATGTCACCGGCCCACTCTTAGCTATCAATGTCTGAAGTTACATGTTCATCTGATGTCGATCAGCATGTAGATCCATCGATGATCATCGCCAGAAGAATTCCAGAAGACACGGCATGGCCCGCGACTCTTCGACTGCTCGGCGACCAATTAATGTGGTTAATTGACTAGCTTTATTGCAGTAATTAATTCATTTCTTTGGACGGCCCAATCAGAAGCAAGCATTTGGGAGTTACAAGTCAATTGATTCATGGCATTTAAACCATGAAACTCCTCCCATTATGGTAATTAAGGTGATTAAAAGCCCTTAATCTCCATCGGCCAATCAGATTCAAGGAAAAAGGAGTTACAAAATCAAGAAATAAATCTTGTAACTCCTCCCATTAAAGCCATTAAGGCTCATAAACCCTCCTAAATGGCTACCAAAGGCCTATAAATAGGAGAGCATTCCATTGAAATGGGGATCGGAAAAAAGATCAGAAAAAAGAGGAGAAAATCAAAGGATCAGAAAAAAAGATCAGAAAGAGATCTGAGAGAAAGAAAAAGAGAGAAAAACTCTGCTGAAGTTCTGCACCGGCCACCACTACAAGGTGACAAAAGTCCCTTGGGGGGCACCCCCCCAAGGTCCTTGCCTTCTCCTGCTGCCTCCAATGGCTTAGACGTGGCTTTTCAGCCCGTCTACTTAGCTTTTTATTGAACATAGGACCTTCTCTTGGTCTTTGTCCTCTAAAAACCTGAGGTTATAGCCAAGCCAAGCGAATCAAGAGCATCTTCTGTTCTCATCTGCATGGATGATGGCGAAGCCCACACATGGCTTGCGACCGTCAATCTGAACGAGTCCCCCACAATCTCCTGAAAAGTTAGATCTTCCTTTTCTTGCTTTTCATTGTAGTTTGTATTTTTCTAAAGAGACAAAAATCACAACTCTTGTCTTTCATTATTGATAAGAATTGTAAATCGGCTATAAACGCCAAAATCGGCTATAAATGCCAAACAAATCGCCTTTCACGGCAAATTAAGAAAATGTCTCTTTTCTTAAATATATGCGCAATGGAAAACTTGAAAGAAGTTGATTTCCTTTTTACTTGCGAAGGTTGATCTCCGGATTACCACTTGCAATTCCAAGTAAAATAGAAAATCTGGCACACCCACCCAAAAGAAATGTTGATGCACGCTTCAGGGCCCGCAAGGGCGCGAAAGGGCCGGACCCGACGGACTCCCACGTTCCGCCGACCCCGGTAGCCGCCCCAACGGCGCCTCGGAGCGCGTTCCATCAGACTTTTAAGCCTTTGTGTCAACTGTCTCAGAGGAGTGTCGGGATCATACCCTAACCCATATGAAGACTTTTCTACATGACCGTAGAGTCTCCAATCTTCCAGCTGGCTTTTGGTCAAGGCGGGCTCCAATGGCGTGAGAATACCGCGTCTTTCTCCCAAACCGACTGGGTTTTGAGCGTCATAGCCCATTTTCTTCATAATTGCTTGTGCCACAGGACTATATAGAGATAGCTGAGGCATACCTTCATTTTGGAAAGGTTCCAGCATGGAATTTGATGAAGAAGCGTCCGATCTATGGAAGAAGATCGGCCTTTGCTTTGGCGATGTTGCCGGAACAACAAAGGTAGCAGACGTAGGATCTTCTACATCAGCAGGTGTCTCCATTGGAGTGAGAGCAGGCTGAACTTGCTGAGTGTCAGCTTGGCTTGACGATGCATCGTCTTCTGGCTCTGAGTCCGAGTCTGTGTCTTGCATGATAGACACGAGAGAGACAACAAATTTGCCCCCAGGCTTTTGTTTCGCCTTCTTCACTTTAGTCGTGATGACCAAAGGTTTTGAATTCTTGAGGGAGATAACGAAGGGAGATTGACTACTCTCTTCTAATTTGCCGGAGGGTTTGTTTTCTTCCGGTGATTTTTGAGGAGCCTTGCCTTTATCTTTTTGGAGATTTTCAGCAGGGGGTGCTATTTCCTCTTCTTCTTCTTTTTCGCCTTCATACATTTGGGAGTCTGCGAAGTGGACTTCTTTACCTTTGAAGGGTTTCCTGTCCGCAAAGACTCGATGTACCATGCCGTCGTCGCCGACAAACTTGATGCATTGATGTAGAGTTGAAGGAACAACAACATTCTCGTGTATCCAAGGACGTCCGAGAAGGATGTTGTAGCATGAGGGGGTTTTTATTGCATACACAGTGACCTCAGAGATAAGATCACCGATTTGCAATTTGAACCTGATTTTGCCGATAGGCCTTTGAGTGCTCCCATCGTATCCAAAGATAGATACAGATGTATGGCTTAGCTTGCTGGGTGGGATGCCCAACTCTTCAAGAGCCGAAGTGGAGATAAGGTTGAGTGCAGAACCTGGGTCGATCTGAACTCTATGTATCGGCATTTCTTTGTGTACCCTGTGAAGTACAGGGGTCGGTTGTGCCTTGCTTCGCCAAGTAGGAGGTCTTCCTTAGTGAAGGCGATGGTTGCACTGGCTGCCTTTTGAACCGAGAGGCATTGGATGCATGATCCCTCAGTTTTCTTTTCTCCCTTTGAGGAAGTTTCAGAGTTTTTGACCCGGTAGTTCATTTCAATTTGGAGGACTTGCGGGGCATGTTTGTCGACATCCTCATTCAGTTTTTGTAATTCTGAGATGAGATTATCACGAGTGCGTGGAGACATTCGTAATAAATCCAGGATGTGAAGACGTGCAGGTATATGTTTGAAATGCTCAACCAAGTCATACTTGAAAGCCTCCTTAGGGCCTGCATGTTCATCATTGTTGCCACTGGGGGCGCTTACAACATCTTTTCCCGAAGGATTTACATAAGTAAAGGAAGATTGGTTGTAATTTTTGTGGTAGTCCCGGCCCGAACGGGTGCCTCTACCAACTTCGAGAGCTTCTTGAGAAGGATCTTTGTTTGGAAGATTGTCTTCAGGATCAAGAGGCTGTCGTTTTTCATCTACTGGGGATGTATCTGCAGCAGAGTTGCCATCCTCAGTGATTGTGTTGCACGGAACATTTTCCGGGAGCAAGTCCTGAACAGCATCCAGCAGCTTTTCTTCTTCGTTGACCCATCCATCACCCCAAGTTGGGTTTTCTTCATGATAATGAGTCGGGAAGAATGTGTATCCTGAAGTCACAGTCTCAGGAGAAGAAACCTGAGAGGGTGCCATCTCTGTGAAAGTCACGTGAGACGAGGTAGCTCCAGAGGATACATTGCTAGGCGTCGTCGGAGTGTAGGTAATCTCATCAGACGATGCTTCAGAAGAGCTATAGTCCTGATATATTACATTACAGGAAGCTCTGATAGAAGATGTTGCCTGCTCGGAGTCAGACTCATCCTCGGATGTAAGAGGATCGTCAATCCAGCAATGTTGTCCATTTTCAGGAGTTGAGGGAGGAGGTACCTGATGGGCTTCAGGGACTTCCGGCTCTGGATTGTGAGGAATCTCGTTGACGCGGTCTTGCTCTTGTTCTAGAGCGAGACGCTGCAAGATCCTTGCATATTCTTCAAGATCAGGCATAGGAGCCAGATCCTCTTCTTCGTCTTCTCCGTGTGGCTCAACATAGTTGATTTCCACTGGAGCAATGACAGGTGCTGGGTTAACAGCATCTTCTTGTGCAGCCTCTTGGTCTTCTTCATCATCAGACCAGGATTCTTGTGGTTGCAAGGGGTTATACCAGATTACTGGCATAAGGTGAGTTTCAGGAACCCATTCTTCCTGTTTCAAGAGATTCCTCCCACTCATCGGTGTAGTTGGGCTCGAATCCATCGTCGGTGTCGCTGGACTCGTATCCATTAATGGAGAATCCAACTACCGAGTTGCAAGAGTATGATACCCCCTGCATGGCTTCTTTTTTGAATTGAGGTGGCATGAAATCACTGAGAGTGAAGTTTCTTACCGCCTTTGAAGTCTCTGGACGGGACGTTTTTGTTGCCCCGAGTGAAGTGGTAGAGGAGGCCTCTGCCTTTTCATGGACTTCTTGTTTTGGCTGGGTCTTCTCTTGCCGTTTGAGCCTGAGGAGATGTTTCCTAGCCTCCTTCGCTGTTGAGCTGTCGGCTTTGTTTTTACGATCTCCCAGTTTTCATCTTCCAAGAGATCAGGATGTACCCATATGGGTTGTCCGTCTGGTGTCGGGTAAGGAACCAACACTTCGGACGTTTGAATTCTTTTTATCACCTTGAAGGAAGTAGTGATCTTCTTCTTCGGTGATTTTGGTGTTTGTCCACGTGACACCATGTTGACGGAGGCGGGGCCATAATTTTTGTCAAAGGTGATGACTCCGTTTTTCCACATCTCGTTTATCTTCTCTCTCACAACAAAGCATTGATTGAGAGGATGCGAGACCATCTGGTGGTATGGACAGTACCGAGGATCATTGGTTTTGCCAACGTCTCCAGGTCTTTTGGGCTCTGGTAAAATGAGTTTGCCATTTGCTAGGAGAGCCTCAAAGATTTCTTCGACGTCTTCATCGAACGGATATTTCTTTTCTACTCGCTCTTTGAAGGCATCAGAGAGTTCAGGTCTCTTACCTGCAGCTCTATTTTCAGCTTTCTTTGGTTGCTGAGGAGCTGACTTGGTTTGCACATTAAGGACCTCTTTCTTCTTTGGTTTAGAGGTTGCAATGGCGGTTGGCTCTTTTCTTGATGACTTCTGACTGTTGAGGTCTTTAATCACCGTTTCAGCTTCCATAGAAGCTTCCAGGAGTTCTCCCAGGTTTTTTGATTTGTTGCCGATGATCATGGAGCGTATTTTTGCTCTCATATTGTTACGGCAGATGTCGACTAGCGACGCTTGTGGCAGTACATCTGAGCATTTGTACGCCATTGCTTTCCACTTGTGAATGAAGTCATAAGTTGACTCATTCTCTCCCTGTTTTAGGCTGCAGAGCTGAGCCATAGTAACAGGATGATCCTCACCTTGGAAGTGGGTCAGGAAGCGTGTCTCCAGCATAGCCCAGTTCTGAATGGAGTTCTCCGGCAGAGTGGAGTACCAATCGAAGGCCGTACCTTTTAGGGTACTTGCAAAGAGGCGAATCTTGAGTGCATCTTGATCCGCGATAGCTCCCGTCAAGATCTTGAAGTGGATGACGTGCTGTCTGGCCGATCCTTTCCCCGTATATGTTTGGAGAGTAGGATGTTTGAATTTTGTGGGGAACGGGACCGAGTCCATCCATAAAGGATATGGTGGCTTGATCCCATGCTCTTTGAGTATATCCTCTTCTTTTGCTTTGGCGAGGATACTGTCTACGTCATTTTTGGTAAGGGCGCGTGACTCATTTTCTTCTCCATTTCCCTCGTTATTGCTATGATTCGGAGGAGGCTCATTGTTCACCTGATTTTGGACGACAAGGAGAAGGTTTTCCATCAGAGTTTCAATCCTCTGCTGGCCTTGTTCCAACTGCTGGATGCGTGTGAGCGCATCATCTCGAGGTGGATTCTGAGGTGGCGGCTCAGAACTTGTAGCCAAGACGTTCATCCCTCGGGATTCGAACGAAGAAATCGTCCTGGTGACCGAGCTGGGGCTCATTCTTTTTGATGAAGAGCTTGATGAAGGATTACTCTCCCGTCCTTGGCTGGAAGGGGCAGGAGATTCTTCGGGATGTCTTTGTGTCCTGGTGACGCTACGGGTCACCGGACGTCAGACATGGATTTTTGATGCTGACATTTGGCGTCTTCTGGTTTTTCCAACCATATGGACGGCAGCAACTTGGTCGGGTCTTTCTTTTTCGACCCATTTGCGGGAGACTTAAAGTGTAGGAGGCTGGGTCCTTTGCTTCTCTAGTCTCTTTTGTCGATATGACGCACGGCGGCGTGCTCGACGAGCGATTTGAGCTTTGGTCAGCTTTGGCTGGGTTCTGACGATGAAGGATGTGCTCCCTCGGGCGCAGCAGCCGAGCCTGTCTTCTTTGTAGCTAGGCAAGGACAGGATCCGGACCCGGTCCTTTGCCTGTTGCAGCGAAGCTTTGAATTTTTCAAGTTCGGCCCCTGTAGAGATAAAGGGTCGAACCGAAGGAGTGTAGGCCTTAGCAGGTGCTTGTAGAGGCCTGGTGATGCGTGATCTGATTCTGGGCTTGTGGGAGCAAGCCGGTTCATGCTGGGTCGACTTGGGAGTCAAGTTGGAGATGGGTCTCTCCTCTTTCATGTAGGCAAGAGGGTAGAACTGGTTCTCCTTGAGTGGGGCCAGGTATGCTGGCTTGGTGGAGGTTTGAGACCTCCTTTGTTTTGGGGAAGGTCTTGGAGACCAAGTCTTGGGATAGACCTGGTTGTTTGTGGGTCGAGGCTTCGCGGGGGTGCCGCGGGCTTCGGGCTTTTGGGCGCTCGCCTTTGGTGTCACGGGAGTGACACGTTGAGAGGCGATCTTCTGCTTTTTAGCAGGCGCAGCTTGTTCTTCGGGAAGTGGGAATGGTCCCAGTGTCCCGAAGACGATGGTCCGGGGAGTCGAGGTCGACCCTGAGTTCAGAGAGTTGCCGAGGGAGTTGACGCTTCGGCAGCTGGCAGGGCGCTTGTAAGTGCGCTCGGTTTGCTTCTGTTGAAGCATGAGTTGGTGCTTGTTCTCATCGAAGATAATGGTTAAGGCTGCCATTGTTAGTTTCAAAAAAGTTCTGAAACAAGACCACATCCATTAGTAATCACAAGAATATAATGATCATAAATGGGAATTTCTATGGTTGTCTTTTCAAATCGCTCAAGGGATATGACCCAAGCGACATGAAGAAGGCAAAAAGCCATAGATGGTACAATTGTTCTGACAGCAAGTATGGTGAGCCCAGAATGAGCGTTCCAGTGACTGCTAGAAGCAATTGTAAACCTAAATTCGACTTATCGAGAAGCAGGGCTTGCTCGAGATAAGAAGAATATAAGGTTGGAGTTACAAATGTGCCGGTCACAGATACAGTAGACCCTGAAAGGGCGTACCAGTATTGCTAGGCACAAATGTTGGAGATCGCATCCATGAGATGGGATTCTTTGTTTTGAAATGTCAGAAATGGATTCGTCAAAGAGAGCAGGTGGCATTCCGATTCAAATACGGGCTCAACGATTTCCGCGAGCGCCAGTACTCAGAAGGGAAGAGACCACAATTTCTCGAATCTGAATCCAAAAGTGACGAGTTTTTGGAGATTTTTTTTTTTGAAATGATTTTTTTTTATTTTATTTTTTTTTATTTTTTTTTTATTTTTTATTTTTTTAAAATATTTTTTTATTTTTTTTTATTTTATTTTTTTTTGAAAATTTTTGTTTTTTTTTTTTTTTTTAAGATTTTTTTTTTGAAAATCTTTTTTTTTTTATTTTTTTTTAATTTTTTAAGATTTAAAGACGAGAGAGTACACATAGGCCTCCTAACCCGGTCTTATGAAACCTCAATTGATAGAATTGCCCCCAGGTAAGGGTAGGATTACTTAATGAACCCGTTTGGAGGACCCTTGCCTAGAACAGTCAAGCTGTCTCCACACTCTGGACAAGGCTTTTCTTGAATCAATCGTGATCAAAGAACGCAATTGGTTTAACCTTGTGGTCTATGTCCTTCTTTATAAAAAATCCCAAATAGACTCATCGAAGAGAAACGATGGCCCAAAACCTTAGTCGAACGGGCTCAACATTTCTGCAAGCACCAAAGAACGATAGGATAGGATCAAAGTTTCTCAATTTTGAATCCAAACTAAAAAAACTGATTTTTTTTTTATTTTTTTTTTAATAATTTTTTTTTTGAAATCTCTAATGAACTCATCGAAGAGAAACGATGGTCCAAAACCTTAGTCGAACGGGCTCAACATTTCTGCAAGCACCAAAGAACGATAGGATAGGATCAAAGTTTCTCGATTTTGAATCCAAACTAAGAAAACTGATTTTTTTTTGAAATCTCTAATGAACTCATCGAAGAGAAACGATGGTCCAAAACCTTAGTCGAACGGGCTCAACATTTCTGCAAGCACCAAAGAACGATAGGATAGGATCAAAGTTTCTCAATTTTGAATTCAAACTAAGAAAACTGATTTTTTTTTTTTGAAAAGAGAAAGAATGGAAACAAACTCAAAGAAATAGAAATTTCCAAAAAATCCCATCTCATGTTTTTTGGGTGCCAAATCCAACATAGGCCACCAGCTAGAAAGTAGCCAAGGAATCTGGAGAAGAAGTATAAGCATAGAGCAAAAATATGGTATGCAAATATTTCATTTCCAAGCACCATGTTCTCAAATGAACGAGTCCCACCGGGTGTGCCAGCTTGATGGAACGCGCTCCGAGGCGCCGTGGGGCGGCTACCGGGGTCGGCGGAACGTGGGAGTCCGTCGGGTCCGGCCCTTTTGCGCCCTGGCGGGCCTGAAGCGTGCATCAACATTTCTTTTATGTGGGTGTGCCAGATTTTCTATTTTACTTGGAATTGCAAGTGGTAGTCCGGAGATCAACCTTCGCAAGTAAAAAGGAAATCAACTTCTTTCAAGTTTTCCATTGCACAAATATTTAAGAAAAGAGACATTTTCTTAATTTGCCGTGAAAGGCGATTTTGTTTGGCATTTATAGCCGATTTTGGCGTTTATAGCTGATTTACAATTCTTATCAATAATGAAAGACAAGAGTTGTGATTTTTGTCTCTTTAGAAAAATACAAACTACAATGAAAAGCAAGAAAAGGAAGATCTAACTTTTCAGGAGGTTGTGGGGGACTCGTTCAGATTGACGGTCGCAAGCCATGTGTGGGCTTCGCCGTCATCCATGCAGATGAGAACAGAGGATGCTCTTGATTCGCTTGGCTTGGCTATAACCTCAGATTTTTAGAGGACAAAGACCAAGAGAAGGTCCTATGTCCAATAAAAAGCTAAGTAGACGGGCTGAAAAGCCACGTCTAAGCCATTGGAGGCAGCAGGAGAAGGCAAGGACCTTGGGGGGGGGGTGCCCCCCAAGGGACTTTTGTCACCTTGTAGTGGTGGCCGGTGCAGAACTTCAGCAGAGTTTTTTCTCTCTTTTTTCTTTCTCTGGATACGAGCTCTGGATTCTTTCCGATTGATCGATCTCGATTTTCTGATCTTGATTTTCTCCTTTCTCATTTCAATGGAATGCTCTCCTATTTATAGGCCTTTGGTAGCCATTTAGGAGGGTTTATGAGCCTTAATGGCTTTAATGGGAGGAGTTACAAGATTTATTTCTTGATTTTGTAACTCCTTTTTCCTTGAATCTGATTGGCCGATGGAGATTAAGGGCTTTTAATCACCTTAATTACCATAATGGGAGGAGTTTCATGGTTTAAATGCCATGAATCAATTGACTTGTAACTCCCAAATGCTTGCTTCTGATTGGGCCGTCCAAAGAAATGAATTAATGACTATAATAAAGCTAGTCAATTAACCACATTAATTGGTCGCCGAGCAGTCGAAGAGTCGCGGGCCGTGCCGTGTCTTCTGGAATTCTTCTGGCGATGATCATCGATGGATCTTCATGCTGATCGACATCGGATGAACATGTAACTTCAGACATTGATAGCTAAGAGCGGGCCGGTGACATCTGTCTTGTCGATTTCTCGATCGGTCGGACAGAGAGAGCACTTTTTTTGGTCGACCGGTTGGCGATCTTGGAGCGATCAATGATGATTTTGTGCTTTTGGAGGTTGACCCGTGATTTTGACGGATGTCGGAGGATATGAGTCAATTTCAAGCACTAAAAATCACATTTTCAGGAAACCACAGGGGCCAAAGTGCGCGAAACGCGAAAAAAGACGGAAAAACGGGTCACCGGCGGAAAATCCGGTGACCCGGACTTCCATGGTCGCCGGCGACCATGGGCCGGCGACCATGGGCCATGGTCGCAGGGGCCTGCGACCCTAGGGGAATTTTCCCCTTCGGAGCCCGTTTTGCGGTCGTTTTGAGGTCTTTTTCGTCGCCGTTTTCTTCTGTATTTTTCCTGACATTTCTTCTCATTTATTGGCTTGATTTCCCTGTAGAAAACCTGATGAGAATCCTTGCATTTTTAGAGTGCAAAGTTTCCAATTTTCCGGGAAAGCCGAAGACTTTGTCGCGTAAAGCTGCTGATTTTCCGCCAGAAGCTGAAACTTGGTCAAACTATGTCGGAATGACCTGAAATTTGAGGTGAAGCCTCCTGAGCAATAAATAAGACCAACCATAGGCTTTTGTTTGAGTTTTGAAGCCGTTTGGGGTCCCGTCAATGCTTCACTTTATTTTACTGCGGGGAAAATGTCGAGCTTTGATATGTGGTCAAACGATGTCCGATTGACCTGAAATTTGACGGGGAGCCTATTGGAGTCATTTTGAGACGTTCCATGGGCTCCGTTTTGGATGTCATAGTCCCGGGTTGCTCCGCCGCCGGTAGGATTGATTTTCTCTCTGAGCATCGAAACCTGGTCAAACGTTGTCAGAATGACCTGAAATTTGACGTGCAGCCTTTTGGAAGCATGTTGAAGCCACTCATGCACTTGGTTTGATGAGCGAAGGCTTCGGTGGTTCCCGCCGCCGAGAGGCTTGATTTTGCTGCTCGAGCATTGATGGAGGGTCAAACGTTGTCGGTTTGACTTGAAATTTGGCATGGAGCCCTTTTGGGACATGCTGGAGTCATCTGTAGGCTCTGATCGAAGTTTTGACGTCTCCGATGATGTCGCCGCCTGGAGCGCCATTTTAGCTAACGGAGAAGCGAAGTTAGGCCAAATGATTCTGAAATGACCCGAAACTTTATGTGTACTCTTCTCTTGGCTATCTTGAAGGATCTTGCAGTTTTTGTTTGATTCTGACAAGATTTGATTTTTTGGAGAAATTGCATTGCCTATTTATGGCAGGTTGCGACTTCATGCAGCTTTCTTGATGTTGAAGAGGCAAAGTGACATTTTTGGTGTCAACAGAAACTAGAACATGGGGTCCACATCCATACAATTTATAATGTGGTTCCACCATTATAGCAATTATAATATGGGCCTACCTTTTATAATGGTGACCATGTAACCCCACCTTTAGGATTTACAAAGTGGTGCCACTTTCTTTGATATTGTGAACATTGAGCCTACCTTAAAGATAAGTGAGAAGATTTGAAGTATTTAAATGACATTCTGTAAATGACGAGAGATAAGTAAGAAACAACTGTACATTTGTTTCTTAAAAAAAATAAAGTTTTTTCGTTCCAACTTTCTTGTGCGGGTTAAGAGCTAGATTCCTTCCAGTGAGATCAAGATTCTGAATAGTGATTTACATATACCAAATATGTTTTTCATAACCTCATCTCATGGGAACATCCGAATAACATGATACCAAACACAACCTTAGTTACAATCACAAACTATTCTAGTACATATATCCATTAATGAGACCCATATCTATGAAATTCAAGTTGCTTAAGGCAAAACTTTATGTCTTTGTTAGAGAGTATTTCAAAGAAGATTGTATATGAAAAATGATGAGTTTATCTAAGATTATTATTAGATTAGATTTTGGTTATATTAGGGAAATGTTATTATTCGATTAGGTTTCTTATTTAAGCTATTGTTATCTTTTGATTTATTTTTAGAGTTTTTTTGTATATACCCCCTAAAGTTTGTGGGATATGTAAATAGGGCCCCGATGTTTTAGTATTTGTAAATAAGCCCCTGCATTTTCATTTTAATACCTTATGTGTCTCCAAAATCAATACAAACGTTAGCAGGGTATATACAGAAAGCTCTTTTTTTTTTTTGTAAAGTGTTATCTTTTGATTTGATTTCTATTTAGGGGTGTGATTGAGTTGACTATATTTTTTTGTTTAAAGGTAAATTGAATTAAGGAGGAGGGGAAAAGGGCAAAGGCCCCCAAATACAAAAGAGAGCAACAAGGGGAGGCTAACAAAAATATGCCAACCCTTGAAGCAAACTAACCAAAAGAGAGAAGCAGAATAAGAGGGGACAGAGAAAACAAAAGAAGAACCACAAAGTCTACTGTAAGCAATACAGGAGCGCAGAGAAGCAACTTAAGGCCACAAAGGGCATAACGGGAACCAAAGATGGAACAAAAATCTCTGAGAGGGAGAAAAAACACTTCAAAACGCAAAGAGGATTCCCAAGCGCTTCAAAGCGCTTCAACGCACGACCCTGCACAGCAGCTGAGAGCACCAAAAAATAAGGCAGCTGGTTAGGACCAGAGTAACTGAACAGGACACAGCAATGTACTCCCAATCAGCACTGCAGCAGGGAATACATTTACACAGCACCACAGCGAGAACTGCACTGCTCCACTTTACAGCAACTAAACAGCTCTAAACAGCTCCACAAAACACTTCAGACTAGCTCAGAACTACACAGGGAAGCTTCTTAAACCAGCGGAACTCACCACTGCACCGTTGAACTCCAACACTGCTAGCCTCTCAACATAGCAACACTCTTATAGTCAAACAGAAAGGGGAGGAAATCAAAAGGACTGCACAAAATATATCTGAGAAGCTCCACAGAAGAGGTCACTGATAGAGGAAACAGATGACGATGATTGCTAGGAAGAAAAATGAAGCGGTAGACTTTCTTCCTTGGACATCAAAATCATGCTAAAGAGATGCCCAGACCGATGAAGAAGAGGAGGAAGAAGAATGAGAATGGCCTCCTTGACTGAGAAGCCAAGAACAAAACTGCCAAGCTGGAGTACAGTAAATGCAAGACAACATACATTGAGAAGCTCATTTCAAGAAACTCTCATATAAAGATTAATAGGCCCAAAATTTGATTGCCACTGCATCGCAATCCTTCCAGGAAAGCTGAAGCAGCACCCGCTAAATCTCTCTGAACTCCATTAGCTGCTCTTAATGGAGAGCCCATCTTCCAAAATAGAGCTTCTACTTCAGCAAGAAGACTACCCAAAGCAAGACAAATAAAGCTGCTAAAACCAAAAAAACTACTCTAGGCCAAGCTGCTGAGAGAGAGATCAGCCTGGAGAGTAGGAAGAATCATACCACCCTAAGGCCCTCAAAATAGGATGAGAGGGATGGGTCTTACCTAATGAGGAGCAGAACATACCACTGCAGAAGTCAATGAATAGCTTCTGAGCTTTCACCAGTGAGGGCTTCTTACTGTGATATTTGGCTTCATTCCTCAAGAACCAAAGGATATAAATGGTTTGGAAGAAGATAGTTGCTGCTGAATTTTTTCCATTGTCTTTGACATCCTTGATGATAGTTGTCCACACTGAAGTAGGCGAGAGAGGAAGAGTGCTTGAAGAGTCCATTAGACTGAGAATCCAGGACCACAGTTGCTAGGCTATGTGAGAAGAAAAGAAGATGTACAAATTTGTTTCGCTGTTACAGTGGCAAGAGTAACATCTAGAAGCCATGGAGATCCCTTTGAGCATTGCCCATGAATCTATTGGGGTTTTTCTTAGGAGAAGATGCCAGCTGAAGCAATCAAGTCTTGGGTTAATGTGCTTGTTCCAAACTAGCCCATGCCACAGAACTGCATCTTTTCTAGATCTCAATGAGCCCTAAGCTTGTTTAAGAGAAAAGGTCCCTGAAGAAAAGCCTTTCCAAGTAAGCTTATCAAGGGTAGAAGTGCTAAGGAGATCAATTTGATTTGTATGCTGAAGGAGGAAGAACTGAACCTCAGCCGAGATGGAGGATGGGATGAGCCAAGAATTATCTTGAATCAGGTCTGCCACCCTATCATTTTCTGAGAATTGGAGGAGGGGAAATCTTTTAGCTATGGGGTGATGGTTTATCCAGTTGTCAAGCCACAACAATATGTAGTGACCATTCCCGAGAACCCAACGACTTCCTTGTTGAAGGACTATAGCCGAGGATCTTATCTTTTTTCAGATACTAGACCCAACCTTGGGATTTCCGGAGAACCAAATTGGAGAGTGCTTGAAGTATCTACACCTAAACCAAGTAGCCCAGAGAGAGTTCGAGGTTGCCGCTGACCACCCCAACTTCAATAAACATGCCTCATTAAACTCGTTCACCCTGCGCAGGCCTAGCCCTCCCTCAAGTTTAGGCACACAGATCTGGTCCCAATTCACCAAGTTGCATCTCTTTTTGTCTGCACTTAAAGACCACAGAAAATTCCTCATAAGCTTTTTAATTTGCAGGCAGGTTCTGGAAGGAATTGGAATTACTAGGGAGGCATGAAGGGGGATGAAGGATAGCACATGCTTGACCAAAATCAACATT
This sequence comes from Umbellularia californica, assembly GCA_028538565.1. Lineage (NCBI taxonomy): Eukaryota > Viridiplantae > Streptophyta > Magnoliopsida > Laurales > Lauraceae > Umbellularia > Umbellularia californica. The sequence goes on along the minus strand of JAPQWN010000010.1, from coordinate 37,457,462 downwards.
CCTGCAAAGGAGAGACATTTGGCTTTCCACCCATCAAGCCTGGAATTGATAGAATCCAAAATCTTATTAAAATGGTAGTGTTTGGAGGTACCAAGGAAGAGAGCAAATCCAAGGTAGGTTGTAGGAAGGGAGGCTCTTGTGATTGGAAGAAGTCCAGAGATCATTTGAGTTCTTCTAGCTGAGCATTTTCCTAGGTAAAGGTTGCTCTTCTGAAGATTGAACCTCTGGCCTGAAGAGGATTGATACCTTAAAAGCAGCCCGTAGATGTGTCTCAGCCCAGCCTAGCTTGTGAGCTTTTAAAAAAAGAAAGGTGCATCAGTAGAAAACAGGTGGCAAGGGGTAGAAGGGACATGGGATATTGGCTCAATTTTCCTTGAGGTTCTGAGGTGCTCTATATGGAGGCTGAGGATCTCCTTTGCTAAGATGAACAAGTAGGGGGACAAAGGATCCCCTTGGCGTAGACCACAGGACGAGAAGAAGAAGCCACTAGGGCTATTGTTGACTAAGACTGACCCTCTACTTGTGCAAATGATCTCTCGAATCAGGTTTATCTAAGCAGTGGAGAAGTTGAAAATCTTTAAGGTTCTAAATAGAAAACTCCATTGAAGCCTATCGAAAGCCTTTGAAATGTCCAATTTCATGCAAGCAGTGCCTTGCTTGACCTTAGAGTTAAGTTTTTGGGTTAGGTCATGGGCTAAGGCTACATTGTGATGGATAGATCTGCCTTTAACAAAAGCCGTTTGGTTTTGGGTTATGAGGGAAGGGAGGATGCTAGATAACCTCGAGGCTGGAATCTTGGATGAGATTTTGTAGGTGAAGTTCAATAGGCTGATTGGCCTAAAGTCATTGAAGGATTCTGGCGAGGAATTCTTAGGGACAAGGGATAAAAAGAAGGCGATGGTTTCTCTTAACAGACGGCCAGAAGAGAAGAAGTGGATGACTGCTGCTATCACTTCTTTGCTTACTATATTCCAGCAATTGGTGAAGAAGACTCCAGAGAAACCGTCTGGCCCGGGGTGCTGCTCCTTTTAAGGTGGAAAATAGCCTTCCTGATTTCGTCAGGGGAGAGAATTGCTACTAGAAATTGGTTTTGCACCTCCGAGACAGATGGTCCAGCCAATTGAAAAAGGCCTTCATCAGGGATGATCGAATCAGCTTAGAAATGATTTGAATAGAAGGTAGATGCTTGGTCTTTTATCTGCTGGGCATCTTCATACAAAATACCATCAACCTTAATCTTGTCAATGCGGTTGCGAATGCCTTTGGCTTTAGTTGAGAGGTGAAAAAATTTAGTATTTCTGTCCCCATCTTGGAGCCACTTAACCTTTGCCCTCTGCTTCCAGTGGGAAAACTCCGCATTCAACTAGTTATGAAGAGAAGCTTTAGCTTGATTCAGATCTTTGAGAAGAAGGGGCCTCTGCTTCAGCTATTCGGATCTTGAGGTTACCAAAAACATCTTTACTCCAAGTCTTAAGGTTCAGCTTGAGAGTCTTAAGTTTGCTAGCTAATATGAATTGAGGAGAGCCATAGCAGGGAGTAGACCAACTGTCCTCCACAACCCTGTAGAAGGATTCATGAGAGATCCATTTTTCCTCAAATCCGAAAGGCCTATTGACGGAGGAAATACTTTGCCTGTGAGCAAGAATAATGGGGCTGTGATCAGATGAGATTCTTAGGAGATGATTCACCACTGGGTAAACAAAGGTGTCTAGCCAATTGGAATTGGAAAGAGCTCTGTCTAGCCTAGCTGCCACAAATGCCTGACCCTGCCTGTTATTTGCCCAAGTAAATTTATTGCCTCTAAACATCAAGTCCTTCAGCCCAGCTGCAATGGTCATCTCATGGAACTCCCTAACTGATAGGGGGGAAGGGGGCGAGTGCTAAAATTTTTCATTAGCCAAAAGAATGACATTGAAATCTCCAATCACACACCAAGGCTTAGATGAAGAGGGACTATTACTCAGATAGTCCTAGAGAATCCTCCTTTGCATATAATCAGTAGAGCCATAAACTCCGGTAATTATACTTGAAGAAGAAGAGAGGGAAGCTGAGAAGGAGATTGAGATGTGCTGGGAGGAATAATCCATAAGAGAGAAAGATAGGTTGGAACTTTTGTTGCAGAGGCACCACAGGGAGTTTTCTGAATTGGAGAAAGAAGGGGAGTATCCAAAGGGAAGCATCCATTTGAAAAGGAATCCAGGGTGGACTTAGGTTTTGAGAGGAAAAAAATGTCAGGGGAGTGTGCTGCTATGAGGTGATTTACCATATTTTTTGTGGAGTTGTTGTTGATGCCCCTGCAATTCCAATAGATGACTTTCACCATTAAAGAACTTGTTTGGAGGGATGACCAGAGGAGGAAGGTCTTTTGTGTTTAGTTTTCCTTGGAGCTTTCACCTTGTAAGGGGAGAGGTTGACCATAGAGGAAATTTCATTATTGGGAACGGGATTAGGGTGAGAAGAAGGGGTAGCAGAAGATGCAGGAATTTGCATAGTAACTGGGATCTGTTCTGGGGTGATCCTCTTCATTTTGGGTTTAGCAGCTGATATAATTTTAAGGTTGGCAGTAGAGAGGGTAGGGTTTGCGAGGGTACAATTTTCCAAGACTGAGAAGACGTTGGGGCAATCCAAGGTGGGAGCTGGGATTTTTTCCAGGATCTGAAAGGCCACATCTGATGGAAGAGTAAAGAGGGAATTGTCTGCAGATGGGGGGACTGTGGAGTCATCTATGTGGAGAGGCTTTTGAATTGGATTCTCAAGGGCCAAATTTAGCTCTGGAGATGAGGCAGAAGTTGAAGGAGGAGAAGGGGTGAGGATAGGCTAGATGAGGGGATGGCTAAGGCTTGGGGGCTGAGAGTAGCCAGTTGGTGCAATAGTTACCTGGGAGGCTTGAAGGTTCCTGGATCCTTCCTGAATATGGTTGACCTCTGGATCTTGGGATGACCCTGAGTTTCCCAAGATAGAGTTTGTAGGGAGGGAGACTTCTGGGGTAAGGGGTACCTGAGTGTTATCTTCTTTCTCAGGTTCCTGTTCCTTCAAAGAGATGGGGGTGATCAACACATTGTCTTGAGTTGGAGTCTTCAGCAAGCCTGTGCGCATTTTGAAGGGACACTTTGCCGGAAGGTGTCCGGTCGATAAACATTCGGGGCAAGGGATAGATTCATATTGAATTTCTACTTGTACTATTCCCTCACCTTCCAAGTCCATTGAAAGGGTCTGCGGAGGGGTTTTTGCCACATTCAAAAGCACCTGAACTCTAGCAAAGGAGAACAACTTTTGCTTGGCAGTGATTTCGTCCAAGAGAAGAGGCTTTCCGATTGAGGCTGCTATCGACATCAGGATATCATTGCTCCAGCAGTGATAGGGTAACCCTCTGAACCTAACCCAGACTGGGGCCTCCGAAGGCCAGGAAGATTCATCTTGGCCTGGACACCACTGGCGAAGGATCAGTTTCTTGCCCTCCATGAGAAAGGGACTATGGCCGACCATGTCATCCTTGTCCTCCTTAGAGTAGAATCTGAAAATGAAGTTAACTTTTGTCTGTGAGAGAAATCAGACAAGGCCTAGACAGGTGCCAGCTGGAGATCACCCATTTTTCTAGAGCTTCCAGGGATGGTCGCCTCCCAACAAATTTTGCGATTGCATAATGGGAAAAGGATTGTTTGCTGGAGATGATCATTTGCTGAGGGATTCTAATGGTGAGTTTGCCATCGACCAGAACTGGGGGAGGAATGTGGGGAGGTGGGGAAATAACAGGGTGGGCAAAGCAGCTAGCATAGGTTTTAGAAGAGGGGGTAGGAAGAGGAGAGGGATTGCCTTCGAGGTTGAGATTTAGTAGATTCAGGTGATTTTTGAAGAGGAGAAGCCGATCTTTTCCCCAAGGAAGATGTTCTGGACGCTGGGTTGGGCAGCTGGTTGAAGAAGGGTTTTGGGTGTCTGAGGGTTTGGGATGGATGGAAGGGGGTTGAGCAAGGATTGGGGGGATTTGTGGGTAGGGGTTACTTGACGAAGTTTCCACCGAGGTAGGGTTACGGAGGGGGTTTGGGATAGGTGCTGAATCAAACTCCAGAGCAGAGTATGGGTGAGGAAGGGGGCTGGGTGGTAGGACGAGAACTGGGGGGGCTTCCCTATAAGATTGTGCCCTGATTCTGGTGAGGATGTAGGCTTGGTTGGAGAGTGGAGGAGGGGAGTGGGTATGGGTGAGGGCCCGGGTAGCTTGGGAGAGAGATCTGATGGTTGGTCATCGAGGGTTTAGGCTTTTGGTTCTCGGGAGGGGTGGGTGAGGGCCCGGGTAGCTTGGGAGAGAGATCTGATGGCCAACCATCGAGGGTTTAGGCTTTTGGTTCTCGGGGGGGGGGGGGGGGGGGACCTCTAAAGTTTTTACCTTGGTTATGTTTTAATGAGTGGACCTATTCCAATTAGAGTGAAATCTGGTGTAGAGTGAATAGAAGGAAGCATAATTATTTTACGCAAATTAGATTATAGTTGGGAACCCAATGATAGACTTTTTGGTGACTGCAAACGAATTAGTTTATCAACCTTATTCAACTAGAACTTTTGCATTGAACAAATTCGAAAGTCGTGAATCAAATGAACAAATTCGAAAGTCATGAGTCAAATGAATTTACCCTATCAGATTTTAGGATCGTGTTAATTCTTGAATTAAGATTTGAGAACTTGAATGTGAATTGGTCGAACTACGAAACATGTTATTTAAAACTTTCACTTTTTTTATGTGAAGAATGATCTATCTCTAGAGCTGGGTTTGATGCAGATTTCATGTTTTGAAACCAGATTGAACAAAAGGAGAAAAGGACTAAACATTCTAACTCTACTCTTTGACTCAATGGATTACAATCTATGATGTATTTATAATGGCTTGTAGCTCGAGTCCGGATGCAGTTGCTTAGGTCTTAACACAGTTAGATCTTGATCTAAATCTTCTTTTTTTTTTTTTTCAGTAAAGTCCTATTTAGAATTTCTTTTCAGAAAGTAAGCAAGGAATATAATTATAGGCAAGTTTCCGTAGCATCCATGGCGACTTTTCCTCCTCGGGGGAAAAAATTTCCAATCCCTCCACACATGCACGCACACCCCTAAAAAAAATAAAAAAGGAAGTTAATTTTCGGTAGTTGCATCAACTGTGCCTACTTCTCCTTGACTTTCTATAGAAACATAGTGTTGTGTTTGTTCTAGAGTAATTCGTTTGAACAGTGGGTCCTAGCCCTTTTTTCCGATTTGTAAATATACTTAAATACTTATTTCACAAAAAAAACAAAAAAAGAAATAATGCATGAGATTGTGTTAATCACATTATTAATCATTTTCTCAATCTTACAATGATACCAAACTCCTGTTGAAATAAAATTTAGTAATATATCATCCGGAAGGATGAAATTCATTTTTGCATGGCATCCCACCAAAAGGTGGGCCCCATAGTGGAGTTCCTCATATCCCACCAACGGGAAGAGTGTGGTAGACACTCAAGGGTCCAATTACGACAACACAAATATTCCTATTATAGTACTCTTTGATTCTCAACCTCGCATTGAAATCCTTAACTTGAGTGGTAAAATATCTCTCAACGTGTAACATCTCAGGGTAGAGTGTGACTTTTAAAAATTCATCACATGGTGCTACGGAGCCTATAAAATGCCAGCCATGTTAAGCCCTCACCCACAGATTGCTTTAAGATATACCATTTCTTTCCCACCGTTTCTGTTTTATCTTCTTCTTCCAAAGCTTAACAATTATGTCTCTTGTATTGAGCTCTAGCCTTTCAGATGCTCCAAACAAACACCAGCCGGAAGGAAATAAAACTTCTGAGGTAGTTCGTAGATCAGTGAATTATGTTCCGGAGATATGGGGTGATCGCTTTGTTGCATCCTCTCCGGATAACTTGGTAAGAATGAATGAAGGCTGTTGCATGGCTAAATATTACACTATATATATCACTCTTGATTGAAGTTTGAGCTTATTGTGAATGTATGGAGTCAAAAGGGCGTCTAAACTGAATGGTTTGGATGGACCGTCACACGAGTCAAGTGAAATCAATCTCATGGCGACTCCCATGCAAACCTTGGCATGTATCATTTCATAGAAATAATGGCTAAACTCCATTATGGTATATGGGCATCTAGTATAAGATCCTCTTAAGGTTTTATGACTTCCTTTTGGATAAGCCCTGGACCCTTTTAGTAAGTATTCCCTGCAACAATGGTCCACCGAATTCAAGTAATTTTGGGGTCCATTGACTGGCCTACTTAAACCAAACTGGTATGAGTTTGGTGAGAATTGTATAATCCTTGATAAGAATTAGCCTAATAGCCAATATACCTGTTTCCATATCCTAAAGAAAAGGTGTGTTTGATCTGTCTTCTTTTCTTTATATATTGGAGTCCATGATCACTTCTTGATGCAGAAACCTGATGCACAAATCCAACAAAGAGCTAATGAGTCGAAGGAAGAAGTGAGGAAAATGCTGAGGAATGTAGATGATCATCTGCAAGAACTGAATCTGATCGATGCTGTCCAACGTCTAGGTGTGGCCTACCACTTCGAAGAAGAGATTGCACAAGCTCTACTCCGGATGTACAAATCAGGGAGGGATTACGGTGGTGATTTGCATGCAGTTGCTCTCCAATTTCGACTTTTAAGGCAAGAAGGTTACAATGTGTCACCCGGTAAGTACTTTTTCCCTCCATTCTTCCATGAGTTATGTGCGTGCCTAATTATTACGGACTTGGGGTTAACTGATGATGAGGGTTTACAGAGAGGTTGTTTAGCTTGAACAAGTGTCTCTGCTGATCTGAAACCTGAAAGGGAAGAGAAAACAGCAGTCAGGGCCCGAGGCTGCTGTCAGCCAAAGGCACTCCGACGCCTGAGTTAGTGCAGTCACTGAACTAGGGTGAAGTGGAGAAGAAGAGATGTTTCAGCAGAGTAACAGTGTGGACTGTATTTTGCATGTACCTGTTCATGACTCTTCATGCAGGCATATATAGAGGAGAATGGAAGGTTCCATAGTGGAGGTAGGTAAGGATACTTGTCCTATCAGCCCACACCTGGGATCTTTAGTGGGGGTAGGTGAGGATACTTGTCCCATCAAACCTCCCCTCAAATCCCTCACATAAATGTGGATGTGATCTGTTGATAAGAACGAGCCCTTATCCTTGGCCGGTGGCCGCCCTACCTGACAGGGACTCCCTACAAAGTACCCGTCCCATCTCATAATGGGAACTGGAAGCCCGGTGTTCACCTCGGCAGAGGGGCCGAACTGGAGAAGAGGCCGGGGTCAGATATACCCGAGATCGGACTGGGATGCCAGCGTGAGACCGAGTTCGGTAGGACATGGTCGGTACTCCTACCGGGACCAATCCTACCTTGACAAAGGCTGAGACGCTGCTTATGTCGGAGAGAAGGGGGTTAAGACCCTGATTGGCGCTATTACCAAAGAATTACATACAACATCGGTTTCGGTCGAAGCAGCCCACACAATTGCCCCCTGCTCCTGACTTCGAGGGGTCAAGGAGACCACGGGGTTAGGAGTGATAGGATGGAACTTGCCGAAACCGATCCTGTAGTTTAGACAGGCGTGGGGTGCCGCTTCGCTTACCGAGGCGCTTTTAATAGCGCCAGGCTGTCTGGAGGCGGTTTTAATAGCCCCAACCATATCATCATGAGGGCGCTGTGACGCCGCCATGTGTCAGGTCCCTGATGGCCATTGCGTCTTATCGAGGAGACGGGTGGCGTGCTCGAGGCGGTGTCTGCACATGCCTTTCGGGATACGAAGAGATCTCCATCTGTGTATAAAAACCCCGGTCCTGGAAGGAGGACCACTTTCGCTGTCACTGTGCTTGGAGCTTTCGCCTGAGTTGCCTGGAGCCTCATCGTCCGAGAAGCCCTTTCGTTCGTCTCCTGAAGTTTAGAGTTCTCTGTTCTCTACATCCTTTCCGGCCCTGTGTCTTAGTGAGTTCCCTCCTGCCTCTGACATTTTTTCCTTCTCTGGGCTCTTTTTCTGTTTTTGGGGGTGTCTACTGTCTTTCTTCTCCGTCACCGTCACCAGTATTCCGGTCTAGGCTAGGGAAGATGGGGGTTTTTAGACATTGGATAGACACAGAGCTTGCTCTAGCCGAGCTCAGGAAACAATACCAGATACCAGAGAACGTCCAGATTAGGGCGGATGGGGACCGTGACCGAAGCCGACCACGGGTGCTTGTAGAGGGATGGATGCCATTCCCTCTAGTAGCCATAATAGAGGGCGGAGTGAGATTCCCAGTCCATCCCCTCCTGAGAGCTTGCCTCAGGAGATGGAACCTTACCCCGTGCCAACTAATGCCCAATGGTTTTAAGGTAATCATGGGTATAGCCGAACTGAATAGGATATTGGGAACCAACCTCGGCGTCGAAGACATTGAGGATGTATATAACCTGTGTCGATCTCCGAAGGACGACGCATACTATTTGCGAGTTCGACCGAAGGAGATTCCTATAATCAACGAGCTCGAGGACAACACAAAATACGCCGGGGAGGACTGCCTTTACGTCACCGGGAACTGGGAGTATGCCCCCGGAGAGCCCAGGGTGGACCATGTACCCGGTCGTCTCGGAGAACCACCGAGTAAATATCTCAATTTCTGAACTTCTGATGTAGTTTCATTCTGCCGAACTGATGCCTAATTGCTTGTCGTGCAGGTCACGCGGAGAGGAAACGGCAGAGGAAGAACTCCGGGTGGCGACGAAACGTCGGCTGGTTGAAAAGGATTTACAGCTACAAGGGTCACCGGACCCGATCTGCCTCAGCTCTTCTTGGGTACGAACCCGTGTACCGATCTTTCATAAGAAGACGGCACGAGAACCTCAGGGGGGAGCAGGTCCTAACTCTTGCCGAAGCCGAGGAGCAAACAGCTCCAGCAGCAGGGCCTGCGCAAGTACCTCCCGAGGCCACACCTTCTAGAGCTTCAGCCGAAGCCGGTCCGTCGCAGGTCCAGACCGCAACAGAGACCGACTCCGAGGAGGAAAGTGAGCCGGAAGGTGAATCCGAGGGGGTTCGGCAGGAGGAGCTTGTAATTCTCCCATCTTCTGAGTCGGACGAAGAGGCCGAGATGGGACGACGCCGCGCGACCCTTATTAGTCTCGACGAAGTCATCTTCGGAGACTCGCCCACCTCGGGGGCCGTTCTCCCTCCGAACCTGGAGGATACGGTCGTCTCTCCCCCAGTCCAATCTCCTCAGCCTCCAGCAGTGGCCGAGCGCTCCACCAAATCCCGTCGGGATTCAGTTCGGCTGGGAAAAAGGCCCAGGGTTGCGGACCCAGTGGGGGACGAGCCCAACCCTGCCTCTCAGCACTCGCCGCTGCTCGGTCCTCCGATCTGGAACCCTAGCTTCCTGCTGGAGGATGGCCAGTCGCTGTCGTCGGACGGCCGGCTGAGTGATGGCACATCTGTTGTCAGTGCCCTTGCGCACGCATGTGCTCTGCCTGGAGACATGGCAGAACATATGAAGAGGAGCGAGGTGGAGCTGGATGTGGCTCAGATGGCCGACGCCCTCAGGGTAATTTTCTCCCTTGAACTTTGCATTGCTTTGATTTCTGTAATTCTGGTATTGATGTCGGCTTAACACTTGTTTGTTTCTTCAGATCCTGCAAAGGGCGCTGGTGTCGGCGGACAAGGCCCAGCAGAGCACCGCTCGGGCGGAGAGGGCCGAAAAAAGGGAACTGGAGCTCGAGGCCGAGCTCAGTCTAATAAAGCAGAAGGCAGCCGAGCAGGAAAAGAGCGTCTTGGGCCTCAGTGACGAGCTGGATAAGGTCAGAGCGGAGCTGGAAAACCAAGTTCAGGCAACGGCCGAACTTGAAAAGAGGTGGGGGGAGGCAGAGGCTGAACTCCGAGCTGATGTCGACAAGCTACGGGCCGAGGTTGACAAAGCTTTTGACGAAGGGGTGGCGGAAGCCACCGAACAGTACATCGCGCAAGTCAAGAGCGTCAGCCTGAAGGCCTGGAGACTGGGATGGACAAGCTCGTTGAGGGCAGCAGGGGTCCCCGAGGACAGCCCTGTGTATACAGAGATTCCTCAGTTTCCTCCTCCTCAGCCCGCACCGAACCAAGCTCCTGAGGCCCCAGCCAGGGAGACCGAAGACAGTGCCCCCGGACACGACGCGGAGGTCGACGCCGGACAAGTGGCTGTCGAGGTCATGGAAGCTGCTGCTGCTGATGGCGCCGAGGGGGCTGTAGTCTGAAAAATATGATGTAATTTTGTTTTTATTTTTTCTGTACTGGGGGAAATTTCGTAATTCTTTTTGTTGGGAAATTTGTAACCTTTCTCATTTCATGAAATGAAATTGGCTTTGCCTCCAACTTTGAATTTTTCTTCTCTTTTTTCCTTTCTTTATGCGTTTGGCTTAACAACCAGAATAAATAATAGGAAACAAGACAAAGTAAATGAGTTCGGTATAAGCCGAACTTGTAGTAGTTGTAACCCGAGGTGCTGTATTGATTTTGCAACCATAATGAGCATCAATCTCGGTAAAACTGAGGACGCTTGGTCCTGTGACCAAAGCTAAATCCGGTTTATAATCAGAACTCGACCGGTCCATTGACCAGGCCAAAGTAGCTAACTAAGATAACCGAACAAATAATTCAAGTCGGTTACGTAACCGAGCTGTAGATATATGCCGAGTTCCATAACTTGGACATTTTTTCGAGAATAGGGGACAGCTTGTAAACGTATTCCATAAAAAGAAACAGTTTATTAACTTCCCAACTCTGATTACATCAAAAATAGAATTTCTTGAGGTGGGTGGCATTCCATGGGCGTGGCAGCTCTCTGCCCTCCATGTCCTCAAGCCTATATGCAGACTGCCCAGCAACCGAAGTCACCTTAAACGGTCCATGCCAGTTCGGTGCAAACTTTCCTTCGCTGGGATTCCTGTCTGCTGGAAGAGTCTTTTTCAAGACCAATTCTCCAGGGGAGAACTTTCGCTCTCTGACCCTTTGATTATACCCTCTAGCCAACTGTCGCTGGTAGGAAGCGAGACGGATGGCTGCGGCATCCCTTCGCTCCTCCGCCAAGTCGAGTTCTGTGGCGAGGTTTGCATCATTTTGGCCTCGGTCGAACAGTTCCGACCTGAGGGTGGGGAGGCCGACCTCAAGTGGAATTACAGCTTCCATTCCGTAGGCTAGGGAGAAAGGAGTTTCCGAGGTCGAGCGCCTCGGGGTAGTCCTATATGCCCATAGGACACTTGGAAGTTCCTCTACCCATCTCCCTTTGGCTCGATCTAGTCTCTTTTTGAGTCCGTCAAGCACCACCTTGTTCGAAATTTCAGCCTGCCCATTGCTCTGGGGGTAGGCCGGGGTAGAGTAGTAGTTCCTGATGCCAAGGTCTTGACAGAAGCTTCTGAAGAAGTTGGAGTCAAACTGGGTCCCGTTGTCCGTGACCAGGGTCCGAGGTACTCCGAATCTAGTTACAATGCTTCTCCACACGAAGTTTTTGGTGTCCTTCTCAGTGATGGAGGAGAGTGCTTCGGCTTCTATCCACTTGGTGAAGTAGTCAGTTGCTACGATCAACCATCTTTTGTTCCCTGGAGCTCGGTGGAGGGGTCCCACGAGGTCCAGTCCCCATTGGGCGAAGGGCCAGGGGCTGGAAAGGGGGCTCAGGTCATGTGCTGGCTGATGGAGAGAGTGCGAGAACTTCTGGCACTTCTCACATTTCCTGGCATAGACCTGTGCATCCTTCTGCATATAGGGCCACCAGTACCCCTGGCTGATAGCTCGGTAGGCGAGTGACCGACCTCCGATGTGGCTGCCGCAGATCCCTTCATGGATTTCATAAAGGAAGTCTTCGACTTTGCTCGGATGAACGCACCGGAGGTAAGGGCCATTGTAGGATTTCTTGTAGAGTTTATCGTCTGGAGAGAGCCAAAATCGGGCTGCCTTCAGCCTGATTTTGTGGGCTTGGCTCTTGTCCTCGGGTAGCTGGTCATTCTTGAGGTAGGAGATAAGTTCATCCATCCAGCTTGGACCGAGGTCAGTGCACAAAATCTGTCGAGGCGGTTGAAGTTGTATGCTCGGTTTGTCCAGTGCTTCCACTTCGACAGTTCTTTTTCTTCCTGCCTCGACAGCAGAGGCTAGATTTGCTAGAGCATCGGCGTGAGAGTTGGAGTCTCTGCCTATTTGCCTGACTTCAGCCTTTTGGAACTGAGATAGGCGTTGCTTGGTGTAGGCCAGGTAGGCTGCCATCCTGTCATCTCGGGCCTGGTAATCTCCATTCAGTTGGCTCGTGACCAGCTGTGAGTCGCTGAAAATCACCAGTTGTTGTGCCCCCAGGGTTTTTGCACTGCCCAGCCCTGCAATTAATGCTTCATACTCGGCTTCATTGTTAGAAGCTTTGAAGTCAAGAGTCAGGGCTTGCTCAATGACAAGACCCTCCGGAGATTGAAGGACTATGCCAGCACCAGCCCGTTTGGAGGTGGAGGACCCATCGACGAAGACTTTCCAAGAAGAGTCGAGGAACTGTTTCCAAGACCGATCCTGCTCGGTCTCTGCCGAAGTCCTTGCCTCCTCGCCCCCCAGTTCGGTGTCGAGATGACTTGGTGCCGAACTAGGAGAAGTGAATTCCACAATAAAGTCTGCCAGGACTTGGGCTTTGATGGCCGTTCTGGGCTGATACTGGATATCGTATTGCCCGAGTTCGACAGCCCATTTAGACACTCGTCCTGAAAAGTCTGCTCTCCTGAAGAGGGACTTGAGTGGGTGTTCGGTCACAACCACGATAGAATACGTCAGGAAGTAGTGGGAGAGCTTCCGCGAAGCACTAACAAGTGCTAATGCGAGCTTTTCCAATGGCAAGTATCTCGTTTCGGCATCGAGCAAGATTTTGCTTGTATAATAGATGGGCCTCTGCTGCCTGTCATCTTCTCTTACGAGCACAGAGCTCACCGCATGGTCCGAAACTGCCAGATATAAATATAAGAGCTCACCCCGCACTGGGGTGGAAAGCAGAGGAGGGGAGGAAAGATACACTTTGAGCTCCTGGAGAGCGCTTTCGCATTCCGGGGTCCACTTGAACCCGGAACTCTTTTTCAAGAGCTGAAAGAAGGGAAGGCATTTATCCGAAGCTCGGCTAATGAAGCGGTTCAGTGCTGCCGCCATCCCGGTAAGTCTCTGAACCTGTTTTATTGAGTTCGGACTCTGCAGGGCTCTGAGTGCCGAGATCTGATCGGGATTAGCCTCGATTCCTCGCCTCGTAACCAGGCTGCCAAGGAACTTGCCCGAGCCGACGCCAAATGCACATTTGGAGGCGTTCAACTTGAGCTGATATTTCTTGAGGATGGAGAAGGTTTGACGTAAGTCAGTCAAGTGGTCCTGTGACCGCTTAGACTTAACGACCATATCATCAATATAGACCTCGATCGTCCTGCCGAGCTGGTCCTGAAACATCTTGGTTACCAGCCTCTGGTAAGTGGCACCGGCGTTTTTTAACCCGAAGGGCATTACTTTGTAGCAGTAGGTGCCCCTAGGTGTTATGAACGCGGTTTTTTCTTGATCAGGCTCGTGCATTGGAATTTGATGGTAACCTCGGTAAGCATCGAGGAAACTCATCCTCTCGTGGCCGGCAGTGGCGTCGATCAGCTGGTCTATCTTCGGTAGAGGAAAGCTGTCTTTGGGACAGGCTTTGTTGAGGTCGGTGAAGTCTACACAGACCCTCCAGCTGCCATCCTTCTTTTTTACCACAACTGTGTTGGCCAACCACACAGGGTACTGGACTTCGCGGATAGCCTCAGCGTCCAGTAATTTGTCGACCTCCTTGGTCACAGCCTCTGCCTGTTGGGCGCCCGTCCTGCGAACCTTTTGGACAACAGGTTTATGTCGGGGATCCACATTCAGCTTATGGCTTATGACCTCGGGGCTGACGCCGGACATTTCATATGGGGTCCAGGCGAAGACCTCCCTATTTTGTAACAGGAAGTCGAGCATCCTGGCCCTCTCCTCGTCAGCGAGTTGGCTACCGAGCAGGAAGAACCTCTCTGGATCGCTGGTATCGATACCGACCTGGGTGAGGTCTTCGATGCTCTTCTGTTCGGGAGTTCGTCCCACAGCGTCGAGCTCAGCTTCCAGCTCGGTCATGTGGACTTGCTGTGGCTGCGTATCTCCGGGGACCACGGCCAAGAGGCATTCTTTGGCCATGTCTTGGTCGCCGCGGACTGTGATAACTTCGAAACTCCCATCCTTGTTCTGTAAAGGAAACTTGAGCTTCTGGTGATGGGTCGAGGGAACGGCCTCAAGGTTATGGAGCCAGGTTCTCCCCATGATGGCATTGTATGGAGATTGTGCATCCACCACCAGGAAGTCTACCTTTGTGGAAGCTCCTCCGACCTCGGCCTTGAGGGAAATTTTCCCTTTGGGATACACCGTCTTGGAGCTGAAACCCACCAGGGGGGTGCGGGCTTCCTGCAGGTCCTCCTCTTTCAGGCCCATCCTCCTGAAGCAGTCCAAGTAGAGGATTTCCGAGGAGCTTCCAGGGTCCACTAGGATCCTTTTGACATCGAAGTTGTGTAACCTCATAGTCAGAAGAAGAGGATCATTGTGGGGTAGCTGGACCCCGGCCAAGTCTTTATCAGAGAACCAAATTTTTGGCCTCTCCACACGTGCTTTCTTTGCTGAGGGACCGAACTCGGCCGTCATCACATGCTTGCTATGCTGGGCTTTCCTGGCATCGGCACGGGCTCGGTCACTTCCCCTGGGGGCAGGAGCCAAGTGAATGACGTCGATGGTCCCTGCAGGCTCACCGCGGCCTTGGTCATCGGGGAGGCGTTGCTGCTGAGCGTTGTTCACTCTGCCTTCTTCCCTGACATGGTCTCTTAGATGCCCATCTTTCACGAGCTTTTCAAGGTGCGCCTTGAAGGCATAGCAATCCTCGGTTCTGTGTCCTCTATCTTTGTGGTAGGCACAGAACTTGCTCTGATCTCGGGAGGAGACGTCACCCCTCATTGGCTGGGGCCATTTGAAGAAGGGCTGGGCCTGGATTTTGCCGAGGAGCTTGTAGATAGGCTCTTTGAAGATGGTATTGACGGCTCTATAAGAGGCGCCACTTGGTTTCGGCCTCGCGCTGCCTCCCGAGGTGGGGGCAGGGCGTGATGCCGAGCTGGACGGCTCTCTACTCCGATCCACTTCTTTCTTAGCAAGCCTCCTTTCTCTTCTCGTGGGACGGCCCTCCGGTCGGCTTTCTGGCCAGAGATTATGGCTCTCCCGAGCTCGGATGTCGTCTTCTTCCTGCTCAACGTACTGGTTCACCCGGACCATCAGAGCCTTCACTGAAGGTGCAGGATGACGTACCAGTTTCTGCCGAAGCTCATTGCCCGGAAGCAAAGCTTGTTGGAAGGCAGTGATGGCTACGTCGTCATTGGAATTTTCAATCACGCTGTAGATGGTCCAGAATCGTTTGGCGAACTGAGTAAGAGTCTCGGTCGGCCTCATCTTGATTGAGATCAGGTCGGCGTCAGTCTTCGGAATGACCCGGTGGGCTTGAAATTTTTCGACAAAGGAGTTCCGGAGCTGTGGCCAGCTCGAAATCGATCCCTCGGGGAGTGCGCAGAACCACCGAAGTGGGAGGTCGCCCAAGCTGGAGGAGAAAACCTTGCAGTCAAGGTCGCCGTCCCCGCTGAATACCGTCATCTTCTGGGTGAAGTGCCGAAGGTGGGCCTCGGGGTCCGACGTCCCGTCATAGAGATTGAAACGTGGGACGCTAAACTTGTCAGGGAGGGGATGATCCCTGATTTCCCGAGAAAATGGAGAGGTACCATGGATGTCACCGTGTTTGGTAGTTAACCGACCTCGGGAGAGGCCGGCCTGCTCCAGGCTCTGCTGTACGGCCAGCTTAATCTGCTGGTCGATGTAGTCAGCCATATCGGGGTCGGCCCTGGTCTCCCGCCTTTGTTTATGGTGCTGGTGCTGGTCAGCACTGGCATGAGTGTTACTCGAGCCCTCTTCTCGAGCTCGGGTACGCCTTTCATTCAGCTGATCCCTCAGGTCTGGTCGACCCCGAAGACCGAGACGAGCCCGTTGCTTAGGCGGAGGGGTGTGAGAGGCTTCGGGCTGGACTTGGCTCTTAGTTTCAAGCAGCCGCTGAAGCTGGAGGATCTGCCCTTTTTGCTCTTCGATGATGAGGTTTTGGGCCTTGATGGCCTCGGCCTGGGCCTCAACATCGTCCTCCAGGACCATGTCGTCGTCACCTTCATCGCCGAGGTGGACGTGATCCTCTTCCATGTGGTCCCCGTGAGAAGACCGAGGAGGAGGAGACTGCACAGGAGCCCCACTTCGTAAGGGCCGTTCCTGAGGAGGAACGTCCTTTCGAGGCGGAGCGTTGAGAACAACTTCCAGGCGCGGACGTTCCGCCCGAGAGGTATTCGTCCGAGCCCGCTCTAGTACAGAATCGCGCCGAGAAGACGCTGCTGCTCCTCTTGTCGATGAGTGTGTCACCGTAACGGGTGAACCTACACTCCGCATACCAGGTTCTCCTCCCACTCCCCTCGGAGGAGGGTTGGGTGGTGCTTGCCTGGTATCTCTTCGCGAACTTGTCACCAACGCCCCTGCCTGGTCTGTCACCAGTGGAGGTGGCATGAGAGGCAGGAATGTTTCTGGTTGCTTAGACCCAGACGGTCTAGCAACGCTCTTTCCCTTCTGAGCCTTGGGAGGCATAGCTGTTCGGATGAAAATGTGAAATTCTCAGATCGATTCCCACAGACGGCGCCAAATTGTGCGTGCCTAATTATTACGGACTTGGGGTTAACTGATGATGAGGGTTTACAGAGAGGTTGTTTAGCTTGAACAAGTGTCTCTGCTGATCTGAAACCTGAAAGGGAAGAGAAAACAGCAGTCAGGGCCCGAGGCTGCTGTCAGCCAAAGGCACTCCGACGCCTGAGTTAGTGCAGTCACTGAACTAGGGTGAAGTGGAGAAGAAGAGATGTTTCAGCAGAGTAACAGTGTGGACTGTATTTTGCATGTACCTGTTCATGACTCTTCATGCAGGCATATATAGAGGAGAATGGAAGGTTCCATAGTGGAGGTAGGTAAGGATACTTGTCCTATCAGCCCACACCTGGGATCTTTAGTGGGGGTAGGTGAGGATACTTGTCCCATCAAACCTCCCCTCAAATCCCTCACATAAATGTGGATGTGATCTGTTGATAAGAACGAGCCCTTATCCTTGGCCGGTGGCCGCCCTACCTGACAGGGACTCCCTACAAAGTACCCGTCCCATCTCATAATGGGAACTGGAAGCCCGGTGTTCACCTCGGCAGAGGGGCCGAACTGGAGAAGAGGCCGGGGTCAGATATACCCGAGATCGGACTGGGATGCCAGCGTGAGACCGAGTTCGGTAGGACATGGTCGGTACTCCTACCGGGACCAATCCTACCTTGACAAAGGCTGAGACGCTGCTTATGTCGGAGAGAAGGGGGTTAAGACCCTGATTGGCGCTATTACCAAAGAATTACATACAACATCGGTTTCGGTCGAAGCAGCCCACACAAGTTAGATCCTAAGGTTTTAGGACAGGAAGCTCTCTTTGAATTATTGGAATAGGACATGTGGAGAGTATCTGTGGCTTGGTGGCCTTAATGAGAAATAAGAGAGCTTTGAGTATTAGCAATCCGCAAAAAGATTTGTAATATATTAAATGTTGTTAGTTGTTTAATCTAGAACTATAAATACATAGTTAAGTGAAAACATGGTTAGGTGGAAATATCTAATATATTTTCTGGTGGCTTAGAATCAAGTTCTTATGTCAAGCACAACATCAAATGGATGGTAGATTTCATGAATATATAGCTAATTCTCAAAGGGCCTATATATTTGGTGTACCAATATTAACCGTATAAACTCTATCTAAAACCGTGAAAATGGCTTATATATTTGGTGTAGCCATTATTAACCACAAACTACTCTATCTGAAAAAAACACACACATGGCTGTCGCAGGTAACTTTAGAGGATCTGGGTCCATCTGGAAATTTACCTTTTCAGACACTTATAACCAGCAGTGACAGGACCAGACCCAGCACTGAAGCGACTTAAAGAGATCTTTTGGTACACTAACTAGCCCATGCGACTCACACAACGTAAATTTGGTGATTGGCTGAGAAATTTTAGGTAGTGCCATCTAACCTACCTAACTCTCCTCCTTTCGACTAGCCTAGATAAACCTAATTGAAATGGGCCTACAATTAGAGGAGTAGGTTTTGGGGAATCTTTTTGCTTGGCGCTAATATGAATGTCTGACCATCCATTTTTTTGTGGGCCCACATTAATTTTTTTGGCACCCTAGCCTAGGGGCTCTGGGACCTAAGAGAGCCCACAGACGTGGGAAGAGGAAGTCCAAAAGGCAAATGCGGAGGAGAGCCCACACACATGAGCCCACAATAGTTAATTCATGAACAGAGGCCACATAAAAGCACAGAAAAGACAACTTAGCTTATAAACGGGTTAGACAGTTCAAGTCAAATTGACCCATGTCAGGTGTGATTGGGGAAACATCAGACTTGATATGAATTGTGCCTCAACCAATCTCCCTACTCAAACCTGACCCATCTGCACCCTGAGCTTTACCTGGAATGAAGGTGCTTTGGAAAGGAACTCTATATTTATCTATCAAGTTTTAAGCCAATTAACAACTACCTTGGACTTAATATTATAGAACTAAAAATGTCTTATTCAATTTATTAATGAAAGTTCTATTCATAAAGAGTTTTTGGACTAACGATATAAGGTCTGAACATACCACCAAAAAAAAAAAAAAAAAAACCGAAGCATTTTTAACTTCCTCATCCATCGATCTTGATGTCAGTGTATTTAGCTGTTGAATCAACTCAGATGCTCTTTGCAGGTTGCATCATCTGCTTTATTGATTAATCCATTTTACCTTCATTTCCAAACCAAAAAATATTGAGTTTCTTCTACATTGTGCCAATGTTAATTGTGAACTAGATGTATTCATGAAGTTTAAAGAAGAAGGTAAATTCAAGAGAACTCTAGCTGGGGACACAAGAAGTTTGCTTAGTTTATATGAAGCAGCACATATGGGAACTCATGGAGAAAACATACTAGATGAAGCCATTGCTTTTACAAGAGAGCATCTTAACTCGGCACTCCCTTGTCTTAACCCACCATTTTCAACCCTGGTTGAGCTCGCAGTTGAGCTACCTCTTCGTAAGCGCATAGAAAGGTTACAGTCAAGTTATTACATCTCAATCTACCAAGAAGACAAGGACCGAAGCGATATCCTACTAGAGTTTGCAAAGCGAGATTTCAATCTTGTGCAACTTATGCATCAACAAGAGCTAAGAGAAGTCTCAATGTAAGTTTTATGAGCTTCACACATTAATCAAATAGAGAGATAAATTTCATGAGCTATGGAAAATTGATTAATTAGAATATGAAATTGAAAAATGATGAATCATTTTAGAGCTTTTTTTATATACCCCTCTAAGGTTTGTAAGATTTGTAAATAGGCCTATGAGGTTTTAATATTTGTAAATAGGCCCCTATGCCCTTTCTTTTTAATTCCTTTCATGTCTCCAAAATTAAAATTCTTAACAAGAATGGGCAAACACCATGAGATTTGTGTTGGATTTTTATATAAATGACAACTTTGCCCTTACCCATCCATTAAAAATTAGTATTATTATTTACAAAAATACTATTATTTTATCTCAAGCTCCAATGGTTTCTCTCAATAACTTTCTCATGATTATAACCGGGGGTGGACCTAGGTGCAAGGGCTTGGGGCTAAAGCTCCGATCCATATTTGATAAAAGTTTAAAATCTCCCATCTCCTTGCAAATTCTAAAAATTAATATGTTTTTTCTTTTAGATAGAGCCAAACACCACCCAACTCGCAAATTCTAAAAATTAATTTTTGCTACATTTATCCATTCCCCCAATATTTTTTACGCCGCTGACAAATGAAGCATAATCATATATTTTGAAACTTTCATCAATCCAATAGTGGGCCATGTATGGATTGGATAATTCATAATCGGTTATAAGCACATGTGTTGATTGTTGTCACGATCAATTTGGATTTAATGGAAGTAGCCATGTATTGATAAAAAAAAATGAGTTAATGCTGGGTTATTCTCCCACTAAGTGCAATTGTTAATGTTACATGCTTTATTAAAAAAAATTGAGACCGAGCTTTTGAAATTATGCATATAATGATAAAAAAGATGGACAAAAGTGTCATTTCGCTTTAAAAGCCTATGGTGGTTGAAAGACTATTGATTTTGAGAGCACTGAAGGTATTAAAATGAAAATATAGGGGCCTATTTGCAAATACGAAAACCTCAGGGCTCTATTTACAAATCCTACAAATCTTAGGGGTATACACAAAAAGCTCATCGTTTTATTAGTTGTTATAGAAATTTTGATTTGGGTATGGAAGATATATGACATGGATATTTTTATTTTTCTTCTAAAGGTGGTGGAAGAGTTGGGATTTTGCTGCAAAGCTGCCATTCATCAGAGATAGAATTGTGGAGTGCTACTTTTGGATAGTAGGAGTGTATTTTGAACCACAATACTCTCGAGCCAGAAAGATGATGACTAAAATTATATCATTAACATCAATCATGGATGACATCTACGACGTGCATGGTACGCTAGAGGAACTTGAACAATACACAGATGCAATCCAAAGGTTTGTTATATTAAATCACTATCCTTTTTGTGTTCCTTTTAAAGTCTCAGATGTATTTTTGGGTCCTAAAAGTACTACATTGATGAGATTAATTGACACATCCTACCTTGATATTTAGGTGGGATCGAAGCATCATCGATCAGTTTCCTGACTACATGAAGCTACATTTTTCCGCCCTCTTAGACACTGTTGAAAAATTTGAAGAAGAATTGGCTCTAGAAGGGAAATCATATCGTATATCCTACTTAAAACAAGTGGTACGTACATTAGACAATTCATCATGAGTTATTGTATCCTAATGCATTAGGATGAGTTATAGCGAAATCATGTGTTCAAAAAGTGAACCATCGATGGCTGGAATGACTCTTAATTATATGAATGAAATTTTATGTAATAATAGAACGAGAAGAGAGAGTGATTTTGAATGGTTGAGATTCCAAATGTGAGCCCCACTTATGGATAGGCATAGTGATGGAGAGAATATTGTTAGGAAAATTGTGTGGCCCGACTGCCATTAGGCCCACGCCAGATCGAGCCCGGCGGTGTGCCACGGATGAACTGCCAACAAGACTTGACATGGTTTAGTCAGATAAGGATCAAACTCTTGGTGATAGAGTTTGGATCAAGTTCAGACGCTCGGTTGGCAGAATTCCCACGCTGGTCAGGAGATGTGGGATTCCAGAAGGGGTAGAGTCCGGATAGAGTTGTAACTCCTAGGGATTTTTTGAAGGGGTCGTCACTCAAGATAATCGTCACTCTGTTAAATTGTATGTCCTCAATCCAGTGGATGAGGTGAATAAACTTATATATTATTTTAATTGATTCATGATTTCATGCTTTATTCATGTGATCATTGGTATTTTATTTTATGATTGCACATAACTAATACAAAATGACATGATTGTTCATGAGATAAACTGGAGCCCACAGGTGTATTAAATGTGATCCATATATGTGGATGAGATTCACATACAGGGGACATAGATCACAATTTTTACACTTAAATTATTTTCACAACAAGTGATGAGACTGGGTATCTCATCTGAAAAGGTTGTAGTACTTCAATCACTATGGGATAGTGTGGTTTGTCTCAACCATCAAAGTGTAAAACTTTGGATTCTTGTGCTAGTACATTGAATGTACTAAAGCATAATGCATTGCATTTTACGCAGATCTATCTTTTGATTTAGAACTACTCTCATAATTCCCAATCAATAGGCTCTTAATTCTGAAAGATTAATGGACTCAAGTTTCTACTATGCATTTACTTTGAGTTACCAAGGAGTGAGGCTAACTGTAGGTCAACACCTTGGTATCTTGAGTACGTGGTAGTGGGACTATAGGAACATATAATATTCAAGATGGAATCTATCCTTTAAGAGAGAAATATCCCATTATACCAGTTAATAGAATTTATCATTTGCAAGAGCGCACTTATCTCAATTAAGAGTTAATTCGATGATACTAATGATTACTGTGATTAATTGGGTCACAAGAATAATAACATATGGATTTAACTTGGTTGGATAGATTTATTCCAATAGATCCATAGATGTAATAGATGGAGGAGCTTACTTGTAGTTAGGGTTGTACACAGACCGGATTGGTGCGGATTAGGCCAAATCCGTCACCAATCCGTTACCTGCAGATTGATGGATTTGGAATCCGTCATCAATCCGTGGCGGTTAAAACCCGTTTCGTGGAGGACTAGGTTGGATCGGTTTAATCCGTTCAATCCGTTGAATCTAATGTTAAAGAAAGAGATCAAACATGTTGTAAAGAGTGTCAGCATACAAGCTAACAATCCACAAAAGAACACAAATTACAAGTATGTTTTTTTGTCCCAGAAGCTACCCAATTGATCAATACAAAGAGTTGTTTTTATCTACATTACAACCAAAATAGATCCGGTCAACAAATAAAGCCAAACATGTTGTTAAATTCATAAAAATCACACTCCATCTATTGAAATCTTGAACTCTTACATTTTTACCCTGAAAGTTTTTTTTCTTTTATATTTAAACTTCTTAACTTATATTTAGACCCCTTATGTCTTTTTTACTTATATTAATGTCAACGGATTGGATCGGATTGAATCCGCAGATTGAGGGTGGAATCCGTCATCAATCTGTTTACCTTCGGTTGGGTTAAAAATCCACGAATCGGATCGGTTTTACGGATCGACTGATCTTTTTTCCACCCCTACTTGCGGTAATTGGGAAGACTGGGGTCTTCTTAGAAATATTTCTATTTCTGGAATACAATTGCATTTATTTAATAGAGTTGTTTGTAATTAACTGTGGGTTGGAGTTCAAATGAGAAGTGGGATCCAGATCTTTAGTTGGTGCCAGATTCGAAGGAATCTTTAGTGGTTCCCATGCTAGCCCTAAGAAGAGAATGTTAATAATCGAATTGGAACTCTTAAAGAAGGAAGAGTAGGACACATAATAATAATAGAAGTGAGACTTTTAATTATGGACCAAGAGGAGGTCTACCAAACCTATATATATATATATATATATATATATATATGAGGAAAGGGGGTTGCACGTCCCAAGCATTCCACACACCCAAGGCGGACATCCTTCCGTCTCTTTCTCTCCTCCCTCTTCTGGTTTCCTTCTAGAGTGCCTAGGGTTTTCTTCTTATTTGAGATCCCACCATTCTCTTTTAAGAAGTTCTCTAACAAGAGGGTTATAGCGTGGAAGAACACCAAGGCTAAGAAGATCTAATCAACAAAAAGGTTTTTCGTGGAATCAAGTATTCAAGTTCTTGATTTGAGCACAACCAAACTTCAAAGGTATAGATCTACAACCTGTTTATTTTAGTAGATCTTTTATGCTTATTTGTTTTTCTTGACCGGTCTTCTTGATAGATCTTTGATCTTAACACATGAGATTAAGGTTTTAGATCTTGTGATTGAATTCTTGGCCTTTTGAGTGATTGATCCATATTTTAAGTGGATCAAAAGTTCTTGAAACCCATTTATAAGGCCCATCTACTCCCAACGCACTCAACATATCTGTCTTCTTTTTTGTTTTCTGGCTGAGCCGTACAGTCTCCTGTTTTTCAGCAGGTTGGTTTGGGCCCATTTGTATTCTTTTGAGACCTTTTCTCAGCTCTTGTAGCTCCCTCTTCCCTCGTTACTTCAATTAGCCCTTAAGTAAAAAGAAAAAAAAGACATTTTAAAACATGATTATGTGCGGCTTTTGGCATGACTGAAATAGTTTGTTTCCTTCCTTTGTATGTGTAGTTCAAGGGACTCTCAAAAGGCTACTTGATCGAAGTGCAATGGTCAAATTCAGGTCATGTCCCAACATTAGAAGAGTATATGACCAATGCTTTAATGAGTAGTGGATACCCTATGCTTTCTGTGGCGTCATTTGTTGGCATGGGAGAGGTTGCAACCAAGGAAGCCTTTGACTGGGGAGTAAGCATGCCTAAGCTCATTGAAGTTGCTGCTGCAAATGCCAGACTCACGAATGACATCACATCAAACCAGGTGCATGTCTGTTTTTAAACCATTATTCTAATGTACCCCACCATGTTAGTTTACATATGTGCTAAAGTAAAGGGGAAGTAAATGTTACGTCATGGTAGCAGTGATATAAGGTATTCATTGAAGTAAAGTGAGTAAAGTTTTTGTTTTTGGCATTGAGATTACTTTACCACGTTTCAACTATTTTCAACAAGGTAAAGAAAATGTGACCTGTGGTGAAATTTCCCGTATGAAATTTTCTAATTATACTCTTTCATCCAAACATAATAAAAGGAGAATATTTGACAAATGAGGTTACTGTACTTTTACTTTTACTTTAGCATTTGCTGAACAAACATGCGGGTTTGCATTGTTGGAAAAACGTCATTATTCTTCATTATCCTCACCTTTTGTTCATGAAATTATTGTGAAGCTCGAACAAGAGAGAGCCCATGTGGCAACTACTATCCAGATCTACATGAATGAGAATGGCGGCACATATGAAGAGGCATGTGAAAAGTTTAGAAGGATGGCTGCGGATGCATGGAAAGATATAAACAAGGAATGCCTGAAGCCCCCTCCAGCTCCTATGCCTATCCTCATGCGAATTGTAAATCTCACACGTGCGGCTGAAATGATTTACCAACATAGAGATGGCTACACCAATCCCACATATGAGACCAAAGAACGTGTCTTGTCAGTCCTTGTTAATCCTATTCCAGTTTAAGAAACTATAAGTATGTGGTTGTGGTGAAGAAGGTGGTGTATTTGTCTCATGTTCCACCAGGATAAAATATGTTGAAGAAATAATAAATGTACCAACATATAATTCATAATACAATAAACTGACGAGTGTTTATGATAAACTGTCTCATGTTCTACACTGAATGTGTTGCCAATATCATCTTACTCTTACCTCGTCAGCGGGTGGTAAAATTAATGTATTTTACTTGAGAAAAAGGGAGAGGAAGAAGGTTTTTTTTTATTTAATTGTTTGGAAGATTTAAAATAACATTTCCTATCTTTCTAAATTTGGTGGATGGAATTTTGATTAATTTCCCTTTTTCTCTAGCTAGGGAAGTTCCATTGAAACTTGAAGTTCTCTAGAAAAATCCCTAATTATCCTTGATTACAAGATGGATTTCATCTACACCAGACGGACCAGAAATGGTCTTCATCAAAAGTGTTAGGTTAGCTCAATAGAAATAATAAATCTAGTAAACCGGGCCCCTACATTGTCCATGTTCTACTGTGATTAGAAGTAGGTCTATTATTATAGGTTTATTGTAATTAGAAGTAATGTTTGGGTGTAACAGGATTTTGGGGCTGATATTATAAATAAAGATTAAGAATTTGTATGATGTACACCTCTTCTGATTGCATAGTGAATTCTCCCGTCTTCCCGGTGGACATAGGCCAAAAGTCAAACCACATAAATCTGTGTTTACTTGTGCATGATTGATCTCTTCTCGTAGGCCCTATATCACAACAAACTAGTATTAGAGAGTTGTGCGTGATCGGAGGAGATTCGTCGTCTCAGAAGGCTAGAGTTGTGGCTGCGTAATCGACGGATTAGATCTCAAGATTGAGATAGTATTTTCTGGATTGTGCGGAGAGAGATTGTTTGATCTCAGTGGGCCACACAAGTTTCAGAGAAGAAATCGAGGAAACCGAACCAGAGGGAGATTCGTCCCTGTTGCTCGTGTTGCCAGAGATTTGACCAGAGAAGACAACCGGGTCTCTGCAGCTAGGATCGCAAGATCAGGTTGCAGATTGGACGATGCCAAGGAAGAAGACGAGGCAGAGAGCCTGCTGGATTCGTCTGTTGGTTTGTTGTCGCCTCCAGAAGTTGAGTAGATCTTCGAGAGAAACATAAAGAAGATAGGAGGCTACTTAGGTTTCGATTGTTGCAGGAAAGAAGCGAAGGTGATCCTTGCCATCACCTGGGAAGAAGAATCGAAGGAGTTGCAGGGCATGCCTTATTCTCTTCTTGATCGTTCCTGCGTCGTGCGTGTCCTCGGAGGAGGGGGTGTCGCCGCCGCTGCGTGCCGCCAGAGAAAAAAGGCCCCACTGGTGCCGTGGCCGAGGAAGTGGAAGAACGGAAGAGGTTGCAAATTTCTAGTTCTATAACTGAACCAGAACGAAGAAGGTAAAGAAGGTGGGCCTAGGTTTTTGCAGCAATTCCGGGCTGGTTCCAGGTCAGTTCAAGCCTGACCCGTTTCAGAAGCCCATCAGCCAGGCCAATCCAGGTTGGGTCAAGTCCAGGTCGACCTGACCCATCCAGTGAAGCCCAGAGGAAAAGACTGCAGAGAAAGGCGCTGACGTCAGCGACACGTCAGCACCTATACGGTTAAAGGTAGAGTTGAACAGATCGAAGGTTGAAGTTTGTTTTCAAGATATCTTGACAATCAGGAGTCTGATCGGAGATTCGTTTTAACCTATGGACTCATTACGAGCAGATCTACGCGATATGGATGAAGATTAGTTATTCAACGGTTAACGAAAGGGATTGAATGATTAGAGTGTAAAAACTTATTTCTGCGATCACTACAAGAATTTTTATTTTTGTCGGCATTTTTTGCCGGTGAAATAATTAAACGCCGGGAAAAGTATAACTTTTGCAGGCGAAAAAGGTTATTTCGCCGGTAGAGGTTAAGCTTTGCCCGGCGAGCTCATTTTTTCGTCGGCAAAGGTTATGTTTTACCGGTGAGATATTTGTGTTGCCGGTAAAGGTTATACTTTTTGCTGGCGAAATACCTATATCGCAGGCGAATGTCAATTTACCAAATTTTCACCATTTATTTTAACTTTTACTGCGTCGGGAAAAAATATATTTTTATTATTTTTGTTTTGGAGGAATAAAATTAGTTTACTGGGCCTTTAAAATCACTTCAGCCCTAACATTCCATTTTCCATTTCCCGCGCCCGCTCTGCCTCTTCTCAATCCCATTTCCAGCGCCCCCTCTGCCTCTTCTCAATCCCTCATCTCTCTGACCCTCTCTCACCAAGCAATCCCTCATCTCTTTGACCTGCGCTCCTCCATCTCTCCATCGAAAAGGGCAAAAGCAGAAACTAGAAGATGAATCCTCAATAGCCGTAGATGAAGAAGACGACAACAACCCTAACAACTCCGAAATCTCCCCCGATGCACACCACGCGCTATCGTGCGAGGTGACTGCGCATGTTAATATCCTCGACACCACCTTCTCCTGGCGAGAACCAGACCGATCCACAGCCAAGCGCGCCACCCATGTACTCACCGAGCTCGCCAAGAACGATTCGGTCTCTCTTTCTCCATTTCCAGGGTTTTCAAGGTTTCTTTGTTATTGATTGATTGGGTTTTTTTTTTTTTTTTTCTAATTTTGGGTCAGAGGAGGTTGTGAATGTGATAGTGGAGGGAGGGGCGGTCTGATGGTCAAGGGCAAGCTGGTTATAGAGTGCATAACAAGCTTTATTTATTAAAGGCAAATTCTCCTCCTGGACTGATGATTCGATCTTGCGTCCCAATTTCCAAATGGTTTGGGGGTGGGGGTTAGGTCGAGCAACGATGCTACCACCAACCAGTGATCGCCAGAGTGAATCAAGAGGCGAATGCTGACGGTATGATGGTGTTGTTTTTTTTCCTTTCTTTCTCTATCTCTATCTGCTTTGTTCATTTTGTCAGACCTACTTGTCTGCATCAGCTTTGGATCCTTTTTGGCATACTGAAAATAAACAAGAAGAAAAGCGCAAGCAACGATAGAAAGCATCAGAAAGTCCAATTTCTTGTATTTGTCTCCAAATGTCTGATTGATCATCTGTGATTCTTCTTTTGTCTCAACTTCAACTCTCAGTCCTGTGAGGACAGCCTGATGGGACATCATCAAAACTTGTCCCAAGTATGTTGTGATGGAGAAATTTCCTGCCCCTACCTGGAAACCAGCTTATTCCAATGTTGTTGAGCCTTTGATTGTTGACCCCTCCTCCATTTTATTTTTTTTCCACTGTCAAGTACATCTGCTATTTAGACAGGTTCACACAAGAAGTGTTGGCACTTGGCTGATAATCAAATGAATGACTCTAGACTGTTGCTCCCCTGTTTTGCTGCACTTTTGCATCTGAAGATCCATGCCTACTTTTCATTCTTTAATTTTAGGTTTGCTATTGTTCATATAGGTGTTGTTGTTGGGCAAAGTGGACTTTTTCCTAATATCTATAAATAACTCTCTTCATGATTCTTGGAAGCAATTTTAATTGAGTTTTAGCAAAAAAGGATGCATGTGTCTATACAGTCATTTTGTTTAGAAGCATAAAGGTACTAGGCTGCCCATATGCTTCAAAATGTGCAATGGGTCCATTTTGTATCATATCAGATTTTTGTATGTGTAAGATCAATGTCCCTGCTTGTGTTGTATTCTCGTGTGTTCTTTCTGTGTGCGACCTATATCTGGGCATTATAGGTAAGATATTTTTCATTTCGTTGAATGTCATCTTCTCTTCTTTTGTATCTCAATTGTCTTGGCATGAAGAAAGATAGATCTATGCCGTCTTCTGTTTCTATTTCACAAGATGACATAGGAGGAAAATTAATTTCATATGGAAAATAAAAGAAACGGCAGAGTGGTTGAGGAGTCAGAGCTAGATGAGGTACTGGCCTATCAATTTGAAGTTCTCCATGCCAAGGAAAATGTCCATAGACAAGGAACAAATGGCATTAAATCTCCCACGGATCCTTGTCATATGGCTAGAAAGATTTATTAAAAGGGATTGGTGGATGTCGTGTCATCCGATTGCACAGAGGATGAAGTGGCTGGACCAGTCTGTTCTAAATTCTCATTCATCTAAGCCGAATGTATTTCTTTAAGGGCTTCATCCGCATGCTATCAGAATTGCAAGATAGAAGTAAGCTCAATAGAGAATTAACTGCAACTTTCTTGACTTTGATCTTGGAAGTTCCAAATCAAGTTGAATTTAAGCACAAAATGCCTATTAGTTTGGTGGATTGTGTACACAAGCTCCTCTAAGAAAAGCTCGCCAATTGACCCAAGTAGGAAAAATTCCAATGACAACATGCCACAAAGTAGTTCTGAGATTATACAACTACAAATCTACAATGAACAAATTAAAATTGAAAAATTACAAACATGGAAACCAATGAATGAATGAAGTTCATGTATTAGATTACACAGATCATTAACCAGACTGCAAAGGTGGAGAAAATATTCCAAAGAGAACAGTCCTTCAAGAGAGATTCCATGTCCACAAGCTGGTGAGCACACGCATAGCTACGGAGAAGTAGATCACCTTATTATCCACACTGTAGTTCTGGAACAACCTAAAAAGTGAAGAGATCCTGCATCAGAATGGGCATTAGTGTTCTGATGTCTATATCTTACAAGTGAGCTAATCTAGACTGTTAGTATTTCGGCAACTTTGTTGATAGGGATGCCTAAAATGTACCCATACTATAAGACCAAGCTAACTAATCTTTCGTCATTTTCCCCATGCTGTCTATACTCTATACTCTTTATTTTGAAGGCTGAAGGATGGATGAGAAAGGACTTTTATGACTAGAAGAGTTTTGGGGCTTCCCATTCGTAGTTGGGGTCAATGATGCGATTCACCAAACCAATAGTACAACCATAATAGATGGCATTAAGGAAACTAAAGAGACTCCGATGAGTAAGTAGCAAGTAAAAGCTTACACTTGATAGAAATCTTGCGCTTTGAAGATGGCATCAAGCAGGAGTGTCTTGTTTTGCTTTTAGCACAAATTCTTCAGTGGTGAATGGTGATGCCTATGATCTCATTAGCACGCTGCAAGCCCACACAGTATATCCTTCCAAGGGGTCCTGAAGTAAAAAATTAATCCTCTTCAGTCGGGGAAAACAGAAAAAGTTAGATCCAGCTAAAGAAAACTAAACAATTAGAAATTCCATACTCTTTTTTAACTTGGTCACAGTTCATCAATAAGAAAAATTCAAAGAAGTTTTCATGCTACCATAACACAACATCTTTATCATATGTTGATATCACATAATTTAAAGGATAGAGAAAGCATTTCAACTAGTTTGCACCAGAAACTGATGCCCAAGAAACTAAAAATTGCTAAAAGCAGACATAAATAATAAATTAACGAAAATGTAAAACGCACTCTTGCCACGATGCCAAGCTTTTCTAACTTTTGTACTGCGTCTTCCACCTCAAAATTGCATTGCTCTCCAAACTCATCTTTAATCAGTTCTCCACATCGCTGGTCGAGCTCCTATGTATACAATTGGAGCTGTATAGTCAGCATGATTCCATGCACATAGTGTTTTCAACTTCACATGGAAAAAGTGTAAATATTATGTGGCAGAGAGCATTTACTGAGATTCCTTACTTCTACAGTCAGTTTGCCCTGCTCCATCAGAATAAAGAATGATATAATGACCTCTTTTACCTGCATTTAAAATATGTCAAGAAATTAGGACAGAAATTTTCTGTGCAGGTTCAGTAGTTGATATCAAAGTTAAGCTCTCTAGACACTCACTGACTCAACTCAGATCAATGGAAGCCTCATTCCAAAACGAGATAAACTCAATCATGTGCTTGAAAACTCAATCATGTGTACTGAAAAACCCAATGAATATCTAATGGATTGGAAAAAAAGAGAGATTCTAGGCACTTGAAAGCTCTTCATCAAGTGTGAGTCCACTTTCAAGATTCTAAAACATGTAGAGGCTTGGAAATGCTGTTTTCTCTATGATAATGTCTAATTAAACAATAGTCTTTTTTTTTTTCTTTTAGTAGTTCCTTAATGATATATGCAAGACATGTGTACATGATCTAAACCAGTGATCCTGCCTACTGTGGATATGCCATAGCCCAAACAAGAATACAAGAACACACACACACACACACAAAAAAAAAAAAAAAAAAAAAATAATAATAATAATCTAATGGCAGATTCAATTAAACGTTGAAAGTATGGAAATCAAAGCAGTGCTAGCATTCATTCATGCATGAATGCTTTGCAATGTTCCTCGAGCTGTTCTCTCTCTCTCTCTCTCTCTCTTTCTCTCTCTCTCTCTCTCTCTGTGTGTGTGTGTGTGTGTATCTAGGAGTGATACTTGTGTGTTTTTCCATGATCTGTGTTTGATTTTGATTTTGATTTTGAATTTACTGTCAGCGATCTTAGCTTTCATTATTTTTATATACTTTCTGTATTACTACCTATCTGTTATCGAATTTTTCCTTCCTGGTCTTGGATGAAAACCATTTTGTTTTATACAGTTATCAAATTGGCAGAGATTAAAGATCCCCAAGTTTCCATAAAAGACCATGAAAGGGAGTCAGAATTTTGGAGGAAATTCACCAGGATTAAACAATTCCCTTCTATTTGCAGATAAGTAAATATGCCCAATCCAAGTCCATGTTCAGGTCAGTTAGGTTAGATGCGTTTAGGTTGGGCCCAATGAAAAGATGGGCCTAAATCCTGAATCCTTCCCTGGAATTTGATAACTCATCAACCTGAACATAGCCTGATTTAAGTGTTACAACATTCCCATAAATAAACAGGAGGGGAGAGAGCATTCACTGTACTAAGAAAAAGGCTTTCAGGAGACCATATTGATTTGCCAAATGCATTTATCATCATTGGTTGGCAGTGAACGACAAACACCGTCACATGATAAGGAAAACCAACCAACAATTCGACCGAAATGTATTTTTAAAAAAAAAGAAACAAATTAAAACCAAAAGGCAGAAGTTCCCTTGAATTAAGCACTAAAGAGTTGAGAATCACAATAAAGGCTTAACAAGTGGGGTGTTTATATACTTGTACTTTGACTTGATTCACTAGTGGGGTGTTTATATACAGTGGGGTGTTTATATACAGTTTTTTTTGTTATGCATAGGTCATTACTTGTAGTTTGCATTGGTGTCACTAGTGGGGTGTTTATATAAAGGTTTTTTTGTTATGCACAGGTCCCTGACAGATTGTAAAAGAAAACTTATTTAATATTCATGGTGTAAGTGTGAAGTAAATTATTGAAGTGCTATGGTTGAATGGTGAATGACTAATGACGTAGTGGTGAATGACTTTGTGATGTGTTGGGGCATTGGGTTGTTTATATGAAGTTTTTTTTTTTTTTTTTTTTGGGTTATGTACAGGTACTTAACAGGTTGTAAAAAAAAAAAAATTTAAAAAAATTAAATGTCACATGTACAGGGGAGACTATGCCAAAATTTGGAAAAATCTTTTACATTAGAAATTTTTCTTAGGAACATTTTTATGAAGTTTATGTTAGTGTTTGCCAAAATGTGTTTATGCTTTTTATTTATCATTTTTTGTTATTGCAGGATGATGTTATTATTGCATACTAGCAGCGAACATGAAGGAAAAATAGATGCAGACTAACGGATTGCTATATGTTGAAATAGGATGTATGAAGTTTTTTTTTAACAATGTTGCAGGTGTTGGATTGGTGCAACAATAAGATGATTGTATATGAAGATGTAAATTTTCATTGTCATTTGAATGTTGGCAAAGAGTAGAATGTTAGCATGGATTTTTATTTTGTAATGGTAATGGTAAAGTGCTTTTAATATTGTAAGGATATTTGAATATTAATATGAAATGGAATGAATATTTGGAATTGAAATAGATGTTGGGTGTGTAGTTGATTTGGTCTTAGATAATGGAATAGTAGTTTCATACAATACAGGTTGGAAGTTATAATGATGCAAGGATGTATATAGCAAAAAAAAACGCCGGTAAAAGTTTTGTAAAAATAAATTCCTTAAAATATAAATGTTTTGCCCGCGCAAAAAAAAAAAACGCCGGCAAAAGTTTTGAAAACATAATTTACATAAAACATAAATGTTTTGCTGGCGCTAAAGGTTTTTAAAAAATAATTTACATAAAACATAAATGTTTTTCTGTCGCTTTTTAATCAATTTATTATTGAAAAACAAAGGCCTTTTCGCGGCATTTTATACCTCTTTTCCCGGCGAACAAGAACGCTGTTAATGTTTAAATTTGTACCGGCGCAAACCTTTTTTCGCCGGCAAATGGCATTGCTGGCACACCTTTCCTGGCGCATTGCCGGCGCAAGGAAAATCGCCAGGAAAGTCTTTCACCGGCGTTTTATAGTTAGCGCCGGCAAAAGTGCAATTTGTTGTAGTGGATATCTTAGCCATCCGGAGTCGGATTTCAGATCCGTTTATTCCAGCGTGCTTCTGGTGACCATATCTACACAAGTACAGTGAAAGATTCGCAGAATGGCTGCGAAGTTTGAAACTGAGAAATTTAATGGAAACAACGATTTCAGTCTGTGGCTTATGAAGATGCATGCTTTGCTAATTCAGATTGGGTTGCATAAAGCTTTGAAGGGAAAGAATCCTTTGTCTAACAAACTGTCAGATGTTGAGAAGGATGAGTTGTTGAGAAGGCATACAGTCAAACTCTGCTGTTTTTTAGCGATGGTGTATTACGAAAAGTTGCTCATGAAAAAACTGTTGCTGACATATGGCAGAAGTTAGAGAACTTGTACATCACGAAGTCTCTCATGAATCGCTTCTATCTGAAGAAGCGGTTGTTCACCTTACAAATGCAGGAATGTATGTCTGTTTCAACACACCTTGATTCTTTCACAAAAGCTATTATGAATATGGAAAATAATAATGTTGAAATTGATGATGAGAATCAAGCTATTATGTTGTTGTGCTTGTTACCACCCTCATATGAGCATTTTGTTGATATCATGATGTATAGTAGAGATACTCTATCCAAAGAGGATGTAGAGGTAGCCTTGAACTCTAAGGAGTTGAAGAAAAAGGTTGTGGCCGACAATGATGGTTCGGGTGAGGGTTTGGTAATACGAGGAAGAACAAAAGACTCCAGTGGTAATGGAAAATATAAATTGAATAGGAAAAACATTAAATGTTATTATTACCATAAGAAAGGGCATACCAGAAAAAACTGTCCCGAAAGGTAGAGGAAAGGAAAAGAAATAATAGAAGATTCGTCATCTAATGATTCAGTCAATGTTGCAGATGGAAGATCAGATTATGTTTCCGATAATACACTTTCTGTGATTAAAAATGGAATCCGTCATCAGGATGAATGGATTCTTGATTTAGGTTGTTCCTACCACATGTGTTCCAATAGGGATTGGTTTACCACTTATAGAGAAATCAACAGTGATAGTATCTTGATGGGCAACAATGTTGCATGCAAGATGGTTGGGATTGGAACAATTAAAATCAAGATGTATGATGGAATTGTCAGAATGTTGGCAGAAGTTCGGCATGTTCCTGATCTAAAAAAGAACCTTGTTTCTCCTGGTGCCTTGGACTCCGACAGTTGTAAGTTCTCAGCTGAAGGTGGAGTTATGAAGGTTGTGAAGGGTGCTCTGGTTCTTATGAGAGGAAATAGAGTTGGAAACTTGTATGTTTTGTCCGGAAATACTGTTATAGGTGGAGTTGCAGTGTCTTCCTTGGATGACCATGAATCTGTCTCAACGTGCTTATGGCACTTGGGCTTGGGTCACATGAGTGAGAATGGATTGACAATACTAAGCAATCGGAATTTGTTATATGGCACGAAGACAACAAATTGGATTTCTGTGAGAAATGCATCTTCGGAAAGCATCGAAATGTCAGTTTCAAGACAGGTATTCGTCGCACGAAATGTATCCTTGATTATGTTCATTCAGATGTATGAAGACCTTCTAAGGTTTACTCCAAGGGCGGGTTCCGGTTTATGCTTACTTTTATTGATGATTATTGAAGGAAATTCTGGGTTTATACTCTGAAGATGAAGGATTAGACCTTTGTTACATTCAAGCGATGGAAGGAAATGGTTGAGAAACAGACTGGCAGGAAAGTGAAGAAGTTGAGGGCAGACAATGGCAAGGAGTATAGAACGACAGAGTTTGAGAACTATTGTAAAGATCATGGCATAGTTCGGCATTATACCCCTATACAAACTCCGCAGCAGAATGGAGTTACAAAGAGGATAAACAGAACGATCTTGGAAAGAACTCGTTGTATGTTGTTTACTACAGGATTGTCCAAGGACTTTTGGGCTGTGGCAGTAAATGCTATAGGCTACTTGATAAATAGGTATCCACACAAATATTTATTGCAAAACACCGGTTAGGTAATCCAGCTGATTATTCAAACTTGAGGATCTTCGGTTGTCCGGCTTATGCTCGCGTGAAAACCGATAAGTTAGAACCAAGGGCTGTAAAGTGCATCTTGGTGGGATATGCTTTTGGGGTGAAAGGATACAGGTTGTGGTGTTCCAATCAGGATTCACCTAGATTTATCATCAGCAAGGATGTTACATTTCATGAGGATGCTTTACTCGAAGCGAGAAAGCAGGTGGAGGAGACAAAAGTAGGTAGCAGCAGTGACACCGTTTAGGTAAAGTTCGACATCCTAGTGAGGAAGGAGAGTGCATCCGGCTCCTCCCGGGATACATGGATAGTTAGACTGTGCAGCAGATGCAGCGGACAGAACTGCAGATGCTGCAGTTAGGTGGACCGCAGAGAGAATGAAAACTGCCGGTTAGATACGGTTTCGAGGATATGACGACGTACGCGTCGACATCAAAGAGGGGCCGTGATGATATGGTTGTGTACGTATTGACGACATAGTCTCTTGAATTAAAGGAAGGGCTAGAAAACAGTTAACAGACATCAACTATGACAGAAGAGATGAAGTCTATTGATGAAGAAAATCAAGCTATCGGAGCAAGCAGTTCTACGAGGAAGGGAAACGAGTTTTCAGTGCAGGTAGAGTACAGTTTAAGGTTCCTAATCATGTATGCAGTTTGATGAAATCATTGTACGGGTTGAAGCAAGCTTCTAGACAATGGTACAAGCGATTTGGTGCATTCATAAAGGAATGGGTAAAATTCAAGTTCTAGCATTACTTGGACTTGATCGGTGTGCTCAGTACGTGAGTGTCCTAAGGGGCAGGTGGAGATGGTGAGACGTGTTATGTGCATGATGATCAGCTTCAATGTTCGCCAAGGTGGAGATTTGTTAGGTTGTATGACTCAATAGAAGTAATAAATCTGGTAAACCAGGCCCCTGCATTGTCCATGTTCTACTGTGATTATAAATAGGTCTATTATTGTTGGTCTACTGTGATTAGAAGTAGTGTTTAGGTGTAACAGGGTTTTGGGGCTAATATTATAAATAGAGATTAAGAGTCTCTATGATGTACACCTCTTTTGATTGCATAGTGAATTCTCCCGTTTTTTCCATAGACATAGGCCAAAAGTTGAACCACGTAAATTTGTGTTCTCTTGTGCATGATTGATCTCTTCTCGTAGGCCCCAGATCACAACAAAAAGAGACAAAACACTTTTATTTTTCATTTTTCTGACCAAAACTACTACTTTGCCAAAGCTTTTCTATGGATAATAAAAAGGCTGGTAGGAAGTTAGAAGCTAGTACAACAAAATGTTAATTTTCCTATTTTACCTTACGGCTACCTATGAAAGCCAGCCATGTTTTACAGTGACCAGCTGGACGAAGTTGTCCTTTATGTGAGTACAAACCTAATGTTTTCTTATCACCCTGATTGGGTGGAGGGTAGCTTTTCTGCCATTACATTGGTGGGAAAATTAATGCTCCTAAAATTTTTCCTTATCAATGGGAACCCCTTAGTAAAAACCCAACCCCATCACAGTTGCTAATCCCCTGTGAATTGGCCCTTGTCCTGATCTGACGCGAATGTGTTGACCATTAAATTAGATTTCATAAGAAAAATGTAATTTGAGAATCAAACTTAAAGGTCCACATACAAATCAAAAGTTGTGGTGCTTCGATTGGGATGATTTTCCCCCCAAATTCATATCTACTGTGAACCTTTCTATCGAGCTATCCTCCCATCATTGGCATCCATAAAAATGAAACACACAAAAGACTTAGAGCTTTTCTTGATCGCACACAAGCCTTAAGAGGTACCTCTTACTGAAATGTAACCACATATATAGAGGAATCTTTAGGCGAGCAAAGACACAAATTACTTAGATATGCATGGTCCACTTAAAAAGACTTTCTATCATAAATCCAAACACGTATGTCATTGACCCCATGTTTTCACACCATCAGAGTGGAATTGACATTATGATTGAAGTAAGAAAACATGCATTCTAAAATCATAAAATTTGAGCCCACAGATCAAAGGATTAAGATGATGTGACGGACATGAGATATTTGCATAGAGTGGTTCACGTCAAGATCTTTGAATCCGTACCTTCCCATGAATTGATGTCGCCTGAGTGCACCCCATCCGAGCATCCTAACCCTATCATCCAGGACCACAAATCCATTCCATTTCATGGGTTTATAGCTGATTCAACAATCCAGTCCATTTGCATAGGTGAAAACTCAAGAGCCTTGTGACCTATAGGGAGAGTGTTTTATGATATGCTCAGATAAATCTTCAGGTGGGCCCTACTATGTGTGAGCACAATGCACGAGGTGTGCATAGGTTTTGTCTATATATATATATATTTATAGTTATATGAGCTCGTGAGTAGATAGTTTTGATGTGCAACCCTCGTGAGCCATATGGGACTCATCACTGAATTGAAATTACGAAAAAATGATACAATCTAAAAAAATTTAAACTTGAGGGCCACAAATCAAGTTATTAGGATGATCTGATGGAGTTGAAGTTTTTCCATACAGAAGTGTTGCATCTAAATCTTTCGATCTTCACCTTCCCATGAATTGATATCGCCCTAGGTGCGTGGGCCCCTCAAGGGTGTCTTCAAATTACTTAGATGATCATATGTGCACCTAAAATGCTTTAAGGGGTGTTTGAAAATAAAATATTTCAAAATAATTTGTTATATTATCCTACAATATCTCACTTTCTTATAAATACCTTTATATTATAATATTAAAGTATATGCTATATAAAATAATCTTTCGTTAAGAGAACTAACCAAAACAAGGGTTAAGAGTATTTGCAAACAATTAAGACTGGAAGTTTATGAGAAACTACTACCATGGTGGCCCGCTATATTTTTAAATATTAATTGTTTCTATAGGTCACTATGACTCTCAATCTCAGATGGGCCCTTTAGTGTTTATGAATTTTATGTGGGTCCCATAGCCCTATCATAATTGCATAGTTTCTTTATTGATTACTAATATTAGGTGGGTCCTAAAATATCGCATTAGGCAATTTCTATAATGATTACCAACATTGATGGCCCCCCTGGTGATTACTATTGCCACATCCCGGTCTCGAATCACCCTGGCCTAGGGTAATCCCCGAGGTACGACACGCGTACTCCCGTAATATTATCCCTTTCTCGGGTAAAGTACAACATCATGAAAGAAAAAATTTCACTTTTCCACTTGTGAGTCTAGCTCACTAACACCTGTCAATTAAATTTAACAGCGGAAGCATCTTAAATAATGCACAACTAGGTATACAGCCTGGTTTAAAGTTAAAGTTTCAAGTTTATACAAAATATATTTACACATTAGAACCGAAGTAGGGATCACAAAAATCACCCTACAATCTATCTAAAATGTTGTCCTCAACTAACTTCTGAATCTAAATAGTGTGACCCACGCAAAAAAAAAAAAAAAAAAAGAGTCAGTCACAATTCCAAGAAGCTCTCAAAAGAGTCCAAACACTCTCCGGTGGACCAGACTACATAGGCCCATTATCCGGCCACTCTTCTAATCCTGGAGAAACCTCTTCGGTCTCCTCCTCTGCCTCCTGGGCCTCCTTAGGACCTGAAGCTGCACCTGCATCTGTGACACCAAAAATAGTATCTTAATACGACGATTTAGCAAGCATAGGCATTAATATGCAATTACATAGTGTATCAAATCGAATTAAATGACAATTGATTTCAAGATGTCAATATCAAGAAATAGCTAGGCAATTATGCCAAAATCGAATAATCCATGCTTTACGAATCAAATGAAGAGTAAACATACTAATTTCGCTACTACATTGAGTTCATCCTCTCAGAAAAGAGTGAATCTAATTGAGATGTTACTAGCGACCCGCCCAAAGGCTGCTAGCTACTCGGGTCTGGAGTTTCGGTGCTCTAGTGCAGTAATCTCGAATAATAAACCGAGTTTAACCCTGTCAAGTATCACAAGGTCGAAGCTAAATAGTGCCGACTCAATCAAATCGAATAATACATGAATGCCATACATAGAATCTCAGAATCTCAAATCGAATCGTATAGTAATTGTTCACATTCATATTATTTCAAGTAATCAACTCCAACTATAGTGATCGAATTAGAAATACACCAAATTATAATGCATTGATAAATCAACTTGAAGTCAAACATAATATTCAACTCAATATGAAATGCAATGAATTTAAGGAGTCAAGGAGATTACTAACCAACACTAATCTATTTATCCATAGTTGATAATTCCAAAATTAGGTCATTAAGTCATCATTTCATGAGCATTTGTGGACTTAATTACGTTTAATTGCATAGAATTGCACTTAATTTCATGATTACATGAATTTGGGAATAGTTTTGGAAAAATTGTTAGAATTGGTCAAAATTCATTGAAGTGTATGGCTTTTTGTGAAATTAGTCTTTTCTTTTTCATCCCATTCATCACCCAAAATTAGCTTTTTGGCTTCATCGGTGCATAGTTGCTATTTTTTGAAAGTTTGTCATTTGGGTGCATCATTAGGCATGTAGGGTCCCATTCATGATTCATGTTTATTTTCTTACATATAATTGATGTTAAAATTGCCTCTTCCAATTTGTAGGATAAATCAAGAAAATGGGACCATTGCATTGATGGAATTTAAGATAAGGATAAAAAAGAGAGGATTTTGGTAAGATTTATGAGCTTGCCTATTTTGAAATTTAAAACAAGAAAGAGAGAAGAAATAAGATGGAAAGTTGCAAGAGAGGGAAGGTCCCAACATGCCAAGGACGTCCATGCTTATAGCCAAGATCTGCACACCTAAGTAGGGTCCCACATGG
The DNA here is from genome assembly GCA_028538565.1 of Umbellularia californica. Taxonomy (NCBI): domain Eukaryota; kingdom Viridiplantae; phylum Streptophyta; class Magnoliopsida; order Laurales; family Lauraceae; genus Umbellularia; species Umbellularia californica. Next base: position 37,417,334 of record JAPQWN010000010.1, on the reverse strand, counting down.
GTCTCTTACAAGTTATGGACGTCCATTACATGGAGATCTTTTTAGGCACAAAAAAAATCCGATTATTTTGGTAAGACATCTCTTAGGCAATATGTGATATTTTGTGGAGATTAAATTGTTAATTCTTGGAATCCAAGAGACTTAACTTACCAACAAATCCTCTAGAAGTCAGTTGTTGCTAATGGAAGATCATAGCTTGGAGAGTAAGCAAGAGAGTTTCTAAATTCAAGTCACTACATGCCAAGAAAGAAGGAGCCACATATTATTTAAAGAGTGCAACAAGAGTGGACACAAGAATGACACCAGCCCTTACTCAACTTCACACATCCATCCTTTGGAGGCTCTCTCTCTCCATTCCATTCCACTCCACCCCTTTCTCTCTCTAAGTCCCTTTCTTCTTCTTTCTTCTAGTTCTTTAGACATAGGTTGAAAGGCCATGTTGGGAGAATAAAAAAGTCTAAAGAGTATTAATTTCTTATACTCAAATATCAAGTAATAAAGATGCTACTTGGATTGATTCTGCGCGTTCTTTATGTAAGTGGTTTAATTTTCTATTTCTAGTTCTTTTATGTGCTTTGATTGGAGACAATATTTCATATGATTAGATCTAGGTTTTTGAAAATAAAATAAAATGATTAAAAGTCGAGAGACATCAAGTAATCACTTGCATTTTTTTCCTACTCTGAGAAAGGAGGACTTCATTATCGCATTTTCAATGCTTGTATGATTGTTTAGTTTCTAGATCTTTGATACATCTTTTTCGCTTTTTATTTTTTTCCACCCCTTTTGTTCTTATTTTATGTTAATATTTTGATCATTTTCTTTATTTGAAGATTCTTGATTTAGAAACCCCAACTTGCATCTTTCCATGTTTAGTAGAAACTTAATGTTTTTGTTACTTGCATAATCTATGGTTGGAAAGTGTTTTTTTGTACATGCATCATATTTAGAAATTTCATTAGAATAGGCTTTTGTTGCTGAAATCAAAATGTTTAATGACTGATTAGAAAGATTAAATTCGGACTTGGCATGTGAATAGTGAAAAATTCTGTACAGTTTCAGCAGATTTGACCCGACTGTGTTGTAAAAGTGCGTGAATTGAAAACTGGGCAAACGTGAATGTTTTGTTCTGAAAAATAGCAGATTTAAAGTATAGTAATAGGACTTTTAAACCCTAGAATTTCAGCCAAAAATAACCTCAGGAACCGTGTCAGAGGCATAAACAAGGGTACCTAGCAAGGTCGTACCAGATTTCAGCAGCATAACTGGTTCAACTAGGCATCTTTAGGTGATCATATCTTTTTCGTTTTAAGTCCTTTTTCGATTCTTCTTTTTCTGTTGTGTTCATGCATCATTAGAGTATTGATCCCGGCCATTAGATTTAGGTTTATATCATCTTAGGCTAGTCGTACAGTCCAGTAAAAACATGCATGTGCAATAGTTTCCATACTTATAATTTTTCAGCATGCAACAGATTTTTAGGAACTTGTCTAGAATTGCATTTTTTTCATGTAAGATCACATAAATCATTCATATTTACAGTGTGATTTGTTTTAGGAAGTTTTTTTTTATTTATCTTATATTTAATTGTTTGTTTGATTTGTCTATTCTTTTGTAGGTTTTTTTAGCTTAATTAGTATTATCTAGATTAAGTTTCTTTATTTAGATTAGTGTTTTTATTTTTGGAAATTATTGTAATTAAATTTTTTGCATTCAGTTATTTTAGTAAAGTTAATGTAATTTAATCAGCTTCCATTTAGGCCAGATTTAATGTTTATTTAGGACAGGTCGAAGTTGGAAAGTTTCTCAAAAAGCATTGCTCCTTGCGGTTCGACATTGACTCACTAGATTATTAGTACATCACGGCCTTGCACTTGGGGCTGACAATAAAGTTTTTGGCGCCGTTGCCAACAAGCGCCAATAAAGGCAACTTTCTAACTTTCCTATTTAAAATTATGCATTACTTTTGGCATCTTGCTAGAAATAAGGGGTGCACGCATGGAATGTTGAAACTGCCCGAATTTGGATTAGGAAAGTGCATGTAATGATAGTAATTCACATCATTGATTTTTAGAAAACACTAAAAAAGTTACCAAATTTTTCCAATTTCTTTTTTTAGGATTTAGTTTTTTACAGTTAACTCCTTAAGGAAGGAAAGTGAAACTAAGGCCTAAAGTTGCTTGCTTTCGTTAAACTCAATGCCTCAGAAAAGCCTTGTCCCAAAAGGGGAAATAGTCAAGCTATTTGAGGCAAGTGGTTTTTAAGCGGGACCGTTGTGACCTCACCACTTACCTGAGGGCTAACCTGGTCGAGTTAACTTCATAAGTTCGAGTTAAGGGCTAAGGTGAACTTTTTGATCTTTAGTGAGTTTAGTTGCTATTCTAAGTTAGTTTCTTTATTTCCACCAATTTCTTTAAAAAGATTTCAAGATTACCAAAAAGAAGGATAGGCCTCCGCCAATTTGGCAAAGAGATTCAGGGCACAGATTAAGAAGGAAGGAGTCTCCGATTAAGAGAAATGTTGAAAATCTTGAATCTTCAAATCTATCAAGTTCTTTGAGACCATCACCAATGACAATGGGTCCGGTAGCGGCAACAACAATAATGAACGGAATAACAATGATAATAATGGGGAGATTAACCAAAGGGCTAGGAGTTTACGAGAATACCTTCAACCCACATGGACAACCACACCTTCTTGCATGGTCATCCCACCCAATGTGGGAAATTCTAAAATAAAACTGGGCGTGATACAATTACTCCCTAAGTTCCATGGCTTCGATTCAGAAAGTGCGTACTCGCACTTAAGAAAATTTGAAGAAGTATGTGCCACTTTACACTTCAATAATATTGGGGAGGACATAGTCAAATTCAGATTATTCCCTTTGAAGGAGAAGGCAAAAATATGGCTGCATTCCCTTAGGCCCAATTTGATTACCACTTGGAATGTTGTGGTGTGAGAATTCTTGAAAAAGTTTTTCCCGCTTCACAAAACCAACAATTTGAGAAGAAACATGATGAATTTCAAACAAAAAGAAAAAGAGTCTTTCAAGTGTTGAGAATGCTTCAAAGAGCTCTTGCAAGCCTGCCCACATCATGGATTCGAATCATGGCGCGTAATTGGTATGTTTTATGATGGTTGAAACGATGTGTAATGGTAAGTTTTTGAGCAGATACCAAGATGAAGCATGGGAATACTTAGATTCTCTTGCAGAAAGTGCCCAAAATTGGGACACTTCAGATGGAGTTGATAATCCAAGGCAATTGATTAATCCTGAGGGAGGCCAAATATATCAAGTTTAGGAAGATGAAATGGAAATCAATGCAAAAGTAGCCTCCCTAACTAGAAAACTTGAAGCCATAGAAATAGCAAGGAGTAAACAGCCAGTCACCGTGTGTGGTGTTTGTGACTTGGCACCCATTCTTCGGAGGATTGCCCAACAATCTCTGCTTTCAAAAAGGTGTTATAGGAACAGGCCAATGTTACCAACGCATATCAAGGTCGTTCAACAATCAACTCAATAACTCGTACATGCAACCCCACCTGGAGGAACCATCCCAACTTCAGTTGGAGGAATGGGCCCAATGCCAATCAAGAGTCGGTCCCCCAAAGACGTACACATCTAGGTGGTGATTTTAGGCCCTCAACACAAGAAGCCCATTACACACCACCCCCTCCATAGTCTCAAAATAGGTCTTTGGAGGATATGCTAACAAATTTAATTCAAACTCAGAATTCCATCATTCAAAACAATCAACAATCCTTTCTACACTTTAAAAAAGGGGTGAGAACCTCAATTGGCCAACTTTGCAATGCCTCTTTCTCTTCTGGTCGTCTGTTAAGAGAAACCAATGCCTTTTTCATATCCCTTATTCCAAAGAATCCCTCGCCAGAAACCTTCTATGATTTCAGGACTATCAGCTGATTGAACTTCATCTACAAAATCTCTTTCAAAATCCTAGCTTCCAGGCTATGTAGCATCCTTCCTCTCCTAATTTCCCAAAGCCAATCAGCTTTGGTCCCAGGTAGGTCAATCCACAACAATGTTGCCTTAGCTCATGACCTTATCCAAAAACTCAATTCTTATAAGGTTAGTGGAGGTTCAGTTTGCTTGAAGTTGGACATCTCTAAGGCTTTCGACAAGCTTCACTGGAATTTTCTCTTTAGAGCTTTAAAGTTTTTCAATTTTTCTTCGGTTTGGATCAATCTGATTAGGGTGATGATCTGTACAAGCAGAGTCTCAGTCCTTATCAACAACAACCCTAGTGGTTTCTTCTCATCTTCTTGTGGTCTGCGCCAAGGGAACCCTTTGTCACCCTATTTGTTCATCTTAGCTGAGGAGATTCTCAGCCTCCACATTGAGCACCTCAGATCTTCAGGGAATATTGTGCCATTATCACCCATTCCTTCCACTCCCTGCCACCTGCTTTATGCAGATGACATATTGCTCTTCCTTAAGCTTACAAGTCAGGGCTAAGGCATATCCAGAGGCTTCTCTCCAGGTATCAATTTCTTCAGGCCAGTGCTTCAACCTCTTGAAGAGTAATTTCTACCTAGAAAAATGCTTAGCTAGAAAAGCTCAAATGGTCTTTGAGATTCTCCCCTATCACAAGGGCCTCTGTCCCCTCAGTCTACCTCGGAGTTCCAATCTTCTTTGGAGCCTCTAGACACCTCCACTTCAACAAGCTTTTGGACTCAATCAGAGCTAGGCTGGATGGTTGGAAAGCCAAATGCCTTTCCTTTGCTGGCATGGTGATTTTAGTCAAGCACGTGCTCTCCTCCATCCCCCTTTATATCTCCCTTGTTATTCCTATTCCTTCTAAAACCTGCCTTCAGATTAAAAAGCTTATGAGGAATTTTTTGTGGTTGTCTGGCTCTGATAAAAGAAGGAGTAATATGGTGAAATGGGATAGAGTCTGCGTGCCTCAAGCTAAAGGAGGTCTGGGTTTGCGTAGGGTGAAGTAATTCAATGAGGCCTGCACGTTGAAGATGGGCTGGTCAGCTGCAACTTCAGTTTCTCTCTGGGCGTCTTGGTTCAGGGCCAAATACTTCAGGCATTCTCCCATCTGGTTCCATGGCAACCCTAAATCTAGGTCATGTATCTGGAAAAGGATTAGGTCTTTGGCTACAGTCCTTCAACAAGGCAGTCACTGGACTTTGGGGAATGGCAACAATATCCTGCTTTGGTTTGACAACTGGATTGATCAAGTTCCCATTGTCCCTAGGTTCCCCCCTTTCCAATTCTCGGTTGATGACAAGGTATCGGACCTGAGATTATGCTGCTTCAGCTAGTGCCTTCTCCTTTGGAAAACTCCAACTGACTCTTGGGCAATGCTCTATGGGATTTCTATGGCTTCAAGGTGTTACTCTTGCCTCAGAAATAGTGAATCAAATCTACTTCTTCTACTGTCAATTAGCCCAGTAACTATGGTTATGGCTTCTCAGTCTTGTGAACTCATCTCTCCCACTTCCTCTTTCACCCACTTTTGTTTGGAAAATTTTAAGCAAGGATGTAGACGCCAATGAAAGAAAGTCTGCTGCTGCAATTTTCTTCCAAGCCATCTATACCCTTTGGTTCTTAAGGAACGAAGCCAAGCACTATATGTGGAGTTTGCACCCATCTTGCATGAGGCCTTTTTGTGGGTTGAGGCCCACCAAAAACAAAGTCGTGAGGCCCATGGGCCAAAGTGGACAATATTATCCATGCGTGTAAGGTGGGGCGTTACAGGAATAGTGCTGAATTTTTTTTGCAAAGATGAAGAGTCAAGGGAGATCTTTCGAGCCCCCTAGTCCACGTCCTAGGTGGGGCCCTACGCTGAAGCACACACTGAACTAGTACTTCACATATATATATATATATATATATATATATATATGGGATATGCTCCTCAGAGAGCATCTCTCTCGTTACTATCAAAGATAAAGGTGGGGCTCTCACATTTAAGTTGTTGACATTGGATATGGATGTGGGGAGGCCCACCTTAACTCTCGTAGTAAGGTGAGAGATGCTCTCATAGGAGCACGCCCCTATATATGTATACATATATATATATATACACACACATATATCTACATATATTTATATACATATATGTATACATATATATATGATGCTCATCAGGTGCGCTTGGTGCGCCAGTTGCGCATCAGGGGTGGGGCCCACCTGCTGGTCCGTCTGAATGGACCACACACACGCAATCCCTGAATTTCACATGGGGCCCATCTTTGCACCCATCCGATGTACTATTCTCCATTGGACCGACTGTACACCCATCTAAATGGAGTACACACCGTTAAACTTATGTGGAATGGAGGTGATGATGATCAGGGTTGGGTTTGCAGGGATGAAGTGCCACGGAAGATCTCTCAATTCCCCTCGGTCCCAGTCCTAGGTGGGGGCCTATGTGGGCCCTACGTTGAGGTGCACATAGTCATCCAATGCGCAAATCGCACACTGGATGACTACTCTATATATATGGGATTTTTACTAAAAAAATAAGCTTAAATCTTTATTAAATTTTAATAGTTTTATGAAGAAAATTTATAAAAGGACAGGATAATTGTTCGTACATGTTTTTGGACGAGATCAACCCAGTTGATGACATCAATCATCAACCTTCATTCCAAAAAATAATATTGTACTTCATCGTCTTCTACTAGTGATGGAAAGGTTAAAAAAAATCATTGCATTTTGTGTCTCACTGGCCTTCTTTGAGTGGTCTCGACAATTTTTCTTAGGTGTGTGGGTCCCATGCTTAGTTTTTACGCATTTGTTGCCACCCTTCACAAGGGTTTTGAGAGCTCGAGTTTAGAGTGGGAAGTGTTTGGTGAAATGCTTAAATGAGAGTTTTCCCTTGATTTGGCGTGGCTTCGAGTGTAGTTGGAGTGCATAAATTTGGGTGTTCCTTTGTAGACATTAAGAGTTTGAGGCTATTTATTTAGGGGAATTTTGTAGATCTTGGTGATTGTGAGCAACATGCAGAGAGCCATGTTGGACAATCTTTAAGTAGTAAATGTGAGGTTTTCTAATGTGTATTGTATTGTTTGTGTGGAGTTTTAGATCCCAAGAGGGTTCTTTTTTTTTTTTTTTTTTTCTTTCCTTAATTTGGAATCTTTGAACCAACTTTATGAATGGATTTGATAGTGGATGGATTGAAAATACTTCATTATGTGATTTTTGAAAGACTTATCAAAACCTTATTCTTTAATGCATTTATCACCTCCATTCAATCTTCCTTTATTTTATTTGAAACGGATATTCATTTTCCGCCAAATTTCAGCATCATCCTCTCTAGCAATCAGGTATGGAAACCATCGTGCAAGAAAAAGAAAAGTCAAAGATGAAGAGAAGTTGCAGGTGTAGACACCTCATTTTGGCACCCTATGAGGGGTAATCTGGTCTGTCCTATTTAATGATATCATTTATAGACCCCTGATAACCTCGGAAGTTGGCTCCCAGCGATTTGCTCGTCAATAGCTTTCCATCCATACGTAGAAATCCGAGATCAGACCGGCGGATCGAAAATCAAAGTAGCGGACCCCACACTCCAAAAGCACCTGCTTGAAAAATCATCGATCGCCCTGAAAGTTAATTTATCGTAGTCTACTCGCCGAGAGCTTTCCGACGATGTGTAGAATGTCGAAATCCAACGGAACGGATTGAAGTCTACGAAGCCCGGGCCCCAGTAATAATAACCCGACCAATTTCCTCTGGACCCTACCTTCCGGGCTCTAATCAATTTCTTTTAAACTCAACCCGGATGTACTAGGCCTGGCCCATCAAGTTCCAACCCACCTGGACCATGACCCTAAACTCTAGCCCAAACCAACTTAAGCCCATTATTTCAGGATGGATCCAAGCCCGATCCATGCTTGACCCATACTCGACCCGGCCCATGTGGGCCATTAGCTGCATGGGAGAGGAGAGTCCACGAGATCTGGACTCTCCCCTCCCCCAACGATCGCCCTCTTCCCCTCTATCTCAAACTCTGATCATCCCAATCCTATGAGATCTCCGATAACTCCCTCGTTCTTATCCCCCTACAGAGACGATCATCCTCTCCTCTCATCTCTCTCATCTCGATAGATCGATCTCTATCCACGCAGAGATCGGGCCCATCTACCTCACGCATCATCTGATCATCCATCCATCTCTTCCCCCGGGGCCCATCAGCCGCACGGGAGAGGAGAGTCCACGAGATCTGGACTCTCCCCTCCCCCAACGATCTCCCTCTTCCTCTCTATCTCAAACTCTCATCATCCGAATCTCAAGGCCATCTCCATCTCTCCAAGACCTCTCCCAGACTTGCATCGCCCTCATCTCTGACGAACCCCCATCTCCACCCCTCACGCACCTCCCACTCCCTGATCACCTCATCTCTCACGGCCCCCCATCTCCATCCCTCACGCACCTCTCATCTCCCCCAGATCTCTCTCTCTCTCTCTCACGTCCATCTCCTTCTCTGTTACACCTCCCTCCGCCAGACTCCAGATGCAGTAGCACCCCAGACGCACGCCACGCAGCAGCAGCCCCGTCCCACACGCAGCGCCTTCACCTTTCTCCACCGCAGCACCACCTCACGCCGCCAAACGCCTCCCTGCACCAGGTACGCCTCTTCTGTTCTTCCCTCTCTGTAATACCCCTGCGTACCCATCTTCACCACGCCCACTTCACTGAGCACTCCCTCCCTTCATCTTTCCTTCTTCCTTTTTCTTTTCTTTCCTCTCTTCCCTCCTTTTCTCTTTTCTCCTTTCTTCACTGCCGCACGACACCTGCACTTCCCTCCTTTTCTCTTTTCTCCTTTCTTCATTGCCGCACGACACCTGCACCCCTCTTCCTTCTTTTCCTTCTTCTTCTTCTTCTTTCTTTTCTTCTTTCCTTTCACCCACTACACCACACCCACGCACACACCCATTGCACCTTTCCTTTCTTTCTTTCTTCCTCTCCTTCTTCCTCCTTCTCTCTCTCTCTCTCTCTGTTTTCTTCTCTTTCCTCTCCTCCTCCTTTTCTCTCTTCTCCTTTCTTCACCGCTGCACAACCTGCACTTCCCTTCACCTACTACACCACACCTGCGCACCCACCTTCTCACCGCAGTTCACCCCTGCCTCCTCCACGCACGACACTTGCACTTCTCCTCCTCTTTTCTTTCTTCTTCTTCTTTCTTTTCTTCCTTCCTTTCACCCACTACACCACACCTGCGCACCTCCATCTCCTTCTTTTCTTTTTCTTTCTTTCCCTTCCCCTTCCCCTTCATTCCATTCCACTGCATACCCACCTTCACCACACCCACTTCACTGAGCACTCTCTTCCCTCTCCTTTTCTTCTTTCCTTTTTCTTTTCTTTCCTCTCCTCCCTCTTTTTCTCTCTCCTCCTTTCTTCACTGCTGCACCACCTACGCTTCCATTCACCCACTACACCATACCAGCGCACCCACCTGCACACATCCACCCACCTGCACCTCTTTCTTTCCTCTTTTTTTTTTTTCCTTTTGTAAGCACACAAAAACTCACAGACCCGGGGGGGAGTGATTTTGAGGCCTATTGGAAGAGGACGGAGGCTGGAGCTCCTTGTAGGTGGTTGTGCTAGAAGAACCGGTGCCTCGAGCCTGAAAGGAGAGGAAGAAGAAGGTCAGAGGACCCTGGCTTGGGCAGCGCAGGGCTCTCCGATGCCTTTGTTAGTTGCAAGTGCAGGACTAAACAGAGGTAGGAGATGAAGTGTGGGAGGAGACGGCGTACCAGCAGCATGTGGATGGCCCCCCCTTTTACCTGTTGAAGGCTTCTGTATTTATAGAGAAGGAGAGTGGACTTTGGGGTAAGCACTTGAGAGGCTGTCCCATCGTAGCCCACTCTATCCCATCGTAGCCCACTCTGTCCCATCGGGCCATACCCTGATGGATGGGCGGTGCAGCTGTGTCAGGGATTTTGGGCGGTGCCCTTATCCTGTTGCCGTGGCATGACAGCTGTCCATGGTCATCCCGATCAGCAGACTGACCGAGACCGAGATGGAGCATGGCCGAGGCTGAACTCCTGGTCTCATGCTTGTACCGAGGCCGAAGCCAAGGGGCATATTACCGAAATGGAGCGCCTAGCCGAGGGCTGAGGTCGGTATTCATGCTTTTGCCGAGGCCGGGACCTGAGGTCGGTCGCCTTGGGGAATACCCCTCACACAAAGGCCCCAGCTTTTAACTTTCTGGAGTGCACTTTCCTCTAGGAAGTTGAAAGCTAAATAGCCTGACGGTTTTTCAGTTCAAGGCTAGTAGCATCACCGAGCTTGATTACTGGTTGGTACTTTTACCGAACCAGTATACTCTTCTGGGTAGCGATCTGGTGCAGGACCGAGATGCTTTATGCCGAGATCGGGACTTAACTGGCTGGTACTCTTACCGGAGCCAGTGTAATCTTTCGGGCAGCGATCTGGTGCAGGACCGAGATGCTGTATGCTTAATTCGGGACTCGACTGGCTGGTACTTATACCGGAGCCAATGTAAGCTGTCGGGCAACGATCTGGTGCAGGACCGAGATGCTGTATGCCGAGATTGGGACTTAACTGGCTGGTACTCTTACCGGGGCCAGTGTAATCTTTTTCTCGAGGCTGGTGGTATCACCGAGCCTGCTTTTTTCGAAGCTGGTGCCATCATCGAGCTTGATTTTTTCCGAAATCGGGACGTAACTGGCTGGTACTTTTACCGGGGCCAGTGTAATTTTGTTTCTCGAGGCTGGTGGCATCACCGAGCCTGTTTTTTTCGATTTCATCTGCAAGGGCGAATGTTACTGCTGCCGAGCGGGAGAAGGCACTGCTGCCGAGCTGGAGAGGACCGAGTCATGCTCGCCCAGCTGGTACTGTCACCGAAGCTGGTGGCCTCGATGCACTGCTGCCGAACTGGAGAGTCTACTTCTGCCGAGCTGGAGAGTAGCATTGCAGCTGAGGTTGATGATGAAGTATCCCAGCGGCAAAGGATAATGCCATCAAAGCTGATAGTAGAGGACCGTGCCGCCAATGGCGGTAGAGGATCGTGCGATCGAAGCTGACGGCTAAGGATCGTGCTGCTGAAGCGAGGGCCGCGAGGGATTTTTAGCAGCTCTCCTTGAGGTGGAAGAGATTGGTTGCCTGTCGAGCTGGGGGAGGCACTGCCGCTGAGGGCGTCGCCGAGTCGGGCGTCGCGGACTTCGGGCGTCGCCGACTTCTGGCGTCGCCGACATTGGGCGTCGCGCGCCGAGATGGGCGTCGCCGAGTTCAGGCATCGCGAACTTCGGGCGTCGCGCGCCGGCGTCGCCGCGCCTAGGAGGGCGTTGGGCGTCGCCGCGCCTGGGAGGGCGTAGGGCGTCACCGAGCCTGAGAGGGCATCGGGCGTCGCCGAGATGGGAGTGCCCTCGGGCGTCGCCGCGGTGGGAGTGCCCTCGGGATGGGCGTCTCCAAGATGGGCGTCGCCAAGAGGGGCGCCTCCCCGGGCGTCCCCGTTCTTCATCTGCTTCGCCATGAGCCGCTTGATCAGGATCTCCGGGATCGTCGACAACCTCCCATGCGTCGTGGAAGACGATGCCGAGCTGGGGCTGATGAAGCTGCTGCTGAAATCGTCCCTCTCTGGCTCTTTGAGGCATGGTGTTTGGGAAGATGGCTTTTTGATCTTTTCCCACAGACGGCGCCAATTGTAAGCGCACAAAAACTCACAGACCCTGGGGGGAGTGATTTTGAGGCCTATTGGAAGAGGACGGAGGCTGGAGCTCCTTGTAGGTGGTTGTGCTAGAAGAACCGGTGCCTCGAGCCTGAAAGGAGAGGAAGAAGAAGGTTAGAGGACCCTGGCTTGGGCAGCGCAGGGCTCTCCGATGCCTTTGTTAGTTGCAAGTGCAGGACTAAACAGAGGTAGGAGATGAAGTGTGGGAGGAGACGGCGTACCAGCAGCATGTGGATGACCCCCCCCTTTTACCTGTTGAAGGCTTCTGTATTTATAGAGAAGGAGAGTGGACTTTGGGGTAAGCACTTGAGAGGCTGTCCCATCGTAGCCCACTCTATCCCATCGTAGCCCACTCTGTCCCATCGGGCCATACCCTGATGGATGGGCGGTGCAGCTGTGTCAGGGATTTTGGGCGGTGCCCTTATCCTGTTGCCGTGGCATGACAACTGTCCATGGTCATCCCGATCAGCAGACTGACCGAGACCGAGATGGAGCATGGCCGAGGCTGAACTCCTGGTCTCATGCTTGTACCGAGGCCGAAGCCAAGGGGCATATTACCGAAATGGAGCGCCTAGCCGAGGGCTGAGGTCGGTATTCATGCTTTTGCCGAGGCCGGGACCTGAGGTCGGTCGCCTTGGGGAATACCCCCACACACCTTTCTTTTTCTCTCCTTCTCTCTCTTCTTCCTCCTCCTCCCTGCCATACCATCCGCACGCTCCCACTCTTTCTATCTGTTCTTTTTTTCTTCCTCCTTTCCTTCACTCCTTTCCATCCTCCACGCACCCCTCACTGCTGCACCCCACTTCGCGGCACCATCCACTCGATCTAGCCTTGTCCATCTACCTCTCACCTGGCCTTCCTTCCTGTCAAACTAAGAATATCAACGTAGAGAGATAACTCCAACCAATGGGTCTATTCCGTCCGGTCTTCTGATTTCCAGTGGCTTGAAATCACACTTTGCATGCATGTGACAGTTGGATGTATTCCCTCATGTTTAGAGTAAAATTATAAATCCAATACTACCGACCATGAATAGCTCATTATGTTAGTTTTGCACACAGCTTACAGCCCGATTATCAGTTTATTTCGACTTATATTTGTTTATCCAAGCTATGTTTGTTTCAATTTATTTCTGACTTGTTCAAGCAGGCTACGCATCTAGGTAAGTTTTCCACTTCATTGTTTATTTCAATTTATTCTTAGCTTGTTCAAACCAGCCCTGCCCATGCATTCAAACACGCCCATGCATCATACAGATCGCTGCATTTTCTTTATTTTGCACATTTATATTTTATTCCATGAAATTTAGGACTGCATAACTTGTCTAAAAACAAAAAGAACAAAAAAGAACCAAAAAACAAAAAATAGAATTCTAAATATCAGATTAATTAAGACAATTAGGTTAGGTTTAATAATTAATTTCTTTGCCTCCTCCCCTTTCATTTTAGGAATAGGGAATTTATTTAGAAAATCCTAAATTAGTCAGGTTGATCATAATGAATAAAACTTAGTAATTTGTTCCCTTCTCTTCTCCTCCCTTTCATTAGGATTAGAAAAATTAGTTTAGTAGATTTTGGACTTTATAAATAAAACCAAAGATAAAATAAACACAAAAAAAAAGATAAAAATATTTAAAAAAAAATCAAAAGACCAGAAACAAAGTAAAAGACATTCAAAAAAAATTAAAATATTAATAAACTGGAGTTAGAAATTAAGTAGTGGTTTAGGTTGATCAGGTCAGACCAAGACTCAGATCTAGGTCTCCCCCTAGCTAGCTTAGACTACCCTAGTTTCATTAACCCCAACTGATTAGGCCCCACTCTCTCTCCGGGACCCACTAAGGGACCGGGAGATCAGATGAGGGCGGTCAGGACCCTAAGATAGGGTAGAGATCTATTCGAGGAAATAGATTAGTTAAATTAAATCAAGTAGGAAATCCCCTAGTTAGGCCCTTCTAGCCCCAATTATTAAAAATCCAAAAAAACTATAAAACCAACAAATTAACGCCAAAAATATTTTCTTCTCTTTTCCTCTACCTCTGGTGCCAAATATTCAATTGAACTCAAAATTAAAAGGAATAGAGGCTGATTCCAAGAATCCGAATTAATGATAATGATGAGACTAGACAAGTAATTTCACATACTCCAATATCAGTTTATTTGCTTTCGGCCCATCATCGGCCACCCTCAAAATCAATTTGTTTACTTTCGAACCATCATCGGCCACCCTCAATCAATCCCGGCCCATCATCGGCCATTTTTATTTATTTTCGGCCTATCATCGGCCATGCACTCCTATCACTTGCGTATCGCACGCAAACCCACAGAAATCACAACTCAAAGTCCCATTTGCATCGTTCTTTCGATTTGAAGAATCAGCCTTTAAACCTTAGGTTGTCAAAGGACATTGAAGGGGATACCCGAGAGCGGACCCGATCCTCTTTTAAATATTTGGCACCTTCCCCCTACTCCTATTTTATCGCATTTTACCCCCTTAGAGTATATGGATTTGATTTTGACTAAGCTACACCCCCTGCATGTTGATTTCCCCTGCCTAGTTCACTATGACCCTATTTTGAGACCTGTGATTCGACCCAAATTGAAATACTCAAATTAAGTGATAAGACAACCGTCGTGTGTCGCCGGCGGCACATTAGACGAGAGAAGAACCCATTCCATTTTCTCCCGCTCTCTTTCGACTTTTGTCGAAGGACGGTGTTACGGTCGTATCCGTAACTGGCGATCGTGATCCGTCGATTTTGAGGGTAGTCGGAATCCTCATTTTCGATGTATTTTTTTATCTCATATAGTTGAATGGCGATTTCCCTCACCCGGGGGATCAAAACTCACATCCGACAGCAGGGGTTGACGATATCATCAACTTGGTCGATGATATCATCAACTGGATTGATGATGTCGTCAATATGGAAAATTTCTTCCAAAAAAATGTAAGAACAATTAGCTTGTCATTTTATATATATTTTTTTAGAAATCATTTTATTATGGTTTAAACTTAATTTTTTCGTACAAATTCCCATATATATATGATGTGAATTTAAATCCAATTTTTTAATACTGGAAGTGCATAGTTGTCCTTTTGAGACAGTGGCAAGTATAAGTCGAATCCCACAAGGAGCACTACTGAAATATCTTTTTATTAAAATATGATTTTTTTTATAATGAAAATAAAAAAAATCAAGATTTGAATGAGAGATAAAGCTACTATGCAAGATGAATGGATATATAACAATAATGATAAAGGTAGATCAGAGCAACAAAGAGTCCATTAATTAATTTCAATTCTCAATCCATATACTTTAATTTAGTCTTTTGTCTTGCAATTAACTCAAATAAGAAACAAATCATTGTTTCCGATCCGAAAGATATTTTTCATTTAAAATTCAACTCTCGAGCAGAAGAACCCAAGATCTTCATCACCTCATAAAAATATAAATTACTTTGAGCATCAGTTAACAAATTAAGCATAAAATATCAAAAGCATATAAACCTAAGTATATTTTATCAAAAGAAGATTAACTGATCAAAAATAAAATTTATTAAAAATATAAAGCGGAGGTTTGCCTGTGGCACGAAGGCAGATCTATTATTCTATTAAGCATGCATTATGTGGACAAAATAATTAAATTAAAGACATAGAATGAGAATAAAATCACTTAACTTCACTTTGTGCTCCGATCCAAGAAATCTACTCCTCCATTGCATAATATGTGATTTTCATTGAGAACTTCATTTTTACACCTTCTCCTTCACAAAGATTCTCCTTCAAAATAAATCCTTGGACATGGCCCAAGGCTACCAAAATAAAATAATGGAAAAAAAGAGTTAAGGAAGAGAAGGCGTGGCTAGGAGTGAATAAATCAATAAAGAAAGATGGGTGAAGTTGTTTGGATGTGTGAGAATGTGATCCTATGGGTCTCCATCATGTCTCTTTTTATGCTTTTTGCAAACCCATTTTAGTAAAGAAATACACCCTTTTAGGTCTCTTTTTTCCCTATTTGTAGGGATTCTTTCTTGTTCTCTAAGCTAACTTTTCTTTTGGAAAGACTTTTGGCTTTGAGATGATTCTCTTTCTTAATTTAGGTTTCCTTGGTGCACTTACCCTTTCAAAAATATCTTATGTCCCAAGATTGCTTGTTGATGTGAATGAGAAAATCAAAAGTTGTGCACATAAGAGAGTCTATACTTACGTAACTTCCATGCATGGTGGGGATCCCTTTGGTTAGGCTTCCAAAGTTCTTGGGCACTTCCTTTTTCTTTTTCTTTTTTTTTTAATTTCTCTTCAAGTGGATCCCAGAAATTTAAGATTTCCTACAAGAATAAAAAGAATAATTCATCCATAATATGTATAAAATTCATAAATGTCATGCATGGGACCCTAATGAGATCAAGCACATGAATGCACCACTGGATAATTTTCCATGAACTAATTGATGATGCAAGAATCAAAAAGCTAATTGGTGTGACATTAAGATGATGTAAACCAATGATTTCATAAAATTATGCAAGATTGATGATTTTGAATGATTTTGATTAAAATTCCAATTTTAATGCTCAAATGCATGGAATTATGAAATTGAGTGCTAATTACCCTAATTAAGTCCACTAAGTAACATAAAATGATGATGAAGACTACAATTTTGTGGACTTATCACACCCCCAAACCAGCTTTTTGCTACTCCTCGAGCAAAATAAGTGAAAAAAGAGAGTTTACTATCCTAACAAAGGCAGAAAAAAAAAAGAGAAAAATTCCACTTTCACTGGCTCTCTCGACTGCATTTAGTGTATGCAGTAAGCCCTTAAACCCTTAGGTTCCCCCTAGTAGACGAGTTATGCCTTGTGAGGGTTTGCAGTGAATTTACCCACAAAATTCTTTTTTTTTTTTTTATTTAAAGAATGATTAAAACCAATCAAAATCCAGGAAACCTCTTCCAAGAGAAAATCTATTGACACTGACTATTCTCGGTTCTCGGAATTTTCAAAGACAAATCTTAAATTCGGTTCACCAATCCCATTTTTTGGTTAGAAATTCTCGAAATCATGCTAATTGATTGTGCACGGTGAAAAGCATGTATACAAAATAAGCATCAAATGATCCACTAATAATTTCCGTGAAAATATCTTTTTTTTTTTAAATTCAAGGCCGCCTAAATGTAGCAAAGAAAAATAGTCTTCCTCTTAAGGCTATAATGACGGCTTTCGCAGTACTGTTTTTTCAAAGGGCGCATTTTTTTTTAAGCACACACATGTGACTGTGCAATGCCTAGGTCCCTTAAGTTTTCTAATTAACCCATGTAACGAGCATTAGGCCAATGACTCCCAAACCAAATGGCTTTAGGGCACTAGGTATGTAGATACCCCTACGGGCTTACTGGCTCGGGTTAAAACGGCTACGAACCCAAACTAGTCACAAAACTTTTATGCTTTTCAAGACTTTTAACTAAACACTTTTTTTTTCTTCTTTTCTTTTCTTTCTTCTTTTTTTTTTCTTTTTTTTTCTTTTGTTTTTTTTTTGCAATCCCGAACAATAGGCAGCCCTTTTCATGTATCCACCCGTCGAACCAAGAGGCTCAATACACTAAGGGTCGATTTTCCTCTTTATTTTTAATCATCAATGGAAAACGGAAATCATACATTCACATTCAAAACCTCGAAAACGTATACAATCTGTGTAAAAGTGAGGGATCAAAATTCAGCACTTTTCCAAAAACCCTTTCCATAAATAAAATAGTGAACCATTGTTTTCTGTTGGCCAAAATAAATATCTTCAGCCAATAAAAAGTTCTCTTGAAAGTTTCCCTCTATCCTAACAATAGCAAAAAAAAATTTATTTTTGGTTTTTTTTCTTTTTTTAAATCTCCTAAAAACCAAAGCAAAGAGAAAAAAGAGAATGTATAATGAAAATTGAACAAATGATCACATGTCAAGTTCTAACTCATACCCCCAAACCTAAATTCAACATTATCCTCAATGTTATGAATGCATGTGTAATGTGAAAATGAACAATAAGGAAAATTAGAACATCTTACCATGTGGGGTGATTACAAAAGAATGTGATCAACCAACTCAATTACCTTCCAAAATTGGGTTACCTCCTAAACTGCGATAAGTTTAATGTCGTCAGCCCGACATGACAAAAAATGATTAGTCCTGGTAAATTTGGTCTTCCAGAAGGATATCCTCAACGTTTTTATCCCGGTTTCAACCGTTGACCATTCACCTTGGAAACATCCCCATTCTTGGGATTTTCAATTTCCACAACACTATGAAAGTAAACAGTCCTGACAATGAATTGACTAGTCCACCGGGTTCGTAACTTCCTTGGAAACAAGTGTAATCGGGAATTATACAAAAGGACTTTCATACCCGGTTCAAAGGATTTTCTTAAAATTGACTTATCATGGTTCAACTTCATTCTTTCCTTATAGATCTTGGGATTCTCATAAGCATCATTTCGAAGTTCTTCCAACTCATTGAGTTGCAATTTGTGTAGAGTATCCGCAGTGGGTAAGTCAAAATTAAACTTCTTAATGGCCCAATAAGCTCTATGCTCCAATTTAACTAGCAAGTGGCATGCCTTCCCATAGACCAACCTATATGGGGACATCCCAATGGGTGTCTTGTAAGCGGTTTGATAGGCCTACAGTGCGTCGATCAATCGCAAAGACCAGTCTTTCCGAGTGGGATTGACCGTCTTTTCCAGAATTTTTTTAATTTGCCTATTTGAAATTTCGGCTTGGCCACTTGTTTGTAGGTGATAAGGTGTAGCAACCTTATGGGTGACAGAATATTTTTTCAACAAATGCTCAAAGGGACGGTTGCAAAAGTGATTGCCTCCGTCACTAATGATCGCTCTAAGGGTACCAAAGCGAGAAAAGATATGATCTCTCACGAACTTAATCACCACAAAGTGGTCATTCTTCTTTGTCGGTATGGCTTCTACCCACTTGGAAACATAGTCTACTGCCAGTAAAATGTAAAGATTTTGAAAGGAATTTGGAAATGGCCCCATGAAGTCAATTCTCCACACATCAAAAATTTCCACCACAAGTATTGGA
This sequence comes from Umbellularia californica, assembly GCA_028538565.1. NCBI lineage: Eukaryota > Viridiplantae > Streptophyta > Magnoliopsida > Laurales > Lauraceae > Umbellularia > Umbellularia californica. The sequence goes on along the minus strand of JAPQWN010000010.1, from coordinate 37,398,587 downwards.
TTTAAGGGCATCAAGTTTCTTCGATTGAGCTTGCCAAGCTTTTGACACCTCTCATAGCTCAAATAAAAAGTATGGCAATCTTCAAAGATAGTGGGCCAGTAAAATCCACACTGTAAAACTTTTACAGCGGTTTTTTTCGAACTAAAGTGGCCCCCACAAGCATGATCATGGCAGAAGGGAACGACCAAGGAATGGTCATGATTAAGAATGCATCTCTTGATGATCTAGTCCAGGCAGTACTTAAAAAGATACGGGTCATCCCAAAAAGAGTACTTGACCTCAGCTAGAAATTTTGATCGATCCTATTTTGACCAATGGGTGGGCATCTCCCCTGTAACAAGGTAATTGATTATATCTGCAAACCAGGGGATTTGGGAAATACGAAGCAATTGTTTATCAGGAAAACTTTCATTCAGTCGGACCTTATTTGATGGCTCTAAAGGTATCCTCGAAAGATGGTCTGCTACAACATTCTTACATCATTTTTTATCTATTATTTCGAAATCAAACTCTAGTAGCAAAAGGATCCACCTAATTAATCGAGCTTTTGCATCCTTTTTTGATAGAAGGTATCTCAGAGCTGCATGATCCGTGTAGATGATGACTTTGGACCCTATCAAGTATGACCGAAATTTCTCCAAGGCAAAAATCACAGCTAGCAATTCTTTTTCAGTGGTTGTGTAATTTGACTGTGTATCATTGAGGGTCCTACTAGCATAGTAAATCACATGAGGTAGCTTCCCAACCCGTTGACTCAAAACAGCTCCAATAGCAGTATCGGATGCATCACACATTATCTCAAATGGAATGGTCCAGTCAGGTGGCAAAATAATAGGAGCTGAAGTTAGTTCATTTTTCAGTCTTTCAAAAGCCTTTAGACACTTCTCATTAAATTCAAACGAAGCCTTTTTTGTCAGCAATTGGCACAAAGGTTTAGCAATTTTACTAAAATCCTTGATGAATTTACGATAAAAACCAGCATGGGCCAGGAATGATCGAATCTGCTTAACTGATTTTGGTGGTGGAAATTTGGAGATCAAATCAATTTTTGCTTTGTCCACCTCAATTCCATTATTAGATATTATGTGTCCCAGAACTATGCTCCTTTTTACCATAAAATGACATTTCTCCCAATTTAATACTCGATTCTTTTCTTTGCATCTTTCAAGTACCAGGGACAAATGATGTAAGCACTCATCAAAAGAATTTCCAAAGACCGAAAAATCATCCATGAAAACCTCAATGAATCTTTCAACCATGTCAGAAAATATGCTCAACATGCACCTCTGAAAAGTGGCTGGTGCATTGCATAGCCCAAAGGGCATGCTTCTATAAGCGAAAGTGCCAAACGGATAGGTGAAGGTGGTATTTTCCTGGTCCTCGGGTGCAATTGGGATTTGATTGTAACCGGAATAACCATCAAGAAAACAATAATAAGCATGACCGGCTAACTTTTTGAGCATCTGATCCAAGAATGGGAGGGGAAAATGATCTTTCCGATTGATTGAGTTCAACATCCTATAATCGATGAATACCCTCCATCCAGTCTGTATCCGAGTGGGTACCAATTCATTGCCTTCATTTTGAACCACTGTTATTCAAGATTTCTTTGGTACCACTTGAACCGGACTCACCCATGCACTATCAGATATGGGGTAAAGTACCCTTGCATCGAGTAGTTTAAAGACTTTCGACCTAACCACTTCCTTCATTGTAGGGTTCAGTCGCCTTTGTAGTTCACGAGAAGGTTTTGCACTTTCTTCCAAATGGATTCTATGTTGGACCACATATGGGCTAATTCCTTTCATGTCTGCAATGGACCATCCTATAGCTTCCTTTTACTCTTCCAAAATTTTAATGAGTTTTTCCTCTTTGATAGGGTCCAAGTCTAAAGCTATAATCACTGGAAGGGTTTCTAGAGGGCCTAAAAATACATATTTCAAGGTATCTGGCAACTACTTGAGTTCCAACTTAGGGGGCTCTATAATTGATGGGACAGGTGGGGAAGCAGATGGAGTCAGAATCTCATGCTTCGGTTGCCACCTGGAGCAATCCATGGATGGAGTTGAGTCTAACAATGTATTGACTTCCTCAATATGTCCATCTACATCAAAATCACTTCCAAAGTGGGCCAGAGAAGCTCAAGTGGATCTTCAAGTTTCAAATGGGGTAAGTGATTTTCCACCAATTCATGAATGTAACTAACTTCAAAAACCCCATCATCCTCATCGGGAGGTTGCTTGGTGACATTAAAAATGTTCACTTGAACTGTCATGGTTCCAAAAGAAATTTGCATCACTCCATTCCTACAATTGATCAAGGCATTTGAGGTGGCTAGGAATGGTCTCCCCAAGATTACTTGAATTTGGGTTCAGCCCCAGATGTGTGTTTGGTATCCAAGACAACAAAATCGACAGGGAACACAAAGTCTCCGAATTTGATAAAAACGTCTTCGACTACCTCCTTGGGGTATTGAATTGATGCATCAGCCAATTGCAGGGTCACATGTGTCCTTTTCAACTCCCCCAAACCTAATTCTTCATAAACAAAGTATGGAAGAAGGTTCACACTTGCACCCAAGTCTAGCAAAGCTTTCTTTATGTGATGGTCCCCTATCTGGCAAGAAATGGTAGGACACATTGGGTCCTTATATTTGATTGGGGTTGGACAGGAAATGATTAAGCTAGCTTGCTGGGTTAGAAAGCCTTCTTGGGCACATTGGTAGTCCTTTTGAAGATGCAAAGGTCTTTCAGAAATTTTGCATATGTCGGAATCTGTTGGATAGCATCAAGTAGTGGGATATTAATCCTCACTTGTTTGAATACTTCTAGCATTTTATCCAACTAAATAGTTGATTTTGCTGGGCCTAGCCTCTGTGGGTATGGTGCCTTGGGAACATAGGTCCTAGGAGTGGGCTCACTATGTGATGGTCCAGCATTGACTGGGTTCTCTGGTTCTAATATAGTTTCAGCATTCACACTTGGTTCCTTAATTTCTATTTTTTCACTTGATTCTTTCTCAGGTTCCTTGGGTAGTTTGACCTTGTTATCAACCTGTGTACCAGACCTAAGGGTGATTATAAATTTGACTTGTTTCAGGCCTTTTCCTTTAGGATCATGAACAACTTGGCCCTTAGGATTAGGTTCGGGTTGACTATGGAAGGCTCCCTTGTCTCTGGCACTGATGGAGTTGGCCAATTGGGCCATTTGATATTCTAATTTTGCAAGGGTTTGAGTGTGGCCATTCAAAACTTGAGTAGTGGTTTGCTAGAATTGAGCAGTACTCTGAGACAATTAGGATGTCGTTTGAGACATGAGTTTCATGGCCTCTTCTAACGAATCTTCCCTCTGGGTCAATGGATTGTGGTTGAAGTTGGGTTTTTGAAAACTGGGTGGGGCACTGGCTTGAAATTGATTGGACTGAAATTGAGTGGACTGAGATGGGCCACCTTGATTTGGGCCTTTGGTCAAGAAAAGTTCGGGTTGTCCCTCCAACATGGATTGTAAGTGTTAGAGTACGGGTCATACCTCTGATGATTATCAAAACGAGTGTTTTGATATAGTGCATTCACCTCCTCAATAGACTCGGTCTGACCCAAAATTGTTGGGTCAATCCCTTCATTCATGGCCTGATTATATTTTAATGACTCCAAAGTATTTGAGTGGGCTTTTGGTTCAGCTCTAAGGCTTATATTCTCCCCGCCAGTGTGGCCAATTTGGCCTCTGCCTCAATTTTGGGTAATCTTGAACATCCCCCCTTTTTCAGAAATGATGGGTTTGATGGGCTCCCTCTTGATAGGGGCCCACTGCAATGTGTTTTTAGCGGTTTCTTCCAAAAATGTCCATGCTTCTTCCACTATTTTTTGTGTAAATTGCCCATTACAGAAAGATTCTATCATTTGTTTGGTTGGGTAATCCATGCCTTCATACACAATTTGGACTAATCGGATTTTTTCAAATCCATGGTGGGGACATTGGATTAAGAGATCCTTGAACTTTTCCAAATAACTATAAAGTGTCTCCTCTTCCATTTGATGGAATCCATTGATGGCCTGCCTAATCGAAGCGGTTTTCTGCTTGGAGTAGAATTTTTTGTAAAATTCTTTGACTAACATGGCCCATGTAGTGATGGACCCGACCTGTAAGGCATAAAGCCAAGCTTTAACTTTTACTTTTAGGGAGAAAAGAAATAATCTAAGTTTAAGGGCCTCCTCAGTCATGTGATTAATTCCCTAACATGTTGATATGGGTTTTCATGGTCTAGCCCAAGGAATACTGGGAGCATCTGGATCATGCTAGGTTTCAGCCCAAATGTGGCATTGGTCTGGGGCAGGGTGATGTAGGATGGTTGAGTTGTCCTGGTGGGGCATATGTAGTCCTTTAAAGTCATGGGTGGGTCCATTTGATCAACCATTATAACAATTTCTTCAAAAGTTGAAGAATTTCCTACAATGGTTAAGGCTAATTCGGGCTCTATCCTAACTAACCTTTTACCCTTGCGTACCCACAATTTCTCTCTCTCTCAGGTCTAGAGCGCATGCATCAGTTTCAACCTATAAAAAAATGCAAGCCTAATCTACATGTGGGGCCTAATGGTCTTAGTAGATGATGCACAAGCAGTTAAGCATAAATATTGAGTACAAGAAATTATCTTAGGGTTAGCTTAACTCACTAGATAGGTCCTAACTGGTTTGAAAAGTGCACTAAGGCCTCCAATCCAGTCTTATGAAGCCAAATCGACCAGGAAAGTCCCCAGGATGAGTGGTGGGGTCACAATGCACTTGGCAAGGGTAACCAAACTCCTAGAACAGAGACTGCCACCCTTTTGAGGGATAGGACTTACCTAGACATCGACTTGACCAAAGAGTGCAATTGGTGCAACCTTTTGTGGTCTTCATCCTAATGAGCTCGAGTCTTATGGTCTCATTTCTACTTGATTTTAATTAATGTTTAGGTTACTATGTGAGAGGCAGTTAAACCTAATTAGGCAAGGATTTGGTGATGAAATCCAGTCCTTATCTTATTGGGGTCAATTGCCCTTACTAAGTGTGTGGGGTCCAGATTATTTGGTGTGTCAATCAAACAATCATACTTGCTGAAATTTAAATCACTCAAGCCCCACTCCCAAGTAAAAGATTCGTGGGTAAAGTTTAGAAACCCTTACCACGGGCCCACGCCTCTTTTTTTTTTTGGCAAATTTTGCAATTCTGAGAGAAATTTGTTTTTAGCAATTCTGAGAGCAACCTGTTTTCTTAGAGCAAATCCATGCAGTTTCCTGCCTTCGTGCAACTCTCCTCTTACCAAGGTAACATATTCAAAAGAAACTCTTATTAGTAAATCCTAAGTTAATACATCAACTCAAAATTCTATCTTATCCTAATTTTAAAAAATAAGAAAATTCAAAAGACACCAAATTAATAAAAAATCTATCAAAGTAGATTTTAATTTATTGAAACAAATCAAAAATTCTATCTACAAATTTAAAAAAATAAGAAATTCTAAATTATCCAAAAAAGTGTCCATGTATTGTTAGAGTTTTCAAAAAGTTTTCAATTATAAGAAACTCAATCTTATCCAATTCAAATTTTAGATTTTAAAACTCTAACAAATCCAAACAACTTAAGAGATGGAATTTTAAAATTTTCAACTACCTAATTTCAAAATTCAAAGGTTAGAATATTAATCAAAACAAATAGTCCTAAAGATTTTAAACTCTATCTTACCAATCCTAATCTAATCAAGATACTAGTTAGACCAATCTAAATTTTTTTTGTTTTTATTTACTGAAATTCGGAATTAAAAGAAATCCTTCAAAGAAAAAAATATTTTGGTTTTTATAATTAATTATTTATTCCGAAAATTCAATTAATTATAAAAAAATCAGAAAAATCAGAAAATTCTGAAAAATTAGAAAAGTGAAATTCTAACTAACACTAATTGCAAAAAAAAAAAAAAATACTATTGGAAATTAGATGACCAAACAACTAATACAACCTAAATATGAGCATGCATAGGAATCTAATAAAAAAAAATCAGATTTTTAACAAAAACTCAGATTTGGCTCCCCTGGCAACGGCGCCAAGAACTTGATGTGAATTTAAATCTAATTTTTTAATACCGTAAGTGCACAGCTACCCTTATGAGACAGTGGCAAGAACAGGTCGAATCCCACAGGGAGCACTACTGAAATATTTTTTTATTAAAATCTGAATTTCTTTTATAACGAAAGTAAAAATAAATCAAGATTTAAATGAGAGATAAAGCTACTATGCAAGATGAATGGATAACAATAATGATAAAGGTAGATCAGAGCAACAAAGAGTCCATTAATTAATTTCAATTCTCAATCCATATACTTTAATTTTGTCTTTATCTTGCATATAACTCAGATAAGAAACAACTTAATGTTTCTGATCTGGAAGATATTTTTCTTTTAAAATTCAACTCTTAAGCAGAAGAATCCAAGATCTTCATCACCTCATAAAAATATAAATTACTTTGAGCGTCAGTTAACAAATTAAGCATAAAATATCAAAGGCATAAAAACCTAATTATATTTTATCAAAAGAAGATTAACTGATCAAAAATTTTTTTATTAAAAATATAAAGCGGAGGTTTGCCTGTGGCGCGAAGGTTGATTTATTATTCTATTAAACATGCATTATATGGACAGAATAATTAAATTAAAGACATAGAATGAGAATAAAATCACTTAACTTCACTTTGTGCTCCGATCCGAGAAATCTACTCCTCCATTGCAAAATATATGATTTTCATTGAGAACTTCTTTTTTATAACTTCTCCTTCACAAAGATTCTCCTTCGAAGTAAATCCTTGGACATGGCCCAAGGCTACCAAAATAAAATAATGGAGAAAAGTTTTAAGGAAAAGAAGGTGTGGCTAGGAGAGAATAAATCAATAAAGAAAGATGGGTGAAGTTGTTTGGACGTGTGAGAATGTGGTCCTATGGGTCTCCATCATGTCTCTTTTTATGCTTTTTGTAAACCTATTTTAGTAAAGAAATACCACCCTTTTAAGTCTCTTTTTCCCTTATTTGTAGGGATTCTTTCTTGTTCTCCAAGCTAACTTTTCTTTTGGAAAGACTTTTGGCTTTGAGATGATTCTCTTTCTTAATTTAGGTGTCCTTGGTGCACACACCCTTTCAAAAATATCTTATCTCCCCAGATTGCTTGTTGAAGTAGATGAGAAAATCAAAAGTTACGCACATAAGAGAGTCTATAATTATGGAACGTCCATGCATGGTGGGGACCCCTTTGGTTAGACTTCCAAAGTGCTTGGGCACTTCCTTTTTCTTTGTTTTTAATTTCTTTTCAAGTGGATCCCAAAAATTTAAGATTTCCTACAAGAATAAAAAGAATAATTCAGCCATAATATGTAAAAAAATTCATACATGTCATGCATGGGACCCTAATGTCATACTGGATAATTTTCCATGATCTAATTGATGATGCAAGAATCAAAAAGCTAATTGGTGTGACATTAAGATGATGTAAACCAATGATTTCATAAAATTCATGCAAGATTGATGATTTTGCATGATTTTGACTAAAATTCCAACTTTAATGCTCAAATGCATGGAATTATGAAATTGAGTGCAAATTACCCTAATTAAGTCCACAAAGTAACATAAAATGATGATGAAGACTACAATTTTGTAGACTTATCAATATATATATATATATATATATATATATATATATGGGCCAGCTCTCCAAAGCTGCATGTTAGCTTATCCTAAACTGAAACTGGGTTGGTCCCACAAATGAAGGTCGATTATGCTGTTTTTTTAATGATGATCATCTCCAAAATTAAGATAAATCCAATCAGAACTGGATTTTTCATTTCCATCATGCAAAAACTAGATATAATCAACTTTGATTTGTGGGACCAGCACTATTCCAGCTTAGAAAAAGCTAAGTTACAGCTTAGGAGAGCCCTGCTCATATGTGTGTGTGTGTGTTTTTGTATGTGTGTGTGTAAAATGAGCCATTAAGTACAACCACATTTATTGTCGACTTTTTTTTTTTTCATTTATTTGATGTATTTAGATGGGTAAAAGTATTTGACTTGTCCAATCTTTTATAGACTGTTCATCTAATTAATAAATTTATAGGATTTTACGGGAAAAATCCTGAAATTTGGCCATTCCGCATTAAGGGTCCCGGAATATTGTGTAGCACAAATTATGTCTTCCCGCCATTATTTTTTTAGTTTTTTTTTCTGAGCAACGATAGCATCTTGTCGAAAAATTTGGAGGGACGCTGGGGTTGCTCTTCACGTATCGGTGGAAAAGCTGCGAATACAAGTTTTCCACCGTTCATATAGGTGAAAAGGCTGTGAATACAAGTTTTCCACCGTTCATATCGGTGAAAAGGCTGTGAGTACAAGTTTTTCGCTGTTCATATCGGTGGAAAAGCTGCAAATAGAAGCTTTCAATTGCAATACAACTTTTTCGTCGTTCATATTAGTGGAAAAGCTGTGATCCGCTGGAAAATTCTGAATATTACAAGTTTTTCACTATTCATAAGGGTGGAAAAATTGTGAATATAAGTTCTTCCCTATTCATAAGGGAGGAAACACAGCGTCCAAACTTGCAAATACAGATTTATCCTGCCGAGCAACCTTTCTTTCTTGTTTTCTCGTAGATGGGTTCAAGGGTTGAGGGTAAGCTCTACATGATAATATACTAATACAATATTGTTATTGGAACCATTCTTCCATGTTATTCTGTCATTTTTTTTTCTTTCCACGTCTCTTTCACTTTTCAAGATAAATCTTGAGAATATGAACAAGAAAGAATGAAATAGTATGTTGGTCAATGGTAATTTTTGTATAAAGCCTATAATACTGTTTTTCTAAGATAATTGGGAGAAAATGGAGTGGGGGAGATAGAGAAATAGGTGGGAGAAGAGGAAAAAAATAAAAATAAAAATAGTGTTTTGTGAAAACCATGTAGCGTCGCTCCTATTAGGCACAAGCGACGCTAGTACCAATGCCAGCGTTGCTCCCCTCAGCATTAAAACAAGGAAAGAAAAAAGAAAGAAAGAAAGAAAGAAAGGAAAGAGGTCCTGAAGGACCCGGTTTGTGTGACGCATTATTCCGACAGCCTTCACAAGAATGGCAGGGCATATACTAAGGCATAAAATGATCACTAAAAATCTTCAGAATTCAATATTGCAGGGCATATACTAAGGTTTGATTCGTTATATACTGAGGTTGAAGCCCAGTATGAGAAGGTTGCATGAATGATATACTGAGGTTTCAGGGTGGTCATTTGGCAAACTCCACCTTTATTCGGCATCAAAATCATCACTAAAAATCTTCAGACTCCAATATGGCAAGGCATATACTAAGGCATAAAATGATCACTAAAAATCTTCAGAATCCAATATGGCAGGGCATATACTAAGGTTTGATTCGTTATATACTGAGGTTGAAGCCCAATATGAGAAGGTTGTATGAATGATATACTGAGGTTTCAGTGTGGCATTTGACAAACTCCACCTTTAATCGGTATAAAATCATCACTAAAAATCTTCAGACTCCAATATGGCAGGGCATATAATAAGGCATAAAATGATCACTAAAAATCTTCAGAATCCAATATGGCAGGGCATATACTAAGGTTTGATTCGTTATATACTGAGGTTTAAGCCCAGTATGAGAAGGTTGCATGAATGATATACTGAGGTTTCAGGGTGGTCATTTGGCAAACTCCACCTTTATTCGGTATCAAAATCATCACTAAAAATCTTCAGACTCCAATATGACAGGGCATATACTAAGGCAAAAAATGATGACTAAAAATCTTCAGAATCCAATATGGCAGGGCATATACTAAGGTTTGATTCGTTATATACTGAGGTTGAAGCCCAGTATGAGAAGGTTGCATGAATGATATACTGAGGTTTCAGGGTGGTCATTTGGCAAACTCCACCTTTATTTGGTATCGAAATCATCACTAAAAATCTTCAGACTCCAATATGGCAGGGCATATACTAAGGCATAAAATGATCACTAAAAATCTTCAGAATCCAATATGGCAGGGCATATACTAAGGTTTGATTCGTTATATACTGAGGTTGAAGCCCAGTATGAGAAGGTTGCATGAATGATATACTGAGGTTTCAGGGTGGTCATTTGGCAAACTCCACCTTTATTCGGTATTGTAGGGGGGTCGCCCCCACAGGAGATAGGCGGGGCCCAGAGCCCCGGGCCTATTGTATACACTTCAGGCGTCGAAGGCGCATGGGCCCTAGCCCTATTCATGCATTTGTCCCTGGTTCTCACTGAGAGTCGCCAGGGGGCCTCCCCAGGACTCGAACCCACAACCTCTCGCTTAGGAGAAAGTTGGGAAGCATCCTGGTACCACTTGGGCTAGTACAAAAAGGCCGGCTTTTAATGCAGGGGGGTCGCCCCCACAGCCAATTGTATACACTTCAGGCGATCGAAGGCTCATGGCCCCTAGCCCTAATCATGCGTTTGTCCCTCGATCCCGCATGGCGGGAGAGGGGGCCTTCCCGGGACTCGAACTCGAAACCTCTCGGTTGAGTGAGGAACCCGGTACCACTTGAGCTAGTTTTTGTAAGGGGTGAACACCCCCCACAGGAGATAGGCGGGGCCCAGAGCCCCGGGCCTTTTGTATACACTTCAGGAGACGGGCTCCCTATTCATGCATTTGTCCCTGGCTCGTCACCAGGGGGCCTCCCCGGGTTTCGATCCCGTGACCTCTTGTTAAAGAGGATTTTAGGGAGAAACCCAGTACCACTTGGGCTACTAGCTCAAGTGGTACTGGGTTTCTCCCTAAAATCCTCTTTAACAAGAGGTCACGGGATCGAAACCCGGGGAGGCCCCCTGGTGACGAGCCAGGGACAAATGCATGAATAGGGAGCCCGTCTCTTGAAGTGTATACAATAGGCCCGGGGCTCTGGGCCCCGCCTATCTCCCGTGGGGGGTGTTCACCCCTTACAAAAAGGCCGGCTTTTAATGCAAGGGGGTCGCCCCCACAGCCAATTGTATACACTTCAGGCGATCGAAGGCGCATGGCCCCTAGCCCTAATCATGCGTTTGTCCCTCGATCCCGCATAGTAGCTCAAGTGGTACCGGGTTCCTCACTCAACCGAGAGGTTTCGAGTTCGAGTCCCGGGAAGGCCCCCTCTCCCGCCATGCGGGATCGAGGGACAAACGCATGATTAGGGCTAGGGGCCATGCGCCTTCGATCGCCTGAAGTGTATACAATTGGCTGTGGGGGCGACCCCCCTGCATTGAAAGCCGGCCTTTTTGTAGGGGGTCGCCCCCACAGGAGATAGGCGGGGCCCAGAGCCCCGGGCCTATTGTATACACTTCAGGCGTCGAAGGCGCATGGCCCCTAGCCCTATTCATGCATTTGTCCCTGGTTCTCACTGAGAGTCGCCAGGGGGCCTCCTCAGGACTCGAACCCACAACCTCTCACTTAAGAGAAAGTTGGGAAGCATCCTGGTACCACTTGGGCTCCGTCTATCTCCTGTGGGGGCGACCCCCCTACAGGTATCAAAATCATCACTAAAAATCTTCAGACTCCAATATGGCAGGGCATATACTAAGGCATAAAATGATCACTAAAAATCTTTAGAATCCAATATGGCAGGGCATATACTAAGGTTTGATTCGTTATATACTGAGGTTGAAGCCCAGTATGAGAAGGTTGTATGAATGATATACTGAGGTTTCAGTGTGGCATTTGGCAAACTCCACCTTTAATCGGTATAAAATCATCACTAAAAATCTTCAGACTCCAATATGGCAGGGCATATACTAAGGCATAAAATGATCACTAAAAATCTTCAGAATCCAATATGGCAAGGCATATACTAAGGTTTGATTCGTTATATACTGAGGTTGAAGCCCAGTATGAGAAGGTTGCATGAATGATATACTGAGGTTTCAGGGTGGTCAATTGGCAAACTCCACCTTTATTCGGTATCAAAATCATCACTAAAAATCTTCAGACTCCAATATGGCAGGGCATATACTAAGGCATAAAATGATCACTAAAAATCTTCAGAATCCAATATGGCAGGGCATATACTAAGATTTGATTCGTTATATATTGAGGTTGAAGCCCAGTATGAGAAGGTTGTATGAATGATATACTGAGGTTTCAGTGTGGCATTTGGCAAACTCCACCTCTATTCGGTATAAAATCATCACTAAAAATCTTCAGACTCCAATATGGCAGGGCATATACTAAGGTATAAAATCATCACTAAAAACATTTAGAATCCAATATACTAAGGTCATTATATACTGAGGTTGAAGCCCAATATGAGAAGGTTTTATGAATGAAATACTGAGTTTTATGAATGAAATACTGAGGTTTTAAAACTCTATTCGATATAAAATCTATTTATTAGATGGGATGCGTAGGTCTGACCAAACATATTCAGTGGTTTGAACTCTGTATACTAAGGTCCGTTGAATGAAATACTCCTCTATTCTGGAATTTCCATTCAAGATATTTTTTTTAACAGCTGTGTTTGAAAAAACTGATTTACAAATTAATGTGTTTGTGTCTGAGCTTGGTTAAAAATATTTTTGGTGGTGTGGTACTCTTTCTCTATCATTCCCATTTGTTACTTAACAAATAAATAAAAAATTCAACATATATATGCGCTCGAGCGCGAAAACCTGCGCTCGTGCGCGCGCGCACTCTCTTCATTTTTATAAAGCTCATCCTCTCTCATTATTTCTCTGTTTCATCTTCTTTTTCATTGGTAAGTCTTCTTCCTGGTTCCATCTTAGGGCATCACACTCATTACCATCAAAGAGGTACTCTTTTCTCCTATATCTCTTCTTTTGATCGTTTAGAGTCTTCTCAATGTCCTTGTGCTTAGCTCTTGGGGAGTTTTCCTTTCAAATGTTTTGGTTTGGGTAATGTTTATGGGATTTCGTTTTGGCACTATATTTGAATAATGTTGGGGTTTGCAATCTCTTTTTATCTTCTATGCTTGTTGCATTGCTCATTGTCTTCCGATGGATGGATTGACTTTGTTGTTGGTATGACTTTTGGTTTGAGGCTATATGGAGGTTGGAAATGGTTGGAAATGGGTTGATCATTTACTATTTGGTTTGATGTTTGGTTTGATACAAGATGGAAATCTTTCTTACATTGATAGCACAATCTCTATCTTATGCAAGATGTGTTTTGCCTGGTTCTGTTTCTCATCTCTTGCCTCTATGCTCTACATTAACTATCTACTGCTCACCAGGTGTTTGTGAAATTCTCTCAACGAGGTAGTTGGTTCAATGGCTCCGAAGAAACGTAAAAACGTTGGCTCTTCATCTACACCAAGATTTGATACAACATTGTTTCCTTCTATCGCAAAATCAGAAGCTTTTGCGGCCTTTTTTGCGCATCGTTCAGTTGGTTCTAAAAGAGAGATTGATGCCTCATTTACCTTTACTGATGAGTATGGATCAATCATGCGTCATCGTTGGAATTTTCTCTACACTTTCGACGTCAATGAAATCAATGTCAGCTGGGTTCGGGAATTCTACTATAACATTACACTTCGAGATGCTGATTTCACTACCTTTGTGCGTGGAAAGACTCTAGCTATTTCTCCTTCAGTGATTGCATCCTTCATTGGCATTGAACAGCCTAAGCAATGGGATTATCCCCTTCCACCAAATCAGCCTCTTCCTCAAAGCATGTTTCGTATTTTCGGCACTGAATTGGTTGGTACTATGCCCCCATGGGCAACAGGGACCATCTCTCATGGCCTCTTAACTCCAAAGTATCGGTTCCTCAACTGGTTCTACTCCGCCAATTTAGAACCTCGGGGACACACTGCAACTGTAAATCATCAACATGGAATGGCTTTATATCATATTGGGATGGGAAATCCGGTGAATATTCCCCTCATGATTTACAATGTTATGGTAAAAATTCCCAGTGCAGCTCGAAATGCCACTTTACCATTCGGGGTGTTGATTACTAGATTTCTGCTCTCTAAGGAAGTCGACTGGCATGAACTTGATGAGGTTCGCAAAATTAGGGGTGCCATCAATCGCCGCTCTTTGCAACAATCAGAAGCTCACATTGCTGAAGAGGATGATGAAGAGGATATTGATGAAGCTGCTGAGGGGGAGCAGGACGGTGTGTCGGATCGCATCACCCGACTGGAAAATGAAGTACATGGTCTTCGTGACAACATTAATGCTCGATTTTCCTCTGTGGATGAATCCCTCGCTACCATTCTAGCTCGTTTAACACATCAATGACTTTTGGTTTCGTGTTATAATCTAATCAGTCTTCCGTAGGATTGTTTTTTTGAAAACTATGCAGTTCTTTCTCTTTGTTATTCATGAACAAAAAGGGGGAGATCATTATCATGATCATTTTGGGCACTTTGTCATTGTCATTTTGTTTATCATATATCCTCCTGTTTCTATAACAATCTATTTTACACTTCAATCTTAAATTGTGGATGAGTATACTTGCAGGTACTATCTTCGAAGCTTAACGTCCAAGATCTATCTGTTTCTTTGTCTTTGGATATTATTTTGGGTAGATTTATCTTGTAATTAGAATGTTTTGTCCATGATTTGCCAAAGGCTGTGTTTGTTAGGTTTTATGAGTGAGTTGGCAAATTCAATGGGTTGTGGACAAAACTGGATTTGAATTTTTGAATGTTGTGGATGAGTGACTTGTTTTCACAATTCCAGACAGACACGCATCATGTATATGTTTTCAATCAGTGGCTGGACGCGCTCGAGCGCGCATATGTTCTCGAGCGCATACAGGAAGCATTGCATCCAGAGGCTGCATGCGCTCGAGCACGTCATGCATTTTTTTTAAAGCGCGCATACCTGCGCTCGAGCGCATCAAATAATATGCATGCTGCAAGAAACATTAGGCATATGTGCTCGAGCGCATCATGGATTGTTTTAAACAGTGGGAGGATGCGCGCTCGAGCGCATCATGGATTGTTTTCAAACAGTGGGAGGACGCGCTCGAGCGCGCATACATGCGCTCGAGCGCATCAAATAAAATATACACTATGCAAGAAACAGTAGCCTAGCGCACACGAGCGAGCTTATATGTGCTCGAGCGCATACGGGAGGCATTGCATCCAGAGGCATGCGCTCGAGCGCATCATGGATTGTTTTCAAACAGTGGGAGGACGCGCTCGAGCGCGCATACATGCGCTTGAGCGCATCAAATAAAATATGCACGATGCAAGAAACAGTAGGCTAGCGCGCACGAGCACGCTTATATGTGCTCGAGCGCATACGGGAGGCATTGCATCCAGAGGCTGTGTGCGCTCGAGCGCATATGGATTGTTTTCAAACAGTGGGAGGACGCGCTCGAGCGCGCATACATGCGCTCGAGCGCATCAAATAAAATATGCACGATGCAAGAAACAGTAGGCTAGCGCGCACGAGCGCGCTTATATGTGCTCGAGCGCATACGGGAGGCATTGCATCCAGAGGCTGTGTGCGCTCGAGCGCATGTATATGCGCTCGAGCGCATCATGCATTTTTTTCAAACAGTGGGAGGACGCGCTCGAGCGCGCATACATGCGCTTGAGCGCATCAAATAAAATATGCATGATGCAAGAAACAGTAGGGTAGCGCGCACGAGTGCGCTTATATGTGCTCGAGCGCATACAAGAGGCATTGCATCCAGAGGCTGTGTGCACTCGAGCGCATGTATATGCGCTCAAGCGCATCATGCATTGTTTTCAAACCGGAGGACGCGCTCAAGCGCAGATATATAAAATATGCACGATGCAAATAACAGTAGGCTATCGCGCTCGAGCGCGTGTATGGGATGCGAATATTTCTTCTGTTTTGAAATCTAATAGGATGGTTGGGACCTAAGCCTGTGTTAAGGCCAAGACTGGTGTTTTTTTTTCCAATATAAAATCTTAAGATGGCAAGGCATATACTAAGGTGTGAATCGTGATCTACTGAGGTTGAATCCAATTTGCGAAGGTTGAATGAATAAAATACTGAGCTTTCAGTGTAACTAATTCACAGGTTACAATTTGTAGGTATGACTCACAATATTCACAGGTTTCAATTCTGTGTACTAAGGTTGATTGAATGAAATACTTTGGTTATTGTCTCAGATGATGGCAGCGTATACAATGGTTTGAATCATGTTATAGTGTGAGAAGTTCGTTCTAATGAAATACTGATGTTTCGATCCAATCATTAGCCTCAGTATTAACCAGGAGATTTCATATACCAAAAAGGGCGAAGGCTAGTATAAAGGTCTAAAGAAGTATCAGTCTCATGTTAGGGCATAGTATACTATGGTTTGAATCATGAAATACTGAGGTTGAAACCCAGTTTAAGAAGGTTGTTTGAGTGAAATACTGAGGCTTCAGTGTTTCGTTAGCCAGGGAAATGCATCGAATATTCCATTATCAATTGATCAAAATACGTGCATTAACAATTAATCAATGACAATCAGCACCCGGTGCCAACATCCATTGTGAAGTACTAAATCCGCTTTTTATTCTTGAATTTAATTCTAACACTCACAGAGATGCCAAGTTTCCAATTACATTCAACGAATATAATTCAATAAAATTACAATTTCTCCATGTCGGGTGAGCCTGGAGTGTGGCTAGTTGATATACAAAATTCTCAAGTCAGCCTAGGTTGTAATCGATAGAAAAAAAGATTGAACGACTGAAGTTCTGAAATCCCAAAATAGGGACATCATCGTTTAGAGTCTCTTGAACTCCCTCACATCAGCACACATTTCTATACAAGAAATTCTATACGCCACCTGCAATAAATATGAGATAAATGTTAGAAAACAGAAAAAGGAATCACCGGACAATAAAAATGTAAGAGAGTATTAATTTGATCACCAACACCATTAAGAAGAAATTTTAAACAGACGAGAGTTTTTGTTAATACCCTTTCCATAAGAAACTCTGCAAGGTCAGCCTATGAGTCCTCATGTTTGTCATTCGGTATTCGAGCAAGTAATAAATGTGCTGCTATTTTTCTTCTATAAGACCGGATTTCATCCTATTCCAAGAACGAAGAAAAAAGAAAGATACTAAGAAGGAATCAAAGAAACAGACAGAAAATTAGAACAATAAGATTCATTCGAAGTGTACGTAAATCATCACTAACAAATCACCGCATTTACCGGCTGAAAATCAAATGTATCGCCACGCGATAGACAATCCATAAATTTCATCACGAAGATGCCACAATCGTAACTGTTAAAATAGTGATATAAGATGGATTATTATACCAATTAGAATAGAAAATGTAATTCACATACGAGCCTCTAATAGAGAGACATACCCATTGTCTTGTTGAGGGCAGTCATCAACGAAATGAATATCAGCCTTATCCCATTTAAGAATCTTCCTTTGTTTAAATTGTTCTTTTAAGACAGATACCTGCATAAAGGAAATATAACAGTTAAGTTATATATACAGGTGCATTGTTTATTTCGAACATTTCACGGGAGAATATACTTGAATATGGGTACTCACCGTTTCATTCACGTATGCAACGTCACCACAGGACTTCAAAGAGTTGTATATACAAAAAACCTTCTTGTTTGAATCAAGTACAAGGAGAAGCCAATGTTTTGAAGCCCAATTCATTGGGATAAATATTCCATCCCACAAGGTTAAGATGGACTTCAAGTTCTTCACATTTAAATGCTTTTTAATTGATTCTTCATTGTTGGAATGTAATGCCGTCTGGGAGTTAGTAAGCTACATGTTAGCACTAATATTCAAAAAATAAAAATCACTACAAATATTAAGAAGAATAATTACATTAAACCACGAAGTGAAGAAGTAACACTTCAATGAATTCAACTTCTCAGTTGGCTTTCTCCCACTCAACAACGTAGCATAGCTGTCAATAATCTAGAAGTCAAGATAGCATGTTCAGTGTTAGTTGTCAAGGTTCCAAATTGTATACATGATTGTTTGCTTATAATAAGATGTGAAATTAACTATCAACCTTATCAGATATCCAACCTTCTTCATCAAATAAAGCATTGATTTCTGAACGCCAAATCTTTAACTTGCCCACCTCCTCAGCACTAAAGAAATAGAACTTATTATTTAGTAATTAATAAATATAAATACTGATTATCTACTGTGAGTACTATGGTGTAAAGTTACTAGGTTTATAATGAGTCATACTCTTTTCCAACTTCAGCTTCAAAACTTGCAATTGCGTCCTCCTCTTCTTTCGAAATAAAAAATCTTTGATTGGATTTCATCCGCAATCAATCTTTCTCTCTTGTGGCAAGTAGCTTTATTCTTCGCTCTTTTCAATGTTGCTTTTGTGCATGGATCATATGGGGTCCGTAACAACTTTGATGGCTTCCGAACTCTACCCCCATTTTTCTTTGAAATAATCTCGGCGACTCTTGATGTCTCAACGCAACCAGACATTGACGGCATTGGAGAAGAAGGATGATCCATGCGACGGGGTGAAGCATCAACACTATCCACGGGTGAGTGAGGCACCGAGAAACCCGCATTTCGCAACTCCATATTTTCACTCTTTAATTGTTCGTTCTCTTCCTCCAACATGGAAACCCTTAGCTCCAGATCCTTAATCTTCTTCATATAGCTCTCGCGACCACCCTATGTTAGTTTCAAATAGTAAGTGAAAAATAGATTTAAAACATGAAGTTCATATTAAAGATTTTGAATAGCATTTTCCACTTTTAAGCAAATATGAATAAAATTACAATGATATCTGGCATGCGTTCCTCCATTCTGCTGACTATGAAATCAGCCATCGCCGTTGTCTCCTGTAACCCATAAGTGAATCAAGTATAAGTCACAAGAAGGATGCAACCATACAACCATGACCAAGTACTTTAAATTCAAGAATAAATATTAGTTAAAAATACCTGAGACACTTTTGGGGGAGATAACAAGGTCATTTCTTCTTTGGTTGGAGTGATTTCCTCAATGACCTAAGAAATAGAGTATTCGTTTTATTTATTGCAGCCAATATCATAAATTACTACAATAAGTAAATCATAGAGAAAAGTGAAGGTATACATACCTCCGTATAGCTAAGATTGTCCAATATAGCTTTAAAAGACTTACTTTGCATGTATTTCGAACTCTTAGCCCATCGCATATAACGTGGATAAGAATTGGCACGAATAGGAACATATCGGTTAACATGTTCATAAAACCAAGGCTGTAAGAAAAGGTATAAGAATGTAAGTGAAGATGTGAAAGTCACAAGTTCCATTGTATTGGAACAATTATTAAAAAATAAAATAAATAGGATAACTACTTACTTCCAAGAGCATGACACATCCATTTATAAATTCAGTTGTCTTCCCTGAGCTTTCGCGTATACTTTTTATCAAGAACTCATGTACAGCAATAGCCCATGCACAATCATTAACTTTTTCCAACTTATCCACCGTGAATATGATATTGAATGGAAATGACCGACATGATTTTGGAAAAACAAGGGTACTACAAACATACAGCATGTAAAGCTTCTTGAAATCAGCAATCAAATCCAACCCCTTCTTATCCAACGACTTCTTTTTGTTCGATGCAATCTTCTTCGAGATTACTTTTAAATGCTTCTCTAAACTTTCCGTTCCTATATTGTTGTTTTCGATATATTTCTCCAAAAATTCACATTCTTCTGTCAAAACTCTTGTCTCTAATTGTATTATTTCTCCATTCATATTCAACCCCATTATAAGCGCAACGTCTTGAGGTAGAATTCGAATGAGCTTTCCTCCAAGTTGAAATGCACTTTTTTCATTATCCCACCTAGTTATTATCATTGATAAAAAAGTTCGCTGGCATTTCAAGTTCGCAGGCAGCTCTGTGAAGTGCTTAAAAGGTGTTTCTCCAATCGCATCAATATGAACATCCTCTAACTTTAAATGTTCTATAAACTTGACAAACCTTGAAGGGCAGCATTTAGTATCTAATTTTACAATTTCAGTTGTATTTTGGTTGGCCTGTATCAAATTACAACAAAAGAAAAATAAAATAAACACAAAATTCAAATGAGAAGATACTAATGAATTGAAGTCATGTTCAGTGATTACCATAATGCTATTTTGTTATCCTCAAACAGAATCAGTGTCCCTGTAATAAGAAAATGAACCACAATGAGATAGAGTAGTCATCTTAAGATTTTATACAAATACCTAAGGTCAAGAAATTTGCATGTCTATACAAATCCATGTGTCACAGCAACATAAATTTCACTTTTCAACAAATTTTTCATTCATTGATCAGTATACCATCCTCTATATGAATGGAAAGTCTTTGTTGACTATGATATGAATCAACAAAAATAGGCATCTTTGCCACATTGGTCTAAACATCAATATTTTAATCTCTTGATATACGGTAACAATCATCAACAAAAGGTGACAGAGGTGGGGCCTGGTATCCAGCGTAAAGACATCATGCTCAAACAGTGCAAAGGTAAAAAATTGCATTATTCCTTTATAATTAAACAAAAGTTAAATGAGGAAAGCTGCAGCTGTTTGTCTATACATGGACACACAGTTTGAGTTATTCACAAATCACACTTAAATGCCATAGGCCTTATTGATATACCTCGATCAAGAAAAGATAGAAAATAGATATTCAGTCATCATCCTCCTAATTCAAATCCTAAGAAAGTCCAGGTCTTATTGATATGCCTTAGACCCTTAACCTCTCAGCTCATATCTTTCACATATTACCTCTTTAATAATTCTTTCACGGAACTATTTTTAACATGAATTTTTATGTATTCAATTCCTATATAATGTAATGCCGCCAGAAACATGCACCATGTATTTATTAAGGTGGAAAGAGGCTTTGTATACTAATAATTTGACTATAGTTCAACTAATCTAGGTGGTGTGTGGTGAAGTGAATGGAGGCTAATCATGGAAACTGGGCTTTAAATGATATTCATGGGATGTTGTAGAGCATCTGCCAATTGCACAATCAATTAAGCATAAGAAGCAGCAGGGAGCATGTTGGGAGGTACAGATGAGACAGAAAAAAAAAAAGAAATAAGAACACTTGGAAAAACTAAATAGATTATGTTCTGTCCTAAATCAAACTGCAACTAGCCAACTACCCATTTCAGTCAATACTCATTAGTGTAAGATATTGAGTTTAGAAAGGACACTAGATGATTGCTGGGTCTTCGGTTATTCACAAATCACACTTAAATGCCATAGGACTTATGAATACATCTCTATTTAGAAAAAAAAAAAAAATGAAGCCTAGTGATTGAAGTTCTAGTGAATAAAAAACAATCGGTTTCCATCTTCATACATCAAATCCCTGACATATTCTTTTAATAATCTAATCAAAGATGAAAGAAAATGTGTAGGAATGAGATGGTGATTTCAGGTTGTTACTTGTATCCCATCATCCCTATCCCCTTTAAACATCCCATTTGCAAAATAGTTGAAATGCCCACTTCCATTGTTATTCCCATTGTGTATAAAGGGGATGTTTAAAGGGGATTGGGATGAGGGGCTTCAACCTCAGTATATAATGATTCAAACCTTAGTATATGCCCTGCCATCTTGAAGTCCGAAGATTTTTAGTGATGAATTTATACCGAATAGAGGTGGACTTTGCCAAATGACCACAGTGAAACCTCAGTATTTCATTCATACAACCTTCTCAATCTGGGCTTCAACCTCGGTATATCAAGATATCAACCTTAGTATATGCACTGCCATCTTGAAGGATGGATAGCTAATAAAGTTGAGCCAATCAAAGACAATTAAACCAATCAAAAAGATAAAATGACAAAAGAACACCAGTTCAACTAAAAGTCTGACATAGATAAGGCTGTTTTTCTTATATGTAACAAAGGTTTGTTCCAAATACCAAAGTATAATAGATATATTTGCAATACAAAAGCTATGTACTTTATCTTCAAAAATATGTTCACCAACATAAAAGATCATTCTGAGGTTTAAGAATTTGTTCGCAATGGATAAAAAGAAAGAAAATATGTAACCTGAATGCAGAGTTCAGCTATGGTATCTGGTGCGTTGAACTCAAATTGGATGAGAAATTGGTTCATGGTTTGAGCCATAGATTGATAAGGTCGTTCCATAAATGCACCACAGGATACAAAAAAGATAAGAGTTGAACAATCCTCCCCATCCAGTTCATGGGTATTTCTATGTTCAATGCATTGATGGTCAAGACCACTTGACCTATGAGAATTATATCGAAAAATTCTAGCACAATGATGTACTTCCATTGTCACAATAATGATAGTTGAAATACAGGACACATAGCATGTAGTTTGGGTGGTTCTACCTTATAAAAGAGGGTTTGGGAGATATAACCAATGTTAAGGAAAGTCACTAGCATTGAGAAAAAAAGGGGGCACCATGCTCCATAAGTAGTGCAGTGTATGAGAAATTGATTAAACAGAGCCTCACTCTCATTTACATTCCAGTAAAAATTCTTTTAGAAGTTGTCTACAAAAATGGCCCTGTTCTCATTTGTATTCAAGTTGAAAATCCTTGAGAAACTATCAAAAATTTTCAAAGCACATACAGGTTTTAGAAATACAGTGAACCAAAAACTCACTGATTTATGCTGTTTTAATGGTAAGAAATCAAAGAACGTGGAAATTCAAGCTCTCAATTCAATCAAAAGCTACAAAATCAACCATGGAAGAAACCAAAAGATGACAGTTGGCTGTAGGCAAAAAGATACCGTTCTCCATTCTCCCATAGAAAAGTTCCATACCAAATATCCAATTGTCAATCACAATTTCACACATAAATTCCAACTGTAATGGAAAAAATAAATGAGTTCCAAGTTCTCATATTTCTTGAATTCCCAGCCTTCTATAAATGACCCAAAAAAAAGAAACACAAAACACAGATCCAATACATTGACAACAGAACCATGAACAGTAAAAACCAAAATTTTAATATGAATGGGAAAAGATAAAACAATTAAAAAATAATCCAACAGGATGAAGAAAACCCACTTCAAACAGACAAGAGCTCAAAAGCTCTAATCACATCCATGCACATCAAGAACACCCAGTGGCCAACCCACATCTATTCCCTTCTTTAAACCCACTTTAAACCCAGTGGTGTTTAAATAACAGATACTGGAAACATTCAAGAAATACATGTATTCCCTTCTTCCTTCAAGAATCTGACATCTGTGTATTTTCATATGAATGTTTTTCTTGAATCAATACTTATCTAGGTTTCAGGAGATAGAGAAAGAGATGATGAGAATGTATGGAGAGAGAACGGTCACATACCAGAATGACAGAGGAGATGGTTTTGCACTGCAACTCGAGAGAGAGAAGAGATGGACGCTACAAGGGTTTCCTTCGTTGGCTTCAAGGGCTTCAAGAGAGAGAGGAGAAAAGCAAGAGAGGGCTTCAAGGGTTTCCTTCAAAGGCTTCCAGCGTTGTGGAGTCTCTTTTGGGAGGGGAGAAAAAACAGAGCACTTGTTTCCTTCGTTGGGCTTCAAGAGAGAAAGGAGAGGAGCTGCACTCAAGGTTTTCTTTTTCCTCCAACGATTTCTCTCTCCACCGATTTCCCCCTTTTCTTTTCAGCTTTCTCCCGCCCAAACAAAAGATGAATGGGCCCTTAATACAGTCAGCGCTAGGTGGGTCGGCCACGTAGGATCGGGCCATACGGTCGGGATATACGGTCAGGACAGATAGACTTTCTGTTGTCGAAGTATCCACTGTGTGGCTCACCGATCACAAACATTACTTCTCTCATGGTCTGGGACATAACGAAAACGTAGGTACACAAACAAAGAACGTAGAGTCACCGTTAAAGGGATACCTTTGAAAAGGTGCATTAATCCATGCTTGTTTAAGTCTCCCTTGTGTGGCTCACCTTACTCTATTATGCTGACCTCTGGGCATTAGGCTGGTTTGCCAAGTACATCTTCACCATCCATTTTCTTTCTGTTGGTGAAAGTTTTGATGGGTGGGCCATAGGCCTAGCTTCAATTTTGCTCGTGAGGAGCATGTCGGCAACTGTGGTGAGTCAATTGTGGATGTAAATTAAGATCCTTGGTGCATTGTAGTTCTCTAATAAAGCTCTCTTAAACTCCACAGCTTATCCGGAAAAATTTACAATTTACGGGTGCCTGTTTGACAACATTCTTGCGTTGTCCCCAATTTTGCGCTCGAATCAGATTGTGCTTAAATCGAGTTTGCACTCAAATCAAATTGTGCTCAAATCGAGTTGTGTCGAGACTAACTGTACTTTATAGAGATTGTTTCACAATACTATATTAAATTACTATATAGTATATATGCTGAGAATTTGATGTACGGAACATATTTAGTAATATTATAAAAGTTTTGCTCCAAGATCGAAAGCAAGAGAATATTGGATTTATGACGTGGGACACACCTTTTATTGTTTCAACACTATATTATTATACATAGGACCCACCTGTAGGAACTACAATGTGGTA
This sequence comes from Umbellularia californica, assembly GCA_028538565.1. NCBI lineage: Eukaryota > Viridiplantae > Streptophyta > Magnoliopsida > Laurales > Lauraceae > Umbellularia > Umbellularia californica. The sequence goes on along the minus strand of JAPQWN010000010.1, from coordinate 37,374,097 downwards.
CCACCTTAAAAAATTAGAACATGGGGCCCATATTCATAAGATTTACAATGTGGGCCCACCTTTTTAAAAATTATAATGTGGAGGCCTCCTTTTGTGAATGTGAATATGGGACCTATCTTTAGAAATTACAATGCAGTACACACCTTTAAAAATTATATTATGAGCCCCACATCCATAAGATTTACATGTTCATCCACCTTTTGTGATCGTGACCGTGTGACCCACATTTAGAAATTAAAAAGTAAAGCCACATTTTTTTCGAATGTGGACACAAGACCAACCTTTAAAAATTATAATGTGATGCTCACCTTTAGAATTAGAACGTGGGGGTACATTCATAGGATTTACAATGTGGGCCCATTTTTATAGGAATTATAATGTGGCAACTTCTTTTTTGTTGATTGCAAACTTGGGAGCGACCTTTAAAATTACAATGTTGTACCTATCTTTAGAAATTAGAGTATGAGGTCACATTCACAAAATACGCAACATAGGCCCTCATTCTTTGGATTTATAATGTGGCTCCACTTTTTGTGATTGTGACCATATAACCCAAGTTTAAGAATTATAAAGTGGTGCCACCTTTTATGTGATCATAGACATGTAATCCACATTTAGAAATTACAACGCAATGCCTACCTTTAGAAACTAGAACATGGGGCCCACATCCATATGATTTATAATGTGGTCCCACCATTATAAGAACGATAATATAGGCCCACCTTTTGTAATTGTGACCATAAGACCCCACCTTTAGGATTTACAAAGTGGGTCACTTTCTTTGAGATTGTGAACATGGGGCCTACCTTCAAGATAAGTTAGAGGATTTGGAGTCTTTAAATGACATTCTATAATTAAGAAGAGATAAGTAAGATGCAGCTGTATATTTGTTTCTGAAAATAATAAATTCTTTTCGTTCCTACTTTCTTGAATGGGAAGTTTTGAGTTGATGAGCTATTTAAGTGTTTGGAAATATCTATTTACAAAAAAAAAAAAAAAAAAAAAAAAAAGGTGTTTGGAAATATCTATGATAATGGCAACTCAAGTAGATTATGGGCCACCCAGGGATGGCATGGAGGTTAGATCTGATGTGTGCATCTACCAGATGGGTCGACCCACCCAATAGATATCTAACAATCTAAACTAACCGATAATGGGCCACCTAGGGATGGCAATTGGTTGTTCTAACTGGGTTGCCTCACCAGATAGCGGTGGGATTGGTGGCGGTTTTGATTGGTTTCCATGTCATAGAGGGAAACGTAGTGGATCCTTGCCATGCATGCCAGTTGTTGGGGCCAACGACAGGTCCCCCATAGGTAATGGGACAGGGGGATCGAGCACCCACATATGAAGTTTCAAGTCAAGTCCCTACCTTCTTGATTTGTAGCCCACAAGTTTAGCAACTTTACATCAAAGATAAAATTGGACCCACATCCAATAATCCAATCCATTTGGATCTGTGCAGACCCATTGGATCGATGGCCATTTGGGTAGGGGTTCTCTGTGTAAGGTCCATTTAGATGGATCATAAGTGGGCCCCACTAGGTGGTGGGCTTAGGTTATATCTCCTTCATATTAAATAATAAATTAAAATAAATATTTAAATTCAGTATTAGTTGATCAAACACCTTTAAATTTAGTATTAGTTTGCACCCGGAGGATGTAGATTTGAAACTGCACTACCACACTGGAGCTACAGGGGAGTTTACCAGGCTTCCCTCTGCGCCCGGAGGGATTAGTCCAGCCCAAAGTGTTGGGAACCCTCCGATAGCAAAAGAAAAAAAAAAGGCCTTTAATTTGAGTACCTGATTAATCCATTGTGTAAATCATTTTATACTAATTAAAAAGAAATTGGATGACATTAATTGATGCAATTTCTTTAAGATCATCTGAATTGTTTTGAATTAGCATCATTTACATAACTCGAACCAAAAGTTATGTGATCTCTTTTTCTACTGTTTTTTTTCTCAAACTAAATTTAATGGATAGCTTTTTGTTTGCTTATCCTAATTTACATATTCATTATCAATGCATTAATATATTTTTCTATGCATTTAAAAGATTCAATTGTTACCCAATATGTCTTTCTTGCTTATTATGTGTATTAAATAATATAACAATATTTAATATATGTTATTATAAACTCCGGCCTTTGTTGATATTTAATACTTCAACGCTCTCACCCCATCTCACACAGGGTCGACTTTAATAGTGAAACTAGCATTAGCCTCAATCAAATTATCTTAATAGTTGACTAGCAACAACGCGCCGTGCTTAGCCCGGGGCAAAAAGTAAGATATTACATTTTTAATTTATGAGATATCAAAATTAATTATAAACATATAAGAATATATTCATACATATTTATATAAAACCAGTCAACATATCTTCAATGATAAATACAAGTGTTATCTTCACATAGGCCAATGATCATTCCGCAAAAATTTCTTCTCTACCTCCTTGAAGTAGTTCCAATACCATTTTAGAATCGATCAAACCGTTTTTTATCTCTAGATTTAAAAAAAAAAAGTATAAACATCTTAACTTTAAAAGCTATAAATTATAAGACTTTAAAACCACATGCTAGTGTTATTTGATCCTAGTAATAATTGGCTCACCTTGGATCAATGTATATCTCTCTCTTAATTTTGGGTCCATGTGGGCCCACGAAAGTGTAATTATGGTGGGACAAACCTAGGGTCATTTGTCTATATAAACAGATCAGAAAATGATGCCTATAAGATTCAATAAAAAAAAAAAGGCCAACCTTAAAACTTTTTTATCACAAGCTCATCTATGAGGTGGTCTACCAGAAGATCGGGTCTGATTTTCGTTCACGTGTGACAATTTCTGAATAGAGTATAGCTCTATTTGGAAACTAAAAGAAAATGATATTTTTAATGAAAAATTTATCAGTGTCAATTGTTGAAAGGAGGTCCCCAAATATTAAAATAAAAAGATAACAATCTTGAGAGGATGGAAGATAGATAGTGTTGAGAGAGAGAGAATAATCCATAATTCATATTAACCTAGAAAACTAATATCTATGCATAATCCATGAGTGGGCCCCACTGCAGAAATAAGTTAAATGTGCGGGGCCCACTAATTGATTTGCATCCATTAAGAAACCAGACAACGGCCAATAGGCTTGCCTCCCTCCATCAGTGGGGCCCACTCGTAGAAAGAAGGGGTTAAGAGAAGGCCATTGGGACTTCATCCAATACTGGAGTCCAATCTTGAAATATATTAAATAAGAACTGGTGCCTACTACTGGATCCATCCATTTAGGGAAAAAAACACTGAAAGGAGAATAAAAGAGCAACAATTTGGATTTCAATCATTGGTAGGCCCCACAAAACATATTTAACATGGGACCCATTGATGATTGAATATCTAAGGAAAAGAAAACAAACCATTGATGATTGACTATGTAAGGAAAAGAAAACAAACCGACTGGAAAGATTTGCTTCTAGTTTGGCTAATGGCAAGAAATATGATTCAAATTCAAGCGTTCATAAAAATCTCTTATGAAAGAGGTGTTAGGAGAAAAAGAGTAGCCCTAAGAGACTTTTAGGGATGATGTGGCACCCCTCACCGCCCAAAGAGACTTTTTAGGGATAAGGTGGCACCCCTTACAGCCCACCTCCCCCTTTGCTTTAATATATATAACTAGCAACAAAGGCCCGTGCTAAGCCCGGGCAAAAAATAAAGATATGTTAAAATTTAAGATTTCTTTTGAAATATTGTTAAGTTAAAATAAATATAAAATAAAGTAAATTTACATAACTTGATGAACCCTTGAATTTAAAGGCATTGACCGCTGCAACCATCTCATTTATGGATATATTATACCATTGATGATTGGAAATATATGAAAAAGAAAACAAACCGGATGGATCTACATTTACTAAAAAGAACCAAAAGGAACAGATAAAAAAATTAACGTGTTTGATCCGTTAGTGGCGGCCACCCTTGAAATGTTTTTAACGTGTGGGACCCACTAATGGCTCTTCATCCAAAGAAGAAAAAATGGAGGATAAGAAGAAAGGAAATAGAAATCAAATGATTTCATCATCAATAGGCCACACACCACATCTGAATTTATGGTGATCGAATAGTTGGCCCCCACAGATGATTGATAGTATAAGAAAAAAAATTTGAAAGAGAGGGGGGCCGAACAAGTGTAAGAGAAGAAAAAAAGCCTAAAAGATGTACATTGAATGGGATGAGTGTACGTGGATATAGATATGAGTCATCATACTATGTTTCTAATAGTTCTAAATCATGCACACACATCACATCCTAACAATTATCAAAGAAATTAAGCTTGTGTATGATACCAACCAAGTCTGATATGATTGCCCGCTACCAATATATATTGACCTAGAATACTAATATCTATGCATAATTCATGAGTGGGTCCCACTGCAGAAATAAGTTAAATGTGTGTGGCCCACTAATTGATATGCATCCATTAAGAAACCAGACAACGGCCAACATGCTTGCCTCCCTCCATTAGTGGGGGCCCACTATTAAAAAAAAGGGGTTAAGAGAAGGCCATTGGGATTTCATCCAATACTGGAGTCCAATCTTAAAATATATTTAATATGATTGGTGCCCACTACTGGATCCATCCATTTAGGGAAAAAAACTGAAAGGAGAGTAAATGAGCAACAATTTGGATTTCATTCATCGATAGGGCCCACAAAACATATTTAATATGGGATCCATTGATGATTGAAGATCTAAGGAAAAAAAAAAAAAAAAAACAAACCAACTATAAAGACTTGCTTATAATTTGGGTAATGGCAAGAAATAGGACTCAAATTCAAACATTCACAAAAATCTCTTATGAGAGGTTTTAGGAGAGAAAGAGTAGCCTAAAGTGAGGTGGCACCTTAAAATAATATGGGTTTTTTGTGCATATTTCTTTGAAAGGAGAGACTTTTTAGGGATGAGGTGGCACCCCTCATAGCCCACCTCTCCCTTTGCTTTAATATATACTAGCACTTCAGGGCCCGAGCCCAACGCGAGCCTTTAATTCATGGAAGGAAAACCCAATTTAAATTGAAAGTAAACACCTAGTAAACATACAAACTACATTTAATATAATTATATAGGAAATTTAAGATTGGTCCCCATCTTTTGGAGAACCCCATATACCTTTATGCCTTCTAATTAATGTGGCGTGAATATTTGATAGAGAGGGGGGTTAGTTGAAACTAAATCTATGTAATATAAGATTAAAATAATTTTCATTGAATATGTTTTCACCTGTAAATGTTATTGGTTTTTCATTTTGACGTAGTCTTTTCATCCGTAAAAGTTGAGTTCGACATTGCCTTGCAATCTTGGAAGGATTCATATCTTCTTGATGTTCCATTCTTAATTAAATATATGAGTGGAAGATATTTGTTCCTTATTATTATATAATAAACACCTATAGAATTCATGCAAAACAAAAATGGATTAATATGTGATTGTTACAAATATAGAATGGAAAAATAATGGAAGATTAAAAAAGTAGCCATAACAAAGTTTGATCTCATTTAATATCAACCCGATTCAAAGTTTGACCATGTCATAGTTAGAGCTATAAGCAGACCAACCAAATAATACTAATAATTAAAGAAGGAATGAATGTAAAAAATAAACAGAAAAGATAAAAAAAACATAAATCTAAATAAATCGGCCTCTTCATCAAAATATAATAGTACGTATTTAGGTTATCAGTTTGTTTTAAATCAATTGCAAATTAAGGTAAGTGCCCATGCATAACCAACAACATTTTTACCATTGATGTGATTCATAGTATTATATATTTGCTTGATTTCTTTTCCTTTTTTTTCGATGTTGGTTTTCATCGGGAACTGATATGTTAGTTTTGAAAGCATTCAATGGAGCCTACAAAGCCCACATTTTTTCTTATATTATAATAAAAAGATTTATATTAAATTTATTTTTATACGTGTATTTGGATTTGAACCTACGACCTCTCTTTCTTTAACTATGAGACTGAACTCACAACTTCCCAATTCTCGAAGTTTAAACATGATCTAGCCATTATCCTATACATAATCATTAAAAAATGTTAAAAGCAATTATACATTAGTGGAGAGAATTTGGGATTTCGAATTTCTCTAACTATTGCATTAATGGAGATGTATGACTGTTTGAATTTCAAAAAAAGATGAAAGCTACTGATATATAGCTTTGCCGTGATATATGCCCCCGTTCATTCAGGAGCTGGGCTTGAGTTCATATAAAATGTTAATGTAATTGAGCTTTCACTTGATCCTCACTCCATTCCTATTTCTTGAAGCAATTGGTAATTTGTTTGGTTACTCCATGCAAATTCCGTAAGTACTTTATTTTTCTCATTGTTGTGTTGCTGTGAGGGACCAATGATAGAATAATATGAAATTACGATTGGCATATTCAACTCTATAATCATGATGGCCCAACCAATGATGAAAAATACATTGGAGCCTGCTCAAGTGGCGTATGTACCAGATTCAACACAATTGGGCCACCTAAATGAAATAATCACAGTGAGTCCATGCACCCAGTTATGTATTAATGCTGAACCCACCACCAAAGAAGGAACATAGCGGGGCCACCTTAATGAAGGAGAAGAGGGGGGGAGAGATGAAGGAGAGAGGGGAGATGGCGTACCTGGCGTCTGAGACGGAGGGAGAAGATTGGCGTTGCATACTTGGGGAGGAGAAAGGTTTATTGAGAGATTGGATTTTCTTAGTAATAAGGATCTTATAGATGGAGAGATTTTAGGGTAACTCAAAGCATAGAGAGAGAGATTTTAGGGTATCTCAAAGCTGCTGCCACGTGTCATCCTCCCATGAAGTCTCATTCCGCCACGTGGCGCTCCCTCATGAAAAGTCTATTCTCTTTATATATACTAGCGCTTCAGGGCCCGCGCCCAACGCAGGCCTTTAATTGATGACAGTCCTTTAAGTGAAAGTTGACAGCAAGTAAATAAAAAAAATACATTTAATACAATTATAACAAAAATTCAAGAATAGTCACCAGTTTTTTGTTCGAAAGGCTTGTCCTACTCGGTCCTTGGGTTCCTTATACCATGCATGAATGTTTATAATGAAGTTTTTTAAACATTTATTAAATAGAATGTGTTTATAAAGAAGCATACGAAAGAAATACGATACGAAGGGAAAATGTATTTAAATAAAAGAGGAATAGTGTTTATAAGTCTCCATCATTCAATTCATAATATTTATTGTGTCCATCAATTTCTTTAATTCATGTAGTTGTTTCACCCTATCCACTTGTCTCGTCGGCTGAAGTTGTCTCTGCACATTGACTTGTCGAGGCATCCATTATCTTGTCAGCAACTATACTTGTATCAGCATCTGCGCATGTCTCTGCATGTGCGCTTGTCTCAGCAATATGACTTCTATTTGGTATTGCTTCCAAAGTATTTGGTCCGATTTCTTCACTTGTAAGAATTTCTAGCTTGTTTGATATTGCATGTTCAATTTCCACATGAATGAGGAGATGTTAATGCTATTTCATAGAATAGTGTTGAAGATATCCTAATAAAACTTACATTTTTCAATTTCTGTCAACAAAAATGCCGATTCCTTTTGGTAATTTATTTCTTCTATTTTCTTGACCGGGATTCCACTTTCAAATGTCAGTATGTTCACACTTGAGTCTATTTTTATATGAAATAAATATTGCTTCCACATTGCATTTTTTATTTCAGTTGCCAATAGGTCATACCAGTTAATCTGCAAAATAGTTTAACAGTCAATGTATACATATACATACATAATGTTTATATATAGAGACATTTAAAATAAAGAAAATAATTTATTTATATGCATATAAATTTTAAGATACCTTATCCGCATAGTCTGTAAATGCTTCTTCACTTGCATTTATGAAAGTCTTTAGTATTTCATCAAGCATAAGTAATGTTGCTTGCTTGGTGTGATCCTCGACTGTTATAGTTGCAATGTATCTGAGTATATAAAAAGGAATATTAAAATTAATTATGCTATAATATTTGCAGATATGTTATTATTATAATGTATTATGTATGTACCTCATCTTTGTCGGTACTGTTGAATCATTACAACGAAGACATTTACCATTGTTGACAGTTTCATAAATTTTCTTGTCACATTTACTGCAGGAAAGTTGTGCCAAAGGGGTTTCCATATGTAACATTACAACTGTGGCTTTTATTGCAACAAATTTAACCTATATTTTTAATAAAAGAAAAATAAAAGTTAGATTGTACTACATACTATGTAAAATTATTTTTATCAATTAAGAAGTTTAACTTTACCTCATTGATTCCATTTTTCAATAATGAAAATAACTCCTGTAATGACAATCTGATAGAGCTTGAATTATCTAATAACGAAAGCTCATTGCTGTAATTCAACGTTTGACAAAGGTGTTAGTATTAACAAATGTAGATTTAAATTAAGCAATGAAAAAGTTAATCACTCACCATAGAAGCAAACGTCTTGCGAATGGAATATTAGGGTTGATTTGTAACTTTGTTGCAGCCGAAGGACTGAGATAAATGGTTCCTACACAGAACTCATGAAGTTTGTATCAATTATATATATAAAGAAAAAAAAAACTATTACCGATCTAAAACAAATATTTTTACCGTTGTATTGCTTAACCATTATCGATGTTGCTATAATAACTCGCCCTCTGCTTGAATTTAAGGAGTAAAAATTGTCTAAAGCCAAGTTTCCCCATAGAGTTAGATTCATCCTCTTTCGACTACAAAAGAAGAATATAAGATTAATAATGAATCTATTTGATATGAAAAATATAAATTATTTAGTACAATTTAATTTAAAATACCTTTCATCACATAGTGTGACATCTAACTTTGCAAGTTCCGTTTGATTGTGTTTTCTAATGTATGATATGCCACTTATATCTTCGATAACTCCAATGACATCTGTATCATATTAATGCAAATGAACAAACCTTTGAAGAAATTTGTAACTCTAAGAATATAGATGGTGATGAGAGTTGTAATATCTTGCAGATATTTAATTTTGTTTAGAAATAAAGGCATTTTATCGAGGGAAGTGAAGCAATACACGTAGTGAGGAATATCTTCACATGTGTCTGTTATTTGTGAAACAACTGCATCTCTTGCTAATGATAGTTGATATTGATGATGAGCAACATTATATGTCTCTGGTGCTGCTTTGACTCTGACATTTTTAATCATATAACAATTTCCTTCGATTATCTCACCGCCAAATTTTGGTATCTCATCATTAAATAGTGTGAGAAGTATTTGATCTCCCTGAAAGTTAAAAAATAAAGAAAATAAATATAACTGGCATGTATTAAAAAATCATCTTTAAATAGAATTATATTTAAACTTAAAAGCTCACCTTTATATCAATAAGCATTAATTTATTGATTCGCCCCGAACCTCTAGCATTGTTGTAATGTCTATCTTCAATTATTCTGTTCACTCTGACTTTAATGCACCACCTGTCATTATAAGGATGCAACTCCTCGAGACGATGAAATCTTGTGGACGTCATTGATGATTCCTTGATAATCTAAAGATGAAAATTGCGAATTATTGTTAGTCTCATATTTATTTTAATTTTGATAGTGATCATTTTTTTTAATAGTATTGAAAGTTTTTTGATCATATGAGATTGTTACATAGAAATTATTTATAGTAAAATGCAATGAGAACTTTGTAGCACAACTATTCCGTATTACATCGGTTTTAATTAGAACATTAGGAATTTTTTGTACCTGTAAGATTAATTTGTGCAATGTCTCTTCACTTCATTCAGGACTTCTTTGTATACAACATTTTTAGTATATCCAATTGGAATGGTAGTATTCCTCTTTAGTAAGATCTTCAGACCTGATTTATCCGTGACTCTAGATAGAGCAACGTAAAGTTATCCATGCGAGAAAACTGGCCTTGGGAGATAAAGCCCTATTTTTTGCAGGGTTTGCCCTTGACTCTTGTTTATTGTCATTGCAAACGCTAATTTAATTGGAAATTTTCTTCTTTTAAGTATGAATGGCAAATCTGTTTCGGCAGTTGACATCACTATTCGTGGAATGAATACACGTTCACCAGCATTTGTCACTGTGACCACTTCTGCTTCTATCGTCCGTTGTCCCAATCTAGTGATAATTAATCTCGTTCCATTGCATAATCCAATAGATCGATCCAAATTACGTAAAAGCATAATTGGGGCACCGACTCTTAGCTCTAATGAATGATTCAGCAATCCAACAAATCTAAGAGTGTTTAAGTACTCTGTGGTGTATAACATATCTTGACTGGTTTCTCTATCATCAACCTCAACCATTGTATCTGCACTTAGATATGTCTTCTTATGAAGCTCATCAGAAAGCATATTAAGAATTTCATCATTGATCTTGTCAACATAGTCATTCAATGGAGTCAATATCGCTCTGTTTCTAAAATATGAATGATTATTGATGTTGACATTTAAGTTATCATAGACAAAGTTGATTAAGGGTGAAATGGAATCATCATCAGCATCTATTCGCAATTCACTTGGAATCTGAATCCAATCATCATCTGAATCCATGTTTGGACAGAGACTATTGCAATCTCCATCGCCTATTTTCAACACCCAGCTTGCAAAGTTTGCATTGTCCTCATTATTAGATAAATTCTATAGACGCATATTTTCCGTAAGGTTTAGGACTTTGCAATATTTCCAAATTTCAGATCTTGTTAGTGAAGCAACTACTATATCTTCTCTTTTCCCCCTTTTAACAACCGGCAAAATCTGTCTAAAGTCACCTCCCAATGCAACAGTTAGGCCACCAAATATTTTGCTTTTGACAGTATTATTAGAAGCACTCACTATGTCGCGTAAAGTCCTGTCGACTGCATCAAATGCATTCTTATGCATCATAGGTGCTTCATCCCATATGATCAAAGATGTTTTTTGAATTACCTTCGCCAAATTTGATTTTTTCCCAATAGCACAGCATGAAGCTTCATGAGTCTGTAATGGTATCTTAAAGCGCGAATGTGTAGTTCGGCCACCTGGTAACAACAAAGATGCGATTCTCGATGATGCTACTGCTAAAACAATTTTTCCTTTGCTTCGTAGTTTTGTAATTATTGTTTTCCACAAGAATGTTTTTCCCGTTCCACCACTGCCATTGACAAAATAAAACTCCGCCTTTGCCATTCAGACATGAATCAATGATCTTATTGAACACTATGGCTTGCTGCAAGTTTAGTCTCGAATGTAAGACATTAAATTCAGATGCAAGATCGTTGATATTGTATGACATTTCTTCATGTAGCAGGTTGTTTCATATAAAATCATCATGTTCATATTGCAGAAATGGCATATCTTGAAACTCTTTTAACGATCTACCATTTTTATTTAGGATTGACTCAATCTCTATAAGTGCTTGATTTTTTATGTCATGGTCTGATATATTGAAACCGATTGAGTTTTCAAGCCTACGTAGCCTCATCTCTATATCATCAGAAAGTGAGTTCCAATGTTTGTTCCATACATGCAATGGATTTGAGACTTCACAGAACATCAGCATCTCTACAAACATGTTTCGTAATTGATATGCCGTCGCCCACGTTGATGTTTCTGTTAATGCTATGTCCCATTCATTGTCATCATCTAATAAGCCAAGTGCTATGCATGCTGATTTAAAAGAAGTGTATGTTTCTCCATCCACAATTCTTAAATCTCCATAAGATGTGGCACCTCGTATTATATGAAGCAACATTCTCAAATAATATCTCTCACCTGACGTCGGATGCGCATAATATAATCTTCCAATGCATCTTCCCTTTTTCCTTCTGCTCCACACTTTCTGAGTGGTTTTCCAAGTCCATTTTGTTGGAAAGTCAACATATCTTAAATTTCTTGCATCAGGATATTGACGATTTGTTTCTAACCATTGAGTGAACATAGTAACCTCTATTCCAGGTCTATTTAATACAGATGCTAAACTGTCATAATCATTGAAAACAACGATTTGTTGATTTTCAAGATGATACTGTAAACGCTCAACCGTTGGATTTCTACTATGAAGGTTGAATTCAAATATTCTCCAGCATGCTTCCGGAGCTGAAACATAACGACAATCAAAGTACTGTTTGATTTCATCAACCTGTCGGTATCTCATTCGGCCAATTTCATCAGGTGACTGTGTGCTTTCCTCAACAACAATAGTTGCTCTATCTGGGCCTTTGTGAATATATTTGTACAAATACTTAATGACTTGTATTTGGCTACAAATTTCAATGTTTATATGTGCATTATATTTTCTTGATAAAAAAGGATTGTAAGGAACTACCCATCTATTATCTAGTTCAACATATCCTATTTTAATAGTCATTCCATCATTTCTCCGCCTATATGTGGGATAGCCATTATTGTCGAGTGAGGTTTGTTGATTGAAACGTTTTGGAGATTTTTTGCTGCATTTACCGTCAACCATACATGGAGAATTTGGTTTTAGCTGACCACATGGACCATGCATCATACATCGCTTGATTGTTTCATACAACTCTGGATCTGTGTCAAGATCGGGAATTTCAGCTGAGACAATATCATCTATTTCTTCAGTTGTAGATATCTTATCACATTTATCCAATGTTATCAATATATGTGCATGCGGAAGGCCCCTTTTTTGAAACTCAATTGCATATATATATCTGTGAATGAAATAGTGAGATACATTAGTAATAGAAATTGATAATTAAGAAAATGAGTTATTTTGCATTAGAAAAACCAATTACCTGCAATAACTCTTCGGAAAAGCCTTTTCCCCTTTACCTCGTCCATTAATTCTTTCAATTTTATATGAAATACCCTATCAACAACGTCAGGACGATCTTCTGCTTTTTGACCTGGAAATAAGTCTAAAAAGTACTGGATTTCCTTCCATCTTGGATTGCACGTGAATGTTAAAAAAATATCTGGGCATCCCGCCCATCTGCATATCGCCATTGCATCTTGATACTGTTGGATCATGTAACGCGGGCTTCCTGTAAATGAAGAAGGTAAAATGTAGCGTTGACCAATTACTGATGCTCTTGTATCGCCTTGAACTATTGCATCTGTGACGCCTTGGAATAAATCATATCTAAACGTACTCTGGTTATTTCTGACATATTTTGCTCTACATTGCTCAATGCATGCAAATGCGTCGACAATGAGTTTGCTACGAGTTTAGGACATCTTGTTTGGATAATTTCCTCAAATTTGTTGACGTAAATTCAGTTTGGCTACAAGTTTAGGACGTCTTGTTTGGATGATTTCCTCAAATTCGTTGGCACAAATTCCACCCCCCGGCAGGCTCATTTCCTTATGGGGCGGATGAGACCTGTGGGGATTGAAAGATCTAGGTGTATGGCCATACTTGTGTACCAGAATAAATTTGGGGCCCAACCAATCATCCGGACCATTTGATCAATACAACACTTGTTTTCGCTGTCTAAAACGAGTGAACAGTTGATCCAATGGTTCAGATCATTCGAATGGTGACAAACCTAAGATTGATGACCATCAAGTGGCGTCCTTATTTATTTTATGGTCTACTAAGATGGATCATCAGAGCGCTTCACTAACTCTGTGGTCGTAGTGTACTCAGTGGAGGATTTCCCTTTTTTTCATTTTAAAAAACTTTTCACTAACATCTGAAAAACACTATTTCTGCAATAAGAAACTACCTGGAAAGTAAAACTAGCCAGAGGGGATTGAAAAATTCATATGGTTCCTTACATCACTTTTTATTTTTTTATTTTTTTATTTTTTTTATTTTTTTTTATGAAATCCAATCCAATGGTGTGCTAGAAATATTAGTATCAAAATATGTTTCCACGAAATTTTAAAAATCTTACCTCTGATAAGAATCGTAAGACATACGTTGCACATGAAAAACCATGTCAAGAGGTCTACCTCTCATGATTTTCATGACGTAAAATATAAGCCTCTTATGGGACTCACTTGGATGCATGCAATCATGAGATCATCTGATGGAAAGGTCTCACTGTGAATATCATTTTTGGCAAAAAAATCATCATAATCAGATAATTATAACTATTGATTTCAGGCATGCAGTCATAAGGGAATAATGTGATTGAAACGTTTCATTGTAGATATGATTTTTGGCAAAAAAACCATCATAATTGGATCATCAAACTATTGATTTCGAGGCTTTAGGACTTAATGGATTCTTTTAGATTATACATGTTATGAAATCAGTCTTACATCAATTATAATTCAGAATAGTGTAAAATTTGGGTGAATGCCAAGTCATGACGGTTAGTGAGTGCGAAGCCCACCTCTTGCTTATAACAATTATATGGAGGGGAGATGGGAATAATGCAATGAGATCAAGGGTAGCACAAAAGTATCAACCCCATTAGATCATGAAAACATTACAGATTGCTTCCTCTTAAACCTGTTTTAAGTGTTAATGACAAACCAATAAAAATGTCACTAGAGTCGCTTGACTTAAATCTAATTTTTTTTTACAACCCCTCTAATTATGAACTCAATCATGATATCGCGGGGTTTATTAGTGGCTGAAAAGTTACTTCAAAATAGTATGAAAATAAATTTTTTTCTTCCACTAAATTAGAATCTTGGAAAGAAAAAATCACTTTTGAAACTACTCATTGAGATCTAGGAAGCCTTTTTTCTCAATTTCAATTGAAAATTAATGATATCATGGATAAACCCATAGTATCATATGTTTTTATCATGAACATAGAAATATAATTATTTCAAAATAGCGAGAAAAATGGTTTTTTTTCCTTTAACTCCAATTAGATTCTTGAAAAAGCAAACTCGCTTTGGTAACCACTCATTGAGGACCTTAAGTTTTTTTATAATTTCAGTAGAAAATACACTATATAATGGGATAAGCTTGTTATATCATTGTTTTTTTTTTTTTTTATTGACATTGAAATATAATTATTTAAAAATCGTAAAGAAATTTATTCTTTCACCACAATATTTTTCAAAAACAAAATTCACTCTTAATGACTATCCATTGAGATCGAAGAAATCCTAAATTTTTTATATAATTTTAGTAGAAGATCCTATGGTATCAAATGATAAACCCATGATATCTTGGATTCCTTAGTAAAAAATAATTAAAATTACTTCAAAATAGAGGGAAAATGGCTTTTTCAATCATCGTAATTAGATTTTTGGAAAAAAAAATTTACTCCTTGTGACTCAATGATGTCAAGGAGACCCTAAATAATTTATTTTTTTTTAATAATGTCAGTTTAAAACTCATGATATTATGGGATAAACCCATTTTTTCAATTAGTGGCCAGATTTTAATTTTTTCTTCCACTACTAATTAACTTTTTGAAATCAAAATTCACAATTCATAATCAATCATTAGGATCAGCAACTGGTAATTTTATTTCAAATCCAATAAAAAACCCATGATATAGTAGGTTCTAACTCAAGGACAAGATTGTCAATCGAGAAAAAGAGAGTCCAGTAAGGCACTCAACTGACATTTTTAAGTTTTGTAATTAACTAGTGACAATTGAGTTGAACAGGTATTAATCCTTAGATGTCTCTTAGATTTAAAATTATAATCCCCTTTTCTCAAGTTTAATGATAAAAATGCACTGTTTTCTTCTTGATTTTTTTTTAAATATTTAATAGTAACAGTTGGATCAATGTTAAATTCGAGTTTGTAACAATTCAAAGGATTAGTGTTAATCATATATTTGGGGGATTGATGGCGGGGAAAAACCAAGCATGATTATTATTTTTTTGTGTGTGTGTGTGTGTGTGTGTGAGAGAGAGAGAGAGAGAGAGAGAGAGAGAGAGAGAGACCTGAGAATGGTGAGCTAAAGTTCTCTTTTCTATTTTGTTCTACTTTTTTCCTCTTCTTCATACCTCTCCGGAATCCATTTTAGGATCTGATTGATAAATGAGTCTGTTCTACATCCATATAGGTTCCGACCCGTGAATTCGGGACCCGGCGTATGAGTTTTTGATATTGCACACATGCCTCAAAAATTGGATGATATACTTATTTTAAGAAATAACGAAAAGAATGAAGAGAACTTAGAAACAGTAATGGAACTAGATCTAGTTTTGGAATCGGATCTGGATTTTTCAATCGGAACTGAGTCCGGTACCAACAAAACAGGTTCCGAATCAAAACCAGGTCCGAAACTGAAAAAATTATTTAGAAATGGGTCCAGATCCATATGGTTTTGACCCGGAACCATTCCGTTAAAAAACCCTAGTTGGAGAGAGAGAGAGAGAGAGAGAGAGAGAGAGAGAGAGAGATCATATTTCCTCCTTTTCTTCATAGACTCGTACCGCTGACTTCAAAAATTTTGTAGTTACACAAGTGTTGGAAATTCCGAAAATGGTAAAGAATTAACCTTTTATGCTTCTCAATTAAAATCCCACGTATGGGATATGTTTGAAATGAAAAGGGCATTTATATATCCATATTTGTGTATCTCCATTTTGATGATGTGAAAGGGCATGGGCTCAACCCCAAGGGGTTAGCCGAGTGGTCAGGATTACAGTTCATCCCTCTTCCGGAGCTAGAGATATTGGTATCGACCCCCGGTTCTCCCCTCTTCAGGAACTGAAGGTTGAATCCATTTGTGCTACTACTTAGGGGCCACAGGGGTTCTACCCGGCTTCTCTCTTGGCCCGGAGGGAATAGTCCAGCCCAAAGGGTTGGGAACCCTCCGTTAGCAAAAAAAAAGAAAAGAAAAGAAAAAAAAGAAAAAAAAGAAAAGAAAGGGCATGGGCTTAGAGCATTATTACTGATTGAGAAGCCCTTTATTTAGCCTGATTTTCGCTGACCCAACAATAGAATATCTTTTACATGTGTACGAACCATTTTAATAGAAGCCATACAATCTCTTTAGAGTCTAGGTCTAGAAGACTTAAATCAAACCGGACCCATTTAATGCCTATTCAAATTTCAAACTCAACCGCTTCAACCTGCTCCTCTTTCCAGCCGCCCATATATAATATCTCTTTGCATGCCCATGCCTAAATCACACTTTCATGCAATATAAGATTTAAGTCCAGCTAGCGGGGTCCCAACATGCATGCCTATTAGTCAGGAACGGGATAAGAGTTAGGCAAAACATATGCCTCATCACATTATATTAACCGTGGATCTAATAACCATTAAAAAAAAAAAACATTCCATATGCAACACATTAAATCATTTGTCAAAATCACCATCCTCACATAATTAAATTAGTACATTGAACGATTTTAGATTTATTTGGACTTCTTTGACGCTTTATAAATTTCTCAAAATCCATGAAGAATTAATATATGAAACTAAACCGTCTGATATTTACCATTAATAGAAGAATATTGAACAATTCGGATCATGAATTAGAGGCCCACACAAGTGAAAAATATTTAGATCCATGAGTTGGCACTTTTTCACGAATTACTTAAAATATATGTAGATCTAAAATAATCATCTTCATCATCTAGGTGCTTATTAGTTCAATAAATAAATTAAATAGTTATTATTACAAATATGAGGTCCACAAGAATGAGACAGAAATAAAGGTGATTGATGGGCCCCACAAGAATGCAATCACCGTATAAAAAGCATACATAAATCTATGTTGCAATATGGGTGTTTATATAAGCCTTATGTACATACCATTTTCATACATCATATTATTTAAGCATCCCATTAATAAATAATTATAAACAAATGCAATGACGCTAATCTCATGCATGTCAATGTCAATAATTTATATATGAAAATGACTGAAAACAAACAAACAAACAACCGCCTAATAAATTTCCCATGGAAACCTTTTTCCGACTGGAAAGGCATGGAAAACGAGCAATTCCAGAAGCAGAAACTTTCTATCTTTGTCGACTTGGAGTCATTCACGTGAAAGAGTTGCATTTGAAAACGTGAATTCCACGATTGTTTGCCTAAATCACAAACATGACCTTGTTATGGTCCGGGCCTGGGCCCCCTGGAACGCGTAAAGTCCCTGTGAAAGTGCTACATTTGAAAAGGTGCGTTAATCCACGATTGCCAAATGCCAACTACATCTTAACCATCCATTTTCTTTCTGTTGGTGTAAATTTTGATGTGTGGGCCATAGGATTAGCTTCAATATGGCACGTGAGGAGCATGTCGGCAATTGTTGTCAGTCAATATTTGTGGATGTAAATTAATTAAGATCCGTCGTGCATTATAGTTCTCTAATAAAGCTCTCTTAAACTCCACAGCTCATTTGGAAGAATTCACAATTTAGAGGTGCCTGTTTGAGATCATTCTTGTGTTGTTCCCAATTTTGAGCAATCAGATTGTGCTCAGATCGGGTTGTGTCGAGATTGGCTGTACTTTGCACAATTTGTTTGGCAACACTATACGTAATAAATTACTATGCTGGGAATATGATGTACGGAACTTATTTGGTAACATAATAACAAAGTGGAACCGCATTTTTTGTGATTATGGACACAAGACCAACCTTTTAAAACTACAATGTGATGATCACCTTTAGAAACTAGAACGAGGGGGCATAATCATAGGATTTACAATGTGGGCCCGCCTTTACAAGAATTATAATGTGGTGCCATCTTTTTTGTTGATTGCAAACACAGTACCCACCTTTAAAATTACAATGTGGTACATATTTTTACAAATCAGAACATGGGACACAATCACAGGATACACAATGTAGGCCCCACATTCATAGGATTTATAATATGGCTGCACTTTTTGTGATTGTGACCATATGACCCACATTTAAGAATTATGAAGTGGTGCCACCTTTTATGTGATTATAGACACGTAACCCACATTTAGAAATTAGAATGTGATGCCCACCTTTAGAAACTAGAACATGGGGTCCGCATCTGTTACACCCCTACCCGATTTAATCTTGATTAGTACTATTTAATTATGTCTTGGCCAAATTAATGATGTTTGGTTGCTAATTATGGCATTTAGTGTTTATTAATCCTTATAGACTGAGTTAGTTAAGTTTTGAGCCTTATATAGGTGAGTAGAATCCGGATTGACTCAAATGAGTAGAGTCAAGGGCTTTTTTTGTAAATATGGACTTTCGCATATTACATTGTTTACACGTCATTTTAGCATCACCGCTTGCATTTTGACGACACGTTACATGTAACCAACCGTTAAGTGAGTAAGCTATTGTTTGACTCAAAATGAAAATATGTTCTCTTAGTGCACTTCCTTGCAAATGTCAGATTTACCCCTTTATATATATCCTTATCTCTTTTTTTCCTTTCCCTTTCACTTTCCTTCCTCTCTACTCCTTTTCTCTTCTCCTCTTTCCCTCCAATCTTCTCCTTCATTAATCACTACAAGAGTGAAAGCTTGGGGCCTTTTAAAGCTAGGAAGTGGACTCGACTTCATCATCTCCTTCGTCTTCTCCACTCTTTCTTACTCCATTTTGCCAGGAACCCATCTTTTCCATTCTCTTCTCCTTTCAAACTAGGGTTACTTGTCAAGGTAAAAGCCAAAGACCTTCTTGTTGTGATTTTGAGTTGGAAAAGAGTCAAAGGACTCTAGAGTAATCGTGCATGCATACTTAATGCCATTTTCCATATGTATTTGTGATTAGGGTTTGGTGATTTGGGGTTTTTGGGTTTCTTGAGTCAAGTGTGAATTAAATCTTTGGGAAGCTCTCATTAGAGGCAAGTATAAGCATTAATATGGATTTACATCTTGTTTATTTTCATTGATTCCATGAAATCTTTACTCAATGTTCTTAGTTCTTAATAAATGGATGGATTTGGTTTATTATATGATTTATAATGATGGAAATGAATGACATGAGATTGTATGATGAAAAGGGAGCAAAAAGGCTCCATTTGTACAAGTAATGAAGTTGGAAGTAATTACAAAACAAATGGAAAGAGGAACAAATGAGAATCCCGAATCCAGGAATTCTGCCTAACTTGGCCGAGCTGGAGCTGCCTAACATGGCCGAGCTGGATAACTTGGCCGAGCTGGATAACCTGGCTGAGCTGGAGCTGCCTAACTTGGCCGAGCTGGAGCTGCCTAACTTGACCGAGCTCGATAACTTGGCCCGAGCTACCTAACTGGCCGAACTGCCTAGCTGCCTAGCTAGGCCTTTTCCAACCCATTTGTAAGGGTGAATTATCACCCTTAATTTATAACAACCCACCTTAATCAACCCTAACAGATAATTAAGGTGCTTACCCTTATCCCATAGGAAATTAGGAATTTTTAAGACCTTATGACCCTAGAATGGACCCGTCAACCTTATTAACTAGTCCAATGGGTAACCTTTAGTTTCCTACCATGCCATGAAGGTTAGTTGGAAATTCACCGTACTTCTCATAAAGAGTGACACCTAATGAGGTAGTATTACGTTGATTTTCCTACTTAACTTGTATTGGATGGTGGAAGACTGAAGATAATAATATAGCATCGGTTAATAAAATATACCTTAATTCCCTTAAATTATTGCATTTCATATTGAAGCATAATTTCATCCTTGATATCAACTCTTACTCTGTAGATTGAGAGCATCGTTTGTATTCCCTTGAGGATTAATCTTTTATATTCAGTTGTAATTTCATATTGTATATCTGATTGATAATCATTGGAAATGGGGATCGAGTAAGCAATTCGAGTATATGTGATTATGATTCGATTTGATTATAGTTAACTGAATATGAACTTACTCAGATCCGATTTTATTCGAGTATTATTTGCTTCTATTGAGTCGGCACTATTTAACTTCGACCTTGTGATACCCGACGGGGTTACACTTGGTCTAGATATTTGAAGACTACTGTAGTAAGTCATTTGGAGTACCGGAACTCCAGACCGGGTAGCCAGCTAGCCTTTGGCCGGGCAGTTGGCGACATCCCAACTAGATTTGCTCTCTATTGAGAGGATGTACTTAAGGTAATAGCCAATTAGTATGTTTTCCTTATATTTGATTCACAATGCATAAATTTATTCATTATTGCAAAAATTGCCTAGTTGATACGTATTATTGACATCTATTAATTTATTCGTCTTAAATTCAATTTGATACACTATGTATTTTCCTTATTATTGCCTATACATGCTTAATCGTCATATTGATTGTACTACTCTCGGTGTCACAGTCGCAGGTTGTTAGATTTTTTAGGTTGACAATTTCTTTAAGTTTGAACAAAACTCCTTTTCTTAGTCCTTCCTTGTTTTTATTTTCTTTTCCACATGCACATTTTCACATCCATCTATGATTCTTTTGCATGTGATTTAGTTGTGTTTAGTTGTGTTCACCATTATCTTTTCATTGCACAATGGTTGTTCTCCTTTGATTTTGATTTGGTTTTGTTCGGCTTCTCTATTGGCTATGTCTCTTATGCTATATGTGCGTAGCGATTTCCGTAGACCGACGAAATGAAACTGTCTCCTATAGGGTTCAGAAATCTCTACTAAAAATAAGCACTTGAACTTGTGCATTCTCATATGCCGAGAAGTTCTTAGTGTTTGGAAGCTTGGATTTGGATTTTATCTTATGTAGTGATGGTGATAATACAGACTCTCTTGTATGATGTGTTGGGAACTTCTTGTCAATCTCTTGTCATTTGATTCACCTTGTATCATTGGGACACTTTGGGAGACCTCTAGAAGCACTTTCTAAGTTGTGAAAAATCATGCACTCCAGGTGTTTGACAGATTGTCTAAATGGAGTATTTTCTTAACCCATCCTAAAGCTTTGATGTTTTTGCTCTCCTAAAGTGTAGTATGGCTCCAAAAGCTAAGAAAGGCAAGCGTCCCGCTGCTTCTTCCTCTACATTTGATGAAGACCGTTTTCCAACTGCTAATGATGCGGACCGATTTGTCACTGATTTCAAAGATAGAACAGTTATTTTTGAAAGGCTTGTTGTGACTAATGAGTTGATTGCCACCCCTTTCTTGAATTGGCTTCGTGCAAACCGTCTCATGGTGTTGATGAATTTAGAAAATGAATGTTTTGAAGATTGGGTGCGTGAATTCTACTGCAATATGACTGAGGTCTCTGCATCAAAATTCGAATCCTATGTTAGAGGAAAGAAAGTGACTGTGTCTCCCGACTCGATTGCTTTGCTGCTAGATGTACGAAGACCAGCTCATCCGTCCTATCCTTTCCCCAATCCGAATGCTGTTGAACTTCAACGCCGTGATGTGGCGGCTGTTATCTGTCGAGCGCCAACTGAATGGCACTCTTCTGTGTTGAAGATAACAGGACTAAAGACAGATTATCGCCTCCTCAATACTTTTGTCTGCAATAATCTCGAACCTCGTGGTCATTCATCAGATCTTTCAG
Source organism: Umbellularia californica (assembly GCA_028538565.1). Lineage (NCBI taxonomy): Eukaryota > Viridiplantae > Streptophyta > Magnoliopsida > Laurales > Lauraceae > Umbellularia > Umbellularia californica. The sequence goes on along the minus strand of JAPQWN010000010.1, from coordinate 37,351,728 downwards.
TTCCCCTAGGCTGTTTTGCTTTATTACTTGGGCACCGGTACATTAGTGGATGTTGCTCAAACGATCTTCAATTCTATGTTGCACATTTATGCTGAAGTAAGAAAACTGTCCCTGCCTTTTGGGGCAATGATCTGTAAGATGTTGATCCAAGCCGGATGTGAAGTTTACACTTATGAAGTTCCAGTCCCGAAGAGACAAAAGATTGATGGCCGAACCAGAAGCATGTCCGAATCTCATGTGCAAAATCGGATTCAGGGGGAGCCTGTTCGTCATGCCGATATCGATGAAGATGATGACTCCTCAATAGAAAATCGTCTTCTTGCTGTTGAACATGCAGTTTATGATCAGTCTCTTCAAATGGAACATCTTGAGGAGAAAATGGATGTTGGGTTTGCTACTCTCCGGACTAAAATTGCTTATCTCAAGCATCTACTTACTAACATGTTCTCTCAACAGCGTCAGCCCTGATGACATTACATCTTCGAACTACTTACTGTCTCTGATCCTCATGCTATGGTCCTTCTTTTTGTGGATTACTCTTCTATCTTTTAGTATGTGTGTCCCCCCTATTTCTTTTTGCCTGCTTTGTCGATTCTGTGACAAATAGGGGGAGTAGTTTAGTTGATCTCTTAGGCTGAACCGACCAACTTTTTTATTAGCCTTAGCACTTTACTATTGAACCTTGACTAGAACTTTAAATTTCATTTGCTTTGAACTAGAACTTTAAATTTCAATTGCTTTGAATTACTATCATTTCTGTGAAATTATGGATCTTTGCCAAGGTTGGTATTTCTGTGCAGGTTATGATAAGCTTTCTGATGAAGATCAACAGTTTCGTTTTTTTTTTAGGAGTTTTGTTCACAAATTGTCAAAGGGGGAGATTGTTAGATTTTTTAGGTTGACAATTTCTTTAATTTTGAACAAAACTCTTTCCTTCAGTCCTTCTTGAGTTGTATTTTCTATTTCATTTAGATAAGGACCGTGAAGGAACAATTTTGTAGTCAAAGACTCTTGTTAGATTCGTGTGATCATTGTTAAAGACTCCTACATGGACCGGAAGATCTCCTGCAGAGTCCCACTATGCTGAATTGCGGTTTTTACTATCAGTTTCCAGAACATAGTCTCGCTATAGCGAGACTGTGTCTCACTATAGCGAGACACCTTTCTGGCTCTTCGAGAATCCTTCTTGGCTCATCCAGTGTGTCTCGCTATAGCGAGACACCTTTCTGGCTCTTCGAGAATCCTTCTTGGCTCATCCAGTGAATGACCTCGCTATAGCGAGGTCACTTCTCGCTATAGCGAGGTGTCGTGTCTTGGATATTTTAGGACTCTTCAAGCTGAAGTTCTCTACTTCTTTCTGGAGTTCCTCCTTCTTTCCTGGAGTCTCCTGCACAAATCAAGAACTCCTTGCATCTTCTATAAAAGAGACTGGACAGCTATTCCCAAAGGGTGCATCAAGAATTATTCATCTCTCAAGGTTTGCAAGGTTGTCTGCGTTGAAGTTCTGTTCTTATTCTTCTTCTCTCAATCTCCTTGAAGGGGCATTCAAGGAGGGTTTCAGGCAAGCACGTGGAAGGTGAACGGCGGGTCGTCGGCAAGTACTTCACAATCCTTTAAGTTGAGTTTCAACTGGGTCAGGTCCTGTGAGTTCTTTGTAATCTTCATTCTCATAGTGCATTGCTTTCTGTGGCGTTTGCCACCCGTTGTTTTTTTTTTTTTTCCCGAGAAGGGTTTTCCACGTAAATCTCTGTGTCTCTCTTTGTGTGGTGATTGTTTAGCTTAATTTCCTTGTTAATTGCATATAATAATCTGAGAAAGGACCTTAGCCTGTGTTAAGGCTTAAATAGAAGGTTGGATTCAAACCTTCACAGGTTCAACCTCCGGTCCTGAGAAGGCCAAGAAGAGAGAGGGTACCCAAAAGGTACCTTCGGCGTTAGAGGAATGGGCCGAGCCCGAGACCAAATAGATCTGTCATTTTCTTCGGAGCACGTAATGATATTTTAGAGTTGTTGCAGCGTATGGTCAGCCCCTTTTTGTGTAGGCCACACCACATGAATAGTAATTCTTTTGTTTATACTTTTGGTATTGCTGTATAGGGTTCTTTGATATACCCTCTTTTGTAAAATAATGTATATAACTGTATAATTCTTTTGTATCAAAACTTGAAATACTAAATGGACTGAATGGGAATTTGATACCCTCACATGAATGAAATACAGCTTCCACTATATGACTACTTGCTATTAATGTGTTTTAGTGAGTTCTTACTCAAGCGTATGGAAAGTTGTTTTTCTCTCTTTCGTGTGTTGTATTTGGCTCGAGACAGGTACATCATATGGGAGTACGTGTGGCACACCTCGGAAATTACCGTAGGCCAGGGTGATTCGGTCCAGGGATGTGACAACATCCATACGATTTATAATGTGGCCCCACCATTATAGAAATTATAATATGGGCCCACCTTTTGTAATTGTGTCCATGTAACCCCACCTTTAGGATTTACAAAGTGGCACTGCTTTCTTTGAGATTGTGAACATTGGGACTACCTTTAAGATAAGTTAGAGTATTTGAAGTATTTAAATGACATTCTATAAATGACAAGAGATAAGTAAGAAACAACTGTGCATTTGTTTCTTAAAAAAAAAAAAAAGTTTTTTCGTTCCAACTTTCTTGTGCACGTTAAGAGCTAGATTCCTTCCAATAAGTTTAAGGTTCTGAATAGTGATCGGCATATACCAAATATGTTTTCATAACCCAATCTCATGGGAACATCCGAATAACACGATGCCAAACACACGCTTAGTTACAATCACGAACTATTCTAGTACATATATCCATTAATGAGACCCATCTAAGAAATTCAAGTTGCTTAAGGCAAAACTTTATGTATTTGTTAGAGAGTATTTCAAAGAAGGTTGTATATGAAAAATGATGAGTTTATCTTAGATTATTATTAGATTAGATTTTGGTTATATTAGGGAAATGTTATTATTTGATTAGGTTTCCTATTTAAGCTATTGTTATCATTTGATTTATTTTTAGTTTTTTTGTACATACGACCCCCTAAAGTTTATGGGATTTGTAAATAGGCCCCTGAGGTTTTAGTATTTGCAAATAGGCCCTTGCATTTTCATTTTGATACCTTATGTGTCTCCAAAATCAATACAAATGTTTGGGGGGATATACAAAAAGCTCTTTTTTTTTTTTTTTGTAAAGTGTTATCATTTGATTTGATTTCTTTATAGGGGTGTGATTGAGTTGACTATATGAATCAGAGAACCAATTACTTGGCGTTGGCCCCACTTTCAGATGAATCACCTCTAAAGTATGAAGTTTTACCTTGGTTATGTTTTAATGAGTGGACCTATTCCGATTAGAGTGAAATCTGGTGTAGAGTGAATAGAAGGAAGCATAATTATTTTGCGCAAATTAGATTACAGTTGGGAACCCAATGATAGACTTTTTGGTGACTGCAAACGAATTAGTTTATCAACCTTATTCAACTAGAACTTTTGCATTGAACAAATTCGAAAGTCATGAATCAAATAAACAAATTCAAAAGTCATGAGTCAAATGAATTTACCACATCAGATTTTAGGATCGTGTTAATTCTTGAATTAAGATTTGAGAACATGCATGTGCATTGGTCGAACTACGAAATGAGATAACATGTTATTTAAAACTTCCACTTTTTTTATGTGAATAATGATCTATCTCTAGAGCTGGGTTTGATGCAGATTTCATGTTTTGAAACCAGATTGAGCAAAAGGAAAAAAGTACCAATTATTCTAACTCTACTCTGACTCAATGAGTTTACAATCTATATTGTATTTATAATGGCTTGTAGGTCGAGTCCGGATGCAGTTGCTTACGTCTTAACACAGTTAGATCTTGATCTAAATCCTTTTTTTTTTCTTTTTCAGTAGAGTCCTATTTAGAATTTCTTTTCAGAAGGTAAGCAAGGAATATAATTATAGGCAAGTTTCTGTAGCATCCATGGGGAAAAAAATTCCAATCCCTCCACACACGCACACCCCTAAAAAAAATAAAAAAGGAAGTTAAGTTTCCGTAGTTGCATCAACTGTGCCTACTTCTCCTTGACTTTCTATAGAAACATAGTGTTGTGTTTGTTCTAGAGTAATTCGTTTGAACAGTGGGTCCTAGCCCTTTTTTCCGGGTTGTAAATATACTTAAATACTTATTTCACAAAAAAACAAAAAAGAAAGTAAGACATGAGATTGTGTTAATCACATTATTAATCATTTTCTTAATCTTACAATGATATCAAACTCCTGTTGAAGTAAAATTTGATAATATATCATCAGGAATGATGAAATTCATTTTTGCACGGCATCCCATCAGTAGGTGGGCCCCATAGTGGAGTTCCTCATATCCCACCAAAGGGAAGAGTGTGGTAGACACTCAAGGGTCCAATTACGACAACACAAACATTCGTATTATAATACTCTGATTCTCAACCTCCCATTGAAATCCTTAACTTGAGTGGGAAAATATCTCTCAACGTGTAACATCTCAGGGTAGAGTGTGACTTTTAAAAATTCATCACATGGTGCTACATCAGACATCGATACGAAGCCTACAAAGGAGCCTATAAAATGCCAGCCATGTTAAGCCCTCACCCACAGCTTGCTTTAAGATATACCATTTCTTTCCCATCGTTTCTGCTTTATCCTCTTCTTCCAAAGCTTAACAATTATGTCTCTTGTATTGACCTCTAGCCTTTCAGATGCTCCAAACAAACACCATCCGGAAGGAAATAAAACTTCTGAGGTAGTTCGTAGATCAGTGAATTATGTTCCGGAGCTATGGGGTGATCGCTTTGTTGCATCCTCTCCGGATAACTTGGTAAGAATGAATGAAGGCTGTTGCATGGCTAAATATTACAGTATATATATCACTCTTGATTGAAGTGAAGTTTGAGCTTATTGTGAATGTTTGGAGTCAAAATGGCGTCTAAACTGAATGGTTTGGATGGACCGTCACATGAGTCAAGTGAAATCAATCTCATGGCGACTCCCATGCAAACCTTGGCATGTATCATTTCATAGAAATAATGGCTAAACTCCATTATGGTATATGGGCATCTAGTATAAGATCCTCTTAAGGTTTTATGACTTCCTTTTGGATAAGCCCTGGACCCATTTAGTAAGTATTCCCTACAACAATGGTCCACCAAATTCAAGTAATTTTGGGGTCCATTGACTGGCCTACTTAAACCAAACTGGTATGAGTTTGGTGAGAATTGTATAATCCTTGATAAGAATTAGCCTAATAGCCAATATACCTGTTTCCATATCCTAAAGAAAGGTGTGTTTGATCTGTCTTCTTTTCTTTATATATTGGAGTCCATGATCACTTCTTGATGCAGAAACCTGATGCACAAACCCAACAAAGAGCTAATGAGTTGAAGGAAGAAGTGAGGAAAATGCTGAGGAATGTAGATGATCATCTGCAAGAACTGAATCTGATCGATGCTGTCCAACGTCTAGGTGTGGCTTACCACTTCGAAGAAGAGATTGCACAAGCTCTACTCCGGATGTACAAATCAAGGAGGGATTACGGTGGTGATTTGCATGCAGTTGCTCTCCAATTTCGACTTTTAAGGCAAGAAGGTTACAATGTGTCACCCGGTAAGTACTTTTTTCCCCATTCTTCCATGAGTTAGATCCTAAGGTTTTAGGACAGGAAGCTCTCTTTGAATTATTGGAATAGGACATGTGGAGAGTATCTGTGGCTTGGTGGCCTTAATGAGAAATAAGAGAGCTTTGAGTATTAGCAATCCGCAAAAAGATTTGTAATATATTGAATGTTGTTAGTTGTTTAATCTAGAACTATAAATACATAGTTAAGTGAAAACATGGTTAGGTGGAAATATCTAATATATTTTCTGGTGGCTTAGAATCAAGTTCTTATGTCAAGCACAACATCAAATGGATGGTAGATTTCATGAATATATAGCTAATTCTCAAAGGGCCTATATATTTGGTGTACCAATATTAACCATATAAACTCTATCTAAAACCGTGAAAATGGCTTATATATTTGGTGTAGCCATTATTAACCACAAACTACTCTATCTGAAAAAAACACACACATGGCTGTCGCAGGTAACTTTAGAGGATCTGGGTCCATCTGGAAATTTACCTTTTCAGACACTTATAACCAGCAGTGACAGGACCTGACCCAGCACTGAAGCGACTTAAAGAGATCTTTTGGTACACTAACTAGCCCATGCGACTCACACAACGTAAATTTGGTGATTGGCTGAGAAATTTTAGGTAGTGCCATCTAACCTACCTAACTCTCCTCCTTTCGACTAGCCTAGATAAACCTAATTGAAATGGGCCTACAATTTAGAGGAGCAGGTTTTGGGGAATCTTTTTGCTTGGCGCTAATATGAATGTCTGACCATCCATTTTTTTGTGGGCCCACATTAATTTTTTTGGCACCCTAGCCTAGGGGCTCTGGGACCTAAGAGAGCCCACAGACGTGGGAAGAGGAAGTCCAAAAGGCAAATGTGGAGGAGAGCCCACACACATGAGCCCACAATAGTTAATTCATGAACAGAGGCCACATAAAAGCACAGAAAAGACAGCTTATAAACGGGTTAGACAGTTCAAGTCAAATTGACCCATGTCAGGTGTGATTGGGGAAACATCAGACTTGATATGAATTGTGCCTCAACCAATCTCCCTACTCAAACCTGACCCATCAGCACCCTGAGCTTTACCTGGAATGAAGGTGCTTTGGAAAGGAACTCTATATTTATCTATCAAGTTTTAAGCCAATTAACAACTACCTTGGACTTAATATTATAGAACTAAAAATGTCTTATTCAATTTATTAATGAAAGTTCTATTCATAAAGAGTTTTTGGACTAACGATATAAGGTCTGAACATACCACCAAAAAAAAAAAAAAAAACCGAAGCATTTTTAACTTCCTCATCCATCGATCTTGATGTCAGTGTATTTAGCTGTTGAATCAACTCAGATGCTCTTTGCAGGTTGCATCATCTGCTTTATTGATTAATCCATTTTACCTTCATTTCCAAACCAAAAAATATTGAGTTTCTTCTACATTGTGCCAATGTTAATTGTGAACTAGATGTATTCATGAAGTTTAAAGAAGAAGGTAAATTCAAGAGAACTCTAGCTGGTGACACAAGAAGTTTGCTTAGTTTATATGAAGCAGCACATATGGGAACTCATGGAGAAAACATACTAGATGAAGCCATTGCTTTTACAAGAGAGCATCTTAACTCGGCACTCCCTTGTCTTAACCCACCATTTTCAACCCTGGTTGAGCTCGCACTTGAGCTACCTCTTCGTAAGCGCATAGAAAGGTTACAGTCAAGTTATTACATCTCAATCTACCAAGAAGACAAGGACCGAAGTGATATCCTACTAGAATTTGCAAAGCGAGATTTCAATCTTTTGCAACTATTGCATCAAGAAGAGCTAAGAGAAGTGTCAATGTAAGTTTCATGAGCTTCACACATTAATCAAATAGAGATATAAATTTCATGAGCTATTGAAAATGGATTAATTTGAACATCAAATAGAAAGACGATGAATCACTTTATTACTTATTATAGAAATTTTTATTTTTCTTCTACAGGTGGTGGAAGAGTTGGGATTTTCCTGCAAAGTTACCATTCATCAGAGATAGAGTGGTGGAGTGCTACTTTTGGATATTAGGAGTGTATTTTGAACCACAATACTCCCGAGCTAGAAAGATGTTGACTAAAATCATATCATTAGCATCAATCATGGATGACATCTATGATGTGCATGGTACCCTAGAGGAACTTGACCCATACACAGATGCAAGTCAAAGGTTCGTTATATTAAATCACTACCCTTTTTGCTTTCCTTGTAAAATCTCAGATGTTTTTTGGGGATATAAAAATATTACATTGATGAGATTAATTGACACATCCTACCTTGATATTTAGGTGGGATCGAAACGTCATCGATCAGTTTCCTGACTACATAAAGCTACATTTTTCCGCACTCTTAGACACTGTTGACAAATTTGAAGAAGAATTGGCTCAAGAAGGGAAATCCGACCGTATACCCTACTTAAAACAAGTGGTACATTATACAATTATAGTTCTCTAATTTCTCTCACCCATGAAAGAGACGTGATATATTCATAATGAGTTATTGTTTTCTAATGCATTAGGATGAGTTATAGCTAAATCATGTATTCTATAAGTGAACCATCGATGGCTTGAATGATTTTGAATGGATTGGATACCAAATGTAAGCCCCACTTATGGATAGGCATAGTGATGGAGAGAATATATCACCCACCTTCGGAGTAAAACTTCCATCTTAACAGATATAAAATGAAGAACGGGAATAGGTTTCTACTTCTTTCCTCATTGTTACAGATATTATCTACTATAGGGTGAAATACAAAGTATAGGTTATGAAAATTTATTTATTTTTATTGGGTTCATCAAACATTCTGGAAATGATTAATAAAGTACCTTCCAAACAATCACTTGAAACAAGAATTTTGAAATTTCTTTTTACAAATGTTCCGCAGATGAGGCACAATATTAATCCATGAATCAAGGAAGACCATCGGATTTTGGGGCTCACCAAGTTAAGAACTCAAGAAAATAACCGAATTGGCACTCATTTGAACCCTATCAAATGTTGAATTGTGATCTTAAGAATTTTTGTTCAATTTACAGACCTTATTTTCTTCAAGATATGAAATCAAATCAAGCTTATTTTTAAGTCTTTCAATTCCCCTCCTCCCCATTTGAATTATTTTTAAGGAGGGCCCCAAAGGGTTGTCACTCAAGATAACCGTTACTCAACGTCTCCGTCTTTTCTTTTTTCTGAGGCCATACAGTCCCCTGTTTTTCAGCAGGTTGGTTTGGGCCCATTTGTATTCTTTTGGGACTTTTCTTAGTTCTTGTATTTCCCTCTATCCTCGTTACTTCAATTTGCCTTTCAGAAACAAAAGTAGACATTTTTAAACATGATTACGTGTGGCTTTTCGCATGACTGAAATAGTTTTTTTCCTTCCTTTGTATGTGTAGTTCAATGAAGTCTCAAAAGGCTACTTGATTGAAGAGCAATGGTCAAATTCTGGTCATGTTCCAACACTAGAAGAGTATATGACCAATGCCTTGATTACTAGTGCATACCCTATGCTTTCTGTGGTTTCATATGTTGGGATGGGAGATGTTGCAACCAAGGAAGCCTTTGACTGGGGAGTAAGCATGCCTAAGTGTGTGGGAGTAATTATCTAGCACCGAGGTGATCCCCGACCTGGACAATAATACCAATTAGGGGTTACACCGACCTCATTCACCCAGCTCGGCAACATGCCAGCTAGTACCGAGTTGGAGTTGGACCCGGTAAGTGTACCGGCCACGCTCTTTCTGGACTCTGCCTCGAGCGTCTCGGTAACAGTACCCCGACCTCAAGCAAGCCTGATCTCGGTGACATCCACTTCGGTCCATTTGACCGAGATGGACGTTGGGCGTCTAATCTCTATTATGAAATGGGACGGCTACATTACAGAGCGCCCTGACAGATAGGGTGGCCGCCTAATACTGATAAGGGATCTTCCCTATCACGTCCACATTTATGTGAGGGATTTGAGGAGAGATCCGATGGGACAGTACCCTCACCTAATCCCATCAAGGGTCCTAGGTATGGGCTGATTGGACAAGTATCATCACCCACCTCCACTATAGAACCTTCTACTCTCTTCTACATATACTTGCATGGTAAGCCATGAACATGTACGCAAGGAAGAGAATACACTCTGCTATTTTTGCTAAGCACCTTCTTCCCCACTTCACCCTAGTTCAGTGACTGCACTAACTCAGGCGTCGGAGTGCCTTCGGCTGGCAGCAGCCCGGGCCCTGACCTCTGCTTTCTCTCCCTTTCAGGTTTCAGGCTGTCGGCGACGCCCCCAATCAGCTAAACAACATCTTCTTAAACTCCATTTACACCCAAACCAAGTCCGTGATTTTTAGGCAAGCATAATTTGGCACCGTCTGTGGGGAGCGATTTGAAAAATCCATATTTTCATCTTAACAGCCATGCCTCCAAATGCTAGAAGGAAAAGAGCATTGCTGGACCATCCAGGTCCAAGCAGCCAGAGACATTCCTGCCCCTCATGCCGCCTCCACTGGTGACGAACCAGGCGGGAGCACTGGTGACGAATCAGGAAGGAGCAACAGACAAACACCGCCTAACCCTCAGCAGAGGAGGGTTGGCGGAGAACTTGGGATGAGGAGCGTGGGATCGCCTGTCACTCAGACGCCTTCGTCGTCGAGGGGTGCAGCAGCACTCCCTCATCACGAACTCGTACTGGAACGGGTTAGGCCAACTACCTCTTCGGCAGAGCGTCCACGACTGGAGGTTGTCCTCACGGAAATTCCTCAGGGACAATCCCAACGGGACAAGACTCCGGTGCCGTCTAATCCACGACAGTCTCATCACCAGGACCACATGGAGGAGGATCACATGCACCGCGACGATGAGGGCGACGACGACTTAGTCCTGGAGGAAGAGAACGAGGCACACGTCGAAGCAATCAAGGCTCAAAACCAAATCATTGAAGAGCAAAGAGCTCAGATCCTCCAGCTCCAGCAGCAGCTCGAGGGGAAGAAGGCCCCGGCCAGGACTCCACTCGTGCCTCGTGCACAGCAGCGAGCCCGGAAAGCTCCTAAAGCTCGGCTGGACTTAAGGCAGATCATAAACAAAAGGCGTGACCGAGCTCGCGAAAAGGGCTCGAGTAGCACTCACGCCAGCGCTGACCAGCAGCAGCGCCAGAAACAAAGCCAGGGTGCCGACCCCAACATGGCTGATTGGATCAATCAGCAAATCAAGCTGGCTGTACAGCAAAATATGGAATTCGCCGGCCTCACTCGAGGTTGGGTGGCTACCAGAGACAGCAACAACAACAACTCTTGTGATTTCTTTTTGACTCTTTAGGAAATACAAACTACAATAGAAAAGTAAGAAAAGGGATCTAACTTCTCAGGAGATTGTGGGGACACGTTGAGATCGACGGTCGCAAGTCATGTGTGGGCTTCGCCATCGTCCTTCAAATGAGAACATGTGATGCTTTGATTCTTTGGCTTAGCTCCTAACCTCGGTTTTTTAAAGGACAAGGACCAAGAGGAGGTCCTATATCCAATGAAAAACCAAGTAAACGGGCTGAAAAGCCGCGTTGAGGCCATGTTGGAGAAGGAGGAGACCTTTGGGGGGTGGCCCCCCAAGGGACGTTGATCACCTTGTGGTGCTTCCGGGAGCAAAGTAGCAGGACTTCGTCTCTCTCTTAGATTTTCTGGATTTTCAGAGCTTGCACTTGAGATCTATATTCATCCTTGCATTCTTCTTGGAATGGACCTCCTTTTATAGGCTTTTGGTAGCCATGAGGTGTTTATTGGCATTGATGGCCATGATGAAAGAATTGATGAGGAGTTACAAGTTGATTTTGTAACTCCTTTTTCAAGGCTTGTGATTGGCCGATGAAGGTAGTGGGCATTTAATCACCTTTATGCTTCATGATGATGGGAGTTTCATGGGTTTAATGCCATGATTGCTTGGATTTGTAACTCCCAAATGCTTGAATCTGATTGGGCCGTCCAAAATAATGAGTTAATGACCGCATTAAGTTGTCATAAATGGGTCAATTAACGTCATTAAGTGGTCGCCCAGGCATGTGAACCCGCACGAAATCGGAGCACAGAGTTTTCCATTTTTCGGGAAAGCCGAAGACTTTGTAACCGATTTTCCGTCAAGAGTCGAAACTAGGTCAAACGATGTCGGAATGACCTGAAAATTGAGGTGAAGCTTCTTGAGCAGTGGATAGGATCAACCATGGGCTTTTATTTGAGTTTTGAAGCCGTTTGGGGTCCCATCGATGCTTCACTTGATTTTACTGCGGGGAAAATGCCGAGCTTTGATATGTGGTCAAACGATGTCCGATTGACCTGAAATTTGACGGGGAGCCTATTGGAGTCATTTTTAGATGTTCCATGGGCTCCGTTTTGGATGTCATGGTCCCGGGTTGCTCCGCCGCCGGTAGGCTTGATTTTCTCTCGAAGCATCGAAACCTGGTCAAACGTTGTCGGAATGACCTGAAATTCGACGTGCAGCCCTTTGGAGGCATGTTGAAGCCACTCATGTACTTTGTTTGATTAGTGATGGCTTCGGTGGTTCCCGCCGCCGGGAGGCTTGATTTTGCTGCTCGAGCATTGATGGAGGGTCAAACGTTGTAGGTTTGACTTGAAATTTGGCATGGAGCCCTTTGGAGACATTCTGGAGTCATCCGTAGGCTCTAATCAAAGTTTTGGTGTCTTCTGGTTGACTTTTGATCAGGGTGGGTTCCAATGGTGTGAGAATGACACAGCCACCTCCCAAACCAGTCGGATTTTGAGCGTCGTAGCCCATTTTCTTCATGATAGCTTGTGTCATCGGACTATACAGGGATAGCTGAGGCATACCTTTGTTTTGGAAAGGTTCAAGCAGAGAGTTCAGTGGAGATGCTCCCGATCTGTGGAAGAAGATTGTTTTTTCTTCTGGCGAAGTTGCCGGAATAACAAAGGAAGCAGACGTAGGGTCTTCTATGTCTGCAAGTGTCTCCAATGAAGTGAGAGCGGGCTGATCTTGCTGAGTATCAGCTTGGCTTGATGCTATGTCATCTTCTGGCTCTGACTCCGAGTCTGTGTCATGCATAATAGACACAAAGGAGACAGTGAAATTGCCCCCAGTCTTTTGTTTTGTCTTCTTTGCTTTGGTAGTGATTACCAAAGGCTTTGGAGATTTGAAGGAGACGACGAAGGGAGCTTGACCGCTTACTTCGAGCTTGGCGGAGGGCTTGTCTACCTCCAATGATTGCTGAGGAGCCTTGCCTTTATCTTTCTGGAGACTGTCGGCAAAGTGAATTATTTTTTTCCTCCTGTTCTTCTTTTCCATCTTTGTACATTTGAGCATCTACAAAATAGACATCCTTGCCTTTGAAGGGCTTTTTGTCTGCAAACACTCGGTGTATCAAGCCATCGTTGCCAACGAACTTGATGCACTGATGTAGAGTTGAAGGGACGACACCATTGTCATGTATCCAAGGGCGTCCAAGGAGTATATTGTAACATGAAGGGGTCTTTATCGCATACACGGTGACTTCAGAAATAAGATCACCGATTTGCAATTTGAACCTGATTTTGCCGATAGGCCTTTGAGCGCTCCCGTCATATCCGAAGATGGATACGGACGTGTGACTCAGTTTGCTAGGTGGGATGCCCAGCTCTTCGAGTGCCGAAGTAGAGATGAGGTTGAGTGCAGAACCTGGATCGATCTGAACTCTGTGTACTGGCATTTCTTTGACATACCCCGTAAAGTATAAGGGATGATTGTGCTTTGTTTCGCCTAGGAGGAGGTCATCCTTGTCGAAGGCAATTGTTGCACTTGCTGCTTTTTATACCGAGAGGCATTCATTGCTTGATCCCTCAGTTTTCTTCTTTTCTCCCTTTGAGTGAGTACTTGATTTTTTGACCCTATAGTCCATTTCAATTTGTAGGACTTGTGGGGCATGTTTGTCGACATCCGCATTCAGCCTTTGTAATTCTGAAATGAGACTATCACGAGTTTGTAGAGACATTCGTAATAAGTCAAGGATGTGCATACACGCAGGTATGTGTTTGAAGTGCTCAATCAAGTCGTACTTGAAAGCCTCCTTCGGGCCTGCATTTTCATTATTGTTGCCAGTTGGGGCACTTACAACTTGCTTTCCCGGAGGATTTACATAAGAAGAAGAAGGTTGGTTGTAATTTTTGTGGTAATCCCGGCCAGAACGGGTACCTCTACCAACTTCAAGAGCCTCTAGAGACTGGTCTTCTTTTGGAAGATCACCCTCAGGATCAAGGGGTTGATCCTTTGCTGAAGACGTCTCTGTAACAGCATTGGTGTCTTCAGTAATTGTGTTGCACGGAGCAATTTCCGGGAACAAGTCCTGAACGGCAGCCGGCAACTTTTCTTTATTAGCCCAGACATCGCCCGTGAGATCGGGTATCTGGGACCAATTGACTGAGTTTTCATTGAAGAAGATTTCATTGGCAGAAGTTTCTTCAAGATGATCAATCGGGAGAGGCTTGAGTTCTGATGTCACAGCTTCAGGAGATGAGGGCTGAGAGGGTGTTATCTCAGTGGAAGTCACCTGAGAGGATGTAGCTCCGGAAGATACGCTACCGGTTGGGGAGTACGTGTCTTCGGAAGCTTCAGAGGCACTGTCGTCCTGAGCTATTGCATTGCAGGTTATCCTGACAGGAGATGCCCCCAGTGTAGACTGTTGGGAATCGGACTCATCCTCGGATGTGAGAGGATCATCGATCCAACTGTTTTCTCCATTTTCAGGAGTTAAGAGAGAAAGTTCCCGCTGATTTTCAGGGACTTCCGGTTCTGAATCATGACGAAGATTGCTGCGATCCTGCTCCTGCTCTATGGCAAGATGTTGCAAGATTCTTGCATATTCCTCAAGATCAGGCATAGAAGCCAAACCTTCTTCGTCATCCGCTCCTCGAGGTTCGCCCATGTTGGGTTCCACTGAAGCATTTGCTGGTGCTGGATTAACAGCATTTTCTTGAACAAGGCCCTGGTCTTCTTCATCATTAGTCCAAGATCCTTGTGGCTGTAATGGTTTATACCAGATTACTGGCATAAGATGAGACCCGGGAATCCATTCCTCGTCGGAGAGGTATTCTCCTGTTTCAAGGGATTCTTCCCACTCAACTATATCACTGGCAGTATCACTGGACTCGTATCCATTCATGGAGAATCCAACTACCGAGTTGCAAGAGTATGATGCCCCCTGCATATTTCCATTTTTGTATAGAGGTGGCATGAAATCATCAAGAGTGAATTTTCTTACCGCCTTGGAGGTTTTGGGACGAGATTCTTCCGTCGCCCCTAGTGAAGCAGTGGAAGAAGTTTCTGCTTTTTCAAGGACTTCTTGTTTTGGTTGAGACTTCTGCTGCTGTTTGAGCTTGCGGAGTTGTCTCTTGGCTTGCCTTCGCTGCTGAGCGGTCGGCTTTGTTTTGATGATCTCCCAATTTTCATCATCTAGGAGATCGGGATGCACCCATATAGGCTGTCCATCTGATGTTGGATAGGGAACCAATTCTTGGGATGCTTGAGCCATTTTTATCACCTTGAATGAAGTAGTGATCTTCTCCTTCGGTGACTTTGAAGTTTGCCGACATGACACCATGTTGACAGAGGCGGAGCCATAGTTTTTATCAAAGGTTATGACTCCGTTTTTCCACATCTCATTGATCTTCTCTCTCACAATGAAGCATTGATTGAGAGGATGTGAGATCATCTGATGGTATGGACAGTATCGGGGATCATTGGTTTTGCCAACATCTCCTGGTCTTTTGGGCTCTGGCAAAATGAGTTTGCCATTTGCTAAGAGAGCCTCAAAGATTTCTTCAACATCTTCATCGAACAGATATTTCTTTTCTACACGTTCTTTGAAGGCATCAGAGAGTTCGGGTCTTTTACCTGCAGTTTTGTTTTCAGGTTTCTTTGGTTGCTGAGGAGCTGACTTAGTCTGCATATTGAGAACCTCCTTTTTCTTTGGTTTTGAGGTTGTAACAGCAGTCGGCTCTTTCTTTGATGATTTTTGACTGTTGAGGTCTTTGATCACCATTTCAGCTTCCATGGAAGCTTCGAGGAGTTCTCCCAGGTTCTTTGATTTGTTGCCAATGATCATGGAGCAAATTTTTGCTCTCATATTGTTACAGCAGATGTCGACTAACAACACTTGTGGCAGTACATCTGAGCATTTGTACGCCATTGCCTTCCATTTGTGAATGAAGTCTTATGTTGACTCATTCTCTCCCTGTTTTAGGCTGCATAGTTGAGCCATAGTAAAAGGATGATCCTCACCTTCGAAGTGGGTCAGGAAGCGTGTCTCTAGCATAGCCCAGTTCTGGATGGAGTTCTCCGGCAGAGTGGAGTACCAATCAAAGGCTGTACCTTTTAGGGTACTTGCAAAGAGGCGAATCTTGAGGGCATCTTGATCCGCAATAGCTCCCGTCAGGATCTTGAAATGGATGACATGCTGTCTGGCTGAACCTTTCCCAGTATATGTCTGGAGAGTAGGTTGTTTGAATTTTGCAGGGAACGGAACCGAGTCCATCCATAAAGGGTAGGGTGGCTTGATCCCATGTTCCTTCAATGTATCCTCTTCTTTTGCTTTTGCGAGGATATCGTTCACGTCCTTTCTGGTAAGGGCACGAGACTCATTGTTTTCTGTATTACCCTCATCATCTTCATGATTCGGAGGGGTTTCATTGTTAGGTGGTGGACGCTGTAGAGTGAGAATAAGGTTTTCCATCAGAGCCTCAATTCTCTGTTGTCCTTACTCCAACTGCTGGATGCGTGCAGTTACGTCATCATGCGGTGGAGGCTGCTCAGAACTTGTAGCCAAGACGTTCATCCCTCGGGATTCGAACGAAGAAATCGTCCTGGTGACTGAGCTGGGGCTCATTCTTCTGGATGAAGAATCTGTAGAGTGGTTACTCCGGTGTTCTTGGCTTGGAGGAGTGGAAGATTCTTCCAGATGTGTTCATGTCCGGGAGACGCTGCGAGTCACTGGACGTCTAACACTGATTTTGGTTGCTGACTTCTGGCGTTTTCTGGTTTTGCCAACCATATGAACAGCAACGAGTTGGTCGGGTCTTTCTTTTTCGACCCATTTGTTTGAGACGTGGAGAGTAGAACGCTGGGTTCTTTATTTCTCGAGTCTCTTTTGTCGATATGCAGTGCGGCGACGCATACGACGAGCAATTTGAGCTTCAGTCAGCTCTGGCTGGGCTCTGGCGATGAAGGATGTAGTCCCTCGTGCGCAGCAGCCGAGTTTGTCTTCTTTGAAGCTTGGCAAGGACAGAATCTGGACGCGGTCCTTTGCCTGTCGTAATGAAGACTTGAATTTTGCGAGCTCGGCCCCTGTTGAGATGAAGGGTCGACTCGCGGGAGTGCAGGCTTCAGCATGTTTTTGCATAGGCCTAATGGTGCAGGATTTGATTTTGGGCTTGTAGGAGCAAGCCGGCTCATGATGATTTTGTTTGTTTTTTGGGTGGAGGGTAGGTTTCTCCTCTTTCATGTAAGAGAGAGGGTAGAACCGATTCTCCTTGAGAGGGGCCAGGTATGCTGGCTTTGCAGATGTTCGGGACCTCCGTTGCTTTGGTGAAGATCTCGGTGACCAGGTTTCGAGGTAAACCTGGTTTCTTGTGGGTTGAGGCTTCGTGGGAACGCCACGGGCTTCAGGCTTCTTGGTGTTCGCCCTTGGTGCCATGTTAGTGACACGTTACGGGGCGGTTTTCTGCTTCTTGGCAGGTACAGTGTTTTCTGCGGGGAGTGGGAATGGTCCCAGCGACCCGAAGACGATGGTCCGGGGAGTTGAGGTTGACCCGGTGTTTGGAGAGTTGTCGAGGGAGATGACGCTTCGGCAACTGGCAGGGCGCTTATGCTTGTTTTGTTTGTCCTGAAGCATAAGCTGGTACTTGTTCTCATCGAAAGTGATGGTCAATGAAGCTGCCATTGTTAGTTTTGGAAAATTTCTGAAACAAGACCAAATCCATTAGTAATCACAAGAATATGGTGATCATAAATGGAGAACCACTATGTTTTTGGCTTTTCAAATCACTTGAAGGGACATGGCCCGACCCAAGGACGATGAAGAAGGCAAAAAGCCATAGAGGATACAATTGTTCTAAAATACAAGTATGGTAGGCTCAGAGTGAGCATTCCAGTGACTGCTAGAAGCAATTGTAGACCTTAATTCAAATTACCGAGAAGCAAGGCTCACTCGAGGTAAAATGATATAAGGTTGGATATACAAATGTGTCGGTCACGAATACAGTAGACCCGAAAGGGCGTACTAGCACCGCTAGGCACAAATGTTGCAAATCGCATCCTTGGAAAGGACACGAGATGGGATTTTTTTTTGAAATGTCAAATTTGGGTTCATAAAGGAGAGCAAATGGTATTCCAATCCGAGCAAAGGCTCAACATTTCTGCGAGCGCTAAATTCAGAAGGGAAGGAACCAGAATTTCTCGGATGTGAATCCAGACGTGACGGAAGTTTTTCTTTTTTAAAGGTCAAGATTGAATTCATCAAAGAGAGCAAATGGTGTTCCGTTTCTAACAAAGGCTCAACATTTCTGCGAGCGCTAAATCCAAAAGGGAGGGAACCAAGATTTCTCAACTCTGAACTCAAAAGTGACGGAAGTTTTTTTTTTTTTTTTTTGAAAGGTCAAGATTGAATTCATCAAAGAGAGCAAATGGTGTTCCGTTTCGAACAAAGGCTCAACATTTCTGCGAGCGCTAAATCCGAAAGGGAGGGAACCAAGATTTCTCAACTCTGAACTCAAAAGTGACGAAAGTTTTTTTTTTTTTAAAGATTTTTTTTTAGAGGATTTTTTTTTGAAAGGTGCACATAGATTTCCAATTCGATCTTATGAAACCTTAGTAGATAGATCAGCCCCCAGGTAAGGGTAGGATTACTTAATGAACCCGTTTGGAGGACCCTTGCCTCGAACAGTCTAGCTGTCTCCACACTCTGGACAAAACTTTTCTTAAATCCACTTTGGTCAAAGAATGCAACTGGTGGAACCTTAGTGTTTTTTTTTCTTACTCTTTTTTAAAAGGTTTTTAATAAACTCATCAAAGAGAACGAATGGTGTTCCAATCCGAACAAAGGCTCAACATTTCTGTGAGCGCTAAATCCGAAAGGGAAGGAACCAAGGTTTCTCAAATTTGAATTCAAAAGAGAGGAAACTAATTTTTTTTTTGAAATTATAACTTTCTTTTTTTGAAATCCCAATTGGACTCATCAAAGAGAAAAGATGGCCCAATCCCTGATATGAACGATAGCTGCGAACATTTCTGTGAGCAATCAAGTTCAAAGAGGAGAGGATCAAAATTTCTCAAAGTTGAATCTTGAGAAAGAGAGATCATTTTTTTTTAAAGAATTTGAAATGAAGGTGTTTTTTTTTTTTTTTTTTTTTTTTGAAATCCCAATTGGACTCATCAAAGAGAAAAGATGGCCCAATCCCCGATATGAACGATAGCTGCAAACATTTCTGTAAGCTATCAAGTTCGAAGAGGGAAGGATCAAAATTTCTCAAAGTTGAGTTTTTAAGAAAAAGAGATCAGATTTGTTTTTTTTGAAGTGAGAAAGAACAATTGAAATCCCTCTCATGTTTTTTTTTTTAGATGCAAGATGCAACATAGGCCACCAACTAGAAAGGAGCCAAGTGATCAAAGCATCACGTTCTCAAGTCAACGTGCCCCACCGGGTGTGCCAACTTGATGGACCCGAAAAGGGAATCTTCTGTCCTCTCCTTCCGCACCCCGGGGGCTAACCTGGGTCTCGGCGGAGGAGGGAAAATCTCGGGTATCAACATTTTTGTACGGGTATGCCAGATTTACTTTCTACTTGGAATTTGGAATGGTGATAATCCGGAGATTCACCTTCACAAGTGGAAAGGAAATCAATCCTTTTTTCTAACTTTTCAAATTGCATTAATATTAAGAAAAGAGACAAGTTTGTTTTTTAGAATGCCGTAGGAGGCGTTTTTGTTTGTTTGCCGTAAAAGGCGATTTTTCCGTGAAAGGCGATTTTGCCATGAAAGGCGATTTTACAAAACAAATCAAATGTGAAAGACAAGAATTGTGATTTCTTTTTGTCTCTTTAGGAATACAAACTACAATAGAAAAGTAAGAAAATGGATCTAACTTCTCAGGAGATTGTGGGGACAAGTTGAGATTGACGATCGCAAGTCATGTGTGGGCTTCGCCATCGTCCTTCAAATAAGAATATGTGATGCTTTGATTCTTTGGCTTAGCTCCTAACCTCGGTTTTTTAAAGGACAAGGACCAAGAGGAGCTCCTATATCCAATGAAAAACCAAGTAAACGGGCTGAAAAGCCGCGTTGAGGCCATGTTGGAGAAGGAGGAGACCTTGGGGGGGTGGCCGCCCAAGGGACATTGATCACCTTGTGGTGCTTCCGGGAGTAAAGTAGCAGGACTTCGTCTCTCTCTTGGATTTTCTGGATTTTCAGAGCTTGCACTTGGGATCTATTTTCATCCTTGCATTCTTCTTGGAATGGACCTCCTGTTATAGGCTTTTGGTAGCCATGAGGTGTTTATTGGCATTGATGGCCATGATGAAAGAATTGATGAGGAGTTACAAGTTGATTTTGTAACTCCTTTTTCAAGGCTTGTGATTGGCCGATGAAGGTAGTGGGCATTTAATCACCTTTATGCTTTATGATGATGGGAGTTTCATGGGTTTAATGCCATGATTGCTTGGATTTGTAACTCCTAAATGCTTGAATCTGATTGGGCCGTCCAAAATAATGAGTTAATGACCGCATTAAGTTGTCATATACGGGTCAATTAACGTCATTAAGTGGTCGCCCAGGCATGTGAAGAGTCGCGGGCCGCGCTGCCCCTTTTGAGATTCTTCTTGCGATCATCACAGGTGGATCCACGCATTGTTTTATGTCGAATTGCGATGCAATTTTAGACATTAGTCGATGTTGGTGGGCCGGTGACATCTGTCTTGTCGATTTCATGATCGGTCGGACAGAAAGTGCACTTTCTTGGTCAGCCGGTTGGCGATCTTGAGGCGATCGGTGATGATTTCATGCTTTTGACGGCGGATCCGAGATGTCGACGAAGATCAGTGGTTTTCAAGCACCAAACATTGGATTTTCAGAAAATCACAGAGGCCGGAACACCCGAAACGCGAAAACCATCGAAAAACGAACATTTTGGTGCAAAATCCGGCGACCCGGATTTGCAGGGTCGCCGGGCGACCATGCACCCAGGGTCGCCGGCGACCTTAAGGTTTTTTGCCTTTGGTCGCCGAGCTCCGTTTTCGGCCGATTTTGCGTCTTTTTCGTTCCTTTTTTCTTTTGTATTTTTCTTGACATTTTTCCTCAATTATTGACTTCATTTTCTTGGAGAAAACTTGACGAGAACCCGCACGAAATCGGAGCACAGAGTTTCCCATTTTTCGGGAAAGCCGAAGACTTTGTAGCCGATTTTCCGTCAAGAGTCGAAACTAGGTCAAACGATGTCGGAATGACCTGAAAATTGAGGTGAAGCTTCTTGAGCAGTGGATAGGACCAACCATGGGCTTTTATTTGAGTTTTGAAGCCGTTTGGGGTCCCATCGACGGTTCACTTGATTTTGCTGCGGGGAAAATGCCGAGCTTTGATATGTGGTCAAACGATGTCCGATTGACCTGAAATTTGATGGGGAGCCTATTGGAGTCATTTTGAGACGTTCCATGGGCTCCGTTTTGGATGTCATGGTCCCGGGTTGCTCCGCGGCCGGTAGGCTTGATTTTCTCTCGGAGCATCGAAACCTGGTCAAACGTTGTCGGAATGACCTGAAATTCGACGTGCAGCCCTTTGGAGGCATGTTGAAGCCACTCATGTACTTTGTTTGATGAGTGATGGCTTCGGTGGTTCCCACCGCCAGGAGGCTTGATTTTGCTGCTCGAGCATTGATGGAGGGTCAAACGTTGTCGGTTTGACTTGAAATTTGGCATGGAGCCCTTTGGAGACATTCTGGAGTCATCCGTAGGCTCTGATCAAAGTTTTGGTGTCTTTGATGATGTCACCGCCGAGAGCGCTTGTTTAGCTATCGGAGCAGTGAAGTTAGGCCAAACAATGTCGGAATGGCCCGAAACCTCAGGTGTACCCCTCTTTTGGCTGCCTTGAAGGATCCTTCAGCTTCTGTCTGATTCTGACAAAATCTGATGCTTGAAGTAGCCTTGCCTATTTTTAGCAGGATGCAGCTTCACGAGGCTTCTTATGTTGAGGAGACATTGACTTTTTTGGTGTCAACATGGATACCTAAGATCCTATTCAACTCTACTGCCCCCATCATGATTTTATAGTTGTTCGGCATTAACTGACAGGGGGCAAGGTGCCACGTCGCCAGACATCGCCTAAGCAGTGGGTGGACGGGGAACTTTACCCCTCCCTCAACTACCGAGACCAGTGGGAAGGGCATCCACCCATCTCGGTAGGAGAAACCGTCCCACTGGTCCTTCGGATCGTCTAGCCTGATCCGAACATCGTCCGGAATGCTGTATGTTTCCCTGAATCTAAGCATGGTCCCGGGGGTGTCAACCAGGCAGCGGTAAACCCCTATGCCCATGTTTTAAGGTCTGGGAGATGGGTGACAAGAGAAAAAGCCCTAACAGGGAGAGAAGCTAGAGAGAGGTGTTGGAAAGAAGGACGAAGGAGAGAGGAGACTTACAGAGAACAAGAAGCAGAAGAACAGAAGGGAAAGGAAGACACAGAGACGGTCTGAATCTCACTTGAGCAGAGTCTCCCCCAGAATCAAATCGCCAAAGTAGAAGAAGGAGAGGGAGAGCGCTGCTTTTATAGGGCAGCAGAACGCCTTTCCGAATTCCGAGGGCGCGCATTTAACACGCCACCTCGAAAAGACGTGCACCCCTTCGAAACAGCCGTACTGCTAACCAGGCAATGCCACGTGGCGAGAGCAATATGGTTTCCGCAGTAAACGCCGTCAGAATGATTGATTGCCTCGGGCAGGCGCAGCGATTTCGGCGCCTTCTGGTAGACAGGCTGGCAACGAAGTAATGAAGCCCTTAATTGAACAGTCATGATGAGATCCCGACATCAGCGGCCGATTACAAAAAACAATGCTGCGAGCTCGGCACTCATAAAGCTCCCAAGTTTTTAGCTCCCGTCCTCAATCAAGTTCCAAGACTTTCATAAGGTCAGCAGCTAAGGGGCAATTGTGTGGGAGTAATTATCTAGTACCGAGGTGATCCACAACCTGGACAATAATACCAATTAGGGGTTACACCGACCTCATTCACCCAGCTCGGCAACATGCCAGCTGGTACCGAGTTGGAGTTGGACCCGGTAAGTGTACCGGCCACGCTCTTTCTGGACTCTGCCTCGAGCGTCTCGGTAACAGTACCCCGACCTCAAGCAAGCCTGATCTCGGTGACATCCACTTCAGTCCATTTGACCGAGATGGACGTTGGGCGTCTAATATCTATTATGAGATGGGACAGCTACATTACAGAGCGCCCTGACAGATAGGGTGGCCGCCTAATACTGATAAGGGATCTTCCCTATCACGTCCACATTTATGCGAGGGATTTGAGAAGAGATCCGATGGGACAGTACCCTCACCTAATGCCATCAAGGGTCCTAAGTATGGGCTGATAGGACAAGGATCCTCACCTACCTCCACTATAGAACCTTCTACTCTCTTCTACATATACTTGCATGGTAAGCCATGAACAGGTACGCAAGGAAGAGCATACACTCTGCTATTTTTGCTAAGCACCTTCTTCCCCACTTCTCCCTAGTTCAGTGACTGCACTAACTCAGGCGTCGGAGTGCCTTCGGCTGGCAGCAGCCAGGGCCCTGACCTCTGCTTTCTCTCCCTTTCAGGTTTCAAGCTGTCAGCGACGTCCCCGATCAGCTAAACAGCATCTTCTTAAACTCAATTTACACCCAAACCAAGTCCGTAATTTTTAGGCACGCACACTAAGCTCATTGCAGCTGCTTCTGTAATTTACAGACTCAAGGATGACATCACATCAAACCAGGTCCATATCTCTTTTAAACCATATTTCAATGGATCCCACCGTGTTAGTTTACATATGTGGTATAGTCAAGAGGAAGTAATTATTACATCATGGTAAATGTTATATAACGTATGTAGTGTGAAGGAAAGTGAGAGATATTTAGTGTGCAGTAAAGTAGTTGTTTTTGGTAGTGAGTTTACTTTACCACATTTTTGTGAGATAAAGAAAAAGTGGCCTGTGATGAAATTTGCGGTAAGAAGAATGAGTGGCTTCTCACTCTACCTATTCACCCAAACATGATAAAGGGAGAAGATTTGACCATTGGGGTTACTTTATTTTTACCTTAACTTTACCAATTTCCGAACAAACATTTGGATTTACATTATTGGAAAAGCATCATTATTCATCATTGTCCTCACCTTTGGTTTATGAAATGTGAAGCTTGAACAAGAGGGAAGGCATGTGGCGTCAATTATCCAGATCTACATGAATGAGAATGGGAGCACATATGAAGAGGCATGTGAAAAGTTTAAAAGGATGTTTGAGCCATGTTCTATATTCTCTTATTCTTGTGCTAACTCTTAGGGAACCGGTGTAAAGGAGGTAAGGAGGAATGGGGGGTTTTGGAGAATTTTCTGCAGGTGAAAAATGGTTGTTTTATGAAAATTGGGCTTGGTTATGATGAATCTACGGATGGCTATAAAGTGGAGATGATCTTCTATGTTTTGGTAGTGAGGTTTGTGAGTGACTGAGATGAAGGTATTCTATAAAGACTGATTCATTGAGACTTCTTCTTTATTAGTATTCCATTGCACAGTTTGAGAAATTCGCGAATGAGTCACTTCGTTGGACTATAAGTGAGATTCATGACTCAAGTTACTCGATTGGATGAAGGTTTTAAAAATCAGAGGAAGAAGGTGTTGGAATTATGGCCAAGTTATTCATTCAAAAAAAAAAAAAAAAAGATGAATGAATGACAATACCGGTAGAAAAACCGGTTTAAAAAGTGAAAATTGAGGCAGAGAGGTGATGTTTCAGAAAAAGTTGTTCCTACCGGAAGTTCTACCGGTAGAGAATGCTTAATGAATGACAGTACCGGTAGAAACACCGGTTTAAAAAGAGAAATTGGAGGCAGAGAGTTGGAGTTTTAGTTCATAAGTCAGAACCGGAATTTCTACCGGTAGAGAAGTCAGAACCGGTAGTTCTACCGGTAGAGAATTCTTAACCAGTAGTTCTACTGGTAGAGTATGCGAACCCAGACGAGCCTATTTATATTTTTTTCCTCTTGTCCTATTTTCATTTCTTCTTCCTCCTTCACCTTTCTCTCAAGCCGATATTCCCTCCTTCATAAACCCTAGCACCTAAGCTCCAAATACTCCATTAACCCACCCAATCTTCGTCTAAAAACATCCAAACATCTTCTCCCATCACCATATCTCTCTCATACTTCGGATTCAACCTGCTAAAATCCCAAGAAAACCCACCTTGGCTGAAAATTTCATTTCTTCCCTTTGAGCCTCACATTCCTCAAAACCAATCAAATTTCCTCTACAACTCCTTCCTTCATTCCACATTTCACCTTCCCCATCATTCCATTTCACCAAAAAACCTAACTCCATCAAAGATCCCCATTGTCCAAAACCCTACATTTCGAAAATCAATATCCTTCCACAAAATTTCCTAACCACTTCCATACCTTCCCTAACCCATTTCATACATTGTACACCCAACCCTAAACCATGCAAAGAACCAAAAATCCAAATGTGGGGACAACACCAAAAAAGGGTACAGTTGCTAAGGGTGGAAGGTCCAAGGGTGGTACTTCAGGGGGAGGTGATAGAAGGGCTGAAAAGAGACCAAGGGAGCCTTCACCCCCTCCTCCACAGAAAAGTGCTGGTCAGGTTAAATGGGAGAAAAAGGTGGACAAAAAGGCATTCGTGATTGAACGCAGAGTCGATGTGGGCAAGCTTGAAAATGGAGAATACTTTGGAGAAGTTATTAACAGCAAGCTCGAATACATGGATACGGCTTTCGCTGGGTATATTCCTAACTTTGTTCGCCAATTTTACAAAACTATGAATTTTGTTATAGCGGGTGGTGAACAAATTGCGGCTACTGTGAATGGAACCAAAATTAAAGCTGACCCATATATCATTGCTAAGGCCTTAGGGTATACTCCAGTGGTTAGGGAAAGAATTACCTACCCTAGGCCTCAAAATACTCCCTTGGAAATTCCCTATGCTCAATTGGTTTTGAGAGAGGAGGCTGTGGTGGAAGGGACAACATTGGTTGGAAATTTGAATGGAGAGGCAGGGATGTTGAATAAGATAATGCATTACAACATTTATCCTCGAGGTGATGAGAAAATGTTAGGGAAGAAGGAGATGGAATTGTTATGGGTGATTTGGAGTCCAAATGAAGGGATAAATGTGGCTCAATTCATCTATAATCAGATGAGGAGATACCCAGAAGAATCATCAGCTAGGGCAGCACTCCCTTACCCTTGTCTCATCACTAAATTATGTTTGGATCAGAAAGTGGAGAGGGGTCCCGATGATTGGCTTTTGCCTAGCGATAGAGGAGCAATCACTGTCAAAACAATGGCAAAGGCCCGATCTCATAAAAGGGATCCTCCATCAGCAACTCAGCCTTCTTCTCTTCCAAAACAAGTGAAAGGTTCATCATTTCAGACATATATGAAGGAATTATTGAAATGGGTTGGTTGCAAGGTGGATGACTGCATCGAAGGACAGAAAGAGATCAAACAAGAGCTGATGAGGCAGAGATCCCGGCAAGATTATCTGATGAAATTTACTGTGTCACAAGGAGCTGAGCTGTATGTGTCACCTCAGAGGGAAGCAGAGGCAGGTCCGAGCGAGCCAAAGGGTGATGGTGATGATGCTGCAGAAGAAGAGACTGAGGGAGAAGATGATGATGAAGATGATGATGATGGAGATGATGAGACAGAGGATTTAGTTAGTGAATAAATTGTTTAGTTGTATTTTGTGAATTGTTGATGGGCACGGCTTAGGGGTAGTTGACCCAAGCCATGTTAGGTCGTGCCCCATTTTGTCCAAACTTTTCATTTTTAACCTTTTCAATTCAAGCCTGAAGTCCTTATTTAATCTTTTTGTGTCATTACTTCCATCAGCATGCATGTTTGAATTATATGCTACCTTAGTTTTGTTCTGTATGTGTGTGATGTTAGAATAGCATGGTGAGATTTGTTTTCATGGGATATGTTTGTTGGAATGTGCGACATTCAATTTGAGTGATACACCTTTGTGAGTTTTGGAATTGATTCTGTGTGATGGTTAACTCATTTTAATCTGAGCATCTTGATTTAATGTTTGATTCTAGTGAGATGTAGATATTGATAATTTCAGGTTCTTAGACATTTGTTTCGATATGGAATAAGTCATGTATTTTCAGGGTTAGATGAGAATTGTCTGTACAGGGTAGATAGCTTCTTCTTATTTTGCTAGGGACTAGCAAAGTCCAAGTTGGGGCGTGTGATAAGTACCTAATTGTTATGCAATTGGGGACTTAATTACCTTTCTATTTCCATCATTCGTGTTTAAATTCCTTTGATTACATATAATTTTTGCACGGGTATTGGTTTTTGGTCATTTGCAGGAATTCTGTGAAGAATGAAGCTTTTGGTTGATGAATAGATCAAGTACAGAGTGAAGGAGCAAGATAAATTGAAGTTGGGGTCAACAAAAAGTAGGAAATTGAACTTCATAAGTCTAACCGAAAGTTCTACCGGTAGAAATGGCTAAAAATATGGCAGAGAGCTGAAGAAACTGAGAGCCCTCATTCTACAGGAAGTTCTACCGATAGGACTGTTCCAACCGCAAGTTCTACCGGTAGAAGTGGCTAAAAAGATGGCAGAGAGTTGAAGAAATTGAGAGCCCTCAGTCTACCGGAAGTTCTACCGGTAGAATTGTTCCAACCGCAAGTTCTACCGGTAGAAGTGGCTAAAAATATGGCAGAGAGCTTGGAGAGGGATCTTCACCTGTTTAAACCGGAAGTTCTACCGGTAGAACTTCTCTAACCGCAAGTTCTACCGGTAGAACACTCGGATTTGAAGTGATTTTTGCTTTTTGGGGTGTTTTTGTAATTAGATATGTGGGGGACCTATATAAAGCCCTCTAACTCGAAAATTAGGGTTGTCTGGGAATTGTCTTAGTTTCTCAGCCCCTTTTTCTCTCTTTCTTTAATAGATCAATACATAGTTAGATTTGAGTGAAATTTATTGTTCAATTTTGGCAAATTCTTAGATTGAAATTGAATCTTTCATATTATTTCAAGTTTCAATAGAGGTATTCCTTCAATTATGCTCTTTTTGTTCTTTTGTGTTCATAGAATCTTTTTGATGACTTCTCCATTAATGGAGGGGTAGAATTATAGATGGTTTAACCTAAGGGGAATTCACCCCAGGATTTACATGAATTGTCTTTCCGGATTAATGCTTTGATGATGAACAATAGTTTCCATTGATTTTCTTTTGTTAGAAATCGTAATTGAGATGTTAAGCTTTTGACTAATTGTGTTCATCTATGATGATACAAATAGTGCTTCGGTCGATGACTCCCAGATTACTGAATTGATTGTCTAAGAATCTCTTTGGGGATTATTAAATTAGATTTCTATTTGGTTTCTATGAAGAAATTTTCCAGGGAAGATTGGATTGATCAAAATCTTACCTGTGTAATGAAAAGGAAGATGAAACCATGTAGATCCAGGGGAATTGAACCAAGGTTGAACCATCTCTTTAGTATAACAGTTTTATTCTATTCTCAGCAGTTTTATTCAATCCTCAGCATAGACTTAATTCCATCGTTTGAAAAAGTTGGTCACTCTTGACCAAAAGAAATTCTCAAGAGCTGAACCTCTAGCTCGTTCTTTGTGGATTCGACCTCTTCAAGAGTGAAGTGCTACTCAGCGATAAGTCCTGTCCTCCGCTTAGGACACACACCATAAAACCAATAAGCACCTCTTAATTAGTAGAATGAAAACACATATATAGAAGAATTCTTAGGTGAGCAAATACGCAAATACCTTAGATGTGCATGGCCTGTAACGACCCGAGCAGTTTTGGCTCATGGAATTTCAACTCAATCTTATAGTTGTTTTAAAAGGCATTATGTTGGGTTAAGGCCAGGTCGAACATATAAACCCAAGGTAAGGACTTGGATATTTTCAATGTAGAACTTTGACAAAGTCTCACAGTGCTAACCGAAACACACCATCCTTACCCTTGCAGATTTTCCTTTATTGGTTTGACCTAATCTTCCCTCAAGGGTTTACCAAGGCAGATTGGGCTCTCGGACTCTCCCCCACCGGGCATAGAGTCATCATTGACTCTAATACCATTTGTAGCAACCCGGGCCTACTGTCTACATGATATTGTCTGTTTTGGCTCATAAGATCTCAACCCAATCTTATCACACGGTTTCAAAAGGCCTCATGTGGGGTTAAGTCCAGGTCGCACATATTTTCCCAAGGTCAAGACTTAGATATTTCTGATGTGGTACTTGAGCAAAGCCGCACAGTGCTACCCGAAAAACTTCACCATTACCCCTACGGACTCCCCTTTCTTGGCTTGACCTGGTCTTGTCTTAAGGGTTACCCAGGCGGATTGGGGTCTCACATGTCGCATTTGAAAAAAAGGCTTCGTATCACTAATCCAAACACGATACACGCCACAGCCCTCTGAATGTCATTGATCCCATGTTTTTACACCAATCTTAATGGGATTAACTGTTGAATTAAAATAAAAGAAACAAACGATGCATTCTTAAATCATAAAAGTTGTCGACTATATATGAATCAAGGGTTAAGATGATTTGATGGATATGAAATTTTGCACAAAGTGGGCCACATCCAGATCTTTTGATCCGCACCTTTCATGAATTGATGTGGCCTGATTGCGCCCCATCTGATCATCCTAACCCTCTCATCCAAGCCTGTAAGTCCATCCAGTGTCACTAAATGGACTGGTATGTGTTGTGCCGGTAGGTCACTTTCAATGCATAAGTTGGGTGTGCCGCCAGACACTTTTCTAGAAATACTGCCTGGATTAAAAAAAAAAAGGTTTGGGCGTGCAGTAGATATCAAGGTGATCGAATGGCCTCCTATTACTTGAAAGAAGCCCCCAAAGAATATTTTGAAGGACTGACATGCACGCTCATTAAGAAAAATGATTCTAGTAAAGCAGGCTCTACTACTGTAACCTTTTCTCAATCTTTGAGAGATTTTCATATCCACTAGGTCTGTTGCATGAAAGTTGGCTAAAAGGTGAGGCAAAAAGGCGCACACTGATGAGAGCTCAGTGGGATTAAACCACGTGAAAGAGGTGCGGTATAAGCAACAAATCCAACACATTAACACTTCATTCTCATTCAGCAAATAAAGGCTTGTCTCTCATGATACGTTTACAAATAAAAAGAAAGGCACAATACAATACACTACATGCTAGAGAATATAACAGGGAAAAAAAACTGAGAATAAATGGATAGTCCCATCTCCTCTCAACTTCTCTATCCAATATAGCTTGGACCATACCAGTCCATTTATTGACACTGGATGGATTAGATGGCATAAAAGATGGTCATATAATTGGACAAATGGAATTTGTAACACAAGTAACACAAGAATAATGTGTGTTTACATATTAATTACACAATCCAATGTTTCCTCTTTGCAAATCCCATATGGAGAAATAGGAGGAGGAGAGGAAGAAGAAAACATTAAGATATGTTTTGACGAGCGACGCTAACGTCGCCCATGGTGACACTATCGTCGCTAAAAAAAAGTATAAAAAATTGGCGAGAGGACCTCATTAGTCCTACACAATTTGCGAGGACCTTTCGCGATAAATACCTGAATTTTGGTATTTTTCGAGTAAAATCCTCAAAATTTTACCAAAAAAAAAGTTACTTAGAAAAAAGAATTTCATGGATTAGAAAACGTCATCTAAAAAAATTCTAATCAAAGACGAAGAGTCGATGGTCAATTTCTAAAAAAAAATTACCTTTTGTCATGTGGGCCTACTTGTGTTCCTGCCGATCATTGAGTGATAATGCGATTGAAAGTTCTTATTTTGGATTAGATTTTGGGTGAACAAATAATCCTAATTGGACCATTAACCATTGATTTAAGGGCCTTAAAGTTCAATGGTTTTCCAAATTACATTTTTATTGAAATCCAATCCAACGGTGAGTAGAAATATAAGTATGAAAATAGGTTGATACCCATTTCTAGGGCTTTAGTGAGAGCTTCCAAATATGAAAAAATTTACCCCATAAGAATCATGTGACATACCTTCCATACCAAAAATAATGTCGAGAAGTATACCTCTCTTGGTTTTTATGAGGTAAAATATAAGCCTCTTATGGGACTCATTTGGATGCATGTAATCATGAGGAGATAATGTGACGGAAAGATCTCATTGTGGATATCATCGTTGGCAATAAAATCATCATAATCAGATCACCAAAACTATTAATTTGGGGCGTGCGATAATCCTAAGGGTATAATGTGATGGAAAGGTTTCATTGTAGATATGATTTTTGCAAAATAAATAATAATAATTGGATCATCAAAACTATTGATTTTGAGGCTTTAGAACTTAATGGATTCTTCTAGACTTTTTTTCAGTGACATTGAAATACAATTACTTAAAAAATAATAAAATAGTTTTCCTTCTTTCACCACAGGATTGTTTGAAAAAAAAAATCACTCTTACTGACTATCCATTTACATCGAAGAACTCCTAAATTTTTTTTATCTAATTTGACCATCATATCCTAGATGTTTTAGTAAAAAAGAAATAAAATTGCTTCAAAATCGCGGAAAATGTTTTTTTTTCCTATCATCATAATTAGATTTTTGGAAAACAAAATTTACTCCTTGTGATTACTCAATGATGTCAAGGAGACCCTAAATCGTTGGTTTTTTTTTTTTTTTTTAACAATGTCAGTTGAAAACTCATGATATTATGGGATAAACCCATTTTTCCAATCAGTAACCAAATTGTAATTTTTTGTTCCACTACTAATTAACAGTTTGAAATCAAAATTCACAATTCATAATCAATCATTAGGACTTCAAATCCAATAAGAAACCCAAGATGTCATGGGATAAACCCATCATATAGTAGGTTCTAAACCAAGCATAAGATTGTCAATCAAGAACAAAAAGAGTCTAGTTAAGGCACTCTAGTGACATTTTTAAGTTTTTTCATTAACCAATAAAAACTGAGTTTAACAGGTATTAATCCATAAAAGTTTCTTATATGTATAATTCTAAACCCCTTTTCTCAAGTTTAATGATAAAAATGCATTCTTTGCTTTTCGAATTGTTTTTTTTTTTTTTAATATTTAATAGTAACAGTTGGATCAATGTTAATTTGAGTTTGCGAACAATTCAAACGATTAGTGTTAATCATATATTTGGGGTTGATGGCAGGGAAAACCCAAGCATGATGGTTTTCTAAATACTAGTGATGGGTACACGTGCGCTGCACGTGGTTGTAACTAAAATGGCACATTGTTGTGTGTTTAAAGATACTGTAGATGTCGTGTGTTTTGGTATTTTATTGGAATGCAAAGCAAATATGGACCCTGGTGGAGTTTCATTTGATCCGGATAAATTACCACATTTGATTGAAGAGAGAATAATACATCACACTAATGACTTCTTCATAAAATTAAAAAAAAAAAAAAAAAAAAAAAAACCATCATTGTGTCTACCTACCAATAAAATGAACAACAGCTTCTATTTTTCTTGTTTTTATTTGGTCTTAGCCTCCCTTGTTTCTTGGGCTGGCCTTTCTATTTTCTTTCTTTGGCTGTATTCTTTCTTCCCTTTCTCCTGGGGCTTTGCCCCTTTTCTTTCTTTCAATACAAATTTACCATTTAGCAAAAAAAACCAATAAAATGAACAACATGATAGACAATAGAATTTCATTGTGACCATTTCTTACAAACTATTTTCAAAACGATTGTCATCAATTGCTGCATCAACCACTTTAAGTCCTCTCCAGTTGATACGTTGTCATTCTACCAACCAACTTCAGGATTTTATCTTCATTCATCATTCACCCACTTTTAATTGACTTGGACGATCTCTGAAACATCTTTGACCAACAGTTCCTAGTGATATGTGTAAATGATTGAATATAAACTATCATTCCAGACAGATTCAATGACTATAAATATTATAACAAAATCAACAAACCCAATATTCAAAATAAAGAGTATCTGAACTTCTTCAAATATGTCTGGTTTCAAAAACTAAAAATAAGGGTTGGGCTAAAAAGGCAAGATTTTTCTTATTTCCCTCTACATCACTGAAGAATTATGAGTTCATGACAAAGAAGACAACCTATTAGAATGTTGACCAGAATAATTACAAATCCTATGCATTTTGAATGGATGAATAAACAAATACGGTATCAGCTATAATTTTGAACAATACATCTATTAGAATATATAAATGCCATATTCCATCTTTAGACAATATTGTTAGTTCTAAGGTAAACAATACAAAATATAACCCACTAAATAGATAGGCCTCACCGAAAGTGTTTCGATTGGGATGGTGCATGTCAGTAGAGAAGTCCTAGTTTACAATGATTCTTTATAGGAATCCATCCAAAAATCCGACCGAGAACCCGGGCCAAAGAACTAAAAAATGGAGATTAGAGGTAGAGGATAGCCAATAAGATCCACCAAGAAACTAAATTAAAAAAAAAAAAAACCCAAAGCACAAGGTTAATCGGAACATTAGATGCTCAAATGTAACATCCACTAATGGCCACAGAGTGCAGCAGCAGACCATCATCCACCAAATGGCACAGTCCGACCCCACGTCTGACAGAAGGTATTGTCGTCAATTAGATTAGATGGGATCGCCAATCTAAGTGGCTGCCAGTAAATATCACATCTACAGGGACCTAAATAATGCAGTATTACCAATCTAAGTGGCTGATAGTATTGTACTTTTGATGTTAGATTAACATATTAATATGTAGCTTCTGATAAGAGGCTGTTTATTACCTCTTGTATACATTTCAATACAGCAGGGCTCTAAAAATTGCATTATCCTCATTTGCATTCTTTCCTGAATGTCGTAGAATATTAGAGTGCAACTATTTTCTATGCTTCATGGAGTAGTAAATATGAAAGATAATGTATGTGATGATTAGAATTCACATCCAAACGGCCCAGAAATAGAAATAAACACACTCTGAATACCTACAATCAAACACCAATCAAATTTCATATAATAGAAAATAAGCGTATAAGATGTAATATAAAGCTAATCTTTCAACATAAACAATGTTATTTTTCTTAAAGACTGCTTATAACTTGCTTAAATAAATTAAACTCTCTATACCTTTAAATTTCATATAATTCAAAGTCCCAAAATGGCCAAAATGGAATTTAGGAAATAAGAGCATGTCATTAACTAATAAGAACATATTAGAACCTAGTACTTGAATAAAATGAAAGCAAGATAGATATTAACAATCATATCAGAAGATAAAACAAGATTATGCCTCTGAATTCTTTTATAACACTAAATTTCTTTAATATTCACACTCCCCTTCATCATAAAATTATCTACTATGTGGTTAAGGCCAATAACACTTAAAAATATGAAGCAATATGCTCCTGATTACATTAACCATTATAAGTCATGTGAAAATCTACCGAATATGTTGTGAATATCACCTGAATGGAAAGTCATATTGCTTCCATGATCATTATGTGCTCAAGATCCATGTAATATTCATCTTCCCTGCATTTCAAAACCAAGTTTACCAAAAGTGCTGATATATATTGAGCACCACCTGATGTGGAGAATGGATGCATCTAGTAGAAACAATTCAAGAAACACCAATTCGTAAAGGATTTATGGAACTATGCAAATTCAGACGGTCTAACCCATTGGCCCCAAAGAGAACATATTATACTAATTTTGATAAGCAGAACATATTATACTATTATAGCCAAAAAAAAAAAGTATTATGTTTAGAGATTCCTAACAATCCAGTTGGTGTCCTTTTAATAAATGGTGAAGAAGAAAAATTACTTGTCTAAATTCAAAAGGTGAACTCAGATGTATAGTCTAGTTTCTGTGCTCCATCAGAAAATGTTTACATGGTAGAGCATTCAAATGCATAGTTCTGAAAGTCAGAATCGTATTGCAAATCGTTCATACCCATGAATCTAATTGAATCATAAATCGTATTGTGCGTCATAGGATTTTTAATTTTCTACTAAAAAATAAAAAAATTAAAAATTAAATGGAAATAAAAAAGCAGTTATTTATAATCCATCCATTTTCCCATTCATAGCAATATAAATACCATCACAAATAAGTCTATCATACAATCATGTCAAGAACGTCATGACATTAATATATAATAAATTGTATGTGTGAATAGTTTTTATAAGCAAACTTTCTTACAACAGAGTTTTTTTATTTTCTACGTAAACTCTTTTGCTATAATGCAAACGGAATTAAAAAGATGTGGGGAATATTCATAAGCCAGTGGAGAAACAGGTCCTAAGAAACAATACAACTAATAAGATCCACAGAGAAAAACACACAGATGGAACCAAAAAAAGAAAAAGAAAGGAAGCATTAAAAAAAAACAGAAAGCACTTTGGAAAAAATACAAAGAACGAACCTGACGGGTATAACTTCTGAATGTTTAGGATAACAAAATTGACATTTAAAGAGGGCTGGGGAAAAACTTGGAGATTCTGCAAAGGAATACGATAGCTTCAGCTTTAAAGAGACTAAATGCAAAGTTGAAAGAGATCGTCCCTCCTATTATTGAATAGACGGTCATTCCTTAGTCTTCATAGAGCATGCAAACAGTTGATGACGACTTTAGCTAGACCAAGTTTGACAGTCTTAGAAGAAATTATTGAGAGAGACAATCAGAAGCTATATAGCTTCTCTATTATCTTGAATGAAACAACCAATGAAAAAAATACTACAATTTGATTGGAAATCACCTTCAAACAAATGGCTTCCTCAAATATGTCCTAATGATTCAAAGTTGGTAGATCTCAACTATACTTTTTAAGTAAATGGAACATATCACAAACCTTGCAAACTGCACAATCTTGGGCTTAATGAGGAATTGATTGAATAAGCCATTAAACAGAAATGTTCTAAAAATGGAAATCTTTTCTAAACGGTGGTCCAAAACAATTTTTTATAGCATTGAATCAAAAGGTTGGTTGCTATTGCTAGTTGGTCCCTTGTTGTTGAAGGAACACAACTAAATAACGAAAATCGTATAAAAATATCAACAAGCCAACCATTATCATTTAAGCCTTATCTCATCAATGGGAGTTTCTTGATGGAGTCCAAATTTTTATTTAAATATGAATAGAACTCATAGTGAAGAGTAGGAAATCCTAATATGCAACTTCTTATTTCATATAACCCTCCATTATCTAAGCTTGGGACCATTATATTTTGATTAAGCAGACATGGGGAGAATGATGATGGACTCTTCAGGGAGAAAGAAACTAATTTAATTTGACACCAATCGATAAGTCCTAACTAAAAAAATAAAAAAGAACAGAGAGCCGCACCTTTAAAATCTACAAGACTTAAAATTTCAGCACCTGTACTTTTCCCATTCCCTTGTGTTAATTAGCTTTCTCTTAATTTCATAGAATGCCAACTACAACGACGAGGGATCTCTGAATCCGCAGTCTTTATGTGGTGCTTCAATTACGCAGTGTTTTATATAAACTTTCATCAATAGTTGTTTTATTCATAGACATCACCCACAAACATGTTTCTCTATTTCAAGATTCTCAAAAAGAAAAAAATAGAAGCAGTGTATAAGGGTTGTCTGTATGTACAAAAATTTGTGAGCCCTAAGAATATTTCAGCAGAATAGAAACCAATCCAAGGTGTTACAGATTCCGAGTACTGAATGATATAGGATATTTTTTTCCCAAAATGACTACCTAATTATACTCTAAACAATTATTATGCCATTTGAGATGGTTTGACATTTTGGGCATGTACATTGAAAGTCTGAATTAGCTCTTCTACCACATCTCAAAAGGCTATGGCAGGGATGAGGAGAGAATGCTAGACCAACAAACCCCATAGAAAACATGGTAATGGGGTCAATTGAATCATACGTCAAGCAATATGGATAAAATTTACAAGACCACTATTGAAAGAAAAAGGAAGAAAACTAAATCCAAAGATATAGAAATCACATTTTGAGCTTATCAAAAGAAGAGCATAAAAGAAAAGGAATGTCAAGTATTTGATTATAATATAGCACTTAATATAAAAAACTACAATCAAACTATTAGTTAGAAAAGAACAAACTCAATTGAAGAATACCATCGAAAAAATAAAAATAAAAATAATCACAAAGAGAATCATAAGCCCGATTTTTTTGGTAGAAACTGAGATGCATTAGCAAAAAAAGAACTACAAAAATTTATATTTTTAATCTTATTCTTTCTCCATTTAAAGATAGAATATTTTAATATAGACTGGATTATAATATTTATTTTTCTTGGAGGAAATGAGTGAAGTTTGTTCTTTGCAAGGCAGTAATGGAACTCAACTGAAAATATTCCCTTTCAATTAAAAAATCAAATATAGTTTTGGTGTTGTTACACTTTAGAAGCAAATCAAAGGAAAAATAAAAAATAAAAATATATAGCATATCTCAAGTGATTTGACTTGATTCCTTATATACAATACAATTTAAGCACTTTGGTAATCTGAATTTTATTTTTTAGGTAGAGACAATGGTTTTTTTTTTTTTTGGTCATTTAAGCTTCCTAACATTAAACATAGTAAGAGAGAAGGTGCTACACTTCTAAGAGAGGGGTAAAACCTTTGAATTAATCATGACATTAACATTCAATTTCAATTAGACCTTTAATGAAACACTTCATGCTCAACTTATGATTTGTAAAAGAAGGAAAAAAAAAAAACCCAAGTCATTAAGATTGGACTTTTATAAATTTGTGATCGAACACTTCAACGTCAACCTAAGATTTGTAAAAAGAACCAAAAAAAAAAAAAAAAAAAAAAAAAAAAAAAAAAAAAAAAACATTATGAACATAGTATACTGCTCCAACAATGAAAAAGGAAAAATTTTTTGAAAGAAAAATACATACAAAGAGTGGAAGCTTAACCTAAAAATTGTGAGAAAGGAAGGGGAGGTATTTATGGATGGGAAGGCATTGTAAAGCGAGTTGAGAGAGGGATTGATGAGATGGCCGTTGTTGTTCCTTCGTAGGGGAGGGAGGGAGAGACAAAGAGGAAGAGGGGCCCTAAGTATAGATACATACTACTGGACACAAAGGATTAGCACAATAACCTCAAACAAAGGCATTACCAACCAGTAGTTTGGTATAATATAAGTTATGTATTCATTACCAGTAGTTTGATTGCCAACCAGGACATCTCCCATATCAAATCTGATTCCACTTTCTTGCTTCTTGATACCACTTAATTGTACTTCACTTTTCACAAAATTACAATAATTAAGAACAAGTTCATATCATAATATATAATGGGAAGTGCTCCTATGAGAGACACTCTCACCAACTTTATGAGAGATGGGTGGGGCCCCTCACTTCCATATCCACTCTCACCAACTTAAATGCAGGGCCCCCACCCATCTCTCACCAAGTTGGTGAGAGTATCTCTCATAGGAGCACTTCCCATATATAATTTGATTTAGATAAAAAAAAATACGATAAAATAAATGGAATGATAGATTGTCCAAAATATACCTTTTAATGTATCCTCTTATAACATTTGCACATATTTATGTTAAGCTGGGGTTTGGATTGGGCTTGTGTTCGAGGAAATTCTTCATCAATATGCATAGGGCTTGTTATTGTTTTAGTTTAATCACAACTCTCAATGTACAATCTTACCCAAACAAATATACCTTCTATTCCTATCAACAAAAAATTTTGCCTATTTTAGAGCTAGAAATGAAACAAAGACATTGCCTACAGCATAATATGTTGACTTATAATCCAATACCCAATACATAGAAATAAAAAAAAAAATTAGAAATCAATTTTCTTTATTGGCTCAGGTTGCAAAACACCTACCACTTAAAAACAAACCAATATATATTCATATAGATCTAATATTCAGCTTCTCTGTAGTTATACTTACAAATAAATTTTTTTGGGTTGACTCAGGATTGTAGAAGACGATCACAACCCAAAAAGAGATATGTTTTCACACACTTATGAACAAACAACAATTTTTGGCCAAACACATTCAAACCCAAGTGGTAAATCCTGCGATGTGAAAAAAAAAAAGCAAAACATTTCTTGAGTTCTACCACGCCAAACAGTTAAAATTGAACATTTCCCATGTTCTACCACACCCAACAGTTAAAATTGAAATAAATTTACATTTTTTTAACCCAATTAGACTACTTACCAGTAAGTATTTGCTCTAGTAGAGTAGGAGTAATGGCATTAGGTAGGATTGTGAGCTTCAGGGGTCCAATCTTCATGCTTACAAAGCGAAATGAAGAAGCTGAAATAAATTGGCAAGGGTAACATGTACCTCATTTTTAACACCAACTAAACGATTGAAGATAGAGACCGAGCCCAATAATAATAGCCACCTTTACCAAACCATAACCTTCACCACCCCCTGGCATTCCTCCAACTTTATTGAAATCCATACTAAGAAAATGAAAATGTACTAATAGAACAAATTTCACTATATAACAAATTACAACTGGAGGAAAAATTTTCACCAAGAAAAAAAGAAAAAAAAATGCTGAGAACAAATCAGAAAGAGGAATTCGTTACCTCGCACGTCTTACAAATAAGGAACGAGAGAAGGCCAGGAGAAGATTTGGGGGCTCAGTGTGATCGTTGGTAAAACCACAAATTAATAGAAATCAAAGAGGGATTTTCGAAAACCCTCAATTTCTCGTTTCTTATTTCAGCAAGAGGAAAAGTTGATGCTGTCCTTTTCGTTGGGCATTTCATTTAAGCAAGAGGGAAATCAAAAGGAAGAGCGGAAGAGGTGACAAGGTGAGACTCCATTTCTTGCGTGACAGATGACAGATGTGTATGAAGAAGAATCGATAGAAGAAACGAATTGATGGGCATTTTTCAGAAAGAGGGAAAGCAAAAGGAAGAGCGGAAAATGTCACGAGGTGAGACTGGCATTTGTTGCGTGACAGGTGTGTAGGAGGAAGAATCGAGAGGAGAAAGGAAGGAAGCCCTAAATCTAAGTGGGCCCACCAGGGAGGATGGAGCATCCAGAGACATGGAAAGGACAAAACGAAAAGAGTCAACGAAAAGCAGGTAAAACTGCTGCTTTTATATTGGGGTATGGATATAGATGAGTTGGGCTTGGATGCAGCGGCGCTGCAGGCTTCTACTATGCAGCTCCTTCCTCTACCAATTAAAGTGTGCCACATCAATGTGAAGAGATGAATTCCAAGAACAGCATTTTCCTACTTATACTCAACGCATGCATACTTTTTCTATCCAGAAATGCCCTTACTAATTTCTTATTAAAACCATTTCCAATACAACCCTTTACAAACTCTCAACTCATGATATAAAAGGTGGGTCCCATTTATTATAATTCCTAAAATATAATACCATATGATAATTTCCAAAGGTGGATCCATGATAGAATTTCTCACAGTGAGACCCAAATTCATATTAAAAAAGGAGTCATACCTTTTAATTTTTGTATTCAAGGTGGGCCTCATTCTTTCTTTTCTCCCTCTTCTCCCTTTCCCTTTTCTCTTTTCCTCTCCATCCGAAAAGCCACAGAGAGAGAGAGAGAGAGAGAGAGAGAATATTTATTCCTTTTCTTCATAGACTCTAACCGCTGACTTCAGAACTTTTTTAGTAACACAAGGAAGTTGGCTGCTGGCCATATTCTTTATCAGTGCCAAAAAAATTTTTTGGTGGGGCCATCGGTTGGAGGCCATGGTTACAAGGCACCAGGACCAACTTGGTGCAGGAGAATAGGGGCAGCAGATAAATACATTAGGTTTCTAGATTATAAGTGTACCAGATTTCATTTTTAATCACTGTATGACCTAACTCTTAAACAAGGCAATGCTGCTATTGATGGGTCAATAAAGTGTGAACCACCTGTTCTATTTAATTTTTTTTTTAGGGCCAATATGACCAATCTATTCCACTGATATTGCTTGTTTGGTAATTGCTTTAGCTACCAACATGAATGCGTGGAGGAGTGGTTGGCCTTCTTAATTTTCCAAAGGACAGGTATGTGAGACCCCACCCTTGGTGGGCCCTCATTTTGAATTTCAATATTATTAATTATAGTAATAGTAGTATATTTGTACTAATTAATAGGGATTAGTTAGGGTAGATAATATTTCTCTTAAGTCTTGCCTATTTTTTAGGAATTAGGCCTATTGCGTATTTTATAGAATCTATAGGGTGTCTTTTATAATTTTTATAAGGTTCTAGATGTTTAAGGCCCTTACTAGTAAATAGGGTTTTATAGGAGGGGTATTCTACTTGAGAACATTCTAGAACCTCAACAAAAGACCTTTTTTGCCCATGTCTTTATCCTCATTCCCATTTAAACTAGAATACCCTTTTGGTAATTATCCAAACCCTAGCCTATATAAACGCATTGGGAATGAAACCCTAAATCTAGTTTCATTTATCTCTCATTTAAGATCATGAGCATCCTCAAACTAATCTAAACAAATTTTGATTTAAATATATATAGATATTATCTTTTCACAAAAAAATGCAGAAATTAATTAACTGGATGAAAATCTGTTTGTGACTTCACATAAGCTGATTAACCAGTATTTTTAGATTAATAAAGGTGTAAACATATGGTAAGTGGTTACTTGTAACTGTTAAAAAATATAGATGTTCATCTGTAAGATTCTTTTCTTATTAAATAGGGTGGTTGTAGTTGAAAGAGAAAGCTCCCAAGTCCTTGTTTAATCCCATTTATGACTTCGATTATTAAATCAAGTCTTCTCCAAACAATTACTCATTTAATAATGCAAGCTGTAACATAAAGAAATTTGAAAATCTGTTTGCTGCACACACTTAAACTTAAATATTCAAGCTAGAGCCCCCCACACAGAAGAACCATACGACTTATTTTTTGGGCCCATCCGTCTCACATATGATTAACTTGCCCCCTCAGATCACCAATGATTAGCATTGCCAAGGGTCAGGGCTTAATCCGAACTGCCCCTATCTGAACCGATCTGTGATAGGTTCATAATCAGAAATAACAAACCCTTCTCACTTCAAATCCTTCATATGTTGGTCATACTCAATGGGATTAATTGTTGGATTTTCTTCTTATGAAGTTCCCCTGAGATGAAACAACAAAAGTCTTTGGATGATATTATTTAATAAAGGCATTAGGGGGTCGCCTTGGGTTACTGGGATAGAGTAAAACACAGCTATTTGGTAAAACCAACAAAGCTTCAGTCCTTCAAGGTTCAGAAATCTCGACCTTTTTTTTTTTTTTTTTTTTTTTTGTTAACCCAGCCATGGGGGCTGGGGCCCATTCAGGGGCGGACCTAAGATATTCGTTTTGGTAGGGCTAAACTTTGGCCGCCTTTGTTAAACATTTTTTTTACATTAACAATAGCAAAAGAGAAAATGTATTGCATTTCAATTAACATACATTTCTCTCATTAAAATGTCATGCACTTACTTTAGCTGTGAAAATAATTCCTTATAGTCGGTCATCTATCCAAATTACATATGAACCCAAAGGCATTTTAAAAGGCAAGAGATAAGTAAGAAACAACTGTGCAGTTGTTTCTTTAAAAAAATAAAGATTTTTCGTTCTATATTTCTGATGCCAACAAATTAAGATTTTGAGATTCCTTTCAGAGAAACCTCGGAATATTTATTTATACATATCAAACATGTTTTTCACATACTCATCTCATGGGAAACATCCAAATGACACGATGCCAAATGCACCCTCAATTACAATCACGCACTACTCTAGTTCATAAATCCATTAATGAGACCCATCTAAGAGATTGATTAAGTTGGGCTTAAGGAAAAACTTTTAATGTATTTTTTAGAGAATATTTTAAAGAAGGTTGTATATGAAAATGATGGGTTTATCTTAGATTATTATTAGATTAAATTTTGGTAATATTAGGGAAGTTTTATTATGTGATTAGGTTTCATATTCAAGCTACCGTTATCAATTGATTTCTTTTGGTAAAGTGTTATCATTTGATTTGGTTTCTATTTAGGGGTGTGATTGGATTTTCTATTTAGAGTGATTATATGAATCAAGGTAGTTGGTCGACCTTCAAATGAATCACCTGTAAAAAATATGAAAATTTACTTAATTTGGTTACGTTATAATGAGTGGATATGTCGCGAGAACATCATACTTACTCCTGTAAACCCCGAATTAACTTAAGTTAAGACGAGATCCACAAGGGATCAATCACACGAAATGTACATTTTGCGGAACATATTATACACACACACACACAGACTAAACAGTTAACTGAATAATTACTTTACATCAAAAGTAAAGTCCAATATACACAATCCATTTCTATTGAGTCAACAACTGCATATTCAAATACAATGCAAGTGACATCTATTTACTATCCAAAATGAATATATATACAAAAGAGTTTATCAAAATATCTTCAAAATATTCTATCCATTCGCACTCAGATTACGTCCATTCGA
The DNA here is from genome assembly GCA_028538565.1 of Umbellularia californica. Taxonomy (NCBI): domain Eukaryota; kingdom Viridiplantae; phylum Streptophyta; class Magnoliopsida; order Laurales; family Lauraceae; genus Umbellularia; species Umbellularia californica. The sequence goes on along the minus strand of JAPQWN010000010.1, from coordinate 37,308,314 downwards.
TTAGACCTCCTGGAGGTATCGGCTGGGCCTCTTCCGCTCGCGGCATGGCCTCTGCATAACCGGCACGGGCAACTGGGCCTGTAATGTACATCAGTAACACCTTGAACACAACAGTTCAACAATGTGTATACAGATATATGATAGAACATGTTAATTCTACCAATTCATTAATTTAACAATTCTAAACAACCAAATTTGTAATAGTATCCTGTACAATGGAATAAAGTAAAGACAATTACTAAATTGGCAACTACTGTAGCATTGGTTCCAAAGGAAGCAGTCAGTCATTTCATATTTATTCAACTCACTTATTCACATTCATTTCATTGATTACATTGAGCAATCTTATTAGGTGGCTTATCAATAGGACTCTTCAGTCCAACGTGTTGCTTTTCATTACATGACTTATCACTGAGAGACTTGTCAGTCCAATGTTGTTAAGTGGCTTATCATTTCAATGACTTTTCAATCTTTACTGTGTGGGATCTGCTAGTGTCTTAATCAGAGATCGCTGGTATCACCACGGAGTTCTGGAACACCCCATTCATCTATTGCAGTAGGATTGTTCATAATTCATTGTTCCTTTCAGTAACTGTACTTAGTCAGTGTTACATTTAGTAATTATCCATTATTCAATTATTAGTTCAGTGCAGCTCTTTGACAAGCTTCAAAAACCACTATGTAGTGCCAGACTCATAATTCAAATCAAATTAGCCATTCCACTCAATCCTATTCTAATTCTAATAATTATCCAAACCAAACAATGAGTGAAATGCTCGTTATCAATGTACATGTTACTGTAGATGACATTACTTTAGTTAAATTTGTACATTAAGATAACCTTAGCTAATACTTATGAAGGTTTAGATACCACTAATACTAGCCTGAATGATTAGGCTTTTAATTCAGAAAAATCAGAATTCAATCTAATATTTTTACTCAATTCAATCACCTTGGCGATTACCTGTCGGTTAGCCGAATTCTGAATGACGGCTAACCAAATTACATTCGGTCTGCTTTCCAAAACCCTGCAATTCCTGATGCATTTTCCAAACTCAGTCACTACGTCGGTCACCCACTTGGCTAACAGAATTCTTAAATTCGGCTAGCCGAATATATTTCGGCTACCCTACGATTAACTTTCTAGAAGCTTGTCTTCTGATAGGAATTCCTGACCCAGTTTCGGTTACCTTGCGGTCACCCTTCGGCTAGCCGAATTCACCATTTCGGCTAATCGAAATTCGTCGGTCAGCTTACGGTCTGCTTTTCAAAGGCTGACAGTTTCTGTGAACCTCGACCCAGATGGGTCGGTCAGCAGTTCGGCCAGAACCTCATTCCAGTGCTTCAGAATTTCTGACGCAAATTTTGGAGATTGAACTCCTTGAGTTCCTACAAGTCCTATAACATCATAAACCATTAAAAATGTATATACTTGTCTCAATTAAAGATCGAATCGACAAAACCCCTTTTGCTTAGCTTGGATTGAGATGGAAACTTCTCAACTTGAAGCTTTATCTCTAAGAAAACTCAAAAATAAGATGAAGAGGATGAAGTCCTCTTCAAAACCTCCCTCAAGCTCCACTCTTGATCCTTGACGAAGAAAAACGAAAGGAAAAAGGGAAGAAGAAAGAGTCTAGGGTTTCTATTGAGTTGGAAGGAGTGAATGAGCTCATTGAAGCTCATCTTGAGGTTATATAAGCCCAATTTTGTATTTTTTTTTTTACTAAATGGCAAATTGAATTGAGGAGAAGGAAAAGGCCAAAGGCCCCCAAATTACAAACAGAGAGCCACTAAGGGAGACAAACACTCCCAGCAGCAAACCAGCCAAAAGAAAACAGAGAAAGGAAGAAAGCAGAAAACAAACAAGCCTCCAGAAAGGGAAAAGAAACAAAGGGGGAGGAGAGACTCGATGCCCAACAGCCACAGCCAGCTGCCGAGCAACTCTGCTTCAAAAGGAAGAGAAGAAACAGAGGAGCAGAGAAGAAAACCAGCAGAGAAACAAACGAAAGCACTACCCAGAACAAAGCAGGAAGCTCCAAAACAGCACAGCCCACCGCAGAACAATACACTACTGCAGAACAGCAGCACAACTCTCAGAGCAAATCCCTGCACCAACACAGCAGCAAGGCAGAACTCCTCCGACCGCAGAAACAGAAGGGAAGAAGAACCTCCAAAACCACAGCACAGAAGCAAGGGAAAACAACCGGAGAACCACTGGAGACCACAGCAGACTTCTCAGCAGAAGAGAAGAAGACACCAGCAGCAACTAAAAACAGAGCAGCAGAAGAAGCACTAAGAAAACCGAGCAGCGGTAGAAAGGCAATAGCACCTCAACAACATAGCACGCAGCAACAGACACTCTGCCGGCAACAAAGCAGGAAGCCACCGCTGCAACAAACACTCTGCCGGCAACAACGATGGAAGCAACAGAACCCTGCAACAGACTACACAGCTAGCAACTAAGCCGGAAGGCCAATCAATCCACACAAGCCAACAGACCAAAGCTTAAAGCAGGCCCAAGCCACACAGCACTGGATGATGAAGGGGAGAAGCAGGCTCCTGCAGAGAGCTTACCAGCTCTCTCATCCGGTCACAGAAGAAGGACTGAGCTTTAGCCAAGGAGAGCTTTAGCCAAGGACGATGCGAAGCCCAATTTTGTATTTAAGTCCACTACTTCCTCTCATTTACAATTCGAGTCAAATGAGGGGTCATTTGATCTGTTTCTCGTCGAACGACTTCGAGTCTTTTATGAAAGTTAACGTACTTGTTGAGATACGCGTGTTGGTATCAAGAGTTTCCGTATTCGACAAAATAAGCGGAGATTCGTATTTACGAAAAAGTCCTCGTTCTCTTAGCTTAAGCCTAAAATCCATTCAATTCATTCAATCTCCTTTATTAACATTCCGTTAAGCCTATATCATTCAATTTAGACTAATCCAATTCCATTTGGCCACAAACCATCATTAACTTAATTGAGTATAATTAATTAGCCTAAACTTTCAATTAAGTAGAGTTAATCTTGATTAACTCGGGACGAGGGCTAACAGGATATGAAACTTAATTTGGTTACATTATAATGAGTGGACCTATTCCGATTAGAATGAAACTTGGTGTAAAGTAAATAGAAGGAAGCAAATTTATTTTAAAAAAATTTGATTACAGTTGGGAGCTCAATATTGATGGCTCGACATAGAAGGTGGGCTTACCCTAGTGTGGTAATATTCCTATTATAATACTCTTTGCTTCTCGACCTCCCATTGAAATCCTTAACTTAGTGAGAATATTCCTCAACGTGTAACATGTCAGGGTAGAGTGTAACTTTAACAAATTCATCACATGATACTACATCACACATTGCTAAGAAGCCTACAAAGGAGCCTATAAAATGCCAGCCATGTTAAGCCCCTCACCCACAGCTTGCTTTAAGATATACCGTTTCTTTCCCATCGTTTTTGCTTTATCTTCTTCTTCCAAAGGTTAACAATTATGTCTGTTGTATTGAGCTCTAGCCTTTCAGATGCTCCAAACAAACACCGTCCTGAAGGAAATAAAACTTCTGAGTTAATTCGTAGATCAGTGAATTATGTTCCGGGGATATGGGGTGATCTCTTTGTGGCATCCTCTCCAGATAATTTGGTATGAATGACTGTTGCATGGTTAAATATTCCACTATATATATCGCTCTTGATTTTGATTGAAGTGAAGTTTGAGAATATTGTGAATGTATGTAGTCGGAGGGCATCCAAACTGAATGGTTTGGATCGAGCCTCACATGACTCAAGTGAAATCAACCTAATGGCAACTCCCATGCATACCTTGGCATGTATCATTTCATAGAAATATATTTGATCACCCATCCAAGCTAAAATCCATTATGGTATATGGGCATCTAGTCTAAGATCCACTGAGGATTTTTTTTTTTTTTTTAAACCGTAACAAAACTTTATCAAAAAGAGAAAACAAGTACAAAGCAGAAAATTAAAATAAAAGAGAGAAAAGTTAAAAGAGATGGTACACTAGTATTATACCAATCCCAACCCAATTATATAATCACACTTACCCATTTAGTAAGTATTAATTCCCAACAACAATGGTCCACCGAACTCAAGTAAATTTGGGGTCCATTGACTGGCCCACTTAAACCAAACTGGTATAAGTTAGGTGAGAATTGTATGATCCTTGAGAAGAGTTATAATAAGCCTAATAGCTAATATTCCCGTTTCCCTATCCTAAAGAAAAAGTGTACGTGCAAGTGTGCTTGAGAAGAATTATAAGCCTAATTGCATTTTTTTCTTTATCTATCGATGTCCATGAATTTTATTTATTTTTGGTATAAAATTGGAGTCCATGACTTGTTGATGCAGAAACCTGATGCACAAACTCAACAAAGAGCTAATGAGTTGAAGGAAGAAGTGAGGAGAATGCTGACGAATGTAGACGATCATGTGCAAGAACTGAATTTGATCGACACTGTCCAACGTCTAGGAGTGGCCTACCACTTTGAAGAAGAGATTGCACAAGCTCTACTCCGGATGTACAAATCGGGGAGGGATTATAGTGATGATTTGCATGCAGTTGCGCTCCAATTTCGACTTTTGAGGCAAGAAGGTTACAATGTGTCACCCGGTAAGTACTTTTTTCCTCCATTCTTTTCATGAGTTAGATCCTCTCCCTTTTACAACAGGAGGCTCTCTTTAAATTATTGGACTAGGACATGTGGAGAGTCTATGTGGCTTGGTGGCCTTACGAGAAATAAGAGAGCTTTGAGTATTAGCCATCCATACAAAGATTTGTAATCTATTAGATAATGTTGCTAGTTGTTTAATCTAAAACTATAAATACATAGTTAACTGATAACATGGTTAGGCGTGGCAATATCTAATCCATTTTCTGGTGGCTTTAGAATCAAGATCTTATGTAAAACACAACATCAAATGGATGGTAGATTATTTCATGAATAGCTAATTCTCAAAGGGCTCATATATTTGATGTAGCCTATTAACACTAATATTAACCGCATAAACTCTATCTATAAGAGAGAGAGAGAGAGAGAGAGAGAGAGAGAGGGTCTCGCTAATTCTCTCTTGGAAATTGACATTTTCATATCTACTAGCGGATGGAGAGCTTCCGGTCGCACAAAATTGACCTTTTCCATACATTAACCTGCAGTGACAGGACCCGACCCAGTGACCCAGCACTCATGCGACCACAATTGACTTGCCCACGTGACTCACACAAAATAAATTTGGTGGTTGGCCGAGAAATTTCAGTTAGTGCCATCTAACCTGCCTAACCCTCCTCCTTCCGTGTAGATAAACTGAATTGAGGTATGCCTACAATTTTAGTGGAGCAGGTTTGAGCTTCATTTTTCTTGGCACTAATATGTATGTCTGACCATCAAATATTTTTTGTGGACCCACGTTATTTTTTTTGGTGCCCAGGCCGTGACCTAAGAGAGCCTACATATGTGGGAAGAGGAATTCAAGCCAACACAAGTGGGAAGGAGAGCCCACACACATGGGCCCATAATAGTTAATTCATGAACATTGGCCAGATAAAATAACACAAAAAAGACCACTTATAAAAGGGTGAGACAATTCAAGTCAAATTGACTCATGTCAGGTGTGATCGGAGAATAACAGGCTTGATATGAGAATTGGGCCTTAACCCATCTTCCTGCTCTACCTGACCCATCAGCTCCGTGAGCTTTACCTGAAAGGAAGGTTATTTGGAAAGGACTCTATATTTTTCTAAAAAGTTCTAAGCAAATTAACTACCTTTGGCAAAATATTATAGAAATAAAAATTTCTTATTCAATTTATTAATGAAAGTTCTATTCATAAAGAATTTTTGGACCAACGATATAAGGTCCGAACCTACCACATTCCACATATGTCAACAGAATTTTGCCTAAAAATCTTCCGGTCTAGGTGATCTAAAGATTCCTAATTGAAACAAAGAAGGCATTTTTAACTTCCTCATCCATCGATCTTGATGTGTGTATTTACTTGTTGAATCAACCTGGATGCTCTTTGTGGGTTGCATCATATGCTGCTTTATTGATTAATCCATTTTACGTTCATTTCCAAATCAAATAATTTATTGAGTTTCTTCAACATTGTGTACTAGATGTGTTCATGAAGTTTAAAGATGAAGAAGGAAGATTCAAGAGAACTCTAGCTGGTGACACAAGAAGTTTGCTTAGTTTATATGAAGCAGCACATATGGGAACTCATGGAGAAAACATATTAGATGAAGCCATTGCTTTTACAAGAGAGCATCTTAACTCTGCACTCCCTTGTCTTAACCCACCATTTTCAACCCTGGTTGAGCTCGCACTTGAGCTACCTCTTCGTAAGTGCATAGAAAGGTTACAGACAAGTTATTACATCTCGATCTACCAAGAAGACAAGGACCGAAGCGATATCCTACTAGAGTTTGCAAAGAGAGATTTCAATCTTTTGCAACTTTTTCATCAAGAAGAGCTAAGAGAAGTCTCAATGTAAGTTTTATGAGGTTCACACATTAATCAATAGAGATATGAATTTCATTAGGTGTGAAAAATTGATTAATTTGAATATCAAATAGAAAAACTATGAATCACTTTATTACTTGTCATGGAAATCTTGATTTGGGTCTGCAAGATATATGACATGAATATTTTGATTTTTCTTCTAAAGGTGGTGGAAGCGTTGGGATTTTGCTGCAAAGCTGCCATTCACCAGAGATAGAGTGGTAGAGTGCTACTTTTGGATATTAGGAGTGTATTTTGAACCACAATACTCTCGAGCTAGAAAGTTGATGACTAAAATTATATCATTAACATCAATCATGGATGACATCTACGACGTGCATGGTACGCTAGAGGAACTTGAACCATACACAGATGCAATCCAAAGGTTTGTTATATTAAATCTCTATCCTTTTTGTGTTCCTTATAAAATATCAGATGTTTTTTGGGATCCTAAAAATATTACATTGATGAGATTAATAGACACATTCTACCTTTAAATTTAGGTGGGATCGAAGCGTCATCGATCAGTTTCCTGACTACATGAAGCTACATTTTTCCGCACTCTTAGACACTTTTGACAAATTTGAAGAAGAGTTGGCTCAAGAAGGGAAATCCTACCGTATACCCTACTTAAAAAAAGTGGTACATTAAACAATTATACTTCTTTAATTTCTCTCACCCATGAAAGAGACGTGATATTCATAATGAGTTATTGTTTTCTAATGCATTAGGATGAGTTATATCTAAATCATGTATTCAATAATGACTCTTATTGGAATGAAGTTTTATGTAATGTTAGAATATGAAGAGAGGGATTTTGAATTGTTTGTATTCCAAATGTTAGCCCCACTTATGGATTGGCATAGTGATGGAGAAAAACTGGCCTTCGGAGTGAAATACAAAATATAGATTATCAAACTGAATTTTTTTTTTTTTTTTGGGTTCGTTAAAGATTCTGGAAAAGATTAATAAACCTTCCAAACAATCACTTGAAATTAAGAATTTTGAGATTTCTTTTTTCAAATGTTCCACTGATGAAGCACAATATTAATTCATGAATCAAGGAAGACCATGAGATTTTGGGGCTCACTAACTTAAGAACTCAAGTAAATAACCGAATTGACACTCATTTGAACCCTATCAATTGTTGAATTCTGGTCTTATGAAATTTTGTTCACTTTCCCAATTTTGATTTTTGAACCTTATTTTCTTCAAAATCTGAAATCAAATCAAGCTTATTTTTAAAGTTTCAGTTCCCCTCTCCCCATTTGAATGATCTTTGAGGAGGATGTTGAGGTCAACGTCCACTCTCGCTCTTGAGCGGTCATAATTATGGTTTAGTCCTAGCCCTCGCCATAAAACTATTGTTATACGGTTTCCTATCACTAATTGTGGGAAAATTGGTAGCTCTATGGGGTGTAAGATCCTACAAATGGTATCAGAGCCTGGTAATTTGGGCGTTTTGTGAGTTCGCAGCAGGAGTCGTGGAGGGTGTGTCGTTGATGGAGAGATTGTTGAGGTCAACGTCTACCCTCGCTCTTGAACGATCATAATAATGGTCGAACCCTCGCCCTTACCATAAAACTATTGTTGTGTCATTTCCTATCACCAATTGGTTTTGGACTTGCCTTAAAGAAAAAAAAAAGACATTTTTAAACATCATTATGTGTGGCTTTTTGCATGACTGAAATAGTTTGTTTCCTTCCTTTTGTTTGTGTAGTTCAAGGAAGTCTCAAAAGGCTACTTGATTGAAGAGCAATGGTCAAACTCAGGTCATGTACCAACACTAGAAGAATATATGACCAATGCCTTGATTACTAGTGCATACCCTATGCTTTCTGTGGCTTCATATGTTGGCATGGGAGATGTTGCAACCAAGGAAGCCTTTGACTGGGGAGTAAACATGCCTAAGCTCATTGAAGCTGCTTCTGTAATTTGCAGACTCAAGGATGACATCACATCAAACCAGGTCTATTTTTTTAAACCATTTTTCAATGGACCCCACGATGTTTGTTTACATATGAGGTAAAGTAAAGGGGAAGTAAATATTACATCATGGTAAAGGTGATATAACGTATGCAACAAGGTAAAGTGAAAGATGGAGACTTTGTGGTAAACTAGGTGTTTTTTTGTATTTAGTTTACTTTAGCACATTTTATCTATTTTTTATGAGGTAAAGAGAAATTGGCCTGTGGTAAAATTTATGGTAACAAAAACGGGTGGTAGACCTTATTTTCTCACTCTACTTTTTCATCCAAACATGATAAAGGGAGAATATTTGACCATTGGAGTTACTTTATTTTTACCTTAACTTTACCACTTGCCGAACAAACATTTGGATTTACATCATTATTCATCATTATCCTCACCTTTGGTTTATGAAATGTGAAGCTTGAACAAGAGAGAGGGCATGTGGCGCCAATTATCTACATGAATGAGAATGGGAGCACATATGAAGAGGCATGTGAAAAGTTTGAAAGGATGGTTGCGGATGCATGGAAAGACATAAACAAGGAATGCCTGAAGCCCACTCCAGCTCCTATGCCTATCCTCATGCGAACTGTAAATCTCACACGTGTAATGGAAGTGCTGTATCAACATAGAGATGGATACGCCAATCCCGCATATGAGACCGAAGAACGTATCTTGTTAGTTCTTGTTAATCCCATTCCAGTTTAAGAACTATAAGTGTATTACTTGGAGCATGTATGTGGTTGTGTTGAAGAAGGTAGTATATTAATTTGTCCCTGTTTCCACCAGTATAAAATATGTTGAAGAAAAATTATTAATACAATAAATTGAGGAGTGTTTATGATGATAAAATAAAATTTGCAAAGGCCTCTCTACACTGAATGTCTTTCCAATATCATCTTACCCTTACCTCGTCCGTGGGGGGTAAACTAAATGTATTTTACTTCAGAAAAAAAAGAAGGGAGAAGAAGAAGCTTTTTTTAATTTTTATGTTTTGTAAGATTTAAAATAACATTTCCTATCTTTCTAAATTTGGTGGATGAAAGTTTGATTAATTCCCATTTTTCTCTCACTAGGAAAGCTCCATTGAAACTCGAAGTTCTCCAGAAACATCCCTAGTTATCCTTGATTACATGATGGATTTCATCTAGGACCAGAAATGGTCTTCATCAAAAGAGGCAAAAACACTTTTATTTTTCATTTTTCTGACCGGAACTAGCTACTACTTTGCCAAAACTTTTCTATGGATTATAAAGTGGCTGGTAGGAAGTTAGAAGCCACTGCAGCAAAATGTTAATTTTTCTATTTTACCTTATGGCTTGCTATGACAGCCAGCCATGTTTTATTGGAATCCGGATCCCCCATTTGGACCAATCAGGGGATGACATATGAACTTATTGAGTTTAAAAGCCGATGTTGTCGTTAAAAGCTTGGTTATTGAGTTTAAAAACTGGTGTTGTCTTTAAAACCCAGCTCCGTCTTTTAAGTAAAAAATAATGTATCACCCCCGATTGGTCCAAACAGGAGATCAAGACTAGTTTTATTGTGACCAGCTAGACGAAGTTGTCCTTTATGTGAGTACAAACCTTGTGTTTGCTTATCACCCTGATTGGGTGGGAGGTAGCTTTTCTGCCATTACATTGGTGAGAAAACTAATGCTTCTAAAATTCTTCCTTATCAAAGGGAACCCCTTGTAGTAAAGACCCTGCCCCCTCACAATCGCTAATCCCTTGTGAATTGGCTATTGTCCTGATTTGCCACTAATTTATTGATCATTAAATCAAATTTCATAAGAAAATGTAATTTGAGAATCAAACTTAAAGGTTCACATACAAATCATCAAAAGTTGTGATGATCTGATTGGGATTTTTTTTTTCCTTAAAATCATACCTACTGTGAAACCTTTCTATCAAGTTATCATCCCATCATTGGCAAGTCTAGTTCTTGCCTCTATTTCACTTAAAACAAAGTCAAACTGCTTTTAGCGCGTTTGGTAACGTCTTTGTGCATGTCTATCTCGATTGGTCTTAAGAGATAACAACTCTGTTTGAGAAAGGAGCAAAAATTGTGAGAATAAAAAAAAAGACAAAAATGTTTTAGATGGCTTCTAAATACACTAGGCTTTTTTCCTTCCACACACAGGTGGAAATGTTTTTAAAATGAAATTTCCAAAATACACCTGTCCCTCTCCGTCTCCTTCCCTCTCTCTCCCCTTCCCCTCCACCCACACCCACACCCACACCCACACCCACCGCCAGCCTCCACCCCTCTCCCTCTCTGGTCTCTCTCTTTCTCCCCCTCTCCCACCCCTACAAACTCCACTCCTAGTACCCATTCCCACAAACCCTAACCCTAACCCAAACCTAAACCTCGCCCACAGCCGCTCTGCAGGCAAAACAATCTCACCCTTCCTAACAACGACGATGATGCCAACAGAATCCCCTTCCAATTCCTCTCCTCTTCTTCCATCTCCATCATCACAAGCCCTTGCTATATCATCCTCATCCCTGCGCCGAGTCAAATCGGGAAAAGCAGGTAACCACGCATGAATGTGAGGAAAGGGAGGATCTTTCCCTAATTCAGCAAAACTACGTGACGTCAACGACGACGGAGAAGCCGTTTTGCACCGTGTCAGACCCCATCCCAGACTAGCTCGATTAGTGTTAATTAAGAGAGTGCTTAGTTTTAAGAAGTTTAGTATTCGTGGGATTAGAATAGTGTTTAGTCTTGGTGTTAGTTTTGGAAATCTTGAGAGCGTTTGTTGAGTCAGACACACTCAGGGAGGCCCTGAGTGTACGTGTAAGCATGGGAAGATAATCATAGGTTTCTGTTCTGTTTATGATTTGATTTATCTTGAGTGGTTTTAGTATTTACTTCGATTTTCGTATTTAACCCGTCAGTGTACGAAACCCAGAAATCTGTGTTTTTAATCAAAAGGGTAGGATTTGTCCTTTCCACCCAAATCTGGACACGATTTTCGAAATATTGAAACCATGTCAAAAATATACTTTTTGGAAACTAGATTTTTCATGGATCGTTTTATCCTTCTTCGTTGACCTTGTCTGGGGCCCGTAAGACCTTGTTTTAGCCATTTGAAGTTCCAGACTCCAAGGGACCCCACACCCAAGCCATATCAATCTCTTTTCCCTCTTCACTCTCACTCACTGTGCATTCTCGTGGACTTTCTACCGTGCTAGAGCTTGAGGACTTCTTCTTCCTCTTTTTCTCTCCACCTTCTCCTCCTTGAAGCTCAACCATTTGAACTTGGATAGAAGCTTGGATCTCACCATCGTCGTCCTCACCTTCCAAGCTCTCCGTTGGACCTAATTGTTGGGCGTTTTCAACTCGACTAGCTATCTTTCTTCTCCATTCCTTCTTGTTTGGTCATTTCTAGGTAAGAGCTTCATCAATCTCTTTAATGGAGTTCATTTCTTTTCCTTAAGACCTTGTTTTTCATGTTTACAAACCCGTTTTTTCAAAATGGGTTCCTTTGCTTTCAAATGTTAGGGTTTTGAAGTTCTTTTTTTTTTTTGGGTTTTTGTAGATTTGACTTCATTCTTGAGTAAAGCATTTGAAGAAGGTTTGAATCTCTAAGGCAAGTTATCCTTTTAGTTTCTCTAATGAATGTTTGAGTATGGATTTCATCTTTTGCCCAAATGTGATTTTAGGGTTGTTTTTGTATTCTTATAAAGGTGACGTTTTGTTTTGGAAATCCATTTTTAGCTTGCATTTATGTGTTTTAGCATGATTTGAATGTATTTGATTAGCTCAAGTTTACTTTAGTTGGATTTGTATTATTTTGGAGAAGTCAGTGACAGAGATCGGCAACTGGAGCGACCTGTCCCGAGCTGGCGATCAGCTGGCGGTCACCTCGACGGCTAGCCGGATGGTGATCGGCGACTAACCACCCAGTTGCGGTTAGAAATCTAAAAGGCGGCAAATTCTGGTAGCCCTGGCGGGTAGCCGAAGATTTGACCACGGCTAACCCCAAGGGAACCGTCAGGTAACCGAAAACTCGCTGTTAGAATCCCAGAGTTCTGTAGCAGAATGGGTTCTGACGGTCAGCTAACGGTCAGCTAGCGGCTAACCGCCTTGCACCTCCGCGGCTAGCCGACAGGTGACCGAATATTTTCGGTTACATTTCCAGAATGCTGTTATTTTTCTGTTTGGGACACAGTGGTCAGCTGGCGGTCAGCTGACGGCTAGCCGATCTGCTTTTCTGCGGCTAGCCGACAGGTGACCGCGAGTCAACCGAAATTCAGTTTTTTTGCCCTTTTGTTGGATTTTCCTTGGGAATGAAAACCAGAATATGATTAAGGGCTTTTAGCTTGACATTATGCATTGGGACTTAAAATGTCTCCTAGCTTCGGAAGCACCAAATATATTTAATTGTGACATTTGAGTGTGTAATACATGAGAGTCAAATAAAAGGGGCTTTAATCGTATGCTTGATGAATTTGTTTAGAATTTCAGTCTTGACACAATGACTATCGTTTTGCACCTGTTTTGATTTACAAGCATCAGTCATGTTTTGAGCTGTTTTAAGAACCAATAAGGGGATCACTTCACAAGTTCAATTTTGCTTTGCCCTGTTTTGACAATTGATTTTCCCTATTTTCGATCTGTCTTGTATATGTTCGCCTGGTTTATGCATTCATGACTTATGATGAACACCACTGAGCTTAGACTGCCCTTTCAGTCTGATCAACTGTCTGGGGGTCTTTAAACACTTGGACTTTCTGCAGATTAGTCTATATTATATATACATCATGTTCTATCCGGTAACGCGGCCGGTACCAGGCTACCTTTTATGGTACGGGATCCTGTTTTGCTCTGTTCTGTTTCTGTTTCTGTTCTGCTTTCTCCCTTCATTTCTATATGATGGAGAAAGGATGGGCTCATTGTGGAATTATCAGTGCATGATATTATAAGTATTCTTGTTAGTTCTGCTTATTTGAAATGCATCCTAGTCCTGCAATTGTTTTAAGTTCAGTATATGTTTTTAGAAATATTTCTCTTCTTTCAACAGTTTTATATATATGTATCTAAATTGATTTCTTGCCAAACCGTTGTGTTTGATTCTCGTATTTTTTGTGCTTAGGTGCGGACGCCTTTGCCCCTGAGGAGGAGTGTCAGGAGGAGGCTGTTGAGCCACCCCCAGCTCTTGAGTGGCAGCCCAACGACGTCATCTAGGCGTCGGGAGGGTCCTTGAGACGTGCATCTTTTGGGAAGGATTTTATATTTTGATTCTTTTGGGATTGTATTGGCCTTTATTGGCCTCTTTTGGGTTGTTCTTAAAAATATACTTTTGTTATCTTGAAACTTGAATGTAATTGGGTATTGTCCTGTTTATATTTCCGTCTCTGGAATACATGCTTTGATGATTTTAACCAAGTGTGGTTTCTCTATCTTATGTATTATCTTGACGCGATTTGCTACACGCTTCCGCAACCATTTTTTGAGTGAGTTTGTCCCGTGTCTTCGGGATCCTCACCGCGGGAACCTGTGGGAAGTTGTGATCGGCGTTTTTTCCCTTCGCGGGCCCGGGCCCCCGGTCAGGGGTCGCGACAGAGTGAGACCGGGGAATCCTAGAAGCGAATCGCGGAGGGCTCCGGATCGGAGGAGGGGTTTGGCGATGCGGGAAGCGCTGGGGAAACCGCGGAGGGAGGCGAGGTGTTCGAGGGCGGGGATGAGGTCGAGGAGATTGGGAGATGGGGAGAAAAAGAGTGACCAGAGAGAGGGATAGGGGCAGAGGTGGTGGGTGTGGGCAAATGGGCTAGTGGGGGAAGGGGAGTGGGGTGGTGTGGGTAGTTTGTGGACTTTTGAAAAAAAAAATTTCACGTGTGTGAATGGTAAAAATCCTATTGTTTGTTTCTAAATACACAGCTATTTGAACTTTTCACACACAGGTTCTATCCGCACACTGCATAAAAAAATTTAAAATTCTTACTTTGCTTTCCACACACAAAAAACATACCTAAAATGCCCTATCCCCTTTCTCTCTACGCTCAAATCGTTTGGAGCCTTTCTGCCATTGTTGACGGACGTTTGGAGACTCTCCTGCCATTGTCGATGGATGTTTGGAGCCCTCCTCCTTCCTGCTCCTCCCAATTGGCAATATCCTTTCTCCTCCATTTCTTCTTCCTCCTCTATATCTATCTTGGAAGTTTCTAAAATAGTGATTTCGTGGGATGGTTCTTTGAGTTGTCTAAGGCATTTGCTTCATGTTCAACTTTCTTATATCTGTCTTGACATCTGGTTCTTTGATAGGACATCCGGTTCTTTGAGTTTCTAAAACAGCGATTTTGTGGGATCGATTATTACTAGGCATTTTTATATCTGTCTTAACAGTCGTTGAAAGGAATGTTAAGATTAGAAGTAAAGAGGAAAAGTAGCTCCATCAAACCAAATCTTTCAATCATGTTGATTCATTTCAAACTATGTGAGGTCATTTTCTAAGGCATTTGCTTCCTGCTCAAGAAGGCTTCAAGGAGTTCTTGGGGCTCTTTTCCAAGGAACTAAGATTCATGGAACTACTCCGTTCAGCCTCTCAGGGCTGAACGGAACCACTCTGTTCAACCTCTCATTGCTGAATGGAACCACTCTGTTCAGCCCTAAGATGCTGAACAAACCTAGTACATTCAGCCTCTTGGGGTTGAACAAATCCACTCTATTCAGCACTAGGAGACTGAACAAACCCAGTCTATTCAGCCTCTCAGGGACAAACAGAGTGGATCAGTTTCAACGTGGATTTTTTTTTTTTTTGTATTAAATGTTTAATTTATTGTTCTTAATGGCTGACGCTATATTTCAGATATGGATAGGGGTGATGGACCTAGAGTTTGATCGACAGCTTCTAACAGGAGACGTCTTGCAAGAAGAGTTAATGATGTTCCTGAAGAACCAAATGTCCCGAACTCCCAGATGGAAGAAGGAAATGAGGATGCAGGTTTTAATGAAAGTTCTGCAGAAGAGATGACTGGACCGGTTCCTAGCGGTCCAGCAGACACTTCATTGTTGTCTAGTTTCCTACACTCGTAGCTGCATATATTTGGCAGGATGAGGTTTGTCAGATTGATCATATTAAGATTAATTTTTTTTATTTATTTTTTCAACATATTCTATATGTTAATACAGAACGCCCCACGCTTAGGTGCTTGAGTCATGGTGGAAAAGTAGGTGTGTGGGCATTGAATGTTGAAGGAGTGCAAAATAATAGATTGAAAGAGTTGGTCACCAAATCTGGATTGACTCCACTATTGACCTCATATTACTGATATGTGAATAAAAGTGTTGTGTCAAGTTTTATTGAAAGGTGGCAACTTGAGACAAACATATTTCAATTACGATTTGGAGAGATGCCCATTACGTTGGATGATGTTGCAGTGCCATTCTTCAGATCCTAGTCATAGGCCGGTCTATTTCATATAACGCTAGATTGACATTTGTTGATGCTCAATCATTACTAGTGCCTGCACTGGGAGTTGAACTGGAAGAGGCACATGATGAGCTAGTCTCAGCCTAGGGTCAATCAGTAAGGATGGAATGGCTAAGGAGTAGATTTTCAGACGTTTCTGATGCACATTGGGAGGAGATGATCATGTGTGCAGCCAGAGCTTACTTGTTGTGTTTATTAGGATGTACACTGTTTACTAACAAGAGTGCAGTATGAGTTTCGATCATTTATCTTACACTTTTGACGAACCTGGATATTGTCCGCTCATATGCATGGGGTGCTGCTGCATTGGCATACTTGTATCGCCGGTTAGTATTAGCGAGCTGGTATGGAGTCCGTCAAATTGCTGGCTATTTAACACTACTTGAAGCATGGGTTTATGAGTATTTTGAAGATATTATGTCAAATCCCAACCTCCAATATTCTGAGAGCCAGCCCTGAGCGCACTGTTGGATTCCTCACAGGGAGTCTGGAGAGGCACAATGTCAACCTTGCAGGCATTACAGGGGAAGATTGACATGATGAGCACTGACAGTGTAATAATAGATGTTGTTATTATTCTCACTGTTTTCATATTATGTCAATTAACATGGTATACATTTTTTCATGTTTTCAGGTTACTTGGAATCCATATAATCGTATTAGGCACCACCATCCACCACCATCCATTTCATGAGGTTGCCTTCTATAGTGGGTGCATAAAGTGTATGGATGTCCTTGAGCTGTATCATCCGGATAGGGTATTGAGACAGTTCGGTAGGATTCAGAGTATTCCACCTACACCCTTAGCTCCGATCCGTGCTACATGAGGTCCAACTGCAGCGCAGTACCATATTGCTTATGGTTATTTGTACGTATCAGATTTGGGAGAGGTCGCACAATCATGCGCTCTCTCACTTGGAGCAGGGTCCGCCAGTGAGACATCCAGCTGATTGCGTACCCGGTTACATGGAATAGTACTCACGAGTTACACATATGATGGTACAAAATCTGGCTCATCGCTCTACTATTGTTCCACGTGATCATGATGATTTAGAGTCTTCAGTATCTATCGACTATCAGCTAGTATGGTTAATCCCTCATCTCAATCATTTATGAATGTACACTCATTTCATCAAAATGAATTATTCTTAATTTATTTTCTTTTGACATGTCTAAATGCAGCGGAATGAGAATGCTCTAACTATTGCAGATTCAATCATTCAAAGGGGTTATGGAGAGTGCATTCAGGACCCGAATATGCTCTACACTTCTATTGATCAGATTCGCAGATTGTTGCGGGGAGCTTCTATAGAAGAAGTCCAACGTACCTTTCGGAGCCCCCATTTGACATCAGTTACTTACACACGTAGAACCAATATGGGTAGTAATAGAAATTGAAGGGTTGAAGTATTTTGAAAGATGGATGCATTTTGTAGGGTGGATCTACTTTAATGGGTGGATTCTATTTTGTAAGCAATTGGATGATGAATACCAATCAATTTAATACAGTTTTAATTCTATTGAAATTTCCATGAATGTTGTATGTTTTGACGCTAGTATATCAAAATGAAGATCACCATAACAGTTATGAACATCAATGTCAAGAAGTAAGGTTGCCATTAAAAAAAGATGAGTTTAATACAACATGTCATCATCATACAGGTGGCTACATCATTAACAACAAAAATAAGATCACCCTACAAGTGGCTACATCAGTTTATGAGCTAATAAGGTGATCTCCTCATTCCAACACTATCGTCTCACATGTGGCTATATCAGAAGTGACAATTTCTTTAAAACATTGTATTCGGTAATTGTACGTGGTTTCCCATCCTTGGGCACATGTATAACAAAATGCCGCTACTTGTTTGCAATCACCGGAGTAGGATGACCTGGGACCAAGAATACCTCAAAAAAAAAAAAAAAAAAAAAGAGTTTGTTAGTAAATAACATCATCGTATGAGCTAATAATGTATAATGAAAAAAATTTAGGGGAAATACCTCAACAAAATGATTGTCATTAACAAAACCAATAGCAATCTCCCTGCGAGAGGCATATGGCAATGGTACTGACCTAAGCGGCAGAAAAGTAAACATTGTTTCATGCTCAAGTGGTACAAAACAACATTATAATGGGATGATATAAGATGTCCGATGTCAGGCATAGTCATCCAATGCTGATAGGGTCGGTGATCCTCTAAAGTTGATAATGTGTCAATAAGTTCTTGAACCCTACTCTACGCCCCATATGACAGCTTGTATTGATCCACGTGAATAACCAACTCTTCTAGTATATCTGTCCTAACCTGTGCCCATCCATCTTCAGTGAGCCCAACCAAAAGCCACAATTACCATCAGTTGCAACGTCCTTTATATGGTGTATAGAAGTCCTCAACCCCTCTGGAAATGATTCTATATGAGAAACAAGCCTTGTTGATCCAATCCAAATCAACTTCTCCTTTTGTTTTCTTTTTTATTTGTATCCCAACGATGTTGAAGCACCAAGAACTGGCAATGGTGAGATGGATATAGGACAGTTACTATCCTTGGCAGACTGTACCAACTCAAAAGAACTTGGCTCACGTTTGGTACTAGTATCAACCTTCAGAGGTGGTCGACCTCGAGTTCTTGATTTAACTTCTAGTTCCATTAAGAACATGTTGTATGGCTTTACTAAGTCTCTCAACTTCTTTAAAAGTTGTAACTTTCTTGTATAATCATATTCTTCATTGAACCATTGGGTAAATAACTCTAATTCAGGCATACAATCCAACTCCATACCATAGCTTTTGGGTGCACAATTAGACAACAAATCAAGCTTGCACCAATGAGGATGTACACAATTGAGAGGAATTGGCCGTCTTTCAATAATGTAGCATGCAATCTCACATGCACATGGTAAACCGTGTGTGCGTCTTATGACACACCCACATGTTTGTGGTCAATACCAACAATATTGGCTCTCTTTGTTTCTACTAATATTTTCTCCAATGCACTTCTAGAAATGTTACTACGAAGCTCCTTAAATTCCGATGGCTTAAAAGTATGTTGAACAATTGTCTTGCATTTCTCAAATGATGCTTTAATGCCTGTATGTTGCAATTCAAGCAAACTGTGTATCTTTGTCCAATTCGATTCAAAGTTACCTTGGCTTGATCCAAGTTGCATCTTCAATTGTGCATGTGCACTCTCAGCCCTATCAAGAAAACATATGGTACAAGGATTAATAATTGACCAAGTAGTTATTATCATTGAGTAAATATTTGTAATAAGTATTCTGGTTACCTGTTCGTTGTAGTATTCTCCAAATGCATATTCTCCAAATACATTTTTATCGATGTGCCATTTGCATAAAAAATTAGTAGCATCAGGAAAAACCATATTTATGGCTTTCATAAGTGCTATCTCTTTGTCTGTGATGATAATAACATTAGGAAGAATACCATCACTAATGATACTACGCAATACACCCAATGTCCATGCGTAGTTATCTTCGCGTTCTGCATGATGGTATGCGAAGCAAACCGAAAAAGTCATTTCAGTAGACATCACTCTGACATTATCAAAACATATAGAAAAGCACGCAACAAGTCTAAGCTAATAGGGTGTGTCCAAAACAAATCAGTGACCGTCTCACTATTGTCACATATCATATGCCATTCAATCTAATTATCCTCCGCTAACTTTCCTAACAGTTGTTGCATCTGACTTCTTCCATCCCACTTGGCGATTTTATGCTTATAACGTGCGTTGTAGATAGTCTTCATTGTGCTTGCATTTTAATTTTTTTTTTTGCTTCAATGAAACCAAAATCTCCTTTGGTCGAACCATGCTCCTAAACATATCAACCAACAACTTTATTTCGTCCTCTGACAATCTCCCTGCAAATGAGTGTCCCTCCAGATGTTCTGCGGCCGGATGATTATGTACACCACATATAACTTCCAACATCCAATAATCTTTTGTGCCCAACTTCTTGCCCTTTAATAAAAATGGGCATCCACATTTCTTTGAACCTGTCTGCTTGATTTTCTTTTTAGTATGACTCTCTTTTTTGGCCATCGAATCTCTAGTGTCCACTTCTTTCACATGCAAGGATAACTCTGGGTTTTTTTCCAATCCCACCCGCATTTGATACCTTAATGACAATAACAAATCCGTTTCTCTTTCCAACACCACGAGCCCATGTGATTAATACTTCCCGACTGTTGAGTATCTACATATAATAGAATTAAATAAGATGATAATAACTCATAACGTTCATTTTAAATATAATTCAACTATATTTCTTACCTCTTCAGTGTTAAATTCATGATTATAGACCACTATGCATTCGGAGCGAACTTGATTACACTGTGTAGACACAACATCCTACATTAAAGCATTAATTAATTAGAGAGGAGGGGGAAACATATTTTATAGAATTTGAGAATAAACTACCACTGTTCAGAAGTATCTTGTTGAACAAAAATTTTATGCTTAGTCATATATGGCTGAACAGAATCATTTCGTTCAGCCCTATTCAGCTGAATATAAATTTTTTGTTCAGCCAGATATGGCTAAGCAAAATTGATATGTTCAATTATATGAGGCTGAACGTTGACAGTTTGTTCTACACTGAAAGTTTGAACGTTTCGCAGGAACAGAAAATAAAAAACGCTTTACAAGCTTCGAAAAATGCTAAAAATTAAAAAAAAAAAACACAAAAACTCACCTTCTCACTGCTATTATGTTCGGGAACTGCATTGTGCTTGTTAGTTTGCTCATCCATTAGACAAAAAAATGATATTGAGAGTGAGGTTTCACTAAGAAGTAATGTCTAACAATGGTGGGATATGATGAGAGAATAGAATGTGATGTGAAGGGGAGAATGAGATTGGCATCGTGTGAAATGTGATTGTCCTTTTTGGTCCTTTTATAGAGGGATATAAATGTATTAAAAAAGTTTTTAAAAAATCTGTGTGTGAAAGGTTCAAATCGTTGTGTATTTAGAAGCTCTCATTTAGAAGCCTCATGTTTTAAGGGGATAGACCATTTCCTATTTTTCTTGGACAAGTTTACCCTCATGTTATTTACAAAATGACAATCTTGCCCATATATAATGAATTCCTTCCTCTCATTTCTCTTCCTCGTAACCCTCTTCAAGCACGCAGCTTTTATCACTCTCCCTATACACCCTATTGAAATACCATATTCATCTCATTTTGCATGATCAATAAGAAAAAATCGATGTCCCTGAAATCCTAAAATGAAGAAGACTACACATGAAGGGGGAAGTTCTTCCGACTTTTCTTTCATGTTTAATCGATGATGATGCTTTAGAATAATTATTTTTAATGATTCCTGGTGGGTTGAGTGATTGCAAAACCTACAACAGACTTGAACTTCAATGAATGGGACATGGGTGGGTTGATATTTCTTGGTATCTTGTTTGTAAGAGATGTTGGGTGGAAAATTTCTTATTTCTGCCTTTCTTTCTCATGACGGTTAGGAACAGACAAATCAAAATTCTCACTTCGAATTCGGGACCTCAACATCCTGCTCATGGTTATGATGATTCCTTCTACATTGGTCGAAATTTTGCAAAAGGATCATTAAAAATGATGGGGGTCATTTTCTTACGGTCACCTATACATCTCGATAACCCCATTTATTATCAAATTCCATATATTTACCTGCACTTTTTCCTACTATCCATACGGTCGAAAAAAGTCACCACATGTGATGTACCACTAATTAAACTTGGCTAAAAGTTAAAAATAATAATAATAAAACAATGAATGTGACTTTGAGGATTTGGTTTTACACAAGTAAAGATTATTTATAGCTATATATTGTTCTATGCATTTGTTTTCCAGATTCTATAAGACTCCACATTTCTGTTTTTAGTGCAGCCAATTGCAAAAGGTAAGCAGTGAATCTTCTTGTTATTTTGATTGAGATTTATGGACTTATGGTTTTTTGGAATAAAACCTTTCGATTGAAGCAGGATTGCAAGTGGGAGGAGGTGATTTGAGTTGGGTTGGAATTGAGTTCAGCAGAGGAGGGTTTGTGTTTGGAATTGGGTAAAACATCTTGGTACTGTTTGGACATGATTGCAAAATGATGGCAAAGGAATGAGGTAGAAGGAATTGGATTTAGGAGCATGGCATCTTATAGAATGGTTGAATTTTAAGTAGAATACCACCACTTTTAATGTGTTTATTTAAGTTGTTCTCAATTGGTATGGTGATCTTTATGAAGATAAACAAATATCTAAATACTTAAACACTTTATAATGAATGTGGTAATCAAATTTTATAATGAATTACATTTTTAAAAAAAAAGGACAGCAAACGCCCTTTTAATAAGCTCTTATCTTGTGTTGACCAAACATGTTTTTTAAAATAGATCTATTTGAATCATACATACTACAATTTTCACCAAACAGTCTATTCATAAAAGGGTTTATTTTAAACAGACTATTTTGAATAAATATGTTTGAATTGAATCTATTTCAAACAGATAAGACTTGCCAAACAAGCCCTTTTAGAGCTTTACTTGATCTCATACAACCCTTAAGAGGTACCTCTTACCGAAATGTACCCACATGTATAGAGGAATCTTTAGGGGAGCAAATACAAAAATTACTTAGTTATGAATATAGCCCACTTAAAAAGACTTCCTATCATAAATCCAAACACGCATGTCATCAACCCATGTTTTTACACCAGTCCGAAAGGAAGTGACATTTTGATTGAAGTAAGAAAACATGCATTCTAAAATCATAAAACTTGAGGGCCATGGATCAAGGAGTTAAGATAAAGTGACGGACATGAGATTTTCGCAAAAAGTGGGTCACATCAAGATCTTTGAATCCCCACCTTCCCATGAATTGATGTGGCCTGAGTGCACCCCATCTGAGCATCCTAACCCTATCATCTAGGCCCACAAGTCAACTTTCTACGATCAATCTAAATGTGATACGCACATCTACTATTCCTACATGTCATTGATCCCATGTTTCATACATTATTTCGAATGGGACTCATCATTGAATTGAAATTGAGAAAAAAATGATACATTCTAAGAATTTTAAACTTGAGGGCCCCAAATCAAGTTATTAAGATGATCTGATAAGGACTTGAAGTTTCTCCATACAGGAGGGTTGCATCCAAATCTTTCGATCCTCACCTTCCCATGAATTGATGTCGCCCTAGATGGGCCCCTCAAGGGTGTGTTCAAATTACTTAGATGATCATATGTGCACCTAAAATGTTTTCAATATTATTGCCCTCTTCGGTAGAGGCTCTCCGTGCAAACCTCATGCGACCCCCTTGTGAGGCCACTACAATTCATGGGAAAGGTGGTGGTTGAATACTCTCAATTATGCCTACATGTGCAAGATTCCAACTCCGTTGGATCATCCTAACCCTTTTGATCTATGGCCTTCAAGTTAAACAAATTTAGATGCATCACTTTTTTAGGATTTAAATCCAACATAACAGTTGGGTGAGTGTCAAACTTGGGATTCTGCGAGTTCTTTGAGGGGAAGGGGGGAGTGTAAAGGATTGGATTGATCATAGGGGTCCCATGTATTGGAGAGGAGGGCTCTGCATGATGTCTTTCATGAGAGACATCCTTACTTGAGCTTCAGCCACATATGAGTTAGGTTTGGACAGGATTCAATTTTGATACTAGAGTTGGACTAAGGGTGGTATAACTCCGGCTTGCCTCATTTATAATTACTTCAAAAAATTATAATGAATCTTGATGTAAAAGTTCTCTATGGTTTAAAAGTTAGAGCAGACTTTTAAAAGACTAGTGGAGCCCAGCACGTGCAATGCACGTGCAAGAAACATATTCTTTTAGTATGATAATCTGAAAAAATAAAGTCATTGAAAAACTCAATATTAACTATCCCAATGGAGAATGACCATGTAACAAATTAAGTAATTTACGATCATTCATTATTCTTATGAAATTTAGTAAAAGCTTCAATAGAAAAAAGTAAGAAGAAGATTGAATAACAATATTTATGGAAAGAAACTGATTTAAAAAAAAGTTGAAAACTAACATTTTCTGGTCATACATGATTAGGCAAAACACTCACTAATTTCAATATAGGTCGATAGTCCGGCCTATTTCCCATTGGAATTTGTCTAAAACTTAGCGCCAAATACATATCAAATTCAATGAAACAAAATACTAACCAACCAAAATAATACCCAACTCATAGCTTTAAACGAATCAATAACAAATCATAAGGATTCCAATCAATCTTTGGCATTCTCATCCCTTCCTCTGACAAGCAAATCGTGTCTTTACAGGCATTGGGATTGAAGTTGAAAATTTTTAAACATGAAAATCTCAACTGAAATTTCTCATTTGAGTTTTTACATTTTATACATATATATAATATAATAATACGAATGGGGCCCACATATCCGTAGTTCTCTTGTATTTTATATATATAATATAATAATACTAAGTGGGTCCACAGATTTCTAAATGTAGAGAAAAAGCATGAAAAGTTCTTCTACTAAGTGGGGCCCACAGACGTGTAGTTCTCTTTTATTTTATATATATAATATAATATAATATAATAATACTAAGTGAGGCCCGCAGATGTGTCGAGAAAAAGTATGACAAGTTCTTCTCTTTTATTGGGGCCCACATATGTGTAGTTCTCTTTTATTTTATATATATATTATATCATAATACTAAGTGGGGCCCACAGATGTGTAGGAAAAAGCATAACACTTTTTTCTGTTTTATAATAAGGGCATAGATATTATATGATTATTATTATAATATAATAAGAATATATTATTATATTATATTATATTATAATATTTGGGAGGGGCCACAGGGGTGTAATGAAAAGGTATGTAACTTCTCTTCTCTTTTATAATAAGGGTATAGATATAGATTTTATATTATATAATAATAATATATTATTATTATTATATTATATTATATTATAAGATTTGGGGGTGGGCCCCACAAAGGTGTAGTGAAAAAGTTTGTAATTTCTCCTCTTTTATAATACTATAGATATAGATATAAGATATAAGATAAGATAAGATAAGATAAAATTGTAGATAGATTATAATATTTGAGGGTGGGCCCCATAAAGGTATAGTGAAAAAGTTTGTAATTTCTCATAATAATATATTATTATATTACACTATTTGGGGGTGGGCACCATAATGGTGTAGTGAAAAAGTTTGCAATTTCTCATAATAATATATTATTATATTTGGGGTTGGGCCCCACAATGGTGTAGTGAAAAAGTTTGCATTATAATATTTTAGGGTAGGCCCCACAAAGGTGTAGTGAAAAAGTTTGCAATTTCTCAAAATAATATATTATTATATTATATTATAATATATGGGGGTGGAACCCACAATGGTGTAGTGAAAAAGTTTGCAGTTTCTCATAATTAATAATATATTATTATATTATATGATACTATTTGGGGGTGGGCCCCACAACGGTGTAGTGAAAAAGTTTGCATTATAATATTTAGGGTTGGCCCCAACAAAGGTGTGGTGAAAAAGTTTACAATTTCTCATGATAATATATTATTATATTTGAGGGTGGGCCTCACAATGGTGTAGTGAAAAAATTTGCATTATAATATTTTAGGGTGGACCCCACAAAGGTGTAGTGAAAAAGTTTGCAATTTCTCAAAATAATATATTGTTATATTATATTATAATATATGGGGGTGGGCCCTACAATGGTGTAGTAAAAAAGTTTGCAATTTCTCATAATAATATATTATTATATTATATGATACTATTTGGGGGTGGGCCCCACAATGGTGTAGTGAAAAAGATTGCATTATAATATTTGGGGTTGGCCCCAACAAAGGTGTGGTGAAAAAGTTTGCAATTTCTCATAATAATATAGTATGATATTACATTATAATATTTGGGGGTGGGCCCCACAATGGTGTAGTGAAAAAAGTATGCAACTTTCCCTCTTTTATAATTGTAGTAGATAGTAGATAGTAGATAGCAGATATTTGGAAGTGGGCCCCACAATGGTGTAGTGAAAAAGTTTGCATTATAATATTTTGGAGTGGGGCCACAAATGTATAGTGAAGAAATTTGCAATTTATCAAAATAATATATTTTTATATTATATTATAATATTTGGGGGTGGGCCCCACAATAGTGTAGTGAAAAAGTTTGTATGACAGATAGATAATAAGGGTATATATATTATATTATTATTATTATTATTATATTATAATATATGATTATATTTTATTATAATATTTTGGGTGGTCCCCACATTAGTGTGACGAAAGAACCATGCAACATAGCCTCTTTTATAATAGTAGATAGATAAATAGATATAATATTTTGGGTGGGGCCCACAATGGTTGGGTGAAAAAGATATTTTATTATTATTATACAATAATAATAATAATATATTATTATAATATTTTGGGTGGGCCCCACAATGGTTGGGTGAAAAAGATATTATATTATTATTATTATTATGATATAATAATAGTATATTATTATAATATTTGGGGGTGGGCCCCACAATGGTGTAGTAAAAATGTTTGCATTATAATATTTGGGGTTTGCCCCAACGAAGGTATGGTGAAAAAGTTTGCAATTTCTCATAATAATATATTATGATATTATATTATAACATTTGGGGGTGAGCCCCACAATGGTGTAGTGAAAAAATTTTACAACTTTCCCTCTTTTATAATAGTAATAATGGTAAGTAGATAGTAGATAGTAAATAGCAGATATTTGGAGGTGGGCCCAACAATGGTGTAGTGAAAAAGTTTGTATGAGATAGATAGATAGATATAATATTTTGGGTGGGCCCCACAATGGTTGGGTGAAAAAGATATTATATTATTATTATGATGATATAATAATAATATATTATTATATTTTATTATAATATTTTGGGTGGGCCCCACAATGGTTGGGTGAAAAAGATATTATATTATTATTATTATTATTATTATTATTATGATATAATAATAATATATTATTATATTTTATTATAATATTTTGGGTGGGCCCCACAATGGTTGGGTGAAAAATTTTGGCAACTTTGCCTCTTTTATGAGGGTAGATAGATTAAAGAAATGAGAGGTGGCGAGTTTCAAATCCTCATCTACACATTTGGGCTCTATTTAAAGTCAAAGTTGTGGAAGAAGTCAAAATCATTGGCATTAAAAAAAAAACCAATAGTAGAAAGGTGTTGCAAAAGAGAGCATCTCAATCCAACGGCGAATACAAATCTAATGAGTGTTTAAATGGGCCGAGTGCCTATTCAGGGTGATAGCAACTATAGTGGGGCTTGGTTGATCATAGAGCCATGGTACTATTCAAACATATGTATGATTATAATAATTAATAAACAAAATGGCTAATTGAGTACAATGTGCTCCAAGCTGATCCACCAATCCAAATTTCATCCAGCTTTTTAAATTTAGGCCCCACAGAAGCCCAAGTCTTAAAAGGCCTCCACTCTAACTTCACTTTTACTCCAGCGGCTCAAGTGGGTTAGGGTTTTGTTAGCATATGAGCCTATGGCCCACATTTGATGGCCACAAAAGAGCTTGATAGGCTCGTTGGTTTTAGGTGATTGACTTCTTCTATGACTCCTCTCCTTTTCAGGTGTAGAACGTTGTAACGAATCTGGATGTTAGTTTCCTCGAGAAGCTCGCATTAGATCGTTGGGGTTATGCGATAAAAACAAACCCTTGATTCATGAATATGTAACAAACATAGAACAATCTAGAAACTTGAGTCTTCTCGGCGATCTCCAGCCCAACGGTATCGGAGCTACAAGTTCTGCTTCTTTCAATTTGGAGGATACTGAACCGCCTGCATCTATTTTGTTGTTCTACTCCTTTTTTTTTTTTGTTTTTTTCAAGTTCAATGAAGCCAAGGGGAAGACCTCAAGTAAGGGAAGAGGGTTCCTGGCACAAATCTCAATAAGTTGGGGCACGTGGCACCATCTTCCTGAAGTGATGAAGGCCTAAATATCTCAAGTACAATACGCAATCAGTCAAACCAAGGACAACCGTCTCTCATAATAGGGGCAGTCTCCATCTCTCCTTATTTTATTATTATTATTTTCCATTTACAATTGTGATTTAACCAATTTGTTTATATTAGCTGGTTGTGTATCGCTCGGTTGTTTGTTGGATTTCATGAATATTTCATTACTGATTGATTGCTAATCCTATATATATATATATATATATATATATATTTGCCATATAAGTGCTTGTCTGATTTCTCTAACTATTATTTAAAAACATTGTTTAGATATATATTATATTGTATTTTGAACCATATGGCTAGATCTGTAGTTGCTGCTGAACTTTCAAATATTGAAAAATTAAATGGTTTGAACTTTGACATATGGAGAAGAAAAATAGAGTATATTTTAATTCAAGATAGGATTCCATATATCCTAAAATCAGAAAAACCAATATTAAGTGCAAATCCTACTATAATTGAAATTAAGAAATGGAAGAAATTTGAAGAAGATGATCAAATTGGACGAAGTACCTTACTAGCTTTTATGCAAAATGATTTAGTTAAAATTTTTGAAAAATATACAACTACAAAAGAAATGATGGAGGCACTCGCACAAAAATATGACAATACTTTTGACACTCATATTCAATTTCTTTTAGAACAATATAACTCCTGCAAAATGAAAGAGGGAGAGAGTGTTATAGATCATGTCAATAAAATGTTAGTAATGGCTTAAGATTTAGCTGAAGCAGGGAATATTATTTCTGAAATGATGCAGATTTCAACTATTCTAAATAGTCTTCCTTCTTCTTGGCAAATGGTAATTGTCTCCTTTAGGCTTCATCCCCAATCTATTAGGTAATGTTTGGATCGTTTTAAGTTTGGGTCTTAATGTCTTGTGTCTTAAGCGCTAAGACAAAAAAACTAAATAAGATTGTTTGGTACGCAATAACAACATGTCTTAAGTGCTAAGACGACTTGTTATTTAGGACGAGATTCATCTTAATTCTAGGAGCTCGAAATTCAACTCCTGGAATTAAGACCCCAACATCTTAAGCGGTAAGACAGTTCAGGACTTTAAAATAATTTTAAAATTCTCATAATAACCCTCACCAATATCAACAGGTACAGTAGCATTTTTTATTTTTTATTTTAATTCATTTACATTTTCATTTTCAATTTTTTTTTTTTTGAAGTTGCTTTTTAAAAAAAAATTTGATTCTAACTATTGGATTCGAATATGTTTCTAAAAATATGCAGCAATTATGTCTAGAACTGCCCCCTTATGCTCATGTGATGGGGGTCCAATGAAGAGATTCAGGACAAATACTGTAAAAAATCGTGACAAATGGTTTTACAAATATCCAAATTTTAAGGTAAATTTCATACTAATTTTTTAATGATTAATATTATTCTAAACTACTTATTTTTCATTTTGGCAGAACCATAAAAGGAGCATTTAAATGGGACATGAGACCAATAAGTAAAAGTTTTTGTTTGTATGCTCCAAACTTTTCAAGTTAAAGGGAATCACCGCCAAGTGCAAATAGTTCTAGATGTGGACTCAAAAGTGTTTTTGTGGCTTTGGTTATTATTATTATTTTTTTTTTTCATTTTGGTGGTCGTTATAGTGATGTGTCTTTAGTCCTTTTATAAGCAAACTATTAATAAAGGTTATGTAATAATGTTGGTGATTATGACATGGAACATGCATTATGATAGCTAAAACATGATTTATTTTTTTTTAAGTTTAAAAAAACGATTATAGAGTGTACTGGGCATTGTCCGAGTTTAAAAAGAAACAAATTTGGATTGTCACAGATGTTTTTCAGGCTTAAAACCATTTTTTTTAAATGACAGAAATTACCCTTAACTTAAGACATGAATAAGATGCATTACCAAACAGTTTTATTCAATTCAGATCTCATAGCGTTCTGGTGTTGCTAAACGATCTTATTACAGAACAGCTAATCAGATCTTAAACTCGCAGCTCTAATAAGATCTTATACTCACAGATCTTTTTCAAAAAGATTAAGATGTCAAAAAAATAAGACGATCCAAACAAGGCCTTAGTCTATTAGAATTACCTATGAAACTTGCACTTGAACAAAAACATATAGAAATGAATAAACAACCCGATATTCTAAAAAAACAACCAGCTTTTCCAAATAAACAACATGATTTCTTAATGGTCAGTGATGATAAATACCCTAGAAATAAAGATAAGAAAACTTTTCCTAGAAAATTCAATAGAAATAAACAAGGCTTTAAAGTTAAAGGTAGGAGGCCACAATTTTCGAGAAATAAACCTAATACATACCAACCTGTTTTGTATGTGACAAGGTTGGACATATGAAGGCAGATTGCTGGCATAATAAAGATAAAGATCGAGACACAAATGGACAAAGAAAATCACATTCTAAAGGCAGCTCTTCAAGGGAACGCAAACAAGTTGTCTGTGTGATCTCTGAATGCCTTCATGCTAACTTTGATCATGACAGATGGTAGGTTGAGTCTAGTGCAAATCGCCACATTACTAGCTCAAAAACATGGTTTGAAGATTTTAAAGAGATCCAACCTGGAGAAAAGAAGATCTTTATAGGAAATAACACCTATTCAGATATACTGGGTGTAGGATCATGTAAACTAGATGTTGGATCTTTGGATTTCATATTCACTGAAGTTTATTATGAGCCGAGTATGAGGAAAAACATTGTCTCAGTCCCCTTACTTGTTATTAAGCTTTGATGTACGTTTCCAATCAAAGAAAGTAACTATCGGAAAATGTGGCAGCATATTAGCTTGGGGATATTTGGTAGGAGATCAAAATGTATTTATGTTAAATGTAACTCATAATGATAATAATATAGTTTCTTCATCTTCTGCTTATATTGAGGGTTCCCCAATGAATTATTGTCTACATATTGATGCTTAGACATGGCACTTAAGACTAGGACACATAGGAAAAGAAAAAATTAAGAGGCTAATGAACATGGGGTTGATTCCAAAATCGGACAAAATAGATTTTGAAACTTGTGAGCATTGTTTGTCTGGAAAGATGACTACTTTCCCTAAAGGTAAAAGTGCAATGGAATTTTTGGATTGTATACATTCAGAAATCTGTGGACCTCAGGAAGTTAAGACTCATGGAGGGAAAGAATATTTTATAATATTCATAGATATTATACATTCAGCTATCTGCGGACCTCAGGAAGTTAAGACTCATAGAGGGAAAGAACAAGTGCTATAGCCATCCAATTTTTTCTTTTACAAATATTAGCCACATGAAGCACAGAAATATCTACCAAATACACAAATACACCCAACCAACCAAAAACAAAAGACCAAATGCAGCCAAAGAGATCAAGAATACACAAATACACCTCTTCCTCGGCCTCTGCCTCTTCCTCTTCCACCATATGCACGTCCACCACCCCAGGCTCCATCTCCATTGAACTCTATCACCCCATTGCTATCCCTTGTAGGAAAAAAGCACAAAGAAATGTTCACCAGATGAAAGAATATGAGGGTGTCAATTACGAATATGGCAATGTTGTACAGCAATACCAATATAGGCCTTGTTGCTATCAGCACAAAACATGAAAGCAAAAGCCCCAACTTTTTAAGCTTTTACAAGAGCTTTTGCACATAAATGAATTCCTTAATTATCATAATTGAAGACACCACAGCTAGTTCAATCAATAGGGCACTGAGGATAAGGAGTGGTGATGGTCATGGAATTTCGCCCACATCACATTTGCTCATCCCAAGGTTGGGAGTATGGGATTGAAAATCTGACTATTCTAGAACCTTATTTTTAAACAGCCCAAATGATGGCCTCAGGATACCACGCAAGTGAGCACGTGTATCGAATGGAAAATGAAATTGATACCTTGTTAAATGGCCCAATCTTTTTCCTTGAAAGTAAAGGAGAAACCAACCCTTTTTTTTTAATCAGTAGTTTGCTTCTGTATTTATGTTGATCCCTATGATGGAATCTAAAGGATTTCATTATTTGCAAAACCTCAGAAAGGCATTTTGGATAATTTACAACATTCATCAGCCATAAAAAGTAAGTGTTATCTTTCTACTTGAGCATTTGTGTAAAATACCTGTACCCCTTCCTCTACCCCCACGACCACTGCCCCGCACAGCAGGTGAGCCATCTGGATTAAAGTTGGTCAAAAAAGTATGAATGCAAGACCTGATCAGCAAATAAAGCTCAAAAGTATTGGATGAAAAATAATGTCGTGGACTTACCTCCTTCATATTCTAATTCATTCTATGGTTTCACCTGATCAACTGGTATAGGTGATTGATATCTACACAGGAACATAAGTGTCCAAAATATGACTGAACAGAAAAGATAACTAATCCATTAGGGAAAAAAGGGCAGGCAGTGCATACAGCACATGCTATTAATGAAGTTGTGAGTCTATTGCCACAAGATTATCCTG
Source organism: Umbellularia californica (assembly GCA_028538565.1). Classification (NCBI taxonomy): domain Eukaryota; kingdom Viridiplantae; phylum Streptophyta; class Magnoliopsida; order Laurales; family Lauraceae; genus Umbellularia; species Umbellularia californica. The sequence goes on along the minus strand of JAPQWN010000010.1, from coordinate 37,275,920 downwards.
CATCATTGGGCAAGAATAGAAATTTGTAGACCAACTCTCTCTAATACATACAGGGATGTGCACACATGTGACACATTAATGTCATTCATGTCCATGTGTTTCAGTCTGTCCATTAACAAAAGCTCCAGACTAGTGTGTTTCAAAACTCAGATTCGGCCCGACTCACCCATGATTGGGTTGAGTCAAGTCAGGTCAATTCCCTGTTTTTTTTCTGCTAATAATATAGAGAGAATATTTCTAATGTAGCAGTATTTTTAACATACCACCAATATTTTTGACAATGAGACAATCCAATCATAAACAAATTCGATAAGAACATACAATGCATGTGGAGATGAAACCCATCAACATTACATCACAAAGGCATTGACCAAAATGTAGGTGTTATATACTTCAAAAAGGTAGAAAGTTCCATTAATTACCCTTTGGAGGATGAAAGTTCCATTAATTACCCTTTGGAGGATGCATCTAGCTCTTTCCTGGACAAAGTGATTGGGATCATGGATACATGACGAGTAGTCTCAAGACTACAACAAAAGCAAAATCATTTCACATATCATGCCCAGAACTTTTTTTTATAGACAAGATAATTTTATCAGACAGAGAGCTGAAACTATGTTTTTATGACCCAAAATGTTGACCAAATTCAGTTAGTTACTAGGTCAGATAAAACATCAAACTTATGAGTCAACCAAGCATGCACATTCAGTGAGTTAATTATTAATTTTTATCATAACAAACTATAGAATAACATTTAACACACATATTTATCTTGAAAATCACACACCTTGCTGAGAGAACAGTAAACATTTCACTTGTTGTGGAAAGGAATGCTGAAGGACAATAAACGCGTTAAAGACAAACCATAAGTTCAACCAATGGCATTAAGAGAGTTCCATAAGCATGTTATTCTACAATGTCCATTATGGAGTTCTCTAAAGTTCCCAGAAGATATAATTGTAAATCCCAGAGGTGCATTTGGCTGCCCCCACATTTCAGGTGGCCAGGGTTTACTCTACCAAAATTGTCAACTAATTAACTTCAAGTCAGATGTTGAAGTTATCAGATACCATTACCAATTTGCTAAAGTAACATGATAGTTTAGGATGCAGTAGTTTAGGATGCCGTTTCAAAAGAAGTGTAGAATGTAGACAGTAAAAATGCAGCTGAACAGATGCCCTGTCCCTTTGACCATGGGTACCCAATCCCATACTGATGTTGGAGTACTGAAGCACTTATAAAAAATAAAAATAAAAAGATAATTGGTTTTGAGTGCACCCTAGCCACCCCCAATAAGATTTTGAACTTTATTATTTATGGAACCATGAAAATAACATCAATGATGGAAACATTGCTAACGGGATAATATAGGTCATGATGATATTTGAATAATATTCGATTTTTGGTTTTTTAACAGAATACTATCAGTAAAATACCATTGAAATAAATAATTTTTTAATTAGTTAAAAATAAAATAGAGAAAATAAAAACTCATTCATTCAAAATATCATACTGGGCATGTTAAGATGGTTTCAAGAAAATGTTGTGATTCTCTCAAAATAAAAAATAAAAAAGAAAAAAAAAAAAAAAAAAAGAAGAAAATGTTGTGATATTATTGTGATAAATATAAATATCACCTCCATGTGGCACGCTATAAAATGTAACAGACCACCAATGTAAACGAATAAATTCACAAAACCGAGCAATATTAGAACATCAATCCAAAACCTAACATCACCTTAAACCTAAATAAGGAGATAAAGAGGTGCAATATAAGCTATCAACCATGTTCTCGGCATGTTTTGTTTGGATGGTGTCAAAATTGGTTAAAGCAGATACTTATTCAAACTTTAGAGCAAATAAGGTAAATAAAAAAATAAAAAATAAAAAAAAAGAGGGCATTTTAACCCATCTGATTCAAGCTGCCAAGCTAGGTTAAAACAGGTTATGCAATGTTTAAAACATGCCCATAAAATTCATAGAAGAAACATACAGTATAAATCCCCCATATAATCTTAAGCTATGCACAATAATCCTTCATAAATGATAATTTCCAAGTACAAAATCACTACTGAGTTTTAACTGATGCACAGGCAAAACCTATGAACTTAAATGCAACTAGGGAAGTTTCTAAACTAAGGACACAGCATCAATGGGAGGATAACTCGAAGCTTCTGAAGGTAGGTACTGCCAATTGAATTTTTAATGGAGTTCATTAAGCCATCCATGTTCGACAAGAGTGGGCCATATATTAAAAGCATTGATGGAAGTCTTTATAGAAGTATGACTGATCCAATGGGGAGCTAAGATAATAACACAACATTTATTACATAATGGACTAAGCACAAAGAGCTTACCAAAGAAGGCCTTCTTCCAGTGGCTCCCACATGTCAGTTATACCAGTAGATGCAATCAATGTGTTTTGATGGAGACCAGCAATCCTTCTATGAGAGAACAAAATGGACGCATGCAGTAAAAGAACCATTCTCATATGAGCATCTCCCATAAATTACAGTAGTACCTATCTAATACAGACAGCAGGAACAAAAAGAGACTTTACAAGAATTGTCAATGAAATACACATTTCACAAGTAGCACAACTTAATTAGTTCTGCAATCATCACAGACCCCTGATACTTTCCATAGTAAGGCTAATTTGCCCAATCAGATTTCAAAGCTGAAAAAAAGAAGAAAGAAAAGCTGAATATTCTGAAGCATTAGCAGGAGCTCTCCAATTTCCAGGATTGGCTGGAAAGAAAGTAAAAATTTAAGGTTAATCGGCAATTGTTGAAGGAGAAACTGATGACATATTAATAACCCATGAACAAATCTGCTAACTGCTGCATTTCTTATTTCGTTTTGCAAGTTACAATTACTGAGAAGCAGTTGAGTGCCCTTTTGCAGAAAGATAAGAAGGAAATAATGTTAATAAAAAGCAATAAATCTCATTCACAGGTAACAGAACAATAAATTAGCAAAAGAAATAAAAGCAAACGCATTCACATTCAATCCTCTCAGTACCTTGACATGATTCTTAGTAGCTCTTGACAACAGGTTCCTGTAAAAATCATCAGCAGAGCTCAAGGACTTCCCCTGTTCTCTTGCCAATACATATAGGGAATCCTTGTTGCAATAGGAGTTGCTCTCCTGAAAAGGGCTAGCAGATCAACCCTCCATAAGTAATGAAAAAGAAATCCATCTGATGCACTTTCTAAGGTAGGCAATTATAATTTGGACTTTGATGACAAATTCACTGTGAAGGGCCAGCAAATCCCCAAAAACAAGACTTCTAAAACAAAAAGTAAAAACATGTTTGGTTAGCTTTGATTTCTTTGGAAGTTAAAGATAAATACATGCAATTTATTGAGAAGAAGATGATATGATGCCAACAAAACATGGCAATCTGGCATATGAAGAGCTAAATGTAATAAAATGAAAAGTTGAACAAAACAACAGACCTCATAACTGATATTTAAACAAGCAAGTTTTATCATAATTAGCACCACACAATTATCCAAAAATGGGTTCAGTCCACAGCCCGATCATTAATAACATCAAAAGTCCTGAGATGACGATCACAAGTAAAACAGATCAAGATCCATCCACAACAACCCATCAACTAAAACAGATCCATCCTACTTCAACATTGTTTAACATCATTATCATAAATCTAAGACTGAAACATCTTTTGCTTAATCATCAATCTGCTCCCTGCAACACAAAGAAAATAAATAATTAAATTATCTTCTTACAAATCATATAATGCAAAACCATGGTAATATTAAGTAAACAATAAATAAGTATTTTTACCCCTTCGGAAGGATCCTGTCGCTAGGTAGATAACCATTGTCTCATCTCAGCAATAATGGCATGCATCAACTTCATCTCTTCTAAATGTGCACGCTTCTCTTCTTCTTGGTTCTTCTTCCACTCCTCCATTTGACACTTATCTTCTTCGTAGTTCTTTTTCCACTCCTCCATTTGACGCTTCTCTTCTTCTTGGTTCTTCTTCCACTCCTCCATTTGTTGGAGTTTTTCATGCATTGAGCTTAGTTCAGTCTGCACCTCATCAAAAGCGGCCTGAGATTGGTGCGATGTGGAGCCAAAGACTGAAGTGGGCATTGGACCTAGCCCATATCTACATACATGACCATGCCGCTCTACACCCATCACCTGAGTATATATATCATCACCTATGGAGCTAGAAGATCCCCCTTCTTGGGCAGCACTTAGTTCCTTAAACTTTGACTGAACTGAAAAATTAATTAGTGTCATTATACACAAATTGAGGCTTATTGTTAAAATTATCAACTGACGTACAATGATTTCCATTGATTTCTCATCAACAAGATGTTGGAAGTAGGTGGGCCTCGTGGATAGATTTTCAAAACTTTTGACCCACTTGACTCAGGGATCAAGTACCCATAAGGTCAAAAACCCAATCCAGGATCCATGTCCTCAATCTCAGCCATCATGATCAATAAATAAACCTATAAAGAAGATAGAACAGCAACCAACAAACATCCATAAAATCTACAACATGCAATGAAGTAGATTATACCTTTGAAGCTCGGTTGTGCTCTAATGGAGAAGTTGCGTCTTTCTTTGATGATGAAACTCTTTCACTTATCAAATAGGAATCTCCAACACCTCTTAGCCTTCCACGCTATGACCCGAATCAAATCTCTTTTCTCAAGAAGATTGGTGGAATCTCCAAGAGAAAACCCAACTCAAAATTCCAAGGAACTAGAAGAGGAAGAGAGAAGTGCAACAATTGCACAAAAGGGCTGGACGTTTTCTACTCCAATTGATGGACGTCCAAGAGAGATCTATTCCCTTTTATAACCATTCAAGCCTCCTCCTTTCCTAATTGAAATAGAAGTCTCACTTCCACAACAATTAATAAGTATACTATTACCACTATTAGAAGTCCTACTCCAAATAGAATTAGTAACTTTCTAATTCCTTCCTTTTAGAGTTCAAGTATGATCAGTATCTTTCTAATAACTTGGGCTAGCGTGGAGACCACTAGGGATTCCATAGAAAGCTGGCTCCAACTGGGACACGCGACCCCACATCTCATGTGCAATCCGGGACCACGGTTAATTGCAAATAACACCACTATATAAATGCAATTGCACTCCAGTCTTAGAAATAAATTACAATGAAGACCCTAAACTTCCCAATTACCACAAATAGGCCCCTCTATCAATATCCATGGATCAATTGGAATAAATCTGTCTCTTCCAATCTTTGTTCCACATCTTATTATCCTTGAGTCCCAATTAATCACTGTGATCATCAGTACCATCCAATTAACTCTTAATCGAGATGGGTGCACACTTACTAATAACAAATCCATTAATTTACACAAGGGGATAATAAAGATAGATTCCATCTTGAACAATCAAAGTTCCCACAGTCCTACTACCACATACCCAAGACACCGAGGTGTTGACCTACAGTTGGCCTCACTCATTGGTGACTCAAAGCAAATGAATAGATAGAAACTTGAGTTCATCAATGTCTCAGGATTGAGAGCCTATTGCTAGGGAATTATGAGAGCATACCTTATTATTGAGACGGAATTACATAAGGTGCTTCTCATGGTCCTTCAATACATCCAATGTACCAGCACCATGATCCAGAATCTTACATTCTGATGATCGAGACAAAACACACTATCTCATAGTGATCAAAGTGCTGCAACCTTATCAGATGAGATGCCCAGTCTCATCACTGGTTGTGAAGATATTTAAGTATAAGATTTGTGACATATATCTCCCGTGTGTGGATCTCATCCATACACATATCACATCTAACATACTAATGGGACCCAGTTCAACTCATGAACCATTATGTCATATGTATTGGTTATGTGCATTAAGTAATAAAATAACATTCATCTCATGAAAGTAAAGTATGATTTTATTGATAAATAAAGAAATTAATCAATTTATCACATCAACTAATGGATTGAGTCCATACAATCTAACACAGGAGTCCTGTCCTTCCGACTATGGGTGCGAATGAATAGATCCGCCCGAGAAGGTATACTCCCATCAGTCCTGCTCCGAGTCTATCCATGTACAAAGTTAATTTCATTACAGAGTTGAATGTCAACGTAAATTCTAAAATAATAAATAATATATTGAACCCATATACCTCCTCATCTCTATGTCAAGCAAAACTCTTAGTCCCCCCCAGTATGTCTAAGTTTTTGGGAGCTACGATCGGCCTTATTTTTCGAAGCCACAACCTACATATATTCAACAATATTGCAACAACTTAAAGACACGAGCAAAAAGGACTCTTTCACTAAAACATTTTAACAATGGTTTCATACCTGAACCTCTGGATTGCCCCAATATTGTACAAGCCAAGCCCAATCTTAACTAGAAACGTTAGGGAGTCTGCTGAAGTCGTTCCTCATATGTATTCCATGAATAATAGTACTTATCGTTAATGTCATTTTTATAATCTCTGTATTTCTTTCCTAAACTTTGTAGAACCCACTTTTTCCTCTCATCATCAACCACCGCGTAGTCCTGAGATTCAAGATTAAGTAAGGATCACAATAAGTAATTAACTAAAGAATGGAGATGTACTAGTATGCAAAAATAAATGGTTCATTACTATTTACCTGGATATGCTTCCACATTTTCTCTTTTGCTTGCTCTGGAACGTCAGCCCATTTCGTAACCTATAATGGTGCATTACCAGGTGTCCTTACAATTATTCCGCATAATGTGGTGAAAGGCCTAGCATTATCACCTATAGGTTGCCATTCTGCATTGAACTGCACAATTAGTTTATCATCGGGCCGCCTATTAAACAACTAAATACCTCGATTGCTTCCTTGAGTCCTCTTTTTCCCACTGGTAGGATCTATTGTCAGAGTTTAAGAGTTGATAACCGATACAATACTAAAGAATAATCCGGTATCATTGATCTATCAAATTTAAGTCATCTTACTTGAACTACTGCCAATCCCCCCAACCTCTGTACGGGCAGGCTGACTCTGGATCTCAGATGACCCCTCCTCTGTAGGCTGTGGATGGGGATGTATGGAGGAACTCTGACTAGATCTGCTTCTGCTTCGACGAATCATGGCAATCTTCTCAATTACCTAAATCACATAATCAAATATAATCCATCAAGAATATGGATTTGAATTAAATAAGTAGACAATAAATAGGCAACAATGTGGTATCAACATTAGAGGTATCAACAAAAGACACTAAATCCCATAAGAACGTGATAGCAAAGAAACAAATTAAGATGGGCAAAATAAGAGTGAAAGCATCATATTTTTAATATATAACTAGGAGGATATTAAGAATCTAAACTCAACTGCATTAACTGCTAGCAATCTTAATCATCACCAACGTCAGTAGAGATATCATCTCCACCTCCATCACCGTCGTCAGTAGAGGTATTATCTCCTACACCATCATCAGTAAAGTCATCTACTTCATGTTCTTGGGTTTGATGAGGAAGAACAATATTTGCATCAAGAACCACTCCTTCGATATCAGGTCTATTCCAAGTGATAACACCATCATTGGTGTCTACAATATCTGTTGACTCAATATGAAAATCGAGCTCAATTTGTTGGCAAGGATCTACTTCTGACTCCATATCGTATAAGTCTCGAGGTTGTATCTTTATCGCGACATGCCAATTGGGCTCGTTGGTGTCTTGGACGTAAAAAACTCGTTGTGCCTGATTTACAAGAATAAATGGTTCATTGGTATTTAAGGTCCGTGTGAAGTTCACACAGGTGAATCCATACTCATCTTGATTGATTCCCCTGCCACCACAATTCGTTACATCCCACCAATCACATTTGAATAACACAATCCGAATCCCACCGATATACTATAACTCAATAACATCTTTCAAGACACCATAATAGCCAACATTGCCAGTCATCGGGTTCGAGTCTTTTGCACTTGCAAAGCTCGATGTCTCTGCAGTTAAGAAAACTCCACTATTTTGAGTTTTCCTTTGTTTCTCGCGATCTTCTGTGTAAAATCTAAAGCCATTTACAATGTACCCCTTAAAGCACCTCACTGCTCGAAGGGGAGGCATAGCTAATAATTATAGTTGTTCATTTACATGCTCACCATCTACTTGCATATGTGAAACCTATTTGGATTGGACAAGGAAATAAATGCATCCCAATCACATTATTCACAACTATGACTACACTTAATAGGAAAAAATGCATATTATGTACAACACTTACATGGTGTTCGAACCATTTACCAAATTCCTTAATATGAGTGCGGTCTACATCCCTAACACTTATACGACCACCATGAGCATTCTTAATCATCTGCTTATGTGTCCTGCACAATAAATCATTTTTATCATAATCCAAATGGGAGGAAAATGTATCGTTTACTATATATATTGTTTCACTAGATTTAGATATAGCAGTCTTACCGAACAAATGGGGCGACGTCATCACAATTGTTCAACACATATAGATGAGCCTACTCCCACTCATCTGTACTTAGCGTGCGCAAGGTTGCCTTCCCTAAGGCACGACCGGTCCCTGCAAAAATGGAAAACTTTTAATGTGATTTAGCATCACCACCATTGTAATTCCAAACTGGTCGGTTGAACCTTGTCTCAACCTCCTGCAAGTATCTGGAGCAAAATGTCAAACATTCTTCTGAAAGGTACCCTTCTGTTATTGAACCCTCTGGGCGACTTCTATTACGTACATATAACTTCAGCGTGTGCAAGTACCTATGGGAATACAATTGTTCATGTTATTGCCAATACAACTTGAAATGACAAGTTAATATTATATATACTGACATCTCGATTGGATACATCCACCGATATTGCATTGGTCTGGCAAACTTGGCCTCATCGGCGAGATGAATAGGCAAATGAACCATAATATCAAAAAATGCAGGTGGGAAGATCATTTCCAATTTACACAGTGTTAGAAACATCTGAGATAGAAGTTGCTCTAGCTCTGAGACCTTCAAAACTTTCGAACACAACTACCTAAAGAAAGCAGACAATTGAATAAAAAATGAACACACATCCTTGGGTAAGAGTCCACGTATTACAATCGGAAGTAGTTGTTGCATGAGAACATGACAATCGTGACTCTTTAGCCCCGAGATCTTGCATTGTTTGACCTAAACACATCGTGCAATGTTCGACGAATAATTATCCGGAACCTTCACCTCCTTCAAGCATTGACATAACTTTCTTTTCTCATTTAAAGACATTGAGTAGCATGCAGGGGGTAATACCAACCTATTTCCTTCATGTTTTGGGTGGAGCTATTCCCTTATGCCCATTAACTTTAGGTCAAGACGAGCTTTTAAAGTGTCTTTTGTTTTCTCCTCCATGTTCAACAATGTCCCTACCACCTTGTCACACACATTTTTTTCAATGTGCGTAACATCCAGATTGTGCCGCAATATAAGATCTTTCCAATAAGGCAATTGGAAGAAAATACTCTTCTTCTTCCAATTCTTTGGCAAATTACACTCATCCCTTTTTCTCTTCCTCCCCATCCTATCCTTATCTGCCTTACCCAATATGATTTGCTCGTAGTCACGCAATTGATCAAGCACATCATCACCGGTTAATGCATTTGGTACACTTCTCAATTCCTTAAATCCATTAAAAGATCTCTTATTGTGTCGGAGTTATGATCATGTGGTAAAATTCGACAATTTCCCAAGTAACACCACTTACGTCCATTCTTCAATCTGACCAAACATGTGTCCTTGTTGCAAGAGGGACAAGCTTTTTCCCCCTTTAGTGCTCCATCCTGATAAGTTAGCGTATGCGGGAAAATCACTAATAGTCCATAAGACTGCTGCATGCATTTGGAAATTCTGTTTTGAAGAGGCATCGTATGTCTCAACTCCATCTGTCCACAATTCCTTCAACTCCTCTATCAATGGTTGCAGGTAAACATCGATGTCGCTCCCAGAAGACTTAGGGCAAGGAATAAGCAATGACAACAGGAAAAATGATTGCTTCATACACATCCATGGTGGCAAGTTGTAGGGAATGAGAATGACCGGCCATGTGCTGTGAGCAATACTCATAGTATTAAAATGATTGAAACCATCGCTCGCTAAACCAAGGCTAACATTAAAAGGCTCCGAACAGAACATCGGGAATTCATCGTCTAAAGTTGGCCATGCCTCAAAATCTATAGGATGCCTCAACACCTCTGATCATGCCATCTCATATACTCGGCTGTTTTTGAAGACATAAATAACCTCTGAAGCCTCGGTTTCAGTGGAAAATAACGCAGAATCTTTGCAACTATCTTCTTATCCTTTGTACACGAAGTTACAATCTATTTAGTAGAGTGACATGTCATCGATTTCCACCTAGACTCACCACATTTGGCACATTCATTCGTATTCTCATATTCCTTCCAGTACAGCATACAGTCATTCGGGCAAGCATTTATTTTTATGTAGTGCAGGCCAAGATCCCGAAGTATCTTTTTTGATTCATGGTGAATCTTAGGCAAAATTTCACCAACGGGAAGTGCCTCTTTAATAACTCAAGTAGCATGTCGAACGACTTGTTACTCCATCCATTAAGACACTTCAATTGAAATAACCATACAAGGAAAGACGGTTTCGAGAATTTAGTGCAACACAGATATACTTCATTCTCGGCATCCTTCAAAAGTTTGTAAAATTTATGTGCTTCCATGTTGGGCTCATCCGGAATGCTTTCTTTCGATGATTCATTATCTTCCCCACCATCTAAGTTTGGCATTCCGAATGCATCCTGTAACATTTCATGCATATCATCGCCCCTCCTCGGACTCATCACTAATATATTCACCTCCATATATATCCTCCCCATAACTTGCTCAATTGATATATCTCTGCATTATCCCATTCCATAATAAGTCACCATGCACATCTTCTCTATTCTTATAGTACTTGTTACGACATTTAATGCATGGTCACAGGATCTTGTCATCATTCGTTGCATGGTCAAACGCAAAATTTAGAAATTCTATAACACCATTTAGATACCTAGGGCTCAATCTTGACTTATGCATCCAACTTTTATCCATCGTAATATCCGGTTCAAGCCGTCACCTACCGACCAAAAACACATGATCACACAAGACATGTGATGTGAGTTTAGAGTAGGATTTTACATTCACACTACAAGAGAATATTTTATGAAAATTTGATAAACAGACATACTTTTAAATTCTTAAATATTTGAAACTCTTTAAGACCTTTTTTTCTCCTGTTAGGTATTTTGGGACCCATGCTCCTGTGAAAAAGTTTATAACATCTAGCGAAAATTTGGAAATAAAACTTCCGTCAAACACATGACTAAACACTGATGGAAACAAAACTCTTCAGGGCTGGCAGGTAGCTTTGGCCTTGAAAAAATATGTATTTTTGATCAACTTGTTGTAAAGGACCTTGATGTTGATGTGAAATTGTCACTTTCAGCAGTTACAATCCATCCAAGCATAACCAGGTGAAAAAAAGGAAAAGAAAAAAAGGAAAAAAAAAAAAAAGAAGAAGAAAAGGAAAAAGAAGGGTTACTTCAATCCAAACCACTCAACAACAACATAATAAGTCACAGGAAATTCACATCTAACAAGTTCAACTAAGCGACCTGATTAAAAACTAATAGCCTGTGTAGGCAAAACTTTTCAGAAATTTGAAAGGAACTACAAAGGAATGGAATATAATAAATAAACTGGTAGCCATGTAATTTTGACACAGAAATGCATCTAGAAATATATTGGTAACAAAGACACACAAACAGGACTCTCCAAACAATACAGAGACAGCTATTAATTGTGTTTTAATTCTTATATCTTAGTACTATTAAAGAAAATTAAAACAGCAGCTACTACAACATGAAATTGTTGAGGCTAACCAGCCTATATAAATTATTAAAGTGTAAAATGAAGAGAATGATTGCAGGATTTTCTCAAGAGGGAGGAGATTTTGAATAATATACTCACTGCACATCTAATCATTGTGTGTGTTCATTTGAATATGCCCATGAACCCGATTGCCAAAATGTTGTACGGATTCAGATCACTCAGAATCCTCGACTTCTGTTGTTCTGCAACTGCAACTGGGCTTTTTAATATAGAAAGCATATTAGAGAATGTGGACCTACAGATATAACATAGAAAGGGACCTTGAGATCTAGGGGGGAACATAAACATATCAGAACTAATGATTCTCATTCTACCATGTCCTATACTCCTATTTTTGAAAAAAAAATAATAATAATAACATCTTGCTTGACCTTCTTAATACTGCCGAAATGCATCTACTAGTTTTTGCATGTATCATGTATGGTCCACTAAATCAACATATCTTGAACCTAACCATTTAGTTAAGGATTCAGATTGATCCTTTTTTAATTTTATGTTGGGTTTGGTTGCTGTTCTCTACCCAATTAATTAAGCTATTGAGTTTGAGTTGAGCCTTAATATATTATCCACAGTGCCCAGCCCAACTTGACCCTATGTCACCCTGTCAAACCAAATAACCAAATCAAAAGCAATGATTTGCCATTCCATAGGAACATAAAATCAAGGGATCAACTTGGAAACACTTTATTTAGACAGACAATGATGTCCTATGGGACATTTTTCTGAACACCTAGTTCAAAAAATTCATCTTCTATTTAGCAGGACTCACAAGTCATGAGCTAGCGAGGAAACCATGTGTCCGTCCTGTCTAAGTTGCTGGGCTATCATTTTCCTTAAGAAATACTCACCATTTTCAATTGATCCGGTTGATCATACGCGGTGCACTTGCTTGGAAGTCCCTTCATTTTTTTCTTAACTATAGTCAGTTCTAATTTATTAATCTCTTTAGAGACTAAAATATCCTTTTTGGCAGCCTAGAATTTTCACTTTATACTATGGAATTCACAAGGCAGAACTTATCTTTTATCATGCACAAGGTGTAACAGAAATCAAATGATTTCAACTTCTCTGATAGATGTGTCGTATCATCATCCTCGGACATATAAATGTGTTTGTGCTTTCTTAGTTTCTTGTTTTGTTCTTAGTAGACTCCATTAAAAAAAAAAAAAAGGCAAACAAACAAACTTCGTAATTATGTCAAGAAATGTTCGCAAACCTAGAGGCTTAACGAGTAAATAAATGACTACTTTGCCTTGATCCAAGTGGATTCCATCACAGAGGCTTAACAAGTTTTCAACTTGTAGAGCCACCTTGGTTCCTTAGTTGAATTTGAATGAGGTCCACAAAGGAATCTGCTAATAAATGTTTCAGTAGTGATTATTCATAAACATTGATTCATCAAGAACTTTTTTAAATTAGAAGATTTTTTTTATTTATTTTCCTATAAAATGAGAACAAACTCTGTCTAGATACAAATTACAAGCTATCGGGTTGCACCAAGATAATCCAATGTCATATTTCAGTAACGGATGCTTGCTTAAAGCAAGGGCAATGCAAAAAACATTATATCCAACATCATATTGTAAGAAAAACATCCTCTCAAACTGAAAAATACAGTCTTTTTTTAACATTCTTTTCTTGTTTATGACTCCTTCATTTGTCCTGTTGTTTTTTATTTTTTGTAGGATGCTTTGACTTTTGTTTGCTTGGCAGTTGGAGTGGGCTTTGGTGCATTTCTAGGTACCTGGCCTTAATTTCCTCCCATCACCTCCCCACATACATTGCAATTGCTTTTTCTCCAAAGACTTATTTAGATACAAATAAGTAAAATAACCGCCTAGATTTAGGGAAAAAAAAGAAGAAAAGACAACAGCTGATGAAGAAGTTTAAGAACTAATCAATTTCTATGAATGTCAGACCTGTGAGGCCAACCTGGAAGAATAACAGGTGAGTAGGTGGATCAATGGGAAATTTAAAGGCTTGTCCAAGCCTTAGCTGTTAGATAAAGAAAGATCTGCATGATCAATTAAAAGGCTTATAAAATCAAATAAGTATCTAATTTGGGTCACAATGGGTAATGTGATGAGCTGAAATTGTTAGGGAGACAAGGTAGACCCCACAGGCTACAGTCTATGCAAACATTCTCTAAGTCAATACATTGGCTTTGCATCAATAGCATGCATAGCATTGATGAATTTTCACCATTCATGTACAACTGACTAATTGGTTGGGTATCTGTCCATGTTATTTAAAAATAAACAAATATACATTTGATGATAAGTTCATCAATGAACAGTTGATAGAAACACACCACAATGCAGAGGACTAAGAAGATGAAAGAGACGAAACTAGGCTAGTACAGTTTCAACTTTCTTCTCTTTTCCAAAGACAATCAACTTTCATAGTGATAAATCATTGGACAAACTTTCACTAGAACTTATGTGGAATCATCATCCTCGCAAAATATTTGAAAAAAATATATAAATACCTCTCAAAAGAAAGGAAGGTCCAAATTCAAAGGGTTCAACAGATACACCAGATAAGATAGTCACCATTGCCAATTATCCAGAGTGATTTAATTTAATCAGGCCAAATGAGACCCTTTTCGCCCATTTTTCTAAAAGAAAGAACAAAAAGTGCAGTGGGAAAAAACCAATCTTCAGATTTCAAAAAAGAACATGTACACATGCATTTACAGCAAAATGAAGAAAGAGAAAGAGAGAGACATGAAGATTCTGCTACACTGTTGCTTGCTGTAAGCCCAAATCTGCTTGATAGCCGATGTTTGAATACAAAGGAAAGTAATGAAAAGAAAGGAAGATGGTACCCATAAACAAATATCCACAAAACTACAGAAAAAGAAATGCAGAATCAAACACAACCATCAAAACCCATAGCGAGATCTACAAAACAAATGAAAAAAAGGCCTACAAACAAATGAATACAAACCCAGAACAGAAATAGGTTCAAAACAAACCCTGTCAAAACCAATAACCCTAATTGAAGTTTAAAAAAATGCAGAATCACTCAAACCAGAACAAACCCTTTAAAACCTAGATCCAGATCTTAAAACAAACGAAAACAAAGAAGAAGAAGAAGAAGAAGAGAGAGAGAGAGAGAGAGAGAGAGAGAGAGAGAGTAAGGAAGAGAGACGGAGAGGGGGGGAGAGGGAGACAGACCTGTTTGGATTTTGGGGATGGCAGGGGAAGGTGTTGGCTGCTGCCGCTGCGAGGAAGATGGATAGGGCGATGAAGATGGCGATGCTCTCAAGGTTTCTGTTTCTTTCTCTCTACTTCTTTCTTTCTAGAGCCCAAAACCCTAATCCCTTTGCCCTTTTTTTTCTCCTTGGAGATGAAGTAAAAGGAAATTCAGCTGTCGCACACATCAAAAACACAATCAACGATTCCAACAAAATCAGAAAATTGCAGATCCAACAAAATCGCTATGCATGAAAAAGAATCCTTCCAACTTAGGCCAGTTTACATGATCATTGAAGAGGACCTAGTCAGCACATTAGTCGTCGCATTTTTCAGTCACTTCGCCGTGAGCCTTCCCCCCCAAATCCCTTCTCCCCTTTCGTTCCAATCCATTGATCACACCCCCCCACCCCACCCACCCACCCCCCCCCCCCCCCCCCCCCCCCCTTCAGAGCCCTGCATCCTCGACCCAAGCCCCCAGCTCCTCTTCTCTTCCCTCAGGGTATCCCCATCCCTCAGCCCAAGCCCCCTGCCCTTCGGACACCCTTCCCTCAGAGCATCCCCCTGCCCTGACACCGCCCCTTCCGTTTCGGCCAGAGGAAAACCCTCCAGGAACTGGAGCTATAGCGACAAATGTGGCTGCAGCCACAGCTTCTCCCTCTCCGACCTGGGATATCAACCAGCTGGAGCTCATGATGCATCATCTAGCTGGTATCCTTCGCTCTACTAAAGGTAAGATCTCGGATGATCCACCCCTTTTTCCCCTAAACCCTCCGGACCCCATTCCTCATCATCTCTGCCTCTCCTCAGACTATCTGTCTAACCTCCTTCATCCCCAGGTCACCCCTCCCAGTAAGCCTCTGGATCCCGAACATAAACCATGGCTAAACCTTTTTCCTGGTTCCGCCCCTTTATCCCCTTCGGAGTATCCCCCATCCTCCATCATAGATGGCCAGCTTACAATGAAAATCCCTACCTCCCTGATTGAACCCAGCAAATCCTCTTTTTTTCCAATGCCGCGATTGGAAAAAAATTTTGGCAAACGACCTACAGTTGAATGGCTAACTGCCCAAGCAAACTCCAAGTGGAATCTCTTCAAGCCATGTCTTATCTCGCTCACGGACAAAGGCTTCTTCTTATTCAGGTTTGCAACTAAAGGAGACAGAGATACTGCCATTTCCAATGGTCCTACTCTCTTACAAAACAGAAAATTTCATATCTTACCTTGGTCGCCTGGTTAGGACCTTTCCACCTGGCCCTCCCTGCACCCAATCTGGATTCGCATCCAAGGAATCCCCTACCATTGCTGGAGTTCTAACATCCTCTTCTCCATAGCCAGCTCCATTGGCATCCCCTTTCAGCTTGACGACATAACAGCCTCCCAAAAACTTCTTACTTTTGCCAGGATTCTGGTGAGGCTTGACCTTTCTGGACCTAAACCCTCAGAGATCAAAGTGGTTTTAGAAGGTGAACCATGAATTCTTCTCTCAGTCTCTTATGAAAACCTCCCATGCTTCAAATGCCTTTTCACGGGTCACTCAGAGAACCTCTGTAACGCTGTCCTAAAACCTCCCTCTGCTATATCTTCCAAGCCAACTCAACAGCTCAGTGCAGGCATATTAGGGAAACCTCCCATCGGACCACCCTCTTCAGCAACCTTAACCCCTACAGAGTTACAGTCTGGATCTCCTTTGGACTCCCATGCCCCTCCTTTGACCTCCCCTGCCAACCCCCTCCAGGCTCCCCCTCAATCTACCCATCTGAACATTGAACCATTAGGCAGTGACCTCCCTGTTTCCTTACCCATTCTCCAGAAGACCCTAGCCCCCTCCATTCCAGCCAAAAACTGCACCTCAACCCATAATCATCTCCCTGTCTCCAGCTACTGCATTGCTGATCCCCCCAAGAATTTCCTGCCCCAATTCTTGATACTTCAAACTCTTTTTCCATCTTGGAAAACAGTACCCTTAGTGATCCTTTCTCATTTTCTTTCCCAAATACTAGGAATTCTGATATTAGTAGGGATCCTGCCATCTCTCAAGACTCACGCATTTCTTTGGAAGCGAACCGCACCCCTTTCTGGGATGTTTGTATACCCATTTCCATGGAAATGGAAGTAGTTTTCCGTAGAAAAGCAACTTTTTATGTGTTTGGTGCAGTATTTTTCCATGGAATTACTTTATTGCCAACTCAGCTTTTTCCTTCCTCACTATGGAAATGGACTTCCCATGGGGGGTATGGGAAGTCTATTTCCTCATAAAACTGCACCCCCCTTTAAATACTTCTTTTCCTGCCCATTTCTAAGCCCTAGCTTCTCGTTCTCTCATCTCCTTCATCGATGAGAGCCAGCAGAGATCGCCCAACAAGTATGCTTATCTCCTTCTTTCTCTCTATTCTCTACACTGCCCTAGCAGCCACACCCCAACCCCCCTCTCTCCCTATCTCTTCTCCTCGTTCGCCCCAACCCCCTGCGGCCAGCCACCTCGCTCAGCGCCCCCCCTTGTTTTCATCTGGTTTTCATCAGAAAAAGTAAGGAGATTTGAGACACTCCGGTTTTCATCTTCTATTAAACTCATTGATTGATTACCTATGTACTGATGGGGTGAGATTTGGCAGGGGAATGGGTTGCTGAATGGCGGGTTCAGGGAGCAGCGAAGGAGGATTACCAGAGATTAGCAAATGCCCAATTCGAGGTTTTTGGGCGGGCCTCATTTGGTTGGGCCTATTGGACAGTCAAGAATGTTAATAACCACCGAAGCCTGGAGTAGATGATCAAAACAACTATATATAACACTAGAGCGCTGTCCATGCTAAGATTGGGTCATCATAATAACATTCTCATGGCCCACCATATCTTATAAATTTGAAGATCTACTATTAGTGTAAAGATTTTTAATTTCAACTGGGAAGATCTATTTGTCTTAAATTTCTTATAATCCATGTTTTTATATATAGAAGTGTGAACAAATGAGTAAATAGAAAGTAATTTACAAATGATAATACCATTGTAGTTTTGTTATTTTTCAGCAGAAAATTGCCGCACCAAACAATAAATTTTAGTTTTCCGTAAGGAATTCGTAGCCGCACCAAACAACATCAACATCAATTCATCAAGGAAAAACTTTTTGCACCAAACATAAATTTTTTACTTCCATGGAAATACTTTTCCGAAGTATTTGAAACCCATTGATTTTGCTGATGTGGCAAATTCCACTTTCCATGGAAATTACACATACACAAACGTGCCCTAAGAAAAAGAAAGCAAAAACCAAAGGAAAAACCGTTGTCCCCAATTCCAGGCTAACAATGAGGAGCTTGAAAGGTCCCCTCTCCCCTCTCACTAGTTCCAAATGATTAAAATCCTCTACTGGAACTGCAAGGGCATATCAAATGCCCCAACCATCAGATCACTCCACCACTTGGCTTCCTCAAATTCCCGTGATGTCATTTTCATTGCTGAACCTATGACTATTGCCCCCCCCTCCCCCCTACTTCTTTGCTTTCCTCTTTCGGATATGATGGTTTCCTCTCTAATAACCCCCTTTCTTCTTCCTCTATATGGTGCTTCTTCAAATCAAACTCCAATCTAGGCATTACCCTAATTGATTTCTCTCCCCAATTCTTGACCATCTCCTTCACCATCCCCTCTGCTGCCATAAATTGCCTACTCACAGGGATCTATGCCTCCACAAATTATATCCAAAGAAGAGATCTGTGGAGCTATCTTTCCTCTCAGGCTAAAACTAATTGCCCCTGGTGCGTATTGGGCGATTTCAACTCCATCTTTTCAGCCTCTGAGAAATTCAGCCTAAGGCCTTCTCGCCTCAATCTGGAATTCCAGCAGCTGATCCTCTCCTCAAACTTGCAAGACATGGGCTTCTCAGGCAATAAATTTACCTGGTCCAACAACCGTAGAGGGACTGGCTATGTAGCAGCAAGGCTGGACAGGGCTCTTTGCAACCTTCTTTGACTTTCCAGCTTCAATGACGCCCTGCTCACCCATCTGCCCAAATTCTCCTCAGATCACTGTCCTTTGCTTCTTACTCACAATAGGCGTCCCAAAGCTCATATAGCTTCTTTTAAGTTTGAAGCCATGTGGATCTATCACCCTGATTTTTTCACTCTGGTGGCTGAATCATGGAACCAAGCCTCTGCAGGAAACTACCAGCAGGACCTAGCTTTAAACCTGAAAAACTTGAAGCAAGTCCTCAAAGATTGGAACAAAAATGTGTTTGGTGACATCAAGCAGAATGTTGCAACAGCAGAAAAGCTTGTTCTAGAGACTCAAGAACTCCTTGATGATGGTCCTTCCCCTTCTCTCCATCATTCGCTTGCCGAAGCAAAGGCTTCCCTCCACAATTGTCTCCAGCTTCAAGAAACTCATTGGCGGCAGAAGTCCAGAATTAGATGGCTGAAGGAGGGAGACAGGAATACTGCTTTCTTCCATGCCTCTGCAAAATCCAAAGGGGTAGTTAACCGCATTGATAGAATTCAATCAGATGGTCCTTGGGTGGAGGACCAGAAAGATATCCAGTCCCTTGCTGTGGATCACTTCTCCTCTATAGCTAACTCATCTTACTCAGCTCCCTTTGATTTCCTTTTTGGGTTAGGCAGCAACAAAGTCAATGAAGACATGAACACCCTCCTCTCCAATACTCCGGATGCTGAAGAAATTAGGATTGCAATTTTTACTCTTAAAAAAGACAGTTCTCCTGGTCCTAATGGCTTCTCAGGTTATTTCTTCAATGCTGCCTGGCACATCATTGGTTCGTCTATGGTTAAAGCTGTTCAGCAGTTCTTCATCTCTGGTAAGTTATACAGAGCTTCCAATAGCTATTTCCTCTCTCTGATTCCAAAATCAGACTCCCCTACCACCTTTGCTGACTATAGGCCAATTAGCCTTTTCAACTTTACCTACAAAATAATAGCTAAAATCTTGGCCTCTAGACTCTCCAAGAACATTACCCATCTTGTTTCTCCTAACCAGGCGGCTTTTCTCCAAGGCAGATCTATTTACCAACACATAGCCTTGGCCCACAAGTTGTTTTCAAAAACTACACTCCAAGCTGAAAGGTGGAACCCTGTGTATGAAATTGGACATTTCAAAGTCTTTTGATAAGCTCAGCTGGCCTTTCCTCTTCAAATCCCTCCACTTCTTTGGCTTCTCTGACAGATGGATCAACCTTATCAGAGAATGTGTCTGCACTACTAAAGGGTCTGTCCTCATCAATAGATCTCCTTTTGGTTTCTTCTCCTCCTCCTGTGGCCTAAGGCAAGGGGATCCCCTATCCCCTTACCTCTTTATCCTCGCTGGAGAAATTTTAACCCTCAACATCCAAAGCTTGGTCTCCAATAGTTCAATATCCCCTCTCTCTTCAGCCCCCAATACCCCTTGCCATTTATTGTATGCTGATGATATTCTTCTGTTCCTCAAAGCCCGAAAAGAAGCCTCTTAGCTTTGAAGGAGGTAATCTCTTCTTACTAATCCAGTGCTGGCCAATATATCAACTTGGAGAAGAGCAAACTTTTCTTAGGCAATTGCAATCCGAGTAAAAGAAGACTGATCATGGCCATCACTAATATTAAGGAAAGACCTCCAAATTCTTTCTACCTTGGAGCTCCCCTCAACATTGGTAACCCAAAAAGGCAACACTTCACCACCCTACTTGACAGATTTCGTCGTAAGCTATCAGGTTGGAAATCGAAGCTCCTTACTTTCGCAGGTCGCAGGATCTTGGTGAGGCATGTGCTAAGTAGTCTACCAATTCACATAGCCATGATTCTTCCTGTTCCTAAGTCTATGTCCAACAACATGGAGACTACTATGAGGAATTTCCTTTGGTCAGGGGGACTGTCGAGCAAAAAAGGAATCAGATCAGCTGGGCCACAGTCACCCTCCCCACCAAAGAAGGAGGCCTAGGCATCAAGCGTGTCAGTGAGCATAATGAAGCATCTTTCATCAAGTTGGGCTGGACAGCTATGTCTTCAAACTCTCTCTGGGCAATCTGGATGGCTGGTGGATATTTTCCCAACTCCTCCATCTGGAACTCTTCCACCTCCAAATCTGGGTCATGTATTTGGCGAAAAATCAGGAATTTGGCTCACCACATCCATTCTGGCAGTCAGTGGAAAGTTGGAGATGGCAAGAAAGTTGATCTCTGGTATGATAACTGGAAGCAAATTGGTAGCTTCGCTGCTCTGTTTCCTTCTATTTCCTTCCCTCCCAACCAGATGCTTCATTCCCTCTAGGATGGAGGCCACTGGATGACTCCTCCTGATTTTCCAGATGATGTAGTAGCCACCCTGAGGCAAGCAACTCTTCATCTTGCCTTGAACATCTCTTCTAAAGACTCTATCCTATGGAGTTCTCACAAGGATAATGGCCTCTCTCTTCAGGATGCTTGGCAAATCATCAGATCTCGTAGATCCTCAGCTGACTGGTCTTTCTGGGCTCCGTTGGTTTGGACCAAATTTCAGCTGCCTAAGGTCTCTTTCTTTGCTTGGAGGCTACTGCACGGAAAAACCCCATCTCAAGCCTGGGCTCAAAAGTCTGGTACCAGTCTTGCTTCTAGGTGCAACCTCTACTACAAAGATCAAGAGTCCACTCTGCACGTTCTTTTTCTTTGCTCTTTCTCCTCTGCAATTTGGAACTGGATCCTCTCTGTGGTTGGCTTGGTTGTTACTGGTCCCCTCTTTCCTTCAAAAATTTGGCATGCTCTATCCATCCACAGTGATCGATTGGCCTGCAAAGGAGCTGCTACAATTTTCTTCACAACAACTTATGCAATCTGGATCTGCAGCAACGATGCATTTTTTTCTAACTCAAGAGCCTCCCAACTGAAGGTTATTTCTTATTTGACTGAGCTCCTCTCTGCCTCTCTCAAGTGCATTACCAAGCCTTACACTGGTAGACCTCTTCAGTCATTTTGTAATGTTTTGTTTCTTAATTCTTAAGCCTGGCTTTTGTTTCTTGGGCTCTGTTTTTCTTGTCTCTTTTCTCTTCTTCTGCTGTAGCTCCTTGAGATTCTTCTTTCCTGGGCTTTCTGGCTTTGTTCTCTTCTTTTCTCTATTAATTCAATTGCCATTTAGCAAAAAAAAAAAAAAAGTTTACATGATCAGAAGCACAAAAACACCAAATTCGAATGATTCCAAGCACTGAAAGCTCAGAAAATGGAATCCGAACAGCTTCATGTAAATCAATAACAATAACAATAAATAAAACCCTAAAAATGGAAGACATGAAGAAGCGAAGAAGATCGAGACGAGAGATCCAAACCCTAGAAAATCGCATGTAAATGCAATGGAAATGGTTACGAAAAAGGGGGGCAGATGAAGATGTCATACCTTGGAAGATTGCCTCGCTGAAACGATCTATTTCGGCGTCGAGCAGAGAGAGTGATGTGTGAGTAGGGAGAGAGCAAAGAGGGATGGCATAAGTAGGGAGAGAGCGAGAGAGGGAAGAGGAAGAGAGGGATATTAGAGGCTGGCACTAAGGCTGCACATGGGCGGTTCGGATCGGTTTAACACTAAAACCAACAACCAAACCGTACCTGTCGGTTTTTTAATTAACCAATCCAATCCAACCTATGGGAGGGTTTAAACCAGGTTCGGATCGGTTCGGTCAGTTAGACAGTTGTTTTTTGTTTTTTATTTTTTGAAAATCAGACATTGAAAATTTCAAAATGATGATATCTCATCCTTCGCATTTATTCCATTGTTTAGTGCAAACATAAAAATCCAACATTCTAGATTGGACTAAACACATATAAAAAATAATTCTACTCCAAAACGAGAGTTTGGACTAAACGCAAGCGTACAAAAAAAAAAAAAAAACCAGCTTGCAGTGAAACATTCATTCCACATGATACCATTTGGAATTACAATAGAATAATAGTTCATGTCAAGAAAAGTCACACACAAACGGAATCTATATCAGAACCCACTGTAATTTTCAGAAATGAAGATTTCTTAACACATTGATTAGGTGAGACCAGAACCAACCATCAAAAGGTTAGACTCTACTGGCTTTTCTAACATTCTCAAGAGTGCAGCATTCTGATAAAAACTTCATTGAAACGAGGAAGGGATTATGATGGAAGAAAAACACCCAGTACAATAATCCCTCCATCTGCAATCAAGTATCAAAAAGCATTTGAGAGATTAGAGGAGATGCACTGAGGCAGTGTTGATGGTTGAGTTCATGTAAGAATGGAGTTGTGGAATGTAACTTTGAAAGTAGTAAAAAACGTAACCCTAAAGTTAAAATAGTAAAAAAGCAATATTAAGTTATTGCATACGGTCGGTTCGGTTTAAGCAGTTAACCGTAGGCTCAAACCGATAACTGACCGATATAAGCGGTTTTTATTATTTTCAAACCGTTAATCGAACCGATCTATTATAAACCGATCCGAACCGCCCGGTTCAGTCGGTTTGGTTCGATTTTGCGATGATACCGGATTTTTTGTACAACCTTAGCCAGCGCATTTCAGGACTTGTATAATTTTTAGCGATAGTGTCTTATAGCGTCGCATTTCAATGGCTGGCCGCCGGTGTAACTTCGACGCTAAGAATGCATTTTCTTGTAGTGGATGCTTTTTTCCTTTTGTCTCCACTACGCTGAGAGGATGAAGAGGTAGATGCATGTTTCCTTTTGTCACTCACAGCTACAAGAACAATCTAAAATCTACCATTATTGACATTCGTGGGCCCTACTTTTACAATACGGACCGTTTATCCTCTTTATAATGCAAGAAAAATGGCTAGTAGATTAAATTTTTTATTTTGGTTCATTGTAGATTTTAACAAATTTGTGAAAAATTGTGAACTATTAAATGTACTTGGGTTCGCACGTGAAGAGATGTGAAAATGACGTACAATGGAATCTCTTTCACCTGTGCATCATTTGCCTATGGAAATAATTCACATGTGCATCATTTACACATATGAATCATTTTCATAGAAACCATACAACCCATTAGACTCTCGTAGATCCAGGTCTATAAGACTACAACTGGCACTAAGTTGATCGTTAGGTCTGGGTCAGAGTTTGATTACAGGATGGCCTTAAATTAAACAGAGCCCATTTACTGCCTACTCAAATTTCAAACTCAACCTTTTCAACCTGCTCTTGCCAGCCGCCCATATATATCACTTTGGATGGTCATGCCTCAATCACACTCACAATGCAAATATAAGATTCAAATCTAGCTAATCGGGGCCCAACATGCATGCCTATCAGTCAGGAAGGGGATAAGAGTTAGGCAAAACATATGCCTCATCACATTATATTCACTGTTGTTTTCAAAACCATAAAAAAATATTTCATATGCAAGTGTTATACATGCGAAACAGATTATCTTATTTGTCAAAATCACCATTTTCACATATTAAATTAGTACCTCCAATGCTTTTAGATTTATTTGGATTTCTTTGATGTTTAATGAAAATTTCAAAATCCATGAGGAATTAATATATGAAACTACACCTCCTGATATTTACCATTAATAGAATAATATTGAACAATCCAGATCATAAATTAGAGGCCCACACAAGTGCAAAAGATTAAGATCCATAAGTAGGCACTTTTTCATGAATTACTTAAAATCTATGTAGATCTAAAAGAATCAGTTTCATCATCCTGGTGCTTATTAGTTCAATAAAATAATTATATAGTTATTATTACAAATATGGGGTCGACAAGAATGAGAAAAAAATAAAGGTGATTGATGGCCCCACAAGAATGCAATCACCATATAAAAAGTGTATATAAACCTAATTTGCAATATGGGTATTTACATAAACCTTATTTACACATAATTTTCATACTTCAAATCGTTTATGCATCACGTTTATAAATAATTGTGAACAAATGCAATGATGCTAGTCTTATACATGTCGGTCATTTATGTATGAAAGTGACTGAAAACAAACAAACAAACGACCCCCTAAAAAAGATCGGGAACCCCTGTTTGGACTTTTCCTATTTGGACCAATCAGGGGTGCCATGTGGAGGAGGGGAATTTTATTTTTTTTCCAATTCATGGAGGAGATGGGATGTGACATCTCACTCATGTGGGACCTCCTTTGTAGTCCAAACAGGAGTCGTGTCCCCTAAAAAAAATGCATGTCATTCGTTTTCATACTTCACGTCACACACCAAGCTTGTCAGTCATTCATGTCAATTCACTTTTGGCGCATGCATCCATATTTCCCAGAGAACGTGGAAACGCATGCAAAACGAGCAATTCCAGAAGCAGAACCTTCCTAGCTTTGTTCGACTCTTGGTGACCCGAAAAAACCAACAAGGAACGTACAGTCATTCACGTGCAAGAGTTGCATTTGGAACCGTGAATTCGACAATTGTTTGTCGAAATATCCACTGTGTGGCTCACCGATCACAAACATTACTTCTCTCATGGCCTGGGACATAACGAAAACGTAGGTACACAAACAAAGAACGTAGAGTCACCGTTAAAGGGATACCTTTGAAAAGGTGCATTAATCCATGCTTGTTTAAGTCTCCCTTGTGTGGCTCACCTTACTCTATTATGCTGACCTCTGGGCATTAGGCTGGTTTGCCAAGTACATCTTCACCATCCATTTTCTTTCTGTTGGTGAAAGTTTTGATGGGTGGGCCATAGGCCTAGCTTCAATTTGGCTCGTGAGGAGCATGTCGGCAACTGTGGTGAGTCAATTGTGGATGTAAATTAAGATCCTTGGTGCATTATAGTTCTCTAATAAAGCTCTCTTAAACTCCACAGCTTATCCGGAAACATTTACAATTTACGGGTGCCTGTTTGACAACATTCTTGCGTTGTCCCCAATTTTGCGCTCCAATCAGATTGTGCTTAAATCGAGTTTGCGCTCAAATCAAATTGTGCTCAAATCGAGTTGTGTCGAGACTAATTGTACTTTGCAGAGTTTGTTTGGCAATACTATATTAAATTACTATATATGCTGAGAATTTGATGTACGGAACATATTTAGTAATATTATAAAAGTTTTGCTCCAAGATCGAAAGCAAGAGAATATTGGATTTATGACGTGGGACACACCTTTTATTGTTTCAACACTATATTATTATACATAGGACCCAACTGTAGGAACTACAATATGGTACCACCTTAAAAAATTAGAACATGGGGCCCATATTCATAGGATTTACAATGTGGGCCCACCTTTTTAAGAATTATAATGTGGGGGCCTCCTTTTGTGAATGTGAATATGGGACCCATCTTTAGAAATTACAATGCAGTACACACCTTTAAAAATTATATTATGAGCCCCACATCCATAAGATTTACATGTTCATCCACCTTTTGTGATCGTGAACGTGTGACCCACATTTAGAAATTAAAAAGTAAAGCCACATTTTTTGCGAATGTGGACACAGGACCAACCTTTAAAAATTACAATGTGATGCTCACCTTTAGAATTAGAACGTGGGGGTACATTCATAGGATTTACAATGTGGGCCCATTTTTATAGGAATTATAATGTGGCAACTTCTTTTTTGTTGATTGCAAACATGGGAGTGACCTTTAAAATTACAATGTTGTACCTATCTTTAGAAATTAGAGTATGAGGTCACATTCACAAAATACGCAACATAGGCCCTCATTCTTTGGATTTATAATGTGGCTCAACTTTTTGTGATTGTGACCATATAACCCAAGTTTAAGAATTATAAAGTGGTGCCACCTTTTATGTGATCATAGACATGTAATCCACATTTAGAAATTACAACGCAATGCCCACCTTTAGAAACTAGAACATGGGGCCCACATCCATATGATTTATAATGTGGTCCCACCATTATAAGAACGATAATATAGGCCCACCTTTTGTAATTGTGACCATAAGACCCCACCTTTAGGATTTACAAAGTGGGTCACTTTCTTTGAGATTGTGAACATGGGGCCTACCTTTAAGATAAGTTAGAGGATTTGGAGTCTTTAAATGACATTCTATAAAGAAGAGATAAGTAAGATGCAGCTGTATATTTGTTTCTGAAAATAATAAATTCTTTTCGTTCCTACTTTCTTGAATGGGAAGTTTTGAGTTGATGAGCTATTTAAGTGTTTGGAAATATCTATTTACAAAAAAAAAAAAAAAAGTGTTTGGAAATATCTATGATAATGGCAACTCAAGTAGATTATGGCCCACCCAGGGATGGCATGGAGGTTAGATCTGATGTGTGCATCTACCAGATGGGTCGACCCACCCAATAGATATCTAACAATCTAAACTAACCGATAATGGGCTACCTAGGGATGGCAATTGGTTGTTCTAACTGGGTTGCCTCACCAGATAGCGGTGGGATTGGTGGCGGTTTTGATTGGTTTCCATGTCATAGAGGGAAACGTAGTGGATCCTTGCCATGCATGCCAGTTGTTGGGGCCAACGAAAGGTCCCCCATAGGTAATGGGACAGGGGGATCGAACACCCACATATGAAGTTTCAAGTCAAGTCCCTACCTTCTTGATTTGTAGCCCACAAGTTTAGCAACTTTACATCAAAGATAAAATTGGACCCACATCCAATAATCCAATCCATTTGGATCTGTGCAGACCCATTGGATCGATGGCCATTTGGGTAGGGGTTCTCTGTGTAAGGTCCATTTAGATGGATCATAAGTGGGCCTCACTAGGTGGTGGGCTTAGGTTATATCTCCTTCATATTAAATAATAAATTAAAATAAATATTTAAATTCAGTATTAGTTGATCAAACGCCTTTAAATTTAGTATTAGTTTGCACCCGGAGGATGTAGATTTGAAACTGCACTACCACACTGGGGCTACAGGGGAGTTTATCAGGCTTCCCTCTGCGCCCGGAGGGATTAGTCCAGCCCAAAGTGTTGGGAACCCTCCGATAGCAAAAGAAAAAAAAAAGGGCCTTTAATTTGAGTACCTGATTAATCCATTGTGTAAATCATTTTATACTAATTAAAAAGAAATTGGATGACATTAATTGATGCAATTTCTTTAAGATCATCTGAATTGCTTTGAATTAGCATCATTTACATAACTTGAACCAAAAGTTATGTGATCTCTTTTTCTACTGTTTTTTTTCTCAAACTAAATTTAATGGATAGCTTTTTGTTTGCTTATCCTAATTTACATATTCATTATCAATGCATTAATATATTTTTATATGCATTTAATAGATTCAATTGTTACCCAATATGTCTTTCGTGCTTATTATGTGTATTAAATAATATAACAATATTTAATATATGTTATTATAAGCCCCGGCCTTTGTTGATATTTAATACTTCAACGCTCTCACCCCATCTCACACAGGGTCGACTTTAATAGTGAAACTAGCATTAGCCTCAATCAAATTATCTTAATAGTTGACTAGCAACAACGCGCCGTGCTTAGCCCAGGGCAAAAAGTAAGATATTACATTTTTAATTTATGAGATATCAAAATTAATTATAAACATATAAGAATATATTCATACATATTTATATAAAAATAGTCAACATATCTTAAATGATAAATACAAGTGTTATCTTCACATAGGCCAATGATCATTCCGCAGAAATTTCTTCTCTACCTCTTAGAAGTAGTTCCAATACCATTTTAGAATCGATCAAACCGTTTTTTAGCTCTAGATTTAAAAAAAAAAGGTATAAGCATCTTAACTTTAAAAGCTATAAATTATAACACTTTAAAACCACAGGCTAGTGTTATTTGATTCCAGTAATAATTGGCCCACCTTGGATCAATATATATCTCTCTCTTAATTATGGGTCCATGTGGGCCCATGAAAGTGTAATTATTGTGGGCAAACCTAGGGTCATTTGTCTATATAATCAGATCAGAAAATGATGCCTATAAGATTCAATAAAAAAAAAAAAGTCCAACCTTAAAACATTTTTATCACAAGCCCATCTATGAGGTGGTCTACCAGAAGGTCGAGTCTGATTTTCGTTCACGTGTGACAATTTCTAAATAGAGTATAGCTCTATTTGGAAACTAAAAGAAAATGATATTTTTAATGAAAAATTTATCAGTGTCAATTGTTGAAAGGAAGGCCCCAAATATTAAAATAAAAAGATGACAATCTTGAGAGGATGGAAGATAGATGGTGTTGAGAGAGAGAATAATCCATAATTCATATTAACCTAGAAAACTAATATCTATGCATAATCCATGAGTGGGCCTCACTATAGAAATAAGTTAAATGTGTGGGGCCCACTAATTGATTTGCATCCATTAAGAAACCAGACAACGGCCAATAGGCTTGCCTCCCTCCATCAGTGGGGCTCACTCTTAGAAAGAAAGGGTTAAGAGAAGGCCATTGGGATTTCATCCAATACTGGAGTCCAATCTTGAAATATATTAAATAAGAACTGGTGCCTACTACTGGATCCATTCATTTAGGGAACAAAAAGTGAAAGGAGAGTAAAAGAGCAACAATTTGGATTTCAATCATCGGTAGGGCCCACAAAACATATTTAACATGGGACCCATTGATGATTGAAGATCTAAGGAAAAGAAAACAAACCGTTGATGATTGACTATGTAAGGAAAAGAAAGCAAACCGACTGGAAAGATTTGCTTCTAGCTTGTATAATGGCAAGAAATATGATTCAAATTCAAACGTTCATAAAAATCTCTTATGAAAGAGGTTTTAGGAGAGAAAGAGTAGCCCTAAGAGACTTTTAGGGATGATGTGGCACCCCTCACCTCCCAAAGAGACTTTTTAGGGGTGAGGTGGCACCCCTTACAGCCCACCTCCCCCTTTGCTTTAATATATATAACTAGCAACAAAGGCCCAAAAAATAAAGATATGTTAAAATTTAAGATTTCTTTTGAGATATTGTTAAGTTTAAATAACTATAAAATAAAGTAAATTTACATAACTTAATGAACCCTTGAATTTAAAGGCATTGACCATTACGACCATCTCATTTATGGATATATTATACCATTGATGATTGAAAATATAAGAAAAAGAAAACAAACCGGATGGATCTACATTTACTAAAAAGAACCAAAAGGAACAGATAAAAAAATTAACGTGTTTGATCCATTAGTGGCGGCCACCCTTGAAATGTTTTTAACGTGTGGGACCCACTGATGGCTCTTCATCCAAAGAAGAAAAAATGGAGGATAAGAAGAAAGGAAATAGAAATCAAATGATTTCATCTTCAATAGGCCACACACCACATCTGGATTTATGGTGATCGAATAGTTGGCCCCCACAGATGATTGATAGTATAAGAAAAAAAATTTGAAAGAAAGGGGGGCCGAACAAGTGTAAGAGAAGAAAAAAAACCTAAAAGATGTACATTGAATGTGATGAGTGTACGTGGATATAGATATGAGTCATCATAGTATGTTTTTAATAGTTCTAACTCATGCACACACATCACAACCTAACAATTATCAAAGAAATTAAGCTTGTGTATGATACCAACCAAGTCTGATATGATTGCCCGCTACCAATACATATTGACCTAGAATACTAATATCTATGCATAATTCATGAGTGGGTCCCACTGCATAAATAAGTTAAATGTGTGTGGCCCACTAATTGATATGCATCCATTAAGAAACCAGACAACGGCCAACAGGCTTGCCTCCCTCCATTAGTGGGGCCCACTATTAGAAAAAAGGAGTTAAGAGAAGGCCATTGGGATTTCATCCAATACTGGAGTCCAATCTTGAATTATATTTAATACGATTGGTGCCCACTACTGGATCCATCCATTTAGGGAAAAAAAACTGAAAGGAGAGTAAATGAGCAATAGTTTGGATTTCATTCATCGATAGGGCCCACAAAACATATTTAATATGGGATCCATTGATGATTGAAGATCTAAGGAAAAGAAAACAAACCGACTATAAAGACTTGCTTATAATTTGGATAATGGCAAGAAATAGGACTCAAATTCAAACATTCATAAAAATCTTTTATGAGAGGTTTTAGGAGAGAAAGAGTAGCCTAAAGTGAGGTGGCACCTAAAAATAATGTGGGTTTTTTGTGCATATTTCTTTGAAAGGAGGGACTTTTTAGGGATGAGGTGGCACCCCTCAAAGCCCACCTCTCCCTTTGCTTTAATATATATAATTTTATGCCTCAAGGTTTGCTACGAGTTTAGGACATCTTGTTTGGATAATTTCCTCAAATTTGTTGACGCAAATTCAGTTTGGCTACAAGTTTAGGACGTCTTGTTTGGATGATTTCCTCAAATTCGTTGGCACAAATTCCAGCCCCCCGGCAAGCTCATTTCCTTATGGGGCGGATGAGATCAGTGGGGATTGAAAGATCTAGGTGTATGGCCATACTTGTGTACCAGAATAAATTTGGGGCCCAACCAATCATCCAGACCATTTGATCAATACAACACTTATTTTCACTGTCTAAAACGAGTGAACAGTTGATCCAATGGTTCAGATCATTCGGATGGTGACAAACCTAAGATCGATGACCATCAAGTGGCGTCCTTATTTATTTTATGGTCTACTCAGATGGATCATCGGAGTGCTTCACTAACTCTATGTTCGTAGAGTGCTCAGTGGAGGATTTCCCTTTTTTTCATTTTAAAAAACTTTTCACTAACATCTGAAAAACACTATTTTTGCAATAAGAAACTACCTAGAAAGTAAAACTAGCCAGAGGGGATTGAAAAATTCATATGGTTCCTTACATTAATTTTTTTTATGGAATTCAATCCAATGGTGTGTTAGAAATATTAGTATCAAAATATGTTTCCACCAAATTTTAAAAATCTTACCTCTGATAAGAATCGTAAGACATATGTTGCACATTGAAAACCATGTCAAGAGGTATACCTCTCATGATTTTCATGAGGTAAATATAAGCCTCTTATGGGACTCACTTGGATGCATGCAATCATGAGATCATCTGATGGAAAGGTCTCACTGTGGATATCATTTTTGGCAAAAAAATCATCATAATCAGATAATTATAACTATTGATTTCAGGCATGCAGTCATAAGGGAATAATGTGATTGAAACGTTTCATTGTAGATATGATTTTCGGCAAAAAAACCATCATAATTGGATCATCAAACTATTGATTTCGAGGCTTTAGGACTTAATGAATTCTTTTAGATTATACATGTTATGAAATCAGTCTTACATCAATTATAATTCAGAATAGTTTAAAATTTGGGTGAATGCCAAGTCATGAGGGTTAGTGAGTGCGAAGCCCACCTCTGGCTTATAACAATTATATGGAAGGGAGATGGGAATAATGCAATGAGATCAAGGGTAGCACAAAAGTATCAACCCCATTAGATCATGAAAACATTACAGATTGCTTCCTCTTAAACCTGTTTTAAGTGTTAATGACAAACCAATAAAAATGTCACTAGAGACGCTTGACATAAATCTAAATTTTTTTTACAACCCCTCTAATTATGAACTCAATCATGATATCGCGGGGTTTATTAGTGGCTGAAAAGTTACTTCAAAATAGTATGAAAATAAATTTTTTTCTCTCACTAAATTAGAATCTTGGAAAGAAAAAATCACTCTTGAAACTACTCATTGAGATCTAGGAAGCCTTTTTTCTCAATTTCAATTGAAAATTAATGATATCATGGATAAACCCATAGTATCATATGTTTTTATCATGAACATAGAAATATAATTATTTCAAAATAGCGAGAAAAATGGTTTTTTTTCCTTTAACTCCAATTAGATTCTTGAAAAAGCAAACTCGCTTTGGTAACCACTCATTGAGGACCTTAAGTTTTTTTTATAATTTCAGTAGAAAATACACGATATAATGGGATAAGCTTGTTATATCATTGTTTTTTTTTTTTTTTTTCATTGACATTGAAATATAATTATTTAAGAATCGTAAAGAAATTTATTCTTTCACCACAACATTTTTCAAAAACAAAATTCACTCCTAATGACTATCCATTGAGATCGAAGAAATCCTAAATTTTTTATATAATTTTAGTAGAAGATCCTATGGTATCAAATGATAAACCCATGATATCTTGGATTCCTTAGTAAAAAATAATTAAAATTACTTCAAAATAGAGGAAAAATGGCTTTTTCAATCATCGTAATTAGATTTTTGGAAAACAAAATTTACTCATTGTGACTCAATGATGTCAAGGAGACCCTAAATAATTTATTTTTTTTAATAATGTCAGTTTAAAACTCATGATATTATGGGATAAACCCATTTTTTCAATTAGTGGCCAGATTTTAATTTTTTCTTCCACTACTAATTAACTTTTTGAAATCAAAATTCACAATTCATAATCAATCATTAGGACTAGCAACTGGTAATTTTATTTCAAATCCAATAAGAAACCCATGATATAGTAGGTTCTAACTCAAGGACAAGATTGTCAATCGAGAAAAAGAGAGTCTAGTAAGGCACTCAAGTGACATTTTTAAGTTTTGTAATTAACTAGTGAAAATTGAGTTGAACAGGTATTAATCCTTAGAAGTCTCTTAGATTTAAAATTATAATCCCCTTTTCTCAAGTTTAATGATAAAAATGCATTGTTTTCTTCTTGATTTTTTTTAAATATTTAATAGTAACAGTTGGATCAATGTTAAATTTGAGTTTGTAACAATTCAAAGGATTAGTGTTAATCATATATTTGGGGGATTGATGGCGGGGAAAAACCAAGCATGATTATTATTTGTGTGTGTGTGTGTGAGAGAGAGAGAGAGAGAATGGTGAGCTAAAGCTCTCTTTTCTATTTTGTTGTACTTTTTTCCTCTTCTTCATACCTCTCCGGAACCCATTTTAGGTTCTGATTGATAAATGAGTCTGGTTCTAGATCCATATAGGTTCCGACCCGTGAACTCGGGACCCGGCATATGAGTTTTTGATATTGCAAACATGTCTCAAAAGTTGGATGATATACTTATTTTAAGAAAAAATAAAAAGAATGAAGAGAACTTAGAACCAGTAATGGAACTAGATCCAGTTCTCTAGGTAGACCCAGTTTTGGAATCGGATATGGAATTTTCTATTGGAACTGAGTCCGGTACCAACAAAACAGGTTCCGAGTCAAAACCGGGTCCGAAACTGAAACAATTATTTAGAAATGGGTCCGGGTCCATATGGTTTTGACCCGGAACCATTCCGTTAAAAAACCCTAGTTGGAGAGAGAGAGAGAGAGAGATCATATTTCCTCCTTTTCTTCATAGACTCGTACCGCTGACTTCAAAAATTTTGTAGTTACACAAGTGTTGGAAATTCTGAAAATGGTAAGGAACCTTTTAGGCTTCTCAATTAGAATCCATCATGGGATATGTTTGAAATGAAAAGGGCATTTATATATCCATATTTGTGTATCTCCATTTTGATGATGTGAAAGGGCATGGGCTCAACCTCAAGGGGTTAGCCGAGTGGTCAGGATCACGGTTCATCCCTTTTCAGGAGCTAGAGGTCTTGGTATCGACCCCCGTTTGCCCCCTTTTCAGGAACCGAAGGTTGAGTTCACTTGTGCTACCACCTAGGGGCCACAGGGGTTCTACCCGGCTTCTCTCTGGGCCCGGAGGGAATAGTCCAGCTCAAAGGGTTGGGAACCCTCCGTTAGCAAAAAAAAAAAAAAAGGGCATTGGCTTGAGCTTGGGCTTAGAGCATTATTACTGATTGAGAAGCCCTTTATTTACCCTGATTTTGGCTAACCCAACAATGGAATGTTTTTTACATGTAGCAGCCACACAATCTCTTAGAGTCTAGGTCTGTATGACTTAAATCAAACCGGACCCATTTACTGCCTATTCAAATTTCAAACTCAACCGCTTCAACCTGCTCCTCTTTCCAGCCGCCCATATATAATATCTCTCTGCATGCCCATGCCTAAATCACACTTTCATGCAATATAAGATTCAAGTCCAGCTAGTGGGGTCCCAACATGCATGCCTATTAGTCAGGAACGGGATAAGAGTTAGGCAAAACATATGCCTCATCACATTATATTAACCGTGGATCTAATAACCATTAAAAAAAAAAAACATTCCATATGCAACACAATGAATCACGATCCTCACATAATTAAATTAGTACATCCAACGATTTTAGATTTATTTAGACTTCTTTGACGCTTTATAAATTTCTCAAAATCCATAAAGAATTAATATATGAAACTAAACCGCCTGATATTTACCATTAACAGAAGAATATTGAACAATTCTGATCATGAATTAGAGGCTCACACAAGTGAAAAATATTTAGATCCATGAGTTGGCACTTTTTCACAAATTACTTAAAAAATATGTAGATCTAAAGTAGTCATCTCCATCATCTTGGTGCTTATTAGTTCAATAAATAAATTATATAGTTATTATTACAAATATGAGGTCTACAAGAATGAGAAAGAAATAAAGGTAATTGATGGGTCCCACAAGATTGCAATCACCGTATAAAAAGCATACATAAATCTATTTTGCAATATGGGTGTTTATATAAGCCTTATGTACATACCATTTTCATACATCATATTATTTAAGCATCCCATTAATAAATAATTATAAACAAATGCAATGACGCTAATCTCATGCATGTCAATGTCAATAATTTATATATGAAAATGACTGAAAACAAACAAACAACCGCCTAATAAATTTCCCATGGAAACCTTTTTCCGACTGGAAAGGCATGGAAAACGAGCAATTCCAGAAGCAGAAACTTTCTATCTTTGTCGACTTGGAGTCATTCACGTGAAAGAGTTGCATTTGAAAACGTGAATTCCACGATTGTTTGCCTAAATCACAAACATGACCTTGTTATGGTCCGGGCCTGGGCCCCCTGGAACGTGTAAAGTCCCTGTGAAAGTGCTACATTTGAAAAGGTGCGTTAATCCACGATTGCCAACTACATCTTAACCATCCATTTTCTTTCTATTGGTGTAAATTTTGATGTGTGGGCCATAGGATTAGCTTCAATATGGCACGTGAGGAGCATGTCGGCAATTGTTGTCAGTCAATTGTGGATGTAAATTAATTAAGATCCGTCGTGCATTATAGTTCTCTAATAAAGCTCTCTTAAACTCCACAGCTCATTTGGAAGAATTCACAATTTAGAGGTGCATGTTTGAGATCATTCTTGTGTTGTTCCCAATTTTGTGCGATCAGATTGTGTTCAGATCTGGTTGTGTCGAGATTGGCTGTACTTTGCACAATTTGTTTGGCAGTACTGCACGTAATAAATTACTATGCTAAGAATATGATGTACGGAACTTGTTTGGTAATATAATAACAAAGTGGAACCACATTTTTTGTGATTATAAACAAAGACCAACCTTTTAAAATTACAATGTGATGATCACCTTTAGAAACTAGAACGTGGGGGCATAATCATAGGATTTACAATGTGGGCCTGCCTTTACAAGAATTATAATGTGGTGCTATCTTTTTTGTTGATTGCAAACACAGTACCCACCTTTAAAATTACAATGTGGTACATATTTTTACAAATCAGAACACGGGTCACAATCACAGGATACACAATGTAGGCCCCACATTCATAGGATTTATAATGTGGCTGCACTTTTTGTGATTGTGACCATATGACCCACATTTAAGAATTATGAAGTGGTGCCACCTTTTATGTGATTATAGACACGTAACCTACATTTAGAAATTAAAATGTGATGCCCACCTTTAGAAACTAGAACATGGGGTCCGATCTGTTACACCCTGACCCGATTTAATCTTGATTAGTACTACTTAATTGTGTCTTAGCCAAATTAATGATGTTTGATTGCTAGTTATGGCATTTAGTGTTTATTAATCTTTATAGATTGAGTTAGTTGAGTTTTGAGCCTTATATAGGTGAGTAGAATCTGGATTGACTCAAATGAGTAGAGTCAAGGGCTTTTTCGTAAGTATGGACTTTCGCATTTTACATTGTTTACACGTCATTTTAGCATCATCGCATGTATTTTGACGAGTACGTCGATTTTCATATTAGGCTTCCCTTCATTTGACCAACCGTTAAGTGAGTGAGCTATTGTTTGACTCAAAATGAAAATATGTTCTCTTAGTGGACTTCCTTGCAAATGTCAAATTTACCCCTTTATATATATCCTTATCTCTTTCTTTCATTTCCTTTTCACTTTCCTTCCTCTCTACTCCTTTTCTCTTCTCCTCTTTCCCCTAATCTTCTCCTTCATTAATCACTACAAGAGTGAAAGCTTGGGGCCTTTTAAAGCTAAGAAGTGGACTCAACTTCATCATCTTCTTCATCTTCTCCACTCTTTCTTATTCCATTTTGCCAAGAATCCATCTTCTCCATTCTCTTCTCCTTTCAAACTAGGGTTACTTGTCAAGGTAAGAGCCAAAGACCTTGTTGTGATTTGGAGTTTAAAAAGAGTCAAAGGACTCTAGAGTAATCATGCATGCATACTTAATGCCATTTTCCATATGTATTTGTGATTAGGGTTTGGTGATTTGGGGTTTTTGGGTTTCTTGAGTCAAGTGTGAAGTAAAGCTTTGGGAAACTCTCATTAGAGGCAAGTATAAGCATTAATATGGATTTACATCTTGTTTATTTTCATTGATTCCATGAAATCTTTACTCAATGTCTTAGTTCTTAATAAATGGATGGATTTGGTTTATTATATGATTTATAATGACGGAAATGAATGAAATGAGATTGTATAATGAAAAGGGAGCAAGAAGGCTCCATTTGTACAGGTAATGAAGTGGGAAGTAATTAGAAAACAAATGGAAACAGGAAGAAATGAGAATCTTGAATCCAGGAATTCTGCTTAACTTGGCCGAGCTGGAGCTGCCTAACTTGGCCGAGCTGGATAACTTGGCTGAGCTGGATAGCCTGGCCGAGCTGGAGCTGCTTAACTTGGCCAAGCTAGATAACTTGGCCGAGCTGGATAACCTGGCCGAGCTGGAGTTGCCTAACTTGGCCGAATTGGATAACTTGGCCGAGCTGGAGCTACCTAACTTGACCGAGCTGGATAACTTGGCCGAACTGCCTAACTGGCCGAACTGCCTAGATGCCTAATTTGGCCTTTTCCAACCCATTTGTAAGGGTGACTTATCACCCTTAATTTATAACAACCCACCTTAATCAACCCTAACAGATAATTAAGGTGCTTACCCTTATCCCATAGGAAATTAGGAATTTTTAAGACCTTATGACCCTAGAATGGACCCGTCAACCTTATTAACTAGTCCAATGGGTAACCTTTAGTTTCATACCATGCCATGAAGGTTAGTTGGAAATTCAACGTACTTCTCATAAAGAGTGACACCTAATGAGGTAGTATTACGTTGATTTTCCTACTTACTTTGTATTGGATGGTGGAAGACTGAAGATAATAATATAGCATCGGTTAAATTATTGCATGTCATATTGAAGCATAATTTCATCCTTGATATCAACTCTTACTCCATACATTGAGAGCATCGTTTGTATTCCCTTGAGGATTAATATTTTATATTCAGATGTAATTTCGTATTGTATATCCGATTGATAATCATTGGAAATGGGGATCGAGTAAGCAATTCGAGTATATGTGATTATGATTCAATTTGATTATAGTTAGAACGTGAACTTACTCAGATCCGATTTTATTCGAGTATTATTTGATTCTGTTGAGTCGGCACTACTTAGCTTCGACCCTATGATACCTGATGGGCTTACACTTGGTCTAGATATTTGAAGACTACTGCACTAAGTCATTTGGAGTACCAGAACTCTAGACCAGGTAGCTAGCTAGCCTTTGGCCGGGCAGTTGGTGACATCCCAACTAGATTTGCTCTCTATTGAGAGGTTGAGCTTAAGGTAATAGCCAATTAGTATGTTTCCCTTATATTTGATTCATGTTGACACAAAAAAAGTCACTTTGCCTCCTCAACATCAAGAAGACACATGAAGCCACATCCTCCTGCAAACAGGTAATGCTACTTCAAGCATCAGATCTTGTCAAAATCAAACAGAAACTGCAAGATTCTTCAAAACAACCAAAAGAGAGGTATACATGAAGTTTCGGGCCATTCCGACATCATTTGGCCTAACTTCACTCCTCCGACAGCTAAATAGGCGCTCCCGGCGACGACAGTATCGAAGACATCAAAACTTCGATCAGAGCTTACAGATAGTTCCAAAATACCTCTAAAAGGCTTTTTGTCAAATTTCAAGTCAAACCGACAACGTTTGACCCTCCATTAATGCTCGAGCAGTAAAATCAAGCCTCTCGGAGACGAGAACCACCAAGGCCATCACTCATCAAAGAAAGTATATGAGTGGCTTCAACATGCTTTCAAAGGGCTTCACGTCGAATTTCAGGTCATTCCGACAACGTTTGACCAGACTTTGACGCTCCGAAACAAAATCAAGCCTACCGGCGGCGGAGCCTCCTGGAACCATGACATCCAAATCGGAGGTAATGGATCATCTCAAAATGACTCCAATAGGCTCCCTGCCAAATTTCAAGTCAATCGGACAGTGGTTGATCGCACATCAAAACTCGACATCTTCCTCGCGGTAAAATCAAGTCTAGCAACGACGGGACCCCAAGCGGCTTCAAAACTCAAATGAAAACCCATGGTTGGTCCTATCCGCTGCTCAAGAGGCTTCACCTCAAATTTCAGATCATTCCGACATCATTTGACCTAGTTTCGACTCTTGACGGAAAATCGACTACAAAGTCTTCGGCTTTTCCAAAAAATGGGAAACTTTATGCTTCGGTTTCGCACGGGTTCTCATCAAGTTTTCTCCAAGAAAATTAAGTCGATAATTGAGGAAAAATGTCAGGAAAAATACAGAAGAAAAAACGAACGAAAAAGAAGAAAAAACGGCCGAAAAACAATGCGGCGACCAAAGGGGACAAAACCCCCATGGTCGCCGGCGACCTTGGAAATCCGGGTCGCCGGATTTTCAGCCGGATGGCCCGTTTTTCGATCTTTTCTGCGTTTAGAGAGTTCCAGCCCTTGTGATTTTCCAAAAATCCAATTCTTGATGCTTGGAAACGACTGATCTTTGCCAACATCTCGGATCCGCCGTCACGAGCATGAAGTCATCACTGATTGCTCCAAGATTGCCAACCGGCTGACAAAGAAAGTACACTTTCTGTCCGACCGATCGAGAAATCGACAAGACAGATGTCACCGGCTCACTAACGTCAATCAATGTATGAAATTGTGTCGCAATCCGACATCAAACAACATGTGGATTCATCGACGATCATCATAAAAAGAATTCCAAAAGACGCGGCTCGGCCCATGACTTTTCAAATGCTCCGGCGACCACTTAATGCTGTTAATTGACCCATTTTATGACAACTTAATGCGGTCATTAACCCATTATTTTGGATAGCCCAATCCGAAGCAAGCAAATGAGAGTTACAAGTCCAAGTAATCATGGCATTAAAACCATGAAACTCACCTCATCATGGAGATTAAAGGCGATTAAATACCTATCATTCTCCATTAGCCAATCACAAGCCAAGAAAAAGGAGTTACAAAATCAAAAAATAAAAACTTGTAACTCCTCCCATCATGGAGCATCAATGCCATCAATGCTCATAAACCCACCTTATGGCCACCAAAAGGCTATAAAAGGGGGGTCATTCCAAGAAGAAAGGATACGATCCCGATCCAGAAAAATCCCGGGAAAATCCAAGAAATTCACAGACGCAGAGAGAGTCAGAAAATCCTGAAGAAACTCTGCTGCAACGCCACAAGGTGATTGAAGTCCCTTGGGGGGCCACCCCCCAAGGCAAAGCTCTTCCTCTCCTTCTATCCAACATGGCCTAAACGCATTTTTTCAGCCCGTTTACTTGGTTTTTTATTGGATATAGGACCTCATCTTGGTCTTTGTCCTCTAAAAATCTGAGTTTAGAACCAAGCCAAAAGAGTCAAAGCATCATGCGTTCTCATCTGAAGTACGACGGCGAAGTCCATACATGACTTGCGACCGTCGATCTGAACATGTCTCCACAATCTCTTGAGAAGTTAGATCCATTTTCTTTCTTTTTTATTGTACTTCGTATTTTTTAAAGAGACAAAAAAATTACAATTCTTGTCTTTCATTATTGATGAGATTTGTAAATCGCCTTCCACGGCACAAAATCGTCTTTCACGGCAAACAAACAAAAAATCGCCTCTTACGGCATTCTAAAATTTTTTGTCTCTTTTCTTAAATATTTATGCAATTTGAAAAGTTAGAAAGAATGATCGATTTCCTTTCTACTTGTGAAGGTGAATCTCTGGATCATCACCACTTCAAATTCCAAGTAGAATAAAAAATCTGGCATACCCGTACAAAAAATGTTGATACCCGCTTTTCTCCTCCGATGGACCCCGGTAGCCCCGGGGCGAAAGGAGAGGACGAAAGGCCGGGTCCATCAATTCACAATGCATAAATTTATTCATTATTGCACAAATTGCCTAGTTGATACGTATTATTGACATCTATTAATTTATTCGTCTTAAATTCAATTTGATACACTATGTATTTTCCATATTATTGCCTATACTTGCTTAATCGTCGTATTGATGGTACTACTCACGGTGTCACAGTTGCAGGTTCAACCTCTAGTCCTGAGAAGGCCGAGAAGAGAGAGGAGGGTAGCCAATGGTACCTTCAGGGTTAGAGGAATGGGCCGAGCCTGAGACCAAATAGATCTGTCATTTCCTTAGGAGCGCGTAATTATATTTTGGAGTTGTTGCAACGTGTGGTCAGCCCCTTTTTGTGTAGGCCACACCACATGAATAGTAATTCTTTTGTTTATACTTTTGGTATTGTTGTATAGGGTTTTTTGATATACCCTCTTTTGTAAAACAATGTATATAACTATATAATTCTTTTGTATCAAAACTTAAAATACTAAATGGACTGAATGGGAGTTTGATACCCTCACATGAATTAAATACAGGTTCCGCTATGACTACTTGCTATTAATGTGTTTTAGTGAGTTTTTACTCAAGTTTATGGAAAGTTATTTCTCTCATTCGTGTGTTGTATTTGGCTCGAGACAGGTATAGCACATGGGAGTACGTGTGGCACACGTAGGAGATTACCCTAGGCCAGGGTGATTTGGTCTCGGGATGTGACAGCATCCATATAATTTATAATGTGGCCCCATCATTATAGCAATTATAATATGGGCCCAGCTTTTGTAATTGTGACCAGGTAACCCCTCCTTTAGGATTTACAAAGTGGCGCTGCTTTCTTTGAGATTGTGAACATTGGGACTACCTTTAAGATAAGTTAGAGTATTTGAAGTATTTAAATGACATTCTGTAAATGACGAGAGATAAGTAAGAAACAATTGTGCATTTGTTTCTTAAAAAAAACAATAAAGTTTTCTCGTTCCAACTTTCTTGTGCAGGTTAAGAGCTAGATTCCTTCCAGTAAGTTCAAGGTTCTGAATAGTGATTGACATATACCAAACATGTTTTCATA
Source organism: Umbellularia californica (assembly GCA_028538565.1). Taxonomy (NCBI): domain Eukaryota; kingdom Viridiplantae; phylum Streptophyta; class Magnoliopsida; order Laurales; family Lauraceae; genus Umbellularia; species Umbellularia californica. Next base: position 37,233,402 of record JAPQWN010000010.1, on the reverse strand, counting down.
ACCTAATCTCATGGGAACATCCGAATAACATGATGCCAAACACACCCTTTGTTAGAATCACGAACTATTCTAGTACATATATCCATTAATGAGACCCATCTAAGAAATTCAAGTTGCTTAAGGCAAAACTTTATGTATTTGTTAGAGAGTATTTCAAAGAAGGTTGTATAGGAAAAATGATGAGTTTATCTTAGATTATTATTAGATTAGATTTTGGTTGTATAAGGGAAATGTTATTATTTGATTAGGTTCCTATTTAAGCTATTGTTATCATTTGATTTATTTTTAGAGTTTTTTTGTACATACCCCTTAAAGTTTATGGGATTTGTAAATAGGCCCCTGCATTTTCATTTTAATACCTTATATGTATCCAAAATCAATACAAACGTCTGGGGGGTATATACAAAAAGCTCTTTTTTTTTTTTTTGTAAAGTGTTATCATTTGATTTGATTTCTATTTAGGGGTGTGATTGAGTTGACTATATGAATCAGAGAACCAATTACTTGGCATTGGCCCCACCTTCAGATGAATCACCTCTAAAGTAGAAGTTTTACCTTGGTTATGTTTTAATGAGTGGACCTATTCCAATTAGAGTGAAATCTGGTGTAGAGTGAATAGAAGGAAGCGTAATTATTTTACGCAAATTAGATTACAGTTGGGAACCCAATGATAGACTTTTTGGTGCCAGCAAACGAATTAGTTTATCAACCTTATTCAACTAGAACTTTTGCATTGAACAAATTCGAAATTCATGAATCAAATAAACAAAATTCAAAAGTCATGAGTCAAATGAATTTACCCCATCAGATTTTAGGATCGTGTTAATTCTTGAATTAAGACTTGAGAACTTGAATGTGCATTGGTCGAACTACGAAATGAGATAACATGTTATTTAAAACTTCCACTTTTTTTTTTATGTGAATAATGATCTATCTCTAGAGATGGGTTTGATGCAGATTTCATGTTTTGAAACCAGATTGAGCAAAAGGAAAAAAGTACCAAACATTCTAACTCTACTCTGACTCAATGAGTTACAATCTATATTGTATTTATAATGGCTTGTAGCTCGAGTCCGGATGCAGTCGCTTACGTCTTAACACAGTTAGATCTTGATCTAAATCCTTTTTTTTTTTTTTTTTTTTCAGTAGAGTCCTATTTAGAATTTCTTTTCAGAAGGTAAGCAAGGAATATAATTAAGTTTTTGTAGCATCCATGGGGAAAAAATTTCCAATCCCTCCACACACGCACACCCCTAAAAAAAATAAAAAAGGAAGTTAATTTTCCGTAGTTGCATCAACTGTGCCTACTTCTCCTTTACTTTCTATAGAAACATAGTGTTGTGTTTGTTCTAGAGTAATTCGTTTGAACAGTGGGTCCTAGCCCTTTTTTCCGGGTTGTAAATATACTTAAATACTTATTTCACAAAAAAACAAAAAAAAGAAGTAATACATGAGATTGTGTTAATCACATTATTAATCATTTTCTTAATCTTACAATGATATCAAACTCCTGTTGAAGTAAAATTTGGTAATATATCATCAGGAATGATGAAATTCATTTTTGCACGGCATCCCATCAGTAGGTGGGCCCCATAGTGGAGTTCCTCATATCCCACCAAAGGGAAGAGTGTGGTAGACACTCAAGGGTCCAATTACGACAACACAAACATTCGTATTATAATACTCTGATTCTCAACCTCCCATTGAAATCCTTAACTTGAGTGGGAAAATATCTCTCAACGTGTAACATCTCAGGGTAGAGTGTGACTTTTAAAAATTCATCACATGGTGCTACATCAGACATCGATACGAAGCCTACAAAGGAGCCTATAAAATGCCAGCCATGTTAAGCCCTCACCCACAGCTTGCTTTAAGATATACCATTTCTTTCCCATCGTTTCTGCTTTATCCTCTTCTTCCAAAGCTTAACAATTATGTCTCTTGTATTGACCTCTAGCCTTTCAGATGCTCCAAACAAACACCATCCGGAAGGAAATAAAACTTCTGAGGTAGTTCGTAGATCAGTGAATTATGTTCCGGAGCTATGGGGTGATCGCTTTGTTGCATCCTCTCCGGATAACTTGGTAAGAATGAATGAAGGCTGTTGCATGGCTAAATATTACAGTATATATATCACTCTTGATTGAAGTGAAGTTTGAGCTTATTGTGAATGTTTGGAGTCAAAATGGCGTCTAAACTGAATGGTTTGGATGGACCGTCACATGAGTCAAGTGAAATCAATCTCATGGCGACTCCCATGCAAACCTTGGCATGTATCATTTCATAGAAATAATGGCTAAACTCCATTATGGTATATGGGCATCTAGTATAAGATCCTCTTAAGGTTTTATGACTTCCTTTTGGATAAGCCCTGGACCCATTTAGTAAGTATTCCCTACAACAATGGTCCACCAAATTCAAGTAATTTTGGGGTCCATTGACTGGCCTACTTAAACCAAACTGGTATGAGTTTGGTGAGAATTGTATAATCCTTGATAAGAATTAGCCTAATAGCCAATATACCTGTTTCCATATCCTAAAGAAAGGTGTGTTTGATCTGTCTTCTTTTCTTTATATATTGGAGTCCATGATCACTTCTTGATGCAGAAACCTGATGCACAAACCCAACAAAGAGCTAATGAGTTGAAGGAAGAAGTGAGGAAAATGCTGAGGAATGTAGATGATCATCTGCAAGAACTGAATCTGATCGATGCTGTCCAACGTCTAGGTGTGGCTTACCACTTCGAAGAAGAGATTGCACAAGCTCTACTCCGGATGTACAAATCAAGGAGGGATTACGGTGGTGATTTGCATGCAGTTGCTCTCCAATTTCGACTTTTAAGGCAAGAAGGTTACAATGTGTCACCCGGTAAGTACTTTTTTCCCCATTCTTCCATGAGTTAGATCCTAAGGTTTTAGGACAGGAAGCTCTCTTTGAATTATTGGAATAGGACATGTGGAGAGTATCTGTGGCTTGGTGGCCTTAATGAGAAATAAGAGAGCTTTGAGTATTAGCAATCCGCAAAAAGATTTGTAATATATTGAATGTTGTTAGTTGTTTAATCTAGAACTATAAATACATAGTTAAGTGAAAACATGGTTAGGTGGAAATATCTAATATATTTTCTGGTGGCTTAGAATCAAGTTCTTATGTCAAGCACAACATCAAATGGATGGTAGATTTCATGAATATATAGCTAATTCTCAAAGGGCCTATATATTTGGTGTACCAATATTAACCATATAAACTCTATCTAAAACCGTGAAAATGGCTTATATATTTGGTGTAGCCATTATTAACCACAAACTACTCTATCTGAAAAAAACACACACATGGCTGTCGCAGGTAACTTTAGAGGATCTGGGTCCATCTGGAAATTTACCTTTTCAGACACTTATAACCAGCAGTGACAGGACCTGACCCAGCACTGAAGCGACTTAAAGAGATCTTTTGGTACACTAACTAGCCCATGCGACTCACACAACGTAAATTTGGTGATTGGCTGAGAAATTTTAGGTAGTGCCATCTAACCTACCTAACTCTCCTCCTTTCGACTAGCCTAGATAAACCTAATTGAAATGGGCCTACAATTTAGAGGAGCAGGTTTTGGGGAATCTTTTTGCTTGGCGCTAATATGAATGTCTGACCATCCATTTTTTTGTGGGCCCACATTAATTTTTTTGGCACCCTAGCCTAGGGGCTCTGGGACCTAAGAGAGCCCACAGACGTGGGAAGAGGAAGTCCAAAAGGCAAATGTGGAGGAGAGCCCACACACATGAGCCCACAATAGTTAATTCATGAACAGAGGCCACATAAAAGCACAGAAAAGACAGCTTATAAACGGGTTAGACAGTTCAAGTCAAATTGACCCATGTCAGGTGTGATTGGGGAAACATCAGACTTGATATGAATTGTGCCTCAACCAATCTCCCTACTCAAACCTGACCCATCAGCACCCTGAGCTTTACCTGGAATGAAGGTGCTTTGGAAAGGAACTCTATATTTATCTATCAAGTTTTAAGCCAATTAACAACTACCTTGGACTTAATATTATAGAACTAAAAATGTCTTATTCAATTTATTAATGAAAGTTCTATTCATAAAGAGTTTTTGGACTAACGATATAAGGTCTGAACATACCACCAAAAAAAAAAAAAAAAACCGAAGCATTTTTAACTTCCTCATCCATCGATCTTGATGTCAGTGTATTTAGCTGTTGAATCAACTCAGATGCTCTTTGCAGGTTGCATCATCTGCTTTATTGATTAATCCATTTTACCTTCATTTCCAAACCAAAAAATATTGAGTTTCTTCTACATTGTGCCAATGTTAATTGTGAACTAGATGTATTCATGAAGTTTAAAGAAGAAGGTAAATTCAAGAGAACTCTAGCTGGTGACACAAGAAGTTTGCTTAGTTTATATGAAGCAGCACATATGGGAACTCATGGAGAAAACATACTAGATGAAGCCATTGCTTTTACAAGAGAGCATCTTAACTCGGCACTCCCTTGTCTTAACCCACCATTTTCAACCCTGGTTGAGCTCGCACTTGAGCTACCTCTTCGTAAGCGCATAGAAAGGTTACAGTCAAGTTATTACATCTCAATCTACCAAGAAGACAAGGACCGAAGTGATATCCTACTAGAATTTGCAAAGCGAGATTTCAATCTTTTGCAACTATTGCATCAAGAAGAGCTAAGAGAAGTGTCAATGTAAGTTTCATGAGCTTCACACATTAATCAAATAGAGATATAAATTTCATGAGCTATTGAAAATGGATTAATTTGAACATCAAATAGAAAGACGATGAATCACTTTATTACTTATTATAGAAATTTTTATTTTTCTTCTACAGGTGGTGGAAGAGTTGGGATTTTCCTGCAAAGTTACCATTCATCAGAGATAGAGTGGTGGAGTGCTACTTTTGGATATTAGGAGTGTATTTTGAACCACAATACTCCCGAGCTAGAAAGATGTTGACTAAAATCATATCATTAACATCAATCATGGATGACATCTATGATGTGCATGGTACCTTAGAGGAACTAGAACCATACACAGATGCAATCCAAAGGTTTGTTATATTAAATCGCTACCCATTTTGCTTTCCGTATAAAATCTCAGATGTTTTTTGGGGACATAAAAATATTACATTGATGAGATTAATTGACACAACCTACCTTGATATTTAGGTGGGATCGAAGCATCATCGATCAGTTTCCTGACTACATAAAGCTACATTTTTCTGCACTCTTAGACACTGTTGACAAATTTGAAGAAGAATTGGCTCAAGAAGGGAAATCCTATCGTATACCCTACTTAAAACAAGTGGTACATTATACAATTACACTTCTCCAATTTCTCTCACCCATGAAAGAGACGTGATATATTCATAATGAGTTATTGTTTTCTAATGCATTAGTATGAGTTATAACTAAATCATGTATTCAATAAGTGAACCATCGATGGATGGAATGATTTTGAACGGATTGGATACCAAATGTGAGCCCCACTTATGGATAGGCATAGTGATGGAGAGAATATATCACCCACCTTTGGAGTAAAACTTCCATCTTAACAGATATAAAATGAAGAACGGGAATAGGTTTCTACTTCTTTCCTCATTGTTACAGATATTATCTACTCTAGGGTGAAATACAAATTATAGATTATGAAACTTAATTTTTTTATTGGGTTCATCAAACAGTCTGGAAATGATTAATAAAGTACCTTCCAAACAATCACTTGAAACAAGAATTTTGAAATTTCTTTTTACAAATGTTCCGCAGATGAGGCACAGTATTAATCCATGAATCAAGGAAGACCATAGGATTTTGGGGCCCACCAAGTTAAGAACTCAAGAAAATAACCGAATTGGCACTCATTTGAACCCTATCAAATGTTGAATTGTGATCTTAAGAATTTTTGTTCAATTTTCAGATCTTATTTTCTTCAAGATCTGAAATCAAATCAAGCTTATTTTTAATTCTTTCAATTCCCCTCCTCCCCATTTAAATTATCTTTAAGGAGGGCCCCAAATGGTTGTCACTCAAGATAACCGTTACTCAACATCTCTGTCTTTTCTTTTTTCTGAGGCCATACAGTCCCCTGTTTTTCAGCAGGTTCGTTTGGGCCCATTTGTATTCTTTTGGGACTTTTCTCAGTTCTTGTATTTTCCTCTTTCCTCTTTACTTCAATTTGCCTTTAAGAAACAAAAGTAGACATTTTTAAACATGATTACGTGTGGCTTTTTGCATGACTGAAATAGTTATTTTCCTTCCTTTGTATGTGTAGTTCAAGGAAGTCTCAAAAGGCTACTTGATTGAAGAGCAATGGTCAAATTCTGGTCATGTTCCCACACTAGAAGAGTATATGACCAATGCCTTGATTACTAGTGCATACCCTATGCTTTCTGTGGTTTCATATGTTGGCATGGGAGATGTTGCAACCAAGGAAGCCTTTGACTGGGGAGTAAGCATGCCTAAGCTTATTGAAGCTGCTTCTGTAATTTGCAGACTCAAGGATGACATCACATCAAACCAGGTCCATATCTCTTTTAAACCATATTTCAATGGGTCCCACCGTGTTTGTTTACATATGTGGTATAGTCAAGAGGAAGTAAATATTACATCATGGTAAATGTTATATAACGTATGCAGTGAGAAGGGAAGTGAGAGATATATAGTGTGCGGTAAAGTAGTTGTTTTTGGTAGTGACTTTACTTTACCACATTTTTGTGAGGTAAAGAAAAAGTGGCTTGTGATAAAATTTGCGGTAAGAAGAATAAGTGGCTTCTCACTCTACCTATTCATCCAAACATGATAAAGGGAGAAGATTTGACCATTGGGGTTACTTTATTTTTACCTTAACTTTGCCATTTTCTGAACAAACATTTGGATTTACGTCATTGGAAAAGCATCATTATTCATCATTATCCTCACCTTTGGTTTATGAAATGTGAAGCTTGAACAAGAGAGAGGGCATGTGGCGTCAATTATCCAGATCTACATGAATGAGAATGGGAGCACATATGAAGAGGCATGTGAAAAGTTTAAAAGGATGGCTGCGGATGCATGGAAAGACATAAACAAGGAATGCCTGAACCCCACTCCAGCTCCTATGCCTCTGCTCATGCGAACTGTAAATCTCTCACGTGTGATTGAAGTGCTGTATCAACATAGAGATGGATACACCAATCCCACATATGAGACCAAAGAACGTATCTTGTCAGTGCTTGTTAACCCTATTCCAGTTTAAGAACTTTAAGTGTATTACTTAGAGCACGTATGTATTTGTGTAGAAGAAATGATAAATGTATTAATTTGTCCCATCTTCCACCAGTATAAAATTTGTTGAAGAAATGATAAATGTACCAGCGTATATTATTAATACAATATTAATAATTGAGGAGTGTTTATGATGATAAAATGAAATTGCAAAGGCCTTTCTACACTGAATGTGTTGCCAATATCATCTCACCCTTAGCTCGTCTGCAGATGGTAAACTAAACTTGAAGAAAAAAAAGGGACCGGAGAAGAAGAAGTTTTTTTTTATTTTTTTTTATTTTGAAAGATTTAAAATTACATTTCCTATCTTTCTAAATCTGGTGGATGACAGTTTGATTAATTTCCCTTTTTCTCTCGCTAGGGAGGCTCCATTGAAACTTGAAGTTCTCCAGAAATATCGATCCCTAATTATCCTTGATTACAAGATGGATTTCATCTACACCGGACGGACCAGAAATGGTCTTCATCAAAAGAGGCAAAAACACTTTTATTTCTCATTTTTCTGCCCAGAACTAGCTACTACTTTGTCAAAACTTTTCTATGGATTATAAAGTGGCCGGCAGGAAGTTACAAGCCAGTGCAGCAAAATGCTAATTTTCTTATTTTACCTTATGGCTGGCTATCATGTTTTATTGCGAACAGCTCGATCATGTTGTCCTTTATGTGAGTGCAAACTTTATATTTGCTTATCACCGTGATCGGATGGGAGGTAGGTTTTCTGTCATTACATTAGGGGACACAAGTATTGCTCCTAAAGTTCTTCCTCGTGAAAGGGAACCCTTACTAGACACCCAACCCCCTCACAATCACTAATCTCTTGTGAATTGGCCCTTGTTCAGATTTGATTCTAATTTATTGACCATCATCATCATCATCATCATTATCATCACCAAAGCCTTGTCTCAATTATGTCGAAGGATACACACTAATTTATGGACTATTAAATTAAATTTCATACTAAAATATTATTTGAGAATCAAAATTAAAGGTCCACAAATCAAAAGTTGTGATGACCCGATTGAGATGATATTTTTTTTCCAAAATCATACATACTGTGAGACCTTTCTACCAAACCATCCTCTCACCATTGGCATGCATTGAAGTGAATCACACGAGAGACTTAGAGTTGCACCTCTAACACAAGCCTTAAGCGGTACCTCTTAGTTAGTAGAATGAAACCACATATATAGAAGAATTCTTAGGTGATCAGCAAATGCACAAATACCTTAGATGTGCATGGCCTGTAACGACCCAGGCCGTTTTGGCTCATGGGATTTCAACTCAATCTCATAGTTGTTTCAAAAGGCATTATCTGGGTTAAGGCCAGGTCGAACATATAACCTCAGGGTAAGGACTTGGATATTTTCAATGTAGAACTTTGACAAAGCCTCACAGTGCTAACCGAAACACTCCATCCTTACCCTTGTAGATTTTCCTTTATTGGTTTGACCTAATCTTCCCTCAAGGGTTTACCAAGGTAGATTGGGCTCTCAAGTCTCCCCCACCAGGCATAGAGTCATCATCGACTCTAATACCATTTGTAACAACCCGGGCCTACTGCCCACATGATGTTGTTCATTTTGGCTCATAGGATCTCAACCCAATCTTATCATATGGTTTCAAAAGGCCTCATGTGGGGTTAAGGCCAGGTCGCACATATATATATATCTAGGGTCAAGACTTAGATAGTTCTGATGTGGGACTTGAACAAAGCCGCATAGTGCTACCCGAAGCACTTCACAATTACCCCTGCGGACTCCCCTTTCTCGGCTTGACCTGGTCTTGCCTTAAAGGATTACCCAGGGGGATTGGGGTCTCACATGTCCCATTTGAAAAAGGCTTCGTATCATTAATCCAAATACGACACACGCCACAGCTCTCTGAATGTCATTGATTCCATGTTTGTACACCAATCTGAAAGGGATTAATTGTTGGATTAAAATAAAAGAAACAAACGATGCATTCTTAAATCATAAAAGTTGTCGACTATATATGAATCAAGGGGTTAAGATGATTTGATGGACATGAAATTTTGCACAAAGTGGGCCACATCCAGATCTTTTGATCCGCACCTTCCATGAATTGATGTGGCCAAATTGGGCCCCGTCTGATCATCCTAACCCTCTCATCTAGGCCCATAAGTCCATTCCATTCGCAAGGGTGTGCAACTGATCCAACAACCCAGTCCATCTAAATAGGTGCAAACCTAAGGAGTGTGTGACCTATAGGGGGAGTGTTTTTGTAGTCTGCTCGGATAGACCCTCGGGTGAGCTCTACCATAGGTGAGCACAATGCACAAGGGGTGTGTATGTGTGTGTGAAGGAAAATGCTCCTATGAGAGTAACTCTCACAGAACTGTGTATAGGGAGTGCTTCTGTGAGAACTATTGGTGTGACCCACCTAGCGACCGATTGAAATCGTGCACAAATAGTGGCCCCTTGATAGTCACTAATCTCGTGGTTTGGCACCCATCCAAATGGATTGGACTGTTAGATGAAGGGTTGGAATTTTTTTTAATATAAAGCCATTAAACTCGTGCGCTACGGATGAAAGGGTTAGGGACATGGGATTGGGGTCAAACTTGATACTTGGGGTGGTCCCACAAATTGGCCCCATAAAAAGTTCTCACGATGTCACCATGAGTACAGTTCTCACTAGAACAAAGCCCTATATAGAGAGATTTTCACAATCGTGGGCAGATAGTTTAGATGTGCAACCCTTATTAGCTGACCTCCTAAAATCAATCTAAGTGTGACATGCATCTACTCCTAGATGTCACTGATCCTATGTTTCAGACATCAATTAGAATGGGATTGGTCGTTGAATTAAAATTTGAAAAAATGATACATTCTAAAAGTTTTAAACTTGAGGGCCACAAGTCAAGGTGTTAGGATGATATGATGGACTTGAAGTTTTTCCATACATGTGGGTTGCATCCAAAGCTTTCGATCCTCACCTTCCCATGAATTGATGTTACCTTAGGTGGGCCCCACAAGGGTGTGCTTAAATTACTTAGATGAGCATGTCTGCACTTAAAAAGCTTTATATATTGTTGCCCTATTTGGTAGACCCTCTCCATATGAACCTCTTGCAACCACAACAATTCATAGTGGTGGTTGAAAGCTCTCAATTATGTCTAAATGTTGAAGAGTACTTCAACTCATTTGGATCATCCTAACCCTTTTTATCTATGGCCTTCAAGTTTAACAAATTTAAGATAAAGAGAGATGGTACCAATCCTTGAACCCTGGACCTCTTGCATGTACTCCTAATCATGCAACCAGTGAGACACAAGGAAGATTGGTAAGTTTAACAAATTTAGATGCATCATTTTTTTTTTACGACTTTAATCCAACTATAAGCAACAGTTGGGTGATTGTCAAATTTGAGGTTCTACAACTTCATTAAGAGGATTGGGAAATCAAAGGAGTCCGCTTGATGTCTCTTATGAGACACATCCTTAATTGAGCCTCAGCGACCTATATGAGTTAGGCTTGGACAGGATTCGATTTTGATACTAGCATTGGATTCAGAGTGGGATGGGGTAGCTCTAGGGTTGTAAATGGGTCGACTCCGGTTCGGGCCCATGGTGGACCCGGAATCGGAACCGTTAAAGAGAAAGTGGAACCGGAACCAGAACCATATATGGGACGGGTCTGGATCCGAGTCCGGGTCTAGATAGAGAATGATATTATAAAATAAAATAAAATAAAAAACAAGGTTTTTAGGAGAGATTTTCAAAAATTGAGGTAATATGTCGGGTCTCGGGTCCACTGGTCCTAACCAAGGTGGAACCAGACGCGGGCTCATTTACTTATCGGGGCCTAAATAAGGACCCATACCTAGTTTTTAACGGGTCAGAACCTACGGGCAATGTCACGACCCGGGCCCGAGATCTGGTAACCCCGAGCCGTGAGCCCATACTTACTCCCGTAAATCTCGAATTAACCGAAGTTAAAACGAAATCCACAAGGGATAACATTCACAATAAACCTGTCAATTACAAAAGCTGCGGAAACATTTCACTTGACAACATCAATTACCATTTATATGTATACAAAATATTGTTTCTTACACATGTATCCTATCCATCATTTACTTGTCAAATAGTGCATGTCCAAAAATATTGTGTAATAGCTATTAATTACATCCCCAAAATGATTATACAAAAAGAATGACTTCACAAAACATTTCCCAAAATATAACATCCTTTCTCGCACTCGGATACCCGTATCAAATGGTATCCCGACCGTTCCATTCATTTAAACCTCCTAAAGGAACCGGAGCGGTCTCCTCCGCTACCGCCGGGGGCGCTGCTGCACCGGCATGGGCAATCGGGCCTGTAATGCCATCAATAACACTAGTGAACACGACGGTTCAACAATGTATAAACAATTCTCACAATATCATGTTAGTCCATAAGTCAAACTTAATCAATCTATTAGTAACAGTTTCAATTCTAGATAAGTCTAGAAAGTTCCTACAATAACAATATACAACTATAAAAGTCAATCTTGTGGACACGTTTATGGACGGTCACTACCATAGCAATCATTGTCATTTCATTCATTTCATTTACCATCTTCCCTCAAAGGAAGGATTTATCACTACCATCTTCCCTCAAAGGAAGGATTCATCTTCCAATTAGAAGGCATCGATCAATATCCATAGATACGATCGGAAATTAGTGGGACTTACTAGTGTCCGGGCCAGGGACAACTAGCATCACCACGGAGCTCCGGAACGTCCCAAATCCATCTACTGCAGTAGGATTAGTCATTTCTTTCATTTATTAATTCATTGAATTCATTTAGAGTTCTAGTACAATTGCTAGGTAGTGTCAGACTTCAGGGTCAATATTCTTCAGTGAGCAATCCAATCCTGGATTTAATTCCATTCAATAATTCCCATCATGACGAGGGAAGGGAACAATAGTGATACCAATCTCACTAGATTGGGGCACAAAGTTACAATGAGGGACTTGTCAATCAACCCCGTTTCTATTTAACTCTATCTCTAATCTAAACAACGATGAGGTATAACCATTGGTTACCGAATGCACGTGTTATTCTTGATGGACATCACATTTGTAGTATTAGTGTGTGCATTCAAGTTTCCGTAATTATCACCCCTGGAAGTTTAGTCGACAATAATTGTCTATGAGATCCCTTCTTTATTATTCATAATTCTTATCGGTCTCACTTTACCCTACGCTTAGTCTTAAAACTAATATAGGGAGTATTCGTACTCACGAGGGGTGCTTCAAGTTTGCGCCAAAATCCAAAAACCCACTACAATTTCATGTTTGGGCCAGTATCAGGTTCGCTCGAGCGGATCCAAGTTCGCTCGAGCGGACCCAAACAGAACCTTCATCGTACGAGCGCACATAATGTTCGCTCGAGCTGGTTCGCTCGAGCGAACTGTCCAGAACTCCATTTCTGGAATCCGAACATTCACTCTTTCACTCCCCTTTCCAACTACCACCTGCAACTACATTCAAGGATCTCCTATCCTTTCCTCATTCATCATTTAATACACAAACAACACTTCTATTCTATCATTAATACATCATGAAATCCATAAAATCTCCATTTCTAACAATAGGATTTGAGAACCCATCTTTATAACTCAAAGAAAACTTGGATACTAGCATGTTCAATCATAAAGAAGCATTTATACTTGCCTTTGAAGTCTATTAGTAAGAAACCCCTTTGATAGCTTGACTTTAAAATGAGAAATCCCCAAATCCAAACCCTATTTCCATAAAAACACAAGAAACACTATCCTATAAGCTAAATGGCTAGAAACCATATCTAATCACTCATTATAACTTGGAAACTCACTAAAATGATCATCTACTTACTTGTAGTTCTAAGGAAAGGAATCCTTGAGCTTTTCTTCAAGTTCCAAGCACTCCAATGGAGGAAGACAGTTGAGGAAGGAGATGAAGAAGATGAACTCCTTCAAACTTGCTTGAAACACTCAATCTCTCACTCTCTCTTGATGAAGAAGGATGGAAGAAGAAATGGAGAAGTACCTAGGGTTTTCTCTACAATGGGATGAAATAGAATGAACTCAAAAGAGTTCATCTCATCTCTTATAAGGCCTTTTTGCAACTAAGTCCACTCTCTCTTTCTTATTTTCAATTCAAGTCAAATGGAGGCTCACTTGAGTCCATACTCGTCGGATGACTTCGAGCCTATTATGAAAGTTAACGTACTCGTCGAGATACACGCGTTGGTATCAAGAGTTTCCGTATTTGACAAAATACGTATAAATCCGTATTTACGAAAAAGGTCTTGTTTCCTTAGTTTGAGTCTAAAATCATTCAATTCACTTAATACCCATCATTATCATTTCATTAGGCTTAATTCAATCATTTGAGACTAATCTCATCGAGTTGGGTCATTAACCATCATTAGCCTAATTAGACTCGATTATTTAGCATTAATTGCAATTAATTAGAGTTAATATTGATTAACTCAGGGCGGGTCTTACATCTCTCCCAACTTTTAGAACCATTCGGTCCTCCGAATGCAAAACAATTCAATATAAGCCAGTTAAGTAATTCGAAATGTAAAATTACCTGAACAAATAGTTCGGGATACTTTTGAGCCATTTGTTCTTCAAGCTCCCATGTAGCCTTACTTGGTTCATGATGATCCCAAAGGACTTTAACCCATTTGATTGTCCTTGTGCGAAGGACTTGTTCCTTGGTATCAATAATTTGAGCCGGCTTCTCGACATATGTGGTATTTGGCAAAACTTGGATCTCTTCATGCTGAATGATGTGCGAAGGATCTGCCACATACTTCCGAAGCATCGACACGTGCAACACATTGTGAATACCGGAAAGCTCCGGTGGGAGCTCTAGGCGATAAGCCACATCTCCAATTCTTCTTTTGATCTTGAAAGGTCCGATAAATCTCGGTGAAAGCTTGCCTTTCTGTCCGAACCGGATGGTACCTTTCATTGGAGACGTCTTCAAGAATACCAAGTCATCAATAGTGAACTCAAGATCACGCCGACGATTGTCTGCGTAGCTTTTCTGCCTTGATCGAGCCACCTTCAGTCTCTCCTGCACCTTCTGAACCCTTTCCGCTGTTTCAGCAATTATAGTAGGACCGTGGAAACTCCTTGTTCCAACTTCTTCCCAGCTAACTGGAGTCCTACATCTCCGACCATACAATGCTTCAAAAGGTGCCATCTCAATGCTGGAATGATAACTATTATTGTACGCAAACTCGCACAATGCTAAATGGTCATCCCAATCGCTTCCGAAATCAATCACACTGGGACGAAGCAGGTCTTCTAGAGTCTGTATAGTCCTTTCTGATTGTCCATCTGTCTGTGGATGGTAGGCCGTACTAAACTGAAGTCTAGTGCCAAAGGAGTTCTGGAATGACTTCCAGAATGTGGACACAAACCTACTATCTCGATCGGAGACAATCGAGGCCGGTGTTCCATGCAATCGAGTCACTTCTTTGACAAACAGCTTGGACATCTCACTGAATCCTATATCCTTTCTGATTGGAATGAAGTGTGCAGACTTTGTAAGACGATCAACGACTACCCATACGGCATCATGCTGCTTCCTCGTCCTCGGTAAACCAGATACAAAGTCCATTGTAATGTGCTCCCATTTCCATTTAGGGATTTTCAGTGGATGAAGCAATCCCGGTGGCTTCCGGTGCTCAACTTTTACATGCTGGCAAGTCAAACAGGAAGATACATAACCTGCTATCTCTCGCTTCATGTTGTTCCACCAGAACCTATCCTTCAGATTTCTGTACATTTTTGTACTTCCAGGATGCATAGAATATCTGGTGTGATGAGCTTCAAACATTATAGCTTGTTTTAGATCTTCTTGAGCTGGGACACATAGTCTGTCTCTGAAATATAGGACTCCTTCTACTAGCACAAAATCCGGTTTAGTGGCAAGGTTGTCCTTAATTTTCTCCAACTCAAGGTCTTGAAACTGCCTATCTTTAATTTCCCTGATAAGCATTGGCTCAAAGACGGACATTGCCGCAAGCATCACCTTACTATCTACCATTTCAATGGCCACATCCAAATCTTTGAACTCTTCAATTAAATTCCATTCACCCACCAATGATGCCAAATTAGCAGATTTCCGACTCAAGGCATCAGCCCCGACGTTACCTTTTCCAGGTACGTACTTGAATGGAAAATCAGAATCCTTGATCAGCTCTAACCAACGGCGTTGCCTCGAATTAATATCTTTCTGAGTGAACAGGTACTGAAGGCTTCTGTGATTGCAATGGACTTTGAAAGTCTCCCCATACAGATAATGCCTCCATTGCTTCAATGCAAACACAACCACCGCGAGCTCTAAGTCATGAGTGGCATAGTTCTTCTCATGTTCCTTCAACTGCCATGAACCATAGGCAATGACTCTACCATTCTGCATCAATACACATCCCAATCCAATACCCGAGGCATCTAAGTAAATTTCAAATCCTCCTCTTCCTTAGGGTAAAGACAAGATTGGGGCCGAAATCAACTTCTGCTTCAGGGTCTGAAAACTAGACTCACACGCATCATTCCATTCGAAGGAAGTGTTCTTCCGAGTCAGTTTCTTTAATGGCGATGTGATCCTTGCGAAGTCCTTGACGAACCTCCTATAGTAGCCTGCCAACCCTAAGAAACTTCGAACTTCTGGCACATTCTTCGGACTTTGCCAATTAGTAATTGCCTCAATCTTAGCTGGATCAACTGCTAATCCATCTCCTGAGATGATATGGCCCAGAAATGCAACCCGTTGTAACCAGAAGTCGCACTTCTCGAGTTTTGCATACAACTGATTCTCTCTCAGTGTCTGCAAGGCTGTTCTCAAATGACGTGAATGCTCCACCTCTGACTTTGAATAGACCAGAATGTTATCGATGAAGATTACAACAAACTGGTCCAGGAAAGGAGCAAACACCCTGTTCATTAAAGCCATAAATACTGCAGGTGCATTCGTTAAACCAAAAGGCATCACTAAGAATTCATAGTGGCCATAACGAGTCCTGAATGCTGTCTTCTGCACATCTTGATCCTTGACCCGAATCTGATGATACCCAGATCGGAGATCAATCTTGGAGAAATATGATGCACCCTCGAGTTGATCAAACAACTCATCAATCCTAGGCAGAGGGTACTTGTTCTTGATTGTCACTTGGTTTATCTGCCTATAATCAATACACATACGAAGGGTGCCATCCTTCTTCTTCACAAATAGTACGGGTGCTCCCCAAGGTGAGACACTTGGTTGTATAAAACCTTTGTCTAGCAAATCTTGTATTTGTTTCTTCAATTCAAACAATTCCGACGGTGCCATTCTATATGGTGCCTTTGATATTGGTGCAGTACCTGGCACAAGTTCTATAGTAAAGTCTACTTCCCTTGCTGGAGGTAGACTTAGCACTTTATCTGGAAATACGTCTGGAAACTCACAGACTACCGGAATGTCCTTTAACTCCGGTACAGGCTTCTTTTCGGAAATAAAAGCAATGTAGCGTTCACAACCACTATGCATTAACCGCTCAGCCTTGAGTGCTGATACCAGCCTGGTATCATACTTCTTCCGAACTCCTTCAAACATTACACTGGCATTGGCCTCATCCACTTTGAAAGTGATGATTTTACTGAAACAGTTTAAACAAGCCCTGTACTTCGCAAGCCAATCCATGCCAAATATTATATCAAAATCGTTCATTGGTAACAACACCAAATCAGCTGGCATTGATACTTCCCCAATTTTCACACTACACTGGGGAATACACAACTCGCACACTACTCGTTTTCCTAACGGAGTAGTTACAACAAAATCATAGGGCAATTGCATTACTCGTTCTTGAATATCACAACAAAAGGAGGGTGCTACAAATGAATGAGTAGACCCGGGATCAAATAAAGCAATTGCAGGCCTATTGTCTACGAGAATTGTACCTTCGACCACATTGGTGGCAACTTCTGCTTGTTCACGGTTTACCGCATAGGCCCTTCCTACAAGCTGTGGCCTA
The DNA here is from genome assembly GCA_028538565.1 of Umbellularia californica. Lineage (NCBI taxonomy): Eukaryota > Viridiplantae > Streptophyta > Magnoliopsida > Laurales > Lauraceae > Umbellularia > Umbellularia californica. Next base: position 37,216,085 of record JAPQWN010000010.1, on the reverse strand, counting down.
TTCTGTTGTGGTTGTTGCCTTGGTTGCCATTGACGTTGTTGGCCTTGACGTGGAGGCTGCTGCTGCCTGGGAGGAGCTGGTAAGGCCAATTGCCGTGGAGGAGCAGGAATCACTGCTTGCCCTTGAGCAGGCTGCTGATATGGAGCTCTATTATCTCTCCCGCCTTTTGGACACTGAGTCATTCTGTGCTCCAAAGAACCACAGACTAGGCACGCTCTGGTTGTCCTCCAACACGCCTCAGTCCTATGAGATTTGCCACAAGTCTCACAGACTGGCCTATTTTCTGTTCTTGCAGCAAACTTTTGCCTCTTGTTCTTGTTCTTATACTGTCCTCCGCCTTTCTTGAACCAGGGGCCAGTAGTGCCACTGCTACTCCTTTTGGAACTCTCAGCCATCTCTTCTCGGTGCACTTCTTCAGCTGTAAAGGCTCTATCAACTGCTTCAGCAAATGTAGTGGGCTTATTCGATGCCACTACCATCTTCTTATAAGTGGGGTTCAACCCGTGAAGGAACCTCTTCACCTTCTTTGCCTCAGTATCTACCAAGTCAGTAGCATACTTAGACAATTGCAAGAAAGTGTGCACATACACAACCACGGTCATCTGTCCCTGTTTCAGATTCAGGAATTCTGACTCCTTCCTCTGCTGGATGTGTTCTGGCACGAACTTCCTTCTAAAGTGCTCCTTGAAGGTCTCCCAAATGTCCTCTCCTGGCGCTGCCATGAGAGTATCACTAATATCCTTCCACCATGTTTTTGCTTCTTCTCTCAACATGGAAGTGGCAAGCTGTATCCTCTGTATTCCCGTGCAGACTATAGTACCAAACACATCACCGGTGTGTTCTAACCACTCATCTGCCAATATGGCACCTTCGATGCCACGGAACTCAGTAGCTCCTCTCTTCTGGAATTGCTCATAAAGGACATTAGGATCCTTTTCTTTAGATTGTATTACCACCTGCGTCCCCACATTAGGAGGTGGTACAGGTGGAGCTTGTAACTGAGCCTGAATTTGGGCTTGCATCTGATTCTGTGCTTGCAGTAGAGAGGCAATTTGGGTTTGCATAGCCACTTGTGCCTCTTGACTCTTTACTAACTGTTCTAACATAGCGGTCATCCTTGCATCAGCATTTGACAGTTGAGGAGGAGGTGTAGTACCATCATTAACAACAACTTCAACGAAGTTATTGCTCCTTGATCCAGATGCCATCTGAAAACAATAAGGAAGGTAAGATACACATCTCTACCCTTCCATAATATACACATCACATGTAGTAAAAGCAATAACACAAATCCAAGAGTGGATTTGTACGCAACTCATCGTTCCTCACAACGTGCTTAGAGTTTCCTAAGTCTTTTAAGTTTTTTTTTTTTTTTTCAATTCTTAACCTTAGGCTCTGATACCATACAATAAGTATGTCACGACCCGGGCCCGAGATCGGGTAACCCCGAGCCGTGAGCCCATACTTACTCCCGTAAATCTCGAATTAACCGAAGTTAAAACGAAATCCACAAGGGATAACATTCACAATAAACCTGTCAATTACAAAAGCTGCGGAAACATTTCACTTGACAACATCAATTACCATTTACATGTATACAAAATATTGTTTCTTACACATGTATCCTATCCATCATTTACTTGTCAAATAGTGCATGTCCAAAAATATTGTTTAATAGCCATTAATTACATCCCCAAAATGATTATACAAAAAGAATGACTTCACAAAACATTTCCCAAAATATAACATCATTTCTCGCACTCTGATACCCGTATCAAATGGTATCCCGACCGTTCCGTTCATTTAAACCTCCTGGAGGAACCGGAGCGGTCTCCTCCGCTCCCGCCGGGGGCGCTGCTGCACCGGCATGGGCAATCGGGCCTGTAATGCCATCAATAACACTAGTGAACACGACGGTTCAACAATGTATAAACAATTCTCACAATATCATGTTAGTCCATAAGTCAAACTTAATCAATCTATTAGTAACAGTTCCAATTCTAGATAAGTCTAGAAAGTTCCTACAATAACAATATACAACTATAAAAGTCAATCTTGTGGACACGTTTATGGACGGTCACTACCATAGCAGTCATTGTCATTTCATTCATTTCATTTACCATCTTCCCTCAAAGGAAGGATTTATCACTACCATCTTCCCTCAAAGGAAGGATTCATCTTCCAATTAGAAGGCATCGATCAATATCCATAGATACGATCGGAAATTAGTGGGACTTACTAGTATCAGGGCTAGGGACAACTAGCATCACCACGGAGCTCCGGAACGTCCCAAATCCATCTACTGCAGTAGGATTAGTCATTTCTTTCATTTATTAATTCATTGAACTCATTTAGAGTTCTAGTACAATTGCTAGGTAGTGCCAGACTTTAGGGTCAATATTCTTCAGTGAGCAATCCAATCCTGGATTTAATTCCATTCAATAATTCCCATCATGACGAGGGAAGGGAACAATAGTGATACCAATCTCACTAGATTGGGGCACAAAGTTACAATGAGGGACTTGTCAGTCAACCCCGTTTCTATTTAACTCTATCTCTAATCTAAACAACGATGAGGTATAACCATTGGTTACCGAATGCACGTGTTATTCTTGATGGACATCACATTTGTAGTATTAGTGTGTGCATTCAAGTTTCCGTAATTATCACCCCTGGAAGTTTAGTCGACAATAATTGTCTATGAGATCCCTTCTTTATTATTCATAATTCTTATCGGTCTCACTTTACCCTACGCTTAGTCTTAAAACTAATATAGGGAGTATTCGTACTCACGAGGGGTGCTTCAAGTTTGCGCCAAAATCCAAAAACACACTACAATTTCACGTTTGGGCCAGTATCAGGTTCGCTCGAGCGGATCCAAGTTCGCTCGAGCGGACCCAAACAGAACCTTCATCGCACGAGCGCACATAATGTTCGCTCGAGCTGGTTCGCTCGAGCGAACTGTCCAGAACTCCATTTCTGGAATCCGAACATTCACTCTTTCACTCCCCTTTCCAACTACCACCTGCAACTACATTCAAGGATCTCCTATCCTTTCCTCATTCATCATTTAATACACAAACAACACTTCTATTCTATCATTAATACATCATGAAATCCATAAAATCTCCATTTCTAACAATAGGATTTGAGAACCCATCTTTATAACTCAAAGAAAACTTGGATACTAGCATGTTCAATCATAAAGAAGCATTTATACTTGCCTTTGAAGTCTATTAGTAAGAAACCCCTTTGATAGCTTGACTTTAAAATGAGAAATCCCCAAATCCAAACCCTATTTCCATAAAAACACAAGAAACACTATCCTATGAGCTAAATGGCTAGAAACCATATCTAATCACTCATTATAACTTGGAAACTCACTAAAATGATCATCTACTTACTTGTAGTTCTAAGGAAAGGAATCCTTGAGCTTTTCTTCAAGTTCCAAGCACTCCAATGGAGGAAGACAGTTGAGGAAGGAGATGAAGAAGATGAACTCCTCAAACTTGCTTGAAACACTCAATCTCTCACTCTCTCTTGATGAAGAAGGATGGAAGAAGAAATGGAGAAGTGCCTAGGGTTTTCTCTACAATGGGATGAAATAGAATGAACTCAAAAGAGTTCATCTCATCTCTTATAAGGCCTTTTTGCAACTAAGTCCACTCTCTCTTTCTTATTTTCAATTCAAGTCAAATGGAGGCTCACTTGAGTCCATACTCGTCGGATGACTTCGAGCCTATTATGAAAGTTAACGTACTCGTCGAGATACACGCGTTGGTATCAAGAGTTTCCGTATTTGACAAAATACGTATAAATCCGTATTTACGAAAAAGGTCTTGTTTCCTTAGTTTGAGTCTAAAATCATTCAATTCACTTAATACCCATCATTATCATTTCATTAGGCTTAATTCAATCATTTGAGACTAATCTCATCGAGTTGGGTCATTAACCATCATTAGCCTAATTAGACTCGATTATTTAGCATTAATTGCAATTAATTAGAGTTAATATTGATTAACTCGGGGCGGGGTCTTACAGGCAATCAGAGAATCGATCACTAATTTCGTCCCTAGGTAGATGGCGCTGTCACCATATTTATAACTACTTCAATATATATATCGAGCAAGGCTCTCCTTAGCTTAAGCTTAGGATAAGATTCCGTAAGCTAACGCTTTTGGGGCCCATCCTTAGTCCATCCAAATGGACCAAACACACGACCCTCCTAAATTGCACATGCCCACCCACTTTTGGTCAGATCCAAATTTACTAAACCGTTGGATCGACTATGCACCGATCCGAATGGACCATTGACCATTAAACTTTTGGTGCTTAGATGGAGATGATAGAAACCACGGTTGTGGTTGATTTTTTTATAGGAAGGAGGGTCCTAGGGAGTCCTTGAAATCCCCTCCACCCCCATCCCCATATGGGTCCCCAAGTGGGCTCCACCACGCAATTGAGCTTACTTCAGCTTACCTTATCCTAAGCTTCAGCTTAGGAGAACTGGCCCCATATATATATATATATATATATATATATATATATATAGGGATTGACTCTCTTGAGCTGCAGCTAAGAGGATGGTCAGCTGCATCATGCGAGACCCTCATGTGCTTTGGGCAGAACAGAAGAGAAATGCAAATGAAATCAAAACATGGGCCCGCGCTTCTCATTTTCCCATTTCATCTCCGGCAGACCTAATCGTGTGATTTTTCATCTCTCTCTCTCTCGCGTCGTCTCTCCCACTGGACGTCTGCAAACCTAATCCAGGTTCTCTCCCAATCTCGTCTCGATCTCTCTCTCGCTAATTGCTCTCCCTCTCTCATCAATCTCTCTCGTGCCTTCTCTCCTGCTGGAGCTCTGCCTAGGGGCAAGTTGGACAAGAAGGTCCGACCATTGCTCGCTCCCGGACGTCTTTCTCGCTGTAGCTGTGTTTACCGGGCGTCGTCTCCCCCCCTGCAGTGTCCCTCACGTCATCTCTCTGTCGACTGCTCTACAATGGTCCAAGCCCCTACCTCAGCAACTCTTCCACAGAAAATAAAGTAAGAAAACAGCCCTAAGAGATTAACCATCACATTCCATTGATTCATAGCTCACCGTTTGCTTAATTTAAGCTCACTGATTTCTAAGCCAGGGCAATTTAGCATCCTAATCCTCCAAAATATTATTTGCAAACACCAACATGCACCTTTTCTAGGAGTTGAAAACTAATCACTGTCACAGTTCCACTGCTGTTGCCAGGGAGTAGTTTTGTGCATATCTAGTCCCATGTCAGCCATGGACTGTGGTTCTGGAGGCTATTACGTGGGCCATGATTTCATCAGAATTAGGCCTTCTCCATGGTTGCCACTTTAATGCATATATTTTGAGTTGATGATCTGTGGCAGAGAGCTGAAAGCCAGATTGCCCATTGCTCTAATAATTAAAATAATTAAAACTTATTCCCATTGCAATAAAAATCCCAGGTGTTAACATTAACATTAAGACATTCATGAATAATGCCTTACATCTTTTAAATGTGGGTGATTTGTTTCCCAAATCTGATTTGACAATCAGCCAAACTAACACATGTCAGAAGCTTGCCATTGTTCAACCCCAAATTGAAATTTGTTATAGAAAGTGTTTCCTTCAAAAGATGTAAGACATTGATCGAGCTAGATAAAATGTAATTTCTTTTTATGCGTGAGTTAGTTTGATTATTAGTGATTTTATGAGCTATGTAAGTTCTCCATTCTCAAAATGGTGGGTCATCATTTGTTTATGGATTTGCCAAGCAATGACTGCATCAGACGGCAGTTGACATGTAAACTGTTTAGATAAATAAAGCACCATAGAGTGATACCTCATCACCTCATTTTTTTTTTTTAAAGAAATTAATGAAATGATTGTGTCTATGTTATATCAGTCATACTGCTGCCCAGTAGGAAAATTGATGAATGAGTTTAAGAAAACTAGGTAGCTTGATGAATAGTTTGATGAAAAAAAAAAAAAAGAAGCCCGAAAATACTTTCTTTGGGTTTTGTTGACGTCAACGTCCACCCTCGCTCCTGAGCAGTCATAATTGTGGTCGAACCCTCGCCCTCACCATAAAACCATTGTTGTGTCGTTTCCTATCACCAATTGGTTTTGGGATAAGTGGTAGCTCAATGGGGTATAAGATCCTACAAGTGGTATCAGAGCCTGGTAGGTCGGGTGTTCGAGTTACGGGATACGCGTTTTGCGAGTTGCGCAGCAGGAGTCGCGGCAGGTGTGCCGTTGAGGGAGGGATTGTTGAGGTCAACGTCCACCCTCGCTCCTAAGCGGTCATAATTGTGGTCGAACCCTCGCCCTCACCATAAAACCATTGTTGTGTCGTTTCCTATCACCAATTGGTTTTGGGATAAGTGGTAGCTCAATGGGGTGTAAGATCCTACAGGTTTGTTATTCATTACCAATTTTAATTATCTGTGATCCAGATTGCATACAGATATGACCTCCTTCTCATCATCAGTTGTCCACTATATGGCTGTAGATGAAAACATGATACCAAAATCGGGCATGCATTTTGATGATTTAAATGAGGCATATAACTTTTACAATGCTTATGGAAAAATCGTTGGATTTACTATAAGAAAAGAATCTAGTAACAGGCAAGATTCGTTGTGAAAAATTATTTTGATGAAAAGCAAATTGAACGAGAGGATTTATGGAAAAAAGACAAGATGCATGCATATTGTTCTTGTAAGAAGTTTGAATTTGAAGGCATCCCTTGTTATCATATTTTGTCTATCTTGAGGAGAGGTCCTATACTACTTTTACCCGAGCGTTACATTTTGAGGCAATGGATGAAGGATGTTACAAAAGATGCATTTGTAGACGTTGAATCGAATGGATCTGCCGATGTTAACCAATGTTTGGCTCGACATTGTCACTTGTCAAGTATGTTTGCAGGGCTTATTGACAAAGCTAGTCAATCTAAAAAAGGTTTCGAATTTTTAATCAATGGTCATAAGGAATTGGAAATGAAATTGAGTAAGGTGACAGTAAACAACTCAACAGATACAAGCATTGATAAAGGGAAAGGACTTGTGGATAGTAGTTTGGTTGAATATCACAAGCCATCGCATGTTGTGACGAAAGGACGCTCGAAGAGACTTAAATCATCGAAGGAAAGGCAACAAAAGGGTGTCTTTATAAGGGTTGCAACAAGCGCGGTGTATCACATGACAAGCGAAATTGTCCGGTGTTGTTGAACATATAAACAATTTATTTCAGGTCATTTTTCCTGTCATCTCCTATGTTGCATATAAAACTATTACTTATTTCAAAATGTTATCTTCCAACAGGTTAGTTGATGCTGATCCAAGCCAGTCATTGGACTCTAACCTTGGAAGTAAAGAAATTAGAGAGAGCTCTAATGAAGAAATGCAATGACTTACAATGGTAATTTATGTCTTACTTTAAGAATTATGTTGTTCCTCTATTGAAATGTCATGATGCTCTGATGCTCAAGATACTCTTACGTTTGTTTTATTTCTGCTCAATATGCCGTTATGTTTGTTTAGAGAAAGCTCTTCTGTTTGTTTTATTACTGCTTAAGATGCTCTGATCCTCTATTGAAATGTCACCTTAAGAGCTTTGTTACACCAAATGAGATTTATTTGAGAAAAATTCATCAAGTCAGAGCTTTTTCAGGGTACTGGACAATGCTATTCTTCAAGTAATGCTCTTATCCCACAATTTCTGCAACAAGTCAATTACTTTTATGCTTCTATTTCCCATTAAGATTCAATTATTGCAATATGAAAAACACTACAATGCTTCAATTTCTTATTCAGTTTTGAATTTCCACATAGAAGGTGCAGCGAAGGTTCCATCAAGACAGTGTATCTAGAGAAGATGCCATCAAGACTCAGTGCTTCAATTTCCTCTTCAATTGCTGAAGTGAGATCAATGTCCTTTGTATTTGTAAGAATCTGAATCTGGCTACTTACATGTATCATGTGACATGTTATTTGTGACACGTATGAAACTTTGAGTTTGTGTACTTGTAGTACTCTGATAATGACTGCAAGGAATGGTGTGTGACAATTTATGATGCATGAATCCTTTGTTTCTAGACTTTGAATGGATGGATAACCATTTTGTTATGGGGTTAGCCATTTTGAATAGATGGAATTTGTCTAGTAATGTTCCTCTATTGTCTTATGAGTGTAATTTTCATTTCTACTTCCGTTTCAGTTTTAGTCACCCATTTTTCTCCATTCATAGAAAGCATTGTGGACGGAAGCAAGAAAGACTCCACGACAAATTATTATTTGATACACATCTGGAACATGAGCACTCAATGCACACAGAGATTGTACAATTGCCATACACCCAATTCGAAAAAACCAAAAAATCTAATTTGAGGACCCTATAAAGGATTGGTTATATAAAACTTACTCACTGGCATCCATCAAAATGATGGTCAATATGAGAAATTATTAACAATTCAGATTCAATGAAAAAAGTTCCATTAATTGGAGTCTACTACCATCCACTCGATCATCTACAACCTTGTTGAGTACCCCTATTTAGAGCACTGGTTAACCCACTTCCCGAGGGATTTTTTGGCTCAAATTTGGGGTTTTCTAAGTCATTATAAACTTCAAATCTATTATTTTTTGGTCGGAAACAATCACGTTTACCTTGTTTTCAACTTACATACTTTTTCAACACAGTCGGGTCAAATATGCTACGGCCTTGCTGAGTACCTCTGTTTAGGGCACTGGTTAACCCACTTCCTGAGAGATTTTTTGGCCCAAATTTGGGGTTTTCAAAGTCCTTATTATGAACTTCAAATATGGTATTTTTGGTAGGAAACAATCACGTTTACCTCATTTTCAACTCTTATACTTTTGCAACACAGGCGAGTCAAATCTGCTACGGCCTTGCTGAGTACCCCTGTTTAGGGCACCAGTTAACCCACTGCCTGAGGGATTTTTTATCTAAAACTTAGGGTTTTTTAAATCCTTATTATGAACTTCAAATACGCTATTTTTCAGTCTGGAACAATCACGTTTGCTTGGTTTTAACTTGCAAACTTTTCCAACACAGTTGGGTCAAATCTGCTACTGCCTTGCTAAGTACCCTTGTTTAGGGTACTGGTTAGCCCACCTCCCGAGGGATTTTTTGGCCCAAATTTAGGTTTCCAAGTCCTAGTTATGAACTTTAAATCTGCTAAGTTTCACTGGGAAACAATCACGTTTGCCTGGTTTTCAACTCGTACACTTTTTCAACACAGTCAAGTCAAATATGTTATGCCCTTCTTGAGTACTCCTGTTTAGGGTACTAGTTAACCCACTTCCCAAGGGGTTTTTTGGCCCAAATTTGGGGTTTTCCAAGTCCTTATTATGAACTTCAAATCTGTTATTTTTTGATAGGAAGCAATCACGTTTGCCTAGTTTTCAACTCGCATACTTTTCCAACACAGTCGGATCAAATCTACCAAAACCTACCACGTCAGAATCCTATATATAAAGGGGAGTAGTCAAGTGGGCAGATTTTGTTCCAATTGTAGAAAGAAACTCTTTCACTGAAATTGGACTTCAGCAAGTTCGAGACTCAACTCAACCACCTGGAGTGGGCATTTTAACATCATCTATCATGTGGCCCATAAGCTTTACAGTACATTGTAAGTCACTTTGGGTGCTATTTCAGAAAAATACATGTTACACGAGTTCCTAATGAAGACATTAAAATCTGAATCACTTGTCCAGAGATCCATAAGATAAACCCCTAAACTTCCTATTAGTGGGGACATTGCCCAGGGAGTTGACTTAGACAATCAACACTGACATGGACTCAATGAACATCACAGTTTTTGTCATCAATTAGTACATATTGAGCCCTTGGATGTTGCACCTTGCACCCCACATATGATTGTTTATTAATTAACTACTACCCCGTTGCATGGTCAAATTCAATTTCATTCAAGTCAATTGTCAAAAAAGTTAACACATGGCTGTATCCAAAATGAGAACTGAAATGGCATACAAGGATTTCATAACCCATTAGAATTCCATGTGCATATGCAAAAGTGTAGTTTAACCCAAATAGTACACATGTTAAAAATATTTACACATCATTTAACACATGGTTGATTCCCATGCAAATGCAACAAATAGTAGAAAAATCATTAGTATATAGCTGCGGTAATGTGAGAGTTGTTGCTAGCAAGGCTAAGTTTCTACACTTTCTCTCAAAAGTTGGATTTCATACTTAATCTCCTGCTTCATCTCTTCAAGTGACATTCTTATTTCTGCCATTCTACTTTCAGTTTGCACACGTCCTATATTTCGATCGGGTGTCTAATCAGCCTCTACATCATCCATCCAAATCAACAACCCACAACCTCTTTCTCCCTACATACAAATTCATATCAAGTGCAAAATTAATTTTGGAGCGGAAAGATATATAAATTTATGAAGTTGGAATCTATTGACACTTACGTGTAAATCTGGACATTTCCAAAATCTTCGTTCTGGATTATGGGTTGTTCGAGATGTCTTTAAAATCATATACACATACCCACATGGGCACTTTGGCGCCCATTCTAATTTTCATACTAAAGATGACGCTGACGACATGTGTAAGCAATACCGAACTGAGAACATGATTTTGAATCAATGTTCTATAGCAATAAATGTATATTTCTAACATCAAGTCCCAACAAATGCTAATGAAATAGTTATTAGTTATAATGCATTTTATTCCTCTTGAACTTCAATTATCCATACTGGATTTCTTATCATAAGAATGATGTTTCACAGCGATAACTGGATTAATTCTAACACCAACAAAGTGAGAAATTATGCATTGACACAATCTATTTAATGAGTGTCTTCATCTAATCTTGCCATATGAAGATCACGGGAAACAAATTAAACATAATCCAAAGGACAATGGATCTCTAGCATCATCTGTGAAAAATACTTCACAAACTCACAAAAGATGCTGCTTATGCTGAATTGGAAGCACAAAAGAAATCAAGAGATGCTACTTGAAATTGGGAGTGCATCCAAACGATCCCTAACCCAAGACCCTTATCTCACAGTCCATGAGAAAAAAAAAGAAGATTTTAAAAGAAAAGCCCATGGAATGTGATTTCGATCAAACCATTTCAACATGAACAAACCCTCCCCCACCAAAAAGAGCGGCATTTCCTTCATCCAGAAACCAAAATAAAAAGATCACAAAATGCCATTTTGATCAAACCATTTAAACAAACCCAAACAAGAAGAAGAGTAACAGACCATCTTTAAAAACCAAAATAGTAATAGCTGTCGGAACAACAGTCCATGGCTGGCACGGGACTAGATATGCACAAAACTACTCCATTGGAACAGCGGTGGAACTATTGCAGTGATCATTTTTCAACTCCTGGAAAAGGTGCATGTTGGCATTTGCAAATAGTATTTTGGAGGATTAGGATGCTAAATAGCCCTAACTTAGAAATCAGTGGGCTTAAATTAAGTAGACGGTGAGCTATGAATCAATGAAATATGATGGTTAATCTCTTAGGGTTGTTTTCTTACTCTGTTTTCTGTGGAAGTGTTGCTAAGGGAGGGGCTTGGATCGTTGTAGAGAAGCTGACAGAGAGATGACGTGAGGGAGACTGCAACGGGGGAGACGACGCCCGGCAAACATAGCTATAACGAGAGAGACGTCCGGGAGCGAGCGATGGTTGGACCTTGTCGAACTCGCCTCTAGGTAGAGCTCCAACGGGAGAGACAACACAAGAGAAAGATCAACGAGAGAGGGAAAGCTATTAGCAAGAGAGAGAGCTAAACGAGATCGGGAGAGAACCTCGATTAGGTCTGCAAATGTCCAGCGAGAGAGACGACGCGAGATGGAATGCAGTAGCAAGAGAGAGATATCGACGAGAGAGGGAGAGCAATAGCGAGAGAGATCGAGCTCGACGAGATCGAGAGAGATGAAAAATTGCACGATTAGGTCCGCAGAAGATGAAAGGGGGAAATGAAAGGGGCCTAAGATGAAAAGGGGGAAATGAGTAGCGCGAGCCTTGTTTTGATTTCGTTTAATTCTCTCTTCTGTTCCACCTAAACCACACGAGGGTCTCGCAAGATGCAAGTGACCATCCTCTCAGGTGCAGCTCAAGAGAGCCAATCCTCTATATATATATATATATATATATATATATATATATATATATAGCAAGGCTCTTCTAAGCTCAAGATTAAGATAAATTTTTGTAAGCTCATGCTTGTGGGGCCCACCCTTGGTCCATCTACGTGGACCAAGCACACAATCCCCTTAAAGTACACATGTCCACCAACTTTCGGTCGGATCTGAATTTATTAGACCGTTGGATCGACTGTGTACCGTTCCAAATGGAATGTTGACCATTAAACTTTTGGGACCCAAATGGAGATGATAGAAATCACAGTTGGGGCTGATTTTTTGCAGATAGGAGAGCCCCAAGGAGTCATTGAAATCCCCCCCCTCCCCATGTGGATCCCTAGGTGGGCCTCACCTCACACTTGAGCTTACCTTATCCTAAGCTTGAGTTTAAGAAAGCCTTGTCCTATTTTATATATATAGGGAAATATTCGTGTGTAACCATATTTCTCCATATTATGGTGAGGGTCAACATAGTAGAGTTGACTTTATAACACATTCGAATTATCCACACACATGGAACCCCCTTAAGTAGACTAGACCTATTGAATTTTCACCTATCGAAATGGATTGGACCATTGGATCGAGTGTCAAGTTTTTTTCCTTTAATATAAAGTTATTAAGTTTGTGGGCCACAAATGAAGGGGTTAGAGGCATGGGATTAAGTATTAACCCCAAGTTTGATATATGGTTTTATCCAAGATGTCTCTTCCAATCCCCCAAAAGTCCCATGATCAGTGGGTTCCATTAAGTTTGTCCCTCACCATATGGTGAGAGAAGGATGCACAGGAATATCCCATATATGTAGGGCGAGACTCTCCTAAGCTCAAGCTTATGATAAAATTCCATCAGCTCACACTTGTGAAGCCCACCCTTAGTCTATCTAAATAGACCAAACACACGACCCCCTTGAATTGCACGTGTCCACCAACTTTCTGTCAGATTTGAATTTACTGGACCGTTAGATCGACTGTGTACCGATTCGATTAGAATACTGACCATTAAACTTTTGGGGCCCAGATGGAGATGATAGAAATCACGATTGGGGCTAGTTTTTTGCAGAAATGATAGTCCTAAGGAGTCCTTGAAATCCCCCATCACAATCCCCATGTGGGCCCCACCATACACTTGAGCTTACCTTATCCTGAACTTGAGCTTAGGAGCGCTGCCTCTATATGTATGCATGTGTGTGTGTATCTGTGTGATATAAAAATTCGACGTGGTTTAATAATTTAGGAAAGATTTTTAAAAGATTAAAATTCTCATATATCCATTTGAATGTATATAATATATTTTTGTTATTATAGTATTTTAAGACAGAATATGGGCTCCATCAAAAGTCAAACTTGTGGAAGCAATCAAAATTAAGGTTGGAAAACTCGTTACTCGGATTCGACTCGTCCAATGGAAAAAAGAATTGACTCGGATGGAGTTAACACGGAGTCATGTTTTAAAAAAAAAATTCAAATATATTTAAATATTATTCCATTACTTATAAAATATAAATAAATATTTATTTACATGCATTCATGATGGTCAATTCAAATTAAAAAATTTATCTATCTAATAAAACTATTGTAATAGGAAAAATTAAAAAAGATATATTGCTTATTATATAATTGGTTAGCCCAAATATTGATTATAAAAAGATCAAATATGAGTTTCAAATTACATTTTTGTCATCATTTTCAAATTGCTAACTCCAAACATCATGCATAATTATTTATAAATAAATCTTAATTATTTAAAAATAGATCTACCTATAAAATGGTTCAGAGTGCAAACTACTTATTAAAATAAGATGACTCGGTCGAGTCTCCCCTATATTTGACTCGTCCTTCGTCAGAATGAGATGACTCGGGAGAGTCAAGAGTCAACTTGGAGAGTTTTCCAACCATGGTCAAAATCATTTGCTTTAAAAAATAAAGAAATGGTAGAAAAGGCATTGCAAAAGAGAGTATCTCAATCCAACGGTGAATACAAATTAAATGGGCTCAGTGCCTATTTAGAGTGATACCAACTATGGTGGAGTTTGGTTGATCATAGAGCCGCGGAACTATACAAACATATGTATATATGTTTATAAAAAATAATAAATAAAATGCTAATTGAGTAAATGTGCACCAACCTAATCCCTCCAGATTTCTTCCATGTTTTTAAATTTAGGCCGAATCAGAAGGCCAAAAAAAAAAAAAATAATAATTTGATTTCACTTTTACTCCAGCGGGTCATTTGGGTTAGGGTTTGACCCTGCCCGACTTGCACCTCCATTATAAAATACAGAGTACACTGGGTCGAACGGCCCAGATCCATTCCCACACTTTAATTTGGCGATAATTTAGCAAAACAAGTAAGATAATAATATTCATTTCTTTTTCCATTTTCCCAAGTCAAAAAGATCAGATCCATCATCCAAGCAACAAAGTCAACAAGTCAAATCCTCAAAACAGCTCTTGAGTGCATGATTTACTTTTGATTACTTAACAAAGATCTATGACTGGGAAGAGTAGTAACAAGGCAAAAGAAATTAAGGCAACTAGACAATAAAAAAGGAGAGTAGAGCTTTGAAATCAAAGGAACTGCATTTCCTAGAAATGAAAAACACTGTATCCCCAACTCCCTACGTCGCATGCGTGGAGGCCATGTCTAGGCGATCTAAATTGTAGATCTGATGGAATCCACCATCAATTCACCCACTTTAAATTAATCAAGATTCAATGATCTTTGTCCTTTCACCGAAGGCCCAAGAGTTATCATCATCACCTAAGCCTTATCCACTTTATTAGAGCAAAGATCCTCTTTTATCGCTATTACATTGGATCCATGTAACACTTTTCTAAAACTCCATCGTATGGCCCACATAGAGTTAACTTAGACCGTTTAAGATTAATAGCATGTCCTCCGCTAGTATATCTTCAAGTTTTAGTTTAAAAGGAGTGTGTCCCACCATCCTATTGAGCACCGTGATGGAAACGTGAGTAGGTGCTAATGTGTCATTGTTGCTGACATGGTGTTTATCACATTTCAATCATGTGGCTAAATCCGTGGGCCAACTCCTTTCAACCTCAAACTTGGCGATAAATATGTGAAAGAGATGGGATTCATCCAGAACGGCCTGCATTATCCCTATGTGGGCTCCATGATGGAGTTTAAGAGAAGTGTTACACGGGTCCTATGTAATAGCTAGAGCTGCAACGGAGGATCCGGGGTCACTTTATTTTCGGTCAGCACAAAGTAGTGCCAGGCCTTCCAATATTGGATTATCTGTATATTGTAATTAGCTTACCTTCTTTATTTAAGGCTGCTTGAATTTTTGGAATTCATGTTTCCTGATTGTTTGAAGTAGGGCTGTCAATCGTGTCATGTTAACGAATTCAGGTTACGTATTGACGAATTCAGATTAAAATCACCTCAACCCGTACGCAACCCGTTAACCTAATGGGTCAAAAAATTCAAACCGAACACGACCCGTTAATTTGACGGGTTACACGACGCAACCTATTAACCCGTTAAGTAATTAAGTCATTTTAAAATCAAAAGAAAATCCATATAAAAATATATAAAAAGAAAAATATATAAGTCACACGAAACTGTAAGTGAGGATCTTGAGTGGATCCCACCTGAAACCCCACTTTAAAACAATAAATTTTAATTTCTTCTTTATGAATATAAATTAATTCTAGCTACACGTAGGGACTAAATAAATTTTAAATGGTTAAGCAGGTTGTTAACAGGTTATTGATTTAATTAGTACGCGACCATTTAATCTGTTAACGTGTTTGTCCCGTTAACGACCTTAACCCATTAATATCATGTAGGTTTGTGTTGTGTTAACAGATCGTGTGGTATTTTTACAGCCCTATTTTGAAGATTTCACATGCTGGGATTTTAGAGTGACACATTGCAGAGTTGAACGAAGGCCTTTGAAGAGACGCCTATAAAAGCACACATTCTGGTCAAGTTAAGTTGTTTATCTTTTATTTAATTTGGGTATCGTCTATCAAGTTTTGGCTACTGTCTATTGATGTAATTGTGGGCTATTTGGTAAGAAGCTTTCTTATATAGTGGAAATGTGGTCTTGTTGATATGTGTGTATTGTATTGAAGAACAAGATGAGGCAGTCCATGGCCTTGTTGGTGCTTGTGGTACTGGTGATGGGGGTGTGGGAGGCGACCCCTGCAGGTGCGGCGAGGAGGGTCTCCTGCACGAAGGAGAGGAGGAATTTGGTGAATGCATGCAAGTCTATGGTTTTTGGGAAGCTTCCTAGTGCTGATTGTTGCCTGCTTTTAAGACTCGTACGTTTCAGGTGTGTTTGCCCTGTGATCACCCCAAGCTGGCCGCGCTAATCGATGTCGATCGAACGATCAACATGATTCGAGGCTGTGGTAGACAGATCCCTCGCCACTTCAAGTGTGGGAGTAAGAGCTCTCTCTCTCTCTCTCTCTCTCTCTCTCTCTCTCTCTCTCTCTCTCTCTCTCTCTCTCTCAGAGCATGTTTTGGAAGGTCACTGACTGAGTTACTAGGTTATCAGGCTCTTCATTGTTTTCAAAAAAAAAAAAAAAGAAAACACTCTGAAATTGGTTTGATTGAAATGTCAACATGTAGAGTGACTCAGGTGGGTCAGGTTGAGTACTTGTCAAACTCAGTCTGCTAATCTGACTCAGCAACCTACTGAGCCAAGTCGACTCAATTGAGTCCATATGAATTTTTAAACCTATACCCAGCCTAGATAAACTAGATTTTTGGCTGCAAGCCTAATAAATGATGCCTTCTCCTAAATCTTGTGATTGTGTTCTTTGTTTGCAGGTATTACAACCCGTTGACAAATGCAACTACGAAGAATGAAATGTACCCAAAAACCAATAAGTATGATATCAAGTTGTAGACAATAAGCATCCCTCTCGGATCGGGTTGAGTCTAAAAATGAATTTGACAAGTTTATATTTAATTGCACCTATTATAGTCCATAGTTACAGGTAGGACTGTCAAAGGTCTTGGCCTGGGCCGGCCACTCAGGATTACTCTTACCCTACTCTCACATATATAGCTTTTGGAATTCTTAGTATTCCAATATTTCAAATGCTAGATTCGAGATGAGAATTTGGAGGATGGCATTTCCAAAATTTTTAGGACGCGGAAGTCTAACTAAGGTGAATTTTAAGAATTCTACTAAAGAAATAAGCCATCGTGTTCATTCCTTGAGACTTGAAATTTCCTATTTAATTAGTGAGATTTTATTAAAAGTATAACCTCGGTAAAGTTTTCCAAAATACTAGCGGCACTTTACCATATGTGAATGATCAGTTGAGACCACATTTTTAAAATTCAGATAGAATAGAGAATTTCACAAATATCCTGCAAACAAACAGCCCTAAAAAGGTGGGACGGAGGCGCAGAGAAATTGGGCTTTACCCATTTGAATCTCATTTGTTGTGTTTCTTCTTCCAAAACTATCAAGACAAAAACTGTATATATTCAGACAACTAGAACAGACGCGTTACATAAATCGAACGTCCAAAACTTCACCACTAGCTGTAAGCCTGTAACTGTTGAGCACGCAATTAGTGGTTCTACCAGGGTTGAAGAACACACGCACGATATGAGCAGTTCATATCATCCCTGTATTGATTGATTTAGCCCGAAAGATATAATGGCCCACCAACCCTAGGCAAATCCTCCTATTTAAACCGTTCATAGAGTATTATTGACTCCGAGTCCAAAATTGTTGCTCAACTGGTTGGTCAAAGACTTGTTTCAGAGTCTGTGAGTATGCAGCGGGGCGGATTTGGGCTTATCTCAAGTTTAATTATCTCATCAAAACCTGATTTGCCCTCTGACAGGTCACTGGTATGTGATACCAAACCTACTCCATTGTATAGGATCAAGCCAAATTTAAAGCTTGAATTTATTAAAATATATAAATATATGTGAAGTAGTGTAATTGAGTTCAAATATACAATCTTATTGTCTCAGATGTGAATGTCCCAACATCACTTGCACCACTTAATTTGTATGGCTGAATAGAAATTAGTAAGTCTTGGTTGACTGGGCCCCTAGATTGCCCAAGTTATACCGTGTTTAGAAGTAGGGTCTGGGTGTAACAGGGTTTGGGGCTGATATTATAAATAGAGACTAAAAGTCTCTATGATGTGCAACATCTTCTGATTGCATAGTGAATTTCTCCCATTCTCCCCGTAGACGTAGGTCAAAAGCCGAACCACGTAAATCTCTGTGTTCTTCTTGTGTGCTTGATCTCTTCTCGTATGCCCTAAATCACAACACACTGGTATCATAGCGTTGCGCGTAATAGGAGGAGATTCGACAGATCGGATCTCAGAGGCCTGAAGTTGTGGCCACGCAATCGACGGATTAGATCTCATTGAGATAGCGTTTCCAGATCGTGCGGAGAGGGAGATCGTTTGATCTCGGTGGCCGCACAAATTGCAGAGGAGAGAAAGGGATCGTTCATGGTTTTGGAATGATTTGCAGCAGCAGATCTGATCACCGATCGTTGCCAGAGTTGAACGAAAAACTCTGATTTGGTGCAGTAGGGAGGAGTCGAGTCCAAGCCATTCTGCCGCAAACGTGGATCAGAGAGAAATCAGATCGATCTTATTTCTGTGTTTGCCATTCTGCAGCAGAGAGACGAAGGGGATTCTTGGTTCCCAAATTTGGTGTGCAGCAGAGGAAAAAAGAAGAAGAATGACAAAATCCTGGTTCTGAACTTCGTCGTGCGCATAAAAGAAGCAGCAGCGAGAAGAATTCGCGGGAGCAACGTCATCGTTCTGACCGTGGCCAGAGGAAGAAACAGCAGGGCGGTTTTTTTGGGTTTTTTTTGTTTTCGGCTGGGCCCACCTCTCCGTGAAAAAACACCGCCGAAATCAACTTCGCCGGAGAAGGAAGGTCATTGTTGCTGCGCCATGGCCGAGGAAGTGGAAGAACGGGAGGTTACAAAAGTTTTGGTTTTGATTCCAGAACGAAGAAGAAGGAGGTGGGCCTGCAGCGGTTCCGAGCTAATTCCAGTTTAGATCAAACCTGACCCGTTTCGAAAGCCCAGTAGCCAGGCCAGTCCAGGTTGGGCAAGTCCAGGTCAGACCTGACCCGTCCAACAGAGAAGCCCAATAGAAAAAAGCCTGTAGGAAAAGGCTCTGACGTCACCGACACGTAAGCAGATCCGTACTGTCAAAGGCTATTTGACCAGATCGAAGGCTGAAAACTGTTTTCGCGATATCTTGACGATCCGGAGTCTGATTGGAGATTCGTTTGAACCTACGGACTCGTTCCAAGCAGATCTACACAGTTGTGGAAGAAGATTGGCGGTTCAATGGTCAACGAAGGAGATTGACTGATCGGAGAGCAGAAACTTGTTTCTGCGATATCTTAGCCATCCGGAGTCGGATTTCAGATCCGTTTCTTCCAACGTGCTCATGTTGACCAGATCTACACAGGTGCTATGAAAGATTCGCGAAGTGGCTATGAAGTTTGAAATTAAAAAATTCAATGGAAACAACGATTTCAGTATGTGGCGTCTGAAGATGTATGCTTTGCTGGTTCAGAATGGGTTGCACAAAGCTTTAAAGGGAAAAAATGCATTGCCTGCAAAACTGTTAGATGAAGAGAATGATGAGTTGTTAGAAAAGGCGTACGGTCAGATTCTGCTGTTTCTAAGCGATGGTGTACTGCGAAAGGTTTATCAAGAGAAAACTGCTGCTGGTATATGGCAGAAGTTAGAGAACTTGTACATCACGAAGTCTCTCATAAATCGCTTATACTTGAAGAAACGGTTGTTCACATTCCAAATGCAGGAAGGTACATCTATTTCAACTCACATTGATTCTTTAACAAAAGCTATCATCGATCTGGAAAACATCAATGTTGAAATTGATGATGAGGACCAAGCTACCATGTTGTTGTGCTCGTTACCACCCTCATATGAGCATTTTGTTGATACCATGATGTCACAACCCGGGCCCGAGATCCGGTAACCCCGAGCCGTGAGCCCATACTTACTCCCGTAAATCCCGAATTAACTGAAATTAAAACGGAATCCACAAAGGATAACATTCTCAATAAACCTGTCAAATACACAATCTGCGGAAACAATTATATTTGACAAGATCAACTTACGATTTACATGTATACAAAACAATGTCCTTTATACATGTATCATTTGAACCATCTACCGGTCAATTAGTGCTTATCCAAAACATTATACAATGCCAATTAGTTACATACCAAAATGATTACACAAAAGAATAATCTCTCAAATGTTTCTCAAAATGTTCTCTCAAAATGGTCCGATTTCTGATTCGCACTCAGATACTCGTATCAAACGGTATCCCGACCATTCCATTCGTTTAGTCCTCCTGGAGGAACCGGAGCGGTCTCCTCCGCTCCCGCCTGGGGCGCTGTCACACCGGCAAAGGCAAACGGGCTTGTAATGCCATCAATAACACTAGTGAACACGACGGTTCAACAATGTATAAACAATTCTTGCAATAGCATGTTAATTCATGAGTTAGACTCATTCAATATATCAATAACAGTTCCAACAATAACAATAAGTAGACATGAAAGTCAATCATGTGGACATGTATATGGTGGTCACTACCATAGCATTCATTTCATTACATTTACCATCTTCCCTCAAAGGAAGGATTCATTATTACCATCTTCCCTCAAATGAAGGATTCTTCTTCCAAACGGAAGGCATCGATTAATACCCATAGATACGATCGGAATTTAGTGGGACTTACTAGTGTCCGGACCAGGGACAACTAGCATCACCACGGAGCTCCGGAACGCCCTCAAATCCATCTACTACAGTAGGATTAGACATTTGTCTCATTTATTCATTCATTGAACTCATTTTAAGTTCTAAAACAATAGCTAGGTAGTGCCAGACTCAAGGGTCAATACTTTTCATTGAGCAATCCACTTTTGGATTCAATTCAATTCCATGATTCCCATAATAACAAGGGAATGGAATAATAGTAATTCCAATCTCATTAGATTGGAACACAATATTACAATAATGAATTGCTAGACAATCATGATTCCATTTAATTCTATCTTAAATCTAAACAACCATATAGGTGTAACCAACAGTTACTAAATGCATGTGTTATTCTTGATGAGCATCACATTTATATTTGGTGTGTGCATTATAGTCCCCGTAGTTAACACCCATGGAGTTTTAGACCACAATTTATTAACTATGAAGTTCTTCCTTCATTATCCTTAATTCTTAATAATTTCACTTTACTCCACGATTAGTCTTCGAACTAATCTAGGGAGCATTTATACTCACAAGGAGTGCTCCAAACTTTCGCAAAAATCCAAAACTCGTTAGACTCAAACTGAGTCCCCCAATCGATCGGACCTAACGGTCCGATCGATTGGCCAAATTTTTACTCACAATTAATGTGTTGGCCAATATCGGTCAGCTTGGCGGTTACCTGGCGGTTAGCCGCGGTTAGCCGAAACTAGGTTGGCGGCTAACCGAAATCTACTTGGCGGCTAGCCGAAATTTCGGCGGTCAGCTCACAGTCAGTTTTCTAGAAGCTGACATTTCTGGCTCGATTTTTCGGTTACCTCGCGGCTAGCCGAAATTTCAATTTCAGCTAACCGAAAATTGACGGTTAGCTTTCCAGAAGCTGTCTTTTTGACAGGAAACTCTGACTCAATTTCGGTCAGGTCGCGGTCACCTCACGGTTAGCCGAAATTTGGATTTCGGCTAACCGAAATATGGCATTTAGCTTTCCAGAAGCTCGCCTATTTTATGGATTCATGCGGTTGGCTTCACGGTTAGCCTCGCGGCTAGCCGAAATTTGCCCAAAACTCTATTTTCGAGCTTCAAAAGTTCTGAAGCAGATTTTGTAAGGATGAGTTCCTTAAATTCCCCTCATTTCAATAATCTAACAGTCTTAGAAAGGGTATGTTTGTTGGGAATAACCACTGGAATCTCTCATTTTATCCTCATACACCCACTATTCACAACATTACTTCCAATACCCACTATTCATCACATTCAATCCATAGCAATTCTATAAAACTCTACAATGGTTAACAATAATCACAAGAGAATGTTTATACTTGCCTCCTGTAGTCAATGCACTCAAAGTCCTCTTGCCCAACTTGCTTTGAGATGAAAAACACCCAAATGAAACCCTAACTCCATGAAAACATGAAAATGCACGACCCTTAAGCTATTTATGCTAGAAACCTTCCCTCACTACTCAATAGAACTTGGAAATCCCAAGGAAGGAACATCTACTTACTTGTAGCTCCAAGCAAAGAGAGTTTGGGTTCTCTTTCAAGCTTGACACTTCAACAATGGTGAAAAAGGCTTGAGGAAGAAGATGAAGATTCGGTTGATGAGGCTAGTAGCCCTTTTTCAATCATCCACAAGGCTCCTAGCTTGACGTTTGACGAGAAAATGGAAGGAGAAGAGAGAACGTGCCTAGGGTTCTTGCTGGAATGAGCCCAGAGCCTCATCTCACTCTAATATAAGGTCCTTTCACACTAAAGCCCCCTCTCATTAACCCTTATTACACTTTAAGTCAAATGGAACCCCACTTGGTCCATTTGAGGTCAAATGAAAACACGCCTATTATGAAAGTTAACGTACTATTCGAGATACACACGATAGTATCAAGAATTTCCGCATTTGACGAAATACGTGAAAATCCGTATTTACAAAAAAGTCCTTGGCCTTGCTTATTTGAATCTAAACTCACTTTTAATCCACTCAATCCCACTCAAGTCCATTCCATTATGCTTAATGCATCAATTGAGACTAACTTGTCTCTCTTTGGTTATTAATCTTCATTAACTCAATTATTCGTACTTATTTGGCATTAATCTTAATCAATTAGCCTTAATCACGATTAGTTCGAGTCAGGGTGTAACACATGATGTATGGTAAAGATACTTTGTCTAAAAAGGATGTAGAGGCGGCCTTCAACTCTAAGGAGTTGAAGAAAAAGGTTGTACTGCCAATGATGGTTCGGGTGAGGATTTGGTAGTACCAGGAAGAATAAAAGACTCCAGTAGTAAGGGAAAACATAGATCCACTAGGAAAAACATTGAATGTTATTATTGCCACAAGAAAGGGCACATCAGAAAAAACTATCTCAAAAGGAAGAGGAAAGGGAAAGAAATAATAGAAGATTCGTCACCTGATGATCCAGTCGGTGAAGCAGATAGAAGATCAGATTATGTTTCTGACAATGCACTTTCTATGATTGAAAATGGAATTCGTCGTCAGGATGAATGGATTCTTGATTCAGGTTGTTCCTATCATATGTGTCCTAATAGGGACTAGTTTACCACTTATAGAGAAATCGACGGTGGTAGTGTCTTGCTGGACAACAATGTTGTATGTAAGATGGTTGGAATTGGAACAGTGAAAATCAAGATGCATGATGGAATCGTCAGAACGTTGGTAGATGTTCGGCATGTTCCTGATCTGAAAAAGAATCTTGTTTCTCTTGGAGCCCTGGAC
This sequence comes from Umbellularia californica, assembly GCA_028538565.1. Taxonomy (NCBI): domain Eukaryota; kingdom Viridiplantae; phylum Streptophyta; class Magnoliopsida; order Laurales; family Lauraceae; genus Umbellularia; species Umbellularia californica. Next base: position 37,192,414 of record JAPQWN010000010.1, on the reverse strand, counting down.
TCGTCGGTTGTAAGTTCTTACCTGAAGGTGGAGTTATGAAGGTTATGAAAGGTGCTCTGGTTCTTATGGAAGGAAATAGAGTTGGAAACTTGTATGTTTTGTCTAGAAATTCAATTACAGGTGGATCTGCAGTGTCTTTCTCAGATGACTATGAATATATTTCAACGCGCTCATAGCACTTTCGCCTGGGTCACATGAGTGAGAAGGGATTGACAATACTGAGCATTCGGAATTTGCTATTTGGCATGAAGACAGGCAAGTTGGATTTCTGTAAGAGATACATTGATGGACCCGAAAAGAGGGGGAATCTTCCGTCCTCTCCCTCCGCACCCTGGGGGCTGACCTGGGTCTTGGCGAAGGAGGGAAGATCTCGGGCATCAACATTTTTGTATGGGTATGCCAGTTTACTTTCTACATGGAATTTGGAATGGTGATAATCCGGAGATTCACCTTCACAAGTGGAAAGGAAATCAATCCTTTTTTCTAACTTTTCAAATTGCATTAATATTAAAAAAAGAGACAAGTTTGTTTTCTTAGAATGCCATAGGAGGCGTTTTTGTTTGTTTGCCGTGAAAGGTGATTTAGGGACACGTTGAGATCGACGGTCGCAAGTCATGTGTGGGCTTCGCCATCGTCCTTCAAATGAGAACATGTGATGCTTTGATTCTTTGGCTTGGCTCCTAACCTCAGTTTTTTAAAGGACAAGAACCAAGAGAAGGTCCTATATCCAATGAAAAACAGAGTAAACGGGCTGAAAAACCGCGTTTAGGCCATGTTGGAGAAGGAGAAGGCCTTGGGGGGGTGGCCCCCCAAGGGACGTTGATCACCTTATGGTGTTCTTTGCAGCAGAGCAGCAGGACTTCGTCTGGATTCCCTTGGGAGAAGTGCAGAACTTCAAGTTGATGATGTCGATGGTTCTTCGATGATCCCCTCTCTCTTGGAAATGGATCTCCTTTTATAGGCTTTTGGTAGCCATGGGATGGTTATGGGCATTGATAGCCATGATGAGAGCATTGATGAGGAGTCACAAATTGATTTTGTAACTCCTTTTTCATGGCTTGTGATTGGTCGATGAAGGTAGTGGGCTTTTAATTGCCTTTATGCTTCATGATGATGGGAGTTTCATGGGTTTAATGCCACAATTACTTGGACTTATAACTCCCAAATGCTTGAATCTGATTGGGCCGTCCAAAATAATGAGTTAATGACCGCATTAAGTTGTCATAAACAGGTCAATTAACGTCATAAGTGGTCGCCAAGGCATGTGAAGAGTCGCGGGCTGCGCTGCGCCTTTTGAGATTCTTCTTACGATCATTACGGGTGGATCCACACATTATTTGATGTCGGATTGCGATGCAATTTCAGACATTGATTGATGTTGGCGGGCCGGTAACATCTGTCTTGTCGATTTCACGATCGGTCGGACAGAAAGTGCACTTTCTTGGTCAGCCGGTTGGCGATCTTGAGGCGATCGGTGATGATTTCATGCTTTTGATGGCGGATTCGAGATGTCGACGAAGATCAGTCGTTTTCAAGCATCAAACATTGCATTTTCCGAAAATCACAGAGGCCGGAACACCCGAAACACGAAAACCATCGAAAAACGGACACTTTGGTGCAAAATCCGGCGACCCGGATTGAAGGGTCGCCGGGCGACCATGCACCCAGGGTCGCCGGCGACCCTGGGCCAAGGTCGCCGGCGACCTTAGGGTTTTTTGCCCTTTGGTCGCTGAGCTTCGTTTTCGGCCGATTTTCCATCTTTTTCGTTCCTTTTTTCTTCTGTATTTTTCTTGACATTTTTCCTCAATTATTGACTATATTTCCTTGGAGAAAACTTGACGAGAACCCGCGCGAAATCGGAGCACAAAGTTTCCCATTTTTCTGGAAAGCCGAAGACTTTGCAGCCGATTTTCCGTCAAGCGTCGAAACTAGGTCAAACGATGTCGGTATGACCTGAAAATTGAGGTGAAGCTTCTTGAGCAGTGGATAGGACCAACCATGGGCTTTTATTTGAGTTTTGAAGCCGTTTGGGGTCCCATCGATGCTTCACTTGATTTTGCTGCGGGGAAAATGCCGAGCTTTGATATGTGGTCAAACGATGTCCGATTGACCTGAAATTTGACGGGCAGCCTATTGGAGTCATTTTGAGACGTTCCATGGGTTCCGTTTTGGATGTCATGGTCCCGAGTTGCTCCGCCGCCGGTAGGCTTGATTTTCTCTCGGAGCATCGAAACCTGGTCAAACGTTGTCGGAATGACCTGAAATTCGACGTGCAGCCTTTTGAAAGCATGTTGAAGCCACTCATGTATTTTTTTTGATGAGTGATGGCTTCGGTGGTTCCCGCCGCCGGGAGGCTTGATTTTGCTACTCGAGCATTAATGGAGGGTCAAACGTTGTGGGTTTGACTTGAAATTTGGCATGGAGCCCTTTGGAGACATTCTGGAGTCATCCGTAGGCTCTGATCAAAGCTTTGGTGTCTTTGATGATGTCGCCGCCGGGAGCGCTTGTTTAGCTATCGGAGCAGTGAAGTTAGGCCAAACGCTGTCGGAATGGCCCGAAACCTCAGGTGTACCCCTCTTTTAGCTGTCTTGAAGGATCTCTCAGTTTCTGTCTGATTCTGAAAAGATCTGATGCTTGAAGTAGCCTTGCCTGTTTTGTAGCAGGATGCAGCTTCATGAGGCTTCTTGATGTGGAGGAGACATAGTGACTTTTTTGGTGTCAACATACATCTTTGGAAAGTATCGAAAGGTCAGTTTCCAGACAGGTATTCATCGCATGAAAGGTATCATTGATTACGTTCATTCAAATGTATGGGGGCCTTCTAAGGTTTACTCCAAGGGCCAAGGTCGCCGGCGACCTTAGGGTTTTTTGCCCTTTGGTCGCTAAGCTTCGTTTTCGGCCGATTTTTCGTCTTTTTCGTTCCTTTTTTCTTCTGTATTTTTCTTGACATTTTCCCTCAATTATTGACTATATTTCCTTGGAGAAAACTTGACGAGAACCCGCGCGAAATCGGAGCACAAAGTTTCCCATTTTTCGGGAAAGCCGAAGACTTTGTAGCCGATTTTCCGTCAAACGTCGAAATTAGGTCAAACGATGTCGGAATGACCTGAAAATTGAGGTGAAGCTTCTTGAGCAGTGGATACGACCAACCATGGGCTTTTATTTTAGTTTTGAAGCCGTTTGGGGTCCCATCGATGCTTCACTTGATTTTGCTGCGGGGAAAATGCCGAGCTTTGATATATGGTCAAACGATGTCCGATTGACCTGAAATTTGACGGGGAGCCTATTGGAGTCATTTTGAGATGTTCCATGGGCTCCGTTTTGGATGTCATGGTCCCGGGTTGCTCCGCCGCCGGTAGGCTTGATTTTCTCTCGGAGCATCGAAACCTGGTCAAACGTTGTCGGAATGACCTGAAATTCGACGTGCAGCCTTTTGAAAGCATGTTGAAGCCACTCATGTATTTTGTTTGATGAGTGATGGCTTCGGTGGTTCCCGCCGCCGGGAGGCTTGATTTTGCTACTCGAGCATTGATGGAGGGTCAAACGTTGTCGGTTTGACTTGAAATTTGGAATGGAGCCCTTTGGAGACATTCTGGAGTCATCCGTAGGCTCTGATCAAAGCTTTGGTGTCTTTGATGATGTCGCCGCCGGGAGCGCTTGTTTAGCTATCGGAGCAGTGAAGTTAGGCCAAACGCTGTCGGAATGGCCCGAAACCTCAGGTGTACCCCTCTTTTAGCTGTCTTGAAGGATCTCTCAGTTTCTGTCTGATTCTGAAAAGATCTGATGCTTGAAGTAGCCTTGCCTGTTTTGTAGCAGGATGCAGCTTCATGAGGCTTCTTGATGTGGAGGAGACATAGTGACTTTTTTGGTGTCAACATACATCTTTGGAAAGTATCGAAAGGTCAGTTTCCAGACAGGTATTCATCGCACGAAAGGTATCATTGATTACGTTCATTCAAATGTATGGGGGCTTCTAAGGTTTACTCCAAAGGCGGGTCCCGGTTTATGATGACTTTTATTGATGATTATTCAAGGAAAGTTTGGATTTATACTTTGAAGACGAAGGATCAGACCTTTGTTACATTTAAGTGATGGAAGGAAATAGTTGAGAAACAGACTGGCAGAAAGGTGAAGACATTGAAGACAGGTAATAGCAAGGAGTACATAACGACAGAGCTTGAGAACTATTGCAAAGATCATGGCATAGTTTGGCATTACACCACTACAGAAACTCCAGAGCATAATGGAGTTGAAAAGAGGATGAACCAAATGATCTTGGAAAGAGCTTGTTGCATGTTGTTTACTGCAGGATTGTCTATAGACTTTTGGGCTGAGGCGGTAAATGCTACAGGCTACTTGATAAATAGGTCTTCCAACATAAAAATTGGTTACAGAATAGGGCTGACCGTATTGCCACGTGGCAGTGGGCCACGGCCTGTGGGCCAAAAAAAAAAAAAAAATTTTTGCTGAGATTTTTTTTTCTCTTTCTTTTTTTCCTTGTTTGCTCACCATGATAATGAGGTTATACAATTTCAATATGTATGCATTTTTTTTTGTTTGATGCATCAAGATAGAAGGCTAGAGTCTCTAGGTCAAGCCAACATGATTTTTGACTTAGACAAAGTTTGATTGGTTTTGACCAAATTGGGTTGGAATTGGTCAAACTTTGGTCAATGGTTTCCTAGCATCTAATGCATGATGATATTTTTTTGATGCATGTGTTTTGGTAAATAGATTTGGAAGTATGATGATGCATACCTGAAAATCTTTTGCAAATATCGGGATTTTGAGCTCGCAGCGATGTTGAGCTCTTTCTCGGTCTTGCTGGATTTTGAGGAAGTTTTGCAATTTTTGGATTCTGAAGCTCGCAGCAATGTTGAGCTCTTTTCCAGATTTTGCGGAAGTTTGATAAGATTGGCTTGTTCTCGCAGCTATGTTGAGTTCAAGCCTTCTTTGAGAATTCTCCACTGACTATGAGCTCGTAGCGATGTTAAGCTCATTTTCAGACTTCCAGTCTTTTTCGGAGTATTTTCCTTTTCTTTGGAATTGCCCAAGAACCATGTCAAAATTTTGCTAGAATTTTTGTAGCAGAATTCTGTCATTTTGATGTTGATTGATCTTTTCTCTTCCATCTTTTGCAGGTAGTTCTTCTAGAACGAACAAGGGTAAAGGTCCTGTTACTGACGCACCTCGTCGGTCTGCTAGATCTTCCAATGCTGCCGTTCAGCAGGCTTGGGAGAAGGTCCAGTTTGTGGAGAGAAACTTGGAAGAATGCGATTCCCTCAATCGTGATGAGATGAGACAGCGATTGATCGCTCTCAAGGATGAGGAGTTCTATAAGATCATGGTAAGCAACCGTCCCTGGGTTACGGACGATCAGAGCGTTGTGCTCAAGCCTACCTTCTTCTTCGGTGATGCAGTACCCGACGACTTGACATACCAAAAGAGATGTTTTCAGTTCTCTTACACAGTAGATGGTGAGGAGAGAACTATTTCTACCCGGTCGTCTTTTGATCGGACCATCTCGATCCTGAGCCTTTCTCCCACGTGCCCTAAGAGGGAAGATCCTCCGAGCTGGGTGAAGAGGACCAGTGTGATCAAGACCGGAATTTTTGTTGGTGGACTTTCCGGTTTTACAGAGAAGCCACCTGTCCGTATGGACATGTTGATGCCAACCAGTGGCTACCAAGGTTCTAATCATCCATCGGTCGATTTGAGACCGGTGGGCCTTGGCGTTTTTCGGGGTGACGGCAGCAATTGGGTGAAGCCTTTTCGACTTCGTGGCCGTTTCAGTGCTGACTCGAGCTGGGAGTCATGGACTGATCACACCCTGAGGATTGGTGAGGCCGTTCTTCGGGAGGCCGAGATTTTTGACGCGGTTCGCGCTTTTCGGCAAACCGTCGTTTTCTCCGATGAGGCTTTCATGGCCATGCTGGAGTCTTTCCTTCCACAAACCAACACATTCATTGTGACGAATGGTGAGATTGATTTTTCTTTGTAGGAACTGAGCACCATCACCGGATTGCCTATCCTCGGCAAACTCTATGAGGAGTTTATGCCTATTGACAGCGTCCTTTAGGAGCAGTCTGAGGAGTTTAGGCTTGTGTACTTTCAGCTCGTCGCCTTCTACGATTTTTTGAAGGAGAAGGAGGGCTCGAAAGTTAGATGCAGCAGTTGGAGAAGTTGCAGCTCCAACTTTTTGGCAGCGGGGATTCTTCTGATGGCATGGCCCAGGATGTTAGGGCTAAAGCATCAACTTTGAAGAAGATCGCTGCTATGCGAGAAGATTTGAAGAAGTTCTTCGCAAGCACGGATGCCATTTGTCCTGACATTGCGTTGCGGAGAGATCTCGCTGTTTACCTCACTTACTGGCTGGGTGAGGCTATTTTTGCTGGAGGAGATGGGACGCAGATCAGGCCGCACTGTATTTTTCCGGTTTGTCAAATGGCGTTTGGAGAGCGGCTGGCTTTGGTACCTGCTCTTTACTCTTATTTGTGTACCGAACTGCAGGCTACTGCTTTCCTAGTTTGGCTTGGGCTTCCCATGAACAGGGTATTTTCGGCCCATATTTTCTATTCGTGGTATGTATACCACTGTCCTAGCTTCCATCATTTGGGAGTTGTACAGGACGAAGATCCCTTTATGATTCGTTTGGCTAGAGGGACAGCCGTTTCCGAATCACTTTTATCTGCCCGTGTGAGGATCCGACGATTTAGGGACGTCGAGATTGGGCAGTCTTCAGTGAAGCTTTCTCCGGGCTTGCGGAAGAAGGCTTTTGACTTTGGTGTCTCCCGTGATTCGACCAGGGCAGGGTCGGGAAGACACTATGCTTTGACAAACGCGGAGAAGAGGTGGCTCTTCAACATACGGGTTGGTACGATGGTGTACTGTAGACATCTTTTCGTCGACATCCAACCGTATGTCCCTTCACGTTTTGCATTGCAGCTTGGCTTCTCTCAAGGCGTTGTTGGAGTGCCTTCGAGCATGGTGAAGCGTTTTGGAGGTCTGCAAGATGGGAGAAATGCATGGGCTTTTTATAGCGCCATGGACACTACCGCCATGATTTCCTATCCTCAGCTGCCCACCTTCCGGACTGCTGGCTTCACGAAGTGGTTCGTGGAGAGCTTTTCAGTGTACCGGGGGCTTTCCAAGAAAGAGCTCGATATTAAGCAATCTCCTAGGAAGAGTCTTGGCAAATCGGATGGTGTCCGTCGGGAGGAAGTTATGGCCTTCCTTTCTGGAGAAAAGCACAAGATAGGCTTTCTCAACGGGCATGACATCATCAGATCAGGAGCTGCACAGGGGATTCCTGGTGAGGTCCTGAGATAGCTGGAGGAGGAGGAGGCCGAGATCGATGCTATGATACAGGCAGAGCATACGAAGGCTTCCATGGAGTCTACTAAGAAAAGTAGACCATCCAGTCAGGACTCTTGTGAGAGGCCTGATGTTGATAGTGGGGCAGGATCGTCGAGTAGATTGACCCGCCGAGGCAAGAGGAGGAGAGGACAACGCCGTAACATGAGACGGCACGATAGTCCTTTTGATCTTGAAGTTCCTCTCACCATTGCTGAGGAGGTGTCTGAGGATTCTGACGAGCCTCCGGAGAAGAGAAGCAGAGAAGAGGAGATAGCTGGTATGATCCATTTTCTTTCCTTTTGTTTATTCCTTCCTTTTTTTGTGAAAGATTTTGTTTTGATCCGCTGCTTCTTTGTTTAGCAGAGGATGATGACCTGGTGATGCCTGAGGTTCCGACCGATGAGGCAATGACGGATCCAGTCGTGGCATCTTAGGAAGAGCCCAGGGACTCTGGAGTGGTTCCAGAACCTTCACCTGGTATGATTTGATTTGGCTTTTGTTTTTTTTTTTTTTTCTTTTGCTGTCATTTGCTAACATGTAGCTGACTTGCCAGAGGATTCTGACGATTTCGAGCCATCTATGGACGCAACTTTTGACGATGCTTCGGATGAGCTCAAAGAGGCAGAGAGTACTCCGCCGGTCGTCGAAGCAGGTATATTTGCAATAATAATCTTGATATATTTTTGACAAGATTATATTCATACCTTTTTGTCTTTTGTTTTTTTTTTTTTTTCTTTGATAGATTGTGAAGCAGCGGAGAGATTCCTCCGTCTTCCTCAGAGCCAGAACAGGGGACACCTGCTGCTGATCCAGAAGTAGGGGCTTCTTCCACTTTCAATGAGTCAGCTTCTTCCATTGGAAAGAGTTTATTGATTACTCTTCCAATGGAGCATGACGTGGGTAGTCGGGCACCAGAGCATGGCGAATGCTCATCTACACCGCACCTTCAGTATGCAAGGAAGGTGTTGAAGACTGTCTTGAGCTCATGGGTTGAGACTCTTTCTTCAGGTCATTTGGAAGCTGGTTTTGGCATGATCAAGCATGTGCAGGACATCCTCGCTGATAGCAAAGAAGTCGGTCGGGACATCGCAAGCGCCAAGGATTTTGTTGAGGAGATCATCACCTTGGGGAACAAATGGACTGAGACCAAGAGTTTCCCAGATGGTGACTTCTTTGATGAGATGTTTATAAAACCTTCCAGCAAAGTCAAAGCTGAGCTGACTGAGGTCACGAAGACTAGGAGGCAGATCGTTTGGGAGAAGAACGTTACCGAGTTATCCATCATGGGGCTGAAGCAAGACTTGGACCGCCTTGATAAGAAGGTCGTCGAGGCTATGCAACGTCTTAATCTTTTAGAGGAAGAGGCTGCTGCCAAATGGACCGCCATTGTGGAGGCTCGTGACAAGGAGGGGACTCTCATTCGCCAGGTTGAGGAAGCCGAAGGTAATGTCCGGAGGAAGACTCAAGAGCATGAGCTGTGGCAGGTCCTCTGGGAAGAACTTCCTCGTGTTGCAGATGGGTCACGGCATTCGGCCGCGTTTTATGGGGACATTTTGAAGAAGCGTGGACTAAAAACTTTGGAAGTTAAGGCCATGGGTCTGCTTGAGGAGTTGAACCTTTGGTTGAAGACCATGTCGGATTGAGCTCCTGAGTTATAACATACTCTTTTTTTTTCTTCCTTTTTTTGGTACCTCCATGTATAAACAATTTTGGTACTATATTTTGTATCCCCTTCCTTTCACTTAAATCATTTTTTGATGAAAACAATTTTGAGCAAAAAGTTTGATGGGAATGTTTGTTTAAGAATTTGATCAAAAGGATGTTATTTTGTGAAAATCTTTTGTCAAAGGGTTGTTTTGGGCATGAAAGCCAATTTTGTGGCGAAAAGCCTGGTTTTTGATGGTTTGAAAACCGAAATTTTGGATGGCATGAAAGCCTAATTTTTTGGCTTAAGAGCCAAAATTTGTTTTGCGGTATGAGAGCCAAAATTTTGAGATGGCATTGGAGCCAAAGTTTTTTGGATGGCGTCAAAGCCAAATTTTGGAATGGCATAAAAGCCGAATTTTGAGATGGCACGAGAGCCAAAAATTTTGTTTATGGCATGAGAGCCAATTTTGAGATGGCATGAAAGCCGATTTTGGCGTTTATAGCCGAAAATTTTTTGTTTTGGCATTTATAGCCGGATTTTGGCGTTTATAGCCGGATTTTGGAGTTTATAGCGGAGTTTTGGCGTTTATAGCCGAGTTTTTTGAAAACCAAGTTTTGTTTTATTGGCATGAAAGCCGATTTTGGCGTTTATAGCCGAGAAATTTTTGTTTTGGCATTTATAGCCGGATTTTGGCATTTATAGCCGAGTTTTGGTTTTTAAAATGCAGGTATCAACTAAATGTTACCTCCCCGCTGAATGGTCTTGCAAGTATCGATGGAATGTCGCTTCCTTGCTCATTCGATTTTGCGAGTATTGATGGAATGTCACTTCCTCGCGGGTTAGGTTTTGCGAGTATCGATGGAATGTCGCTTCCTCGCGAATTGGGGTGCAAATATCGACTAAGCGTCGCTTCCCTGCTTTTCCCAAAATCTTTGGTTTTACGGGTACTGACTTGATGTCGTTTCTCCGTGATTTTTGAAATTTGAGGTTTTCTCGAACCATTTGAAATTTGGGTTGTGGATAGCAACGGTATGTTGCATCTCCACGATTTTTGAAATTTAGGTTGTGGATATCAACTGGTTTGTTGTTTCTCCACGATTTTTGAAATTTGGGTTGTGGATATCAACTGGTTTGTTGCTTCTCCACGATTTTTGAAATTTGGGTTGTGGATATCAACTGGTTTGTCGCTTCTCCACGATTTTTGAAATTTGGAAGTATCGAATGGGGTTCGCATCCTTCGGGTTTTTTTGGGTTTTGCGAGTATCGACTGAATGCCGCTTCCCCGCAGTTTCTAAGAAACCATTTTTTTTGTTTAGAGACACGAGGGTCATAAATTTTTGCTTAAAACCATTTTGGTCGTAAAAGCCAAGGTAGACTAGGGTGAAAATTCCTGAGTCCTGGTTTTTGTTTCAAACCATGAATTTTGGGTTCAAGGAACGAAATTTTGGTCAAGTCTGGGAAGAGGCTCCTAAACTTGGATTTTTGGATTTTGATTTTTTTCTTTTTGAACAATGAAACGATGAAAGTAAGCATTGTTTTGAAAGTTTTTTTTGGAAACTTCAACATAAAGATGAAAATTTCAAAAGGAGTGGGTTTGACGAGCAAGTACCTTGGAAATAGGCTTTGGCTATGTAGATATCGCTCTGACCCGTTTGAGGAAGTCTTCAAGGATAGTACCGCTTCAAGAACTTGCCATTGATGGGTAGCATACATCTGTCTCCTTCTATGTTTAGAAGAGCGTATGTACCGTTGGAGAAGACTTTGTCAATGACGAAGGGACCCTCCCATTTTGGTTCGAATTTGCCTTTGGATTTGTGGGCAAAGACTATGGGTCTTTTTACTGCAAGAACCAAGTCACCCTTTTTGTAGGCGCGTTGCCTGACCTTTTTGTCGAAAGATCCTGCCATGCGTGCTTGGTACAACTCAATGCTTTGTAGAGTTTCGAGTCGTCTTTCATCGAGATTATCCAACTCTTGGAGTCTCAATTTGACATTGCTTTCTTGCGTCATGTCATTTTGTAAAGATACCCTTAAGGAAGGAATTTGTACTTCCAAAGGGACAACAGTTTCGTATCCATAGACCAAAGAGAATGGTGTGCTATGGGTTGGTCCTCGAACGGTGGTTCGATAGGCCCACAAAGCTTTTGGTAGTTTGTCGCCCCAGTCTCTTTTGTGACTAGAGACCATTTTCTTGAGAATTTTGCAGAGTGTCTTGTTGAAGGCTTCTGCTAGTCCATTCGCTGCTGGATTATATGGAGTCGAAGGACAACTTTGGATTTTGTACTTGTCGCAAAACCTGTAGAATCTGTGATCCCGGAATTGTGGTCCGTTATCATGGACGAATCTTTTAGGTATGCCGAAGCGACAAATAATGTTGGTGCGCAAGAACTGAAGGACTGATGAAGTCTTCATTTCGCTGAGCGCAAATGCTTCTGACCACTTGGAGAAATAATCCGTAGCGGCGAAGATGAAGCGATGACCTTTGCTTGATGGGGGAGAAATAGGACCTACGATGTCCATACCCCAGGCTTCGAAAGGCCATGAGATTGCTGTTGGATGTAGCCATTCTGAACGCATGTGGACATAATCTCCGTGAATCTGGCATTTTTTGCAGCGCTTGGCAAATTGCATTGCATCAGCTACCATGGTAGGTCAATAGTAACCTAGCCTTTTTATCTGGTTATAGAGCTTAGGGCCAGCCTGATGGGCTCCACAAAGACCAGCATGTACTTCTTTGAGAGTTTCCTCAGCCTCTTGTTGTGATAAGCAGCGTAGGAGCACTCCCTTGAAGGATTTTCTGTAAATTGCTTTTGAAGGTATATCCAAATGAAAGTTTGGGGCTCGTCTTTGGATGATTACCCGCTCTTTTGGATCTTCAGGTAGTATTCCGAACATGATATAATCAATGAACGGATCTCTCCAGTCGCCAATCGGAGGTTTGAGGATGGACATCCGACTTCCAACCGCTTGGTGGCATTCAGCAACTGCTTGGTGTGTGTTGAGAGGAGAGAGAATCCTTCTTTGACACACTGTGACTTGCATGTTTTCCCCTTCTTGGATTGCCATGGATGCGGCAAGTCCAGCTAGGGCATCTGCACGGATATTTTCACCTCTGAGGATGTGGGTGATGTGACAGATGGTGAATTTTTGTCGAAGCGACTGCGCCTTATTGTAGTAAGGTAGCAAATCAGGCTTCCTGACTTCATATTTCTGATTCATCTGGTTGACGACCAGTTGAGAGTCTCCAAAAGCTTCCAGCGTGGTGATGCCGGATTCGAGGGCGAGTTCCAATCCTACAATCAGGGCTTGGTACTCAGCTGCATTGTTTGAACATTGTTCCAGTAGCGAAAGGCGTGTGGAATCATGTATTTGTCGGGACTGACAAAGAGGATGCCAATTCCCGATATTTGCTTTCCCTTTTCATTTGTCCTGGTTGCACCATCAAAGTACATGTCCCAGGAAGCATTTGATAAGGAAGTTTCCATATTGTAGACAAATTCGTCTGGGAGATCATCCCTGAGTGGAGAATCTTTAGGCAATGGATGCTCTGCGAGGAAGTCTGCTAGAGCTTGGCCTTTGATTGCTTTTTGTGGTACATACCTAATATCAAACTGTGATAGAAGAATGGACCATTTTGCCAGTCGGGCATTGAGAGAACCTGCTTTTGTGACAAGGACCTTTAGGAGGTTGATCCTCGAAATCAGGTAGACTGTGTTCGACAGCAGATAGTGACGCAGTTTTTGTACGACGAACATTACTGCAAGGCATTCTTTTTCGACTTGGGAGTAGCAATGCTCTGCACTTACCATCATGCGGCTAAGGTAATATAGAGCAGCTTCTTTCCATCGTCGTTTTCTTCTGTGAGCAGAGCACCCAAAGAGTGGTCGAGAGCTCTTCTGTACAAGATAAATGGTTTTCCAGTTGTGGGGGCAGCTAGCACTGGAGGTTTGATGAGTTATGCTTTGATGTCTTGAAATGCACTTTCACATTCAGCATCCCAGACAAAGTCCACGCCTTTCTTCATCAGGCGAGAGAATGGACGGCATTTCCCTGATAGATTGGAGATGAACCGTCGAATGTAGGCCAGCCTTCTTTGAAGCCCTTTTAATTCTCTTAGGGTTTTGGGAGATGGCATTTCCAGGATAGCCTTGACTTTGGTGGAGTCAAGTTCTATTCCAGTTTTCCGTACTATGAATCCGAGAAACTTACCCGATGAGACACCGAAGAAGCACTTTAGTGGATTCATCCGCAATTTGTGTTTGCGAAGTCGGAGGAAGACTTCTCGAAAATCATTGAGATGGTCTTCTTTTCTTCTGCTTTTTATGGCGAGGTCGTCAACATAGCATTCGACCGTCTTGTGCTGCATATCTTGGAATATTTTCATCATAGCCCTCTGATATGTTGCACCTGCATTTTTCAGACCAAACGGCATAACAGTATAGCAATACACGCCGAATGGTGTTCGAAATGATGTATGCCTTTCATCTTCAGGATGCATCTTTATCTGATTGTAGGCAGAGAATCCGTCCATGAATGTCATTCGCTCGAATCCATAAGTGTTGTCAATCATCACCTCTGTTATGGGGAGCGGGTATTCATCTTTAGGACATGAATTATTCAGGTCTCTGTAGTCAATACAGACCCTTATCTGCCCATTTTTCTTTGTCACGGGGACGATGTTGGCCAACCATTCAGGATGCTGTACTCGTGGATGAAGCCAACATTTTTGAGTTTCTGGACTTCTTGTTCAATTTTGTCCATCAAGTCGGGACGGAATCTTCTTTGGCCTTGTTTGATAGGCTTGATTTCTTTTTGCAAGTTGAGCTTGTGGACTGCTACTTCAGGATCCAAGCCAGGCATTTTGGCGTAAGACCATGCAAAGCAATCAACGAACTCACGAAGAAAAGAGATATATTCGGGTAACTCATCATCCTTTATATTCTTGCTTATGAATACAGGACGTGGGTTATCAGGTGTTTCCAAGTCTATCTTTTGAACAGGGTCTTCTGTCGGAAGGTTTGAAGGTGGTTCCTCCACAATGTTTTCAGAGGCTTCCAACTCGACAAGACCTTCTGGAGTGCCAGAGGCATTTTCAGACTGAGGCTCTATTTCTGTCCATGAATCTTCTTGATCAGTATCCTTCTCAAGGCTTGCAATGAGATGATCCCAATCATTTGCTGGAATTGGGTTGAAGTAGGGTACTTTTTTTGGAGACGATGATTCTTCTGGGACAGAGAACCGCTCGTCTATGTCGTCGGGCAATTTCTCTTTATTATCAGAGGAATTATACCAATTGGAGGAGCTTTCTGGATTTTTGACGAATAACTCCTCAAAGAGATATCCAGGGATATCGATGTCTTCATGAGATGTTGAGGCTTGGTCGGTAAAGCGACTTTGCAGCCATGGTGTCAACTGTCTCATAGGAGTGGTAGGATCATACCCCAACCCATATGAAGACTTGCCTTTTTGAAGGTGGATTTTCCAATCTTCTAGTTGACTTTTGGTCAGGGTGGGTTCCAACGATATGAGAATACCACGGCCACCTCCCAAACCAGTCGGATTTTGAGCGTCATAGCCCATTTTCTTCATGATAGCTTGTGCCATTGGACTATACAGGGATAGCTGAGGCATACCTTCGTTTTGGAAAGGTTCAAGCAGAGAGTTCAGTGGAGATGTTCCCGATCTGTGGAAGAAGATTGTTTTTTCTTCTGGTGAAGTTGCCGGAATAACAAAGGAAACAGACGTGGGGTCTTCTATGTCTGCAAGTGTCTCCAATGGAGTGAGAGCGGCCTGATCTCGCTGAGTATCAGCTTGGCTTGATGCTATGTCATCTTTTGGCTCTGACTCCGAGTCTGTGTCATGCATAATAGACACAAAGGAGACAATGAACTTGCCCCCAGCCTTTTGTTTTGTCTTCTTTGCTTTGGTAGTGATTACCAAAGGCTTTGGAGATTTGAAGGAGACGACAAAGGGAGCTTGGCCGCTTACTTCGAGTTTGGTGGAGGGTTTGTTTACCTCCGATGATTGCTGAGGAGCCTTGCCTTTATCTTTCTGGAGACTGTCGACAAAGCGAATTGTTTTTTCCTCCTGTTCTTCTTTTCCATCTTTATACAGTTGAGCATCTGCAAAATGGACATCTCTGCCTTTGAAGGGCTTTTTGTCTGTAAATACTCGATGTATCAGGCCATCGTCGCCAACGAACTTGATGCACTGATGTAGAGTTGAAGGGACGACACCATTCTCATGTATCCAGGGGCGTCCAAGGAGTATATTGTAGCACGAAGGGGTCCTTATTGCATACACAGTGACTTCAGAAATAAGATCACCGATTTGCAATTTGAACCTGATTTTGCCGATAGGCCTTTGAGCGCTACCGTCATATCCGAAGATGGATACGGACGTGTGACTTAGCTTGCTAGGTGGGGTGCCCAACTCTTCGAGTGCAGAAGTAGAAATGAGGTTGAGTGCAGAACCTA
Organism: Umbellularia californica; assembly: GCA_028538565.1. Classification (NCBI taxonomy): domain Eukaryota; kingdom Viridiplantae; phylum Streptophyta; class Magnoliopsida; order Laurales; family Lauraceae; genus Umbellularia; species Umbellularia californica. The sequence goes on along the minus strand of JAPQWN010000010.1, from coordinate 37,176,935 downwards.
GATCGATCTGAACTCTGTGTACTGGCATTTCTTTGACGTACCCCGTAAAGTACAAGGGACGGTTGTGCTTTGTTTCGCCTAGGAGGAGGTCATCCTTGTCGAAGGCAATTGTTGCACTTGCTGCTTTTTGTACCGAAAGGTATTCATTGCTTGATCCCTCAGTTTTCTTCTTTTCTCCCTTTGAGGGAGTATTTGATTTTTAACCCTATAGTCCATTTCAATTTGTAGGACTTGTGGGGCGTGTTTGTCGACATCCGCATTCAGCCTTTGTATTTCGCCTTGGAGGTTTTGGGAAGAGATTCTTCTGTCGTCCCTATTGAAGCAGTGGAAGAAGTTTATGCTTTTTCAAGGACTTCTTGTTTTGGTTGAGACTTTTGCTGCTGTTTGAGCTTGCGGAGTTGTCTCTTGGCTTGCCTTCGCTGCTGAGCGGTCGGCTTTGTTTTGACGATCTTCCAATTTTCATCATGTAGGAGATTGGGATGCACCCATATAGGTTGTCCATCTGATGTTGGATAGGGAACCAATTCTTGGGATGCTTGAGCCATTTTTATCACCTTGAATGAAGTAGTGATCTTCTCCTTCGGTGACTTTGAAGTTTGCCGACATGACACCATGTTGACAGAAGTGGAGCCGTAGTTTTTATCAAAGGTTATGACTCCGTTTTTCCACATCTCATTGATCTTCTCTTTCACAACGAAGCATTGATTGAGAGGATGTGAGATCATCTGATGGTATGGACAGTATCGGGGATCATTGGTTTTGCCAACATCTCCCGGTCTTTTGGGCTCTGGCAAAATGAGTTTGCCATTTGCTAGGAGAGCCTCAAAGATTTCTTCAACATCTTCATCGAACGGATATTTCTTTTCTACACGTTCTTTGAAGGCATCAGAGAGTTCAGGCCTTTTACCTGCAGTTTTGTTTTCAGGTTTCTTTGGTTGCTGAGGAGCTGACTTAGTCTGCACATTAAGAACCTCCTTTTTCTTTGGTTTTGAGGTTGTAATAGCAGTCGGCTCTTTCTTTGATGATTTCTGACTGTTGAGGTCTTTGATCACCATTTCAGCTTCCATGGAAGCTTCGAGGAGTTCCCCCAGGTTCTTTGATTTGTTGCCGATGATCATGGAGCGAATTTTTGCTCTCATATTGTTACGGAAGATGTCGACTAGCGACGCTTGTGGCAGCACATCTGAGCATTTGTACGCCATTGCCTTCCACTTGTGAATGAAGTCGTATGTTGACTCATTCTCTCCCTGTTTTAAGCTGCAGAGTTGAGCCATAGTAACAGGATGATCCTCACCTTGGAAGTGGGTCAGGAAGCGTGTCTCCAGCATAGCCCAGTTCTGAATGGAGTTCTCCGGCAGAGTGGAGTACCAATCAAAGGCTGTACCTTTTAGGGTACTTGCAAAGAGGCGAATCTTGAGGGCATCTTGATCCGCAATAGCTCCCGTCAGGATCCTGAAGTGGATGACATGTTGTCTGGCTGAACCTTTCCCAGTATATGTCTGGAGAGTAGGTTGTTTGAATTTTGCAGGGAACGGAACCGAGTCCATCCATAGAGGGTAGGGTGGCTTGATCCCATGAATGTATCCTCTTCTTTTGCTTTTGCGAGGATATCGTTCACGTCCTTTCTGGTAAGGGCGCGAGACTCATTGTTTTCTGCATTGCCCTCGTCATCTTCATGATTCGGAGGGGTTTCATTATTAGGTGGTGGACGTGTAGAGTGAGAATGAGGTTTTCCATTAAAGCCTCAATTCTCTGTTGTCCTTGCTCCAACTGCTGGATGCGTGTGGTTACATCGTCATGCTGTGGAGGCGGCTCAGAACTTGTAGCCAAGACGTTCATCCCTCAGGATTCGAACGAAGAAATCGTCCTGGTGACTGAGCTGGGGCTCGTTCTTCTGGATGAAGAATCTGAGGAGTTGTTACTCCGGTGTTCTTGGCTTGGAGGAGTGGAAGACTCTTCCAGATGTGTTCTTGTCCGAGAGATGCTGCGAGTCACTGGACATCTAACACTGATTTTGGTTGCTGACTTCCAGCGTTTTCTGGTTTTACCAACCATATGAACAGCAACGAATTGGTCGGGTCTTTCTTTTTCGACCCATTTGTTTGAGACGTGGAGAGTAGAACGCTGGGTTCTTTGTTTCTCGAGTCTCTTTTGTCGATATGCAGTGCGGCGACGCATACGACGAGCAATTTGAGCTTCAGTCAGCTCTGGCTGGGCTCTGGCGATGAAGGATGTAGTCCCTCGTGCGCAGCAGCCGAGTTTGTCTTCTTCGAAGCTTGGCAAGGACAGAATCTGGATGCGGTCCTTTGCCTGTCGCAATGAAGACTTGAATTTTGCGAGCTCGGCCCCTGTTGAGATGAACGGTCGACTCGCAGGAGTGCAGGCTTCAGCATGTTTTTGCGTAGGCCTAACGATGCAGGATTTAATTTTGGGCTTATAGGAGCAAGCCGGCTCATGATGATTTTGTTTATTTTTTGGGTGGAGGGTAGGTTTCTCTTCTTTCATGTAAGAGAGAGGGTAGAACTGATTCTCCTTGAGAGGGGCCAGGTATGCTGGCTTTGCAGATGTTTGGGACCTCCGTTGCTTTGGTGAAGATCTCGGAGACCAAGTTTTGGTGTAAACCTGGTTTCTTGTGGGTTGAGGCTTCGTGGGAACGCCACGGGCTTCAGGTTTCATGGTGTTCGCCCTTGGTGCCATTTTAGTGACACGTTGCGGGGCGGTTTTCTGCTTCTTGGCAGGTACAGTGTCTTCTGCGGGAAGTGGGAATGGTCCCAGCGATCCGAAGACGATGGTCCGGGGAGTTGATGTTGACCCGGTGTTTGGAGAGTTGTCGAGGGAGATGACGCTTCGACAACTGGCAGGGCGCTTATGCTTGTTTTGCTTGTCTTGAAGCATAAGTTGGTATTTGTTCTCATCGAAAGTGATGGTCAATGAAGCTGCTATTGTTAGTTTTGGAAAACTTCTGAAACAAGACCAAATCCATTAGTAATCACAAGAATATGGTGATTGTAAATGGAAAACAACTATGGTTTTGTCTTTTCAAATCACTTGAGGGGACATGGCCCAGCCCAAGGACGATGAAGAAGGCAAAAAGCCATAGAGGGTACAATTGTTCCAAAATACAAGTATGATAGGCTCAGAGTGAGCGTTCCAGTGACTGCTAGAAGCAATTGTAGACCTTAATTCAAATTACAGAGAAGTAAGGCTCACTCGAGGTAAAATGATATAAGGTTGGAGATACAAATGTGTCGGTCACGAATACAGTAGACCAGAAAGGGCGTACTAGCACCGCTAGGCACAAATGTTGCAAATCGCATCCTTGGAAAGGACACGAGATGGGATTTTTTTTTGAAATGTCAAAATTTGGATTCATAAAGGAGAGCAAATGGTGTTCCAATCCGAACAAAGGCTCAACATTTCTGCGAGCGCTAAATTCAGGAGGGAAGGAACCAGAATTTCTCGGATGTGAATCCAATAATGACGGAAGTTTTTTTTTAAGGGTCAAGATTGAACTCATCAAAGAGAGCAAATGGTGTTCCATTTCGAACAAAGGCTCAACATTTCTGTGAGCGCTAAATCCGAAAGGGAGGGAACCAATATTTCTCAACTATGAACTCAAAAGTGACGGAAGTTTTTTTTTTTTTTTTGAAAGGTCAAGATTGAATTCATCGAAGAGAGCAAATGGTGTTCCATTCCGAACAAGGCTCAACATTTCTGCGAGCGCTAAATCCGAAAGGGAAAGAACTAAGATTTCTCAACTCTGAATTCAAAGTGACAGAAGTTTTTTTTTTTTTTTTTAGATTTTTTTTTTGAAAGGTGCACATAGATTTCCAATTCGATCTTATGAAACCTTAGTGGATAGATCAGCCCCCAGGTAAGGGTAGGATTACTTAATAAACCCGTTTGGAGGACCCTTGCCTCGAACAGTCTAGCTGTCTCCACACTCTGGACAAGGCTTTTCTTAAATCCACTTTGGTCAAAGAACGCAACTGGTGGAACCTTAGTGTTTTTTTTTTTTTTGAAATCTTTTTTTTTTTTTGAGAGGTTTTTAATGAACTCATCAAAGAGAGCGATTGGTGTTCCGATCCGAACAAAGGCTCAACATTTCTACGAGCGCTAAATCCGAAAGGGAAGGAACCAAGGTTTCTCAAATTTGAATGCAAAAGAGAGAAAACAAAAAAAAATTTGAATTTATAATTTTTTTTTTTTTTTGAAATCCCAATTGGACTCATCAAAGAGAAAAGATGGCCCAATCCCCGATATGAACGATAACTGCGAACATTTCTGTGAGCTATCAAGTTCGAAGAGGGAAGGATCAAAATTTCTCAAAGTTGAATCTTGAGAAAGAGAGATCATTTTTTTTTTTGAAAGAGTTTGACATGAAGGTGTTTTTTTTTTTGAAATCCCAATTGGACTCATCAAAGAGAAAAGATGGCCCAATCCCCGATATGAACGATAGCTGCGAACATTTCTGTGAGCTATCAAGTTCGAAGAGGGAAGGATCAAAATTTCTCAAAGTTGAGTTTTTAGGAAGAGAGATCATTTTTTTTTTTGAAAGAGTTTGAAATGAAGGTGTTTTTTTGAAATCCCAATTGGACTCATCAAAGAGAAAAGATGGCCCAATCCCCGATATGAACGATAGCTGCGAACATTTCTGTGAGCTATCAAGCTCGAAGAGGGAATGATCAAAATTTCTCAAAGTTGAGTTTTTAAGAAAAAGAGATCAGATTTGTTTTTTTTTTTGAAGTGAGAAATAACAATTGAAATCCCAACTCATGTTTTTTAGATGCAAAATGCAACATAGGCCACCAACTAGGAAGGAGCCAAGTGATCAAAGCATCACATTCTCAAGTCAATGTGTCCCACCGGGTATGCCAACTTGATGGACCCGAAAAGAGGGGAAATCTTTCGTCCTCTCCCTCCGCACCCCGGGGGCTGACTTGGGTCTCGGCGGAGGAGGGAAGATCTCGGACATCAACATTTTTGTACGGGTATGCCAGATTTACTTTCTACTTGGAATTTGGAATGGTGATAATCCAGAGATTCACCTTCACAATTGGAAAGGAAATCAATCTTTTTTTCTAACTTTTCAAATTGCATTAATATTAAGAAAAGAGACAAGTTTGTTTTCTTAGAATGCCGTAGGAGGCGTTTTTGTTTTTTTGCCATGAAAGGCGATTTTACAAAACTCATCAAATGTAAAAGACAAGAATTGTGATTTCTTTTGTCTCTTTAAGAAATACAAACTACAATAGAAAAGTAAGAAAATTGATCTAACTTCTCAGGAGATTGTGGGGACACGTTGAGTCGACGGTCGCAAGTCATGTGTGGGCTTCGCCATCGTCCTTCAAATGAGAACATGTGATGCTTTGATTCTTTGGCTTGGCTCCTAACCTCAGTTTTTTAAAGGACAAGGACCAAGAGAAGGTCCTATATCCAATGAAAAACCGAGTAAAAGCCCGTTTAGGCCATGTTGGAGAAGGAGAAGGCCTTGGGAGGGGGGGGGGGGGGGGGGGGGGGGTGGCCCCCCAAGCGACGTTGATCACCTTGTGGTATTCTTTGCAGCAGAGCAGCAGGACTTCGTCTGGATTCCCTTGGGAGAAGTACAGAACTTCAAGTTGATAGATGTCGATGATTCTTCAATGATCCCCTCTCTCTTGGAAATGGATCTCCTTTTATAGGCTTTTGGTAGCCATGGGATGGTTATGGGCATTGATAGCCATGATGAGAGCATTGATGAGGAGTCACAAATTGATTTTGTAACTCCTTTTTCATGGCTTGTGATTGGCCGATGAAGGTAGTGGGCTTTTAATTGCCTTTATGCTTCATGATGATGGGAGTTTCATGGGTTGAATGCCATGATTACTTGGACTTGTAACTCCTAAATGCTTGAATCTGATTGGGCCGTCCAAAATAATGAGTTAATGACCGCATTAAGTTGTCATAAACGGGTCAATTAACGTCATTAAGTGGTTGCCAAGGCATGTGAAGAGTCGCGGGCCGCGCTACGCCTTTTGAGATTCTTCCTGCGACCATCACGGGTGGCTCCACGCATTATTTGATGTCGGATTGCGATGCAATTTCAGACATTGATTGATGTTGGCGGGCCGGTGACATCTGTCTTGTCCATTTCACGATCGGTCAGACAGAAAGTGCACTTTCTTGGTCAGCCGGTTGGCGATCTTGAGGCGATCGGTGATGATTTCATGCTTTTGACGGCGGATTCGAGATGTCGACGAAGATCAGTTGTTTTCAAGCATCAAACATTGCATTTTCCAAAAATCACAGAGGTCGGAACACCCGAAACGTGAAAACCATCGAAAAACGGACACTTTGGTGCAAAATTCGGCGACCTGGATTTGCAGGGTCGCCGGCGACCTTAGGGTTTTTTGCCCTTTGGTCGCCGAGCTTCGTTTTCGGCCGATTTTCCGTCTTTTTCGTTCCTTTTTTCTTCTGTATTTTTTTTGACATTTTTCCTCAATTATTGACTATAATTTCTTGGAGAAAACTTGACGAGAACCCGCGTGAAATCGGAGCACAAAGTTTCCCATTTTTCTGGAAAGCCGAAGACTTTGCAGCCGATTTTCCGTCAAGCGACGAAACTAGGTCAAACGATGTCGGTATGACCTGAAAATTGATGTGAAGCTTCTTGAGCAGTGGATAGGACCAACCATGGGCTTTTATTTGAGTTTTGAAGCCGTTTGGGGTCCCATCGATGCTTCACTTGATTTTGCTGCGGGGAAAATGCCGAGCTTTGATATGTGGTCAAACGATGTCCGATTGACCTGAAATTTGACGGGCAGCCTATTGGAGTCATTTTGAGACGTTCCATGGGCTCCGTTTTGGATGTCATGGTCCCGGGTTGCTCCGCCACCGGTAGGCTTGATTTTCTCTCGGAGCATCGAAACCTGGTCAAACGTTGTCGGAATGACCTGAAATTCGACGTGCAGCCTTTTGGAAGCATGTTGAAGCCACTCATGTATTTTGTTTGATGAGTGATAGCTTCGGTGGTTCCCGCCGCCGGGAGGCTTGATTTTGCTGCTCGAGCATTGATGGAGGGTCAAACGTTGTCAGTTTGACTTGAAATTTGGCATGGAGCCCTTTGGAGACATTCTGGAGTCATCCGTAGGCTCTGATCAAAGTTTTGGTGTCTTTGATGATGTCGCTGCCGGGAGGGCTTGTTTAGCTGTCGGAGCAGTGAAGTTAGGCCAAACGCTGTCGGAATGGCCCGAAACCTCAGGTGTACCCCTCTTTTAGCTGTCTTGAAGGATCTCTTAGTTTCTGTCTGATTCTGAAAAAATCTGATGCTTGAAGTAGCCTTGCCTGTTTTGTAGCAGGATGCAGCTTCATGAGGCTTCTTGATGTGGAGGAGACATAGTGACTTTTTTTATGTCAACATACATCTTTGGAAAGTATCGAAAGGTCTGTTTCCAGACAGGTATTCATCGCACGAAAGGTATCATTGATTACGTTCATTCAAATGTATGGGGGCCTTCTAAGGTTTACTCCAAGGGCGGGTCCCGGTTTATGATGACTTTTATTGATGATTATTCAAGGAAAGTTTGGATTTATACTTTGAAGACGAAGGATCAGACCTTTGTTACATTCAAGTGATGGAAGGAAATAGTTGAGAAACAGACTGGCAGAAAGGTGAAGACATTGAAGACAGGTAATGGCAAGGAGTACATAACGACAGAGCTTGAGAACTATTACAAAGATCATGGCATAGTTTGGTATTACACCACTACAGAAACTCCAGAGCATAATGGAGTTGAAAAGAGGATGAACCAAACGATCTTGGAAAGAGCTTGTTGCATGTTGTTTACTGCAGGATTGTCTATAGACTTTTGGGCTGAGGCGGTAAATGCTACAGGCTACTTGATAAATAGGTCTTCACACATAAAAATTGGTTACAAAACACCAGAAGAAATGTGGTCAGGTAATCCAGCTGATTATTCTAACTTGAGGATCTTCGGTTGTCCAGCTTATGCTCGCTTGAAAACCGATATCTTAGAACTAAGGGCTGTGAAGTGCATCTTAGTGGGATATGCTTCTGGGGTGAAAGGATACAGGCTGTGGTGTACCGATCAGGATTCACCCAAATTTATCATCAGCATAGACGTTTTGTTTCATGAGGATACTTTACTCGAAGCGAAAAAGCAGGTGGAGGAGACAAAAGTAGATAGCAGCAGTGACACCATTTAGGTGGAGTCTGACCTCCTAGTGAGAAAGGAGAGTGCATTCGGCTCCTCCCGGGATACAGGAGATAGTCAGACTGTGCAGCTGATGCAGCGGACAAAGCAGCAGATGTCACAGACGGGTAGACCGCAGAGAGAAAGGAAACCACTAGTTATGTACGGTTTCGAGGATATGACGACATTCAAGTCGACATCAGACAATGGCCGTGATGATGTGGTTGCATACGCATTGACAACAGAGTCTCTTAAATTAATGGAAGGGCTGGAAAGTAGTCAACAGGCAACAACTATGACTGAAGAGATGGAGTCTCTTGATAAGGAAAATCAGGCAATCAAATGCAAGCGGTTCAACGAGGAAGAGGAATGAGCTTCCAGTGCAAGTAGAGTGCAGTTTAAGGTTCCTGGTCATGTATGCAGTTTGAAGAAATCATTGTATGGGTCGAAGCAAGCTTCTGGCCGATGGTACAAGCGATTGGTGCATTCATGATGGAATTGGTTAAATTCAAATTCAAGCATTGCTTGAACTTGATCGGTGTGCTCGGTACCTGAGTGCCCTCAGGGGCAGGTGGAGACGGTGAGACGTGTTTTGTGCATGAGGATCAGCTTCAATGTTCGTCAAGGTGGAGATTTGTTAATTTGTATGGCTTAATAGAAATTAGTAAGTCTTGGTTAACTGGGCCCTTGGATTGCCCAAGTTGTACTGTGATTAGAAGTAGGGTTTGAGTGTAACGGGGTTTGGGGCTGATATTATAAATAGAGACTAAGAGTCTCTAGGATATACAACCTCTTCTGATTGTATAGTGAATTTCTCTCATTCTCCTCGTGGACATAGGCCAAAAACCGAGCCACGTAAATCTCTATGTTCTTCTTGTGCATGCTTGATCTCTTCTTGTAGGCCCTAAATTACAACAGTTAGTAATAATTAAATATATTATATATATGGAGCGAGGCACGTTAGATACCAAAAAAAAAATCCACCCATTCTAAGAAAACCACTATTAAATCCACCCCTGATAGGAGCGGATTGGGGTGGATCCACATTTAAACCCTAACAATAGCCATCCCTATGTGAGTCTGAATGCCCAACACAAAATAAATAAATTCAAGGAATCTTCACAACTACTCTCGAACTTTGGTTAAATGACTTAGTCAAGAAAAACACAAAAGCGATCAATTTCATTATAAAAAAAAAAAAGTCTTAACGTTTTTTTTTTTTTTTTTTCCTTTCTTGTTAGGTGGGTGACTGCATACACAAGTTGTGAGACAACCTACTTTTTCAAGGATTGATCTCTCGATAATTATGTTAGATGAGATGCCATTGCCACTAGGACTGATCTTGTGTTTCTCATATGCTGGGTACTTTTAAGTTTGAGAGTTCTTGGGATGTTATAGAAAAATGTGATGGAAAGGAAATTATTTTTAAATACTTAAGTATAACATGTAATAGATATTAGTTATTGTTAAAACTTCTTTTTATAGATTTTTTTAGTTTCTCAGTTTCGTCACAATTTTCTTGCAGCATTCTTTCTTTTTGTGACATGTTGAAAATAACGCACTATTATCACCTAAATATCATTTTGGATAAATAAGAAATTTTTATTGGAAACCAAACAGAATTTCAAATGTTTTTCAAAACTAGTCTATCGAAAATTTCAACTTCTTTGAGTTATAGATAGAAATGTAAATTCCAAAACTAACTAGACTAGAGGCCTGATAATTCATTTCGAGGGGAATCTAAATGCATAAACATCTTTCTCAAGAGTCAAGATGTATTCACAAATGCTTAGGGCCTTCAATAAATTTGACAGCTAAAACGTGAGAAACTTTGTGAGCCAAAAATATCAATTACAAAATCACCTAGACTTTTGAAACTTCACCCCGTTTGGTAACTCTAATCTATCTAATAAGAGCTAATTAAATTAAGATCTAAAATAAAAGGTCTAACTTTTAAGTTCAAATTCATAATTAGACTGTTTGGTAAAATTATAAAAAAAAAATTCTTATTTTATAATTGAGTGTTTGATAACCATCTAAATAAGTCATCCTTATCGTCTTCCTTTGGATGGTCGTACCAAAAGAAAAGTAGCAGAGAAAGAAATCGTGAAATAGCTTCCCCGACTTAAGAAGAAAAAAAAAGTTACGAAAAAAAAGCTACTCAAAGCAACTTATGTTTAAGAGCTTAAAACCACTTATTTTTAAATATAAGTTCTAATTTTAAATGATGATTAGAGTTTTATCAAACACTCTAAATTTTAATAAACTCTAAATCATTTAATAAGTGCTTATTTTTAGAGTTACCAAGCAGGCCCTTAGAAATCAAAGAGGAGATTCCAGTTTATTGGGAAACAACAAAAGACATGCAATGAGAAATTTTCAAAAGACAAAATTCACATAAGAAACTATTGCAAAACAAATAGCCTCTCAAGTGTCACCATCCCCATTGAAATTCTTTGAAACCTAAATTCAAATACTTTTATAAAAGAGAATTCCAACGTTTGAAAATTTAAGGAGCATTTTAGGGCATTTGGAATTCTGACCAGGATTTCAGAAACTTCAACGCCTTCACCCCATCTCACGTGGGGTCCACTTTGAGAGTGGAACCAGCATCAGCCTCAATAAAAAATTATCTTCCTTTTGTAAGAGAAGATTACAAAGGACAGAAACAAAAGGCAAAGCACCCAACAAACCTAGAAACTTAATCACAAACAAGAAAGATGACCATCAAAATAAACCCCCAACAAATTATCTTAATAGGCCATTTCAGCCATTTTGCTGTGGCTAATTTGACGCCCCCACCCCCACACCCAAGCTCGCTTCCTTGTGGGGCCCACCTAGGGATGGGACCGTGGGGATTGAATAATCTAGGTGGATAGCCCTACTTGTGTAACAAAATTTGGAGTCAAACCGATCATCAGAGGTTTTCACCGTCTAAAATGAGTGAACATTTGATCCAATGGTTCAGATCATTGTGCCAAATCTAAGAAGGATGACCATCATAAAACTACCTGGAAAGTAAAACTAAAAGTAAGGTTGTAAACGGGTTAGTTCCTGTCCGGGCCCACGGTGGACCCGGAACCGTTTTGAAACCGGTTTCTTGGCTACGAAACCGGAACCAGAACCATATATGGGATGGGTCTAGATCCGAGTCCGGATTTAGGTAAAGAATGATATTAAAAAAAAACATAATTTTTAGGAAAAAAATTTGAAAATTGAGATAATATGTTGGATTTCGAGTCCATAGTTCTGAACTAAGGTGGAACCGGACCCAAACCAATTTACTTATCAGTGCCTAATTAAAGACTCAGACCCGATTTTTAACGGGTCGAAACTTTCAACAAATCGAAGAATCAATAACCCATTCACATCCCTAATTATGGCGGTGAGGCTGCAGGGGCATTTCAGTAAATTGCAACGATCATATGTCCAAACTAGAAACAGTATCCAGCTTTTGTCCCTTCATTGCAGAGCTATCATTCTGCCACCTTTTAACGTCTCATATCTTCCACACGTGTGAAAGAGCACGCGGACGGACCACATGCATCACCTTAACCGTATAACGCGTGTCCATCAAACCATAACTCATGATCCAAAGTACTAAATCCAAGGTAGGGCCCACTCTTTTTTAACCTTTACCAGGCCCACACTTATATGACCTTTATCACTCAAAATCAATGTCCTACGTTGCTTTTGCTAGTGCCATAGACGTGTTTAAAATCATTGTCTTCAAACTCAGTAAATTGTTGAATATTTAGTACTCAAATTTTCTATTAGGGGAGCTTAGCTTATTCTCTTATTAGATTTTGTAATGTAATGTAATCTCCTCAGATATGCCAAGGGAGGAGACCCTTTATGCTATAAACCCAAGTTGGTTCTTGTCCAAAATCTCAGGATTGGGGAGAGTTCGAGTGAGCCCCACACATGATATAATGGGCCTCTCAAAAGTACAACAGTTTTTTTTTATTAGGAAAAGTTGCAATTCAATCGAAACCATATTCGTGGAGTTCAAGACACATGATTGAATTAAGGAAAGGAGATAAAATGAAATCATATTTTAATACTGTCTGTCTAATAACCAGTTTTAATTGCATGAAATTAGATTAAGTGACCATCTATATCTACACGAACTAGATTTTGATTTATAATGGTATATGAATTTTGAAGTTTTCTGGCATTTGCTAGAGCCAATAGGCTTTACTGGCTAGCTCTATGCCCTTGGGCACCATCTAGAGGATACCGAACTCACATAGCCCCATTAATTACTATCTACTGCAATTGAGCCTGAAACTCTGAATCCTTTTGACTCTGTCTCACAGGATTCCAAAAGTGGGACTACAGGGTTGCCACCTATTAAAAATGGAAGTGGCCCATTTCCTTGTGCGTAGAATTGAGCTTATAATGGAATATGGTGATTAATCATGTTATTTCTCATATGGCCAATCTTTTATGTGGGGCCCAAATTTATTGGAGTAAGATTTAAGTACATTTAATACTATTTTCATTTTAAAATTCCAATAGATGTACCTACTTGGGTGCCTCTCCATTATGGGGTAACCCATGTATATGGAAATAGGCAGTTGCCATCATGGTACTTGTGTTTCTAAATTCATGTAAAAATCTTGGGTCCATCTCTTGGACCGACGTGAGAGATTTAGGTTTGTTCGCCGAGACTTACATGAGAACTATGCATTTGCCCACAAAATCTAAATTTAGGTCTGTCCATTCAAATTAAAATTCTAGATGCACCATTGTTTTCCCTCAACACAATAACTCAAGGGCCCTTTTTTATTTATTTTTATTTTTAATAAAAATTTTCTATATCAAGAATTCTTAAGTTGCTGGATTCCACGTTTGAACGGTTAAAATTTATTTTTAATAAAAAAAGAATATCACTTTTTACTGGTATAATTTGGAAATTTTCAATCTCCAAAAGACTACTACATTGTATTTGTTCACTTATAAAACCAGGTTGGCACAGCACTTGGCCCATTCATCAAACCCTCAAAAACCCAAAAAAAAAAAAAAAAAAAACCTCACACCATCACAAATCACAACCCATGGCAATCTCATGCACAACACTGTAATAACACCTCCCGCACACTTTACTCTACTCCACTTCACTTCACCATGAAAACGGCCCCCAGAGACAAAGAGTCGACAAAACCCCTGCTCTTAATCCGTACGTTCCCAATCATCCTCTCACTCTCTCTCCCATTCTCTTATCATTGATTTGTAGCCGACTAGCATCCAAAACCGCTTCCATTACCTTTCCATGCACACCCAATCCCAATTCGCCGCGTGTCTCCTCCCCCTTCCCTCCCATCCCTCTATATAAACGTAGCCGCCATCATCTCCTCGTCCTCCACACACAGCAATGGAGAGAGCTTTATCAATGTCAGGTCGGTTCTTCGAAATAGGCTCCAGCAGTAGCAGACTCACACCACAACCCATCTTCCCCATCGAAAACCTCTCCAAAACCCTTGCCCTCCTCCAAGGATCCGATTACCCACTCGGATCCTCCCTCTTCGGACTCCCGCCGGATTTCCTCTCCCTCCCCTACCTGATCGACGATCCGGCTCCCACTCCGCTCCAGCTCATCCGCCCCGAACAAGACCCGACACCCCTCCGTTTTGAATCCGACAAGTTCAAGTCTCCGAAACTCGAGCTGGGAGAAGAACACAACTACATCCCCACCGTCCATCCAGATCAGAGCCTTCTCCTCCTTCCCAGTCTCGAATACCCACCGTTGGTTTCCTACCCCATCGATGGACTCGATCTCTCCACCGTCGGATCAGTCCAAAAGCGTCTTAGGACCCTCCCTTACGCGGATCTCGAACACCCGCCATTGGATCAGTCGAGCAGCCCCAGCGGGCCGTTTCTGCCGTTGGTTGAAGCAGTGGCTAATGCTGCGCCGGCCGCGCATGCTTACCCGCGGTGCACGTTAGCGAGGAGGCGGAGGAAGAGGCTGAACGACCGGACGAGGTCGCTGGAGGGGCTGATGCCGTGGGAGAGGAAGATGGACACGGCGACGCTGCTGGAGGAGGCGCACAAGTACGTGAGGTTCCTGGAGGCGCAGGTTAGCGCGCTGCAGGGGATGCCGGGTCTGTCGGGTCTGCCTCCGACGGGTCCGAAACCGGTTCGTGCCGGGGGTTTTGGCGGGTTGGAGAGGCTGAACCGGCAGCAGACGCTTCAGGTGCTGGTGAACTCGGCCCGAGTTCAGGAGAAGCTGTATGCGAGCGGGTGCTGTGTGTTTTCTTTGGAGCAGACTATGGCTTTGAAGAAGATGGCAGAGAAGAAAATGAAGGTGTCTGAGTTTGAAGGATGAGAGATTTTTGAGGAGGTTGGTTTTTTTTGGTGTTTTGTTTGTTGATAAAGAATTAGAAATGGAGTTGGTCTCTGGTTAGAATGCAGTTCTTGATGTTGATATTGGCTATGTTGGGTTTGTTGGGATCGTTTTTTAGGGGTTATCTGATAAGATTACAGAGGTTTTGTTGGGGATTTCTTTATATTCTCTGTAATTCTGTTTGGAGGATTTTACATGATGTGATTATGAGAATTTGTTGATCTTCTTCTGTGTTTCTTGGGTTTTTGGGTTAGAATGCAGTTATTGTTGTTGATAACTTGATATTAGCTATGTTGGTTTTGTTGGGTTTTTTTTTTTTTTCTTAGGGGTGATATGGTGACATTACAGAGGTTTTGTTGTGGTTTTATTTTCGGTAATTCAGTTGGGGGATTTTATATGATGTGATTATGAGAATTTTTTTTTATCTTGTTCTGTTCTTTTGGGTGATGGAGATTCTGAGATTCTTCTCTTTTGTTTGGTGAATCCATTTCTTTATCAGTGTAGGTTAATATTCTACTTAAAAGTTCCTTGTGGAACAACCTGTAGGTCCTCTTTTTCCATTGGGAATGCAGGTCCAACTTTTTCCATTGGGCTGTGGGGCCCACCTTGGGTCAGTCTGTGAGACCCTTTTTTTGTCTACCTGTGGGGCCATCTTTGGTTGCTGATTGGATAAAGGGGATACAAAGCCTTCTCCATGGATGTTTTACCTGCAAGAAATTAGGTAGAAGTTTAGTAGCTTTTTTGTTTCTTTTTTAATTTTATTATGTTTTTATCAATCCCATGGTGGATACAGTTTTGATAGGGTCAATTTGGGGTTGCTAGAGTTTCATGGGTAGTGAGGGCGAAGGGTGGTTTTGATTGATCGTGGGGGTTTTGATTGATCGTGGGTGGACCCCACATAGAAGGTGCACAATAAACCAACGGATGTCACAGCAGAAAAATTGGCAACCTCTACCCCTCTTGATTTGATGGGCTTTTTATTGAGAATAGAGTTGCTTTCTCTAGAAAACATAGACCATGATGCATTGTCACAGCATCCAGATATTGCTTTTTCTGATTTGTGTGAAATGGGGAAAATGATAGACCGTAGCCCCAATACTGGTGGTGCCAATGTAAATTGATCACGACCGCTATGATGGGCCACACTACAGATGGCCCATGGTCCAATTCCTGTATGCTTTTCTCAGCAAACGATCACCAATCAAGACCCTTCAGTTACTTCTTACTGGTAAAGTGATCATATCAGCAATGCTATATGGCTACTTAGTAAAGAAAACACTTTGTTCTCACCCATATACACAACATTTCTTGGTTGAGTCTGCTGGGAATAATGGAGAGATTCTGATGGCTACGGGTCATGCAGTTCAATGGTTCGTGCCCACTAGCTCAGTGGCAGAATCCATCGGCCTGTAAAATCATGCCACAATGGCCTCCACAGTGTTTAGTTTTATAGCCTTACTGCTATTATTATTTCCTTATAGGTGTTTTGTAGTTCATTTTGAAACAGATCTAGCCAGAAGTTAATCTAATTTTAATAGTTAGTCACTCCTGTTCTTAATTCTGATCTACATGGCTGGCGTCTAAATGCACTAAAAGAAGAACGATTTTGATCGAATCAAATAAATCCGTTCGACTTATACTAGTAGTTCCATGTTACATACAGTACATTTTTAAAAATTACATAGAAAGAACTCTCTTCAAGCAGAGCCAATTATCTATCTGAATTACAAATTCATCACTGTCCTACATTGATAGCAGAACTCTTAATGCCGACCCTAAATAGAGGGGTAATGCCAAACGATCATGATGATACACAACGGTCCATCATTATAATAATAAAGGTTCCAATCCAAAACAAAGCAAAACTGCAAGTTTTTGTTGTGCGCGTGTACGTGGAAACGCAAATTAATGCGATCGAGCAATCAAGGAATCACACAAGAACAATATAATTACGTGGTTCGACAAACTTGCCTACGTCCACGAGAAAGAAACTCGACTCTCCTTTTGGATTTACTCTCTGTATGATATGCAGTACAGATATATCTCATGAGTTATACATTACATAAATATATAATGCTCTTTCTTATCTCCCAAGAAACCCTATCCTGGTCAATAAAAAAGCCCCGGTACAATTACCATAATACCCATGATCCTGAACCCAATTGGTCTGGACCCACTAGGCCAACAGTTTTAGACACCAAGCAGAAGTTGAATCAAAATGCAGCAAAGTAGAAATCAGTTTCTCCTGTTCCACTACACATTAGCAAATGAACTAGAATGCAGTTTGAGCGTCTGTCGTTATCCTATAAATCTGTTACTTTATTTGTTAATCTTGAGCAGTGCAAGGCCATGTAGGTCCCACTGAGATAATTCGACCCCCCACCTTCCACATGAATTGATGCGGCTTCAATTTTGCCACAGGTTATGATTCATTCTTGAATGTTGTCACAGTCCCCTGCTGCTGTTCAGCTGTGTGGGGAGAGAGAGTTTGAATCCTTCCTAATGCAGGGAGAAAAAGAAGAAAGAAGAAGAAGAAACTTAATAGTTCAACATAAAATTTGGAGTATATAATAGGAAAACTCATGTTATGAATAGGGCAGCTATATCTATGTCCTAACTCCTAAACCAGTTTAAAATTAGCTTGTTTGTTTGCGTTGAAATACATAGGATTTGTATTTTGAAGCAGTTAAAAATGAAGATCTAGAGTGAATTTCCAAAACAAAGCATCAAATAATCTTTTCTTTTATGAAAATAAAATTAAAGGAAGATGGGAAATGAATACCTAGCCCTTGGTCTTCATTTTTAACAGCTTAAAAAAACTCATATGCATTTTAATGCAAACAGTCCAAATGATTCAATTTAAAAGGATTTTTGTGGTCACAAATAAATGAGATTTCTTGCAATTACCTGTACACCGTGATTATTGCAATTCTGGTCTGCAATTGGGAAGATCAGCTTCATTCATGTGATAGATAAATCCTGATGGAGATAAAAAAAAAAAAATCTATTCTTACTAGCTGTAATTTAAGTTTGAAAGACCCTTCCTAGGGCCCAGTCAACACAAACCAAAATAAGAACAAAAATTGGAATCATGAAGAAGAAGTCTTCAATTGCCATATGTGCGGTTCATGGGTATTAAATAGTGAAAATATCCGAGATGGACAACTATGAGGATGAAGTTTGAAAATGTGGGGCCCTCATTGAGATCAAACATGTCCTTTTATCAGATGGGAGACACTGTACAAGATCATCATATTCAAACATCCAACCATTATAAGTTTCTTAAGGAGTGTCCTCATGGGCCAGGCCTGCCTGAGACTGCAAGGATCTAATTTTGGGTCGTGTTTTATGGACTCCTGGGCTCTGGGCCGAAGCTAGGCCTAGTTTTTGGCATATAATCGAATGGCGCGGGCTTCTACCTTACATGCCATAGCCTGACCTGGCTCAACATACTAAGCACAAAGGTCAGTGAATATGTTTCAGCAAATGGGATGAGTATAGGCCCGACTTTCTTCCCCATGAGTTGTATATTAGGCCCAAAAAACCTAACAGTGGAGGGTTTGACGGGCTTCACCGTGGCCCAACCAGAGCCATGGCCTGTTAAGATAATTAAGAAAGTCTTTGTGTTCCAATATTTGGTGATCTGGGAGATACACTGTCTTCTTGTCTGCATTGTAAAATGTGAGGATTAGGATGGTTGATCTTATCCAATTTGAATGGTAGTGGGATGCTCCCTGCATATACCAGGAGCTGGTCACACTAGCCTGAGTTACATTGCTCGTGACCTCCTGAGTCAAGTTTCTAAGTTTTTGAACTCTGGTGCTCCACAGGGAACAAGACAAGGTGCTTTAGAGGTCAAGTCCATCAAAAGTCTGGGGTCCAAGCCGCCCTATTTACAGACACAAAGCACAAGAAATTCATTCAAGTCCAGCCCAACCCAGCTAAAAGTGAGCTCGGCTCAGGTCTAACTACATTAACAATGAACAGCCCTGGCAAAAACCTGCCCAAGGTCTCATACAGCTAAAAGATGTCAAAGCTTTGTTGAGAAAAAAAAGTGATCTGGAAACCACTTAATCTCACATGATGTTCAAGATTAGAAAAATAAGACCATTTTGCAGTAAGAATGTGGGGTCAGGATATCTATGGGTCGTAGTAAAGGCAGCCCAGTTATGGCATCCCATTTTTTCTAGAGTGTATGAATTCATGTCTGTATGATTATGAGAACATTGGCTAGTCTCTTGTATGTACCAGCGGCATTAGGTTCCCAAAAACCTGCCAGTGATACCAGACTCAGTGCTGCCAATGAGTTCTAGCAGTTGTATACTGGCACAATGCAGCATAATCAGTTTTTTAGCTTAAAAAATGGTACATTTACTTTGGAAATGACCTGGTGCTCATGACCCATAACTAGGATTTCACTTTGGGTAGATCCCATCACAGCTGAACAAAATAGACAATGATGGAAAATGGTGAAACACAAAGAAATGAAAGAAATTGGGTCTCAGTTCTCATAACCTTTCTCAATGTTAATTTCTTGGGAGGATTCAGACCCATACTGAACTTGTGATGTGGTTTTTAACATTGAATTATTACCCTTCACCACATTTTCAAGTTTGACAGTGTACACATCTCAACTCGTAAGCCCATTATTTTTTATTGTGGCAACTGTTTCTATGTAATTCTGCTCCCACCAACGAATGGAAGGTTTAATAGGACGGGCTTGGGCATCAGTTTTATGTTCAGTTCTATCCAACACATTTCTCAAACAAAAAGAACGTAACAGTAACCGAAATCTCAACATTGAAACTAATGACTAGCCCACTATGTATCTAATCTGGTATACTGCATAATGTGAATGTGGAAAACAAAGGAATCCTAAGATCCCTACAGGCTACAACAGATATAAATACAGCGCTAGAACAGATCTGCAGAGTGAAATGCAAATAAAACTAACTGTATCCATCTCTCCTCAATGCCATGCTGAAGCTGATACCAAATTCCTACTCTTCCATCCCAACAACATAGCTCCATCTTGCTCTACCAAAGCATAGTTACTAGAGTAACATCCCAATAGGGACTTTATCACTGAATTGACATAGGAACTCAATGGGTATGGCCGGAAACCTGCCATTATCATCCTAGACCTCCACTTCCCAAGCAGCTCATGCCGTTCGACCCTGTTTGTTCCCTCACATGCGATGATATTCACAATATCCTTTGCCAGACAGTGCTGCTCAACATTGATCCGCTCCTTGCTCTCCCTAGGCAGAGTGACGTCAATTGACTCAAACATGGCTGAGTAATAATCCAACGTCTCCACAAACCTCATCAGAAACGGGGTTGTATTTGTGTTGGACTCCTGCTCAACCAATGTGGTTACCTTCGGTGACAGTGATTTCACCATCCGTAACAAACCATCACGAGGGTTGTTGACATCAACACTCTCATCAGGTGTGTGGTGGAGCTGCAATGGGAAGTTCACGGCGAGCGCTTCACCGGGCCGCACATCCAGCATCTCACGTGTCACAGCCGGGCAATAAGCAGGAATTGGATGGAACTCAAGTGGGATGTTGAACTTTTCAGAAATTGCAGCTAGTCGCTTCCCAATGGCCTGCAATCCATCCCCTCGGGCATATTGTGAGAGTGGGTCATCAATCCCAGTGATCCGCACATGGGGTGGGCGACCCGGCCTTGCTGCCAATGCCTGTATGAGAGTGACCCATTGGGTACCCTGACCAATCTGGAAGTCAATGATGTGTATCCGGTCCTCATTTCGAATTGCTTCAGCTATCGCTCCATTGGCTGCCATGTAACCAAACTTCAAGTATGGGCAAATGTCATAGAGAATGTGCATATAAGAAAGCAAGTCAGTGCTTGCAGGCTCTCGGCACCTCAGAGCCCGGTAGATATTGCTACCCGAAGCTTCCTTTCTAGCCACCAAAGATTCTAACATGTATGCACCAAGACGCTGAATGGGCTCTCCGCTGATGGAGACGGCACTCCTTGCCTCTTGAGTTAACTTTTCAAAATCGGCCATCCTCTTTTCGAAAAGAGCCCTTGCGCATTCAGTCAGCAACTGTTTTATATTAACTGGTGGCATATCTGGTAAGTGGATGGCAGACATTCTTTGATGCTTATCCTGCTGATTACCACCATTGCCCATCTGATGACCAGCAATGTGGGGCTGATGTTGAACCATCAAGGGATTTTCTTGATGGGAACCAGGAACGTGCCAGGCCCTTGATCGCTGTTTTGAAGTTTCTGGCTGCTGAATCTCATCAAATGCTGAGCTGGGCGTGCTCGCTTCATCAGTGTCTGGGCCCATAAGATCTGACTCCAGCTTCTGGAGGGCGTTCCTCATGCTGTAAATCGTGAAGTTTTCAGATGAATCCCCAACCAAATGAATCTGTGGAAGGTTGGAAGGGGATCTTTGGAATGAACTGTCTATCTCTAATGAGAAGTTGTGCGAAGTGCTGATACCAGAGACGTTCTCCGTCGTGGAGCTGTAATGCTCCTGACTGTTACTTAATGTAGTAGAGAATGTGTCATAATCACAGTGGGCGGAAAGCGGAGAATCCGGTGAGCACCTTG
This sequence comes from Umbellularia californica, assembly GCA_028538565.1. Classification (NCBI taxonomy): domain Eukaryota; kingdom Viridiplantae; phylum Streptophyta; class Magnoliopsida; order Laurales; family Lauraceae; genus Umbellularia; species Umbellularia californica. The sequence goes on along the minus strand of JAPQWN010000010.1, from coordinate 37,155,806 downwards.
ATTCAAATTTTGTGTGGCCGAGAGGCCATCCCGAATGCGGAAGAGTATGAGCAGGAATATTTTCACGAGATATCTCAATGCCAGGAAAACTGTACCCAAAAATCTGATGTGAATCCATACTAAGGCAACAACATAGATAGCATGTGACAGTTCTGTAAGGTTTATGAAAGGATTTAACTCAACCACTTGAATGAAAAGCTAGAGGCAATTACGTTCTCCCATAAGGAATAAAATTAATGTCCTTTTTCCCAGAAAAGATTGCATTCAACTTGTGCTAAGAGACACCTGCAAAGAGGACTTAAAATATATCATATAAATATCTGAAACCAAAATGCATAAAACTTTAGATATGCAATGTTTTTTCACTTCTTTTTCTTCCTCTACACTAATTGTCTGGATGCATTTTAAGAGGGTGCATTACTCCGTTTAGATGTTCACCAATCACAAACAGATTCAATATATTGGCATTACTGAGCTTACCGTGCAATTAGGGCAGCAAGGAATTGGAGATCACATTAGATGGTTACTGATATTTTCCCTGTTTCGCCTGAATCATTATCAGTGCTGCTGATGTTGATTCAAGATATAAAATGAGGAAAAAGAAAGGAAGAAAAAGTGTCCCACCTAATAGAATTCCAGTTTCTGTGCTTTACAGAACTCCAGAAAGAACATATAGCCAATTGCATTTTTGGGTGTTTTGCAATGAACTTGCATGTCCTTTCAGTACAAGAGAGAAAAGTTATATGGCTATTTTACACTACTAGAACACAAGAGAAGCAAAGAACAACATCATTCTACAACATAATAGTAAAATTTCATGGTTTTTCAAAACAAATGGACTCTCAAAACAATTCTTTGGTAAGTAGAAAAGATTGTACCAGGAAAACCTTCTAATGACTACTCAATAGAGTCATTACTATAGTCTGAGGTATTTTTTAAGATCGATCCAGGCAAAGCATATGTCATACTGACCTAAAATTATCTATGATTAAGAATCATGTCATATGAACTCTAATACATTCACATTTTAGAACAGGAAGACAACTCATACATGGCATCATCATCATCACTATCATTAACGAAACCTCATCCCATCTATCAAGGGTGGCCCAACTTGTATTGATGCATATAACATGCCAATTGAAATTATTAGAACCTATGCAAAGTGCCCAATTTTTTTTCTGCTTTATTCTTTTTCCATTTCTGATAAAAGATCAATCAGATAGAGGAGAAGATCAATGGAAATCCATCAAGTTGACAACTGCCATGCCATATCAACCACAATATAACTCTTCATCCTTAGACATAAGCACATGCACATGGATATGAATATGAATGTTCCATGTAACCCCTTGCTGAATGGTTCTGCTGATTTCTTGGAAATTATCACTAAGATGTCCAATGTCTACAAAATTAAAAAGATTATCATTCAGAACCACTCACATATTGACACCTCCAATAGAATTTACTACCTAGCAGTTATTCTAATAGTCTAATAGGAACTCATCTGAGGAATGCAACTTAGAAAACCAGCAGCAACCCTTGAGAATCTTTTTTATTTTTATTTTTTTGTTTTTGGTGAAGTGTGGGTGGATTGAAATCTACTCATAAATGCGTGACATTGATTCCAATTCCATGTTTCTTTCAACAGTCTTTGTAAGTGGATGATTTTCCAATTCTAATCCACAGAAAAGGTGGAATTAATCTGATTGACCCATTGTTCAAATCAAACAGGTTCTCTAGCCACGTTGCAGTTTACAGATAATTTATTTATCCATTTTGAAAGAGGGAAAAGGCGGTTCAAGCGGATTCTGTGTGTTTATATAGCTCTATGATAGGTTATTTAGTTTATATTCACTTTTATTCCAGTTTTGATATTTCTTTGATAGGTCCTCACCAATGTTCATCCCAGGACATGTATGCACTTCCTCATAATGAAGATTGCCTATACCATTCTCACCATATATGTGGTAGTATCTACAAATATATAGATACACATACAGAAATAGTTGTTTCCCAGCAACAATAGAGAATCCCATTAGAAGTTGTCATTGAGATTGCTAAGGTTTTGGTTAAGCAGGTATCTTTTAGGAAGGTTTAAATGCACTTCGTTTTCAGATATATATTGCTCAACTGAGAAGTGATAGTTGGCAGGATCATCTATTTTCATCCACGGTGATTAAATGCTCCTCCTATCCTAATGAGCATTCAAGTTTAATATTCAGTGTGATGAGAGGGAAACCAGGCTCAGGTGGCATAGGTGGGCAACTCTTCAGCGATGATGGAAAGACTGTACTTACACGACCTGTAAGCATCAGGGATCTAAACATGACAGAATTCATGGTAATTAGAAAGTCTTAGAAGATTTTCACCAAATCCTTTGTGGGTGCTCCTATAATTGAAGGGGATGTCTTTAATGCAGTAGGTTGGGTCAACAATTGTAGAGACTAGACAAAACATTATTATAAATGAAAAGAGGGACTTAAGGCGTGTCTATCTCCGCCTCTTACAAAAGAAGTGGAGATGAGGTGGCTAATTGCTTAAATAAATGTTGGATAGGACTCAGTGTAGAAAGGAGTCTAAATGACTCAAAACAGAAATTATCAGTTAGAGGGACTAAAAAGATCAGTCTGTACAGTGTTCCTGAGGGACCTCTGCATACCCAAAATTTGATAAGTCCCTACTTATTTATTTATTTATTTTATGTTGCTCCTCCCTAGGCCCTTGGCCCTTTGGCATTAATTCTCGGCCACAATGTTTCTTGTAACTTGCTTTCGTTCAAATAAATTTCAAATGCACTGTCTTGCAGAAGACTGCAGCATATGCATGTGTGCATTTTGAGTTTTTCAAATCCCACTTGCTGATAATTCAGATGCAGTGTAAGCTTAAAAAATATATATCCAACAACAAAAACAACCACAACAATAAAAAAAAAATGCATATAAACAACAAGACTCGCGTAGAAACAACACAATTTCATTATAGTTGCAACACCAATATATCCTTCACATTTTATCCAAATTCCTTCTCAAGATTTGCATAGAAACAACACAAATTCAACATAGTTGCATCACCAATATATCCTTCCTAATGATTATTTACTTCGCGTTTTCTGCAGATTCCTTCCGAAATAAAAATGCATAAATTAAATGAACTCTATGAACTGTAGTTAATTTTCATAAGCATCGCCATTGCAATAAAAACAACAGTTCTCATAATTCCAATTCTAACCATTAATAAACTTTCCTTCACCCATATTCATGTTTTATGAGCAAATCATTACACAAAAAGAACACCAAGATTTTTCATTCAACGAAAAAATCATTCATATTGATAAGCCCAAAAAATATAAAGGTGCTCCTAAAATAAAAAATTTTCCTTTATCCCATCTAAGAACTCTAAGAGCTTCTAAAAACAGATAATCTTTTCATCTATGCTCAATAAACCCCCATTAAAAAAGACTGCATCTCCATATCAGAAATTTAAAAAAAAAAAAGGATTATTATACAATATAATTATGAATTTTAGTAATCCTAAGAAGATTGAATATTTGAGATTGATCTTTTGTGCTAAAACCCAGTAAAAAAAAACTGAATCTTGCATTCAAATACCATAAAATTACAAAACCTCAAAATCCCTACAACGCTGGACTCAAAAGTTAACCAAAAAGCCCCAAACTTTAATGATGTCTTCAGAGAAAAGCTCGAGCCCTCCCACATGTCTTTCGGCAAAAAACCCTTAAAAACCGAATCTTTCATCCAAATCTAAGAAAATTAGAAGAAACCCAACTCCCCAAACAGTCGAATTTCACCAAAAATCCAACCCATCACAAATCAAGAAATCCCAATAAAGACCAAACAAGACCTTCAAATCTAAAAGTACCATGAGAAAACTAACAAGCACTCAAAGCCCAGAAGAAAATTAAAGACCAGAGTTCGATAATTACCTGAAAATCTGCTGACAATCACCAGAAGAATCAAAATAATCTCCTTCTTTTACACCTCTCTCTGTTCTATCTGCGACTGCAATGGTCTGTGACGGAGCGAAAGAAAGCACCGGGAGCTGCTTTGTATATATAGTAGTGGAGAGTTAACGGAACGTTTGTTACAAGTAACGGTAACGGCTCAAATTAACGGCGACAACTGCCAAGTCCAAGTCCGCGTTTTTGACTAGCACTGACGGCGAACGGACCACAAAGATGGCAGCTTGTTGGATCTCAGAATGCTGACCCAATAAATATGTTAGTGGGCCCGGATTTGAAATCCAATCCAAACCACTCATGCCACTGTCCCTGTGTTTTAGTTATGGGCCCATCTAGTTCCAATAACAGGGGGGCCCACATTCACAATTAATCATCTAAGATGTTTTGATCGTAGTTGGAGCCTCTCGAATTGCAAAATTGGGCCCACAAGATGGCCCATTGGAGACGATCTATGAATGGGATCAAGTTAAGGGGTTGATCCAAAAGTAACCCTTGAGGCAGGTTTTGGCAATTTTTTATGGCTCAAGCTCTGAATGCATTGACTCTTTTGTCTTATCTAGAACAAGTTCCAAAGTAAATTGGAAGTAGGTGAGTCCAAGCATAAAATCAGGAGAAAATAAAATATAAGATTTTATGATGGTATTTTATTTTTAATGGTTAGTAATGAAATATTTTTTACTTTTTATATAGAGAAGTGTAGATTTTTTTGACTTTTTTTTTTTATCTATTAGTGGAGAAATGATGTTGCTTTTCTTACTTTTTTTTTTTTAATTCAGAAGAAAATTTCAAATTGTGTACTTTTAATAGAGCTCCTTATCATTTATTGTCTGAATTCACTTTACTTTAACTTAACTAGTTAATTGCCAAACAAGCTAGGCTCTGAATGTGGAAACTCTTTGCTTCATTTATGATGATTTAGATATTTTTATCAAGTTCACAAATTATTAAAAACAAATAGAACGTTCATAGCTTGGGAATGATACCTTTCCACCCAAGCACTTCATACTAATTGTTAGCATGATTTCAAAATTTGTCACTCATCTATATATTTTATGTTCAATTGACAATGGAAACTTTTATGCCCAAACTTGGGCATCCTTAAATCCCCCAATCGTTACCTCTGTCCTGGAATTTTATTCCATTTCAAAAGACATGTCTTAAGTTATGGGAGCATTTCAAATGTTGATAACAAACTACCAAAATTGGTCGTCAAAATTGTCCACGGTGTAAATTTTGAATGTAGACAATTTTTCCAACCAATTTTCTTTACTTTTCTTCATGTCCACGCCACGCTTGTCTAAATTTTTTTTTTGGTTTTGTAGCGTGTGTTTAAGAGGCTTTTCAAAACTTAGTGGGGCACACATGCCAGTTCAGGTCAAAATGGGTTTCTATAAAGTTGAAAGTCAACTTGCATATGACCAATTTTTAAAACGCGTTAAGTAGCTTCAACACACATAAGCTGCATTTAATGCAGTAAGACCACTTTAGAAGGCTCAACCTATAAAATCTTAGCTCAAATCCAATCTATTTAAAAAATTAAGCCTACATTTAGAACGGAATATTAAATAGATTAGGTGTGCGCATTGCGCGGGTCTAGTAGGTTGACCCTAACCTAACTTATTTTAAATGCCGATCAAGTTTTCATTACCTAAAAACAGTCGGGAACACAGTTTGAATGTGACGTGTGATATAGAATTTTTTCTTACAACGTTCAAATATGTGGCGGCCATACTGTTCATAAAAGTGGATCCCTTTGAATTAAAGGCGCCCACTAAAACCCGGTAACTCCCTTGTTGGAGAAAATTGCCCCCACATATATTCAAAACTCATAATGGGCCGGGTCACGTTGATGGAATATGTGTGAGTTAGGATTTAGGAAGACAATATGGAATTACCCTGGCCCATGCCAAATCCATTGGCACAATGGGGAACCAAAATTAGCATCTGGATCCCACCGACCACCGTGACTCAGTGAGTTAATAAAGGTGATGTGTTTTCTATGGGGAAGTTGCGGCCGTCATGTGCATTATTGAATATTCATTGGAAATTAGATTCACACCTGGTTAAGATCACTTACGTCACTTGACGTGCACAAGCCCTTAACGTATGACACGTGGCTTATAAATTTATGGCTCGAGAGTCGAGAGTCACGTTTTGGAAATGCGGTTGATATTTATCATTTTTTCCAACCCTCATTGTTTCATGACCTTGGGGGGTCCCACAGCACTTAGGTCATTTGTTTTTACATGCCGTTTTCATCATTATAGAGCTGTGAATTGGAGTAAAGAAAAAGCTGATACACATTATAAAGTGGACTTTATTCAAAATAGTGAATCTATTTTAGAAATAATTGTTCAACCAGTAATTTTTTTTCTTTCCGAATTTTTTTATAAACAAGGCCTTAAGTTTTTATCTTGATTAAAAAAAACACAAATTTTAAAACTTTTTAAATTAGGGCCCAAGACAGCCGGTCATTTAAAAGTATTTTTTGATAACTTTCTCAATTATTTTATTTACATTTTCGAATTAACTTTTTTTGATACAAAACCCTCATTCACTTTCTACATTTTCATTAGTGTCCTCACGAGGATCGACAAGTAACCGGCGTCGTCTCCCGAGTGATTGGTGTCATATAGTAGTTGTCGGAAGTGTGTCATGTTTTAAACGAAGAATAATTTAAATAATTTAGAAATAGTAGTTTAAACTAGCATTTTTTTTAATTAAAAGATTCAAACTTGGTTTCCTCCACTTTCAAAACTAGAGCCTGCTCCACTTTACAAAAACGCATATACGTTGATCCCACTATTCAAGTACCACCAAAGTCACTTATATTTATATAAAAGCTCCATATAAGATTCATTTCAGATATTTGTGGTATTGGATACATTTATAGTATACAAAGCAACTCCAGTAAAAGAAATTGCATTTTTTGTTACGTATGATCGATCGGTTGAATGGTAGGGTCCACTATTGTCGGAATGAATTTAAGATGACTTCCAATTTGTAATATGTCATTTCTTTATGAGTGGGTTGAATTTTGTAGAGATTTAAAAAAATGATAAATAATAACCAGTTTAATATATAAAAAATAATCATTGTTTGGAAATACACGGTCAATTTGCTTCCGAACCGTATTGAGTTTCATACCGGTGAATATATATATATATATAAAAGAATACAAAAACCTTGTCCCTAATGAAGGAGAAGGAAAAAAAAAGTCTATCCCACAATTGGGTGAAAAATCAGAAGCCTACGTTCAAACATTACTTACAGCCCATACACATTACTTAAAAGCCCACACACTTGTCTCAAGAAATAATGATGAAATCATTAATGATGAATTAAATGATGAAGTTCTAAATCAAAAGGGACGTTTGGACCAGGAATCTACTTCATTTTACGAAGTAACCGTGATGATGGCTTTAAGATATTGATTAGTTGTTGAGAATGTTTTGCATGTAAAAGATCATGCAATCGCAGCATTTGAATTCGAAAATGCCAATTTGAAAGTGTTGGAGACTTAACAATCTACAATAAATCATCTGTTAATTCATTACAAAACTGAGTCAAATGAAATGGGGCTAAGTCTAATTAACAATACCTGAACATCATTAACCAGATTATCAATAATGGTTGAACAAGCACAACACGGCAGTCCCAAGTTAGATCATAAAATGCCCACAATCATTGGAGCAAGCTGTACGTTAGTAAGCCTCCACATATTTGGTGGAGCATGAACGACAATCCTTACCTGTTTAATCCGGTTTGGGGGAAGATCTCAATGCCAGAAAACATAATCTAAGTAGGTGAAGGACTAAAAAGAGAATCCGACTCCGAATTTGAGCTCCAAATTTGTTACGCGAAAATTCCATGATCTGGTGAATATTCATTACGTGAAAATATACATCATTGAGGAATTCTAAAATACGTGGGATCCTCAAACATGCCCTAATGGATCTTCACCATTGAGAAAAGAGGTAAGGGTTAATGAATTTAGTGCAAATATCTACAAAATCTAATAGGTGAATATTCATTTCATTAATTCTTGTCTCCCACAGGAGTTCCGCATAGTAATCATGCAAGATTTTCGGTCTCCATTCTAAGCACTCTTTCTATGTAAAACAACGATACTTAGAAATCATTCGCTACGTTTGTATGGGGGCTTCTGCAAGTAAACTTTTGCTTAAGTTTGCATGAAATGAGAAATCAACTTATACTTTCTCGTGATTCTTCATCATTGATTATTCATTCTCTTTTTTGACACAAATACATTCACAAAACTTTTCTTGGAATTTAACACAAATGACACATCTATAAAAATTTTGCAGGACTACTCTCCCATGGCTTCCAATTTCTCATGAAGCAAACAAGTAGATCCCTCAGTGAAAAATGATTTGTTTCCATATCACAAAATATTAAGCATAAGTTTTTGCATCCTCAAAAGTTTCTCCGTAGCATGGGAAAGCCTCTATATTCTTGCTCTCATAATTATTTTATTTTTTTAAAATTTTTTGTAATGTAATGTCTTTATATATTAAAAGAAGAAGCAGAAAAACAAACTATAACTTTCTCAACTTTGCAAAAGTAATTTCCTTCCAGTAAAGCTTCACTTTCCCTGGGGACTTTTTTTCTCAACTTTGCAATGAAACCATCATCACACAAACACGTCCAGATTCATCTTGGGGACAAGTTTTTCTCGCAAGAGAAGAGACGATGCCGCAAAGAACTGCGCCGAAAATGTAACGGACAAAAAGAAAGGACTTGACACGTGCGCGGAGGAGAGAGAGAGATGACGCGAAGATGAATAGATGATGATGCGAACGTGCCCGAGGGAGAGGTGTTGGAGTGACGGCCACAGAGGGTTAGATGGAGCTGCTGATCAACGACCGCGTGGAACGCCTGATTTTGACATTCTCTTCTTTGACCCTTTGACTTATTTAACACGTTGCATCGCACACTGATTAGGACATTTCTGGATTGGCCAATGTTTGGGGCCCACCCCAAGTTAAAAAAGGTCATCTTATTATCTTCTAACGTCCCTACTTCTATCGATTGAGTGGCCTCATTGATGACGACAGCATCCTCACATATTTAATGCAAACACCTGTTTGGAAAAAGACTCACATGGGTGGATTTTTAACTGGGTGCTACTCAGGTCGGGTCAGTCCACAATATAGTATGGTGCAAATGAACAAAAGTGAAGTTTGGGATCAGAATTGGGTATCCCAATTATCTATCATCATCAACAACAGCAACAAACCCTTTTGATCTTATTTCAACTTTGTTGGCTCCATTATAGGAATTCTATACTTTGATTCAAATTTGATTATGCCAAATTCTTGGATGAGTTGGACTTCATCCAAGTTATTTATAAACATGCCATATAACATGAAGTATGCACAATAAATTATATAAGGGCACACACAATAAATTATATTAGTGCTGCCTTCACCTAAACACCGGTGCTCATGATAAAGTGGACACCATTTCTTGTGGGGCCTCACCTTCAATTCCCCCGTCGTGTCAGAGGCTTGAATCATCATTTTGACCACTAGATCAATGGTCAATTAGTTTTCACCTTTCAAAACAAGTACATAGTTGATTCAACGGTCCTATCCATTTAGACCGTGCCAAACCTGGGATCGGTGTCTATCAATGGAGCTTCCTTTTTTATAGTCCACTAGATGGATAACCAAATGAGCCTAAATATAATGGATAACCAAATGAGCCCCACTATATATTTAGGCATGCAGTGCACACCTAAGATTTTTCCATTGTGTAAAACGATATGTACAGGGGCGGACCCAGGATTTCATCGTGAGGGGGGCCAAGCTTAAGTAAATATATTTTAACAAATCAAGATAGCTAATATTTTTTTATATTTTTTATGGACATACATCCAAGTTCAAGCATGATAAATATATTAAAATCAAAGACTGGAAGTTTGCCTGCAGCCAATCACAACCACCGGCGCACACGGCACACAAACTAATCTTCTGATCTCTGATGACTTTGATTGGATCAGGCCGGCGGGCGGTGGAGCAGGCCGGCTAGCAGTTGTGTAAGCATGGGCGGTCTGTACCTTTTTTATTTAGTTATTTCTTTCTTCCTATTAGAATGTTAGAGAATAGGGATAAGGACTTTAGGGTTGATGCAGCAGAAGTCTTTCTTCTCAAAATTCAAGACCCAAACCAAATGGTTGTCCATCTCAACAAAACAATGAGCAATTGAATGGCTTAAGTTATTCATCGACAAATCAGGGGCTGTTAACTTTATTGCATTACAATTTACAAAGGGATGAAGGACTTATGAGCTTCCCTTTTCTAGCTTTGGGTCTTGGGACTTGGGACTTGAGGAGATGGATCAAGGCCCATTTCAATTTGGTCTTTTTTTTTATTTATTTATACTGTGCAAACAATTAAGGGGGGGCCAGTTGTCATAAAATTATTATATAAATTAATTAAAGCATATTAATCTTAGGGGTTGTGATTTGAGAGGGGGTGCCATGGCCGCCCTGGGCCTACTCTTGGGTCCGCCCCTGGATATGTATGTGCATTTTCTAAGTAATATATATTAGACACTTAGAACATATTAAAAATCTTATGTGGGTTGACTCAATGCTAGAATGACACAAAATACCTCTTATTGACCTTTCTTGCTGGGGGTAGGATAAGACTGTAAAAAAATAAAATAAAAAAATTTTTGCGGGAAGGGGGGGGGGGGGGGGGGGGGGTGGGATGGCCGTGTATTTGAAGTGTCGGGCCTGACTGCAATACGTTGACCGACATTCCAGGCGTGGGACGCCCGGCCCGATTTACACCCCAACGTCAAGCCCAAACAATAGCCATCCCTAATCACAAATTCAACTAATCAGTCAACACACGTGAATTTAGTGACTATCTGAACCATTAATTTTTTTTAACATGGGTTTAGAACAAGCTATAATTAAGCACCTACTTGAGTAGTTAACATTATTCTGGCAAGAGATCTAGAGCGTGCAAATAAGCGACAGTTTTGGATAGTATTTTTATGTCTCCGGCCCCCTCAAAAGCAGTTTAGTAGAGTATTTAATTAGCAGTCTAAGTTTAGCTAAGACCATAATAAAATAAGATTAGCATGCTAATATAATGTATTCGTTTTCCTTCCTGTTTCCATCCGCCTTATCAACTCAAAATATATTAGCATGGTTAAACCCTACTTTTTCTACAGAGGGTGGGACTGCCAAAGAAAACTTATAAAGGAAGAAAAGAAAAAGGTATAAGGACCACATAAAGTGAGAATAGAGATTTCCATTATATTTTAGAAGAACTAGCTCAGTTCCCAAGCAAACAAAGGTTAGTGATTATCCATGTCATCTACAAGATTAGCTCCAGTTTAATAATGTGTGACGTGATTCATTCTCTTAATGGTAACCATCTATTAAAGCCATTCATGCCTCTACTTTTAATAGATAGTTTGCTCTCATCAATGAGAGGAGATGGCAAGGGGTCAGGTTAAACGAGCAACCCACCTTGACTTGCCCCTATTAGGGGCGGGTTTAATAGTGGTTTTCTCCCGTACTGAGCTCCATGAATTTTCAAAGTTCAAACTCAATAGTGAATCTTCGAACAATGCAAGTTCAAATTAATCACCCATATGTTAGCTCTTGGCAAAATTTCACTCGAATATAGTTGGGCCCCTCCAAAATTGATCAAGCACACATATCTAAGGCGCTGACCATGGGCACCAAAACAATGCATATCTAAGGCTGAGATCATCATCAATGGTGGACACTGATACAAGGGTCTCACGGCTGAAGCCCCCACCTCATACATGAAAAGACATTAAAACTTCTAAGAATCCACCTGCTATTTTTTTAAATTAAATTTATTTATTTATTTATTTATTTATTTTTTTGTAAAAAATACCTTAACCACCCCATTAGTGAAAACAAGGATTTGACAAAAAGACACAAACAACATGACAATCCTCAACCAGAATTCCCCCAAAAAAATTTTTCTACTCAGACGGTCGGGATCCCTAGTTTACAACCCATTGAGACACATGCCTAACCAGCTGACCCCAATTAGCAAGACAGTAAGCCACCATATAAACTTCCTAGGAATATTGAAAGTTTTAACAAGTAAAATAATAGAACTACAAGTCAGAATCTCGAGGGAATACATACAATCAAAATCTCTTCTAAAGGCTTTCGGTCTTTCACTACATCTAGAGCCGTGCAAACACTAATTATGGACTTGGCCACTGAGCCAAGTAAGCAAAGGAAAAGAAAAAAAAAAAAACACACTAATTATGGATTCCTGAGTCCTTTGAGTGTGTTCAAGGCAAATAGAGCTTACCATTTTTAGCCTCTTTAGTGGAGAGGGGTTAGAGCCCCTTAGTGGTACCTGCAATCATAAGCAAACCATCATGATACATTGTAAACCTTGTAGGATCTTATACCCCATTGAGCTACCACTTATCCCAAAATCAATTGGTGATAGGAAACGGCACAACAAAAGTTTTATGGTAAGGGTGAGGATTCGATCACAATTATGATCGCTTAGGAGTGAGGGTGGACGTTGACCTCAACAGTAAAGCCAAAGGCTATTGCTGGAGGAGACATTATAGTATGCATCATTGAATAACAAAGCAACATTCTCCATATCCCATCCCCCAATCCAAAGGAGATGGTATAGTCGGCTCCGGCTTTGCCATTTGGCTTAATGGATCATTTATGGTTGCAGGCTCATTAGATAAGTCAAAAGTCTCTTCCTCCAAAGAAGTTGATACGATGACCATTTTAGAAGCCTTAAGTGAAGCTAAGATGAGGGGTTTTCTAAAAAAAGTCCACCATCTATCTCATGGTCTTGAAGTTGTTCCGGCAATTAAAGGGAACCCAGACTGGTCTATTTACCCCATTTTGGAAGATATATCCTCTTTAGCGACATCTCTTGAACTCTTTGAAGTCTCCCATATTCCTAGAGGATTGAATCTGGTTGCACATAGTTGTGTGGAGAAAACTTATAAGGGGGATAGGAATATGGTGTTCTTTAATTGGGTCCTAGTTTTTTTTTTTTTTTTTTTTTTGTTTCCTATGTTGTTCTTATGATGATGTCTTTTACTAAAAAAAAAAAAAAAAGCAAAGGAGATGGAATGGAATATACGACTTAGATGGGGGCATAGCAAATTACCTAAGGCAGCAATTAATTGGCTCTTTTAGTTCGTGAATGGGCTGCATCCAAGGTGCGCGATGTGCAGATGACAGGTATGGTGAGATTACTTATGTTGGCATGATAGAAACCAAGATTGATTGCAAGTATTTGAATATGAAGATGTGCATGTTAGGTTTTTGTTTATTGGCTAATTCATGGGTTGGACAAAACTCTGGGGGTCTATTAAGTTGTATTTTTTTATTTAGAAAAGGACTTTGAGATAGAAGACCGGAATGACCCTAAAAAGAAACTCTGAAAGAATTAGAAGAAAAAAGCTGGAAGAGCTGTGCTTAGTTTCTGGAACATCCAGAATGGGTTGGACAAAACTTTGGGGGTCCATTGAGTTGTATTCTTTATTTAGAAAAGGACTCTGAAGATAAAAGACTGGAAGGACTCTTAGAAGAAAGTATGAAAGAATTAAAAGAAGAAAGCTGGAAAAACCGTGCTGAATTTCCGGAATCCAGAATGGGGTCTGCTCGAGTGCCAATATCTTCGCTTGAGTGGATGGAATCAGAATGGCTAGACGCACTGACAGAGCCTTTTTACACTGAGATAGAACTTCATCCGCTCGAGCGGACAAAGTGGAAGAGTCCAAGTTAAATTAGAAACTTTTTTCTAATTGTGCTCAAACTGCTTGTTTTAATCTTAATCAAGTTAGGCAACCTTAAGCACGACCTAAGAGTTATTTAAAGGACTCGGGCTATTCTAAAGGTAGACCTCATCTCTCAAAGTTCTGGGTTAGAGATTTAATTGAGATAAATCTTCTCTAGAGATTTATGAATGAGTTGTGCTGCCAAGTACTTTAGAGAGCCACGTTCTTCTGCATCCCTTATAGAAGATCATCTTCTTGCGTAGAAGATTTGAAAAGTCAAGCACTGGATTGAGTCTGTTGCAATCAACGGTGTGAAGTCGTTCAAGCGTAAAGTGACACAAGGTAACTTCAGTCCTTGGTAGGGGATATCTGGAGAGAAAATCTGAGTTTCTTGTAATTGCGAGATTCATAGTGTTTGATTGTTGATCGAGTTCGGATCGGTGATTTTTCACCCGATTAGAGTTTTCCACATTATATTTGGTGTCCTTATAATGTGTGTTTTTTGAGTTTATTTTCCGCTGCATAGATCATTGTTTTTGCACACTATTGAGTTAGACCAATCTAGAGATCACGAACTCTAAACTTTCAAGATAATAAATAATGATGTATTGCCGATCTATTGATAGGTCAATGGGGAGACACCTCCCTCCCCATAGAAATGACGAAGTTCAATCCCTAATCGTGGCAATATTGATGACAATAAAATTAAAGTGGTAGCTCGATTGGTTATGCAATGGACATCAAAGTCTTATGAAAAGCATGGTAGGTATGTGGAGAGAGATCCTTAAATAAGGGCAATTTCAAAAGATAGATCATGGTCGGTGTACATACACAAACTGTATTATATATGTTCTTATGAAATTTCACTGACTACATCCCATATATTATATCTTTTAATATTATAAAATTATATTTTAATAAAATTACATTTTTATTTGATTTTACAGTTTTACAGATAAACTGTGTATTGTATGGGATCTTATATAACTTCAAGAAGAAAGTTTCTGATAGAATAGCATCTCAGTTATTTAATTTAAACATATATTCTTGAAAAATAATATTAGACACATTTCATGTAATAACTCTAAGATTCACATTTAAAATCATACTGAATGTGCTAAATATTTTGAAGAATTCTATTGAATAAAATAAATATAACATACTATTAACTAAGTTTTTTTAATAAAACACACTCAATTACCAACAACCAATAGATATGTTGTTTTTTTTTTTTAATGCTTAAATGAAAACCCTACAATATTGGGAAGAATTTGAATCCCAACTTTTCTTAAAGAGGAAATTACCAGAAAAATCATGTTAGTTGTCCTGTGCATGAAAAAGGCTCTCACAGATCATGGAACAAAACAAGTCTTCTTGCCAAAAAAAAATTTTCCCCTTTTTCAACAAGCTGAGATATCTTCGTTGAATATAGAAGGTGAGTGACAATATCGCCGCTCAATTTAATGACCACGTATTCCGAATAGTTCATTTGAAGGGAAATTTAAATCTGTTGGGCAACGATATCGTCGCCCAACACAGATATTTTGCAATACACTTCTCCTTATTTCTTGACCTTTTCCCCATGCTAAAGAATTTCTTCTCATCCTTCAAGCTACTTCTAAAATTTTATAGGAATTAAAACAACCCCTTTGCGGTCCTGATCAATGAGGAATTGAACAATTACTGGTGGCTATTTTCATTCATGGTGACACATTGTCAGTTCTAAATGTGCTACTGAAACAATGACACTTGGAAGGTGGCTTAAATCTAAGGACTTATGGATGTAGGGAAAGAAGTATTTGCCAAAAGGAATCCCAGTAGCCCATTTTATGTCACATTTTCTTATGTAGAGTTTTCTCCATATGCTGGGGAGAAGAAAAACTAAGACATAGGGGAAGTACTAAGCCATCATCCCCCACTTCTATAACATTTGAGTACTTCCTACAACCCTCATTCCCTCCATGGAATGTCAAACATGAGCACACATAATTGATGCCTTTTTAGAGAAAAACATGCGGGAACTTGTGAAGATCTCAACTTTTGATCAGCCCGATTTGAACCCTAACTGAAAAGGGGGAAGTGAAGCATATTGAAAACAACCTATTAAATGCAAGATCCGACTTATGTGCTTGATATTGTACCACTCTACGATCCGATATTGAAAAATGGTTGGTTGAATGGAAAGACGTAAAGAAACGAGAAACAATCACAATGTAAGGGAGAACAATAAGAAGATGACGAAAAAAATACTTCCAAAAAGCTCCAACCGGACGTTATTTGATGATTGAATGAGATGAATGGGTTGCAAACACTGTGGGGACATCCATGAAGAAAAGGAAAAGACGGGATTATGAGAGGGGAGAAGGGTTAGGGAAAAAAGAAAAAGGAGAAAATGAGTTTCATGAAGTAATATTGTGCTGTGGAGCGAGGATATCGTCGCTCAGTGGCACTTTCATTTTTTAAAAAATGAAAGTGGCCCCAGGGGACTAGTTCCATCACAAGAAAACTATAGGGGTCTTTTTTGTGTAGGAGACATCCAGCGTGATTTTCCGGGTAATTATCTCTTATTTTTTAATCATATGATTTTTAATTCAACTTCCAAATAGACACAAACATATCGCCTGCCATTTTAAATCTATTGTGATTTTATTTTAAAAAGATTTTTGTTATTAAAATATTTTTAGGATATATACAACTTATGGTATCATTCGTGTCATGCTTCACGTGCGTGCTTTAATTTGTTGACTCATGTGCAGAGGCAGAAGGCCTATGGTCAACCTGTCTAGGAGATGTAATTAATGGACAATTTAATTACAATAACCTCCAGTCAACTTGTGTCGCCCATTTCCTAGGAAAGGCCCAGTCCAGAAATTTCCTGACATTGGGCCTATTTTGGACCCTCTGAATAAAAGTCAGTCAAGTTGTGGCTTCAATCAAGTAGTGGATCCGTCAGGTCTTAGGTCTAGGTGTAGTCCAACTTGGTTTTATTCCCTTGTACATAGAGATGCCAATGGGTGGGTTGGGGGCAGGTCTGGTTTAGGGTGATCTGAGTTTGACTCAGAATGGAGTTGCCTTTGCCCCATGCCTGAAGCCCTGAACCACTGTGTGGAGGGTTTATGATTTGTGATGCTAAATTTGTTCTGTGACTGATACAAACTAGGTAAGGTTTGTTAATAATTATGTTCTCAGTTTAAAACACAAGTAAAATTCATTTATATGCCCTAGTAGGAGACCCGACCCATTGCCATTAGTGGTGGACTCAGGATTTTCACTTGAAGGGGGCTGACAATGGTCAAATAAAAACGTCAATCATTATTTTATTGTACTTTTCTCACGTTACCAATGGCAAAAAAGAATATACAAATCAATTGTGTATTTGTATTTATCCTTGTTAGAGAATAATCAATTAACACATTTGGTAAAGCCATGTGCAAACAAGTAATTTGTATATTTTTGTGTTCTTTCCTTAGATACGAGAGTAATCCTAAGGGCACATTAGTTTGCATGAGAAGTAGATTGAAATAAAAATTAATGTTTCAATCTAAAGAGAAGATAATTGGAAACAAACTTTGAACCAAAAACAACAATGGCTTCTCACAACCTTTAAATCTTCATTCGTTTATTTGTTTAAATCAAATCCAAAACTACTTCCTAAAACCTAATCTAAAACTCCTTCCTAAAACCCAACACAAATTACACTACAAACAACTAAATATTGCATTATAAAGTTAGTTAACAATCAATAACATGCATAAGTAGGCTAAAAATCAATAATTACTGATTGGATACATCTCTCTCCGTCGTCTCTAATCTGATTTATCTAAATTTTTTTTTCTTGAAATCAAATCCAACTCCATCAAGAGAATCCATTTTAGTAATGGGGATTTTTAGAAAGGTTGGATTTAAGGAAAATCTCCCATTTCTTAAAAACCTTTTATAATTAAGAGAACTCATTTCAAACATGGGGATTTTCAGAAGATGGTAGAGGTTTTAACAAATCCCTTATTTCTAACATCACCAATTTTTGAAAAAGAACTTTTGAGAACAAGCACCTACCGAAACAGCTCCCGGCAACACCTAAAAATTGTTTAGAACCTATACTCAAAGAGCCGGAGGTGATTATGATTTTGGGATTTCTTGATATAGAGTGTGTGTTGTTTTTGTTCCATGGGGGCTGGTCCAGGCAGCTCCTATAACCCTAATATGGGATTTTTGCATAGTTGTGTGGGATGAAGACCCCACGCACCAATATATATATATGGGTCCGCCCCTAATTGTCATCCCTACTTATACATACGGCCAACAAAACCTTACCCAAGCCAGCCTACACATGACTTGCCAAACCTGCCCTGCATAATATACAGGTCGGTCTAACCTGCTAGGGTCAACCACTTAACTTGCGTAACCCGACATTAACCTTTTAAAACTTTCATATTAAATGGATTGTTTCAATGCATGGGCTAAAATAAGATGAATGGACCTCGGCGAATTGGATTCCATTATTTACATATGGAAAACAAGTAACCAGCGTCATATGTTTTTGAAATGAAGTTGGGCTTGATTAAAGCATTCGTAAACAGGCTAGAGTTTGCACGAATTGGTTCGATGCATGGGAAATAAAAGGTTTGATGGACCTTGTCCCCACTTTTGCCCAATGGAAAGCTAGGTAATGGATCTCCGGTAGTAGTTAACATGTAATTAGGCTCAAGCTAAGCAAATACAACCAATGACATTTAGGTATGGCATGAGTCAGTTACGGCATGGCGTAGGATGGCTACAAAAAGGGTTTAGCCTGGCTTGTACCAAACCCAACCTATTGCCCTCTCCCTACTTTTCTTCAGTGGCCTTATTTTTGGTCCAACAAGTTTTTACGCCACAGGAAAAAAAAAAAAAAAAGATTTAAGTAAATTTTTTGAAATCAAAAGTGAAAATTCATTGAGTGGGTTTGGAAACTAGATGGCTCTAGTAGTTTAAATCAAATTGAAGAGCCAAAAAAAAAAAAGCCCGAAATAAATTTACGCAAAACTACTAAAGCCAAGACAGTTTATATATTAAAATCAGGTATGAGCCCTAATTTTTGGGTTGATTGGAAATCGGGCCTGGGTCCGGGTTAATTATTGTGAGACCCACCAGGGAATGGCTCTTCACTAACATATTTACTTATTTAGACCCATGTAGGGTCAGGATCTCTCGAGTATCCCATGATTATTCTTCTCAGAAAGCCACCCTGCATGGCTCCCTTGAAATGGTCTGAGATGTATCTATCATATTTACTTAGAGCCGTTCATGGTCCGGGTCAGGTCCAAGAAATCGCCTGCTCCGCTCTGTTGCTGATATTCAGGTCCGGATCCAGCAAGAGGCCTGAAAGTAAGGTCTAGGCCCAGCCTCTTTCAATATATATATATATATATATATATATATATATATATATATAAACCTCAAAGTGGAATTAAGATTTTTTTTTTTATTTTTCACATATTTCTCTAAAAAATTAATGAGTTGTGAAGTACTTCAATGCACGAATGTGGTCAAGCTACATTGTTGCAAAGTTAAAGTGAAGGGCAATTTGGTTTGGGAAAATATGAAGTGCATAAAATGCTTTTGGGCATTAGCTATATTTGAGCGTAGAGATGTAAATGGGCCCCCGATTATCCGGAGGTTCCGACCCATTAAAAATCGGATTTGGGTCCTTATTTAGGCCTCAATAAGTAAATGAGCATAGGTCCGGTTCCACCTTGGTTCCAACCTATGGACCTGAAACCCGACATATTACCTCAATTTTTGAGAATTCCTCCTGAAAGCTAGTTTTTTTTTTCCCCCATATTATCCCCTACCTAGACCTAGACCCGGACCCATCCAATATATGGAATCGGTTCCGGTTCTAGAACCAAGAAACCGGTTCCAAAATGGTTCCAGTTCATGTTCCATCTTCTCATTAACGTTTTCAGTTTCGGGTCATGGACCCGGATTGGAACCGGCCTGTTTACATCCCTTATTATAACTGAAATATATACATTTTCTTAAATTTCTTACCTTTTGGAAAGTAAACCAAACCCAGAAATTTGGCTACCCAACTTGACCTTTCAGCGCTCAATCGGATTTGCACTTGGTTTTTGAATTCTCAAGTTGGGTTGGTTTTTGGCAGTTATTTAGGGGATTCATTCGGGTGAGAGTCTGCTTTGGGTTTACCTGTTAACAATTTAGGTTGGGCCTGGGTTTGAAAGCTCTGAATTGGACACTCACCTGATCTAATTAGTAATTCAGCCTTAAAAATTAAAAGCCAAACCTTAATCCAACTCACTTGTATAAACTTGGATTGAGACTCTATTTCTCAGGTCCATTGTGACCCACCCTAGACATTTGGGGCTGGCTCTGGAAACCATTGAATTGATGGGCACCATATGGGTATTCAATATCCTAGATTCAATTTTGAAGATCCTTGCCATTCAATATCAGAACTTCTCTCCTCAAGTTGATCCTTGAACCCATCAATTTTGATGCTTTGTGGATATGAGTTTTCACCTCAGGGCACATTGCTTACTATTCATAACCAGTCCAGCTCGTCTGAAGGTGAGGTCCACGAAGATGAGTACGTATTTATGGACGTAAAAGACTAGAAAGGTCTCTTCGTGGATGAGGGAATGTGGAAAAACCTAATTAGATTTTCCTAACGCTTTATTTAACAGCCCTAGAGTTTAAAAGATCTTTCAACTATAAAATTTTCTCGAGTTTATAATCAAAATAAGAGCAAGATGAGTGCGAATTTGTGGAGATAGAAGGATGGAAAGGTCTCTTCATGGATAAGGGAATGCGAAAAATCTCATTAGATTATCATAACTCTTGATTTAGCAGCCCTAACGTTTAAAAGATCTTTTAACTATTTTTTTTCTCAAGTTTATAATCAAAATAAGAACAAGATAAATATCAAATTGGGACTGATACCAAATTATGATAGTTGTGAGTGTGAAGGGGCAAGGGGGTTCACTCACTGGAGAAAGATGGGCTCAAGTCGATCCCATATAGCTGGACTGCTAGGATTTGTTAAATTCATGAAAAAAACTTAGAGTTATGATCAATCCACCATACAGTCGACTAGATAAATGTTCCCATGGGCCCCTAACTTCCTGAGGATGTCAATTTACCAAAAAAAAAAAAAAAAATCTTCCAGAAGATCTCAATGTTGTGAAACGTGAATCATAGGGTGAAGGACAACGCATGAGTTTCATACATTGAACCAAATGCTATTATCACAGCAACAGTGCCACTTGATTTATTGTGAATTGTGAATAGGACATTAACATGCATCTATAGTGCGTGGAAATCGTAGACAATATTTCCTGCACAAATAAATGAAGCATTGAAAATGAGACAAGGTCACACCACCATCTATACTAAAATTCATCCACATAATATATCTGGTCTGTGAACTGGTCGGATAGGGTTTGATGCCTTACCAAAAAAGTTCCCAATTAAGGGGGTTAGGTGTAGGGGTGTCAATGAGATGGGCCGGACCTGAGTTCTCCAATTCCGCATCGAATATTGGGCGGGCCTGCCGGGGGTTATCCAATCCTAATTCTAAATTGAACGGGCATACGTCTAATCCCGTCCTGTGCGGGCCCAGGCAGGGCTAGGGCTTAGCACGATCATGAATATAAGCTAAACATTTTCTAATTATTCTTATACTTCCACCAAACACTGGGTGTGAACCGGACTTTAAACCCTCCTCCTTTTTTCCGAGCTTGAGACCCGCAATGTAATGCAACAAGCAGCATGACATAGTTATTTATTGATTAGTAGTGGTAGAGTGGAAAATCCAGAAATCAACAAAAATTAACAGAAATCAGCTCACTATACTACGTGGGTAAGTAATGTCTAAAAGAACTCTGCGAAAACCATTTTTCTTTCAATATGTCTAAAAGATCATTTAGTGCGTTTTCATCATTGTCTGAATCATCATCACTAATTGGGTCCTGATTGAACCAATCCCAGACACAAACTAATGTTTCTATTGTATCTGCTTTCAAAGAAGTCCTATGTAGGTCAAGTACCCTCTCTCTAGTGCTAAATAGCGACTCTGAAGCAACTGTAGACACAAGAATGGCTAAAATATCTCGAGACATATGAGATAAAATAGGATACTTAGCTGAATTCAATTTCCACATTGCAATATATCTACTATGTCATCTTCTTCTGCGGGCTTGTCATCAAAATAATGATCTAATTTCATTTTTTCTTATACAACTGCCTATTGGTAATTTCTTTTCCATAGTCTTTCATGAATCTGTTCCTCAATTCCCCTCATATTTGATGCAAGGAGTTGCATAATATTATTATTACAATGATAAAACTATGATATCATTAAGTCATGGCCTTTGTATATATGTCAGTAATAAGTACTAAGAGTAGAGTTGAGGGAGACTTTTCGTTTGTTGCAAGAAGTTTTATATAACAAAATGAGAATTGGCAACCCAACCTTAATGTTTGTTGTTCACTTCATGAAAATTGAATTTAAGACTATATTAATCACAAGTCTGTTTATATTTTGAGGTTCATTAATGAATTCTTTTCTCCAATCAAATGCATCTCTATTTGTTCCATATAAAAAATGAGAATCCATGTCATGGACGGGACGGGTCGGGTTGGATGGGCTGGGCCTATTTTGCCCATTCCCAATCCCATTTCAGCCTAGCTTTAAAACCATTATTCGAGCTTAGCCCGCCGGCGTCAATTTTTTTAAAAAGCCCTATATTTTCCGGCTTGGGCCAGGTTGGGTATCCATTTTAACGGGCTCAATTGATAAGCCTAGTTAGGTGTGTGCAGGAAGGTTTGGATTGGTCCCCAACCCACTACATGGTACGCATTACTTTTTATGCGTGAAAATTGTTTATACTTCGAATCAATTAATAGGAAATAAACGTATACTTGGGTTTTTCCTAACATTAGTTACTATTGGATCTTATCACAATAAATTTACTTGATGTACCATAATTACACTTTGAAGCCAAAAACGGTTGGCTAGGTCATTTGATCGGCCTTATACTTTGTGTACCCATGGTCTATGTCAAATTTTCTCATTGTCTTGCCTCATGCTTGTTATGTATTTAATTAGCTGGGTGCATCGAAAGGGTGTTTCTATCCAAGTGACCGTGCCTGGGTGTAGCATAGTGTTGCTCCAAATTGAATGGGAACCCGCTCAGGTGGTTTTTTCCTGTTTCAACCTTTTGCCCATGACCAATTATTCATTTCTTAAAATTTTTATGCATTTAGCAAAAATACTAGAGGATTTTACGGAAAAATTCCCTGTAGGGGGCTGTTGCATGAAAAAGTAGTTCAGGCAGAACAAATGGGGTCCGTTAGACCCCGTTGCGTTTTTTTTTTTTTTTTTAAACCTGAGATGGCTCGCTATAACTTTCATAAAGTCCTAGAATCCCCTTTTTCCTCCCATTTTTCCTTTTCTCCTTCCTTCTCTTCCCCAGAGCATTGATGTTGCTACCCCTTGTGCTCTTCCTTCCCTATTTTCGATCAACCTTGTTCCGATATCCACATCCACTCAAAGTTTTGCCACGTTGAAATCCTTTATTTAAAACTCATTATTCCAAATATCACATTGTTTTTCTGTGTTTCTCAAACAATGAGACTGCCATTGATTTCTTTGTTTGCATGCATATGTTTGGAAGCAAACACTGCCATTGTTATCTCATTTTGTATACAGTGGAAGCTATTTATGTTTTGATTATTGCTGCTATGTATAGAGCATGGGACTTGTGAAGCTCTGTTTGAGTGTTTTTATGGGTTGATATCTAGAAAAGAGATTTAAGAATGCAGTGATCTTCTGCTTGGCTATTTTTCATTTTTCTTCATTTTTAGTGTTCAAGTGCTCTTTTGATAGGATAAATGATGGATCTTTGGCGTTCTACTTATCATATTGATAAGGAATTGCCATGTTTTTTCATTATGTAATGGATCTTGTAACTATTATACATTTTGATTAGATAGAAGTGGGTTTTGAACTCAATTTGGTTTAATCTTGATGAGATAGAAGTGATTTCTGAAGTTGATTAGATAGAAGTTAATGTATGATCATGTCTATGAGGATATGAAACTTCATGCCAATGAATTTAAGGCTTCCTTATTTATAGTTTTCCCACTGATTAGCAATTATCTCTCCCATTGTTCTGTATGGTTTCTGTTATGGATTTATTCCACTGATTAGTGTTGGTAAATTATGTTGTTACTATTTATAGATTTACTTCTATGTCCTTGTTGCTACATGTTCTAAAATTGAATATGGTCAAAGGACACAAGATGGACTCGTTTGGAAATTTGTTATATGAGCAAGACTCACACATTTGTTAAACCCAATAATGGATAGGGTGAACTAGGCTTATACAGATGCATAAGTACGAACCCAGATAAGAACATATGGATTCTCACCGATATACAAAAGGACATTGTGAGGGGGGTTGGTCTATCTCACCTCTCAAAGATAGATTATATAAGAATAGACAGTGCTCTCTCATTAGTGGGCTGGTTGAGCAATAGAGGCCAGAAATTAATACATTCCACTTACCTACGGGCAAAGCAATGATAACTTTGAAAGATGTTGTATACATTTACGGGCTCCCGATTGACGGTCCACCCATAACGAGAAGGACATTCCCTCACGTACTTGTCTCGAAAGTGTGCATGAAGCTATTTGGTATGGCTCCACGCCCTGGCAAAGACTCCATTGGTATTACAATTAAATTCAAGTGGCTGGAAGATAATTTCAAGCCCTCTAAGAAGAAGAACAAGATATACAAGACAAGAGCATACTTATTCTTTATGGTTTTTGGACAAGCCCGAGAGCCAGCTTGGCAACTAGAGCTTTTCAGGGAATTTAAGCCCTACACATGGGGTCCAACATGTCTTACAACTCTGTACAAAATGCTTACAAAGGCTACAAAGTTATTTAAAGGTGAAGATGAGGAGGAAAAGAAGGGGGGGGGGGGGGGGGGGGGGGGGGGGGGGGGGTGGGAAGCATTACTGTCTTGAAGACTTTAACAGGCCCCCTTTAGTTGTTACAAGTGATGAAAATGTTATGAGATATGGATCTTAGCTGGATGCCCACTTAAGATGAGTTGGGGTTAGAATTAGGATTCCTCTCTTATGAGGTTACTTTGCCTATAAATAGGCTTCTCCCCTTGTATTTGTACACACATAATGAGATAATAGAAAACTCTCTCTCTTCCCCCTCTAATCTTCTTTCTCTAAGTTTTCTCCTTTTCTAATACGTTATTAGCACGAAGCTCTAAGAGAATGAAGAAAACCTAGTCTTCTTACCCAAAGAGAAGAGAAATCCTTCCCGCATGGATTTTTATGGCGAAATCCTTCCCAGCACGTATTTCCATCAAGGATTCCCTGCGCAGATTCCTTCCCAACATGGATTTCCATCGTAGATTCCTTCCCAACACAGATTTCCATTGCGGATTCCCTGCGTGGATTCCTTCCCTAACGAGGATTTCCATCGCGGAACCCTTCCCAGCGCGGATTTAAAAAAAGGGTAATATTTTTCTTCATATACGGTAAGTAGTATCTGAGCCATCCTCAAAATCAATTTATTAGAATACATGCAACTAGTTTATAATGTTTGTTTACAGTAATCATGGTACTTGTGTACTGTTCATTATCTCGTTTGCTTTATTTTTTGGATACTATTTATGTGAATAGATAACAATATAGAACTAAAAGTTTTAAATTTGAACCCGAAGTTCATCGATCTATGGACCAGCAGTCCTAGAAGTTGGAATATTGATATGAACTAGTAGATTCATGTCCATAAATCAAAACCATAAGTTTCTTGTTAATTTTACTTTGAACGTTCAGCATTAAATATTATGTGCTAGTGATTTTGGTTTCTTATCCTTATAGATGTAGGCCTACTCTAGAACGTCGATTGAGAGATGTTTGGCACCTGATCCTAGCTGGAAGAAGGATCTACAATTCCCACTATTTAATGCGTGGGAATTAAGACCGCTAGATAGAAAACAAGTGACAAACATGAAAGAAATATGGTGGCATATCAACAACATACTTGAAGATGGGGAAATAACATGGCTAAGTTTCCTTAATATTGTCTTCATGCATTTAGTTGGAAATTGATTAATGTGGTCAAATGTTGTAGTTTAATTGGCAGCTATATGCGCAAATGCCGAAGAAGTTGTTCCAAACAATTCCCAAAACACGATAAGGAATTTTTCAATTAGACAACCATCCTCCTTCATTATTGGGTTGTTGAAAGGCATAATCCTGAATGTGTAACAAAGCAATTCGGTCTTAAACAAAGTCCCCCACCCCCCGCCTTTGTATTTGTCCTTTACGAGGGTGGAGCATGTGGAGAGAATGACTATGCAATATATTCATTACGAAGATGAAGTCATTGACCTATGGGAAACAAGGAGGAAGAATGTCCTAAGCGGGCAGAAAGAATGCCAACTTGTTGAAGTTTGACTTAATTTGTTCCGCAAGATGGCGACAATAGTAGCAATGAGTTGAACACGGAATAATGTTTGCTAGCGTAAGAACGAGGCCCTTTTGTCGATAAGAAACGATGGTCAAATTTGTTGGCTCTCCAAGGGCTAGCGACAGATTTGCGAGGAACCACTCCCAATGTCACGTCGTTTTGTTCCTGTGAAGGCAAATACTGATGGAAAAAGTTTTTGATTAATTTGCATCCAGTGTTATAGCTACCAATAGAACACTTGGGTACTTACCACGAAGATGTGTTCCATCAACCGCAATCATTGGCCTAAGGGGTCATTTGCCTTTTACGCATGAGATGCGTAACTGCAGTTTACATATGTAAATGTCACAAATGTAAGCTTTACGCATGCATTTCAGTTTACAACGTTTGTATACCGACAAGGGCAAACCCAGGAACTTCAACTTGGGGGGACTCCATGTAAAAGAAATATTTAAAAGAAAAATCTATTAATTTTTAGAATTTGCACAGGTAGTTTAAAAATTTTAAACTTTTCATATATATGGGAGGGGGCTTTAGCCCCTTCGTAGTTGTACCTGGGTCTGCCCCTGTTTATGATGTCATTTTCACGTCATCTACGCATGCGATTCATTTTACCACGTTTGTTTGAACTACATGTAAAAATGTAATAAAATTATTTATTATATATATGCTTTTATCTTGATATGGTCCATGTTAACAAATATACCCATTTTATAATAAATTATTTTATGTATTCAAATTCCTTGGAAAAAAAATGCCCATTTTTCATCAATGAATTCTTTTTATACTAATTTTATTTAAACAAACAGGTCATTTTCCAATGAAGGAGAACACATTCCTATCCATGAATTAAACCTTTTTCAATGGATAAACAAATAAAGTCATTCCATAAATTCAATGTATTTGTATTCCATGCAAACAAACAAGCGTATTCAATGAAGTTCAATGTATATCAATTCCATACAGACAACTCACATTTCATGAATCTTAAAGTATTTCAACTCCATGAATTGGACAATGTAATTCAATTCCATAAAAAAGAACAAACCCGTTTCATGAGATGGAATATGTTTCTCATACAAACAAACAAGTCCATTCCATGCACTTCAATGTATACAAACAAACATACCCATTGTCCTACAATTAAAAAAATGTGCCCATCGGCACAAAATATACAATTAAAATATTCTAATGCATTTTAACTCTATACAAAATAAAGTAACTTTTCAATAATTTCTATGCTTTTTAAATCCATGCAAACAACAAAGCTCAAAACATAAGTTTCTTGACATTTTGTTCTTCTTTGTATCCATCATAATGGCACTGCTCGATAATTGATCGGCAAAATTACAATAAGAAACTAACATAGCACAATAATCCACACTATATATCAATATAATTAATCTACACAATTCATGGATCACAATAAGAAAAATGACAAAATCAGTACATTATAACATTCATAATGAATGTAGCCACATAGATAACATAGATTCAGTTCTAAACATATAACATTATTCTAAAAAGATAACATGACAGAAAAGCAGACTCAATCCTATCTTATAAAAATATTTTTTTAAAAACCGAGCCACTCAACTCTGCCATGAGCCATGCATGGCGTCAATCCGTTGTTAAAAATGCAAAGAATTGACTTGCTACTTGTGGATCTTTTAATAGCCTGATAACCTTTACTTCTAAACTAAGGTCTAAATCCAACTCGCCAATAGCAGTAATGATATCAACTTGGCTTGGCCCTAATTAGGCCATCTTGTCAGCAAGGTAGATCAAAGTAGTGTTTATGTCCTTAATTGCATGTGCAAGTTCAAAATCGCTTTTAACTTCATCCTACACGTTGCGTCGAGAACTAACAATTGAGCGTTTTTTGACGTGTGGCGCTTCTTAGACACCCTCATCCCTCTTATTAGATCACCTTACCATAGACACATAAAACACTAAACGGAGGAGAAGGACTCGCGGTCTCGAACGGCGATCCAACTGGCTCTCGTTTCGCTATCTGAAACCCAAGTAAGGGAAGATGATTTCAAGGCTGGTTCGATGGTGGAATGAAGATAGCAACGGCGGTGGCGCGACGGCGTAGAAATTCAAGTGGTGGTGTGCCTTAGGGTAGGCCTTGGATGAAATATTGATGAAAGGATGAGAGATGGAGAAAAATTAATGGAAAAAGGGGAAAAATAATGTTGCTGGTCGTCCAAGTGAATAAGGGGGAGATGGGAATGCATGTCCAGCCCTTTTTTGCTCTTTTTATGTTTTTTTGATGACTTGGTTTGCAAGGTTTTGATTTGGGTAAGGATTAGTATTGTGGGGTCCAAGTTGGATTAGGATTAAGAGGGTTTTGAGAGAGTTTCTATGGGTTTTCCATCTTGTTATCTTCTTGGATTTCTTGGCACATAATCCTATTAAAACTAGGATTCTTTGTCTCATGCAACTTCCTCTCTTGGGCCCACTTTGGATTTAATTCAAATTTTGAAACAATATGGCCAGCCCCCTTTTGGGACGTGTTTTATCTCTTTTGGAGGTGTTGGACATGCAACTCCATCTTTGGAAGAATCTTGGGTTGTAAACTTTCAAAATTTGAGACCTATCTTCCTAGATTCTCTCATGAAATCTCTTTGTGCACCCTTCCTTAAAATATTCAAACTCCTTTGGCAGCTATCCATTCCTCCACTTGGCCCCACTTCTCTTCCAAATAAATTTCAAATATGAAAATCAGATTTGATGTGCAATTTTTGAATGCATGTGGACCCCACTTGGGGTGTGTGATTCTTGAAACAAAATGCTTGGATGCCCTCTCCTTGGCTTGATTTTCTTTTGCAAATTTTTTTCTTCTGTGTTTGGCTTGAATTGAATCTTAGTCATCCATCATGACATGTAAGAAATATTTGTTGGAGAGTAGAGAGGGACACCTCACATCACATGGCCCGCAAATTTGGAACTTATCTTCAAGAGATTACATGTGATTTTTCTTTCTTGCATATGAGAGCGGACCCTCCCATGGCCGCCCCTACCTTAGAATCCATGCCCAAGGAAGGTGGGTCCCATGGTGCATTTGATTCATCAATTTTTTTCCGCATGCCCCAATTTCTGAAATTCCCTACAAAAATAAAAGCAAAGATCAGAGAATAATCTAATTATATAGGTAAGGAATGATGCAAGATGCGGGCCAATTCACACTAAATAGATGCATAAAATGTCACAATTTTATCAAATCTTCAATTAAATGAATGGTGCAAAGAAAGTACATCATTTTATTTGTGAATAAAAAGTTATGAGAAATTTATGACTTTCAATGCCAAAAATAGAGAAATTCATGATTTTATGTGAAAATGCAATTTTTGGATGAATTTTGACTCGAATTCAGACTTTGATGCTCACAAACATAGAATCATGATTTTTTTTACTAAAATGGTCCATGATTTGATGATTAAGTCCTTAATTACTCTAAGATGATGAAGAAATTATGCATTTTTAAGGACTTATCAGCCGGGGGGGACTTCCATCGGATGTAGTGATCGACGTTGGTTAGTCAACGTCACATCTCTTCCATCAGCGATTGAATTCCCATATATATATGATAGCAAACTTTTCATAGTTGATCACACTTCTTCCTCGGTAGTAATCATAATCAAGATGTGCCTGGATTGGACAAATGTTTTCAAAATACATTAACAATTATTGAATTAACAATGTTTAATATAATATCAATATATATATATATATGTTAATAACTACTGACCGTGATATAATTATCCCACACTTGGTCATCTGTAGTAACCCTTTTTGTAATGTCATCCCAACTGAAACCACTTAATCCCATGAGAGTCTTGATGTGATTGTAATGATTCTTCAATGTTCATTGGTGATTTCTAATTTTAACTTTATCATATTCTTTTTCAAACTTTTCTTTCCTCTTTCGTTCAATCTCCCTCCACCCTTCTGTAGTCCATCAACTTCCATCCTTTCGCCTAAAACTAATTTGTTCTATCAATATATCAGCTAAGTGTTCATCTGCAGACTCTGTCAGTGTGGTATTCTTTTTTTCTTCTTTACCACGCTTTCGTCCAGAAGACGAATCAACATTAATGAATTCAACATCTTCGACACATATTTCATTATCCATTTCTGTATAGCGTAAAAAAGTTATTAAAAAGGTTGATAAGAACCGAAATCCATAATATCAACAATAGATGATTAGAAACTTTTACTATAAAAAAACTAGCCAATGGTTCTGAAAATATATATGTTATTGCATCCAAATATCTAATGATGCAGTATCGTAGAAATAAAACAAGCATCCTAAACCAAGGGGGTTACTTTGTTCACTTATTTGTGTAGCAAGTGTGGAGTTACTTCTCCCCCAAATACCCAACCTAGCCCATAATCATTAGCCTAAAAGGGCAAATACAACGATAAAAAACTTTTCTTTCAATCTATCCACCTATTCCAATTCAATATGGCAAGGATTCAAAAAACAACATTAAAGAGGTATATATGGTCCCTTCTTGACTTCATTTTTCCTTTCCCAGTCGGTGCATGTTAGTTAAGTGCACAACAAATTGCATTGTATTGCTTACTCATTTCATGTATGTTTACTAAAATAAAAATCTAAGTCCTGTCTGTTTTATTTGCATTGAATGGGAAAACAGTTGGTTCGATGCATATTTACATTAAATAATCCAAACTAAGGGTTAATGTGTTTGGGAAACCTGAGGTGCCTATAAAATGAGAGCTGTTTTATCCTAGGCATTAACTAAATGCAGGTACTCAAGTAATTCAATTTACTGGTAAACTAC
Organism: Umbellularia californica; assembly: GCA_028538565.1. Lineage (NCBI taxonomy): Eukaryota > Viridiplantae > Streptophyta > Magnoliopsida > Laurales > Lauraceae > Umbellularia > Umbellularia californica. The sequence continues at coordinate 37,124,725 of JAPQWN010000010.1, read as the reverse complement.
GTGCAGGACAACAATTTTCTGATGATCCAAACATGGCTTAGGACTTTTGCTTACTTCCCAAATACAATACACCAATACACAATGAAAAAAAAAAATAAATAGAATGAACAATAAATAAAGATAAAAAAAAAGTTTAAGTAAGTTAATATGAACATTAATCATACCATATGAATCAAATGCTTCACCTTACATAAAGAATTCATATAGAAGAACATGATCATGGTAAGTTGTTTGGCCATATCTATTATAAATAATCCGTTAATGATTATATAAGTGTTATAGATTTGACAAAAGAAACTAAATGATGATATTCTGACAAGCAGGTTAAGACTAGTAGCATGCTGACACCAACCTTTTAATATTCATCCACACAATCAGACATTGCCGTTGAATTCTACATTTACTAGCACAAATATTAGCTGCCACATGGATTGTGTACCAAGTGCAAACCACCAATGAAACCAAAGTGTTTTGGGGCCAAGCATTTCATCTTACAGTTCCGGTGTATATTTCAGTGATCCACATAATTCACCTAATTAGAAATAACTATGGAAAGGTGTCACGACCCGGCCCGAGATCGGACTAATCGGGGCCTAACCCGGATCGCGATGTCATCATACTTACTCCCGTAAATCTCGAATTAACCGAAGTTAAGACGAAGACTCACCAGGGATCTAACATACATACCTGTCAAATGTACATTTTTGCGGAAACATATACGTACATTGACAATAATTGACTTTACATTACAAGTAAAGTTCCCATATACAAAATATAATCCAATGAAGTCCACCACTGCATATTCACAATACAATGCAGGAGACATCTAATTACATTTCAAAATGATATACAAAAGTATCTATCAATGAATTCCCAAAATAATCTCAAAACATTAAAATCAACGCCCTCCGAGCTACGCCCACTCGGCTAAACCTCCTGGAGGTATCGGATGGGCCTCCTCCGCACTCGGCGCGGCCTCTGCAAGACCGGGAGGGGCAACTGGGCCTGTAATGCCATCAATAACACTATGAATACGACGGTTCAACAATGTATAAACACATTTATGATAACACATGCTAAACTGGTCCTTTATCAATATAACAACTCTAGACAATTACATCTAGGTTAATCCAATATCATGTACAGTGTAGCCCATTGATACTCAATGGCTCAATTTACAAATACAATAGTATTACTATTATTCCGTTCATTTCATTTATTTCGTGTCATTTCGTTTCATTTCGTGTCTTCCAACGGAAGAAACTTAAGCGCGAGGCGGAAGGGCAAACCGTTAATGGCCTGGCTTTATTTCACTTTCATTTAATCAATTTAATGAAGCACAAGGCGGAAGGGCGAACCATTCATGGCCGAGGCTTCCATATTATTTCAGTTTTCCTTACATGGCTTATCAATTCATTGACTTTTCAGTCTATATGTGGGATCTACCAGTGTCTTGATCAGAGATCACTGGCATCACCACGGAGCTCCGGAACACCTCAATCATCTGCTGCAGCAGGATTAATCATTATTCATTGCATTCATTCATTGTTCAGTGGTTCAGTGTATTCATTCATTGTTCGGTGGTTCAGTGTATTCATTCATTGTTCGGTGGTTCAGTGTATTCAATCATTATAGACTCAAGGGAATTAAATGAATCATTAATCGTTCACGGTCCTACTTGTCTCTATCCCAAATTTAGACAATTTCTAGGTGTAATTATTAGTAACTAAATGCACGTGTTATTTTCGATGGACATCACATTTTCATTTAATATGTGCATTTAGCCCCCAAAAATTTTCCACCCACAATATCAAAATCCACTGGACTCAAACTTCATGTTTGGGCCAGTATCAGGTTCGCTCGAGCGGATCCAAGTTCGCTCGAGCGGACCCAAACAGAACATTCATCGCACGAGCGCACCTAAAGTTCGCTCGTGCGGACACTTTTTCACGTCAGACAGTAACTGGTTCGCTCGAGCGAACTGTCAAGTTCGCTCGAGCGAACTGTCCAGAACTCCATTTCTGGAACTCCGAACTTCACTCCTTCATTCATTCCTTTCAACCACCCTTTGCATACACATTTAAGGATCTTCAATCCTCCCCTCATTCATCATTTAATACACATTTAGCACTTCTATTCCATCATTAACACATCATAAAACCATACAAATCACATTCAACCTAATCTCCATTTCATAAGAAAGAAAAGGGGTTTTGAGAACCCATCTCTAATAACTCAAGGAAACTTATAGATTAGCATTTGAATCATAAATGAACATTTATACTTGCCTCTTAAAGCCTATTAGCAAGAAATCCCTTGATAGCTTGACTTTAAGATGAGAAATCCCCAAATCCAAACCCTATTTCCATAAAAATATGAAAGACACAACCCTATAAGTTATTTGTTCTAAACACTACTCCAAAATACTCAATAGGCTTGGAGAATCCTAAGACAAGGTTATCTACTTACTTGTAGATCCAAGTTCAAGAGGTCTTGAGCTCTTGCTCAAGCTTCAACACTCCAAAATGGAAGACAAGCCAAGGAGGGTGATGAAGAAGGTAATGTTTCTTCAAAACTTGCTTGAGACACTCCAATCTCTCACTCTCTCTTGATGAAGAAGGATGGGAGAAGGGAGAAAACCAAGGGTGTCTAGGGTTTCCTCTTCAATGCAATGGAAAATGGAAGAGAATGAACTCAAAAGAGTTCATCTTATCTCTTATAAGACCTTTTTGCAACTAAACCCTCTCTTTCTTTCTTATTTTCAATTCAAGTCAAATGGAGGCTCACTTGAGTCAATACTCGTCGGATGACTTCGAGCCTATTATGAAAGTTAACGTACTCGTCGAGATACACGTGTGGGTATCAAGAGTTTCCGTATTCGACAAAATACGTATAAATCCGTATTTACGGGAAAAGGCCTTGTTCTCTTAGTTTGAGTCTAAAATCTCATTAAATCCATTCAATCCCCTTCATTATCATTTCATTAAGCTTAATTCAATCATTTGAGACTAATCTCATCGAGCTTAGTCATTAGCCATCATTAGCCTCATTAAACGTGATTAATTAGTATTAACTTCAATTAATTAGAGTTAATCTTGATTAACTCGGGGTGGGGTCTTACAAAAGGAAAAACTCTCATATTGGAGAATCATAGCCATCTGATATCATTTGCAGACATATGATAGGAAGGAAAACATTCACAGCAGTACATGCCCAGCCAGGATAAAAAGTTGATTGATTGGAAAAAACCAGCACATGTATATATATGGAATATTTGACCTTTAGGTTGTGCATTATAGAATTCTGCATCCACTAAAACCTGAATTCTTAGGTTATGAAGATGCCATGCAATGCAAATGCCTATGCGAGTGACGTTGCAATATGGGAACCAAATCCTGATTGAATGGTTTCTACAAGTAAAAACTATATAGCAAGAAAAAAAAACTTGAATTCCTTTAGGGCCCGTTTGGATATATGGTGAATTGAAGTATGGTGAGGTGAAGCATCAAATCAAGAGAATAAAATATAATATGTTATGATGGTGTTTTGTTTTTAATTGTTTGGTATGGAATCTTTTTGACTTTTTGTATAGAAAAGTGGAGCTTTTTTGTCTTTTAGTGGAAAAAAGAGGTTGCTTTTTTTACTTTTTTTTAATAAGATGGAGGGAATTTTGAAATTGTATACTTTTGATATAACTCATTATCTTTTCTTGTCTGGATAATGGAGGCTTTACCTCACCTTACCTCACTTCACCACACATCCAAACACGCCCTTAGGCTTTTATGAGAAGAAAAGGAGGAATCATCACGTTGAGGATAATATAGATCCATAACTTATACACGTCCAGATTTGGAGAGGGCCAGATTTAAGTAATTTAACCCTAACTCATAGTTCTCAACTCAAATGATTTAGAAATCTGAATTTTTATCTAATTAGGCCTGCCATCACACCCCCACTCATTTGATTTATACGTAAACTGAAAGTTACAGTGACCACTGTATACTTCGAGATTGAAGTAAAGATGTGGTTAGAAGAAGACTGTGGCTCACTCTTTTTCTCATCGGTATCCTCGTCCCAAAAAACATTAAAAGCCTTATACCTTTGCTCTTTTCTTTTCTGTTGGCACACTTTACAGCAGTGTGTGACCATAACATTGGCACTCAAAGCACGCAAGTCTTATGGGGTTGGTGTGTGTGAAAGACTAGATTTATTAAAGGTGGACTCTAAGCATGAAACTCAAAAGTGTTGTTCCAAAAGTAGATTATGTGTAGAATTACACAAACACACTTATGAGGGTTGCTGCAAATTATTTGAGCATTTTTAAGAATAAAATCCCTTTCGGAAGAGCCTACTTAGATGCATAGCAATCAAGCGACATTAGCTAATAAAATGATCCTAGCCAATATTATTAAGTCCTCAAAGTTTAATGGCTATACTCCATACAAATTCATTGCGTTACAATCCAATAGTAATTAATTCTTGAGACAGTACGAAAAGTTTTGGCGACTATCAATTGAAAGGGCGGTATGGCTCAAAAAGGAGTGTCAAAAAAGTAGGTCATGTGGGGTGTGCGCGCACACACCCCCTTGCCTTAAAAGGTGGTGTAGGCGTAACAATGTTAGTACGACTGGGCCCACTTACACACCCCCTTGCCTTAAAAGGTGGTGTAGGCGTAACAATGTTAGTACGACTGGGCCCACTTACACACCCCCTTGCCTTAAAAGGTGGTGTAGGCGTAACAATGTTAGTACGACTGGGCCCACTTATCATCAATCAACTCTTTTCACACCCACTACTTTGGTGAATTGACACTCATCTTAATTTGACATTATATTGAATATATTCATAAGAAAAAGTTACCTTAAGTGATGGCAATTTTTTATTTGATAACCCATGTGACGTGATTGGAAGTCAAACATGTAAGGAGACACAACTCACGCATGAGAGATAACAACAACTCACATTTAAAAGGAGGTGCCGAGCCTCCCAATGCGAATAGAACCTCCCAATGAGAACTGGCACTCCTTACCAATGGGGTAGGGAGCCGTTCTCAATGTCAATGATGTTGATGATTTGATACATACATATTTCCGCATTCCAAACCTATGCTCGAAGCGACCCAAATTTCAAACGGGCCTTAACCCAGCCTGAGGCCTAAGCCAAATATGAGTTTTGTCCGGCCGCACCATTTTCTGTTTTTGGTCCAATCCAAGTTACACTCCTGAATCCTGATACCAAAACAAATAAATAAAATTAAATCAAAATATATAAAATAAGACCGTTTGGTTTAAATTGTAATAATATTAATATACCACGGTTGGCCACGCGCGCTTTTTTCGTGTGCAAAACGCTAGCCTCCAATTTCGAAATATAACACGAAATTGAAGCTCTCCATTACACCTTAATTCCTCTCTCTCTCTCTCTCTCTCTCTTTGCAAGAAGTACTGAAAACCGATCAGTCATTTTCTGCTTGGAGAGGTAAACTGTCTGCCCAAATCAATCTTCTCTGCCCATTGTCTGTGAAAATCTCTCTCTTAGAAGGTGCATTTCTCAGTTCTGATAGAATCTGTTTAGTTTGATCTGAAAATTTCTCGTTTTAATATGCATCAGTTGTTCTTGTTGACTGTTTATGAATTGAATAGCATGCGACCAGTCCTACATGTTTGAAAATCAATTATTTTGATCTTCTTACTCTTCGGTTTTGAGACACTGTGTATGAGCTGATGAACTGCGAAATATACATGTGATTGGAGAATGGAGATACTAGTTACTGTTGTTAGTGATTAATTGTGTGGGGCCCACTTGGGCAATTACAGTCCATCATTGTTGGATCGTGTGTTCCTCCCAGATTCAAATAATCATAGCCATCTGATCTTCTGTGCCTTTAAAAAATATGGTTGGGAAGTTTCTGTCCAACCCCTATTCTTTTTGCGCCCCTTTAAAATCGGTGAATCCACCTGATTTGTGGGATCCACTTGGGGATTGATGTGATTGGAATGATCATAGACATCTGATTTTAAGCCTTCGAAACAGATGGTTGAAAAGAGCATCTCCAACCCTAATCTTATGCAGCCCACATTTCATAGATAATGCCATTAAGATGTTCTACCACATCACCAAAATGTGATTCATCTTGATATGTGGGACCCACCTGGCCACCGCCATTAAAAAATCATCAATGGTCTGCATCCCATGATACTTATTGTTTAGTCTACAATGATTCATCTGAATATCTGATGATCCCTGAGTGATATTGATAGGATGATCGTAGCTACTAATTGAAGAACTTCAGTCCACTGAATGCTGATCGTTGATTTCTCCCTAACCATCCATGTTTAAGCGTCAAAGATTCTCCATTCCTATTGCCTATGAGCGGCCAACTGGTGAATTTTTTGTGTGCGGCCATCTGTGTTGGGGTCAGATGGATAACTGAATCTCTTATGCAACGATGGATATATCTTGGATATACCACATCTTCCATCTAACAATGAATCCTTTTAAAGAGCTACCCTTCTCTATTCAAAATCTATCATGTGCTTTATGGTGATTTTGTGAATTTTTAACAATTTATTGTCATTGATGACAACCCTTTATTCACAGTTTTTAACAATTTCTAGTTTCTTACCCAAAAATAAAAAGTTGTCTAGTTGTATTTAAGAAAATGAAGCAAATCATGCATTGTATTTAGACATATGGGATGCTTGAGATTATCATCATTATCATCATAGCACAATCCCAACTATGTTGGAGCCAGCTACATGAATTATGTTCCTTGCTCCACCTTGGTCTTTCGTAGGCCAAAAACTTGGATTGGTTGCCGTTCTTCAGATCAAACTTTACTACTTCCATCTATGTCCTCTTAGTCCTACCCCTTTTTCTTAATGGGCCATCAACTTGTATAGAAAGTTCCTTACTGGCCAGAAAAATTGTTCCTCACCGATGCCATTGTTGACCTACATCGGACATTGACCATGATATCTTGTTTCAGAATCATGTTGCAAACTATAACCATAACTATAGGCATATTCATAGGATCAGAGCTATTCTGCTATGCTCTGTTACCAGTATATTCTAATATTATTCTTCAAGCTGAACAGTGGCATGCACTGATATCTGCTTTCAAAATCATGTTGCAAACCGTGACATAATTACAGAAAGATAGTTATAGGATTCAATATATTCCATTATGATTTTTCAAGTTGAACAATGGTATAGTGAAGATTGTCATAGAGAGCAACGAGTCTGGATAGACACCAATAAAGATTGCAAGACTGTACATGAACCTTGAAAACCAATGGTGCACCAGAATACTTGGAATGCTAATGGGTTAGATAGGGTAGTTGTGTTTGCTTTTTCAGTGGAGTCACCATAACAAGAATGCATGGAATATATGGGAGGAGATGCATCTCAGCTGATGATGACAGTAAACAGTCCCCAAAAACTTGAAAATTGCCCCCATATTTTTAAAATATCATACAGTTCCACACAATTTTGAAAAATACAAACCAAAGACTAATTGCACTGGGAATCAGATTTGAATGCATACATTAATGTGTCTTTCGGCTTAACCCCCGCTTAGTCTTAGTACACCAAAGCTTATAGAGGCACTCAATGAACATAGTCTTGAACTAAGGGCTCTATTTATCAAGCTAATTATATTGAACACAAGCATTTCCTGAAGGCCATGGGCATTGTTATTTGGTTTAGTAAGTGTTGTAGAGGACTAGCCCCAGAGTCCCATAGCAAGTGGCCTCACTTTCATACTTTCATACTTATGTAGGTGAGTCTATATGAAGTGCATCTGTATGACTTGCATTCCTGTATTTATAGAGACATAGACCCTTTAAAAGTAATAACCCAACCTCCTTTTCATATAGATATACGCTAATAATTCTTTGATGGCATATTTTCTTTCTTCGAGCAGCCTAATTCTCAGGGAATCCTCTTTACATTTTTCTAGGGATGAAATTTTGGTTTAAAACATCACTTTTGATGGGAAAACTGGTAGAGATACTCTCAATCTAGGCCTTGAAGAAGTACCCCAGTACTTAGATTCTTGATGTAAAAAGACCCCAGTCATGAAATTTGAAGAAAACAATTATTATATTTGGTAACTCAGAGAACAGGTCCTTTGTAGGAGATGGAACCTGCAGAACTTGATTCAAACAAATTTCAAATTTGGTATGCGAAAAAGGATTTTACTAACATTCTGGATTGGTGAGGCAGCTCCTTTACCTACTAGTGCTTCATCATCACCATGATAAGCAGAGGCTTGGGAGAAAGATGAAATGTCATGATTTATACAATTATGGGTCTTGAATCAGGATAATATGCTGAGTCATGAGGGTTCCCATCTACAAAGCAACAGAAGATTGCTGTGGGCTGTTACTAAGGGTTGGTCTAAATGTCCTGGACAATGAGATGCTTCATGCATGATTGACACACCAGGTTTCTTTGGGAAGAATGTCTAAGAATTGCAGCATTGTGTTTTCTAACCATGCTTGTCTCACTGAGAATGAAAATTGTTACTTCTAGCATTTGACATGAAAAGCTGTTTTTTCCAAGTCACCTTCACTTCCCTAGTTGTTATAGGATGGTTAGGATCAACATCCTTGAGTTGGTTGATTAGTCTAGGAGGTTTTGATTTGATTAGAGGATACTGAATGGTAATAGGGTAATCAACAAAGAACTATTGTGTGAGCAGAAGACTATATGGTTCATCAAAGGTTAATCATGAAGTACTAGTGATAATAGATGTCTTCAAAGATTTCATAATCACGTCTGACCTTACTTTGCATATAGAGATCTGTTCATCTCTATACCATGAGAAAATGATGTGAATTTCAGTTTCTACCTTTTTTTTTGCTGGGTTGACCTACTGGCCAGGAGTAATATTTCCAACTTGAATGCGTGTGATTAGGTGATACAAAGGTGCCAACACCACTTAACCATGAGTGTGTTGGCAAATTTTAGTTTGTACTTCTGTATCATAAAAGACGTGTTTTTACAGTACTGTGGCTGGTATGGCTTGGATATATGAGCTATATAAGTTAAGTCTGCATTTTCAACTGTAAACACAGCACTAACATAATCATAGGAACATAAAATCTTCACTATGCTCTGTTATTTACTTATTGGTGTGTTCTGTTAGTATATTTTACTAATTGAAAATTTTTGAGTACGTTGTAGTTAATAAAGTCTCAATGCCTCACCTTGGCCTGTCCAAGTCGACTCAACTTGAAGGGTACAGAGACAAATGAGACTGACTGAATCTGCCAAAACTTAGGCAATCTTTGTGAAGTTACTTAGTTCCGTCCTTCTGAGCCACTTGAAGAAGCGAAGTTTTAGAATTAATGTTACATTTTTGGATGCACTGTAAGATAATTGTTCTCTTGCATTATATATATAATAATGTTACTGAAATTATATAATATTTTATTTGGCATCACTATAATTAATGGTTTGTTTGAAGTATTTTCTTATAGCAGTATAGTTGGGGTCAAAAGACTCAGGACAAAAATAGGTAAAATACTGCTAGATTTGGTATCTGCAGAATATTTTAGTTCTAATTTGGGATTTATTTATTTTTATTCTTCGGGATTTTAGTTTTGTTTACAGGTTTTTCTATGCTCATGTTGCTGATCGAAATGTCCTTATGGGTAATAAGTGCCTTTCTTTTATCACTTGCTCCTCTGCTTACTAAGAGTTACAAGAGATGCAAATGTATCTGTGCAAATGGTGTCAATTCATCTGAGAAGACGTCATCAGACTCAGATTCAGACTTGGACACTGACTCGACTACCAGTCTGGGTATAGAAAAATCATCCAAAATGAATGGTTTGTCCTGGTGGCAAAAGAAGCTCAAGAGGAAAAGTTCATTCTCTAGCTCTGGAATACATAAATATCGTTACAAGTATGTTAATTTCTTTCTTCAGAAGTCTTTCAGGATTTACATACTATATTCTAGCTTCATACTTCCTATTTCTTGTTTGACGGGGTTATAGCTTGTGGATTTCATTCATTCCTATAATAATCTATAACTAGTGGTTATGCTAACATTGGTATGCTTTACACTATTATAGTTTGAAGTTTTCAGTCATTCTTATAATAATATATGACTAGTTATTATGTGGACATTGGTATGCTTTATACTATCTTAATCTAAATACTTGAAAGTTGGAGGATGGGATGTGGTCATAGCTTGCTTTTCTTTATGGGAATCTTGCACCATGTGATAAAGGCTAAGATGATGATGATAATGATGAATTTAAATGTGAATGCTCAGTGGTGCATGACATGACATGGGTCATGGGGGGTTGTTGAATTGTTATCTTTGACATGGGAAATTAAATCTCTGCAGAAAGTGAGTTTTGAATTGTAGTCTTGATCAGTCTAGTATGAAATAAAGCAGGACTTGTCTGGTGCATTTCTATGTTACTCATTTGACTCTGAGAGTTACTCTGCAATCGGGGCATAACATATTTATTGTTTACAGCAAAGATAATGATAAATGACAGTATTTCACACAATAAATCTGATTGGACCCAAACAGGATCTGATTCTAAATTTGATCCTGTTACATATATCTGAATCCAATCTTGAGTCCTCCATTACTTTTTGGATCAAATCATTCACATAATCCGGTAAATGAATATAATTGACGAGTCTGCATAAAAAAATCTATATCTCTGAATATTCCTAATGTTGTTATTTATGTTCAATAGAATTTCATGCTTTTCTTTGTTTTACTTTGTCGTTTGTGATGCATAAACAGTGAGCTGAAAGCAGCAACTCATAATTTCACAACATCCATTGGTCAAGGGAATGCTAGCAATTTTTATAAAGCTAAGATGCCTAATGGTGAGTCACTTGCAATTAAAGTGCTCGCAACTAATGTTAGACAAGGGAAGAGGGAGTTCCAAGCAGAGGTAATGCCAGTTAATATCTTAGGCATCTGAAGTTGTCTTGACAAGATAAATTAGAATTTACATGTCTTATGACCAATGTACTGGTTATTAAAGTCATTGCAAACTATTCTCATGAAGCTTTTGGTTCTTTTTTATATTAACCATAGAATTAAAGTGCTCGCAACTAATGTTAGACAAGGGAAGAGGGAGTTCCAAGCAGAGGTAATGCTAGTTAATATCTTAGGCATCTGAAGTTGTCTTGACAACATAAATTAGAATTTACATGTCTTATGACCAATGTACTGGTTATTAAAGTCATTGCAAACTATTCTCATGAAGCTTTTGGTTCTTTTTTATATTAACCATAGAATACCGATAAAAAAATGATGTTACTTTGGTGCTCCTCGTCTAGGTAAATTTCAATGCAGTAGATACCTAATACTTTCTATGGGCTCATTGCACAATTTTCTAACATGGTGGATCAACTATAACTTTGTCGACTGAACTCAGTACCGACTCCTGATGAATAGTGGACGAGTGGGTGAAGTTCAACTCAGTTTGGATTGGTTAGCGCTGAAACTAGGTTGGTCCGGTTGGTCTTAACTCATAACTAAGCTTGACTCCTCCTGTATAGCCAGTTTTAGCCAAGCCAACCTGGTTGACTGAAATTAAAATACTTAATTAGAGTAGTATAATGGTAAATTTTAATACATCTAAATGAGTATTGAAATCTAAAATTTAAAGTTCACTATATTTATATTCATGATGTATATGTACATGAGTTAGTAAATATGTATATAATTATGATATACAGATTTAGACATTAATTACTTAAATGCCTGGTTGATCTGCTGAGTTTCTTACTCAACTCATCCTGGTTATGTACTTAATCTGGTCAATCCACCTCGTAGGAAAACTATGGGCAACTTAGTTACATGCTCAATTCACTTCGACAGCAGGGTGAATATAATCTTGTGTGACTTCATTATACACACCTAACTTTGCATTTTTTTTCCCTTTTACATTGTTCTGCCACATTAAAGGCCTATGGTTTCAATTGTTGACACTTTCTCAGCCCCCATAATAATTATAATTGTGTGGACTATTTCCAAATACACCAAGTCCGTAATTTTTAGGCACGCACAATAATGACAATGAGTTATGAACTCAAGAGAGACATTCATATCCTAACATCATGACCATTGTGACCTCCTGTTTGATAAGAGGGAGGCCCACCTTTGTCTAATCGACCCATTCATGATACACAACTGGCTGAAATTTTAATCCAATCAGAGTTATTTACATTGTTTTATTCATAATGTAGAAGGAATACAGTTCTGTTATTTTTTTTTCTCAATTCAGGATCAATGCAATAGTGTGAATCACTCTGATTGGAGTGAAATTTCAGATAGTCCATGTAAAGGTGGGGCGCGCTATTTGAATGGGTTGAATTAAGGAAAGGTGAGTGCCAAACTAGTAGAATGAGAAGTAAGGATTGTCCTGACATCTAGATATAATTGTCTTAGATCATTTAGCTAAAGTATTCCAAGAGTAAAATTGATTCCCTTTTCGCTTTATTTTACTCTTAGACATTGTGATTTGCTTAAATGGTCTTCCATGGTTCTTAAGGACTGATTACAAAGAGATTGAGGTTTCTTCAATACGATTTGTTTTTTCATGATTTGTCGTTTTTCCTTTTACAAAACAAAAGTTTTTTTATTTGCATTTTCATTTGTATTGTCATTTTAGCTGTTTTCTTTTGTATCGTTGTGTTTGATTCTAGACAAGTGATCCAGTTATAACTTTCTTAACCTTTATAGAATGGATCCTTTTCTTGGAGTAAATTTTAACCCTATTTTCATGTCTTCCTTCCCAGGTCCAGCTGCTTGCAAGATTGCATCACAGGAATCTTGTGAACTTGGTTGGCTACTGTATAGAAAAACGCCAATACATGCTTGTATATGCGTACATGAATAATGGCAGCCTTGCAACCCATTTGTACAGTGAGTAATCCATACACTTACTGAAGTACAAATGAAAGCCTAGATATGCTAATTGTTGAAGAATAGTCTATATGACCCATTCCTAGACTCATTTTGATCAGTAAACAGTAATAGACCGTAAATTGAATTGACCAGACTTGTGTAGGTTTAGGATTGTTCTGTTTTGTGGGATTCTGGTAATCATAAAATTTTATTTCCATTTAAATCTTGAGAATTTCCTCCTTTAATGCAAAGAGGAGGATTCCTTAAAAGCTGCCAAATTTGGATTCTATAGAATCATCATCATCATCCAAGCTTTATCCCATCTATCTGGGTCGGCTATGCCATCTCTACTTTTTTACAACTCAACTATATTTGAGACAATGTTATTTGTAACTTCAGAATCTATCATATATTACCTTACAACTTCATTCAATCATTCAAGATCTTTACTGCTTTCCCACTTTTAGTTCATTAAGCTTGTAACCCTAAAATACATCATAGTGGTTGTTTCTAATCTTCGGTATACCTGTCCAAACCTTCTTAAAGCAGCATTCATTGATTTTCTCCTCTATTTGAGGTACTCATAAGTTTCCTCTTTCATACTCTTTCCTAATTTCATCCTTAATTGGAAATTCAGAAATCCATCTTAGCATGCAGATCTTGGCTATGTTGTTTCTTTGAAACCCAACATCCAGATCCATAGAAAAGAATATGCACAAATGTTGTCTTAGATAATTTCTCTTAATTAAACTATCGTTCGAGGTTATGGATCATTTTACCCTCTTCAAAGATGGATTGCCAAACCAAGTGTAACTGAGTCTTGCATTCCTCATCCATGAATTCCATTTATCCGAACAACTCTTTAGTATCTGTAAGTTATTATTAATTCAAATAAATGGTTTTGTTAGCTCTTATTCCTGACTTGGATTTAACTTTTGGCTGTGATGATTATAAGGAGAATGAGGGGGGTCCTAAGTGTTAGGAAATGCGCAATTCTCAAGTGATGATTATAAGGAGAATGAGGGGGGTCCTAAGTGTTAGGAAATGCGCAATTCTCAAGTTGTCAGTTTCATACACATGGAGTTAATGTTTCACTGATTGAAAGGTTAAATAATGAGTCCCACAGTAGGGTTAACCAGTAAGGACATCACAGATTATAAAACCATAGATTTTTCTTTACTTCTAAGACTATTGTTTTGTTCCACTCTGTATTTCTATGAGCATTTCTGATGGTTGCAATCAGGTTTAATCTAGAATTTCTTTTGTATGTCCATTTGTTCCATTACTTGCACTACTTGCACCAATCACCAAACTTGGTCATCATTTTGGGGGCCATTTAGATAATTAAGTTTTGTCTGCCTAAATTTTGCCTTGTTGACCACATGAAAATGAGACAAAGTTACACTTGTTATAAGCCTTAGCTCTTTGGCTATTTTTACTTTTCAGAGCAACTTAAGCTCGAAAGGTATATTTCATGATGAATCAATAACTACTAAGAAGATAACTCACCTTATCTATTAATTTTTTTTTTTTTTTTTTCATTTATTGACATGATATGTTACCAGAAATTGTGTTTAGAAGTGACTTTGGTAAGTCAACAGACCGAGGACGATCTTGGGCCCATATCTGGCGAGCCCAATTCAGATGACATCAGATTTGGACTATTTGATGGGCCCAATGAGCCAACCCCAAACTCCAGTTTAGGCTTCAAACCTTTATTATGAGTAATGTTTTAAAATGTCAAGGTATGATCTGAGCCATTCCGATTCCGAAAGTGTGGGGCATAAGCCTCATGAGCATATCATTTTAATAAATAAAATAAATAAAATATATTGGAAAAATAGGAAAATGTGGTAGTGTGGCTGTTTTTAAGACTTTTAATGCATAGTTATAAATTTCGGTTTGTTTTGGCTGAAATGGCGGAATAACTTTGGTATGGACAATGGTTCCAACCCAACAACCCCCTTGAGAAAATTTGCTTCTGGTGGATCACTTTGGCAAAAATCTCAGATTTTGGACAAAACCTTTTTATCACTAAAAAAATAAGAGAGAGGGAAGGCCTAGTGTTGCAGGTTACAGGGCAAAAAAAAAAAAAAAAAAAAAAAAAAGGGGGAAAAGAAAAAGGGGAGGGAGGTAGGAAAAAGGGGAAATGTTTTTTACCCTTTATTAGGGGTGCTCATGGGCCCGGGCCAGCCCTCTTTGGGCTGGATTTGGCCCCTAATTTCTAATATTTGAGCTAGGCCTGGATTAAGATTTTAGGCCCGCTTAATATTTGTGCTGGTCTTGGGTTAAGTGATAGGAAGCCCAGCTCGGCCTGAGCAGTACATATTGGCTTAATTTTGAAATTGAAAGTAAGAGAGAATGCATGATTTCCTAGTAAGACATTTGAAGGGAGAAAAATTAGTGATAAGATTTAAGAGAAAGAGGAGTTAGGGACAGGATCTCATGAAACGAGAGAATTAGGGATATATATTGCATTGATGTGGGTATTTTTACAGAGTGAACTATCTTTGTAGACAAGAGAGAGATGGAAGGAAGATTGGCCTGGCTCGGACTGGCCAGCTTGACTAAACAGTTGGGCTTGGGCCTCACATATTCTATATGCGACAGGCTTGGGCTAAGTAATTATGGCTTGAATTGAACTTGGGCTTGTGTGTCTAAAGACGGGCTATGCCCGGATATGTTTTCGCCCTGCCTAACCCGGCCCATGAACATCCCAACCCTCTATTAGGTCCACTTAAGGAAGATCTAAACCACTAAGACTTAAATCATTTTGCCAATAGAAATAACATAATATATTATTGATTTTATACAAATAATTACATATATACTTTTTATGTTATTTTCAGATTTTAATATTTTTATGATTTTTCTACATATTGTTAAGAGTTACAGTGAGGAGTTATTTGTAAATATGGGGAAAATAGTGAAATGATTTATAAATACAGAAATAAATAAGGTTTTTTTTTTTTTTTTTTTTTTTTTTTTTAAATCCAAAACATAATAAAATATATATGGAGGTGATGCCTAGTCCTATGTGACATTCTTGTATGTTTTTTTTCCCTCTAATGAAGTCTCTTTAATTTTTTTTTGTTGTTTTTCTTATCTCTTTGGATTTCTCATGTCAAAACCCTAGAAATCTTTGAATGTAGTTTAACACATAAATTATTATACTTTATTTTTTATTTTTTTTCTAAAACTAAATCCAAAATGTTTTGCCTGAAATTTTAAATTGACCAAAATTTTCAAAAATTAATTCCAAAATGTTTTGCCCGAAATTTTGAATTCGCTGAGGAGGCAAAACTGAAATGGGGTTCAAACGAAATTATGAACCCTATTTAATGACTTAATTAGGTTGTGTTAAGTTAATTAAAAATACAAAAGTAAAAAATTAAGAAAACTACCTTGAAGTTCTTAAAATAAATACTATCCCCTCCCATTCTTAGAAGCAAGGTGGGTCAATGGAGCATATGGCCCTGCCTCCATATGGAGCATCACTGAAGCGCATCTTTATATCTGAGGTGTATGCTTCGAGAATGCCTCATGGTGAGACATATGCCTTAAATTCGAGGTGTAGAGGGACGAGGCATGGGGCATTATTAGAAGCCCCTCCAGAAGGGCCTGTTTGAGAGCATTTCAAAATGTAGTGGGCGTCCCTCGGAATTCGGATTTCTTTATTTGATTGGGTTCGAATGGTGAGAATTAGCTGAGCTAGCCATGCGAAGAGTCACTTTTGGCCAGAGTTCCAAATGCTCTAGTCAAGATATCTTCAAATGCTTGCAACCAAACAGGCCAATCCTCAAGGTGTAAGCCCCAATTATTTCATACTTCAAGTTCAGACCTGTATCCAAAACTCAATCTACATAAGACTCTGGCTTTCATCGAACTTGGGCTCTTACTCAACTTGAGTATTCATTGGTATGATCACCCGGGCCCACTATCCACTTGTTCACTTTGACAAAAGTCTCACAGCTGTACGATGCATCGTGTGGGATTAAGCCTAGGCCGCACATATATATCAGGAGTTGGATGTTTCTGATGTGGGACTTAGTGTAGTCCAAAGTCCCCTAGGAGATAAGCAAGCAAACAAGACGAGCAGCCCTAGGCAAATAGGATGTCACAATTGGGCATGCTTATATCCACGTCTGGATCTAGTGCACACACTATCCAAACCTACTACTACAATGACAGCTATTAGTTTGCCCAAGTTGAA
Source organism: Umbellularia californica (assembly GCA_028538565.1). Classification (NCBI taxonomy): domain Eukaryota; kingdom Viridiplantae; phylum Streptophyta; class Magnoliopsida; order Laurales; family Lauraceae; genus Umbellularia; species Umbellularia californica. Next base: position 37,107,620 of record JAPQWN010000010.1, on the reverse strand, counting down.
GAAAATGGAATCAGAAGTTATAGTAACTTTCTTTCTAGAAAACAATGGTAGAAATGAGGTGAAAAAACCCTTAATGGAAGAAAACAAGCCTCATGAAAAGTTGAGGTGTGTTAATTGCAATGGGCTGTGCAGAGGAATGGGAAAAAGGGATGGAAATTGAAATTTTAAAATAGGCATTGGAGGAGATCAACAACAAAGAGCCACATGTGTGAGACACTAATGCATCCGCACACTCATAAAAGGATGAGGTGTGCTAAGTCCATTTCAATCCACACACGATACGTGCATGCCCATGCAACTTGGGGGAATAAGATCTCCCCAGCGTTCAAACTCGCGACCTAGCATTGGCTCTGATATAATGCTAAATCCAACTAGCCAATACATCCCAAAATCTTAAGCTGATAGGAACTACTAGGCAAATTTACCTAATAAGATGGATGCCAAATCATGAAAAGGTAAAGGTAAGGTATGCTAAAGTAAAAGTAGATGTGTGGTAAAATCCTTATTTAGATAGTATGAGATTAAGTATAAGTGAGTTAAAGTAAAATTACATGCGTGGTAAAATCCTTGTTTGGATAGCATGAGATGTAGTATGGGTGAGAGAGGAGGCATAGATTAATAATAAGTACTTTTTGTGATAAAGTTCACTACACAACACTTTAAACTTAGTCGCACTTTTATGTGGTAAAAAGAAATAGGTTTGTGGAAGGGTAAAGGTAAATGGTGTTAAATCCTAAGTTTACTTCTCCATTCCACTTTTTTCACCCAAACATGGTGAAGTCTAAAACGTCACATCACTTGCATACTTGAACTCCACCTTTATTACTCCTTGTGCTAAACATACATCCCCAAGTTTTCTCACAAACTTACACACACCCTAATAATATAAGTGGGCTAAACTCCTCTCCAGATTAATCAATGTGGCACAAGAGAAACTCCCTCACAACACAAACACAATGAAAGAGTAGTAGAAATCTCATTTCTTCTATATTTTACATCTTCCAAAACCAGCACTTGATGCTAAAGTGAGTCACTTGAAGATTTGTTTATTTAATACTCGCTTTGAGAACACACAAAAATTTAAAACTTATAGCATGTAAATAACTTCAATAGATGGAAAATGTCATTGGTATGAACTATGGGGGATCATAAACTATTGGCTAGTCCTTGTGATGAAACCATTCTCCCAAACCTCTCATATGATGATATAGTAGAAATTCTTAAATATGCTTTTGTTTAGGAACATTTTGTTGTTTTTCCATAGCACCAGTTGGCATGCCATGCAGGTGGAAAGCATGAAGTGCTAAACTGGAATGTGAGGTTTAACATAGCTCTCAATGTAGCAAGCTGCTTGGAATATCTGCATCATGGGGTAAGGTTCCCAAATCCTTCCTAGAAAGTTAATTTGATATGTGGAGTAGTTATAATGCATCTTTCCTTTCTCACTACAGACTGTTCCACCAGTAGTGCATCGGGACATCAAGTCTTCAAATATATTGTTGGACTCATCAATGCGAGCTAGGGTATGTAACTCTTCTCATCAAAAGAACTTGTTAAACTAAGTCTAGCATGGGGTGCCCAACAAGGATTGGGTTCAATTAGGGCTGTTTTTTTAGCCTGTGGCTGGGACTGGGGACTATCTTTTGGCCCGAGAGCTAAATGAGCTTGGCCTCGCTTATGCATGTTTAATGCTTAACTATAAGCCTAGTCCTGCTTGACATTTTAAGGCAAGGGGCCTGTTCAGATGGTTGGAACTCAAGTGCAGGTATCTCAGTTTATCTATAAATGGCATTCAAGAATTTGATAAGACATAGTAACTATTTTTTTGTCCTTGTGACGGCCAATTATAGCTGATCAGAGTTACAGGGAAATTGAATTACAGGCACTCACTTGCAAGGAACTGATTTTCAACCTAAACTATAAAACATCGTTTTTAGGATGAAGCAAAATGATAAGAAAATTTGAAGAACAACTAGAAAAATTAATCTCTGGACATTTTATTTTGAAAGTATTGAAGGTAACCAAATTTTTTCAACATTATCGATCGCATTTTGAATATATTTTTCATTTTTATTATCTTTTATGATGTTTTATGTTAATATCATCACCATCACCACCACCACCGCCTTGTTCCATTTATTTGGGATCAACTTTGTGACCCTATTCAATTTTCAACCATGTTTTCAGTTACTCCACACTCAATCATGTGTTTTGCCACTAGTTCATTTGAAGGCATCAATGGCCTCTCTCTTTTTTCCTACTCATTTAAGGTGGTTCTCTTAGTATCTGGAAAAAAAAATTTGAAAATTCTGGAAATCTACAGATGATAAGAACGATAGCTGTGAAAATGGTTCCTCTCAAAAAATTTTCTAATCAATTTGCAATGAATTTGATTATCATAAATGCGCTATTTGTCTTGAACAGGTGACCGGATTTGGGGTCTCGAGAAAAGAAATTCTGCGGCCACATTCCTATAAGGTCAAGGGCAGTTTTGGCTATGTTGATCCAGAGTATATCTTAACAAGGATCTACACTACAAAAAGCGACGTCTATAGCTTCGGAGTCTTGCTCTTTGAACTGATTGCAGGAAGAACTCCTAAAGCAGGCCTTCTAGAATATGTTGAGCTTGTAAGATCTTCACGCTTTAACAACTATTTGTGCTTTATCTAAAGTTTTCAAATGCTTGTTTCTAGTTTTGAATTATACTATTTTGCAAACTGAAGTACCCATGATGAAGGTTACTTAGGGCCTGTTTACCTAATTGTCATTGAATTTCAAGGGTTTTATTAAAGGAGTATTAAAGAGGTAAAGAGTAAAGGATCTAAGTTGAGATGTAGGCCCTACCATATTTCCCTAGGATTCATTTTGCCAGGGTGAAGGTGGGTAACCATTCTTATCCAATGAGAAATCATTTGATTGCCGCTTGTGGATCTTATACTTTCAGCTCTCAATGTTGGCCCTTTTGGTAGAGAGCATTGCTCAAAAATCCTAGGAATTCAATATCAATTACATAAAGAAGCCCTGAAGTCCAAATTGCTTACTTTCTAATCTATTCATAGGAAGTAGTAGTAAAATGAATTCATGTTACTTCCTCATAAGGCAGCCCTTCCCTCCACTGGATTTAAGCAAAAAAGACTGCGGGCCGGCTCCCGTGGCACTGTAACATAATAAGCTGCATCTTCTCTATCCTCATATCAGCGCAAGCCACGGTTCCAGGTTAGCTGTCCCAATTCTGCACAGATTACAAGCCTAATTAAGAGTTCCTTGTATAACTTCTTCCAAACTTACCCTTTTTATATCTTTATTTCTTGCCTGCACAAGGAGAGTTCAATTGACTATAGCACTGCAAATGGGACCCACTATTTTATAATCTCATTTATAAAAGAAACTAATGGGCCTCATTATTTTCATGAACTAGCTTCCTCGATATAAATATGTTTGGCCTGTTCTATTTCAATTAGGGCCCACTCAATTTAATCAATGGTATGCATAAACAGATGTATAGCTTGAGATATCGGCATGGTAATAGATGTTGGAGTCTCAGAAAATAATGGGCCCCACTTATACATTTTATTAATGGTCAGATATAATAGTGGGCCTCATTTTTTTGGGTCTAAACAGTGACCATTGATCAAAGCATAAATCATTTGATGATCATAACGGTCTGATGAGGGATCTCCAAATTAAATAGTTAGAATATCTGATTTAGCTTTTTGTTTTACTATTCTTGATCAATGATTATGATCGTCAATTTCTTTTGCTACTCTTGATCAATGATTATGCTCATCAATTTCTTTTGCTACTCTTGATCAACGATTATGATCATCAATTCCATGTGTAAATATAACTGGATGATTCACATGTAGCTCCAATGTGATGCACCAGAAAAGAAAGTTGTCTGTCTCCATTTGACCAAAAGGATATTGTCTATGAGCCATTTACTTGAACATTATTGTCTTTATTTAAAAGACCATTTGATCGAACGAAAAATAATTTTGTTGATGCTATCCTTCATGTTTTAATTTTTAAAAATTACATTTACCGGTATGCATTTGTATTGATTGAAGCAAAGAGAATTTTCCCATTAAGTGTTTTATTCTCTTTAGAAAATTAGATTGCTGAATGGCCATCCTTTTTTTAAGGTGGGCCCACATCTAATATTGCTCCTTTCTCACTGTAGTAGCTTTCATGATTTGCCCCATTGTTAAATAATAATTAAAAGAAAAAAAGTATGGAAGCCTGATGGCAGGTCCCACCTATAAGCAAAGTTAAAATTAGAACTAAAAAAAGGAGGCCCCCTGCTATATGAGACCATTTAAAAAAGTGAACCAGTGGAGCCCATTAGTTTTTAAAACTTCAACTTTTATTATCATGCGGATATCCCAAGCTATATACATCTATGCATCCGTATCATAGATTTAAATTCAGTGGGCCCCAATTGAAATAGAACAGGCCAAACATATTTAGATCGAGGAAGCTAGTTCATGAGAAGAATGGGGCCCATTAATTTATTTTATAAATGAGATTCTAAATTCAAGGATCCCATTTGCAGTGCTATCATCAACTGAACTCTCCTTGTGCAGGCAGGACATAAAAGATAAAGGGTAAGTTTGGAAGAAATTATACTACAAGGAAGTCTTAAATAGGCTTGTAATCTATGCAGAATTGGGACAGATACATCCTATTATGTTACAGCGCCGCTGCACAGGAGCCCGGCCCAAAAGACTCACAACTAGCCTTCTCTCAAAATCATAAGTTGTAAAAGAAATAAATAATGAATACCTCTTTCCCATTTAACCACAAATTCAATTTGTGACTGGACTTTAGAAATAGAATCTATCGTAAAACAGAGTGTAAAACAAACTTCAGAAAGAAATTTATGAGAAGTAATGAATCTTTGAATAGGAACCAAGACCTGAATAAATGCATATGGGTGTAGGCAGTGATAACTACAGAAGGAAACAGTGGATGGGAGGAACTTGTTGATTCCCGGCTTGAAGACGAATATTACATTCAAGTGCTCAATGGCATGGCTGCTCTAGCATACAGATGTATCGACTCCAGCCCCATCAATCGACCTTCCATGAAGGACATTGTTCAGGATCTCTCAGAGATTCGAAACTTCTCAAATAATCGTGCTATGTTGGAGGAAGTTCCCATCAGTAAATATGCACAAGATATCCAAAATCCAGTGGCTGAGGATGGAAGGGAGGAAGCTGATGACACAAGTCCAGTTCTTTTGAGATGCTTTTCTGTTTGATTCTTTGCTTAGCTGCCTTTTCGGCTGTGCATGCATTCTAAGGTTGCATTTGCATACACTCAGAGTTGTAGTTGGTTCAAGTTTTGGTCAACATCCAAGTGGAGACTAACTGAAACTAGATATGAAAACTCAGTGGTGTCTAGAGGGTGAGTTGTGATTCAATTCAATGCATGTACGTAATAATCCCATTGGCAAACAGCCATTTTTATTAGTAACTCTCTTCCATCTCCAAATTAAAATTGAAACATGGTGTGTTATATTGTTTTGAAATACTTCTGGCATTGTTTTTTTTTTTTTTTTTTTTTTTTCTTTTTCTATCTTAAGGTGTCATTTGGATGTGGAGAAAGCAGGTAGGGAAAATACGTGGAGAAAGATTTTTAAACAACAAATTTAACTATCAATAGTTTTCTCCACCTCCATTTTCTCTAGGTTTTCTTCTCCTTAAAGCAGGCTGTCAGGGTCATCTGGATGAAGAGAAAAGTTAAAGAAAATTGTTTCCCCACCTCTGCTTTCTCTCACCCTTTCGATGTTCATTTTTGCCTTTTTCAAGCCAGGTCCTTTTCAGTATGGTCATGCAGGATATTTTTTTTTGTCTGCAAAAGAAAAAAAAAAGAAAATAGTTTAAGAGGGACATTTTTTTTTTTACACTAACATTTTCTGTGGTTTTTGTTTTCTGAGCTTAAAGCATTAATTTCAATCTCTGTGGTAGCATATTGAGTATGGACCAAGAGGTAGAGAACTATAGTCTTATACAGCTGGAACATCAGAAACTATTTCACCATACCAAACAATAGCAATTGAAACCACAGAAATTGAAATCGTCAGTTGCCATTTTCCGTGGTAAATGATATTAATGTGGAAATAAAATGGCGTGGAAACTGATGAGCACAAAGTGCCCTTTAGGTAATCATAAGGAAACAAATGAGAATCTGAATTGGCATCCACTATAAAACATATGTATTGATTAGCAGTTCTACATGTCAATTGATGTAGAATCCCTGATTGATTAGGCAGCTTTTGGATGATTTGGACCAACTCAGTTTTGCATTGAATTGCTAGGGATTAATAGGAAAGGAGTTTTGAGTATAAAAAAGGTGAAGAGTGATGTGGACATCTAGATGGGACTATCACTTTCCTAGGATTAAATTTACTAGGGTGAGATTTTCCAATAAAGGAAGATCGTTTTTTTTTTTTTTTTTTGAATAGTTAACAGAGGAACATCATCTGTTCGCCCGTTAAGTATATTATACTTCAATCGTAACTTTTAGACCCTCCCATAGAAAAACATTTCTCAAGAATTCGAACCCATCTCTGTAAAGGTCTCTCAAGCTTAATTAATGGACTTGGACAAATTGACAATTAAGCTATGGTCAATTAGCCTGCTTAAGGTGAATCTTCCTGAAGTGTTTTGAGTACAGATGGGTGAGTCTAGCAGCAGAGCTTAGAAGTAATGCAAGATTAGTAAGAGAGCGAGCGATGAATTAAGAGCGGATGAGTGGCAGGATTAGTCCATTTCCACTTTTAGCGCTGCCCCATGCTTCCCATGAGTGGAAGGAATGGAACTCCAAAGTGAGGCCCACCTACTTAAAATCTGAGCGTAAATAAAAAGAACTCCATCCCCATGTATCTGATGTCCTCAAATCTTACCTGAATAGGTGTCGATCCCTCCGTTAGATTGGGCATATGGTTAAGAACGTGACTAAGAATTAATCTTATGAAATAGTCACATTGTTAATCATAATTCTTCTTAGGTCCGACTCTATTCCCTACCATACTCCCTTTCTAACATAAGTTAGAACTAAAACATTCAAATATCAGCATTGTTAATTACACAAGAAGTTATATCTTACAACATAAATTCAGCAGCTCGATGTATACAAATCTAAACTGGAATTGGGCTCATTAAACTTTAGTTTTCTAGTGATTTGTGCTGGATCGTGGCATTGTTTGGTTGGGCTGGATGCAAGCTTCAATTGTGGCTGGTTTATGCTCTGCTGGCCAACATTTGAGATAGGCCTATTATGTTAACAATCATTTGTAACCTCTTATTTTGTACAAAGTTGAGCAGTCAATTAATCCAGCTGTCCCATTTATGGCCTCTTAGGTACATATATATAATGAATTTTTAGAAGAAGTAAACCCTATAATATACATTTTAATGGTGGTATCTAATTTCTTAATTCTGTACATGTTAATCAATGAGGACTCATAGCTTCCAGGAGTTACAAGGTTGTATTTTTTTTTTTTTTAGATGTTGGAAAAGAATTCAATTCACTGTGCTCCCATTGATCCGATGTATGGTCTAATAACCTCTTCCTAATAGAGCTCATAAACCTCATAGAGTACCCATTAAACCTTTATTTAAGAGAGAACACAAACTATGAAAATTACTTTAATCCATTACATGTACAAAGTAAAGAAACCATGCGCATGCATCTTAAGCTTAAGGGGTGCTGACTCGTTTTTTTACAGCATAATAGTCAATCTACGACGACCTTTATGATATCAGATTCTTCCATGTTATTTGCGAGCACTCCTGATTGGTGGTTAGCTGTTGATGATTCAGCAGTTTCTGCACTAGGAGCACCATCTTGATCACGCATCTCTTGTGGAGATAGGAATGGCTTACTTGGCATTTGCAAATCTTCTAAATTCCCCTCTAGCATTTCGACAACCCTGCCCATAGAAGGACGATCTGTAGGCTTCATCTGTATACACCATAGCGCGACTATACTCAACTTCTTCGCTATATCTTTTTCCTCATCAGTAGCACACATCATTTCCATATCCCTTCCCTGAAGGAGTTGATTATAAATCCATAATGGGAAATAAATTTGACTTGAACGAGCAAATGCATTAACATTTTTTCTTTTCCCTGCGATTTCCATCAAAAGCATCCCAAAACTATACACGTCAGACTTATAAGAAACGCCACCAAGGTTTTTATAAAATAGTTCTGGGGCCATATATCCTATAGTTCCTCTTGCAGCTGTAACCGATACTAAACTCTCTTCTGTTGGATAGAACTTTGCTAGCCCGAAGTCAGAAACTTTTGGGGTGAACTTCTCATCGAGAAGGATGTTGTGAGGCTTGATGTCGAAATGCAGAATCCGCATATCACATCCTTGATGAAGATATTCAATCCCACGAGCTATTCCTAGTGCAATTTGGTGCATCTCATTCCAAGACAAAGAATTTCTGTTTTCCTCTGTGAAGATGTATTTTTCTAGAGACCCATTAGGCATGTACTCATAAATAAGAGCCCTTTTTGACCCCTCAAAGCAAAAACCAAGCAGTCGTACAACATTGACATGGTGTATCCTTCCTATTGTGGCCACTTCATTGATAAAATCTTGGCCATTACCCTTAGCGGTCTTTAACATCTTTATTGCAACAAGACAACCAGTAGATAACTTTCCTTTGAAAACAGAGCCAAAGCCTCCTTCGCCTAATTTTTCTTTAAAGTTCTTTGTTACCTTCTTAACGCGAGAGTAAGAGTATCTTCTCAGCATCTGGTACCTATAAGTGCTTAGGAATTCTTCAACGGTTGTATCCATCCATATATGCTTCTTTCGTAACTTATACACCAAAAATATTGAAAAGCAGAGTATCCCAATTGTCGTTCTCCCAAGAAAATACATCTCTTCAACAGAAAGTCACACGCAAGTGTGTGTTAGATTTTCAAAAAGGATCATGTTCCTTATTCATAAAATACAAGAAATTCCTGAATCATATATGTGCTACATATATAAGATGGTCTTACCTATGAAGCCGTAAAACTGAAACCTATAGAAGTCTGCATTGTAAGCCATGAAAGAAAGCAAAATCAAAGTTTGCAATGCGGAGAAGAAAAGTAAACAAGAATGAAATCTAACGCATGCATGTAAGAATTATTAAAGAGAACCATATATGCTTCATATGTAATAAATATGCAAATGACTATTTATTTTTTTATATGAATTAATAAGAATGGCCGTCATGCAATGAAATTCAGTAGAAATTTATTTGAGAGGATCTTACCCATACGACCGTAGGACACATAGTAGAAAACAAGTGCCCAGAAATCTAAGAAGAAATTAAAATCAAACAAGAAAAAAAAATCAAAAAATGAAAAATATAGATGAGAAAGAAATGCTAATTACTCAACATCTGGAGTTATTATTACCTATTAGGTATCTGGGCAGATTTTTCCAAAAACCTGCATGGTGGTAGGTATTCAAGAAATTCAGTCAAAATATAAATAAACAATTCTTGGCTATAACATAAGAGGTAAAAACATTTTATTACAGAAGGAAAACGGAAACGGATTTCTACCAAAGCATTGATGGAGGTCCCAAAGTGTTTTCCACATGAATAATTCCAGACACAAAGGGAAAGAGTAATGGAGGAACTTACACTGATGTCTCTTGGATGAGTAGCGGCCGCCGTGTAACGACCATCTAACTTGGAAACCCCTCAGCAGAGTACTCACAATCTGAGAGTGAGTGGTTGCAGTTTCGTTATCAGCTAATGATGCGGGGATATTCATCACAACCTTGCAGGAGGTGTTGAGACGGCGAATTGACATGGAATGATTACTCAAGATGGCATACAAATATGGAGGAGAAGAGCTTAGGCTGCATGGGACAGCTGGTACATATGCTGGATCCTTTACTGGAACCAAGCAATTCACATACACAACTCGACTGCCTTCTTCGTAGAGCAGGTACAAATCCCCTGTTAAATCTGTTTGACGGACGGGGGGGAAAGAAGAGGAAGTACCAATAGAGAGGAGGGAAGAGCAATTGTCTCTTTGTAGAACAGAATCGATGAGCCACATCGACCCTTCCTCATACGAGATGTTCAGAACATAGTATGGCCTCTCCTTGACATATAAAATGGCTCGGTCTCTCTTGCACGCGAGATTGTACAGTGGCTTGGGACATCCGGTTTTAGGAGATTGTTCCAAGCCGAAAGGGTAGCTAATTTTGTCAAGAGTTCCACAGGAAGAGTGGCAGTCTTGCATCTCAGCCTCAGCAGCATTGCAGTTGATGGCTGCTAAGAAGAGGAAGAAGAAGAATGCAGCTGAGTACATTGTAGTAGAGTCTCTCAACTATCTGAAATCACTTGGTCTGCTTAACCCATTCACTTGTTTATATGGCAAATAAGTTTCTACAAACTTTCTTTGTCGATATAAGTTCTTGTGATTTTTTACTTTAAAAAAATTAAGGGGAAAGAAGTTGATTTTTTACTTTAAAAAAATTAAGCGGAAAGCGGTTGCAAATTGGGATAAATAATCGTGCCCAGATATTTGACACATTCGTTACATTTTTCTTACCGAGGTCAGGAAGCAATGATTCTTGACACTCTTGTTGGATGGCTCGATTGCCATTGGGTCCACTCCAGATCGAACCTGGCGGTGTGCCGCAGATGAACTTCCATCAAGTAAGTCTTGATTTGGTAGAGTCAGATGATGATCAAATTTTTTGTGGTTGAGTTTGGACTATGTTCAGACTTCCGGTTTGGCAGAATAGAATTCTCACACTGGTGAGGAGATGTAGGATTCCAGGATGGATAGAGTCGATAGTAGTTGTGATTCATAAGGATTGCTCTATATAAGGGAGATTGAATCCTTGCTTGATTATCCAAGCAAGTTCCCAGGATCTATCTCACACTGGAACGTACAAAGTTCTCGGTGAGTTCGGTTCCGACACCCATCTGAGACCAACAATTCTTTCATCTCTTACGATGTGGTTAAGCTTTAAGACTATTGAGTCAAGGGCTAGGGTAATCTAATGGGGGAAATTTATTTATTTTTTGGTTCCCTCTTACCCTAACAAGATCTTTCCATCTACTCTTTTCCTTTGAGAGATATCTATCTAACGGGGCCCCGTGAGGTGAACTGCATATTAGGAGTAGAACTAATCTCATGGACTGCATACTTCTCTCATCCAATGATTACGAGGTGGACTGCAAGCAGCAGTGGTAGGAGAACATTGTCTTCGCCCAATTCTCATAAAGATTTTTTTTTTTTTTTTTTTTTTTTAAACATTTCTTACGGAGTTGGCCAGACAATAAGATGGAGTTATATGATTATGAATGCCACATGCTCAATTTTAAAGTAGACCAGATCTTATTGGCATAAGTCATCCCATTGAAGTGGAGGGCATCAGGCATACTTCACTCATCCAAGAGATTAGAAGCACATTTTTTTTAGATTTTTCTGGATTTCTTAAAAAATCCATTGAAATATGATTTTTATGTTTTATTTATGTGGTTCTCTCATGAGATAAAGATCTCATTTATCTAATTTTCTGTTGGATTTCCTAATTTGGTAAACTTTTATTTCTTTTATTCTTTCATAATTTTATTGTCAGCTTCTCTCTCTCTCTGTTTTCTTTTTTTTTTTTTTCCTATTGTCTCTTAATCCATTATGGTTTGATTTCAAACCATCTTTGCTTTGATTTGTTGGTCTTTTTTTTCTCCTTTTTGAATCATTTATGTTACTACTTTTCTAGCGGTTTTGTAGGATTTTGATTTATGTAGTAGACACATTTTCATATTAACTGAATCGGAAGCTTAACTGATTTGGAATCCCATTTACTAAAAATAACCACTTTTTGGTGTTCTTCACGTTCTTTTTGTTAAAATATTAAAATCTCTTAATTTAATTGTCGCGTAGTATTTTTAATTAAATTATATTTTGGTCCTTAACGACAAGTAGAATACACAGTTTTGTCATGTATATCCATTCAATTTAATCATTAAGAACTTGATAACCGGTCGGTAGTGGATATTAGTGAATTCTTATTAATTGATAATTGATTTTAATATTAATTTTAATTGACTTAATGATGAAATGAAAAGGTACTCCAGAAAAAAAAATCCACAAAAAAACTTTTCTTCCAAAATGAAAAAAAAAAAAAAAAATGTTTTTACCCTTAACTCCGTTCACTTTCTTTTTGTCTCGAGTTTTCTATCTAATAATTCTTCAAGTCAAGGGAAAAACACGGCATCCAATTATTTGTACAAAGTTAGCTGGCTTTCTCATCATTCATTCCCTTTCCCTTGTAATCGTAAAAGAAAGAAATGGGCAGCTTAGTAGAGCAGAGCATTTTCTTCCTCCTCCCTCTTTCTCTTATGATTGGTTCGTCCCTTTCCCTTTCCCACGCCGACTCTTGCAAGCCTGACAGCTGCTCCTGGGATGGTCCTCCCATCAGATTCCCCTTCAGAATCAATGATACTCGTCGTCAGCCTGAACGCTGCGGTTATCCAGGGTTCGATCTCTTCTGCAAGGACAATCACACCTACATTCGCTTCCCTTACTTGGAAAGCGGATTTGTTATTGTAGAAAGAATAGATTACAAGCAACAGATTCTAACCATTGCGGACCGGAAAAACTGCCTATGGGGACTCCTCTTCAACAGTCCCAATTCCCCTGCTTCTATTGTATACCAATATCGCCGGATTATTCACACACTTGTTAATTGTTCAAAAAATGTTGATTTCGGTGATAATTATTATGATGCTTTTCATATCCCTTGCCTGAGTGATGCAGAACATGATGCTTTCGTCGTCTCTGATGATTATAGCCTGAGTTTGTTGCCGGTGTCTTGCCAGCCAATAAAGACCATTTCAGTTCCAAGACTATATCCTTTTAATCTTAATTGGTCGTCGACAACTCCACCGTCAAGTAAGGATCATACTTCTTTTATGTCAGATTGGTTGGGATTTAATTACTCATTTGGCCAGGATCACCATGATCTGATGTGGTACGTGCCCGGATGCATCGGCTGTGAACGGAGTGAAGGAATGGAGTGCAGATACAAGGACGATAACAGCAATGACACCCTCTGCTCCCCTAAACCACCTCCTCCTCCTCCTCCCCCACCCCACCATAAAGGTATTATCATTTAGCACTCGTACACACATAAATGAGCACATATATAATAGGACATCTCGCTTTTTTATTTAAATATATTCAGGTAGCTTGGAGAAAAATATAACAAAAACTGCATTTAATAGTTGAGTTTTTTGTTTTACATATAAAATTGTAATTGATATGGCAAAACTGAAATAACGTGTCATAAAAGAAAATGTATTTTTACCAATTGAATATATATTTGATTTTTTTTTTTTTTTTTTGGGGTGCATACTCTTCAAATTAGACTTGTGAGGTTGTGCCTAATGGATTCAATTTGATTTCAAATTTCTATTTTCTTAAATATTTCAAAAGAATAAGTTTTTTTTTTTGGCAGAATGAATTGGATTGCTTTTAAAGTTTATATTTTTAAATATCTCATAAAAATTAAGACTAAGTGGTATCAAACTGACCTAACCGTGTCTGTGATGGCCTGGGTTTGGTATCACATCTCGGGTTTGGACATACCTTGGTTCATATCACACCCGACATGAGCATGTAGCCAACCCGTCCTACCATCTGATGGTGAAAAAAAAAGGATCAATTTTAAGTATATCAACATTAATTAATATCTAATCATGTTTACCCAGAAAGACAAACATGGTTAAATGCAAGAGAAGAAGACTGAAAAATACAGTTCTGAACACAGAAGCAGAGGATTAACATAATGTTTGGATATGATCTTTAGATGTGTCTACGTATCAAATTACATGAACTTCTGTATAGTCTTCTGTATTTCTTCTTAGCCTTCTAAAACCTAAATTGATGGCTGGCTTCTAAAACATAAACTCTGCTAATTTTGATCTTGCATCGTTCTTGCAGGCTGGCTAGCAGGGCATGTAATTATAGGTAGATCCCTCTTTCTCATGCTAATGGCTAAATTGATTATTTTGCTTCCAATGGTTGGTGACTTTTATTTTCACTATGTGCAGTTACATGTATAGGCTCGTTTCTTCTCCTAACAAGTCTGGTGATTACCATTAAGTTCTATTGGTCTTGGAACTCAAATAGAAAGCTGGATTTTGAAAACCGAATCATGGTTGACAAATTTCTAGAAAACTACAAGTATCTCAAGCCCGCGAGATATAATTATGCTGATTTGAAACAAATGACTGGTCAATTCAAACAAACTTTAGGCCAAGGAGGTTATGGTAGTGTCTTCAAAGGAATGCTTTCAAATGGGACCCTCGTTGCTGTAAAGGTTCTCAAAAATCTTGATGTTGATGGCGAAGAGTTCATCAATGAAGTGGGAACTATGGGTAAGATTCACCATGTCAATGTGGTCAGGCTTTTGGGCTTTTGTGCTGATAGATTGAAGCGGGCACTTGTGTATGAATTCATGCCAAATGAATCATTAGAGAAATACATTTTTCCTAGAAACACCAATGACCATTTTCTTGGATGGGAGAAACTTCAAAAAATTGCGATTGGCATTGCTAAAGGAATAGAATATCTTCACCAAGGATGTGATCAACGCATTCTTCATTTTGATATTAAGCCTCACAATATTCTCCTTGACAAGAACTTCAATCCAAAGATCTCTGATTTTGGGTTGGCAAAGCTATGCTCCAAGGGGCAAAGTGCGGTGTCCATGACTCATGCTAGAGGAACCATGGGTTACATTGCTCCTGAGGTTTTTTCAAGAAACTTTGGAAATGTCTCCTCCAAGTCAGATGTATATAGTTATGGGATGTTGTTACTAGAATTGGTTGGTGGAAGGAAAAACATTGATGTTACTGTGGAAAACACAAGCCAGGTATATTTCCCTGAATGGATCTATCATCGTCTACGTCAAGGGGATGATATGGGACTGAAGCTTGAAACAAATGAAGATTCAAGCATAGCAAAGAAATTAACGATTGTGGCACTTTGGTGCATACAGTGGTACCCAGTGGATCGTCCTTCTATGAGAAATGTGGTCCAAATGTTGGAAGGAAGCATGGAGAGCTTGACGGTGCCTCCTGATCCGTTTGCCTCATCATCTTCAGTAGATACAGATACAAACAATATTTGTCCTACAAATTTGCCTACAATACCTGAATAAGTGCAATGAAAACAAAGTTTGTGTCATAATTTCAAGCTCTTTGTGGTTGAAATACAAAGTTTACTCAAAATGGTCGGAAGAAAGAAAAATATTAATCTTGTCTTGTATTTGTATCTTGCAACCTGGAGACTCTATTTCTCCTTGTGAATGGAGATGCTTGTATGTAATAAACTACATTTCTAGTTAATGCATTTACATGATCTTCACAAAGGTTTCTCATCAATTAGAAGAGTCATTTATATGAAGTTCGATATCAGGCTATTTATTGTTGCATTGAGAATTTATCACAGTACATTGAAGTCCTATTTCCCTAATTCTTATTTGCTTGGTAAGATTTCACAAAACAAGAAACAAAAAAAAAAAAAAAAAAAAGGGTAGCTAGGGATTGGGGTCAAAGGTGAAGATATATAGGGGACGATCAAATCTATGCCTTTGATAGGGAATATTCCCACACTTAGATCTATTGTGTTAATAGAACTTCTAGAATGGGGCTATTACATGTCTTTAGGAAGCAATAAGACATAAGTCTCAATGGTACCAACGTGGGGCTTACGTAACGGAAACTTGAGCCATTCAAAATCAACACTCACTCTATTCATGGATGTCCTGAGAATTTATTGTGAAATGAGTTGGTCTCACGATAAGATTGGACAGATCATTGATAACATATTAGCACAAGGTACATATCATTAATAACATATTAGCACAATCTTATTCATTATTAATTTTATTAAATAATCACATTATCAATGATCTACTCAATCTTGTGCTGGAACCAACTCATCTTAGAGTAACATTTGAGGACATCACACAAACAGAGAGGGTGCTCATTTTGGGTGGCTTGGATTTTCATTAGGTGGGCTCCATCATTGGTTCACTAATTCCATTTACAGGAAACGTGTGGGAGATCACTCAGAAGATCCAGAATGTAGCTAAATCTTAACCAAATGATGAAAATGAACCGGGTTCTGACAATCCTGAAAAGAGATGCGGAACCAATGACTAATGATTCAAAAAACTCATTTCCCTTCACCGCTCTCACGCACCAGATTCACTTGTAAGAGAATATATAAAGAGAGAGAGATAGTTGCATAACATGTCACAATCAAACAATAAAATTCTAGTAAATATTATAAAACCAGAATTTTTGGTCCATTTTCATAAAAGGACATTAAGAATGGGCTATTTCAAAACAATATAAAAGTCTTTCAAAATTCTTTCAAAACGGTCCACTCCGGTACTTTCTTCCCACCATTGACAAAAACAAATGATTCATGGCAATTACTTAACAGAAAGTCTACTTGTCCCGGATTTCATGTCCCGGGACAAGCACGACTCCATAGGGAGGGGCATTTTGGTCATTTTTGAAAATGACCAAAATGCCCCTCCCTATGGAGTCGTGCTTGTCCCGGGACATGAAATCCGGGACAAGTAGCATGGCTCATTACTTAATTGCTCAAAACTTCAAATATATTATTAACTTGACTTTGAGAGGAGTTGCCTTTCAGATGATTGTCTTCTAAGCTCTCAACTTGATGAAATGGATTCATGATGTCTCGCTAGATATTGCAATGATGGCAGTTATCATGTTATTATTATTATTTTTTTTTTATGCTAGATGGATGAGTAGTACACAACGTGAGACAACCTACAAGTACTTTCCATTGGAGTCTGGATCCCCTGTTTCGATGTAACAGGGGGAGCCTGTTTCGACCAATCCCCACGTGCTACTTGGCAAATTTGTCACCTCGGTTATAACCCTCTCCTTGAATGAATAAAAGAAAATTGCAGGGTTTTTCTTGCAAACGGAAAAATTTTGAGTCTCCTCTAATCCTCTCCTCACATAGTAAATTGGAGAAGAGGCCTCCTGCCGTTGGCAACAGGCTACAACAGATACCCTCCTGTGATTTTTACGAGGCAAAATTAAGAGCAAAATTCGAACCAGCCGTCCGAATTCTCTCTATTTTTTTTATTTTATCGCATCATTTTACTATGAACATGATGCTAATGCTATGATACCTTTGAAATAAGTGGTATGAACAAGATAAAGCTACAAAAAGAGAGTATTCTTATTTTGAAACTCATCATAGTAAACTTAAAGCATAGGCATATCTTGGGGTTATTTATTTGCAACCATTTACATATGTAAATGGCGTGTAATGCTTATGCAAGCGAATGTTTGTTTACACTCATTTATGTATGTAAATGATTCACATGACAGATTTTGGTTGATAAATGAGCGACTTTTCGTGTTAAAATAATTACACCTCATACCCTATTAAAATTAGTTACACATGCATAGTGATTTCATATTGCTTTGGGTGCCAACTGCCAAAGCAGTATAGTGCATGTTCATCTCCTATGTAGGTATTGTGATAGTATTTTTCCCCTTTTTATCTATTCATTGAAATGGGCCTACCCAAATGGGTCCATTTCTTTGCGACCAATTAGAATCTATGTACTTAAATAGGCCCATTTGTTTTCTTTAAATTTGATACATGAGATCATTATGAAATGGAACAATGTGTAAGTTGCATGGAATTAGAATAGATTGAATGTTATTGTCAAATTGGCATGTTTATCTAATGGAATGAGCCTTTTTGTTTGCATAAAATTGAAATACAGATGAAATAATTGATTAAAACAGGTGTGTCTGTTTTCATATAATTGAAAAACGTATAAACTAGTTGATCTTAGGGGGATTCGGCGAGAGGTCCCTCAAAGTATGACTTTGTTGCAAATATTCCACAAAAAAAAAGTCTTGCAGCCAAAGGTCTTTTAACACATTTTCGTACCTGATACGTCTAATTTATCATTTCTTTAAATCATATCCCATGATTGGTGGGATATCCCATTAATAATAGTCAACTACCATTTAATGGGCCACGATTAATGGAATCTCATTAATGGGATTTCCAAATAAATTCTAAAAACACACAAATAAATTTCAAAATAACGCAAATAAATTTCAAAAAATGCAAATAAATTTCAAAAAACACTAATAATTTCAAAAAACGCAATAAATTTCAAAAGAATGTAGATAAATTTAAAAAGAAATAAATAAATTTCAAAAAATATAAATAAATTTCAAAAGATGAAAATCAATTTCAAAAGATCTAAAATAAATTTCAAAAGATCCAAATAAATTTCAAAAAAATATAAATAAATTTCAAAAGTCTCAAATAAATTTCAAAAGACGTAAATAAAATTAAAAAACGCAAATAAATTTAAAAAAATGCAAATACATTTGCCAAAACTAAGATAACCCAATTTTCCAAATTAGCAAACAATGTGGCAAAAAACTCAAGTCTTTTTGTTAAAAACTTAGTTAAATTTATTTCAAGAAATACAAATAAATTTCAAAAGACACAAATAAAATTCAAAAACACAAATAGATCTAAGAAAATACAAATAAATTTGCCAAAAACACAGAAAGATTCGTTCAAAAACTCAGTTAAATTTTTTTTAAATGGAGATAAATTTGTCAGAAACTCACCTATATTTTTCAAAAACTAAAATAAATTTACCAAAAACTCGGATATATTTGTTTATAACTCAATTATATTTGTTCCAGAACTCAGATAAATAGCCAAAAACTCGGATAGATTTGTCCAGAACTCAGATAAATTTGTTCCAGAAGTCAAATAAATAGCCAAAAACTCAAATAGATTTGTCCAGAATTCAGATAAATTTGTTCAGAACTCAGATAAATTTGTTCTAGAAGTCAGATAAATGTCAAAAACTCAGATAGATTTGTCCAAAACTCAAATAAATTTGACAAAAAAATACAAAACTCAGATAAATTTGACTTTGACTAGAATGGGGATGGACTTCTGGAATAGACTGCGTCGGTGTCTGCGCTTCTTGTCTCAGACAAAGGCTCCTCTTTCTCGTCGAAGCTTCCAAATCCGGAGCTAGAGAGCGCCACCAGAAATCCGACCAGGAACCGCCTCCGATCATCTTCCCCCTGCTCCATCTCCCCTACATCTGCCGCAACTTCTCCGCCTCGCACCACCACCACTTCTTCTATGGCACTCTGCAGATTGGCCTTGCAACCTTCGAGAAGAAGAAGGGGAAGAAGAACTAGCTTTCTCTTATCGCTTCTCTCTTTGGCGCTTCCAGATCTAGAAAGATCGAGAAGGACGATCCGAGGATTTCAACGGCTCTTATCACTTCTTTTTCTTCCTAGTTCGGGGCTTTTCAGAAGAAGAAATTGCGGCTCTTTTCTCTCTCGATGAGATGGTGATGAAAGATCTGGAAACAAAGAGAGAAAATGAGTATTGGTGTGAATGGTCACCGGGTTGCAGGAAATCGGTTTTGAAGAAACCGGTGCCGGTACCGACATGGAATGGGTCGCAGCATGGGCAAAACGTGTCGGGTTTGGGCTTGTGTCGGAGCCCTTTGGTGAGGGCGAGTCCGAAGCGACATGAGTCAGGATTGTGATTGGATTTGCGGAGCGGGAATCGGTAGCATTCGGCGATTCCCATTACGCCCTGCGTCAACAGATCAAAGAAGATTGAAATATGTCCATGTATGGATTGAAGAAGAAGAAGAGGGAGAATGGAAGATTTAAAATTACAAATTTTAAAATTTTATGCCTAATCAGTTGAAAGGGCAAATCAGTCATGAAATAATATAAGGTGGCGTATCTAGGGACCTCTCTCCATGAGGTGACGTGTCTAGGGACCTCTTATCGAAATATGTCCAAGCCGCATGGACTACAGGCCTTAGAGGAAAAACTGATGGATTGGAGGCCTTACAAGTCCTATATAATAAACCTTTCGATAATTATCTCTTGATTTTAAAGTCATCGTTAAAATTCTTAGCCCATCATCTCGCATTAATTATGCCAGCAACAAACATCCAACATAAATGTTGGGTATAGACCTTTCTGAGAGGACGGAGGTGGGTGGAATTATGGGATTGGTTCCATATCCAGCTAAGTCAAGATAGTAATGCAAAGAAATAGACCCAAATGAGATTGGTTATTGATATCTGCAACTAAATCAAGATAGTGATGGAACTGGTCTTGACGTGAATGTATCATGTCACCTTGGTCGATTGAAATTGTATATAGGAAAATTCCAAATTCTATGTTTTCTTTTTCTTTTTTTTTTCTTTTTTATTGCATATGGAGGAATGGGAAACTATCCCTAGTCCAACTAAACAAGCCTAGCGTTAGTCCAACTAAACAAGCCTAGTGTAGGTCCTAGGGATCATCCCAAGGGTGCTCCCCAGTAGAATTACCTTCATGTGCTCCTCTAGTGTAGGCCAATTTTTGTACAAACATGTACTCCACGCCTGAGGACATTGAGACATTCCACCTTTGTCCTTTGCCAGTGCTCGTCGATCGATGGCACTAGTGTTTAGATGAAATGATGACTACCGCTTGGGTTGTCTCGTGGTTCTCCCAAATTCTATGTATTTTTTTATAGCATTTTAATATACTCATATGGGATTTAGTTAAAATATCTGCAGTGAAGTCAGAGTCATCATCAAACAATAATGCAGGGTAGAGACCTTTCTAAGAGGATGGAGGTGGAATAATTATGGTTTGATCCTTGTCATATGCAACTAAATCAAGATAGTAATGCAACGAAGTAGACCAAATGGGATTGGTTCATGCATCTACAGTTAGATTTGGGTATCTTGGATTTTTCTTTGGATTGAATTTCAAGCATTTATCCACTATTGAAATGAATTTCAAAGAAATCTGTGGCTAAAAGACTGCTAAATATTTTGGTCATTAAATCAAGGGCTAGGATGATATCAAAAAAGCCGGGCCGTTGAACATGAATATCAAAAAAGCCGGGCTAGGATTTCTCTTTAGCTAGGTTGCCCACAATTTTTATTCATTAAGAGTTGGTCCCACCATATTAAGCATGGGATTAAAAATATCATGTGCTCAACTTTATTAGTGGGGCTAATTCCTATTGAAGTAAAATTTGAGAAAACTATTTAAAGAAATAGCTTTTATTCTAAGTAGTATGGGTCTTCCAATGTTGTTAACCATTTTATAATATTAATCAATGGTTATTAATGATGTTCTCTCAATAATCTATTCTACTGCAGGCATCATAGCACATAAAAAATATTGCAAGTCATTAATCTATATGTTTTCAATCATCCATGTCTATCACGGGCTCATGACCCATTAAACAATCACAAGTGATGAATGAATTCATAAATTAATTATGGGAGGATTGATTTACAAGTGATTAGTCCGGCATAGGTCCTGCTTTGATTAGAGTGGGATACAACTCTCAATCCCTTCAAAAAAGGAGTAAATGATTATTTTGAGCGGTTTGGATTCATTATGGTGAGCTTTACTATTATTGTATTTTAATTATTCTAAATGTTCTGATAAGTTGTCGTTAAGTCTAATAGGAATTTTCAAATTGTAGATTTTTCTTTGGAAATTATTATAAAAAAAAAAACTCTGAAAGAAATATGTTTTTTAAATGATAAGTAAAAGAAATTAATAAATATTAAAATATCATCCATATCCTCTAAAAAAGATTATAGCTTCACTACTGCTAGTTAATTGACCTTCGTTTGCCTCCTCTAAAAAAAAAATCATGGATCCATCCCTATTTTCAGCAGTTCAAGATTTTCAAAGTAGGCCCCACCAATAGGCCTCAGGAACTTCTTGTGAGTTCAAAGCCTTAGGATCCAAACTCTTTATGAAAAATCTCCACTAGACGACGTTGGATGTCATATTCAATATTGCTGACTTTTGGGTCATGTAAGAATCTTGGCAGAAATATCTGAGGTCAGTGCCATTAGTGCAAGTCTAGAACAACCAGATACATTCACATCAAGAGTTGTCGCATTGCTGACTTGGATTTTGAATTAAGTTCATCAAGTTCATTTTGGTCTTTTGGATTGCAACCAAATCCATAGAAGGTGGAATCCTCAATCCCTACTACCATCAATGCAAGTCTAGGATGACCAGATGCATTTCCATCAAGACGACTTGCATGACTGACGTGGCTTGACTTGGTTGGAACTAACCAGTTGCATTTGCGTCTATTATACGTTCTAATTGAAATGGATAGAATTTTGAATCTTCTCAGAAATAACTGCAATCACTACCACGAGGCAAGTCTAGGGCGACCAGCTGCGTTCACGTAAGGACAAGCTGACTTGACTTGCTTTTGGATGGTTTGAACCTAGCCCCATTGGGTCCCAATCAAGTGGGGACTACTACATATAATTTGAACACTTTCATTGAAACTACAAACACGAGCATCAGAGACTTGACTTGGTTTTGGATTGTATGAACATAGCCCCATTGGGTCCCAATCAAGTGGAGCCTACTACATACAATTTGAACGCTTTTATTGAAACTACAAACACTATCATCATAGCAGTCCTCAATAGGAACTCATGCATTCATCTTAAGAGAAACTAGCGAAAAGCCCCCATGCTTAACAACATAATTCATAATTCTAAATTTTAAAATAATATAAAAAGAAATTTGAGAAAATTAAAATATACCGTAGCATTTATAATTCAAAAGCCTAAAAAAGAAATCAATATAAGTAGTCTAGAGTGTATCCCTATTCCAAAAATAAATTAGTTATTTATTAACTTGACATTTTGGAAACTAAAGATCAAATTACAGGCACCTAAAGTAAATTAAAGATAACAAATGTGAGAAAAGAAATGAGAAAATCAATATGGAAGAACACCAAAAAGAAGAAGCAAAAGATCTAACCTGTAGAGTCAATTATGTACCTTGACAATATCACATGTAATAGTAAAAATCAAGTTTCCAATGCATTATGTCTAGAATTGCAGATCTTCACATGTGACAATAAAAAAATACAAAGACACGGAAGCAAAAAAAAAATATATATATATATATATATATATATTTTGTTGTTCCTTTCCTCAACACAGTTCAAAGTGACTACATGCAGGACATGAATTAACCTTCTTGAAGGAACTTTATACTTCACCCTTGGTTCCTTTCCCTCAGCTTCCAATAGCGTGTCCCATTGATTGTTTTGAGACACATCCATTTGATTTGATCATCAAAAATCTCCTGAAACATGCAAGCTTTACAATTTAGTAACACCAATCCACATGGGCTCTTAAATTAAATGGTGCTTCTAAATTACATGGTAATCAGGCTGAACTTAACACAACGCAATAGTAAACATTAAATACTAAAAATCTTTACTAATTCATTGATCCAGCCAATCATACACATCGTATGTCCCGCTCATGTATGTTACTAAGGTAAACTAAAAAAGGGGTTTTTGATGGTCTGCATTCTGTGATAGACTTCGATCTTGATGGTGACCTTTTCAAATTAGAAAATCTCTTCAAATGGTTATCAAGTACGAATTCCATGATCATATTAGTTTTTGCTTCTTACGTAAAGTAACCGAAGTCAAATATTTTGAGGAGTGGACCCTATCTTCCATCAAAGAGCATATATTTTTCCAATTGAAAGCCTTGATGAAAAATTTTCAGCAACACAATAAGTGGTGACATTAACACCATTTGATTTGTGCATTGATAACGCAACCCATACACATACGAATACACTGAAACATAAAATATATATTAAAAAAAACACAGAACAACAGACGAACATCTTATTCGCATGTAAAACATATGCAAATGCATGCACCCATGTTCACTATGATAGTTATGAGTTCTTAGTCTTTGAGTATTATAGTTTGTTTAATGCTTCCTATTCATATATTGGTGGAATTTCCATTCATATCATCAACAGTTGAGCTAATATCCAATTAGCCTACTATTTCAATTTACAAATACAAAATACAATATATAAAACACACAAGTTGATATGACAGCGAGATGTATGGTTATTGCATAGATAGAATATTTATTTTATCTTGCCGACACATAAAAATCATGTATTGAAAAACAAAAAACAGAAACAGTTTAGTAGTTTCAATTTCATTTTGAAATTTTCTTTTTTGAAAATGTGACTTAAACTTGTTAATGTGTTTAAAAAATAGTAGCTTCTATAGTTGATGAAAGTGCTCTCTAGAATAGATACTAGTCCAATTACCAATGCAGCGGCATCAAAACAAAACAAACTAGCAAATAGATCTACCAATCACACACTGCAAAAGGATATAAAACGACATGCACAATATTTTACATGGAAACCCTATCCAGGAAGAAAAACCACGATATGAAATCAAACACTATTGAGCGATGACCAGATATACTCACAGCTCCCTTTCCTAATCGTTCTATCGACTTAAGGACTGTAGTTGTTCTTGCACAATTTCTTATGCTGCCATGACTTCCCTGCCGCGCACCACTCCATGTACTTGACCCAGCAGCACCTTGAGAATCAAGATGATCAGATCTTCTACGAGAAGGTAGAAGCAGCAAGCCTTCTAGAGAAACTCTTCAACACAAACTCTAAATAATGACTCTAGAGAACAATGTATCTCTCTTAGGATTTTCTCACCTCAAAACAAAGAGAGAATGACTTCTTTTCTTGCTTGGGGTTGAGAGAATCACCCTTTAAATAGCCCAAAATTTGTGACTTAGTATTAGAACACAAATAGGACTCAAAGTGGAAACTCTAGTCTCAAAAGGAAACAAATCCGCTCAACCCGTCTGGAAATTTCTGCCATCCGATCAATGGGGTAAGCCCCTGTCTCCTGAATTATTTCAGTTTGGCGCCTATTAACTGGGACAGTCTCCACATCCGATAGATCGGGTCTGTGTCTTTCGAATTTCTTCTGATTTTCTTCTCTTCTTTGCTTTAGATCTTCCGGTGACACAACCACAATCCATTTTAAAATAAATAGAAAAATACATTTCAATAGACTCAGAGTTTTGTCAAACCCATGAATTAGCCAACATATGAAAATCCTAACATTCGAGAATTTGTTAACACGTGGATTGAAATTCCATTATTATAGAGTACTCAAGTAGAGCAACATAAAGGCATGCATGCAGGGTTTACCTAGGCACTACATGGATAAGGTTCAATGTGATGAACGTGGATAAATTCCCTATCCAATCCTTTTTATGCCAAGTTATATAGACACCTTGAGATGCTATATTTCTAGATCCAAAGAATTAAAGAATTAATAAAATTAATAAATATCGTATTCAGGACAAACTACATAGAGAAAAAGGCTAGATCACTGCAGAGAAGATGCTAGACAATCACTAGCAACCACTGTACATACATACAAACAAACTTGCATACAACATATAATTATTTAAAGGGATATGCTCCTATGAGAGCATCTTTTACGCTCCTATGAGAGCATCTTTTACCTTATTATAAGAGATAAGGGTGGGGACCCTCACATTTAAGTTGTTGATATTAGATATGGATATGAGGGCCCCAGCTTATACTTCATAGTAAGGTGGGAGTTATCTTATTTAAAATGGGCAATAAATCTTCTCCATATTTGAGTGATAGTGATACATACCAGAAACATACAATAATCAAACGGAAGAAGTGGTATTAGTATCTATACTCGTAGTAAAAGATTATGGATTAAGGTTGTCGGATATATAGCACCTAACATGTTAAAATACGAAAGAACTGAACACAAAACAAAAGCTTAACATGAAACCATAGTAGTTACCGTGAAAGAAGCATTTGTGATCATTTAATCTTCAACATGCTTTTTTTTTTTCTTAATGTATATTTTTACAACAGGGATATCACATTCCCTTTAAACTTTTAAATCGCATCTGCAGATGGTAGCATTAATCTCTTATATATTACAATGAAGCTCAAATGTAGTCCTTCATAGGATGGTTTACAACTCCCTTTCATACAATGGCTAAAATGAAAGAAAAAATTAAAACTAAAAAAATACAAAATCTAACTCCATACAAAAATAGGCAACCCCAGATCCCGAGTATTCAAGTCTCTACATAATTAAAACCTTACTAAACTTACAGAGAATAAAAAAAACCTTGCTACCTTCAGCGAATTGGATGCATTCTTGATGTCAATGTCAAGCTCCATCATCATGGTTGCCTCAGTAGATCTAATCGTGACCCCAACTCGATGTTATCTTAAAGTTCATTTTGCCGCCCAAAGCTTGATGGTATCGCATAGATCTCATCCCCTCCATCTCCGTCTCGGTAAAGGCTAAATTCCACAACTCAATTCAAACAAAAGAGATGCTATAAAAAGCATATTGGGTCACTATAAATGACTGCTAAAAGAATAAATCAAATTCATAGTAGATACATTAACACAATTCAGACAGCTGTTGATAGATTTCTTTTGATCCTTCATTCGTTCAACACCCAAACAATTCTCTAAATGGAAAAACACACGCCAACATCAAATACAACATTTTATGAACGGACTACACTGGCAATGCATATTAATAGAAAAATAAAGGAAAGAGTAGAACATCATCCAAATCAATATATTTTTGCAGACTATAGATATAAGACAATAAAACAATAAAATAAAGTTAGCATCCTTATATTGACTAATATTAGAAATATTAAAATAAAATGAAATAAATATATAAATATTTATTTAAATTAAACAATATAAAAAAAAGGATAATAACTCAATGAGAGAAAATTTCAGATAAAGGTTAAAATATAACATTTATAACTCACCATATGAAGAATACATGCCTCTGAGTTCGTAACATAAGGTAAAATATACCTACACGTTGAAGAGGTTGAAATTGAATAACTCAAAATCAAGTTCTATTACAAAATTTTCCTTTGGAATATTAACTTAAGTCATCTCAACTAATTTTATACATATACAAATAATGTTTTTTATGTGCACATATACAAAGAATGCCAGTGAGGTCAACGATTGAAATTATCTTTTCACTTAGGCAATTAATGAAAAAATATGCATATGCTCTTTCATCAATCTAGAAAAAGCTAACGACGGGGTACCTAGAGATTTACTTTGGTGGATTTTAAATAAAAGGAATGTTCCAAGAGGTTATATTGAAATTATTAAAGACATGTATGAAGGAGTAGTAACAAGTGCGAGAACTACTTCTGGAGAGACAGGGGAGTTCCCTGTGACCATAGGAAAATGGAAAATCTCTATTTGGCTTAACTTGGTAGCACATGTTGGAGAATGACTCTGGGTTCATCATATATAGTAAAACAACTCAATGAGAGATCTGAATTGGGTTCTTTTTGTGTGAATTGTCTCCAATGTCATGTTATTTATGCCTTCATGATCTCCTCCATTGCTGAGAAGGAGAATGAGTCTGACTTGCTTAAAATATTCACTTGAACAAGACCATGGATAAAGAAACCCAATCATAGAAGCCAAAGATAATATGCTTCTATGAAAACAAAAGGTGAAACATGAGACCAATATTACCAGTAAAATTAAATTAAAAAAAAAACCCAGAAACCTAGAAACAAGAACATCGAATCATAACTAATAAATCAGGAAAACTGTGTTCTAATCGGCCATGGATCAAGAAACCCAATCGCAGAAGCCAAAGATGAAATGAACCCAAGTAATAAATAATACCGAAATGAAAGAGAGGATTGTTGTAAATGGGTATTTGGAGAGATCTCAACAATTTATAAAATCTTATACCCATAAATCAAACCATGGATATGACCTTATGCAAGTCTTGCTCATGTTTAGATCAAACAAAGACGAACAAATCAAAGCCCTAGATGCAGAAGCAATGAAATTATTAGAGCAAACCTATAGCAGGGAGATTTCAAGTCAATACATCCAATGGCGGTGTAGCGATGATGGTGAATGAAACTGGACGGAGAGTCGTTTGAGGAGACGCTTGCAGAAACAAAGGAAATGAGAAACTCATGAGGAAGATCTGGGGTTTGCTGTAACGGTGTAGAACGAAATAAAGAAATAGCACATTGATCGTTTCTTATCTATTGTGAGGATTAGATTAGCAAAGAAAGAAGATAGAGTCTTACATACGAGAGGAGGAAGAGGAAAGGAGTCGGGGAGGAGTTTGAGCAAAGAGAGTGGAGAATGTGGAGAGTGGTTTCTTTTTAAGAGAAATTAAGAAACCAAACAGTTACAGAACGGGACAATGAAAAGTCAAAGAGAAGTTTTTTATTGGGGCATTCGGTCAGAGCCCTCAAAGTATGACTTTGTTGCAAACAGTCCAAAATCTTTTTTCATAGTTTGATAGGTCATTTTTTCAAATTTGAAGACCTAAAATATCTAATTTACCATTTCTTCAAAATCATATTCCATGATTCAAAATCATATCCCACGATTAGTGGGATATGCCATTAATAATGGTCAACTAGCATTTAATTGGCCATCTGAATTTCAAAAGATCCAAATAAATTTAAAAAAATGTAAATAAATTTTAAAAGATCCAAATAAATTTCAAAAAATGTAAATAAGTTTCAAAAGACAAAAATAAATTTCAAAATACGTAAATAAAATTAGAAAATGCAAATAAATTTGAAAAATATAAATAAATTCGAAAGAAAGCAAATAAATTAAAAAAAAAGAATAATTTCAAAAAACTCAGTAAATTTCAAAAGAACGCAAAAAATTTAAAATGACGCAAATAAATTTCAAAAGATGAAAATCAATTTAAAAAGACGCAAATAAATTTCAAAAGATCCAAATAAATTTCAAAAAATATAAATAAATTTGAATTGATGAAAATCAAATTCAAAAGATCCAAATAAATTTCAAAAAATGTAAATAAATTTCAAAAAATGCAAATAAATTTCAAAAAATGTAAATAAAATTAAAAAATGCAAATATATTTTAAAAAATCGCAAATACATTTGCCAAAACTAAGATTAACCAAATTTTTCAAATTTCAAAAAAAATTTGCCAAAAAGTCAAATAAATTTGCCAAAAACTCAGTTAGATTTGTCTAGAACTCAGATAAATTTATTCCAGAACTCAGATAAATTAGTCAAAAACTCAGATAGATTTGCCCAAAACTCAGAGAAATTTATTTCAGAACTCAGATAAATTAGTGCAAAATTCAAATAAATTTTGATAACAGATGAAAAACTCAGACAAATTTGACAGAAACTCCTATAAATTTGTTAAAAACTCAGATAAACTTGACAAAAAACTTAGATAAATTTCACAAAAACTCAGATAAAGCTCATAAAAGCTCATAGATTTGTCAAAAACGATATAACAACCCTACTGTCTTCCTTCTCTAGTGGTGCTACGCTATGTTCAACAATGATCAGAAAACTATAGTGGCGGCTACAACGAGACCGGCAGGCCTTCTTCCTTCTCAATCGATCAAACCCCCATCGCTGTGGTAGCCTTATGAGATCACCTGGACTGCTGCTATGGATGGAACTGGGTAATGTTGTGTATCAGGTCAACCTGACCCGAACCTAGACCAGTAATCAGCCTAGCCTGGGTTGCCTAGGTCTCCTTCCCCATACACAACTTGGCTACTATCTCTGCAACCGGAAGAGGAAGACAGCCTTGCTGCCTTGCTCTTTTCTCCGACGATGGCACGACATCGGGGCGGCAGTAGTGGCGATGGAGACGGCTTGTGGCCGCGGCGACAGCACAGTTATACTCCGACAAAGGTGAACCCGATGCGCCTGCAACCTCTGTTTCTAACTTCTCCGGGCACTACCAAAAACAAACAGCAATAGATTTCTCATCTTCTCCGATGAGGGGAGACTGAATCCGAAGCACCTTTGATCCTCTCCTGCGAAGAGAACTGACAGAGATCCTCTGTCTTCTACGATTTTCTGCTTCTATCTCAATAGAATCTGCAACCACCGTCCGGGTCCTCTTCGATATCCGGTCTCCTTCTCTGTCAACGACAAACACAGATCCTCTATTCCGATTTGCAATCCAGAATCACGGAACCCAACTGCAATGGCCCTTCCGTTATGCAAATCGTGAATCACAAAAGCCTCTGTGTGGCCATCGATCAATCAGCCTCGAGAACCCTCTCGATCTTCTCCCAGCCTCTAAGATCTCTTCAGAACACACATGGTCTGGATCAACTATATCTCTAATTTGTATGACCCTTTAGAGATCAAACGATCTCTTGCTCTCTGCTTTTCTGATGAAGCAGTCGAACTGATCTCAGCCCCTTTAAGATCCAATCCGATGACCCAAGACTCTGGGTTGAAGAAGAAGAGGGATAATACAAGATTTGAAATTTCAAAATTTTATGCCTAAAATAGATAAAAGGGTAAATCAGTCATGAAAATTGTATCTAGGGACCTCTTGCTAAAATATGTCCAGCTGTATAGACTACAGGCCTTAGAGGAAAAGTAGATAGATTGGAGGCCTTACAAGATCTTTATGAGGGACCTTTCGCTAATTATCTCTTTTTTATTCTTGTACTTCCAATAACGGTTCCCATCAATGGCTGATATTAATAGGGCTGATAAATATTGGAGAACGGTTGTAGGGCTGATATTAGTAGGAAGTTAAATTTGGAGAAGGGTCAAAATCAAATTTGAAATTGGCAACTAAATTGACAATTGAATCCAGTTTGCTTCATAATATATAACTAGCAAAAGGTGCCTGTGCTGAGCACCGGCAATGCAATTAAGTATCAACCTTTTCAAATGAAGAATCGAGACAAAAGATAATTGAATTAATCATGGGTGATGTCAATGGAAAATTCCATCATTTGTAGGACCACATGTATTAGAATAAGATAAAAAAAAATATCCATTATTCTATCAGGGATGCTGGCTATAATCAACAATATAAATCATTCGTGGGTGAAAATAGCAAACAAAAACATTTGTAGTCAAAAGCAATCTATTCACACAACTCAGATAAATTCAAGTCCACTTCATTGTAACTCGAAACCAAGACGTCCAAGAAATAGTAGTATTTCGTCACTATGCAATTAGTGGCACAAACAAAAAACCGAATGAGATATAAAATAAATACTGAAGTAGGATCATCTTCTTATTCCATTGAGGCTTTCATTGCATTCTTCACTCTAAAAAAAAAGCCGATTTTTTAAGCATCCTAGTCGCGGATAATGACCACATGAAGCAACTTACAAACAAAATATTGTCCATAACAATTAATATGCATCTAACATTGTGGACCGAACTAACTTTCAAGTAATGATCATATCAAGCCTTTTCTTTTTCAACAACTTTGATAAACAATCCACATGATGGCAAGTGGGAACCAATTTCATAGATCTAAAAACATTCGATCAAACCCTCATTCAAGAATAACCAAACTAAACTCTCATTATGGTTAGATTTAGAAATTGATAATCAGAGTGTTATGCACAAACCGAAAACAATAGCTAAAGAAATAAGCAATATTCATAGCTATCACATGGGAACCAGGAAATGGTTTGTTTAATTATAGGCATTCGACAAATGATCATTTTATCATCTCTGATTATCAGTAACCCTAAACAGATCATCCTATAAATTTACTCGACTTTCTGAATATTCATCTTCTTGAGATTTAAAAATAAAAGAATATATATATATTCAATTCTAAAAAAAACCCAACCATCCTCAATATTTCTCAATTTTTTTTAAAAAAAATCCGAACCCCATACCTATTCATAAATAACTTAAAATTAAAAGATGTGCATATGTTTTAGAATAGTTTTTCTTTTTATTATGAAAGCCAAATCTAAAGGATGGACAACATTTACATGTTTACTTAATTTTACAATGGAAGTCTCTCTCTTAATACAAAAAATAAAGAGGATTTTACCTGAAAATTCCATGTAAATGGCCATTGCACGAAAGGGTTTCCCGTAGTTGGGGCCTTACGAAAGGGTTCGTTCATCCCATTTTCGTTTTTTTTTTTTTTTTTTTGTATATATTTAAACTTTGAGAGGAGGGATGCTAGCGTCGCTCGTCTCTAATTTAGGTGACGCTAGCGTTGCTCCTCGACCTATCCAACTGAGAAAGAACTCCCTCTGCAATGCATTCACTATCGTTTGAACTTGCTCGATGGAACCTCAATGCTCCAAGAAAAAATAGAACAAGTATTGCTATCTGCTCCAAACCTTTTGTGTTCATTCCTATTCCTAGGGCGTTTCAATGAAATGCCACCAATATTTCTGCCATGAAATTCATTCCAAACTGTCGAAAATCAAACACACACATGTACAGATAATTAAATAGAAATATATATACAGATAGAATTTGAAACCGATACCTCGTCTTTCCTCAGTAGTCCAGACGAGCTTCTTCTGAACAAGAATCCGCAAAATGCGACATGCTGGAAACAAGACTTCCATCAAAACCAAACTCCTCCAAACACAAAATCTAAACAAGGACTAATCAAGCTCGACAACTTCAAACAGCAAAATGGCAATGGAGTTGCAGTTGCACTACAGTTCAGAGGTGTGGCAGAGGTTTTAATTTCATCCTCTCTCTAAAAAAAATTACTGTGTTTCGAACATCTTCACGAAGCAGCTGCTGCATGGAGAAATATGAATTCTTAAAAAAGAAGAAAAAAAAACTCTCAGCAAGTTCCCCTACATTCCTTTGCATAGCTTGTAGGAATTTCGAGAATTTATATCAAGGAAAAATTACAAATTCTCCAAGAGAGAATTTTTAGAGATAACTTTTTCCCAGTCGGATGGGTCGAGGAGCGACCCTAGAGTCACTCCTCTTAAATTAAAAAAAAGAAAAAAAAAAGAGATGACGGAACCCTTTCGTAAGGCCCCAACTACGGGGAATATTTTCGTGCAACAACCATATAATGGGAAATTTCCAGTTAAATCCTCAAAAATAAATAAATAAATAAACTGACATCCAATTTATATATATATATATATATATATAAGATAGCCCATCATAAAAGTTTCTCTAGTTTTATTTTGCTTAGAAACTCGTTAATATTTCCAATAAAGCGTCATATATCTTATCTTTAACCGAGCTTTGTCCTTATTATGAAGTTGGCTTTCTTCGCCTAGTAGAGGAAGACCATATCTCTTAAGGCCCAGTTTACTCATCATTTGGAGTGTTTTACCATAAAGTGATAGTGTTATTGTTTAGACTTCATTATATGGTGGATTGTCAAGAAACTGCGCGGTAGAAACTTACGTGTTCTTTGTCATGGTCCAAAATAAGAATATGCATCAATACTACCTTTGGAAATAGGTATAAAAAAAAAGAAAGAAACTGACATGATGCTAAAGAATTGGTTTTAAAAACTACTAATTTGCTATGATTAGAAGCTCAGGAGCCTACAAACTGAACCATTCTATTGGTTTTAATGGTTGTAAGTTGTATCAGCAGCATTGACATCCTTTTGCAAAAAATATCTCCACGGTACATCATTCATCAAGTTTTCAACAACTCTCCATGGTACATCATTCACCAGGCCATACCATTCAGAAAAAAAAAATCATTCACTAGGCCATATATTTTTGTGCCTACTGTAGCTCATAAATGAAAAACAATTAACACCAGTAATTGAAGCACATCAAAGGTAGCAGTGCAAGAGACCAAAAAAGAAGAAGGAACGTACCGGTATTGTGTCCTCTGAAGAAATTGTTAACTGAAAATAAGCTAAACAGATTAAAAGCATTGCGAAATTCATAAAAATGCAATCAATGATAATTAGACATTTCACCCAGACTACAGAGAAACAGATCTATGGCCTTATGGCTCACCTTCTCGTTCTAGCTTTTGGAGTCCAAACTCCAGTCTGTTAGTGCAATATTTCCATGAGCACTGTTTTTGTATTGTCCATTCCGTGCCAAAGAGTCCTGAAGACATTGCCTCTATATACAACAAGGAAGATCTAATTCAAGAGGAGTGTCAAGCTTTGGAAGGCCCGAAGCATCAAGCTTGCAAACCAAGAAGTGCCAACCAAGTTCGGGTAAATGAGACCCTAAACCATTCCCTTAGTGACCTTAAAAACCCGTCTTAATGGTTAATTTATTAGGTTTTTAGAACTTGTTTTTGAGCCCTCACGAGACTCAAAATTGGTCCCAGAAGTCGGTCGAGATTCGGTCAACCAAACTGGTCATCAAGTAACCGAAATCCGCCAGGAAATTGGCAGACTCTCTGCCAAAATTCGGTCAACCATTCTGTCAACCGAAATTGGCAGAGGACTTAACCGAAAATACAAAACCTATTTTGTTAAATTCGGTCATCTATCGGTCATAAACTCGGTCAACCGAATGTCAACAAAACCTCAGCTGTGCAATTTTTTGACCGTTAGGAAATTTTTAGTTAACCGAATTTTAAAGTGGGGTAACCGACAACTAGCCGTTGGAGCCTTGTTCTTATATATCAAGAGCTTGTTTTTATCAAGGGATCATTCTTCTTAAAAGAGTCTTCATCCCTACAACTTGTCAATCAATTCTAAGCTCTAAAAATTTCTTCCAAACACACCAAGATCTCATCTAGGCAAATCCAAGAGCCCTCTTAGCTCAAAGAGTGTGATTAGTGGAAGAATACCTAGGGTATCTTGCTCTTCTAGATTGAAATCATTATTTCCCTAAGCCTAAACCTCTTCTACTTGGTTGTGCACTTCATCGGAGAATCATCATCTAAACCAAGCTATCTTCGAGAGGTCAAAGCTTCAATTGCGGTTCAAGCTTCAAGAACACCCTCGAGACTTCGTCAAGAGGCAAGTGTTCTTTCTTCAATCAAATTCTATATACTTGTATGTTGTGATAGTGGATTGAAACTGTGTGCTTCAACCACTCTAAAAATAGTGTGTGGGGGATTAGATCTATGTGATCGAACCTCGTTACGAAAATTGAGTTGTACTAATGATTGGAATCATTACTTGTGTAGTTTGGTTCATCATAGTGGACCCAAGGGCTGTGTGACGCTTGTGAGTGGACGTAGGACAAGAGGTTCGAACCACTATAAATCTGTGCATTCATCTTTATCTTGCTTAAATTTTTTAATCTTGGCAAAGAATTTTAAATAGTCCTATTCAGTATTCACCCGCCTCTAGGACTTTCACCTTGGCCCTAGCTGCACTTTCACAGTCAACTTTCAATTTACATTGAAGTTATTTTTCCTTTTTTTTTTTTTTTTTTTTACTTTCTGTTTTGATCTCTCCATCTCTCTTTATTAAAATAGTTGATACTGAGATTTAAGAATATTCATCAAAATCCCAAATCCAAATGCTTGCTAAGATTATTGAAAATAGATATGCCAATCAAAATAAAGTAATATCTATGAGGAATTGAAAAATCAAAATATATTTGTCATCAGATTAAACCCAATCGCAGAATAAATTGTCTATAGCAAAGAGATATAGATGTACTTCTCACCAACTAAGCGGCAATCATGACCACAAGAATTTAGATTTACCAATTTTCTATTACTTTCTACAAAGGTGAAGGAATCATCACCAAGAGCATCCATGTAGCTAGCATGTGTCAATTAATTGTAAATCCGCTAGAATCTCATTCTTACGCATTTTCAGCTTCCTCT
Source organism: Umbellularia californica (assembly GCA_028538565.1). Classification (NCBI taxonomy): domain Eukaryota; kingdom Viridiplantae; phylum Streptophyta; class Magnoliopsida; order Laurales; family Lauraceae; genus Umbellularia; species Umbellularia californica. The sequence goes on along the minus strand of JAPQWN010000010.1, from coordinate 37,072,049 downwards.
CCTCTATTTCCAACATAAGATTATAGCAAGAAAACAGTTGGTCTAGACAAATTAGAAAGAGACACAGTACATTCTCATTCGAAATTTTATAGATATAGATAATGACGTTTCACCAATCTTAGAGGGAGAAAAATCAAAACCATTAAAATTTGACACCTATGAATAACAAAAGGAACAAAGGATTGCAAACTGCCCCACTACATCCATCATCTATCCATAACAAAGCCTTAAACCTGATACAAAACTGGAATCTGGCAAAGAAGCTGCTGGTACAAAAGGGTATCAGGCACTACTCAACACTATGGGAACTATCTCTCCAAGGTGTTGTTAAGTTCTACTTTGATGGGCAGTAAATGGCTGCTCAAGATATGCAGGGATAGGAGGCATCACAAGGGATCACACCAGCCATCTTATACGCACTTATGCGAGTTAGATAACAACCTCTTAGTCACTAATGGCTGAACTACATGTTACTTAAAGGCCTAACCATTTTCATAGAGGTCAATTAAGACAACTTCTTAATTGAAGCAAATGCCCTATAATTTTTTTAGGCCTTAAATGAAGACAACACATCATGCTGGGACCTTATGTACACATGGGAGGCCATTCTAAAATGCTTGGAAATAATCCAGCCTTGGGTGCCCATTACTGTGAGCTAATACAGTTGTTCATGCAATAAACAGCGCCCCCCACCCCCCCCCCCCCCCCCCCAACTACATTTACTACTACTCTTCTACCTTTCATTGCAGTTTCTACTTGCAGGACTGCCGGAGAGACCAACACAACTTCTGGACCAGAGAGATGTCACACCTCAAGAATTCCGAACCCAACCATGAACCACTTTAAATTTGGAGTGTAATTTTGTGTTTTCTTTTGTGGGGCTAGGGTTTATATTTAAAATAAAAAAGCGCTTTCCATTGAGGTAATCAAACAATTATAACAAAAGAGAACGTGAGAAGAGAAAAGTTACATTTTGTTTGATGAACCCTTACCCATGATCAAATCAGTGACAGTTTCTTTTTTGGAAAGGAGAAAATAGGGGAGAAAAAATTAGCATACGCTTAAACAACTATAAGAAACGAAAATGTGTTTGATTTTAGTTTGAAGAAAGGGCAACAGGAAAGGCCTGTTTCTCACTGGAAGAGGTATATAATAGGAAAAATTAGAGCAAGTTTGTATGGATCACTTGGAAATACAGTGTGTCCCATGGTATGGCCTATCGATGGATCTTATACATGGGGCTTCTCTATGACACTGTTTAGACCTTGGTGTTTATACTAAACCAAACCAAACCAAGCCTTTTCCCACTAGGTGGGGTCGGCTATATGGATTTGACGACGCCAATCAAGTCTGTTTAGGGCCATGTCCTCCGTTAGATCCATGTAGGCAAGGTCATGTTTAATAGTTTCTTTCCAACTTCTCTTGGGTCTCCCTCTCCCTCTCCTACTCCTAGCAATCTCTATGCCTTCACACCTTTTAACAGGTGCTTCCATTGGACGCCTTTTAACATGGCCAAACCATCTTAGTCGATTTTCTCTCATTTTATCTCCAATCGGTGTTATTCCTACTTTGCCCCTAATCTCCTCATTCCTAATCCTATCTCTCCTTGTGATCCTGCACATCCATCTTAGCATTCTCATCTCCGCAACTTCCATCTTCTCAACATGATTATGCTTTACTGCTCAACACTCTGATCCATATAACAATGCTGGTCTTACCGCCACCTTATAATACTTTCCTTTAACCCTGAGGGGGACTTTCCGATCACACAAGACCCCCGAAGCACTCCTCCATTTGGTCCACCCGGCCTGAATCCTGTGACTTACATCAGTATCAATCCCTGCATCATGTTGCACCATCGATCCAAGGTACCTAAAGTTTTCTTTCTCTACAATCTTTTGTGTGCCTAGACTTACTTCTATGTTACCAAGTGTCCTAATTTGGCTAAACTTGCACTCCATATATTCCGTCTTGCATCGACTTAGCCTAAACCCTTTTGTCTCTAACGTTTTCCGCCATACTTCTAGCTTAGCATTCACTCCTTCTCTCGTCTCATCTACTAAAACAATGTCATCTGCAAATAGCATACACCAGGGCACCTCATCCTGAATATGTCTTGTAATCTCATCGATAACTAGGGCAAACAAGTATGGGCTTAATGCTGAGCCTTGGTGTAGACCAATCGTGATAGGAAACTCCTTAGTCTCTCCGCCAGTCGTCCTTATAGATGTCACGGCTCTATCATACATATCCTTTATTGCCTCAATATAAGCGACACACACTCTTTTCTTTTCCAGTACTCTCCATAGAATCTCCCTAGGAACCCGGTCATAGGCCTTCTCCAAGTCAATGAACACCATATGTAAATCTCTTTGGCCTTCTCTATACTGTTCCATTAACCTCCTCAGGAGAAAGATAGCCTCCATGGTTGATCTCCCAGGCATGAAACCAAATTGATTCTCTGAAACGTTTGTTGTTCTTCTTAGTCTTCTCTCAATAACTCTCTCCCATAATTTCATCGTATGGCTCATCAATTTAATCCCGCGGTAGTTCGCACAGTTCTGAATATCTCCTTTGTTCTTGTATATGGGTATAATAATACTTTTCCTCCATGCATCAAGCATCTTCTTGCTCTTTAGCACTACATTAAAAAGTTTTGTCAACCAACTTATGCCATTCTCCCCTAAGCACCTCCAGACCTCAATAGGGATACCATCTGGCCCAACCGCTTTCCCATTCTTCATCCTTTTCAATACTTCTATAACTTCTTCCCTACTGATTCTCCTATAGAACATATGATTCGATTCTTCCCTAGAAATGGTAAGTTGTCCCAATTGTATGTCACTACTACTGCTTTCGTTAAATAACTTGTAGAAGTAGCTCTTCCAACGCTCCTTTATCTCATCGTCCTTTACTAATACCTTTTCATCCTCATCCTTAATGCATTTAACTTGGTTTAAGTCCTTGGTCCGCCTATCTCTGGCTTTAGCAAGCTTGAATAACTCTCTTTCGCCTTCCTTAGTGTCAAGTCGCCTATATAGCTCCTCAAATGCCTTTGCCTTGGCCTCACTAACTGCCTTTTTGGTTTCTCTTTTTGCTTTTTTATACTTTTCCAAGTTTGCTGCATTTCGATCCTTTTGCCAAGTTTTAAAGCTCTTTCTTTTAACTCTTATCTTGTCATGAACGGCCTTGCTCCACCACCATGCCTCCTTCTGTGCCGGAGCACCCCCTTTGGATTCTCCTAAGACTTCTTTCCCTACCCTCCTAATACACTCTGCTACCTTATCCCACATATTATTTGCACTCTCATTTATCGCCTAAACGTCTTCCTCTAGTACTCTATCCATAAATGCTAGTTGCTTATCACCTTTCAAGTTCCACCATTTAGTCTTTGAGCATCTATACAACTTCTTTTTTGTAGTCCACCTTTGTAGCTGCACATCTATGATCAACAACCTATGTTGGGAAGTCAAGCTCTCCCCCGGTATCACCTTGCAATCTTTACAAGCTAAGCGGTCTCTTTTCCTAGTTAAGAAGAAGTCAATCTGTGTCCTTGAGGAGCCACTCTTATAAGTCACCAAATGCTCCTCTCTCTTCCTAAAAAAGGTGTTAGTCACCATGAGATCATAAGCCACTGAAAAGTCCAAAATATCCTTCCCTTCTTCATTTCTATTACCATATCCAAGTCCCCCATGTACTCCTATATATCCATCTACGTCGCGTCCTACATGGCCATTCAAATCTCCTCCTATGAAGACCATCTCGCCTTGGGGTATCTCTAGTAGCACTCCTTCCAAGTCTTCCCAAAACTTCTCCTTATGTCCATCACCTAAGCCCACCTGGGGGGCATAAGCACTAATTACGTTCACTATCTCTTCTCCTAACACTAACTTAATTGCAATAATCCTATCTCCACAGCGCTTTATATTAACTATATCTTCCTTTAAGTCCTTGCTCACTACTATGCCAACCCCATTCCTCGCTCTATTAAGTCCCGTATACCATAACTTATACCCAGTCCTCTCGATCTCTTTAGCTTTCTGTCCCACCCACCTTGTCTCTTGCAAACAGGAAATTGCGATTCGTCTCCTTTCCATTGTATCCACCACTTCCATGAGTTTTCCAGTTAGGCTCCCAATGTTCTAAGTACCTAATCTCAGCCTTCTATTTTGGGCTAGCTTCCTTACCCCCCGCACTCGTCCAATAAAGTGTGGGGACCCTTGCCTATTTAGCACTGCACCCGAGCGCCGATGCAGCGGTCCTTGCTCACTTATCACTGTACTTGGACTATACAGCGCGTCGCTAAGTAGGGGACGCCCCAACGAAATATCATTAGGTCTCAAATCCATAAAGAAATCCGACTGAGTATTGTGCTGGCTGTCGGCTACCTAACGCACAACCCTCCTCCTTTGTCCGGGCTTGGGACCGGCTATGTCAAGGATACCCCAACATAGGCGGAGTTTTGGTGTTTATACTAAAAAAGGAAAAAAAAGATTACAAATAATAGTGAGTGCTCAATTTATTTAGTGTAAGCCAAACCTTGTCAAGAAATGTGTTGTGTGGTCCAAAGGTTTTGCAGAGATCTACGTAGCCAAACAACAATACATGTTACCATATAGTCATAGGTCAGTCAGTAGCATCCTATTCTAGAAATTCTCCTTTAACAAATCAAATCATCATAATCTTAGATTATCACTTTCATAGATCTTAGATCCCCTATTCTACTCCACCAGTTCTAATGACTTTTGTTCTAGCCTTTTTCTTATATTTTATTGGATCTTGTAGCTACATGCTCTGCATTGTCAAATAAATAAATAGAAGGATCCATTACTACTCCATGTCCCCAATGCATTGTAATGTAGTCCCTTGGATTGACTTTGTATTGGGTGTGTGTGTTTTATGGTTTGGTCATTGGAAGTGTTGATAGTCTGATTAACCACAAAAATTAATTGTCCAGATTAGAAGATATAACCATGCGATTTGGTTCTTTTCTGATTGAATTGTACCCCCCCCCTCTCTCTCTCCTCTCTCTCTCTAAGTTTGTAGTTTGTATAATTAGGAGTTATGTAAATTGTTGATGATCTCATGAACCCCCTATCTAGGATCAAATCATTGATGGTGTTTGAGAAAGAAGAAAATAGGGGAAGTCAAAATTATGAGATTCTCAAACACCAATCATAAAAGAGAATGCGAGAAGACAAAAGTTGCTTTTTTGTTTGGTTTTAGTTTGAAGGAAAGCACCACGGAAGCCCTTTAAAAGATTGCTATTGACCCAATTGATAGAATTACAAACACTCATATATTAAACAACTCATAAACATCTGACAGAAATTAGAAGATTTCTTGGAGGCATTTCATCGAACAACTCTTAAACATTCAAGAACACAATTTCAATTGAAACAAAATGTACATGTATTGCAGCATAAAAATTAGAATGCAAAAAAAAAAAAAAAAAAATGTGAAAGGAACTCACATGCGTCCCGTGTCTGAGACGATTAATGGAGACAACACTTCCACAAAATTACCCAGGCTTCCGATGAGGGATCTTGATGTGACGAACTTGCCCAAGTGAAAGCCTAACCAACAAAATTTTCAATACATTAGAAGAATGGATGGTTCTAGATAAAGGCACTAAAATCATTATGTGGAATACTGATCTTTCAATTTTCTCACCTCAAAACAACATTAGAAAACTCGTAAGGATTTGAGGAGGAGGAAATTCCATCTTACTCATTTTGCTATGAGCAGGATGAAGTCTCATTTCCTCTGCTTATATAGTGTAACCATAGACCAATGATTTTGGTACATTTGAATGCACCAATGATAATAATAAAAAAAAAAAAAAAAAAGAAAAGGAAGAACATACCGTAGACCAAGCTAGAGTATCCATGTCAGGAACATCAACTTCTCCATGATAGCAGTCACCACAATACAAGAGATGAGGGAGTGAGAGAGAATGGGGCATCATGGAAGAGAAAGGACAATTTCTTCTTTCTCTCTCCTGTGAGATGGGTAAGAGAGGAAGGGCCGTTCTGCATATGTCCAAAGAAATGAGCAGCCGATGGAATATTGAAGAAACGTAAGGATTTTTCTTTAATTTTTCTTTAAGGTGCAGAAGTTACAAAACGAATTTAAGAGTAGTCAAAGCAAATTGGGCAAGAATCAAAATCAATTAGGAATTTCTCAATTGGATTCCCATCGCTTCATATATTATTATAGTATAACTAGAAAAACATACCCTTATATAAGAAATATACATTAATATTAGATGATTTCTAATAAATTTAAAATATGATATTTCTTTATACATATAGTGATTTTTAAAATAGGAAAGTGCTCCTATGAGAGACACTCTCACCAACTTGGTGAGAGATGGGTGGGGGCTCTCACATTTAAGTTGGGGGTCCTTACATTTGAGTTTGTGAGAGTGAATATGGAAGTGAAGGCCCCCACCCATCTCTCATCAAGTTGGTGAGAGTGTCTCTCATAGGAGCACTTTCCTTTAAAATATATATAATAAAAATATATATTGAAATAATGAAGCAATCTTTAATCCATCTAAATATAAATATAAAAACTATAAACCCAACTTTCATCAAATAAAAATTAGAAATACACCAACAATATTCAAATAAGAGCATAACCCAACCGCATTTCCAAGTTTTACGACCCTGAAGGTAGATTTCACAAGCGGTGTTTTTTTTTTTCTAGTCACACCACCTTTGTATACATGGTTGGTTTACTAACAGGCGTGAGAAATTATACCAGGTAGGGAAAAAGAAGATGAAAGGTCATATGGGTCGTGAGATAGGGAAGAAGAAAGTAGTGGGGTAGTGGAAGACATGGATATAAGAGGTAGAGATTTAAACCATTTAGTAATTCCATAATCAATAGAGATTTTCTTTTCTTTTCTTTTTTTCCGTAAACCAATCGAGATTTAAAACCATTTAGTACCTACGCAATTAATTAAACGGTAATTAAATGCATAGAGATTTAAAACCATTTAGTGCCTACGTAATTAATTAATCTGTAATTAAATGCATAGAGATTTAAAACCATTTATTAATTGTCCTTTCAGTTAAATGACAATCAAATGCCCATTAAAAGTTGAGTGGTCAAAATCAATTGTGTAGTCAAAATCAATTAGTGAAGAATGCCCGCGCCCAAAATATATATAAAAAAAAAAAAAACACACCCAATCTTCATGTATCACTTTTCTCACAGTACAATGCCAATATAACCATACAAGGATTCCCATCTTTCTACTTCACAAGTGATACCTTTTCTCACTAGTGAAAAAAAGGCAACCACATCACCATAAAATCACAGCGCAATTCATGCAATGCATTGTCCTAAATGTCTCGCAGTAAGTAATATCCTTGAAGAATTGTTGACCACATTTAGAAGATTTGGGAACTTTTGAAACTTTAAGACCCCGTGAACATGTCACGACCCGGGCCCGAGATCAGACTAATCGGGGCTTAACCCGGATCGCGATGTCATCATACTTACTCTCGTAAATCTTGAATTAACCGAATACTCCCGTAAATCTTGAATTAACCGAAGTTAAGACAAGACTCACAAGGGATCTATCATACATACCTGTCAAGTGTACATTTTTGTGGAAATATATACATACATTGACAATAACTGACTTTACATTACAAGTAAAGTTCACATATACAAAATACAGTCCAATGAAGTCCACCACTGCATATTCAAAATACAATGTAGGGGACATCTAATTACATCTCAAAATGATATACAAAAGTATCTATCAAATAATTCCCAAAATAATCTCAAAACATTCAAAACAACGCCCTCCGACTATGCCCATTCGATCAATCCTCCTGGAGGAATCGGATTGGCTTCCTCAGCACGCGGCGCGGCCTCTGCAAGGCCGGGAGGGGCAACTGGGCCTGTAATGCCATCAATAACACTATGAATACGACGGTTCAACAATGTATAAATACATTTATGATAAATCATGCTAAACTTGTCCATTGTCAATATAAGAACTCTAGACAATTAAATCTAGCTTAATACAATATCCTGAACAGTGTAGTCAATTGATAATCAATGACTAGATTACAAGTACAATAATATTATCATTATTCAGTTCAGTGTCTTCCCAAAGGAAGCATTAGTCAATTCATTTCATTCATTTCGTGTTATTCGGATTACATTGAACATTTATTAGATGACTTTTGGGACTCTTTAGTCCAATATCATTTTTCATTCAATACGTATTTCATTACATGGCTTGTACATGGCTTTTCAGTGACTTTTCAGTCTATATGTGGGATCTACCAGTGTCTTGATCAGAGATCACTGGCATCACCACGGAGATCCGGAACACCCCAATCATCTGCTGCAGTAGGATTATTCATTATTTATTGCATTTATTCATTATTCAATGGTTCATTGCATTTATTCATTGTTCAGTGGTTCATTGCATTCAGTCATTATAGACCCAAATTGATTAGAGGAATCATTAGTCATTCACGGTCCTACTTGTCTCTATCCCAAATCTAGACAATTTCCAGGTGTAATCATTAGTTACTAAATGCACGTGTTATTTTCGATGGACATCACATTTACATTTAATATGTGCATTTAGTCCCCAAAAATTTCCACCCTCAATATCAAAATCCACTAGACTCAAACCCAAAATTTTGCTTATAATTCATGTTTGACCAGTATCCGGTTCGCTCGAGCGGATCCAAGTTCGCTCGAGCGGACCCAAACAGAACCTCGTTTGCTCGAGCGGACATTTACAGACGACGCTCGTTTCAAACAGAACCTACATCGCTCGAGAGTTCGCTCGAGCGAATTGTCCAGAACTCCATTTCTGGAACTCCGAACATTCACTCCTTCATTCATCCATTTCAACCACCATCTGCATACACATTTAAGGATCCCATGTCCTCTCCTCATTCATCATTTAAATACCAAAATCACACCTCTATTCCATCATTGAAGCATCATAAAACCCATATAACTAAACCAATCCATAAAATCTCCATTTCTAACAATAGGGTTTGAGAACCCAACTCTTATAACTCAAAGAAACTTGTAGACTAACATTTTGAATCATAAATGAGCATTTATACTTGCCTTTTAAGTCTATTAGCAAGAAACCCCTTTGTTTAGATTGGCTTGAGATGAGAAATCCCCAAATCCAAACCCTAATTTCCATAAAAACATGAAAGACACAACCCTATAAGTCATTTGTGCTAAATGCTACTCCACAATACTCAATAGGCTTGGAAATCCTAAGACAAGACCAATTACTTACTTGTAAATCCAAGTATAAGAGGTTTTGAGCTCTTCTTCAAGTTCCAAACACTCCTCAATGGAAGACAAGTCAAGGAAGGTGATGAAGAAGATGAAATCTCTCTCCAACTACTTGACAAGCTTTTTATCTTCACTCTAGATGGGGAGAAATGGGAGGAGAAATGAAGAGGAATAGTTGCCTAGGGTTTTCTCTGCAATGGGTGAAGTAGAATGAACTCAAAAGAGTTCATCTCCTCTCTTATAAGGGCCTTTTTGCAACTAAGCCCACTTCTTTTTTCCTATTTTCAATTCAAGTCAAATGAAGGCTCACTTGGCCAAATTCTCATCAAACGATGTCGAGTCTATTACGAAAGTTAATGTACTCGTAGAGATACACGTGTTGATATCAAGAGTTTCCGTATTCTACAAAATACGTATAAATCCGTATTTACGAAAAAGGTCTTGTTCTCTTAGCTTAGACTTAAAACTCATTCAATTCACTTAATCTCATCATTATCACTTTATTAAGTTCATTTGAGATTAATCTCATTGAGTTGGGTCATTAACCATCATTAATCTAATTAGACTTGATTAATTAGCATTAATTGCAATTAATTAGAGTTAATCTTGATTAACTCGGGGCGGGGTCTTATAGAACAGCTACCAACGTTATATTAGAATTATTTTAGTTTGCTCTTGTTTTTTTTTTTTTTTTTGGTAGAATTTTAGTCTGCTTTTAATCTACATGTAGCAACTCATTTTCTCCTCCCAAGATTAACATTCCTTCGTGCAGACCCAACCAAAAAAAATCCATACATTAAAAAAATGACTTGCTTTCTGTAGAATATTTCTTTCTACAAGTTCCGTGTTTAGCCTATCTATGCACCCCATGCAATACAAATCCCAGGTTCTGTTTTCTTCATTACACCCGATGCTTTTATGGGCCTGGATGCCAATCATGGAGTAGGGGTCGCCCAAACGTGGCCAATTATCTTTCTAATAAAAGTTTAATAAATTAGGTAGAAATAAAATGAAATAAACTTATCAAAAGTAAAATTAAATTTACTTTAGGATTTCTGAAATTTGAAGTTATTTGAGAGAAGCAATCTAACCCCCTCAAAAGGTAAGATGCGAGATGGATTCTTCCCCTCTTATCTTGTTACGATTCCATTACAACTATATACAAGACAATCTTCCTACACAAATCGAAAATTTACCTTCCTCAAAGTTTTTGCAAAATGGATGATTTTTCTAAACTAATCAAAACTCTTATTAAGTCCCACTTTGATTTTGTGAATAATCCCATTGAGGAAAACATCAATCTATGTGTTGGGCCATGATCACGAGGCATGTGTTGGGTTGAAAATAGTGTTCATGAGATATACAAAATCACAGTGATATAAATAGCAGATGAGACCACATGGAATTCCACACTATCATCATCTCAAGGTGTGAGATCTCAGAGATATTGAGATCTCTGTTTGATGAGATCCACTAGAATATGTTTTAAATAGCAACATACGTACGAAAAAGGGAGGGCCCTCTCCATGACATCAAACCGAGTGAAGATGCAAAGCTTATGGAAGAGAAGAACAAGAAGGATCTCAACTGCCGGCCTTCTACTATACTGCTGACCCTTGCGCCACCCTTTCCATGCTAATCCACAAAGTTAGATTAGATTAGTGAGAAATATAATTAGTCGGTAACCCATTTCCTCGTTTCCAGTCTCTCCACATTCTCGGCAATAAAGAAACACAGAAGATATGCAACGGATGGACAATTTGCAAAGGCTTTGAATTGAATTGACTGCCCATTAATCTATTTGGGAAACAGTTGATAATTAATTTGATAGCGGAAAGAGTTTTAGACAAAGAGAATCTTCGGTAAGTATAGAGGCCTTAACATAGAGAGAGATGGAACGTGGAGAGAGAAATGGAAGTGGAAGAGCTTTTGGAGGGGTCAAAACAAATTGGACATAGTCAAAATCAATTAAGAATCGCTTAGAAATTGCCAATTGGAAATAGTCCCTTTCATATATAAGAACTAGCCAAGAGCGCCCCGTGCTAAGCACTTGCAATATAGTTTCTAACATTAAATATATTATAAGAATAAAAAAATAGTTAATAAAACTCTAAAAACTAATATTTCCTACATTTGAGATCAGGTAAAAGTAAGGAAAGAGGGGGAAAAAGAAAAGAAAAAGAAGAAAAAAATATTTTGATCTAAAGAGAGTAATGTGCCTACGAAGAGGAGGGAAAGAACCAATAGAGTCTCAAGGAAAGCATGGTTTGGAAATAAACTTGAACCCATGTGACTAAATAAACTTGGACCTATTATAATGGAGACAAAAAAGAAAAAAAAGGAAAAAAAAAATGAATAGCACGACAATAATTTGTGGCTGGGAGGTCAATTAGAGGTCATTGATACATTCAGGATGCAAGAAGAGTCACTTCACCCACAATTAAGTTTTATATCTTAGAAGATTCGGATAATATGAACTCGGAGGTGTCCTAACTGGAAGCTATTTCTTGCCAAATGAGAGACTACTTCATTGTCAATTGTAGATCTTCACTCTTATTTCTAAAATTTTGGACTCTCTCATTGAAACTAATTATTAGAATTTCTAATCTATGGATTTAATTTGGTAAAATGATAGGTGGTTAATCAAATTCCAAAGAGAAAATCGACTGCACTTTTAATTCAAATTTGCATGTTTCAAAGACTACAAAATTCTAGCATTATACAAAAAAATCCCGGCATCACTTGTTTTATCCATGTCTCTTACAAGCATTATAACAAACACGTGATATGCATTGTTAAAGTGCACATTACATGCAGACAAGATTGCAGCTACTCACATCAGCATTCTTCAAGTCTGCATCTCTAACAAAATCTCAGAATCGCCAATCCAATCCAAATAATATGCCTGATCTAACTTAAAAAAGATCGAACACTTCAGAAACCATTGATATTGAAATCCACTCCAAAACCAAACGACACAAACCGAATCAAATTCACTATAAAGATTGAGACAATACTTACTCCGTTTGCGTCTTTATTTAGACACATGTGAATTTTGAGAATTAGAAACTGCTTTTGGTGAAACCAATATCACCTAGTTGAAGATTTGAAAGAAATCGTAGAAACATATATTTGCACATCCCTTAAAAATCCTTACTTTCCTTTAAACATGAAATCCAATGAAATACAAAGATATATCAAGATTTTAGAGGAAAAAAGAGGGAAAACACCAACAGTTTTTGTTGAAGGAAAACACCCACACTCAAGATCATTATAGCAAAAAAATAAAAAATAAAAACATCCAGTTCGGGTATGGTGGTTAGTAGAGGAGAGGATTCTCTTACTTGATCAGGCGCAGAAACAGTGTCATGAAGCCGATGAAGAAGATGATGCCGATAAAGATGTCGGAATCGGATCAGAGAGAAATATAAATGAGAGGTACTTGGCTCGTATGCATGTAGCAAAACAATTAAATGAATAGAAGTGGAGTTACGTTTTTTTATCTTCTTTTGTTGGCAGATGAATAGGTTTCAAAGGCAGTTTCAAATGAATAGCGAAACTAAACAATTCTTATTTGGATGAGTAATGACAGACATTGAAAAAAAATGAATTGAATACTTGCTTATATTTTTAGGAGGTTTAATGAGGATTGGTAGAAATTAATCAATTAATCAATGGCTAATATTAGTAGGATGTCTGAATTGGAGAACAGTCAAAATCGGATTTGAAATCGGCATTTGAAATTGCAATTGAAAACAGCGGCTTTTCATATATATAAAATTTATAATTTCCGGTAGAAGAATTTAATATGTAATGATGACAATAAATGCAACTTTGGAACCTTGGTAGTAGTAAAGAGGGTATAGGGAAACACTGCTTCTAGTATCAGGCATCACTGCTTCCCAGTGTTCAAGAAACAAAGGGAATATATACATATCTCTCAGATGTGGAAGTTCTATTTTTATCTTAATAAAATTAATTTCTCATCTTAAGAGATGGAGGGTGGATTTTAGGCATATTATTTTCTTAGAAAATGAGGTGGATGTGTTAGCAAAGAGGGGTTGCTCAGTAGTTTCTTGCTTTTAGCTTTTTTCTTGTATCATGTTGATTTTCTTTGTTTTGGTTGGGGGTATTAGCTCATTTATCGCAAAACCTTGCTTGTATCTCTTTTTTCGTCTTAATTTAATTTTTGTGAATGTTATATATATTACATGTATGTTGGCACATTTATGCAAAATCATGGATCAACAGATCCACCTGACTAGACATAGCTTGTATACTTGGGCCAGTTTATTTTGCAAGAGTAAAGATGAAATAATAGTAAAACACAATGCAATGTTTTTTTTTATGTCAACTTGTTTGAATGAAAAAGTGAAGTGGAGAAGTAAAGACATGATGTGACCTTTTTTAACCACTACTTATTTGGATGGAAGAAGTGGAGTGTAAAGGTAAAGTTTCGATTTAACTCCCTTCTTACTTTTTTTTTATTTGACAACATCACAAAACCCAACCCCCCGCTCCCCCAAACTAGGGATGTAAATGGATTTTCAATTATGATTACGTACCCTAAGGTTCCGACCCATTAAAACTTGGGTTTGGGTCCTTATTTAGACCCCAATAAATAAACGAGTCTGGGTCCTTTTTGTTTTTGGTCCTGTGACTTAAAGGGGTCTGGGTCAGGTTCTATCTTGGTTCCAAACTATGGACCCCGAAACCTGACATTTTACCTCAATTTTCAAGAATCCCTCCTAAAAATTAGGTTTCTTCCATATCATTTTCTACCTAGACCCAGATCTATCTCATATACGGAACTTGTTCCAGTCCCATTCCATCTTCTCATTAGCGGAACCAGAAAACCGGTTCTGGTTCTGGTTCTATCTTCTCATTAGCGGTTTCGATTCCGTGTTTACCATGGACCCGGACTGGACCGATTCGTTTACATCCCTAACCCCAACAAACCAAGTCCACTAAGAGAAAAAACACTTTTTATTCATCCACACATGTAAAGAAACAATTGGTTTGTTAGGGAATTACAAGGTTGTTGTTGTGGATAGGATGCCTACTCCTTCACCCTTGGTGAGCTTGGTTTCCTTCAAATCTCCTTACCACTTGGTCTACCTAGCCAAAAACAGTTGGTTTCCAATTTGCAATGACCAAAAATGTCATGCCTGCTTAAAATTTAAGTAAAATAAAATGTCAAAAAAATGTCGGCGGGGTTGTATAGTATAAGTTCATAGAAACAATTTGCGATATAAACAAGTGATAAGGTTCAAAAGATCAAGAATCCATTTGAGATAGACAGACTCCCTTTATTGGTCTTTTGTCTTCTTCTTCTACTTCTTAGCTGTCTTTAACTGCAGTGCTAAGACACAACACTCTCATTCTTCCTGTGGAGCTCTTAAGGACATTAGGTACCCATTCTGCCTATACTAAGATCCTAAAACCCGTGGAAGGGATTAGCCAACGTATGAGCTCACATACAAAAACAATCTACCCGTTTTATACTTCATGTCCAATCACTACTATGTTCTGAATATCTCATACGAGGAAGGATCAATCCAGCACCTCAATTTTTCTCTACGAAGAGACAATTGCACTTTCTTCCTCTCCTACAACTCCACTTCTTACCCCAGTTATGAATCCAGCTCAAGATTATTGTACTATTTATCGCTGATATTGGAATCGAGTTGTGTTTGTGAGGTGCTCAATTCCAATAGAGTATAGGCAGTCTGTGTAGGCGACCCCATGCATACAATGCTCTTCTCGACCTACATATTTGTTTGCAATCATGAGTAGTCAGATTTTAATTCCCCATCTCAACACTTCATTCAAGGTTGCCATGACAACGTCATTTTTGCATGATGATGAATAAGTTGTTGTGCGCGTGTGTGCGGAAGCGTGAAACACCATGATCAATAATCAAAAGGCCACACAAGAAGAGAGAAGATCACACAAAGAGATTTACGTTGTTCGACAATCTTGCCTATGTCCACGAGAAAGGAACTCTACTTTCCTTTGGGTTCTTCACTTTCTGCACATGTTTAGGATACAATTTACATCAATATATAATCCACACTTTCTTGAGCTCTATAAGAAATCCTGTCTTAGCCCCAAATAAAGCCTCGATACAATTACCAAAATACCCATGACCCTGAACCCACATGGTCTAGATCCACTTGGCATACAATCGTCCCCTCCAGACCATAGGGAAATGACCCTAAACCACCCCCTCCCCCCCTTACTGGGAGTTTAGCTTTACGAACTCTTAACATAGCTCCATATTTCCCTCAGACATTACATTTGTCATCACGTCTGAGGGATTTCTATTGGTGTGAATCTTCTCAAGGTTCATGAGATTATTGTCGATGACCTTTTAAATCCAATGATATCTCACATCAACATACTTGGTGTGGGCATGGTATGTAGCATTCTTATTAGAACTCATAGCACTCTGACTATCATGGTAGACTACATTCTCTTCTTACTTCAAACCCAATTCCAATCATAAAGAAAACTACTTCAACCAAAGTATTTCTTTCCATACTTCATTAGCAGCTATGTATTCTATTTCGGTTATAGACAACGTTCTGGACTTCTGCAACTTAGACTGCCGGGAAATAGCTCCTCTGTAAAAGTGAACAAATATCCATAAGTAAAACCTACGATTAAGATCGCCTGCAAAATTGGCATCCGTGAAGCCTTCCAGCACTAGTTTTGAGCCTCCAAATTACAAGCATTACTTGGATGTACCTATCAAATATCTGAATATCCACTTTACTGCTTCTCAGTACTCTTTTTAGAGATTAAAAAGAAATCTACTCACTAAACCCGCTGCATGAGCAATATATGGCCGTGTTCACTCCATAGCATAAATGAACTCCTAATTGCTGAGGAGTATGGATCAAACGTCATCTATTCCTTTTCTTCATCCATAGTACGACATGATTGTTTATAGAGCTTGAAGTGATTGGTTAGAGACATGCTAACCGGCTTAGCATCTTTTAAGTTGAACCTTTCTAACACTTGCTTAACATATTTCTCTTATGACAACCACAACTTCTTGGCATTCTTGTCACAACGCATGTGCATACCCAATATTTGTCGTGCAGGGCCAAAGTCCTTCATGTCAAAATTCTTTGACATCTCCTCTTTCAACCTACCAATCATCATACTATGTTGTCCAACTATCAACATATCATCTACATATAAAATAAGAATAATAAAGCTGCCTTTGGCAAACTTACGAACATAAAGACGGAGATCTAGTCCTCCGGTACCTATGACTTACCATAAATGAATCAAACTTCTTGTACCACTATCTCAAGGCTTGCTTCAGCCCGTTGAGACTCTTCTTCAATCTGCAAATCATTTGTTCTTGTCCTTCTACCTCAAACCCCTCCGGTTGAGTCATATAGATCTCTTCCTTCAAATCACCATGAAGAAACCTAGTCTTCACACCCATCCATTTAAACCCAAGGTCCATGCTTACTACTAGATCCAAGACAAATCTAACGGAAGTCATCTTCATAATTGGAGTGAAAATCTTATCAATGTCAATCCCCTTCGTTTGCGCAAAGCCTTTAACTAATAACCATGCATTGTACTTCACCAGTTTCTACTGTCATCTTTCTTTAGCTTGAACACCCATCTGTTTTTCAAGACTTTCCTTCCTTTAAGAAGTTGCACCAGCTCATATAGGTTCTTCTTCAATGAACTCATCTAATCATGCATAGCTTTCATCCACTCATTTTTATCTTCATGGGTTTTTGCTTCTTGGTAGATCTCTTGTTCCCTCTCATTAGTAAGGAAAATATAATTATATGCATGATACTTTGTTGATAGTTAACGCTTTAGTAAACCTCCTAACTTGAGGTTCCGTGGTTTCTAACTAAGGAGATTACTCCCCTACTCAACACCCTTTTCACCTAGCAACCCTTGTGCCCCATCATGATTCAAAGCAACTGTAGTATTCTTAGTGTCATTCTTCATTTCATTATTGGCTTCCTTCTGTTCTTTCTTCCAGGCAAAGAAATACTTCTTAATGTTGCCCTACTTTACACAATGAAAGTACTTTTCATATTTTTCCCTACTCTGTGAATCACCTCTAGACCTACCACGACCACCCCTTAGTCTCCTACTCTTCCTCCTTCCCCTTTTCTCAATAACAAAAGCTTGTGCATTGTATGTTCCTATAGTTTTTCTTCTCATTTCTTCATTCAACAGGCTGTTGGTAACTTGACTCATAGATAACACACCATCTAGAGTAGAATTGTTCACAAAAACAACCAATGTTTCCCATGTATCTGGAAAAGAAGTTAGAAGCAACAAAGCTTGTATCTCATCTTCAAGAACCATCTTCATTGTGGCTAACTGGTTCACAACGCTTTGGAACTCATTTATGTGATCTTCAATGAGACCACCCTCCTTGAATTTCATGTTTATAGGCTTTCTAATATAAATGGTTTGTTCATAGCGGTCTTTTTCTAATATCTTGCTTAGAAGTTTTTCCAAAGGTTACATGCATTGGTTACATTAGACACATGTTGGAATATGTTGTTATGATTGTCCGATGTGACCAATCTCCTTTCTATGCATTTTATTTCAATCTACATCACATGTCTTTTGGTTGAGCATTATCCCATCTAACGGGAACCTAAAGGTCTTTGCAATAAAGGATGTCCGCCATCTTTAATTTCCAGATTAACCAATTGGTATGGTTGAGTATGATCATGGTAGTGCTCTGACTCTTGTTCTCTATCTTAATTAAATAAATAAGAAACACAAACAACTCCCACTCACCTTGATTTAAGCTCCATGCTGTAGATCTCAACACCACGGGCATGCTGGAACAAGCCGATCTGAGATTCGACTCTAGATTGCCCTTAGATTTTAGAAACAATTTTATGCACTCCGATCGGTGAAACTCTTCTTTTAACCATTAGCTTGCCAATCTTTCTACAGATGTGTAGATTTGCTCACAATGAGTCCGTATGCGTAAGCAATCTTAGATAAGACTCCGGATGGTCAATGTCACATCCCGGTCCCGAATCACCTTGGCCTAGGGTAATCTCCGAGGTGTGTCACACGTACTCCTGTGTGCTGTGTCTGTCTCGAGCCAAGTACAACATACGAAGGAGAGAAAAACAACTTCCCATATACGTTAGTTAGAACTCACTAAAACACATCGAAGGCAATTAAACATAGCGGAATCTGTAATTCATTTATGTGAGGTATCAATTACCATTCAATCTATTTAATAGTTCAAATTTCAATACAAAAGAATTATACAATTATATACATTGATTTACAAAAGAGGATGTATCAAGAACTCTATACAACAATACCAAAAGTATAAAAAAAAGAATCATTATTTATCTAAGCGTGGCCCACACAAAAAGGGGCTGACCACACACTTCTAACACCTCCAAAGGAAGTCATCACGCGCTCTGAGTAGCATTACTAAGCGGTTTCTGGCTCGGGCCATTCTTCTAGTCCTGAAGGTACCTTTTGGGTAGCCTTCTCTCCCTTCTCGGCCTTCTCAGGGCCGGGAGCTGCACCTGTGACTGTGACACCAATAGTAGTATCATCAATACGACGATTGAACAAATATAGGCAATAATAAGAAAATACATACTGTATCAAATTGAATTTAAGACGGGTAAATTAATAGATGTCAATGATAAGTATCAACTAGGCAAGTTATGCTAAAATGTATAATTTATGCATTACGAATCAAGTAAAATGAAAACTTACAAATTGGCTACTACCTTATGCTCATCCTCTTAAAAGAGAGCAAATCTAGTTGGGATGTCACCCGTGGCCCGGCCATAGGCTAACTGGCTACCCGGGTCTGGAGTTCCGGTGCTCCAGATGACTTACTGCAGTAGTTTCGAATAACTAAACCAAGTGTAACCCCGTCGAGCATCACATGGTCGAAGCTAAGTAGTGCCGACTTGATAGAATCAAATAATACTCGAAATGAAATTAGATTTGATTAAGTTTATATTCGTTTAATCATAACCAAATCGAATGATAATCACATATATCCAATTACTTACTCAACCCTCATTCTAACGATTGTCAATTCGGATATACAAAACGAAATTACGAACTGAATGTAGAATGATCAAACCTTAATGGATACTAACAATGCTATCAATTCATTGAGTAAGTTCTGAGATTCAAAATGAATTCGTACTCCAATATGAAATGCAATTAATTTAGAAGAATCAAGATATTTTTACGTTCCAACTTTAGATTATCATTTTCTTAGTCCTCTACCGTCCAATACAAAATAAGCTGGGAAAGTCAACGAAATACTACCTTATTTGGTGTCACCATTTATAAGAGATACGTTGAATTTCCCAACGAATTTTCATGGCATAGTTTTAGACTAAAGAATATCCATTGGTCCAATTTATAAAGTTAAAGGTTCCATTCTAGGGTCATAAGGCCTCCGAAATCCTAAATTCCTATGGGAGTAAGGGTGAGCACCAAAATCCATTAAATAGAGGATTAAAGAGGGTTAATGTAGGCTAGGAGTGTCAATACTCCTTTTAATTGGGCCCAACAAGCCCAAACAATTTGGTTCAAGTCCGCTCAAGCGGCCCTATGTGCGCTCGAGCGAAGGTGTCCAGAGGGTTCGCCCGTTCGAGCGGCCCCTGGTGCGCTCGAGCGCCCATTACACATTTTCATTCCGGAATTTCCAGTGAGTGGGTTCGCTCGAGCGGCCATATGCGCGCTCGAGCGCCTGCTCCAAAATTCCATTTTCAGGATTCTAATCGGTTCTTCTTCCATTTCTTCTCTCCCTTCTTTCAACATCTCACCCGTATAATGGAGCCTCCTTACTCTCATTCACATGGTATAACCCTTCCATTCAATATCCATCATTTAAAACTCATAAATCAAACCACATTCATTTATTCATTAATAACTAATGCATTGAATAAGAGTTCATTGAGTCAATGAATTTAACATATATGTAAATCCAAATCATGTTTATACTTGCCTCTAATAAGAGCTTTTCCAAATCTTCCTACACACTCTAGCTCAAGGAAATAAAAAACCCCCAAATATCCAAACCCTAATCACCAATGCACAGGGAAAACCAAATGAATATGTGTGAAATGACCAACATGGGTCTATTGACTCTAATGCACTACTATGAGCACAAAAGAGGGTGTTTTGGTTCTTACCTCAACGAGGGATTTTAAGTTGAGAGGGTGGAAGGTGATAGAGATGATTCCTTGTCAACAAAGAAGAAAAAAAGATGAAGAAGATGATGGTGAGATCACCCTACCTTCCCAAGTACATCTTCTAACTCTTCTTGATGGTTGAGAAAGGGAGGAGGAGGAATGAAGAAGGGGGAAAGAAGAATAGAGAGTATAAGGAAGGAAGAGGTAAGGAGTGAAGGAAGAGAGGATAAGGTCTTATATAAGTGGGGTGGAGTTGTCATTTTGCAAGAAAGTCCGCGAAAAGAACATATTCTTATTTTAAGTCAAATGGAGCTCCAAATACTCAATGGTTAGTCAAATGGAGTATGGTCTATTACGGAAATTGATCTACTCGTCAAAATACAAGCGATGATACCAAAATGAATTGCAAATTATGAAAAATACGAAAACCTATATTTACGAAAAAGCCCTTGACTCTACTCAATTGAGTTAACTCTACTATAACTCACCTATATAAAGTTCAAACTCATCTGACTCGGTCTATAGGGATCAATTCACCCTAATTATCACTATTAACAATTAAGCATGATTAATTCAACTAAATCACTATTAATTAATACTAATTAAGGTTAAATCGAGTCGGGGTGTAACAGCCAAATAAAGATAAATCAAGTTTCCGTCGTTGATCCCCGTCAAACTCCTGTTGACAGTACAGCTCCGCTGATGTCACTACTTGTGTCAGCCTTCTAACACCACAACTAACATCATTTCTTCGTGTTGTGTACTAGGCTTCCTACTATGGATGGGTCGGGTCGAACCTAACTCATACCTAGCCCGGATAGAAACCAGATTCCTCCCTTCTTCATCAGACCGAACACCGAAGTGAAGCGGCCCCCTGCTTTTCTCTCTCCAGCACCGACAATGCTACAAAGCCTGGAAACAGTAAAGGGAGATGCGATGGTAACTGGCGATGCGGTAGCACCGACAATGACCGGTGGTGGCAGCAGAAAAAATCGGCAACGCTTCTTCTATTCTCTCTGCAAACGCAGAACCCCAAGAGTCCGAATCCTTTGCACTATTGCGGCATGAAAGACAATCTGAAATCTGGCCCTGCTTCTTCTCCGGCGGTGACTCGGTCTCTGCAGTGACCGGATTCCCTTTCTTCTATCTCTTGTTTTCAGTCTTTCTTCGGCTACAGCAAGAAACTCCCGCCTGCCTTGTTTTTCAAGCCCAATGACAGACAAATTTGGATCCTCTACTAGTAACCCAACTATCCTTCTCCGTTATCTTCCTCAGCAAGATCAAACCGATCCTCTATGACTTCTTAATCAAATGATGGTCTATGTGGCCCATCGTAAAATTGAAAACCTGATCTCCTGCAACAATTGAGAACCATATTCAAGATCCGATCGGTCCATCTTCCATTGCAGCACAACCACAGCCCTACTAAATTCCTAGGCTCTGATACCACTTATTGTGTGCGTGTGTGTGGAAGCGTGAAATGCCGCAATCAACAATCATCAAGCCACACAAGAAGAGAGAAAATCACACATGGAGATTTACGTGGTCCAATAATCTTGCCTACGAGAGAAAAAACTCTACTTTCCCTTGGGTTATTCACTCTCTGCACATGTTTAGAGTACAGATTATATCAATTTATAATCCACACTTTCTTGGCCTAGGAGAAACCTTTTCTGAGCCCCAAGAAAGCTTCAATTCGATTACCCAAATACCTGAATCAACCTGCTCTGAATCCACTTGGCCAACAAATATTGCTTCTCACACTGACATTGAGAAAGTCGTGATGAAGGGTTTTGAAGTCTCTTGGAGTATCTACTGTTATGGCTACATGAAGGATTGTTTGGGAAAGGAGGTCGTGCGATGCAGAGAGCATGGTGGGGACTTGGAGGGAGTGCTCAAAGGTTATTTCAATCGCATTAGTCTAACTACCTTCTGGATTTTCTTAAAAAGAAAAATTAACCTGTGATGGTGAGTTTCATTGCTTGTTTGGGTTACACACAATAATTTGATCATGGATCTCATGTGCTTGGGCTTCTTCCTCGACAATCAATGGATTTGATCTTCTCATCCACATATGAGCCGTGGCTTTCAAGTTTCTCACCTCTCGTTGGACCTTGCAATATATTTGATATAAGGTGAGGAATCCATAGATTTTAGGATGTGCAAACCACAAACAAAGGGTGGTTGTTTTGTTTGGGGAAACCGGGCCACTTTACAAGAGAATGTCACCATCGAAAAAAGTTTCTACAGCAATCCAATCCAATAAGCCTTAAGCTAATAACACTGAATACGAACACTTCGCGGCTGTGATCTCTGAAGTAAAACACTCAGCACAAGAAAGAGTGAAGGATGGTGGATTAACACAGGAGCAACCACACATGTTGCATTTGATAGAGGTCTATTTAAGACCTATGAGGAGGTCAAGCAAGATTGTAAACTCGCTTTGGGAACTACCATTACTACACAGGTAATTGGAAAAGGAAAAGTTGAAATACAATTCACTTCCGGAAAAACTGTGACTCTGCTGAATGTGCTTCATGCTCTAGAGATGAGAAAAAACCTAGTTTTTGGTTTTCTTCTCAACAAGGCAAGCTTCAAGCAGGTAATAGAGTCTGATTAGTTTGTGATTACAAAAAAAGGTGTCTTTGTTGGTAAGGGTTATGCTTTTGATGGTATGTTTAAGCTGAATGTGATCAATAATAATGTCTCTTCTTCTGCTTATATAGTTGCTTCTGTTTATGACCGGCATGGAAGATTAGGACATATTAATTTTAGAAAAATGAAAAAGATGAGTAATGATGGATTGTTGATAACTATAAAGATGAATACAAGAAATGTGAAATATGTTCTCAATCCAAAATTACTCGAAAACCATTTCACCAAGTGGAAAGAGATACTGAGTTACTTTAATTAGTACATTCTGATATATGT
The DNA here is from genome assembly GCA_028538565.1 of Umbellularia californica. Taxonomy (NCBI): domain Eukaryota; kingdom Viridiplantae; phylum Streptophyta; class Magnoliopsida; order Laurales; family Lauraceae; genus Umbellularia; species Umbellularia californica. Next base: position 37,048,626 of record JAPQWN010000010.1, on the reverse strand, counting down.
GATTTAAGTAACACTATGACTAGAGGTGGAAAATATTACTTTATTACTTTTATTGATGATTGCTCTAGATATACTTATGTATATTTACTTAGAACTAAAGATGAAGCTTTATCTAAATTTAAAGTTTATTTATCTGAAGTTGAAAATAATTAAATAGAAAATTGATTAAGTTTAGAAGTGATAGAGGTGGTGAATACACCTCAAAAGATTTCTTGGATTCTGTGAATCTATAGGAATTAAAAGAACAAGTACTGCTCCATATACACCTCAACAAAATGGGATAGTAGTAGAAAAGAAAAATCGAACTTTGATTGAAATGGTGAATAGCATGTCGATTTCATCCGGTAGTCCAAAAAATATGTGGGGTGAAGCTTTGTTGACTGCTTGCTATATCTTAAATAAAATTTTACATTCTAAGACTAATTGTTCACCCTTTGAAATTTGGGAGGGGAGAAAGCCTAACCTTAGATATTTTAAAGGTTGGGTTGTCTAGCCCATGTTAGGATAGTTGATCCCAAATGACCGCGAAGTTGGTACTCCACTCATGGGAATGTGTGTTCATAGGATACGCACAAGATAGTGCTGCCTATTAATTCCTAAAAATTGAAGGCCTAACTCTAGTTGAGTCTAGAGATGCGGACTCCTTTGAAGATGTTTTTCCTTTTAAAACTAGGATTACGTCTGAACCTTCCTCATCTAAAGGGGTATTCCATACCCATGCTCCAAGCGACCCAAATTTCAAATGGGTGCATTTCTCAGTTCTGATAGAATCTGTTTAGTTTGATCTGAAAATTTCTTGTTTTAATATGCAGCAGTTGTTCTTGTTGACTGTTTATGAATTGAATAGCTTGCGACCAGTCTTACATGTTTGAAAATCAATTATTTTGATCTTCTTACTCTTCGGTTTTGAGACAGTGTGTATGAGCTGATGAACTGCGAAATATACATGTGATTGGAGAATGGAGATACTAGTTACTGTTGTTAGTGATTAATTGTGTGGGGCCCACTTGGGCAATTACAGTCCATCATTGTTGGATCGTGTGTTCCTCCCAGATTCAAATAATCATAGCCATCTGATCTTCTAAGCCTTCAAAACATATGGTTCGGAAGTTTCTGTCCAACCCCTAATCTTTTTGCGCCCCTTTAAAATCGGCGAATCCACCTGATTTGTGGGACCCACTTGGGGATTGATGTGATTGGAATGATCATAGACATCTGATTTTAAGCCTTCGAAACAGATGGTTGAAAAGAGCATCTCCAACCCTAATCTTATGCAGCCCACATTTCATAGATAATGCCATTAAGATGTTCTACCACATCACCAACATGTGATTCATCTTGATATGTGGGACCCACCGGGCCACCGCCATTAAAAAATCATCAATGGTCTGCATCCCATGATACTTATTGTTTAGTCTACAATGGTTCATCTGATGTTGATAGGATGATCATAGCTACTAATTGAAGAACTTCTGCCCACTGAATGCTGATCGTTGATTTCTCCCTAACCATCCATGTTTAAGCATCTAAGATACTCCATTCCTATTGCCTATGAGCGGCCAACTGGTGAATTTTTTGTGTGCGGCCATCTGTGTTGGGGTCAGATGGATAACTGAATCTCTTATGCAATGATGGATATATCTTGGATATACCACATCTTCCATCTAACAATGAACCCTTTTAAAGAGCTATCCTTCTCTATTCAAAATCTATCATGTGCTTTATGGTGATTTTGTGAATTTTTAACAATTTATCGTCATTGATGACAACCCTTTATTCACAGTTTTTAACAATTTCTAGTTTCTTACCCAAAAATAAAAAATTATCTAGTTGTATTTAAGAAAATGAAGCGAATCATGCATTGTATTTAGACATATGGGATGCTTGAGATCATCATCATTATCATCAGAGCACAGTCCCAACTATGTTGGAGTCAGCTACATGAATTATGTTCTTTGCTCCACCTTGGTCTATCCTAGGCCAAAAACTCTGATAGGTTGCAGTTCTTCAGATCAAACTTTACTACTTCCATCTATGTCCTCTTAGTCCTACCCCTTTTTCTTAATGGGCCATCAACTTGTATAGAAAGTTCCTTACTGGCTAGAAAAATTGTTCCTCACCGACGCCATTGTTGACCTACATCGGACATTGACCATGATATCTTGTTTCAAAATCATGTTGCAAACTATAAACATAACTATAGGCATATTCATAGGATCAGAGCTATTCTGCTATGCTCTGTTACCAGTATATTCTAATATTATTCTTCAAGATGAACAGTGGCATGCACTGATATCTGCTTTCAAAATCATGTTGCAAACTGTGACATAATTACAGGAAGATAGTTATAGGATTCAATATATTCCATTATGATTTTTCAAGTTGAACAATGGTATAGTGAAGATTGTCATAGAGAGCAACGAGTCTGGATAGACACCAATAAAGATTGCAAGACTGTACATGAACCTTGAAAACCAATGGTGCACCAGACTACTTGGAATGCTAATGGGTTAGATAGGCTAGTTGTGTTTGCTTTTTCAGTGGAGTCACCATAACAAGAATGCATGGAATATATGGGAGGAGATGCATCTCAGCTGATGATGACTGTAAACAGTTCCCAAAAACTTGAAAATTGCCCCCATATTTTTAAAATATCATACAGTTCCACACAATTTTGAAAAATACAAACCAAAGACTAATTGCACTGGGAATCAGATTTGAATGCATACATTAATGTGTCTTTCGGCTTAACCCCCGCTTAGTCTTAGTACACCAAAGCTTATAGAGGCACTCAATGAACATAGTCTTGAACTAAGGGCTCTATTTATCAAGCTAGTTATATTGAACACTAGCATTTCCTGAAGGCCATGGGCATTGTTATTTGGTTTAGTAAGTGTTGTAGAGGACTAGCCCTAGAGTCCCATAGCAAGTGGCCTCAGTTTCATACTTTCATACTTATGTAGGTGAGTCTATATGAAGTGCATCTGTACGACTTGCATTCCTTTATTTATAGAGACATAGACCCTTTAAAAGTAATAACCCAACCTCCTTTTCCATATAGATATACGCTAATAATCCTTTGATGGCATATTTTCTTTCTTCGAGCAGCCTAATTCTCAGGGAAACCTCTTTACATTTTTCTAGGAATGAAATTTTGGTTTAAAACATCACTCTTGATGGGAAAGCTGGTAGAGATACTCTCAATCTAGGCCTTGAAGAAGTACCCCAGTACTTAGATTCTTGATGTAAAAAGACCCCAGTCATGAAATTTGAAGAAAACAATTATTATATTTGGTAACTCAGAGAACAGGTCCTTTGTAGGAGATGGAACCTGCAGAACTTGATTAAAACAAATTTCAAATTTGGTATGCGAAAAAGGATTTTACTAACATTCTGGATTGGTGAGGCAGCTCCTTTACCTACTAGTGCTTCATCATCACCATGATAAGCAGAGGCTTGGGAGAAAGATGAAATGTCAGGATTTATACGATTATGGGTCTTGAATCAGGATAATATGCCGAGTCATGAGGGTTCCCATCTACAAAGCAACAGAAGATTGCTGCGGGCTGTTACTACTTACTAAGGGTTGGTCTAAATGTCCTGGACAATGAGATGCTTCATGCACGATTGACACACCAGGTTGCTTTGGGAAGAATGTCTAAGAATTGCAGCATTTTGTTTTCTAACCATGCTTGTCTCACTGAGAATGAAAATTGTTACTTCTATCATTTGACGTGAAATGCTGTTTTTTCCAGGTCACCTTCACTTCCCTAGTTGTTATAGGATGGTTAGGATCAACATCCTTGAGTTGGTTGATTACTCTAGGAGGTTTTGATTTGAGTAGAAGGCAGTATTAGAGGATACTGAATGGTAATAGGGTAATCAACAAAGAACTATTGTGTGAGCAGAAGACTATATGGTTCATCAAAGGTTAGTCACGAAGTACTAGTGATAATAGATGTCTTCAAAGATTTCATAATCACACCTGACCTTACTTTGCATATAGAGATCTGTTCATCTCTATACCATGAGAAAATGATGTGAATTTCAGTTTCTACCTTTTTTTTGCTGGCTTGATCTACTAGCCAGGAGTGATATTTCCAACTTGAATGCGTGGTGATACAAAGGTGCCAACACCACTTAACCATGAGTGTGTTGGCGAATTTTAGTTTGTACTTCTGTATCATAAAAGACATGTGTTTTTACAGTACTGTGGCTGGTATGGCTTGTGTGAGAACCCGACCCCTAATTTCTTGGTTTAGTGTGGTTTTAATCGTGATTTGGTGTTCTCGATGGGTTTAGTGGTTGTTTGGTTGAGTTTTTGAGTTAGAATGACTTTTCATTAGCTTTGGGAAGTTTTGAGAGCCAGTGAACCTAGACAGTGACCGTAGGGTCCCGTTTGTTTTGCGTGGTCAGCGTGGGGAGATTCTTGGTGATTCCCAAAAATTCCCATTTCAGCTTCGTTAGACTAATCTCGCCATTCCCTACAACTTTCGTGTTCACTCCGTGCCCATTCGAAGCTCCTAAAATCAGTTTTTCTAGAAATCCCAAATTTTCTATTCTTTAACCCCTTTGACCAAACAGTTGACTTTTTATGTGGACCCCGGAAGTATGTCAATATTGACCTTGTTGGAAAGATAATTTTATTCCGGACACTTTTCATGTTTTAAGTTTCTTGATCCGAGGTCTAGAAAGCCCCCTAATCTCCATTACAAGTTATACTTAGTGTGGACCCCACACCATCCATTATAAAAGGACAACTTCATCTCTTTCTCCCTCATTTTTCCACTCCAATCGGCTGCAACTCCCTGCTACAGTACCAGCCACCTTTCTTCTTCCTTTTCTTCCATTTCTCTTGCTCAAATGAAGCCTTCAAGCCACCAATCCGACAAGGAAACTCCGGCAGCTTCTTCCCCTTCATCTCCTCTCTCTTTTGACACCATTTTCATGGGAAACCAAGGTGGGCAGCCCCTATTTCAAGCTCCTTCTTGTTGATTAATGGCCCTAGAGGTAAGGATCTCTTTCCATCTTCTATTGTTGAGCAATGGCTTTCCCCTTTGTCCTATTTCTTAGCTTGTTTGAACCCATTCCTTCTCTTTGATGAGTTACCATTTTTAGGGTTCTTATGGGTTTGTTTTTGGGGGTTTTTGTGTAGCTTGGAGCCTTGGCTTGGAAGAGTGTTTAGGGCTTGATTTGCTTGATTAGAGACCCAAGGCAAGTGGATGAAATTAATTATTTTCATTGATCATGTTTTATACAAATGTGTAGCTCTCATTAATGATTTTCATTACTTATGCTTTACTTCATGACATGCTTTTATTGAGATTTGAAATACACTCTTTAGTGTATCTTTCTAGTGCATTGCTTCCTTGAAAATGATATCTTGATTGTATTAAGTTTTGACTTGTTTCATGTGATGGATTTCTTTTGGTTGAATGTGAATGGAATGGATGATTTGATGGAAGAATGGATGTAGTTGAATGGGGAATTTGAAGTGTTGAGAATGAAGTTTTGATTGCTTGAAATGGAGGACCTTTTAGCTCACTTTATTACAGGGATCTGACCCTTGAAAATGAGGAGTGTTTGGAGAAAGAAGGGACTGAAAACAGCTTCAGAATTCTGTGTCCACAGTAACGTCGGTCAGCTGTCGGTCAGCCTGTCGGTGTCGGCCAACCGAGGTGGACCGAAACCCTCTCGGTTCCAATTCCAGAGAGCAGATTTCCATCAGAAATCTGTCGGTCAGCTGTCGGCTGACCGAACTCCCTAGTTCGGTCGACCGAGAGCTAACCGACAGATCTTTCGGTTCATTTTCCAGAGAGCAACAAACTTCCTGATGTGTGTAGAGCTGACAGTCAGCGCCGGTCAGCCGTCGGCTAGCCGACATCCCAGTTCGGCTGACCGACAGCCAACCGAGGAGCTGACCGACAGCAATTGTATTGTTTTCTTCTTGAAGAACCATAGGGAACTATATTGGAGGAGAGTGAGGAACTGTACAGAAGAAGAAATTCCATCATCATGACTGTGTTGTTTAGGTCTTTTAGATTTGTTAATGTACATAAGGCCCCGGAATGTTTTCAATTCTTAAAGAGTACCAAATGTATGTCGAACCTAACATACGGGACCCTAGTACATTGATTCAATCTCGGACTTTCAACACTTGGCCCGGAGAATATGAGAAATCCATTCATGCTTAATTTTGACCGAATTTCACTTGTACACTTAAAATCTCGTGTTTTATGACTAGACTTGCCCGGCAGTATTGAAAGTTATGTTTTTAACATTGTTGCTAGCCCGTGCAGGCCCGACCGATACAGATATGCTTTTGTGCTTATGAGCACCCCGTCCCGTCATATGTATTTATTGGATTTGATTTCTTGTATATGAAGCATGAGAGTAAAACCTTGAGGCAATAGGGGGCCAGAGCTTTGTAGTGCGAGCCCATGAGCTAAAAGAGAACATGCATACATGTATTTGTTTGTTTACTTGCATATAACCTATGAGTCGGCACCACTAAGCTTGGATGACCTTGTCGGTCTGATCTACCGACTTGGAGATCTCTTCTTGTCCCGCCAGCTGCAGCATGGATCCCGATACCCGGTTTATTAACCGTGGTCCCGTCCCGATACCCGGCTCGCTCCCGTGGTTCCCGATATCCGGTTCGCTACCGTGATTCCCGATGCCCGGTTTGCCACCGTGGTCCCGTCCCGTATGGTATATATATGTATATGTAATTTCGTTGTTCCTCCTCACTTCGGTGACTGAGGCCAACGCCTTGATATGCTTGCTCTTATCACCTCGGTGATAGAGGATTTAGCTTTGTGTGGTTGCCATCTTGATAGTTCCTGATCCTTGATACCCGTACTGCTTTATATTGATCATGTCTTTTCTTAATAAAGGATGCATTAATTCTACATGTTTTAAATGAGTTCCCGATTTGTAAAATGTTTATTGTTTATACATGCTTTAAATGAGTACCCGATTTGTAAAATGTTTATTGTTTATACACGCTTTAAATGAGTACCCGATTTGTAAAATGTTTATTGTTTATACACGCTTTAAATGAGTACCCGATTTGTAAAATGTTTATTGTTTATACACGCTTTAAATGAGTACCCGATTTGAAAAATGTTTATTGTTTATACACGTTTTAAATGAGTTCCCGATTTGTGAAATGTTCATGTTTTATACATGCTTTAAAGGAATACATGGCTTGCCAAATATCCGTGTTTCATACCCGTTTTATATGAATACATGATTTTGTCAGATATTCATGATTTCCGATACATTTTTATTTTGTACAATTTTGATCAGACAGTATGATTTATTTCATGTTTTATCATTCAGTATATTATTATATCTTTTCACCCACCTGCCAGACCGTCGTGTCTGACCCGCTACTTTGGTACTCAGGTTCAGATTTCTTCACCCGAGATGAGTGCACGTATTGGCTGTGGAGCCATGAGCTTACAGGTGTTTGTTGGCTATGTCATGTCGACATTGAGCTTGACATCGGAATTACGTCACACATGGGGTAGTGATCATTAGCTCGTTTTTGTATGGCTTCTATTAGCCTTTTTCTTGGGATTGTAATTAATATACATTGTTAATTCTAACTCGAACATATATGGGAATGCAATACCCTGTTACTGTCAGCTCTGTACTTTTATTATGATGGTTTATTCCAGTCTGAGATGGATCAATGATAAGATGATTATATGCTTGGGTTGAGTGCGGTGCGGAATCCAATGGCCACGGACTCCGAGTCGCAACACCACGAAAGCTTCCGCTAAATATTCAGAGGTGTTGGAATTTGTAATCCTCACACACGCGGATCTTGGGAGAAACATAATTATTACTTCACGGACCCCGGGTTTGGGGTCGTGATAGACTGGTATCAGAGCGGGCAAGTTTCTAGGAAATAAAACACTCTAGGAACTTTAAGACGTGTGGTGAGGAAACCGTTAGATTTGTCGTCTTGTTTTGGCTAGATGCCATTCTGTTTTGGTTCGGATTTGTTTTCTTTCTAGTGGGGGAGACCCTTCTTGTCTCTTCCCTTTTGTTCTTGCTAGGGAATTTGGGGGACCAAATTCTTTTCTAGTGGGGGAGGATTTAATGTCTCCGCACCCACATTCAGTGCCTTTTTCTTGTTTTCGCGCCAGAGAGTTAGAGTTTTGTGGTTTTAGCATGTGGATCTCGGAGGACTTTGGCAGAATTCCCAGCTTTTCGAAGTCACAGATGGAGCTAGCGAAGGAATTTGTGAGCAGTTGTTAGTCAGCAAGGAATGTGAACAGCATATTGAGACCCAATTTCAGTTGATCGTGCACCGTCAGATGGTGCGTTAGGCAAGTAAGTGTGGATTTTGGATAAATTTGGAGTATTTTCCTAAACCAAAAGACTACAGAAACTAGACAAATGGTGAATTTCAGGAAGTTTGAGGTGATTTTCAGTTGAGAGAGATTCAAGTGGATACCAAAAGCAAGAAATTTCTCGAATTTGATGAACTCTTGGCAGAGAAGTGTTAGAAGATTTTTAATAATTCCAGAATGAGGGTGAAGTCAACTCAGCAGGATGCATCAGTGTGTGGTTAAATGATAGGAAGAAAACTTTCAGCTGTGGTGTAGAGAGTTGTGTACAGAATGGATTGTTACCTGGTTTTATGATAGAGGAGATCTTGCAAACTTTACAGACTTTTGGAATATCAGTTTGGGCAGAGTACAGATACAATAGGAGAATCATAGCCTACAGACAAAGCCGGTTGGAAGACCTGGAGAAGAATGACACTAGGTACAGTGTCTTATGACAGAGATAGAGTTACGGTACATCGGAGTGAGTCAGAAACTTCATTCTCTTGGACCGACATTGGCAGTTGTACAGGAACAGTGCGGATGTTTAGAGACAAGTTTTCAATTAGTTGATCTCCAAGGAGATGTCCAGAATTAGAGATTCCTAGAATTTGATGAGGTTTGTCAGAGAATTATTTTAGGATTTTCAACAAGTGCAGTCATGTGGAGGAGTAGACCCAGCAGGATGTGTCATTGTGTGGTTAGAAGCTTTTGGAGTTGGATTTCAGTAACTAATGAAGGAGTTGACTACCAGAAGAATCTCTACTCGATCGCCCAACAACGAAGATCTTTGCAGATTTTATCGACACGAGGAGCATCGGATTTCAATGTACAGATATACGGAGCAGGAAATCAGTTATTTTGGATTTTATTAGGAAAGGTAGACTTGGCAGAGCAGTTGCAAGAGTGAGCACGGAGCTCCAAATACTAAAGAATAGTGAAGGGACAAACATGTTAGTGTCAGAGACCGAATATTGTACTGAGGATCAAGAGCAATGAGCAGAAAGAATTAAAGCTAGCAAGAGTTAACCTTGAAGATTGTGCAGTGGATGTGAGACACTAGCTTCGATAGTTGCGATGAAGTCAACAAAATGGTTCCAAGAATTTTCAGTATCAAGGTGTTTAGAAACAAGAGACTTGGTTGAACTTAGAAGGAGTTAGAGTTGGCGAATTCCTTGAGCAGTCAGGTTGACAGGACAGTGACGGATTCGAGCCAGTGGAAGAATGTTTGACGACCGTTGATAGTTGACCAAGGGGTTCTACCACGAGGGCGACCCAACGAGTTCAGATGTTTTCGAGAGGACCATTTTGGAGTTTTGATTTGTGATTTTGTTTTCGAAGTGCGGATTAATGTCCTCACTTGTTTTTGAATTTGTTTAGTTCATTTGGAGGACCAAATGTTCTAAGGGGGGGAGGATGTGAGAACCCGACCCCTAATTTCTTGGTTTAGTGTGGTTTTAATCGTGATTTGGTTTTCTCGATGGGTTTAGTGGTTGTTTGGTTGAGTTTTTGAGTTAGAATGACTTTTCATTAGCTTTGGGAAGTTTTGAGAGCCAGTGAACCTAGACAGTGACCGTAGGGTCCCGTTTGTTTTGCGTGGTCAGCGTGGGGAGATTCTTGGTGATTCCCAAAAATTCCCATTTCAGCTTCGTTAGACTAATCTCGCCATTCCCTACAACTTTCGTGTTCACTCCGTGCCCATTCGAAGCTCCTAAAATCAGTTTTTCTAGAAATCCCAAATTTTCTATTCTTTAACCCCTTTGACCAAACAGTTGACTTTTTATGTGGACCCCGGAAGTATGTCAATATTGACCTTGTTGGAAAGATAATTTTATTCCGGACACTTTTCATGTTTTAAGTTTCTTGATCCGAGGTCTAGAAAGCCCCCTAATCTCCATTACAAGTTATACTTAGTGTGGACCCCACACCACCCATTATAAAAGGACAACTTCATCTCTTTCTCCCTCATTTTTCCACTCCAATCGGCTGCAACTCCCTGCTACAGTACCAGCCACCTTTCTTCTTCCTTTTCTTCCATTTCTCTTGCTCAAATGAAGCCTTCAAGCCACCAATCCGACAAGGAAACTCCGGCAGCTTCTTCCCCTTCATCTCCTCTCTCTTTTGACACCATTTTCATGGGAAACCAAGGTGGGCAGCCCCTATTTCAAGCTCCTTCTTGTTGATTAATGGCCCTAGAGGTAAGGATCTCTTTCCATCTTCTATTGTTGAGCAATGGCTTTCCCCTTTGTCCTATTTCTTAGCTTGTTTGAACCCATTCCTTCTCTTTGATGAGTTACCATTTTTAGGGTTCTTATGGGTTTGTTTTTGGGGGTTTTTGTGTAGCTTGGAGCCTTGGCTTGGAAGAGTGTTTAGGGCTTGATTTGCTTGATTAGAGACCCAAGGCAAGTGGATGAAATTAATTATTTTCATTGATCATGTTTTATACAAATGTGTAGCTCTCATTAATGATTTTCATTACTTATGCTTTACTTCATGACATGCTTTTATTGAGATTTGAAATACACTCTTTAGTGTATCTTTCTAGTGCATTGCTTCCTTGAAAATGATATCTTGATTGTATTAAGTTTTGACTTGTTTCATGTGATGGATTTCTTTTGGTTGAATGTGAATGGAATGGATGATTTGATGGAAGAATGGATGTAGTTGAATGGGGAATTTGAAGTGTTGAGAATGAAGTTTTGATTGCTTGAAATGGAGGACCTTTTAGCTCACTTTATTACAGGGATCTGACCCTTGAAAATGAGGAGTGTTTGGAGAAAGAAGGGACTGAAAACAGCTTCAGAATTCTGTGTCCACAGTAACGTCGGTCAGCTGTCGGTCAGCCTGTCGGTGTCGGCCAACCGAGGTGGACCGAAACCCTCTCGGTTCCAATTCCAGAGAGCAGATTTCCATCAGAAATCTGTCGGTCAGCTGTCGGCTGACCGAACTCCCTAGTTCGGTCGACCGAGAGCTAACCGACAGATCTTTCGGTTCATTTTCCAGAGAGCAACAAACTTCCTGATGTGTGTAGAGCTGACAGTCAGCGCCGGTCAGCCGTCGGCTAGCCGACATCCCAGTTCGGCTGACCGACAGCCAACCGAGGAGCTGACCGACAGCAATTGTATTGTTTTCTTCTTGAAGAACCATAGGGAACTATATTGGAGGAGAGTGAGGAACTGTACAGAAGAAGAAATTCCATCATCATGACTGTGTTGTTTAGGTCTTTTAGATTTGTTAATGTACATAAGGCCCCGGAATGTTTTCAATTCTTAAAGAGTACCAAATGTATGTCGAACCTAACATACGGGACCCTAGTACATTGATTCAATCTCGGACTTTCAACACTTGGCCCGGAGAATATGAGAAATCCATTCATGCTTAATTTTGACCGAATTTCACTTGTACACTTAAAATCTCGTGTTTTATGACTAGACTTGCCCGGCAGTATTGAAAGTTATGTTTTTAACATTGTTGCTAGCCCGTACAGGCCCGACCGATACAGATATGCTTTTGTGCTTATGAGCACCCCGTCCCGTCATATGTATTTATTGGATTTGATTTCTTGTATATGACGCATGAGAGTAAAACCTTGAGGCAATAGGGGGCCAGAGCTTTGTAGTGCGAGCCCATGAGCTAAAAGAGAACATGCATACATGTATTTGTTTGTTTACTTGCATATAACCTATGAGTCGGCACCACTAAGCTTGGATGACCTTGTCGGTCTGATCTACCGACTTGGAGATCTCTTCTTGTCCCGCCAGCTGCAGCATGGATCCCGATACCCGGTTTATTAACCGTGGTCCCGTCCCGATACCCGGCTCGCTCCCGTGGTTCCCGATATCCGGTTCGCTACCGTGATTCCCGATGCCCGGTTTGCCACCGTGGTCCCGTCCCGTATGGTATATATATGTATATGTAATTTCGTTGTTCCTCCTCACTTCGGTGACTGAGGCCAACGCCTTGATATGCTTGCTCTTATCACCTCGGTGATAGAGGATTTAGCTTTGTGTGGTTGCCATCTTGATAGTTCCTGATCCTTGATACCCGTACTGCTTTATATTGATCATGTCTTTTCTTAATAAAGGATGCATTAATTCTACATGTTTTAAATGAGTTCCCGATTTGTAAAATGTTTATTGTTTATACATGCTTTAAATGAGTACCCGATTTGTAAAATGTTTATTGTTTATACACGCTTTAAATGAGTACCCGATTTGTAAAATGTTTATTGTTTATACACGCTTTAAATGAGTACCCGATTTGAAAAATGTTTATTGTTTATACACGTTTTAAATGAGTTCCCGATTTGTGAAATGTTCATGTTTTATACATGCTTTAAAGGAATACATGCCTTGCCAAATATCCGTGTTTCATACCCGTTTTATATGAATACATGATTTTGTCAGATATTCATGATTTCCGATACATTTTTATTTTGTACAATTTTGATCAGACAGTATGATTTATTTCATGTTTTATCATTCAGTATATTATTATATCTTTTCACCCACCTGCCAGACCGTCGTGTCTGACCCGCTACTTTGGTACTCAGGTTCAGATTTCTTCACCCGAGATGAGTGCACGTATTGGCTGTGGAGCCATGAGCTTACAGGTGTTTGTTGGCTATGTCATGTCGACATTGAGCTTGACATCGGAATTACGTCACACATGGGGTAGTGATCATTAGCTCGTTTTTGTATGGCTTCTATTAGCCTTTTTCTTGGGATTGTAATTAATATACATTGTTAATTGTAACTCGAACATATATGGGAATGCAATACCCTGTTACTGTCAGCTCTGTACTTTTATTATGATGGTTTATTCCAGTCTGAGATGGATCAATGATAAGATGATTATATGCTTGGGTTGAGTGCGGTGCGGAATCCAATGGCCACGGACTTCGAGTCGCAACACCACGAAAGCTTCCGCTAAATATTCAGAGGTGTTGGAATTTGTAATCCTCACACACGCGGATCTTGGGAGAAACATAATTATTACTTCACGGACCCCGGGTTTTGGGTCGTGACAGCTTGGATATATGAGCTATATAAGTTAAGTCTGCATTCTCAACTGTAAACACAGCCCTAACATAATCATAGGAATATAAAATCTTCACTATGCTCTGTTATTTCCTTATTGGTGTGTTCTGTTAGTATATTTTACTAATTGAAAATTTTTGAGTACGTTGTAGTTAATAAAGTCTCAATGCCTCACCTTGGCCTGTCCAAGTCGACTCAACTTGAAGGGTACAGAGACAAATGAGACTGACTGAATCTGCCAAAACTTAGGCAATCTTTGTGAAGTTACTTAGTTCCTTCCTTCTGAGCCACTTGAACAAGTGAAGTTTTAGAATTAATGTTACATTTTTGGATGCACTGTAAGATAATTGTTCTATTGCATTATATATATTAATGTTACTGAAATTATATAATATTTTATTTGGCATCACTATAATTAATGGTTTGTTTGAAGTATTTTCTTATAGCAGTATGGTTGTGGTCAAAAGAGTCAGGACAAAAATAGGTAAAATACTGCTAGATTTGGTATCTGCAGAATATTTTAATTCCAATTTGGGATTTATTTATTTTTATTCTTGGGGATTTTTGTTTTGTTTACAGGTTTTTCTATGCTTATAGTGCTGATCGAAATGTCCTTATGGGTAATAAGTGCCTTTCTTTTATCACTTGCTCCTCTGCTTACTAAGAGTTACAAGAGATGCAAATGTATCTGTGCAAATGGTGTCAATTCATCTGAGAAGATGTCATCAGACTCAGATTCAGACTTGGACACTGACTCGACTACCAGTCTGGGTATAGAAAAATCATCCAAAATGAATGGTTTGTCCTGGTGGCAGAAGAAGCTCAAGAGGAAAAGTTCATTCTCTATCTCTGGAATACATAAATATCGTTACAAGTATGTTAATTTCTTTCTTCAGAGGTCTTTCAGGATTTACATACTCCCTATTTCTTATTTGACGGGGTTATAGTTTGCGGTTTTCATTCATTCCTATAATAATCTATAACTAGTGGTTATGCTAACATTGGTATGCTTTACATTATTATAGTTTGAAGTTTTCAGTCATTCCTATAATAATATATGACTAGTTATTATGCGGACATTGGTATGCTTTATACTATCTTAATCCAAATACTCGACAGTTGGAGGATGGGATGTGGTCATAGCTTGCTTTTCTTTATGGGAATCTTGCACCATGTGATAAAGGCTAAGACGATGATGATAATGATGAATTTAAATGTGAATGCTCAGTGGTGCATGACATAGACATGGGTCATGGGGGGTGGTTGAAGTGTTATCTTTGACATGGGAAATTAAATCTCTGCAGAAAGTGAGTTTTGAATTGTAGTCTTGATCAGTCTAGTATGAAATGAAGCAGGACTTGTCCGGTGCATTTCTATGTTACTCATTTGACTCTGAGAGTTACTCTGCAATCGGGGCTAACATATTTATTGTTTACAGCAAAGATAATGATAAATGACAGTATTTCACACAATAAATCTGATTGGACCCAAACAGGATCTGATTCTAAATTTGATCCTGTTACATGTATCTGAATCCAATCTTGAGTCCTCCATTACTTTTTGGATCAAATCATTCACATAATCCGGTAAATGAATATAATTGACGAGTCTGCATAAAAAAATCTATATCTCTGAATATTCCTAATGTTGTTATTTATGTTCAATAGAATTTCATGATTTTCTTTGTTTTACTTTGCCATTTGTGATGCATAAACAGTGAGCTGAAAGCAGCAACCCATAATTTCACAACATCCATTGGTCAAGGGAATGCTAGCAATTTTTATAAAGCTAAGATGCCTAATGGTGAGTCACTTGCAATTAAAGTGCTCGCAACTAATGTTAGACAAGGGAAGTGGGAGTTCCAAGCAGAGGTAATGCTAGTTAATATCTTAGGCATCTGAAGTTGTTTTGACAACATAAATTAGAATTTACATGTCTTATGACCAATGTACTGGTTATTAAAGTCATTGCAAACTATTCTCATGAAGCTTTTGGTTCTTTTTTATATTAACCACAGAATACCGATAAAAAAATGATGTTACTTTGGTGTTCCTCATCTAGGTAAATTTCAATGCAGTACATACATAATACTTTCTATGGGCTCATTGCACAATTTTCTAACATGGTGGATCAACTATAACTTTGTCGACTGAACTCAGTACCGACTCCTGATGAACAGTGGACGAGTGGGTGAAGTTCAACTCAGTTTGGATTGGTTAGGGCTGAAACTAGGTTGGTCTGGTCGGTCTTAACTCATAACTAAGCTTGACTACTCCTGTATAGTCAGTTTTAGCCAAGTCAACCTGGTTGACTGAAATTAAAATAATTAATTAGAGTAGTATAATGGTAAATTTTAATATATCTAAATGAGTATTGAAATCTAAAATTTAAAGTTCACTATATTTATATTCATGATGTATATGTACGTGAGTTAGTACAAATGCATATAATTATGATATACAGATTTAGACATTAATTACTTAAATGCCTGGTTGTTCTGCTGAGTTTCTTACTCAACTCATCCTGGTTATGTACTTAATCTGGTCAATCCACCTTGTAGGAAAACTATGGGCAACTTAGTTACATGCTCAATTCACTTTGACAGCAGGGGTGAATATAATCTTGTGTGACTTCATTATACACCCCTAACTTTGCATTTTTTTTTCCCTTTTACATTGTTCTGCCACATTAAAGGCCTATGGTTTCAATTGTTGACACTTTCTCAGTCGCCATAATAATTATAATGACAATGAGTTATGAACTCAAGAGAAACATTCATATCCTAACATCATGACCATTGTGACCTCCTGATTGATAAGAGGGAGGCCCACCTTTGTCTAATCAACCCATTCATGATACACAACTGGCTGAAATTTTAAATCAATCAGAGTTATTTACATTGTTTTATTCATAATGTAGAAGGAATACAGTTCTGTTATTTTTTTTTTCTCAACTCTGGATCAATGCAATAGTGTGAATCACTCTGATTGGAGTGAAATTTGAGATAGTCCATGTAAAGGTGGGGCGCGCTATTTGAATGGGTTGAATTAAGGAAAGGTGAGTGCCAAACTAGTAGAACGAGAAGTAAGGATTGTCCTGACATCTAGATATAATTGTCTTAGATCATTTAGCTAAAGTATTCCCAGAGTAAAATTGATTCCCTTTTCGCTTTATTTTACTCTCAGGCATTGTTATTTGCTTAAATGGTCTTCCATGGTTCTTAAGGACTGATTACAAAGAGATTGAGGTTTCTTCAATATGATTTTTTTTGTCATGATTTGTCCTTTTGCCTTTTACAAAACAAAAGTTTTTTTATTTGCATTTTCATTTGTATTGTCATTTTAACTGTTTTCTTTTGTATCGTTGTGTTTGATTCTAGACAAGTGATCCAGTTATAACTTTCTTAACCTTTATAGAATGGATCCTTTTCTTGGAGTAAATTTTAACCCTATTTTCATGTCTTCCTTCCCAGGTCCAGCTGCTTGTGAGATTGCATCACAGGAATCTTGTGAACTTGGTTGGCTACTGTATAGAAAAACGCCAATACATGCTTGTATATGTGTACATGAATAATGGCAGCCTTGCAACCCATTTGTACAGTGAGTAATCCATACACTTACTGAAGTACAAATGAAAGCCTAGATATGCTAATTGTTGAAGAATAGTCTATATGACCCATTCCTAGACTCATTTTGATCAGTAAACAGTAATAGACCGTAAATTGAATTGACCAGACTTGTGTAGGTTTAGGATTGTTCTGTTTTGTGGGATACTGGTAATCATAAAATTTTATTTCCATTTAAATCTTGAGAATTTCCTCCTTTAATGCAAAGAGGAGGATTCCTTAAAAGCTGCCAAATTTGGATTCTATAGAATCGTCATCATCATCCAAGCTTTATCCCATCTATCTGGGTTGGCTATGCCATCTCTACTTTTTTACAACTCAACTATATTTGAGACAATGTTATTTGTAACTTCAGAATCTATCATATCTTACCTTACAACTTCATTCAATCATTCAAGATCTTTACTGCTTTCCCACTTCTAGTTCATTAAGCTTGTAACCCTAATATACATCATAGTGGTCGTTTCTAATCTTCGGTATACCTGTCCAAACCTTCTTAAAGCAGCATTCATTGATTTTCTCCTCTATTTGAGGTACTCATAAGTTTCCTCTTTCGATACTCATTCCTAATTTCATCCTTTATTATAAATTCAGAAATCCATCTTAGCATGCAGATCTTGGCTATGTTGTTTCTTTGAAACCCAACATCCAGATCCATAGAAAAGAATATGTACAAATGTTGTCTTAGATAATTGCTCTTAATTAAACTATCGTTCGAGGTTATGGATCATTTTACCCTCTTCAAAGATAGATTGCCAAACCAAGTGTAAACTGAGTCTTGCATTCCTCATCCATGAATTCCATTTATCCGAACAACTCTTTAGTATCTGTAAGTTATTATTAATTCAAATAAATGGTATTGTTAGCTCTGATTCCTGACTTGGATTTAACTTTTGGCTGTGATGATTATAAGGAGAATGAGGGGGGTCCTAAGTGTTAGGAAATGCACGATTCTCAAGTTGTCAGTTTCATACACATGGAGTTAATGTTTCACTGATTGAAAGGTTAAATAATGAGTCCCACAGTAGGGTTAACCAGTAAGGACATCACAGATTATAAAACCATAGATTTTTCTTTACTTCTAAGACTATTGTTTTGTTCCACTTTGTATTTCTATTAGCATTTCTGATGGTTGCAATCAGGTTTAATCTAGAATTTATTTTGTATGTCCATTTGTTCCATTACTTGCACTGCTTGCACCAATCACCAAACTTGGTCATCATTTTGGGGGCCATTTAGATAATTAAGTTTTGTCTGCCTAAATTTTGTCTTGTTGACCACATGAAAATGAGACAAAGTTACACTTGTTATAAGCCTTAGCTCTTTGGCTATTTTTACTTTTCAGAGCAACTTAAGCTCGAAAGGTATATTTCATGATGAATCAATAACTACTAAGAAGATAACTCACCTTATCTATTAATTTTTTTTTTTTCATTTATTGACATGAAATTTTACCAGAAATTATGTTTAGAAGTGACTTTGGTAAGTCAACAGACCGAGGATGATCTCGGGCCCATATCTGGCGAGCCCAATTCAGACGACATCAGATTTGGACTATTTGATGGGCCCAATGAGCCAACCCCAAACTCCAGTTTAGGCTTCAAACCTTTATTATGAGTAATGTTTTAAAATGTCAAGGTATGATCTGAGCCATTCCGATTTCCCAAAGAGTGGGGCATAAACCTCATGAGCATATCATTTTAATAAATAAAATAAATAAAATATATTGTAAAAATAGGAAAATGTTGTAGTGTGGCTGTTTTTAAGACTTTTAATGCATAGTTATAAATTTCGGTTCGTTTTGGCTGAAATGGCGGAATAACTTTGGTATGGACAATGGTTCCAACCCAACAACCCCCTTGAGAAAATTTGCTTCTGATTGTGGACCACTTTGGCAAAAATCTCAGTTTTTGGACAAAACCTTTTTATCATTAAAAAAATAAGAGAGTGGGAAGGCCTAGTGTTGCGGTTACAGGGCAGGAAAAAAAAAAAAAAAAAAAAAAAGGGAAAAGGAAAAGGGGAGGCAGGTAGGAAAATGGGGAAATGTTTTTTACCCTTTATTAGGGGTGCTCATGGGCCTGGGCCAGCCCTCTTTGGGCTGGATTTGGCCCCTAATTTCTAGTATTTGAGCTAGGCCTGGATTAAGATTTTAGGCCCGCTTAATATTTTGTGCTGGTCTTGGGTTAAGTGATAGGAAGCCCGGCTCGGCCTGAGCAGTATATATTGGCTTGATTTTGAAATTGAAAGTAAGAGAGAATGCATGATTTCCTAGTGAGACATTTGAAGGGAGAAAAATTAGTGATAAGATTTAAGAGAAAGAGGAATTAGGGACAGGATCTCATGAAACGAGAGAATTAGGGATATATATTGCATTGATGTGGGTATTTTTAGAGAGTGAACTATCTTTGTAGACAAGAGAGAGATGGAAGGAAGATTGGCCTGGCTCGGACTGGCCGGATTGACTAAACAGGTGGGCTCGGGCCTCACATATTCTATATGCGACAGGCTCGGGCTAGGTAATTATGGCTAGAATTGAACTTGGGCTTGTGTGTCTAAAGACGGGCTATGCCCGGATATGTTTTCGCCCTGCCTAGCCCGGCCCATGAACATCCCAACCCTTTATTAGGTCCACTTAAGGAAGATCTAAACCACTAAGACTTAAATCATTTTGCTGGTAGAAATAACATAATATATTATTGATTTTATACAAATAATTACATATATACTTTTTATGTTATTTCAGATTTTAATATTTTTATGATTTTTCCACATATTGTTAAGAGTTACAGTGAGGAGTTATTTGTAAATATGGGAAAAATAGTGAAATGATTTATAAATACAGAAATAAATAAGGGTTTTTTTTTTTTTTTTTGTAAAATCCAAAACATAATAAAATATATATGGAGGTGATGCCTAGTCCTATGCGACATTGTTGTATGTGTTTTTTTCCCTCTAATGAAGTCTCTTTATTGTTTTTTTCTTATTTTTCTTATCTCTTTGGATTTCTCATGTCAAAACCCTAGAAATCTTTGAATGTAGTTTAACACATAAATTATTATACTTTATTTTTTATTTTTTTCTAAAACTTAAATCCAAAATGTTTTACCTGAAATTTTAAATTGACCGAAATTTTGAAAAATTAATTCCAAAATGTTTTGCCCGAAATTTTGAATTCGCTGAGGAGGCAAAACTGAAATGGGGTTCAAACGAAATTATGACCCCTATTTAATGACTTAATTAGGTTGTATTAAGTTAATTATAAATACAAAAGTAAAAAATTAAGAAAACTATCTTGAAGTTCTTAAAATAAATACTTTCCCCTCCCATTCTTAGAAGCAAGGTGGGTCAATGGAGCATATGGCCCTGCCTCCATATGGAGCATCACTGAAGCGCATCTTTATATCTGAGGTGTATGCTTCGATAATGCCTCATGGTGAGACATATGCCTTAAATTCAAGGTGTAGAGGGACGAGGCATGGGGCATTATTAGAAGCCCCTTCAGAAGGGCCTGTTTGAGAGCATTTCAAAATGTAGTGGGTGTCCCTCGGAATTCGGATTTCTTTATTTGATTGGGTTCGAATGGTGAGAATTAGCTGAGCTAGCCATGCAAAGAGTCACTTTTGGCTAGAGTTCCAAATGCTCTGGTCAAGTTATCCTCAAATGCTTGCAACCAAACAGGCCAATCCTCAAGGTGTAAGCCCCAATTATTTCATACTTCAAGTTCAAACCTGTATCCAAAACTCAATCTACATAAGACTCAGGCTTCCATCGAACTTGGGCTCTTACTCAACTTGAGTCTTCATTGGTACGATCACCCGGGCCCACTATCCACTTGTTCACTTTGACAAAAGTCTCACAGCTGTACGATGCATCATGTGGGATTAAGCCTAGGCCTCACATATATATTATGAGTTGGATGTTTCTGATATGGGACTTAGTGTAGTCCAAAGTCCCCTAGGAGATAAGCAAGCAAACAAGACAAGCAGCCCTAGGCAAATAGGATGTCACAATTGGGCATGCTTATATCCACGTCTGGATCTAGTGCACACACTATCCAAACCTACGACTACAATGACAGCTATTAGTTTGCCCAAGTTGAAGAAAATGGAATCAGAAGTTATAGTAACTTTCGTTCTAAAAAACAATGGTAGAAAAGAGGTGAAAAAACCCTTAATGGAAGAAAACAAGCCTCATGAAAAGGTGAGGTGTGTTAATTGCAATGGGCTGTGCGGAGGAATGGGAAAAAGGGTTGGAAATTGAAAATTTAAAATAGGCATTGGAGGAGATCAACAACAAAGAGCCACATGTGTGAGACATTAATGCATCCACAGTCATAAAAGGAAGAGGTGTGCTAAGTCCATTTCAATCCACACACGATATGTGCATGCCCATGCAACTTGGGGGAATAAGATCTCCCCAGCGTTCAAACTCGCGACCTAGCATTGGCTCTTATATAATTCTAAATCCAACTAGCCAATACATTCCAAAATCTTAAGCTGATAGGAACTACTAGGCAAATTTACCTAATAAGATGGATGTCAAATCATGAAAAGGTAAAGGTAAGGTATGCTAAAGTAAAAGTAGATGTGTGGTAAAATCCTTATTTAGATAGTAGATAGTATGAGATTAAGTATAAGTGAGTTAAAGTAAAATTACATGTGTGGTAAAATCCTTGTTTGGATAGCATGAGATGTAGTATAGGTGAGAGAGGAAGCATAGATTAATAATAAGTGCTTTTTGTGATAAAGTTCACTACACAACACTTTAAACTTAGTTGCACTTTTATGTGGTAAAAAGAAATAGGTTTGTGGAAGGGTAAAGGTAAATGGTGTTAAATCCTAAGTTTACTTCTCCATTCCACTTTTTTCACCCAAACATGATGAAGTCTAAAATGTCACATCACTTGCATACTTTATCTCCACCTTTATTACTTCTTGTGCTAAACATACATCCCCAAGTTTTCTCACAAACTTACACACCACCCTAATAATATAAGCGGGCTAAACTCCTCTCCAGATTAATCAATGTGGCACAAGAGAAACACCCTCACAACACATACACAATGAAAGAGTAGTAGAAATCTCATTTCTTCTATATTTTACATCTTCCAAAACCAGCACTTGATGCTAAAGTGAGTCACTTGAAGATTTGTTCATTTAATACTTGCTTTGAGAACAAACAAAAATTTAAAACT
Source organism: Umbellularia californica (assembly GCA_028538565.1). Classification (NCBI taxonomy): domain Eukaryota; kingdom Viridiplantae; phylum Streptophyta; class Magnoliopsida; order Laurales; family Lauraceae; genus Umbellularia; species Umbellularia californica. Next base: position 37,026,426 of record JAPQWN010000010.1, on the reverse strand, counting down.
TATAGCATGTAAATAACTTCAATAGATGGAAAATGTCATTGGTATGAACTATGGGGGATCATAGACTATTGGCTAGTCCTTGTGATGAAACCATTCTCCCAAACCTCTCATATGATGATATAATAGAAATTCTTAAATATGCTTTTGTTTAGGAACATTTTGTTGTTTTCCATAGCACCAGTTGGCATGCCATGCAGGTGGAAAGCATGAAGTGCTGAACTGGAATGTGAGGTTCAACATAGCTCTCAACGTAGCAAGCTGCTTGGAATATCTGCATCATGGGGTAAGGTTCCCAAATCCTTCCTAGAAAGTTAATGTGATATGTGGAGTATTTATAATGCATCTTTCCTTTCTCACTACAGACTGTTCCACCAGTAGTGCATTGGGACATCAAGTCTTCAAATATATTGTTGGACTCATCAATGCGAGCTAGGGTATGTAACTCCTCATCAAAAGAACTTGTTAAACTAAGTCTAGCATGGGGTGCCCAACAAGGATTGGGTTCAATTAGGGCTGTTTTTTTCAGCCTGTGGCTGGACTGGGGACTGTCTTTTGGCCCGGGAGCTAAATGAGCTTGGCCTCACTTATGCATGTTCAATGCTTAACTATAAGCCTGGTCCTGCTTGACATTTTAAGGCAAGGGGCCTGTTCAGATGGTCGGAACTCAAGTGCAGATATCTCAGTTTATCTATAAATGGCATTCAAGAATTTGATAAGACATAGTAACTATTTTTTTGTCCTTGTGACGACCAATTATAGATGATCAGAGTTACAAGGAAATTGAATTACAGGTACTCACTTGCAGGGAACTGATTTCCAACATATACTATAAAACATCGCTTTTAGGATGAAGCAAAATGATAAGAAAATTTGAAAAACAACTAGAAAAATCAATCTCTGGACATTTTATTTTGAAAGTATTGAAGGTAACCAAATTTTTTCAACATTATCGATCGCATTTTGAATATATTTTTCATTTTTATTATCTTTTATGATGTTTTATGTTAATATCATTGCCATCACCACCACCACCTCCTTATTCCATTTAGTTGGGATCAACTTTGTGACCCTATTCAATTTTCAACCATGTTTTCAGTTACTCCACACTCAATCACGTGTTTTGCCACTAGTTCATTTTAAGGCATCAATGGCCTCTCTCTCTTTTCCTACTCATTTAAGGTGGTTCTCTTAGTATCTGGAAAAAAAATTTGAAAATTCTGGAAATCTACAGATGATAAGAACGATAGCTGTGAAAATGGTTCCTCTCAAAAAAATTTCTAATCAATTTGCAATGAATTTGATTATCATAAATGCGGTATTTGTCGTGAGCAGGTGACTGGATTTGGGGTCTCGAGAAAAGAAATTCTGCGGCCACATTCCTATAAGGTCAAGGGCAGTTTTGGCTATGTTGATCCAGAGTATATCTTAACAAGGATCTACACTACAAAAAGCGACGTTTTTAGCTTCGGAGTCTTGCTCTTTGAACTGATTGCAGGAAGAGCTCCTAAAGCAGGCCTTCTAGAATATATTGAGCTTGCAAGATTTTCACGCTTTAACAACTATTTGTACTTTATCTAAAGTTTTCAAATGCTTGTTTCTAGTTTTGAATTATACTATTTTGCAAACTGAAGTACCCATGAAGGTTACTTAGGGCCTGTTTACCTAATTGTCATTGAATTTCCAGGGTTTTATTAAAGGAGTGTTAAAGAGGTAAAGAGTAAAGGATCTAAGTTGAGATGTAGGCCCTAACATATTTCCCTAGGATCTAAGTTTGGAAGAGAATATACTACAAGGAAGTCTTAAATAGGCTTGTAATCTATGCAGAATTGGGACAGCTAACCTGGAACGTGGCATGCGTTGATAGGAGGACAGAGAAGATGCATCTTATTATGTTACTGTGCCGCACGGGAGCACAGCCCAAAAGACTCACAACTAGCCTTCTCTCAAAATCATAAGTTGTAAAAGAAATAAATAATGAATACCTCTTTCCCATTTAACCACAAATTCAATTTGTGACTGGACTTTAGAAATAGAAGCTATTTTAAAACAGAGTGAAAAACAAAATTCAGAAAGAAATTTATGAGAAGTAATGAATCTTTGAATAGGAACCAAGACCTGAATAAATGTATTTGGGTGTAGGCAGTGATAAATACAGAAGGAAACAGTGGATGGGAGGAACTTGTTGATTCCCGGCTTGAAGACGAATATTACATTCAAGAGCTCAATGGCATGGCTGCTCTAGCATACAGATGTATCGACTCCAGCCCCATCAATCGACCTTCCATGAAGGACATTGCTCAGGAGCTCTCTCAGATTCGAAACTTCTCAAATAATCGTGCTATGTTGGAGGAAGTTCCTATCAGTAAATATGCACAAGATATCCAAAATCCAGTGGCTGAGGATGGAAGGGAGGAAGCTGATGACACAAGTCCAGTTCTTTTGAGATGCTTTTCTGTTTGACTCTTTGCTTAGCTGCCTTTTGGGTAAGCTCTGTGCATGCATTCTAAGGTTGCATTTGCGCACACTCGGAGTTGCAGTTGGTTTAAGTTTTGGTCAACATCCAAGTGGAGACTAACTGAAACTAGATATGAAAACTCAGTGGTGTCTAGAGGGTGAGTTGTGATTCAATTCAATGCATGTACGTAATGATCCCATTGGCAAACAGCCATTTTTATTAGTAACTCTCTTCCATCTCCAAATTAAAATTGAAACATGGTGTGTTATATTGTTTTGAAATACTTCTGGCATTGTTTTTTTTTTTTTTTATCTTAAGGTGTCATTTGGATGTGGAGAAAGCAGGTAGGGAAAATACGTGGAGATAAACAACAAATTTAACTATCAATAGTTTTCTCCACCTCCATTTTCTCTAGGTTTTCTTCTCATTAAAACAGGCTGTCAGGGTCATCTGGATGAAGAGAAAAGGTAAAGAAAATTGTTTCCCCACCTCTGTTTTCTCTCACCCTTTTAATGTTCATTTTTGCCTTATTCAAGCCAGGCCCTTTTCAGTATGGTTTTTCCCTTTGCAGGATATAATTTTTTTGTCTGAAAAAAAAAAAAAAAGAAAAGAAGAAAGAAAATAGTTTAAGAGGGACAAATTTTTTTTTTTTTTTTACACTAACATTTTCTGTGGTTTTTTTTTTTTTCTGAGCTTAAAGCATTAATTCCAATCTCTGTGGCAGCATATTGAGTATGGACCAAGAGGTAGGGAACTATTTTATGCAGTCTTATACAGCTGGAATATCAGAAACTATTTCACCATACCAAACAATAGCAATTGAAACCGCAGAAATTGAAATCGTCAGTTGCCATTTTCCGTGATAAATGATATTAATATGGAAATAAAATGGCGTGGAAACTGATGAGCACAAAGTGCCCTTTAGGTAATCATAAGGAAACAAATGAGAATCTGAATTGGCATCCACTATAAAACATATGTATTGATTAGCAGTTCTACATGTCTATTGATGTAGAATCCCTGATTGATTAGGCAGCTTTTGGATGGTTTGGACCAACTCAGGTTTGCATTGAATTGATAGGGATTAATAGGCAAGGAGTTTTGAGTATAAAAGAGGTGAAGAGTGATGTGGACATCTAGATGGGATTATCACTTTCCTAGGATTAAATTTACTTGGGTGAAATTTTCCAACAGAGGAAGATCGGTTTTTTTTTTTTCTCTCTCTTTGAATAGGTAAGAGAGGAATCATCTGTTCACCCCTTAAGTATATTCTACTTCAATCCTAACTTTTAGACCCTCCCATAGAAAAACATTTCTCAAGAATTCGTACCCATCTCCGTAAGGGTCTCCCAAGCTTAATTAATGGACTTGGACAAATTGACAATTAGTTATGGTCAATTAGCCTTCTTAAGGTGAACGTTCCTGAAGTGTTTTGAGGACAGATGGGCGAGTCTAGCAGCAGAGCTTAGAAGTAATGCAAGATTAGAAAGAGAACGAGAGATGAATGAAGAGCGGATGAGTGGCAGGATTAGTCCATTTCCACTTTTAGTGCCGCCCCATGCTTAAATGCCGCCCCATGCTTCCCATGAGTGGAAGGAATGGAACTCCAAAGTGAGGCCCACCTACTGAAAATCCGAGCGTAAATAAAAAGAACTCCATCCCCATGTATCTTATGTCCTCAAATCTTACCTGAATAGGTGTCGATCCCTCCGTTAGATTGGGCATATGGTTAAGAACGCGACTAAGAAGTCATCCTATTAAATAGTCACATTGGTAATCATAATTCTTCTTAGGTCCGACTCTATTCCCTACCGTACTCCCTTTGTAACATAAGTTAGAACTAGAACATTCAAATATCAGCATTGTTAATTACACAAGAAGTTCTATCTTAGAACATAAATTCAGCAGCTTGATGTATACAAATCTAAACTGGAATTGGGCTCATTAAACTTTAGTTTTCTAGTGATTTGTGCTGGATCATGGCATTGTTCGGTTGGGCTGGATGCAAGCTTCAACTGAGGCTGGTTTATGCTCCGCTGGCCAACATTTGGGATAGGCCTATTATTTTGACAATCATTTGTAACCTCTTATTTTGCACAAAGTTGAGCAGCCAATTAATCCAGCCATCCCATTTATGGCCTCTTAGGTACATATATGTAATGAATGCTTAGAAGAAGTAAACCCTATAATACACATTTTAATGGTGGTATCTAATTTCTTAATTCTGTACATGTTGATCAATGAGGACTCCTAGCTTCCAGGAGTTACAAGGTCGTATTTTTTTTTTTAGATGTTGGAAAAGAATTCAATTCACAGTGCTCCCATTGATTCTGTGTATGGTCTAATAACCTCTTCCTAATAGAGCTCATAAGCCTTATGGAGTACCCATTAAACTTTTATGCAAGGGAGAACACAAACTATGAAAATAACTTTAATCCATTACATGTACAAAGTAAAGAAACCATGCGCATGCATCTTATTCTCAAGGAGTGCTGACTCGTTTTTATACAGCATAATAGTCAATCTACGACCACCTCTATGATATCAGATTCTTCCATGTCATTTGCGAGCACTCCTGATTGGTGGTTAGCTGTTGATGATTCAGCAGTTTCTGCACTAGGAGCACCATCCTGATCATGCATCTCCTGTGGACATAGGAATGGCTTGCTTGGCATTTGCAAATCTTCTAAATTCCCCTCTAGCATTTCGACAACCCTGCCCATAGAAGGACGATCCGTAGGCTTCATCTGTATACACCATAGTGCGACTATACTCAACTTCTTCGCTATACCTTTTTCCTCATCAGTAGCACACATCATTTCCATATCCCTTCCCTGATGGAGTTGATTATAAATCCATAATGGGAAATAAATTTGACTTGAACGATTTGCAAATGCATTAATATTTTTTCTTTTCCCTGCGATTTCCATCAAAAGCATCCCAAAACTATACACATCAGACTTATAAGAAACACCACCAAGGTTTTTATAAAATAGTTCTGGGGCCATATATCCTATAGTTCCTCTTGCAGCTGTAACCGATACTAAACTCTCTTCTGTTGGATAGAACTTTGCTAACCCGAAGTCAGAAACTTTTGGAGTGAACTTCTCATCGAGGAGGATGTTGTGAGGCTTGATGTCGAAATGCAGAATCCGCATATCACATCCTTGATGAAGATATTCAATCCCACGAGCTATTCCTAGTGCAATTTGGTGCATCTCATTCCAAGACAAAGAATCTCTGTTTTCCTCTCTGAAGATGTATTTTTCTAGAGACCCATTAGGCATGAACTCATAAATAAGAGCCCTTTTTGACCCCTCAGAGCAAAACCCAAGCAGTCGTACCACATTGACATGGTGTATCCTTCCTATTGTGGCCACTTCATTGATAAAATCTTGGCCATTACCCTTAGCTGTCTTTAACATCTTTATTGCAACAAGAGAACCAGTAGATAACTTTCCTTTGAAAACAGAGCCAAAGCCTCCTTCGCCTAATTTTTCTTTAAAGTTCTTTGTTACCTTCTTAACGTGAGAGTAAGAGTATCTTCTCAGCATCTGGTACCTATAAGTGCTTAGGAATTCTTCAACGGTTGTATCCATCCATATATGCTTCTTTCGTAACTTATACACCAAAAATATTGAAAAGCAGAGTATCCCAATTGCCGTTCTCCCAAGAAAATACATCTCTTCAACAGAAAGTCACACGCAAGTGTGTGTTAGATTTTCTAAAATGATCATGTTCCTTAGTCATAAAATACAAGAAATGCATGAATCATATATGTGCTACATATATAAGATGGTCTTACCAATGCATCCGCCATAGGGAGACCAGTCGATATCTGTGAAGTCGTAACCTATGAAAGAAAACGACATCAAAGTTTGCAATATACAGATGAAAAGTATACAAGAACGAAATCTAACGTACATAAGAAATATTAATGAGAACCATATATGCTTTGTTTGTAATAAATATGCAAACCTATATAAAGCTATTTATCTATTTCTCCTCATCAAATAATCTCTTCATATACACATGTACAACATGCATCCAAATTGCTAAAATGACTATTTATTTTTTATATGTATTAACAAGAATGGCCGTCAAGCAATAAGGTTTATTTGAGAGGATCTTACCTGTACAGCTGTAGAACATGTTGCGGTAAACAAATTCCCAGAAATCTACGACGAAATTAAAATCAAACAATGAAAAATATAGATGAGAAAGAAAGTAGTAAACAAATATTAATTACTCCACATCTGAAGTTATTATTACCGTAGCTGCCCAGAGTTTGCAAAAAATCTGCACGGTGGTATTCATGAAATTCAGTCAAAACAAAAATAAACAATTCTTGGCTGTAAAATAAGTGGAGAAAACATTTTATTCGAGTGGCGGAAAAAGGAAACGGAGTTCTACCAAAGCATGGAATCTCAAGATTAGAAAAATATAGATGAGAAAGAAATGCTAATTACTCAACATCTGGAGTTATTATTACCTTTAAGGTGTGGGCCCAGATTTTTCCAAAAACCTGCATGGTGGTTGGTATTCAAGAAATTCAGTCAAAATATAAATAAACAATTCTTGGCTGTAACCAAAGAGGTAAAAACATTTTATTCGAGAAGGAAAACGGAAACGGATTTCTACCAAAGCATTGATGGAGGTCCCAAAGTGTTTTCCACATGAATAATTCCAGACACAAAGGGAAAGAGTCAAGGAGGAACTTACCCTGATGACACTCGGATGAGGAGCAGCCGCTGTATTGCCATCCAACTTGGAAACCCCTCAGCAGAATACTCACAATCTGAGAGTAAGTGGTTGCAGTTTCGTTATCAGCAAATGATGCGGGGATATTCATCACAACCTTGCAGGAGGTGTTGAGACGGCGAATTGACATGGAATAATTACTCAAGATGGCATACAGATATGAAGGAGAAGAGCTTAGGTTGCATGGGGCAGCTGGTACATATGCTGGATCCTTTACTGGGACCGAGCAATTCACATACACAACTCGACTATACGTATAGTCCAGCACGTAGAATTCCTCTGCGGAATAGTATCCTGGTAAAACAGAGGAACCATAAGAGGGGAGGGAAGAGCAATTGTCTATTTGTAGAACAGAATTGATGAGCCACATCGAACGTTCCTCATACGAGATGTTCATAACATAGTATGACCTCTCCTTGAAATAGAAAATGGCTCGGTTGCTCTTGCACGCGAGATTGTACCCTGGCTTGGGGCCAGGACATCCGGGTTTAGGAGATTGTTCCAAGCCGAAAGGGTAGCTAATGTTGGCAAGAGGTCCACAGGAAGCGTGGCAGTCTTGCATCTCAGCCTCAGCAGCACTGCAGTTGATGGCTCCTAAGAGGAGCAGGAAAAGGAAGAAGAAGAACGCAGCTGAGTACATTGCAGTAGAGTCTCTTATCTATCTGAAAACACTTCGTCTGCTTAACCCATTCACTTGTTTATATGGCAAAAACTTTCTACCTTCTTTGTCGAAATAAATTCTTGTGCTTTTTTACTTTATAAAAATTAAGCGGAAAGCAGTTGCAAATTGGGAAAAACCCAAAGTTCTTATGAGAACATTAGACTAATCTAGTCATGAGGCGGACCCATTAACTCTGTGGGCATAATCGGGCCCAGATATTTGACACCTTCATTACATTCTTCTCGCCGGCTCAGGAAGCAATGATTCTTGACATTCTCTTGCTGGATGGCCAGATTGCCGTTGGGCCCAAGCCAGATTGGTGGTGTGCTGCGGATGAATTTAGTCTTGATCTGGTAGAGTCAGATGAGGATGGAACTCTTGGTGTTAGAATTTGGACTGGGTTTAAACTTCTAGTTTGGCAGAATTCTCATGCTGGTGAGGAGATGTGGGATTCTATAATGGATAGAGTCGATAGTAGTCGTGACTCATAGAGATTGCTCTATATAAAGGAGATGTGAATCCTTGCTTGATTAATCAATAAGTCTGAGAGTATTCCCAGTGAGTTCGCAGGATCTTTCTCATACCGAAATGCACAAGGTTATTGGTGGTGAGTTCAGTTCCGACACCTATCTGAGACCCGCAATTTTTTCATCTCTTACAATGTGGTTAAGCTTTAAGACCGGAGTCAAGGGCTAGTGTAATCTAATGGAGAAGATTTTTTTTTTTTTTTGGCTCCCTCTTATCCTAACAAGATCTTTCCATCTGCTCTTAATAGGAAATATCTATCTAATGGGGCCCCGCGAGGTGGACTGCATACTTCTCTAATCCAATGATTACGAGGTAGTCTGGAAGAAACAGCAGTGGTAGGAGAACATTGTCCTCGCCCAATTCTCATAGAGGGTTCTTTTTTTTTTTTTTTTTTTTCTTTTCTGACAGATCTTATTGGCATAAGTCATCCCATTGAAGTGGAGGGCATAAGGCATGCATCCAAGAGATTAGAAGCACATTTTTTTAGATTTTTCTGGATTTCTTAAAAAATCCATTGAAATATGATTTTTTATGTTTTATTTATGTGGTTCTCTCATGAGATAAAGATCTCATTTATCTAATTTTCTGTTGGATTTCCTAATTTGTTTAACTTTTATTTCTTTTATTCTTTCATAATTTTATTGTCAGCTTATCTTTTTTTTTTTTTTTATTGTCTCTTAATCCATTATGGTTTGATTTCAAACCATCTTTGCTTTGATATTTTGGTATTTTTTTCTCCTTTTTGAATAATTTATGTTACTACTTTTCTAGAGGTTTTGTAGGATTTTGATTTATGTAGTAGACACATCTTCATATTAACTGAATTGGAAGCTTAACTACTTTGGAATCCCATTTACTAAAAATAACCTCTTTTTGGCATTCTTCATGTTCTGTTTGTTCAAATTTTAAAATCTCTTAATTTAATTGTCACATAGTACATTTAATTAAATTATATTTTGGTCCTTAACGACAAGTAGAATACACAGTTTTGTCATTTATATCCATTCAATTTAAATCATTAGGTCGGTAGTAGATATTAGTGAATTCTTATTAATTGATAATTAGTTTAGATAGTAATTTTAATTGATTATTCAATTTGCATAAGATGCACGGCACTTAATGATGAAATGAAAAGGTACTCGAGGAAAAAAATCCACAAAAAACCTATTCTTCCAAAATGACAAAAAAAAAAAAAAAAAAAAAAAAAAATATTGTTTTTACCCGTAACTCCGTTCACTTTCTTTATGTCTCGAGTCTGTTGACCCTACAAACAAAGAGTTTTCTATCTAATAATGCTTCAAGTCAAGTGAAAAACACGGCATCCAATTATTTGTACAAAGTTTGCTGGCTTTCTCATCAATCATTCCGTTTCTTTTGTAATCGTAAAAGAAAGAAATGGGCAGCTTAGAGCAGAGCGTTTTCTTCCTCCTCCCTCTTTCTTTTATGATTGGTTCCTCCCTTAACCCCGCCGACGCCGACTCTTGCAAGCCTGACAGCTGCTCCTGGGATGGTCCTCCCATCAGATTCCCCTTCAGAATCAATGATACTCGTCGTCAGCCTGAACGCTGCGGTTATCCAGGGTTCGATCTCTTTTGCAAGGACAATCACACCTACATTCGCTTCCCTTACTTGGAAAGCGGATATGTTCTTGTAGAAAGAATAGATTACAAGCAACAGATTCTAACCATTGCGGACCGCAAAAACTGCCTATGGGGACTCCTCTTCAACAGTCCCAATTCCCCTGCTTCTATTGTATACCAATATCAATCGATTATTCGCACACTTGTTAATTGTTCAAAAAATGTTGATTTCGGTGGTTATTATTATGATGCTCCTCATTTCCCTTGCCTGAGTGATGCAGAACATGATGCTTTCGTCATCTCTGATGATTATAAGCTGAGTTTCTTGCCGGCGTCTTGCCAGCCAATAAAGACCATCTCAGTTCCAAGATTATATCCTTTTAATTTTAATTGGTCTTGGAAAACTCCACCGTCAAGTGAGGATCATACTTATTTTATGTTAGATTGGTTGTACTCTTTTTACTCATTGGACCAGGATCTCCATGATCTGATGTGGTACGTGCCCGGATGCATCGGCTGTGAACGGAGTGAAGGAATGGAGTGCAGATACAAGGACGATAACAGCAATGACACCCTCTGCTGCCCTAAACCACCTCCTCCCCCACCCCACCATAAAGGTATTATCATTTAGCACTTGTACACACATAAATGAGCACATATATAATAGGACATCTCGCTTTTTTATTTAAATATATTCATGTAGCTTGGAGAAAAATATAACAAAAACTGCATTTAATAGTTGAGTTTTTTGTTTTACATATAAAATTGTAATTGATATGGCAAAACTGAAATAACGTGTCATAAAAGAAAAGGTATTTTTACCAATTGAATATATATTTGATTTTTTTTTCTTTTTTTTTTTGGGGTGCATACTCTTCAAATTAGACTTGTGAGGTTGTGCCTAATGGATTCAATTTGATTTCAAATTTCTATTTTCTTAAATATTTCAAAAGAATAAGTTTTTTTTTTTTGGCAGAATGAATTGGATTGCTTTTAAAGTTTATATTTTTAAATATCTCATAAAAATTAAGACTAAGTGGTATCAAACTGACCTAACCGTGTCTGTGATGGCCTGGGTTTGGTATCACATCTCGGGTTTGGACATACCTTGGTTCATATCAAACCCGACATGAGCATGTAGCCAACCCGTCCTACCATCTGATGGTAAAAAAAAAGGATCAATTTTAAGTATATCAACATTAATTAATATCTAATCATGTTTACCAAGAAAGACAAACATGGTTAAATGCAAGAGAAGAAGACTGAAAAATACAGTTCTGAACACAGAAGCAGAGGATTAACATAATGTTTGGATATGATCTTTAGATGTGTCTACGTATCAAATTACATGAACTTCTGTATAGTCTTCTGTATTTCTTCTTAGCCTTCTAAAACCTAAATTGATGGCTGGCTTCTAAAACATAAACTCTGCTAATTTTGATCTTGCATCGTTCTTGCAGGCTGGCTAGCAGGGCATGTAATTATAGGTAGATCCCTCTTTCTCATGCTAATGGCTAAATTGATTATTTTGCTTCCAATGGTTGGTGACTTTTATTTTCACTATGTGCAGTTACATGTATAGGCTCGTTTCTTCTCCTAACAAGTCTGGTGATTACCATTAAGTTCTATTGGTCTTGGAACTCAAATAGAAAGCTGGATTTTGAAAACCGAATCATGGTTGACAAATTTCTAGAAAACTACAAGTATCTCAGGCCCGCGAGATATAATTATGCTGATTTGAAACAAATGACTGGTCAATTCAAACAAACTTTAGGCCAAGGAGGTTACGGTAGTGTCTTCAAAGGAATGCTTTCCAATGGGACCCTCGTTGCTGTAAAGGTTCTCAAAAATCTTGATGTTGATGGCGAAGAGTTCATCAATGAAGTGGGAACTATGGGTAAGATTCACCATGTCAATGTGGTCAGGCTTTTGGGCTTTTGTGCTGATAGATTGAAGCGGGCACTTGTGTATGAATTCATGCCAAATGAATCATTAGAGAAATACATTTTTCCTAGAAACACCAATGACCATTTTCTTGGATGGGAGAAACTTCAAAAAATTGCGATTGGCATTGCTAAAGGAATAGAATATCTTCACCAAGGATGTGATCAACGCATTCTTCATTTTGATATTAAGCCTCACAATATTCTCCTTGACAAGAACTTCAATCCAAAGATCTCTGATTTTGGGCTGGCAAAGCTTTGCTCCAAGGGGCAAAGTGTGGTCTCCATGACTCATGCTAGAGGAACCATGGGTTACATTGCACCTGAGGTTTTTTCGAGAAACTTCGGAAATGTCTCCTACAAATCAGATGTATATAGTTATGGGATGTTGTTACTAGAAATGGTCGGTGGAAGGAAAAACATTGATGTTACCGTGGAAAGTGCAAGCCAGGTGTATTTCCCAGAATGGATCTATAATCGTCTATGCCAAGGGGATGATATGGGACTGAAGCTTGAAACAAATGAAGATTCAAACATAGCAAAGAAATTAACGATTGTGGCACTTTGGTGCATACAGTGGTACCCAGTGGATCGTCCTTCTATGAGAGACGCGGTCCAAATGTTGGAAGGAAGCATGGAGAGCTTGACGGTGCCACCTGATCCTTTTGCTTCATCATCTTCAGCAGATAAAGATACAAACAATATTTGTCCTACAAATTTGCCTACAATACCTGAATAAGTGCAAATGAAAAGCAAGTTTGTGTCTTGATTTCAAGCTCTTAGTGATTGAAATATCAAGTCTACTCGAAATGGTTGGAAGAAAGAAAAATATTAATTAATCTTGTCTTGTATTTGTATATTGCAACCTTGAGACTATTTCGCCAGGTGAATGGAGATGCTTGTATGTTATAAACTAAATTGCATGCTAATGCATTTGTGTGGTTTTAAAAAGTTTTTCTCTCTCACCTTACTATGAGAGCTGCCCTCACATCCATATCCAATCTCCCTACACACACGGGAGACACTCCTATAAGAGTAACTCTCATGATACTATAAGAGTAAGGGTGGAGGCCCTCAGATACGAGGGTCTGAGGATCCCCACCCATACTCTCATAGTACTGTGAGAGTATTTACTTTTCTCAACACAAGTGACGGCTGCTAGTTGGCGAATGTTGCCAATATTTAATAGTTGCTTGATCGCGGACAAGGCATACAGCGACGTCCTACTAAGAAGATTGTAATAGTCGCTATTTCTTTGAAGACTTGCTGGCCAACGAAGAGACTTACAATACAAAGATGATTGCATGCTACAAACTTGGAACGAAGAAGGAAAGAAAGAGAGCAAAAATTTATAAATTAATGGCATAGGCATCTCTCTCCTCTCATTGTAAGATAGACTACATCTCTCTAGAATTACAACTACACTACATCCTCTCCCTCTATATTTCTCTCCATTGAAGTCCTCAAGGAGATTTGGCTCGGAAATCAAACTACTCTGTTGGGTTTTTTATCTAGTAGAGGCTTCTCATCCTAGGATGTAATTGTCTTGGTTTGTTTTTTTCATCTTATGTAAAGACTTTGCATATTAGTAAAAGTGTTGATTTCTCTTTTCAATTTTCTTTCTTGTACTGGGCTGATTGGTGCTTAATTTGTGCTCTTTTCTTGTTGGTGTTGGATTGACGGCCCAAAGCCCTAAGAGCATAATTCAAATTATGACCCGGCTTAGCAAAGAATTTTGAAGGAGAAGAATACATTTCTACTACATTTAATTTATTATCTTAATTTACTCCATTTAAAATTCCTGCAAGTGTTTCTTTTTATGTTCTTCATGTTTTTTTCTTCTTGTGCTTGGTGTTTGCATAGTTTATGGTTGGAATAGTTTTCATTACACGCATGTGCGTACGAGTGGAAAAAATCAACATTTTTTATGCTTTTTGCTCATGGCGAATTTAATCAAAATTGAAATCAGAGTTTTAAATTGAATTAGCAAAAAAAATCAGAGATTTGAGTCAAGAATCTTGGCCAAATATTTTTTGGAAATTCGGATTCCAACATAAAGTGCACAATTCTGCACATTGTTGTAGAAATTTCAGGACAGATCTGTGTGAAAAGTTTGCGATTAAAAACTTGGTCAAAACACATTGTTTTTCGATGAAACTTGGAGAAATTAAAGTTTGATCAGTGCACTTTCAAAACCTAGAGTTTTAAGCAAAAACAATTGCGGCAAGATGGTGAACCAGTCAGTGGTCAAACATGACTGGTCGGACCCACCTGTGTGCAGAATTTTTGCACGATTTCTGTTTTTGGGTTATGTTCATGCACTCGTATCTCATTCGTTTTAAATTATTTTCCACATCTATTTTTTATTTGATTTATGCATCATTATAGTTTAAAATCGAGCCATTAAACTCAGTTTTAGGTTACATTAGATTAGGAAAAATCATCCATGAAAACAGCCCAGCATACTAGTTTTTCAAATTTAGAATTTTTTTCAACATCTCATGATATACATTGGATTACTAACTTTACCAACTTTTTAACTTTAGGATAGTTTCTAATTTTTATTTATCGTTGAATTTAGAAAAATTCCAGATTTAAAAATCTTTCTAAATGTGTTCCTTGCAAAACTTAAAACTAGGAAATTTTCAAATTATAAAATCTAACATAACTTAGATAGTTTCTAACATTGAACTTTCTAAATTGTGGCGCTTTCTAAATTTGAATTGGATTGAAAACTTAACTTTTGGAAAGTTTACTAATTTAGTTAGGAAAGAATTGATTTAATTTAGTTTCTAATTTACCTTAGGCTAATTTCTAATTTAACTTAGGTTTCAAAATAGGAAAGTTACTTACCTTGGAAAATCGAATTTTAGAAAGTAGGTTGTTTTCTGTTGTTTTGATTGTTTGATTTGATTACTAATCATGATTGAATGTTTGACTAACTCATATTTTTTGGTTAATTTGTGTTTCTAACTTAGTTTGATTTTTCTTGGTTTTATTAACTTTTTATTATTGGAAGCTTTAACTTGTGCATTATTTTGCTGCAACTTTATTTTTTAGTTTAGCTTTTTTAGATTTAGATAGTTTTGTTTTCATTGCATTGTAATTAATTTTAACTGTGGAAAGTATGAATGATGATTGTAATTTTAGTTTTTTAAGGCTAGATTTAGGGTTTCAATTTAGGGCAGGTACAAGTTAAAGAGGAACTTTAATTTACATTACTCCTTGTGGGTCAACCTGGTTTCACCAGTTTATTACTATATCAAGGCTCTACACTTGGAGCTCACGATCATCTGGGAACCCATTGAGGTTTATGTTTTAGTATCTTGAAACTCTCAGACATGGAGTTGATCTTTAATGTTGAGCTTTTCTTTGGACTTCCAATGACTTTTGAAGCATTTGTTAATCTTCATTTAGCTGGTAATGCATCATTGACTCCATGTCTGTAGTGCAGACCTTCACACTATGCACTTATCTGATTAGGTCTGTCGGGGTGCATGTATGATTTTTTACATGCCAAAATACATTTGCTTTAGAGTCGGCATTAGCACCGGAGGGAGTAGTGGCAAAGCCAAAATTTTCTTTTAGGATGGGCCAGCGAGAGTTGACTAATAGCAACAAAGCTAAAAAAGATTTATGGGTACCAATAAAAATATATATTTATATGTAGTGATGTTTTACCTATCATTTAAAAAATGATTATTATTTGCACAATTTTATTTTAATATTATTAAGATAACTCATGGTTGAATAATGTGGCTACCCCCTACATTACTATTGTACTCCATGGTATTTTTCGTTGGTTATTTATTTATTAAGTGCTAATATGAGACCAAACGTGATTTCTTTTTTTTGGGTCCATCTATTTTTCGATTTTTTAGGAATGGAAAAGAAATCAATTTGAGATCTGGACATTGATTTGAATATTGGCAAAGCTGACATCCTTTTGTGATGTTGATAATTCATTGCATATCTAAGATAATGAGTGTATGGATGATAGTGGACTCCACTCACGAGCCACACAAAATTCTCTATGTCTGACGATTTGAAGAAGGAGAAAAATGTAGGGTTGTATAATGAGAATCCAAACACAAGGCAAGACGCCCAAATCCATCCAATATATTGGGGAAGGAGAAACGTCTCCAATTATAATATATTATAGACGTAAGCATCGATTTCAAAATTGGAGTCAAATTTGCTAATCGATTGTACAATTGGACTATAATCTCAAATCAATTTGAGAAATTGGATCTCAAATCAATTTCAAGATATAAGCTCTATCAATTAATTCAGAGTCCGCTTTTGTTAAGCTTTTTTATGTGAATTCAAATTTTAATATATATATATATATATATCTATTATGGATAGGTGATTAAAGAGTCCATATGAAAAAATCCACCTTGCGTAATAACTCTATCCATCCAAGTTCAAATGAGTCTTCTTTAGGTGGATTTAGAATTTTAATATATCTATTATGGTTAGAAAATCCTTAATGTTTGTGATTTTTAAAAGTGGATCCTTGATAGTAGTTTATACATATGGGCTCCACGTACAATAAACTTTTTTAAAGTGGGCCTCATATTCTAATTCCTAAAGGCGGGGCCACATGCAATTTTGCAATTGATTGTTTGATTTCGATTTTAATATTGACTTTATTTTATCTTCTTTCTAAAAAGTAGAGACATATCTTATATGTTAGATTTTTCTTATAAAGAGATTCATTTAAATAGAATTCATAATATGTATCTTATCTTTTGGATTGCCTTGCAATTGATTAAAAAAGTTGCATATAGTAATTAAAAGATTCTATGTCGAGTGATATTTATACACAGCAAGTTATATTGCAACTTTGCAAGGCACCCAAGTTCCTAGTTCGGAAAGAAATATATGTCAAATTTTGATCAAGGACCTTTTCTTTCTACCTTTTTATTCATCCATGATGTGTACCTCTGAAATTCAAACCACTCAAGTCCAAAATTATCATATGTATTGGCGCCCGGCATCCAAATGGGATTTGGACCATTCCACTGAAAGTGAAATGTTTCAAAGTTATTTTTAAAAAACATAAAAACAAAAGGGATTCTTGCAAGAGGATATAAAGACCTCCAGTAATTTTCAAATAAAGATAAGATTTGAACTTTTATCAAAAAAGTATGACCCACTTTCAAATCGGTCCAGCTGTGCCGTGCCGTACCCCAATTAGGCCAGGCAGTGCCACCAATGAGCTATCCCACATGCCCATCCTAATCTATTATTTTTAAATTTGCTTATATAAATTAAAAGAGACTATATGGGGCTTTTAGGGTTTTCAACTTTAAATAAAGTTTCATATAGTAACTAAAAGATTTTGTGTCAAGTGATATGTAGTATACGTATAATTTTAGAGCAAGTTATATTGCAACTTTGTAAGGCACCCAAGTTAACAGTTCGGAAAGAAATAAATGTCAAATTTTGATAAGGACCTTTTCTTTCTACCTTTTTATTCATCCATGATGTGTACCTCTGAAACCCAAACCACTCAAGTCCAAAATTATCGTATGTATTAGCGCCCGGTGTCCAAATGGGACTTGGGCCATTACGTGGAAAGTGAAATGTTTCAAAGTTATTTTTAAAAAACATAAAAACAAAAGGGATTCTTACAAAAGGATATAAAGACCTCCAGTAATTCTCAAATAGAGATAAGATTTGAACTTTTGTCAAAGAAGCATAACTCACTTTCAAATCGGCCCAGTTGTGCCGTGCCGTACCCCAATTAGGGCAGGCAGTGCCACCCACGAGCTATCCCACATGCCCATCCTAATCTTTTATTTTTAAATTTGATTTTATAAATTAAAAGATACTTTATGGGCTTTTAAGGTTTTCAACTTTAAATAAAGTTGAAATTACTAAAATAAATACATAAACATTGATGTTAATTTACATAAGACTTGAAATTTCATACTCATTTATATAAAAAATAATATTTATTTTGTATAAATGTCGGGTTGGGCCATGCTTTGAACCGTAATAAATGGTATATTTGTTTGTTTTATATTTATTTTCTCATTCATTAATATCTCATAAAATAGCCACAAATTGGACGTGTTTTTATTTCTGGGCCCGGGCTTAGGGCGGGCATGCTTTGCTAGTAAATACTTACTTTTGGAGAAAAGAGGGGATCGATGGATTGATTTAGTTTTATAGATTTTAGTGTAATATCTCCTTAATTAAATCTTGGTAGAATGGTTACATAAATTATGCCAGAGAATTTCAAAGACACAATTACCCTCAATACCTTTTAAGCAAACAAGGAGGGGCAAAAACTGTAAAGGATCCAAAATGCATCTAAAGAAGAGTGATGCTACCTACACACTGCAAAAATGTTTCCACACACTGCATTTTTTCTAAAAAAATTAAAAATAAAAAAATCCCTAAACTACCCCTCCCTCTCCTTCCCTCTCTCTCCCTCCCTCTCCCTGCTCCGGCAACCCCACCTGCCACCGCCCTGCACAGACCCCGCCAGTCGCTGCCCTGCACCGACCCATCTCCCTCTCGCTCTCCTTCCCTATCCCTGCTCTCAATTCTTTTTGCACCCACCCACCATCAACCCCATCCCCAGCCCACCCCAGCCCTACCCCCACCATCATTTCAGTGCCGCTGAAGCGGAGGGAGAGAAAGGGAGGGAGAGAGGGAGACTGGGTTGGGGAAGGAGAGAGTGATGAAGAACGGGTAGGGCGGGGAGAGGGAGAAAAAGGGAGAGGGCGGGCGGGGCCTACCGACGATGGGCGAGAGGGAGAGGGAGAAGCAGAGGGAGGAGGGATTTCGGGCGGGGCCGGAGATGAGCAAGGGGTGGGGGGGAGAGAGGAAGAGAGAGGGGGAGATGGGGAGAAGGATGGGGTGCCTGAAAGGGGGAGATAGGGAAAGGGAGAAGGAGAGGGTAGGCGGGCGGGGGCTACCGGTGGCGGGGGAGAGAGATAGTGAGAGGAAGGAGAGCGAAAGGAATCAGCGTCGGGCGGAGGTGGCCGAAGCAGGGAGAGGGAGAGAGGGGAGGAGAGGGAGAGGGGTAGTTTAGGGATTTTTTATTTTGATTTTTTTTTTTTAAAATGCAGTGCGTGGAAAGTTGTTTGCAATGTGTAGGTAGCAGTGCTCTATAAAGAATTTAAACCTTTCCTTGTTTTCAAATTGTTTTTTAAACCATTTTGAAAGGAGCTTAAGAGGCCCATTTGCTTGCTCTCGAGCCTCCCTCCCTCCGCCGCTGGGAGAGAGGGTATTTAGGACTTTTTGAAACCGGAAACGGTCGAAACATTAGTTTGTGCTAGGGATTGATTCGGTCACTACCCAGCTAGTGGTGATGATTTATACAACAATGGGAACACACCAAATGATATTTTAGACATATTAAAAAAAAATGATTTTTGTTAAATTCTTTTAGACATTACTTGACCGACATAGGATACTTAGTTGATTTCTGTTAGTTTATATTGATTTTTTTTTCTACTTTGTCACTGGCAAAAAAGTAAACTTCGCCATGTTGTCTTTTGCATTGCTTTGCTGGTCCCAAGTCCAGAAAAAAAGAGGGTTTAAAGTTCGGTATCCGATGGAAATATAAAATTAATTAAAAAATATTTCGCTTATATTCAACACCGTATTAAGTTGAAACCATGCCCGGCCCATTGAAAAGAGCACGGAAGACTACACAATGAAGTCTAGAAGGAACATATAGTTGTCATGCCTTGAATTTCATGAAAGCCTTTATTTTACCCTTGTCAGACGCGTTAAACAAGTGGCTGAAAAAATCTTCCATTTAGTTCCTTTCAAAAATGCCTGGGTTACCCTAGCTGGCAGCAATTTCATTGGATTGATCACCTCACTAACTCAAGTCTAAGAAGTGGCTTGACTTGTGAAGACCCACAAAGTCATCAGCATGTGAAGTTCCCGTGAATCACTGCATCCTTGACTTGACTTGTGAAGACCCCATCAACTTTTGAAGTTACCGTCAATCAGTGCATCCTTTAAACCCAAGAAAGTGTCCTTTTTACTGCATCCGCTCTACTTGTGCCCGTTTGGCACTTTACTAATACAATACAAGTCAAGTAAAGTCTTCATTTTTCAAATAAGATGTCACATCAAATACACTTTATTCAAAACTCCCCCATCTTTTTCATACAAAAAGTCAAAAAGCAATTACTTTTATCCACAAAAATACAAAAAAAAACTCAATTTTTCCATACAAAAAGTCAAAAGATGCCATAACAAACAACTAAAAATAAAATACCATCATAACTCACTTATATTTTATTCTTTCTTCAAAATCAACTTTACTTGACTTAACTATATTAGTAGAGTTACCAAACTGGCCCTAAAGTTATGAAGCAAGATTCTATTTTTGAAAGAAAAAAGAAAGATTCTATTTTAGTGGATGGCGCAACATAGACTTGACTCATAAAGTAAGCAAGAAAGCTGCCAAGTTGTCAGGCCACTCAAACGGTCGGGCCGGGCCACTCAAGCTGCCATGTCTACCCTCAAAGTATGTTGGAACTTGTCCCAGCAGATTAAAACTCGGTTGAGCAGCTCGGCCTGCTCTACCTATGTCCTTTCCTTATCACGAGGTTTATGGCCAAAGGCCTGGCCAAACGGGCCCAGGACTTCAACACACAAAAAAAAATAATAATAATAAAAATAAAATAAAAAACTTTATATTACCATCGAGTGTTGAGTGTCAATAAAAAAAAAAAAAATTCTCCTCTTTTATTTTACTTAAGACCACCAATGCTTGCAATAGGTTGAGGGGGTTAGATATTTCGATCCTATCGATTGATTGCATGGTCAGGTGGGGCCCAGAGTGGGCCTCACAAGGAACTCAATAGAGGGGCTCCCCACTAATGACATGCACCTATCCTTATATACTAAAATTTCCTTATAACATAAAGAACTTTTCTTGGGCTTGTTTTTATAGGAAATTCTTTGTTTTCAAAATCTAAGATGACTTAGTTAAAAATCTCAAATCAAGACGAAATACATCAAAATAAACCATCATCATATCATGCCACAAAAAATTTGTGCATGCCAAAATAAAAGTTTTCTGCAGCTTTGTAATATCCTTGGCAATATGTTGATGTGCCCAGCGTGGGCCGCATGGATAAAGCAATAAATGATGATACCTACTCACTTTACAGCTCTTCTAAGAAGTGGCTTGACTTGTGAAGACCCACAAAGTCACCAACATGTGAAGTTCCCGTGAATCATTGCATCCTTGACTTGACTTGTGAAGACCCCATCAACTTTTGAAGTTACCGTCGATCAGTGAAGTTCCCGTGAATCATTGCATCCTTGACTTGACTTGTGAAGACCCCATCAACTTTTGAAGTTACCGTCAATCAGTGCGTCCTTTAAACCCAAGAAAGTTCCCTTTTTATTGCATCCTATCTCCTTGTAAAGTTATCAAGCAAGATTCTATTTTTGAAAGAAAATAGAAAGATTCTATTTTAGTGGATGGCGCAACGTAGACTTGACTCATAAAGTAAGAAAGAAAGCTGCCAAGTTGTCAGGCCACTCCAAGGGTTGGGCCGGGCCACTCAAGCTGCCATGTCTACCCTCAATAATATGTTGGAACTTGTCCCAGCAGATTAAAACTCGGTTGAGCAACTCGGCCTAGCAGATTAAAACTCGGTTGAGCAACTCGGCCTGCTCTACCTATCTCCTTTCCTTATCATGAGGTTTCGGGCCAAAGGCCTGGCCATGCGGGGCCCCGGACTTCAACACCCAAAAAAAAAAAAAAAAACAACTTACATTACCATCGACCGTTGAGTGTCAATAGATAAAAAAAAAAAAAAAAACCTCTCCTCTTTTATTTGAACTTAAGACCACCAATGCTTGCAATAGGTTGAGGGGGTTTGATATTTAATCCGATCGATTGCATGGTCAGGTGGGGCCCAGGGTGGGCCTCACAAGGAGCTCAATAGAGGGGCTTCCCACTAATTACATGCATCTATCTAGGGATGTCAAACGGGCTGGGCCGGGCCCGCTTCAGACCGGCCCGCCAGGGAAAAACCCTGGCCCAGCACGGCCGGCTGGCCCGGCCCGCCACGGGCCGGGCTGGAGCGGGCTGGGCCGTGCCGGGCCTGCACTTTTTTTTTTTTTTTTCAGTATTAAAGAAAAAAGAATAGAACACGCTTCCATGTTTTATTGCGGTGCAGTTGAATGATTAGAATGATTTTCACTTAACGTTGCCTTGAAATATCATGCCTTGGCCTTTTGGTACTTCAAGATCTAGGATCGTTGCTTGAATTGTACTTTTTTTTTTTTTTAATGTATTACAACTGAGTCCAAGCATTTATAATGGGGAAAGCATGTCATCTTCGAAACCATTAGAACAGGTGTGGCATAAGAGTGGAAGTTGTCCACGATGAACAATTCCTATTCAAAGGACTCAAAAGAGACACTTACTTGGAGCCATCTCCTTGGATGTATCCCAATTAGAAGTGAGTTGTTATAATATTAGTTACATTTCAATTGATTCACCATTTATGAGACAATGATGGTTGCTTCCTTGAATTATTATCGAGTGTGAAGATAGTAACAAGTTTTTTAATAATGAATGTGTACTCGTATTTCTCGAGTTACCAAAGCTATAGATCATGTATGATTATTTGTTGTTCTCTGTCAGAGCGGTAAAATAAGTAAAGACAATCAGAATAAAGGAGGTGCAGGAATTATCAATGTATGGAACATACATGTGGATCCAAGTGAATTTAGCAAAGCTTCCATATTTGTTGGTAGAAGAGATTTTTTTTTTTGGTAAATAAAACTTTGATTAAAAGAAAAAGAATAGAAGGGTTAGGGTATTTATAGACTTTGTAAAATTGAAAAAGGACACAAAATACCCCTTATATAACCGTTTTATGGCTGTTGGGAGGTTAAAATGAAGAATTTTGTAAAAAAAAAAATTCATTTTTTGGCGGGCCAACGGGCCGTGCCTAGCGGGCCAGGCAGGGCGGGCTGGCGGGCCGACCCCAGCGGGCCTGGCGGGCTGCAGCCCCAGCCCACGTTCCTGGCGGGCCCGGGCCGAACGGGCCAGCGTGCCCAGCCACCTAGGCCCGGCCCGGCCCATGTGCAGGCCGGGCCATTACGGGCCGGGCCGTTGACAGTGCCGGGCCGGGCCACGGGCCGTTGACTGGCGGGCCCGGCCGGGCCCATTTGACATCCCTACATCTATCCTTATATACTAAAATTTCCTTGTAACATAAAGAACTTTTCTTGGGCTTGTTTTTATAGGAAATTCTTTGTTTTCAAAATCTAAGATGACTTAGTTAAAAATTTCAAATCAAGACGAAATACATCAAAATAAACCATCATCATATCATGCCACAAAAAATTTGTGCATGCCAAAATAAAAGTTTTCTGCAGCTTTGTAATATCCTTGGCAATATGTTGATGTGCCCAGCGTGGGCCGCATGGATAAAGATGATACCTACTCACTTTGCAGCTCTTCATTCACTTTAAAATTGTCTTTCCAATAACGTAAAATAAAGTGAGAAATATAACATCCAATTATTGTCCAAAGTCTTGTTTCTGTTGCTCTTGTTTTTTTATGAAAAGGAATGAATCAGTTAAAATATTAGATAAAATTAGCCAGATGTTCGCTTAAATTATCATTTAAGGCATCTAATCTACATGATTTTCAGTTAAGTCCTCCAGTTCATGCGCCTGAGCTTATTTCAGGCGGAGGTCCTTAAGTATGCCAGATCATATATTTGTATGATTGATTTGCCCTTCTAACTGTCTGAAATTATGTCACGCATTTTATACCTAGTTTTAAGCTCCTTAACATGATATTTTATTATTGATTTGACCCAGTAAATGCACAAAGTTGTCTCTAGGATTTTATTTCCTAGTTTTAGATCAAGTTTCGAAATTTAAATGGGAGGGAACGATGATTGACAAATATCTTCCTATAAAATCCAACTGATCTTTGCCACATGTCCTTGTTAAGGAGTTTCTGTGATTTTTGCCCCACAAGACATAGGAGATGAATTGCACCAAGGCATAGGAGAAGTATTGAACTAATCTTTGCCCCACCCAAGATTAGTATTGACTCCTTTTTAATAGTTCGTTCTAGTCGTGTGGGAGAGTTTTTGTGATCTTCTGTAGTTTTCTTCGTCACGTGGCTATTATATCTCATTCCTTTTGTTGTATTATCATCACTTCTTATTCAGAGTATTTTTCAATTTTCTAATCAGATTTATGTGAATTTCTTTTCGAAAGTCAAATAAATGTAGGTGAGTTTCTTTGAAAAGATATATAAATTTACCTGCGTTTTTTCCAAAAGGCAGATAAATTTATCTGAATTTGTTGTAAACTCAGATAAATTTATCCGATATTCTGCCTAACTCAGATAAATTTATTCAAATTCAGATAAATTTATCAGAGTTTAAAACAAACTCAGTTAAATTTATCTAAACTTCTGGCAAAACTCAGATAAATTTATATGACTTTCTTTCGAAACTCAGAAAAAAATTTCTGTATTTAAAAAATAAATAAGAAAAAGGAAAATGTTGTGGACTAGAGGACGTAAAAGATGAGGTTAAGGGACCTCCGGCTAATTTATGTTTATTTATTTGTCTTTATTTCTCTCTCTCCTTGTTCTCTAGATCTCATCACCCTCTCTCTCCTTTGATTAAATATGAAACAGAGACACAGAGAGAGTCAAACGGACAGAGAGAGATGTGATTGGAAGATCTTCAAGAGAGAGAAAATGAGAAGGGACGAAAGTGAAACAAAAGAGAATGGCTAAAGAATTCGAAGAAGAAAAAGATGCCTAGTCCCACGTGCAGATTTTATGGATGATTTCTCTTTTTTTGAATCAGTTTTTTCCCTTTTCTTTCTCTTATCTGTTGTAATCCTTAATTTGTGTAGTCGAATCGTCTTCACGAAATGGATGGGTTTCCCCCCTTTTTTCTCCAAACGAAACTCTTCACGATATCAGTTTTCCTCTTTTATACACCGCACAGAGTGTATTAAAAGGGGCATTATGAACTTGTTAACTATTTAAAATTTGAAAATGGACCTTTGGCTCTATGAAAAAAATAACATAGAGCTTTTGCAATAAAATACAATGTTGAGGGGATGCAGCCAAACACCCCAAAATATTAAAACCAAGAAGTATTAGTTCAAAATTTCGCTTTGTGTATATAAAACGCAACCGAGCACAAGAAATTTGTGCATGCAAAATATAAATGTTTTATAGTGCTTTGCAAAATCCGTGACGTGATGTTGACGTGGCCTCGATGGGCCAAATGGTTTACAGCTCTTCATGCACTCCAAAATTGACTTGTAATAATCTATAGTCTTTGAGGTCATCATCAAATTTTTTGTCTACCAAATGTTTCCATTAGAGTGAAAAATGTAGCATCCAATTATTCTTTGAAGGCTTGGTTATGTTATTCTTGTTTTCGTGGAAAAAAGGTTGTTTCCTCAAAATCAAGAATAAGTAGTTCAAGATTTTGGAATCGAAAAGAATTAGTTCAAAATTTTGCTCCACAACCAGAAGAAATTTGTGCAAGAAAAATATAAAAAGTTTTTTCAGCTTGGTAAAATCCTTGGCATTATGTTGACATGGCATGCCTAGGCCCTATAGATGAGGGCATAAATGCTGACACTCACTTTACATCCGTCTTACATTATAAAATTTACTTATAATAGATTGGTCTTTTCTTGTGCTTCTTTTCATCTGAATTTTTTTTTTCAATATTGAGAAGAAGTAGTTCAAAGTTTTTCTTTGCATATATATAAATGGTCGCATCCAATCTGCAAAAAAGTTGTGCAAGCAAAATATAAAGTTTTATCTAGCTTTGCAAAATTCTTGGCATTAAGTTGATGTGGTTTGCGTGGGCGGATGTATGAAGCAATGAATTTTCCGTCACTCACTTTTAGATCTCTGCATTCACTTTATTCTTGACTTGAAATAGTTTGGTCTATTAAGGTCATCATCAAACTTTAAAGTTAATTGCCTGATGTTTTAAGTAAATTTTAGGTTTTTTTTTAATATCAAAAGCATCATCAAATATCCCTATATCTCCAAAAGCATCATTAAGTACATGTAATGCCCCAAAGCATCTTATACAACATACTCACTCTGATACTCTTTTTTTTTTTTTTTGACCAAATTGTCCCTCTATTCCCTTTCTCATGACATCGAGACTTGACTTGGCACATCTAGTACTTCGATGCTAGTACAACCCCTTTCCCGCAACATCGAGACTTGATTTGGCCAGGCATATTGAAATATTTTGAGGCTAGTTAAACCCCTTTCTCGCGACATCGCGACTTAATTTCGTGACACCGGGATTTGATTTGGCGCATTATAGTATTTCAATGCTAGTTAGTTAGTATTTTTTTTTTTCCTTAACTCTCGAACTCGCTAGTTGATTTTTTCTCTTTTCTCATTAGCCCTTAGATTTGCTCTTTAAAAGTCTGTAATTCGGAAATCGGGAGATCTAAGGGCTAATGAGAAAAAACTAGCCTAGAAATATTTTAATGCACCAAATTAAGTCTCGATGTCGTGAAACAAAGTCTCGATGTCCCGAGAAAGGGGTTGAACTAGCTTTGAAATACTTTAATATGCCAAAGCAAGTCTCAATGTCACAAGAAAGAGATTGAACTAACCTCGAAATACTTCAATGTACCATGAAAAATCAAGTCTCGATGTCGCTAGAAAGGGGTTGAACTAACATTGAAATACTTCAACGTGCCCCACCAAATCAAGTCTCGATGTTACGGAAAAGGGGTTGAACTAGCCTAGAAATACTTCAATATGTCAAATCAAGTATCAATGTCGCGAAATCAAGTATCGATGTTGTGAGAAAGGGATTAAAGGGGTGATTTTTTCAGTGAAAAATCAAAGTATGCTGTAAAAGATGCTTTTGGGCATTACATGTATTTAAGGATGTTTTTAGAGGTATAGTGATATTTTAGAATGCTTTTGGTAAAAACCACTTTAATATATATTGCTTGGGAGTTGGTGGAATGGTGTGGGTTTGTTCGCATTTGAAATCGCTCTAGATTTATAGTGTACGTCATATGGCATTTTCTTATGCTTTTCCATAAAAATTTCTTTTCCAAAAACAAAGAATATTTATTTCAAAATTTTTCTTTGTGCATCTAAAAACCGTTGGATCCAACCACATGCAAGGTATGAATGTTCTATGCAGCTTTCCAAAATCCTTGGTATTATATTGTTATGTGCGCAGGTCCTATAACTTTAAAACTATTCATGTTGGAAGTAAGTCAGCATCCTTGATAGGTTTTCAAAACTTTTGATCCACTTGAAGTAGGGATCAAATAACCATAAGGCTAAAAACTCAATCCCAACATCTTAAACCCTCTTCTCATGTACTAAGATAAGAGAGAAACTATCTAGAAGATAGAAAAACAACAACAACATACATCCAAAGAATCTACCAATAGAGACAATGTAGATATATACCATAGGAGCCCAGTTGTGCTCAAATCGAAAAGTTGATTACTTTGGTTCATGTGAAACGCTTTCACAAAAACAATAAAGATCTCCTACACCTCGTGTTCTTCCACGCTATAACCCTCTTGATGAGAACTTCTCAAAGAGAATGGTGGGATCTCTAAAGAGAAGAAAACCCTAGCACTCTAGGAGGAAACCAGAGGGGATTGGGCGTGTGGGATACCTTGGACATCCAACCCTTCCCTCAATATATAGTACATGAGCACCGCCTCTTATCCTATAATCAGAAGTCTTACTTCCATTATTAGTATATGTCCTACTCCTCCTTCTTTAAGAGTTCCACTTGAATTAATAACCTTCTCTTCTTAGGGCTAGCATGGGGACCACTAGGGATTCCTTAGAAACTAGCCCCAACTGAGATATCTGGACCCCACATCTTCAGTGAACTCCGGACCCATAGTTAATTATAGATAACTCCATTAAATAAATACAATTGCACTCTAGTCTTAAAATATTTACAAAAAGACACTAAACTTCCCAATTACTACAAGTAGGCCCCTCCATCAATTATATCCATGGATCTAATGGAATAAATATGTCCAACCAAAATAGATCCATATCTAATTATCCTTGTGACCCAATTAATCACAGTAATCATCAATACCATCCAATTAACTCTTAATTGAGATGGGTGCGCACTTATCAATGATAAATTGGCATAAGGGGATATTTTTCTCATAGATGATATATTCCATTTTGAGAATTATATGTTCCCATAGTCTCACTATCACGTACTCAAGATACCGAGCTATTGACCTACAATAGGCTCGCTCATTGGTAATTCAATGTAAATACATAGCAGAAACTTGAATTCATTAATCTCTCAGGATTAAGAGCTTATTGCTTGGGAATTATGAGAGTAGTCCTAGTTTAAAGACATATTTGCATAAGATGCAACTCACGGTCCTTCAGTACATCCAGTGTATCGGCACAATGATCCAAAGTCTTAGACTCTGATAATTAAGACAAACCACACTATCTTATAATGATCATAGTGCTGCAACCTTGTCAGATGAGATGCCCAATCCCATCACTGGTTGTAAATGAGTTTAAGTATAAGATTTGTGACCTATGTCTCCCCACACACATGGATCACATCTAATACACTTGTGGACTTTGGTTCATCTCATAAACCATCATGTCATTTTGTATTGGTTATGTGCAATCAAATAATAAAATACCATCCATCATATGAATAAAGCATGAATTTATAAATTAATTAATAAAAAATGAATTTTTTTGGATCATCCACTAGATCGAGGACATACAATCTAAAAGTTCAAACATGTAAAACCTTTTTTGTAACAAATTGGTCATTCATTGGCCATAGAAATTGGGCCTGTTTGTTTGTTTGTAGGGTGGATTGGGATGAAGTAAAAATTAATGGTCATAATCAAGATAAAAAGGAAGGAGATTGACTTGAGAGGAAAATCACAAAATGACAAAAAGAAATTTATACCTTAAAGCTGGATGACTGTTGAAAACAAAGCTACGATCTCAAATTTTCTTAAGCCATTACAGAAGCAATATGCCACATCAGTGAGGAGGGCCTCTTTTAAGGCAATACACACAGTTGGAAAACTCTCCGATTTACTCTTGACTTTCCTTAGTCATCTCGGTTTGACAAAGAACTGAGTCAAAAATAGGAGAGACTCGGCCGAATCATCTCATTTTAATAAGTTGTTTGCATTCGAGACCATTTAAAACGCACATCTAATTTAAACCATTAAAGTTTATTTAAAAGAATAATACATGAGGATTGGAGTCGGTAATTTAAAAATGATGATTGGAGTGTAATTTAAAAATTATATTTGATTTCTCACATTCAATATTTGGGTTAACAAATTATATAATTTGCACTATCTTATTCTTATTGTAGTATGTTTCCTCTATATATAAATTTGATAATTTGAATTGATAATTATAAATGAACATGATGCGCTGCAGAATTCAGATGCAGTCTTGCCTTATTTAAGCACTTAGTTCTCTGACTTCCCGATATTATTGTTCTTTGGAATTCAGGGGCTTTACAGTCCATGTAACATACTTTAATTCTGAAGATTTTCAAGTAAAAATACCTCGTCTAGACTGGTTTTTAAATAACGAACGTTTGAAAGAAAAACAAACTGGAACAGTAAAAAACAGTGCAGTCTTTTAACATTGCAATTCCACTACTTGTTACCAATCCAAATTTCTTTTTTTTTTAATCAGTCAAGAAATCATCATATTCCAACAACAAATATAATTAAATAAATCTAATACCCTAATACCAATGCATGCCATGTTCATATTCCAACCATAAAATCATGCATTAAATCGTAAACTAAGATGCATCAAATTCCTAATACTTGGTGTCAAATTTGCAATAAATTAAATGTGATCAAGCATAAAAGAAAAGTAAATGTGGTGAATCATATATCCTTTTTACTTCTCTCTAACTTCAGCCTAAAATTGCTATGATTGCCATTTAGGAATTGTTTTACAATTTGGGTCGTCAATCCAATTGTGTACTATAAATTAGTGTGCAAATTGCCTGGGTTTTCAAGATACACCTCATATTCTTTATTGGGCACATAAATATTTACTTTGGTTTCTCAACTTGCACTGCCTCCCATCCACGATCAAGAGTACATGCCCTAGACCACATGTTGGAGGATAGGAAGCCAGGCCATTCATATTAAGGGAACCCTCTACTAACCTTACCCTAAGCACCATCCAATTGGCCCTTTTAAAAAGATAAATAAACTAACAACCAAATAACACAAATTAAAAGAGTAAGATCATCGAGAAGGTATAGATTTTACTAGCATTGAATGTGTTTATTACAAAGAATAATCAAATTGATATTAAAAAGAACATACGCATGCTAGGATGAAGAAGCCTTCTCTAGTCTTCACGATTCTTCAACTCGGAACAAGCCCTCTTGAAGAAGACTATGGAGGTGGAGAGAGAGAGAGAGAGAGAGAGAGAGAGAGAGAGAGAGAGTGGTCGTGTGATGGGAGAGGAAATAGAGAGAGGGGATTAGTTTCTTCATGGCTTTGGACGTCCACGCCTTGGTTTCTTTTATAGTTTTTTCAAGAACAGTTTGTCTCTTTCTCAAACTCTTTCTTTTGTTACAATTGCTAGAGTTTGCCTTATTTGGAATACAATTAGGATAGCTTGAGAGAACTTTTGGAGTCTCTTAGTATTGTAGAATTTCTCAGTACACTCACCTTAAATTTAAAAATTCTCCAAAGTTCGGCCCACATGTGTAGCATGAAAAAGATTTCAATTGGTGAACATTGAAGTGAAGTGGGTCCACCATGGGCATGGAATGCCTTGGATAAAAGAGAGTGGTTGTCCAATGAGTCTCTTGGAAGGAGTCTTGGACTTCTTTCTTTCTTTTTATAAAGACTTATTTATCTCTTCAAACTTGAACTTGAGGTCTTCCATATTTTCACAACACTTGGGACATATAATTCATTCGAATTTAAGCAACAAAGAAGATTGTGTGGGACCACCTTGGGCATCCATGAGGAGAATATTCCCTTAGGAGACGTCCAAGGCTATGTGGGGTCCTTTCTTTAGCTTTTCTGTAATTTCTTCTTTCTTTCTCTTCATTTGAATAAACCTCTGCTGTATGTGGGAGAGATCTTGATTCTTTTGGAAGCTTCTAGAATGCTTCTAAGAGTGTGTGCAATGCCTAGAGGATGTGTGGGCCCTCTTGGATTTCAGATTTTGAGGATAAGTAGTCTTCCAGTTCAACTGTCTTTGGCAATTTCTTGGAAACTTCCTGGCATTATCTGTAGGATAATTTTGAATTTAGCAAATGAAGTGTGGACCCCCCTATCTTGGGCGTGTACCTGTGTGAGCTCCCACATGGGTATGTGTGTGGGGCCCAGCCTTCATTTCTTCTTATTTTTAGCTTCTTTCTTGACTATGGGGCCCAGGTTTTGATCTTCTATGCTTATGAGCAGGTCCCTGGTAAGAGTTCTGATGCTAGCAGGATTCCTGATCTAGGCAGGACTTCTTTTACAGTTGAATTCTACAGGTTTCAATTTGGCATTTCTTGAAAAAAATGAACAGATCTAGGGTGAAAGCAGAGTTCTAGTGTGACTGGGATTTCATGAAGAGTCCTAATCCAACTAGGATTCCTTGAGATTTTCAAAAATGAATAATAACAACCCTATAAATGCAACGGATGATAATTTGGGTGCTTTCATGCTGGAAAAATGTGTAATTTTATGTGAAAATTCATTTTTACCCCTAAGGTCACAAATGCATGAATGTAGCCTCTTTCTTATGTTATAATAACTTGAGATGACATCATCTGATATGATTTGGTCTTAAAAAGACATTGATGATGAAACCTTTCATGAAAAACTAGGGTTTTGCCAAAGATTCTCTTAAATCAAAGTTCCATAAATTCATTTTCATGATTTTATGCAAAAACATGTGATTTTTGAAGAATTATGCATTAAAATACTTCAATGATTTGCAAGATGCATAAATCATGGTTTTAGCCTAAATGGTGTGATTTAACTCTGATAAGTCCTTAAAGTGATCAAAATTAACCTTATAAAAGCATAGTTTTAAGGACTCGGTTCCTTTCGGATATCCTACAAAAATACGTACTTCCGACTTCGGTTCCAACTTATTCGCCTTTACCTTCAGCACATGTGCCGGACGACCTCAAGTGTCCAAAAGAAACAGCCTGCCATGCTTACTCCCCATCCCGATCACTTTCCCAGTTTGTTATTCCTGAATCACACAGCCAGTGGGAGATAAGTTAACAAGGTAGCCACTATGAAACCAAATTTGCAAAAACGTGTGGAACAAAGTAGACATTGTTAAGGACAAGGGATTTATCAGATGATGGTGAAAACTGCAAGAAGCATATGCCGGAAATGGACAATTGGTGACCATTAGCTGTGGTTAAGCTGTCATTCCCAACGTAAGGCTGAGTGCCTTGTAGACTTTGTTCTACAGATGTCATGTGGTCGGATGCTCCTTAGTCTATGAACCAACTAGATGAATTTGCGGGTGTAAGAAAAGTAGGGTGAAATACAGGAAAAGTATTGTGAGAGAAACACAAACCACTAATACCCACAGATGCAAATGCTGAGATGACTGAAGAATTTATTAGTTCTCGAATTTGAGCATTCATCATGGTTACTTGCTCATTGTCAGAGGCTGGAGCAATGTGTTGGGTGATGTTCTGAGCTTGAAGAGAGTGGGGCCACGCTTTGAGGACTGTTCTGGTTTCTTTTGAGGCCGCTGCATACATTCCGAGATGACACGACCATCCTCTTGCAATAGTTGCAAAATAATTTTTAGCGACAATTGCGGGCTATATGTCCATTTTCTTGCATTCATGACATTGAGGTTTTGGGCCACTAGCAGTAAGCAAAGCAGCTTCATCAACTGGTGTAACCGCTTGATTTGTGAAGAAAACCCTTGATTCACTAGTAAGTGACTGGGTGGATTTAAGCCTGATTCCTTCCCGAACAACCTCCTGGACACAAGTATTTAAGTCCGGGAACTTTTCTCGATTCACGAGAGCAGCACGAACGGGTTCAAATTTTGGGCGTAAATTCATAAGAAATTGACTGACATGTAATTCTTCTTGTAGTTTGATAGCCTCAGGAAGAAACTCTATGGAGACTGAATGCAGCAGCATTTAGTCTCTCTCAGTCCATAGGGCAAGGAACCCACTATAATATTGGTGAACTGTCTTATCATTTTGACAGTATTTGGCTAGTTCAATGTCCAAATGAAATCTTCTTGCCTTGTTAGCTTGTTGATACAGTTTCTTGAGATGAACCCACACGTCAAAGGCTTTTGTGTAGGCTTGAAGTGCTAAAGAAATGGATGAACCCACAGAATTTAGGATGCAAGTGACCGCTTTTGCATTGTTTTGATTCCAAGTTGCCAAAGTTTTGGCATCAGCAGCAGAACTAGTGGATGTTACTGCTATAGGGGCTGTATTGGTGCCATCCAAGGAGTCCCTGGCCTTCCACAAAATTTCTGAGATGGAAAGACCAACTCATGTATTTTGTTCCATCCAACTTAACAGGAATTATGTCCATTTTTTCCATGTCTAGAAAACTAGTAAATGACTGACCTGATGATGATTATAAATCTTGGAAAAATGCTTAGAAATAAATAGTCAACCCAGATGTTGCAGCTTGCTGGTGTGATAACCTATCAGAGATGGGGCCCACCGTTGATTGATTTCACAGCACAGTCACGTGACTGTGCTGAGATGAAAACTGCCGTAGGAGATTGCAACCTAACTTGTTGAATGAAAGGAAGTAAGCCCTTGATGAAGATACCCTAGCTCTGATACCAGGTAACCATGTCTGGAGTAGACCAGATTAACAGAGGAAGAAGAGATGTAATGAAGATATGAGGAATATTGGTCGTGAGCTTTTGGCATGCTTGACCCTATGTTTTATAGCCTTTAATAGCCCAAATCAGGGCTAGAATTACAATCAATAATATCTAATTACACAGGTGTACAGATTTAATGGCCTACAAGTAAGGTATGTACAGAAAACACAGGTTTGACTACAACAATACACGGCTATCTCACGTGAGTGATTTGGGCAATAGATTGGTGGGCCTGATGGACCTGTTCTCCACTATCTTGGGCCCTTTCTAGATGGGCCTGATTTCTACAATATTTCCATGCCTACTGCAGCTCATAAATGAAAAACAATTAACACCAGTAATTGAAGTACATCAAAGGTAGCAGTGTAAGAGACCAAAAAAGGACATACCAGTATAGTGTCCTCTGAAGAAATTGTTAACTGAAAGTGAGCTAAACAGATTATAAGCATTGCCAAAATCATAAAAATGTAATCAATGATAATAAGACATTTCACCCAGACAACGCAGAAAAAGAAAAAGAACACATCTATGGCCTTATGGCTCACCTTCTCCTTCTAGCTTTTGGAGTCCAATCAACTTTCAATTTATGTTGAAGTTATTCTTCGTCTTTTTCTTTACTTTCAGTTTGATCTCTCCATCTCTCTTTATTAAAATAGCTGATACTGAGATTTAAGAATATTCATCAAAATCCCAAATCCAAATGCCTGCTAAGATTATTGAAAACAGATATGCCAATCAAAATAAAGTAATATCCATGATGGGATCGAAAAATCAAAATATATTTGCATCAGATTAAACCCAAGCACAGAATAAATTGTCTATAGCAAAGAGATACAGATGTACTTCTCACCTACTAAGAGGTAATCATGACCACGAGAAATTAGATTTAGCAACTTTCTATTACTTTCTACAAAGGTGAAGGAATCATCGACAAGAGCATCCATGGAGCTAGCATGTGTCAATTAATTGTAAATCCGCTAGAATCTCATCCTTACGCATTTTCAGCTTCCTCTCCTCTAATTCCAACCTTAGATTATAGCAAGAAAATAGTTGCTCCAGACAAATTAGAAAGAGACACAACACATTCTAATTGGAAATTTTATAGACATAGATAATGACATTTCACCAATCATTGAGGGAGAAAATCAAAACCATTAAAATTTGACAACTATTAATAACAAAAGGAACAAAGGATTGCGAGCTGCCCCACTACATCCATCATCTATTAATAACAAAGCCTTAAACCTGATACACAACTGGAATCTGGCAAAGAAGCTGCTGGTGCAAAAGGGTATCAGGCACTACTCAACACTATGGGAACCATCTCCCCCAGCTGTATGTTGTTAAGCTCTACTCTGACGGGCAGTAAATGGCTGCTTAAGATATGCAGGGATAGGAGGCATCACAAGGGATCACACCGGCCATCTTACACGCACCTATGCCAGTTAGATAACAACCTCTCAGTCACTAATGGGTGAACTACATGTTACTTAAAGGCCTAACCATTTTTCATAGAGGTCAAATTAGAGAACGTCTTAATTGAAGCGGATGCCCTTTTATTTATTCAGGCCTTCAATGAAGACAACACATTATGCTGGGACCTTATGTACACATGGGAGACCATTCTAAAATGCTTGGAAAGAATCCAGCCTTGGGTGCCCATTACTGTGGGCAAATACGATTTTTGATGCATTGACCAAACTTGGACCACCCACCCCCACTACATTTACTACTACTCTTCTACCTTTCATTGCAGTTTCTACTTGCAGGACTGCAGGAGAGACCAGAGAGATGCAGCAACCTCAAGAAATCCGAACCCAACCAGGAACCACTTTAAAGTTGGGAGTGTAATTTTGTGTTTTCCTTTGTGTGGGGCTAGGGTTCATATTTAGCGCTTGCCATTGAGGTAATCAAATAATTATAACAAAAGAGAATGTGACGAGAAAAGTTACTTTTTGCTTGATGAACCGTTCCGTATGATCCAATCAGTGAAGGTTTCTGGGAAAGGAGAAAATAGGGGAGTCAAAATTAGCATACACTTAAACAACAATAAGAAAAGAAAATGTGAGAAGGGAAAAATGCCTTTTGTTTGATTTTAGTTTGAAGAAACGGCAACAGGAAAGGCCCTTTTCTCAACAGGAAAAATTAGAGCAAGTTTGTACGGAACACTTGGAAATACAATGTGTCCCATGGTATGGCCTATCGATGGGTCTTATACATGGGGCTTCTCTGTGACACTGTTGAGACCTTGATGTTTATACTAAATTAGGAAAAAAAAAAGATTACAAATAATAGTGAGTGCTCAATTTATTCAGTGTAAACCACACCTTGTCAAGAAATGTGTTGTGTGGGACCCTAATCAATAAATTTCTTAGCAAGGAGCTTTTGATTAGCAGTAAAATTGAGTAAAGCTGACTAACATTGGATCATTTCATCCAAAGGTTTTGCACAGATCTACGTAGCCAAACAACATTACATGTTACCATATAGTCATAGGTCAGTCAGTAGCATCCTATTCTAGAAATTCTCCTTTAACAAATCAAATCATCATAATATTAGATTCTCACTTACATAGATCTTAGATCCCCTATTCTACTCCACCAGTTCTAATGACTTTTGTTCTAGCCTTTCTCTTATATGTTATTGGATCTTGTAGCTACATGCTCTACATCGTCAAATAAATAAATAGAAGGATCCATTACTACTCCATGTCCCCAATGCATTTAATGTAGTCCCTTGGATTGTCTTTGTATTGGGTGTGTGTGTTTTATTATGGTTTGGTCATTTAAAGTGTTGATAATCTGATGAACCACAAAAATTAATAGTCCCCCATCCTCTCTCTCTCTCTCTCTCTCTCTCTCTCTCTCTCTCTCTCTCTCCAAGTGTGTATAATTAGGACTTATGTAAATTGTTGATGATCGGATGAACCCCCTATCTAGGATCAAATCAGTGAGGTGTTTGAGAAAGAAGAAAATAGGAGAAGTCAAAATTATGAGATTCTCAAACACCTATCACAAAAGAGAATGCGAGAAGACAAAAGTTGTCTTTTTGTTTGGTTTTAGAGTGAAGGAAAGCACCGCGGAAGCCCTTTAGAAAGATTTCTATTCGCTCAATAGAATTACAAACACTCATATATCAAACAACTCATAAACATCTGACAACAATTGGAAGATTACTTGGAGGCATTTCATCAAACAACTCTTAAACATTCAAGAACACTGTTTCAATTGAAACAAAACGTATATGTATTGCAGCATGAAAATTAGTTTGCAAAAAAATGTGAAACGAACTCACACGCGTCGCGTGTCTGAGACGATTAATGGAGACAACACTTCCACAAAATTACCCAGGCTTCTGATGGGGGATCTTGATGTGACGAACTTGCCCAAGTGAAGGCCTAATCAACAAAGTTTTCAATACATTAGAAAAATGGATGGTTCTCGTTCAAGGCACTAAAATAATTATGTGGAATACTTGTCTTTCAATTTTCACACCTCAAAACAACATTAGAAAACTTGTAAGGATTTGAGGAAAAGGAGGGGAAAATACCAGCTTTCTCGTTTTGCTATGAGCAGGATGAAGTCTCATTTCCTCTGCTTAAATAGTGTAACCATAGAACAATGATTTGGGTACAATTGAATGCACCAATGATTAAAAAAAGGAACAAGAAGAACATACCCTAGACCAAGCTAGAGTATCCATGTTAGGAACATCAACTTATCCATGATAGCAGTCACCGCAATACAAGAGATTAGGGAGTGAGAGAGAATGAGGCATCATGGAAGAGAAAGGACAATTTCCTCTCTCTCTCTCTTTCTCTCTCTTTGTGGGATGGGTTAGAGAGGAAGGGCCATTCTACATGTGTTCAAAGAAATGAGCAACTGATGGAATATTGAAGAAAAGCAAGAGTCAAAAGGAATTGAAAAGTTATAAATAGTGTGGAGAAACGTGAAGGATTTTTCTTTAAGATTGGAAGACACAGAGGTTAGAAGACACAGAGGTTACAAAACGAATTTATGAGTAGTCAAAATAAATTGGGCAAGACTCAAAATCAATTAGGAATTTCTCCATTGGATTCCGTTCGCTTTATTTATGAGTAGTCAAAATAAATTGGGCAAGACTCAAAATCAATTAGGAATTTCTCCATTGGATTCCGTTCGCTTTATATATTACAACTAGAAAAACATTCATGTGCTTAGCACGGGGAATATAATCATCATATTAAAATTTATAAAAAAAAACTTTATGATCAGTTCTTTAAAATTAAATGCAAAAGGTTATAATTTTAGAGAGAGGAAAAAAAAGAGTCCGTAAGAATTCAACACCCAATACCATATAATTGAAAAAAAAGGAATTTATGGGATAAATCCCCGTAAGACCTCATACGTCCTACCAAGACCCCGTATCACATTGGACACGAGAGGGGTCCTCATGTGGCCTTTTTCTTCTTCTTTTTTTGTTGTTTTGCGATATGGTCGATATCGACTATTATGTCTGTCAGATTTTCTTCAACATGTAACTGTCTTATTTGCTAAACACAGCAGAATGGTCGATATCGACTATATCACGAAATAACAAGAAAAAAGACGAATTTGGATTTTCTCCATTGGTTGCTGCAAGGGCGAGAGAGATGATCTCTGCTCATTTGCAGACGTTAAGAGGGGTGAGAGTGGAGAGATTGAAGAAAGAGGAAAAGGGGATTTCGAGGGAAGAGAAGAAAGGGATTTTGAGGGAATTGGTTGGTGGGGTTTGGGGAGAAGGAGGAGAAGAGTCGGAATATAGCATTTGAGTGGAGGGCAGGGATGGGTTATCGTCGTTTTTGTCGATGTTGTGTTAGTTGGTGGTGCGTAATGAAGGTATATGAGGATATGCCTGAGAGATTTTCCTCCATTGAACGGTTTGAGAGAGAAAGAGAGACAATGTGCTTATTTTGTGTGTGGGATGAGGTCTTGAATGGGGAGAGAGAAGAAGATGGGCATGTTGAGGCAATCTTCCCTCCTCCTCCTCCAAGGGAGAAAACTCAGATTCGTCTTTTTTCTTGTTATTTCGTGATATGGTTGATATCGACCATTCTGACTGTGTTCAGCAAATAAGACAGTTAAATGTTGAAGAAAATATGACTAACATAATGGTCGATATCGACTATATCGCAAAACGACAAAAAAAAGAAAAAAAATGCCACATGAGGACCTTTTCCGTATTCAATGTGATACGGGGTCTTGGTAGGACGTGGGGTCCTACAGGGATTTGTCCCATAAATTCCTAAAAAAAAAAAAAAATACAAGCCCATGAAAATTGAAGATTAATGACCATGAAAATTAAAAAAAATAAATTCAAAACAAACAAATAATATAAACTATTAATAAAATCCAATAAAAAACTGAAAGACACAAAAATAAAACATAGAAATGAAAATCCATAATCAACTCAATAATATAAGCAATTTAAAAGAATCAAACACCATGGGAAAAAAACCTGAAAATGGAACACAAAAGGGCAAAGACAAAAAGAACCCACAAATTCAAGAAAAAGAATCAAATACCCATGGGAAAAAAAACTCGGAAATGGCGCACAAAAGAACTCACAAATTCATGAAAAAACATCATTAAAAAAAAAAACTAAAAACCCATCAAAAGTGAGAAATAATAATAAAAGAAATAC
The DNA here is from genome assembly GCA_028538565.1 of Umbellularia californica. NCBI lineage: Eukaryota > Viridiplantae > Streptophyta > Magnoliopsida > Laurales > Lauraceae > Umbellularia > Umbellularia californica. Next base: position 36,986,951 of record JAPQWN010000010.1, on the reverse strand, counting down.
AAAATAAAGAAAAGAACTTTTATTAAAAAGGCTTTAAAAGTATAAATAAATAAAGATCCATAGACAATACAATGATAAAAGAAAATTAGAAAAACCAAATCAACTTATGATAATCTAATACTCAAAAATGAAAATTTGAAGCCACAAAAGAATAAGAGAAATCCATAAAATGATGTCACAAATAAAACTAAAAGAACCCAATGGAAGTAAAATAAATAATTAACTCATAATGATAAGCAAAATAAAAGAAAAAAAGAAAAAAAAACATAAAATGAGAATTCACAGAAAATCCCATGATAAAAAGTGATTTAAAAGAAAAAAAATCTAGGAGAACCCAATATCCAAAAGTTGAAATAGAAAAGGGAAAAAAAAAAGAAACTCATAATCTATGAAAAACATACAAATACAATCCATAAAAATATTGCAAATCTATTCAAAAAAAATTAAAAATGATGATTCTTTTGTATAAATTATATTAAAATGACATAATTAAAATTTCTCAAATAAAAAATGATGAACTCAAAAGTAAATGAATTAAAACCTCTCAAATTGAAACGTTTAATAATTGCACAAGTTGTCTCGAGATGATCACATTTTAAAATGGGTTGAACATTGATCTAAACTAAGCATGCAAATGAGACCTGAGATGGTACTAAAAAGAGACACAAAGAAACAAAAGAAATATTGAACTTGCTATGATCAAATACAATGAACTCAAAAGTAAATGAATGGAAAAAATGAAAGTTCTCTTGTTGACATAGAGACATGGAATTATATTGGAGAAAGTAGAAAATGATGATAATAAGGATGACCTTTAATTATTTATTTAGATGGACCGATATTATTCGAGATTCTTTTTACCATTAGTTCCACATTCTTAAAAAAAATATATACAATAAAAATCAATGAATAAAAAAGAAACCTGACAACCTAGAATTGGGAGTGGATTAAATAAAAAAAACTAAGGATTAAATAAACTAGACAACCCAGAACTCAGCATTTCACATTCTAAAAAAAATATAATTCATATAGTCAGAACAAACAAAAATAATTGAAATTCCTTATATTAGTGGCACTTAGACAGTGGGACCCATTAACACTCGAATGCTATTGCCTTCATTGAAATAGGATGATATTGAGAGTTTGTTAATAGACAAAAGGCATGATGGTGAGTCTAAATCACTGAAAAAACTTTATTGAGAAAACTCCAGTATTTTGTATTTTTTATCAAAGAATCAATTTGATCGTGGAAATAACCCAGATTGAGGTGAAAATTGGGGATATCCCAAAAATAGAAAGGATATTTGTCTTAACAATTGTGATTTTTAATAGATGGAGTCCATTGTAGTGTTCTACTCCTTTCACATTACGATTTATAAAAGTTAAAGCCACACAAATATAGTTACTTTTATAAATACCTTGTAGATAAATTCCAACTCCTGGTCAATATTCCAAAATGGGGCGGGTCCCTTCCTCATTAACTAATTTAAAGTTTTTGTTGATAACTATCAGCAAAAAGATGCTCTGTGGTGTAGGGGCAGGGTCGCCCCTTTGAAATCCAAACTGTCATGAGTTCGAGTCTTGGCACATACCATGATAAATTTTTAGCACGTCAATAAAAATACACAGGTCAGGTCAGGTGGGGTTTAATGCTGGCTAGACGGGTTAGTCCGACCCGAGACTTAATAGGTGCGGGTTGCAAGTAGGTTTGAAACCCAGTTTCAGATGTGGGTCTGTCACGTGTTGGTGGTCCAAAAAGTGTGCTCTACCTCTTGCCCGACCCGATTTACCCCAACCTGACCCGCATCCAAACTAAATGAAATTGGATGAGTCAAAATCAATCAGAGCGAATTGGAACTGATTTCAATTTGAAACCAGTTCGCTTCATATATAAGAATTGGTAATTTTGGTAGAAGAATTTAATGCGTAATGATGACATAAATCCAACTTTGGCACCTGGGTAGTAGTAAAGGCGGTATCAGGAATCACTGCTTCTCAGCATTTAAAGGCAAAGGGAACCCACATATCTCTCACATTAAAGAGAGTATCAGGAATCATTGATTCCCAGCCTTCAAGAAACAAAGGGAACATGCATATCTCTTAAATGTGGAAGTTCTATTTTTATCTTAATAAAATTAAGTTCTTATCTTTAGAGATGGAGGGTGGATTTTAGGCATTATTATTTGCTCAGCAAATGATGTGGATGTGTTTGCTAAGAGGGATTGCTCAGCAGTTTCTTGCTTTTAGTTTTTGTCTTCTACCCTGGTGCTTTTCTTTGTTTTGGTTGAGGGTATTAGCTCATTTATCCATTTGTTCATCTTAATTTAATTGTTATATATATATTACATGTATGTTGGCCCATTTAATGCAAGATCATGGATCACAGATCCACCTAACTAGACATGGCCCGTATGCTTGGGCCTGTTTGTTTGGCAAGAGAAGTAAAGATGAAATAATAGTAAAACACGATGCGATGCTTTTTTTACTTCAACTTGTCGGAATGAAAAAGTGAAGTAGAGAAGTAAAGACATGATGTGACCTGTTTTTATCACTACTTATTTGGATGGAAGAAGGGGAGTGTAAAGGTAAAGTCTTGATTTAACACTACTTGCCCTTTTACTCCTCCCTTAGTCTCTCTCTCTCTCTCTCTCTCTCTCTCTCTCTCTCTGTTTTTTTTTTCTTTTTCTTACTACAACCAAGTATGATAAATCATAGTGAAGTAAACTAATGAGGAAAACACTCTATTTTAACTTTAACTCCCTTCTTATGTTTTTTTTATTCGACAACATCAAACCTAAACCCCCTCCCCCGCCTGCACCCCGAACTAGGGATGTAAATGGATTTTCGATTCTGATTACCTTGAGGTTTCGACCCATTAAAACTTGGGTTTGGGTTCTTATTTAGGACCCAATAAGTAAACGAGTCTAGGTCCTTTTTTGAGGGGCCCGTAACCTACAAGGGTCCGGGTCCGGTTCCACCTTGGTTCCAACCTATGGACCCTGGGACCTAACATATTACCTCAATTTTCAAGAATCCCTCCTGAAAACTAGGTTTTTTCCATATCATTCTCTACCTAGACCTGGATTCATTCCATTATAGAATCCGATTCCAGTTCCCATTCTATCTTCCCATTAATGCTAGATTTTGATTCCGAACCAGGAAACCGGTTTTGGTTCCATCTTCTCATTAACGCTTTTGGTTCCAGTTCCGTGTTTACCATGGACCCAGACCGAAACCGACCCATTTACATCCCTAATCCCAACACACCAAGTCCATCAGGAGAAAAAAAAAAAAACTTTTTACTCCTCCACACAAGTAAAGAAATAGTTGGTTTGTCAGGGAATCATAAGGTTGTTGTTGTGGATAGGACGCCTACTCCTTCACCCTTGGTGAGCAGGGTTTCCTTCCAATCTCCTAACCACTTGGTCTACCTGGCAAAAAACAGTTGGTTTCCAATTCGCAATGACCAAAAAATGTCATGCCTGCTTGAAATTTAAGTAAAAGAAAATGTCAACTGTGTTGTAGAGTATAAGTTCATAGAAACAATTAGCGATATAAACAAGTAATTAGGTTCAAAAGATCGAGAGGCCATTTGAGACAGACAGACTCCATGTATTGGTCTTTTGTCTTCTTCCTGTTCTTAGCTGTCTTTAACTACAGTGCTAAGACACAACACTACCATTCTTCCTGTGGACCTCTTGAGGACATTAGGTACCCATTCTGCCTATACCAAGATCCTAAAACATGTGGAAGGGATCAACCAATGTACGGGCTCACATGTGAAAGTAATTTGTCCAATCGCTAATATGTTCTGAATATCTCGTATGAGGAAGGGTCAAAATATTAGGGATTTTGTGTGTTGCAATTTGATGGATGCATAATCATTTTAGCATCATTTGAATTTTCACATATGCATTGATTTTAAATATCTTGAAATCTTGAATTTTCTCATGCATGGTTTTAAAACTTTTAGAACTTATGTTACATGCATGTTAGGATTTTGAACTTGGATGCATTAAGTTTTGAAAAGAAGATTTTCGAATCATGCAAGCCTTTGGATGTAGATTTGTAAAGCATCTTAGGCATTGATAGGTTCATGTTGTGGAAAACATTTTTGTATTGATTTAAACATGAATCTAAGCATGATTTCTATGGCCTAGAACTCCCACTAGAAAAATACTTTGGAGTAGCTCTTTGCTTAATATTTTTAAAAGGAATTTTTTTTTTTGGTGCTACAGTACTTTTGCTACAAATATTTGAGTTAACCGAACTCTAGATGTCAGTTAACCGAACCTTGACCAAACCCGTTTCGGTTCAAGTTGCCAAATGGTCAAAACTAGCTGTGATATGACCGTTGGGAGTTAAACTGTGAAGCTGGTTAACCAACCAGCAAGCCGTTGGACAAATATTTCTATATAAATAGCTCATTCCAAAGCCAAAATTGAGGAACCAAGAGTGTCTCCGAGAGGTGTTTTGATGCAAAACAAAGGGGTATGAGCTAAGGAAAGCTAGTGGGTCATAAATGGAAGCTAAAGCTTGGAATCATGGGTTAAATTATACAAGTAAGCTTAGTTTTCCTTATCATATTTTTTATGATTTGTTTAAATTATTACTAAATCTATTTTAGCCTGTTAACTATGGTTTGTTGTGTCCTTAACATGAATTTGAAAATGAATTGATTTATTGTTTGGGATGCATCAACTTGATTCACACCAAGTTGAACTCAAATTGGTATATCTAAGTGAATCATGTTTTGGAATCACCTTTGAAATCACATGTAACATGATTCATATACTTAGTTGAGTCTTTGGTTGTTGATTTTCATTACAAGAAAATCACTTTCAATCTATCTTATGTTTTGGATTCAGCAACACTCACAAATCACATCTGATCGATTTTTAAAGTTTCACACAACTTGCTTAGCTTTGATAGGCATACCATTTTCAAGTTTGTTTTTAAATCACATGTGATTTATCTTTTTACTTCAATGAAATCTTTTTTCTTTTTTTGCTGTACACTTTCAAATGCTTTTAGTATACATTTATTGAGCTATATATTTAAAATTGATTGAAGTTCTTATGCATCACATGTTTAGTTCTTAAAATTTCACAACTTGCTTGGACTACATAGGTACATCATTTACAAGTTGTTTTTAACTTGTGATTAGCATTCTTACCCCAATAACAAATGTTTTATGAGCTAAAACTTTTAAAAGCCTTTGGCATACATTTATGAGCTTTCATTTTCAAAATTGATTGAGGGCACCATGCATACACATTGAGCAATCATATTTGCATTCATATAGTGTATGTATGAGTTAGATTTTCACTTTTATATCTGCCTAATTTAGAGGCACTGTATTGAGCTTAAATTGTATCTCCATCAAGTGTACTCTAGACACTACTTAGAGAGATAACCAACCTTTTGGTTGTATAGGTTAGTGCTTAGCCTTAGAAAAGCATAAGTGTAAAGGTTAGGGGTGAACCTTAAAACCCAAGAAGTTATTGCTTGGCCTTGGAAAGCATATTGTAAGGTTATTGCTTAGCCTTGAAAAGAATTTTTTAAAGGTTATTGCTCAGCCTATTGAAAAGCATAGATAGTGGAATGCCGATGGGGTGTAGGAACACAAGTCGGGAGTGGATGTAGGCATTAAGCCGAACCACTATAAATCTTTGTGTTATGGTGTATGCTTTGTGGTGATTCATCTCAATAGCTTCTGCACCTAGTTTCATAATCATCACTTGTGACTAATTGATTTAAAGAAATTAAAATTTGGCATAATTGGCCAATAATTCAAGTTCACCCTATTCCCCCACCCCACTTAGGGTTCGAATCCCGGACTTTCATAATCCAACTCCTTAACTCTCTCTACGAAGAGAAAATTGCACTTTCTTCCTCTCCTACAACTCCACTTCTTACCCTAGTTATAAATCCAGCTCAAGCTTATCATATTATTATCATTGATATTGGAATTGAATTGGGTTTGTAAGCTGCTCAATTTCCAGTAGAATATAGGCAATATGTGTAGGCGGCCCCATGCATACAATGCTTTTCTTCACCTACATATCTGTCTGCAATCATGAGCACTCAGGTTTTAATTCCCTGTCTCAACAGTTCATGCAAGGTGCCATGACTGCGTCATTTTTGCTTGGTGACAAAAATGTTGTTATGCACGTGTATGCATAAGTGTGAAACGCTGCGATTGATAATCAAAATGCCACACAAGAAAAGAGAAGATCACACAGAGATTTACGTTGTTCGACAATCTTACCTACGTCCACGGGAAAGGAACTCTACTTTCCTTTGGCTTCTTCACTTTCTGCACATGTCTAGGGTACAATTTACATCAATATATGATCCTCACTTTCTTGACCTACAAGAAGCGCCCCCCCCCCCCCCCCCCCCCCAAGAAAGCCCTATAACAATTACCAAAATACCCATGACCCTGAAACCACTTCGTTTGGACCCACTTGGCCCGCAATCTTGACCATAGGGAAGTCGGCCTAAACCCCCCTTACTAGGAGTTCAGTTCTGCCAACTCTTACTACAGCTCCAATTTTCTCTTAGACACGACCTTTGTCATTATGTTTGAGGGATTTTTGTCGGTGCGAATCTCCTCAAGGTTCAAGAGATTATTGTCGATGACCTCTTGAATCCAATGATATATCACATCAACGTGCTTCGTGCGGGCATGGTATGTAGCGGTCTTATTAGAACCCACATTTGACTATCATAGTAGACTGCATACTCTTCTTACTTCAAACCCAATTCCTAAAGAAAACTACTTCAACCAAAGCATTTCTTTCCTTGCTTCATTAGCAATTATGTATTCTGTTTCGGTTGTAGATAACGTTGCGGACGTCTGCGACTAGGACTACTAGGAAATAGCCCCCTTGTAAAAGTGAACAAATATCCAGAAGTAAAAATTTAAGATCAATATCCCTTGCAAAATTAGGATCTGTGAAGCCTTCCAACACTAGTTTTGAGCCTCCAAATTACAAAAACTACTTGGATGTGCCTCTCAAATATCTGAATAGCCACTTCACTGCTTCCTAATGCCATTTCGTAAGATTAAAAAGAAATGTACTTACTAAACCCACTGCATGAGCAATATATGACCATGTTCACTCCATAGCATACATGAACTCCCAACTGGTGAGGAGTATGGATCAGACGTCATCTGTTCCTTTTCTTCATCTATAGTAGGGCATGACTATTTATTGAGCTTGAAGTGATTGGCTAGAGCATGCTAACTGGCTTAGCATCTTTTTTGTTGAACCTTTCTAATGCTTGTTTAACACATTTCTCTTGTGAAAACCATAGCTTCTTAGCATTCCTGTCACGACGTATGTGCATACCCAATATCTGTCGTGCAGGGCTGAAGTTCTTCATGTCAAAATTCTTTGACAACTCCTCTTTTAACCTGCCAATCATCATACCGTCTTGTCCAACTATAAACATATCATCTACATATAAAAGAAGGATAATAAAGCTACCTTCAGCAAACTTACAAACATAAACACGGTGATCTGCAACTGTCCTCCAGTACCTGTGACTCACCGTGAATGAATCGAACTTCTTGTACCACTGTCTCAACGCTTCCTTCGGCCCGTAGAGACTCTTCTTCAATCTGCAAACCATCTATTCTCTTCCTCTACCTCAAACCCCTCTGGTTGAGTCATGTAGATTTCTTCATTCAAATCACCATGAAGAAACACAGTCTTCACATCCATCTGTTTAAGCTCAAGGTCCATGCTTACTGCTAAACCTTAGACAACTCTAACAGAAGTCATCTTCACAATTAGAGAGAAATTCTTATAAAAGTCAATTCCCTTCGTTTGCGCAAAGCCTTTACTAATAATCGTGCTTTGTGCTTCACCAGTTTCCTAGTGTCATCTTTCTTTAGCTTGAACACCTATCTGTTTTTCAAGACTTTCCTTCCTTTAAGAAATTGCACCGGCTCATACATGTTCTTCTTCAAAGAACTCATCTCATCCTACATAGCTTTCATCCACTCATTCTCATCTTCATGGATCTTTACTTCTTGGTAGCTCTCTCATTCCCTCTCATTAGTAAGCAAAATATAATTAGATGCAGGATACTTTGTTGATAGTTAACGCTCTCGAGTAGACCTCCTTACCTGAGGTACCGTGGTTTCTAACTGAGAAGATTGCCCCCCTACTCAACACCTCCTTCACCTAGCATCCCCAGTGCCCCATCATGATTCAAAGTGGCTGAAGTTTTTTTAGTGTCATTCTTCTTTTCATTATTGGCTTCCTTCTGTTCTTCTTTGAGGCAAAGAAATACTTCTTAATGTGGCCAGACTTTACACAATGAAAGCACTTTTCATACTCTTTCCAAGTTTGTGAATCACCTCTAGAACTACCATGACCACCCCTTGCTCCCCTACTCTTACTCCTCCCCCTTTTTCTCAATAACAAAAGCTTGTACATTATATGTTATGTTCCTATAGTTTTTCTTCTGATTTCTTCATTTAACAAGCAGCAGATAACTTGACTCATAGATAACACACCATCTGAAGTACAATTGTTCACAGAAACAACCAGTGTTTCCCATCTATCTAGCAAAAAGAACTTAGAAGCAACAATGCTTGTATCTCATCTTTAAGAACCATCTTCATTGTGGCTAACTAGTTCACAATGCTTTGGAACTCATTTATATGATCTTCAATGAGACCATGCTTTTCGAATTTCATGTTTATAGGCTTTCTGATAAAAATGGTTTTGTTCATAGCACCCTTTTTCTAATATCTTGCTTCTAACTTTTTACAAAGGGTATGCGCATTGGTTACATTAGACACATGTTGGAATATGTTGTTATGCACCCATTGTCCGATGTGACCAATCACCTTTTTATGCATTTTATTTCAATCTACAACAGTCATATCTTATGGTTGGGCATCATCCCCTCTAATGTGATCCTAAAGGTCTTTGCAAAAAATGATGTCCTCCATCTTTAGTTTCCAGATCAACCAATTGGTATGATTGAGTATGATCATTGTAGTGTTCTGACTGTTGTTCTCTATCTTAATTAAGTAAATAAGGAAAACAAACAACTTCCACTCACCTCTCTGCACCATGTTGTAGATCTCATCACCACGAGCATGCTAGAACCAGCGGATCTACGATTCGACTCCGGATTGCCCAGTTATTGAAGAAATAATGTCCTACATTCCGATCAGTCAAACTCCTCTATTGACCACTGGCTTGCCAATCTCTTTCTACAAATGCGTAGATTTGCTCGCAATGAGTCCGTGGGTACAAACGGATCTAAGATCAGACTCCGAATGGTAAAGATTTAGATAAATCAAGTTCCCATTGATCCCCGTCAAACTCCTGCAAACCATCAGTTCCGCTAATGTCACTACCTATGTCAGCCTTCTGATACCACTGCTAACGTCATTCCTCCTTGCTGTTGCTTTAGGCTTCCTACTGTGGATGGGTTGGGTCGAACTTGACCTGTACCTAGCCTGGATAGAAACTAGACTCCTCCGTTCTTCTTTAAACCGAAGTGAAGCGGCACCCTGCTTGTTTCTCTCCGGCACTGACAAGGCTACAAAGCCTGGAAACAGTGAAGGGAGAATGGGAGATGCGATGGTAACGGGCGATGCGGTAGTAGCGACAATGACTGGCAATGGCAGTAGAAAAAATCGGCAACCGTTCTTCTCTTCTCTATGAAAATGCAGAACCCACAAAGTCCGGATCCTTTTCACTATTGCAGCGGTGAGAGACAATCTGAAATTTGGCCCTACTTTGCACATGCCTAGAGTCCAAATTACATCATTATATAATCCAAACTTTGTTGGCCTAGGAGAAATCCTTTTTTAGCCTCAAGAAAGCCTCGGTACAATTACCAAAATAACTGAACCCACTTGGTTTGGACCCACGTGGCCAACACATATTGCTTCTTACACTGACATTGAGAAAGTTGTGATGAGGGGTTTTGAAGTCTCTTGGAATATTCACTGCTACTAGTACATGAAGGATTGTTGGGAAGGGAGGCCGTGCGAAGCAGAGAGCAAGGTGGGTCCTTGGAGGGAATGCTGAAAGGTTATTTCAATCGCATTAGTCTAACTACCTTCTAGGTTTTCTTAAAAAAAAATATTCAACTTTTGATGGTGAGTTTCATTGCTTGTTTGGGTTACAGACAATAATTTGAGCATGGATCTCATGTGCTTGGGCTGCTTACTCGATGATCAATGGAATTGATCTTCTCATCCACATATGAGTTGTGGCTTTCGTGTTTCTCACCTGTCCCTGGACCTTAGGATATATTTGATATAAGGTGACGAATCCATAGATTTTGCGTACTCCTTACTTCCCTTGGAACAAGGATTTTACAATGAGGGTTTGTATAGTTGAGTGTTTTGCATCAATATCTTTGTTATCGATGAGTACTCCTAAGCAAAAATGGTATCGGTGCATAAATCCACAAAAAATGAGGATTTCCAAATCCTATGGGAGGAAATTCGTGAAAGTCCTTAACAAGTGAGGATTTCCATTGGCCAGAAACCTGCGGGGTTTTTTATTTTTTATTTCTCGGAAAGTTAAATAATATCATTTTTAAGAAGAAAGATCAAAAGAGTCCAATGAAATCTCCAAAACTTTACCACCTCTCACCAGAGCCTGGCAAACAAAGGGAGTGGCCAGCAAAATGACCCGAAACACGAAGATTTACAATTGCCTAACGTGATTTTTTCATGACTTTGTGGAAACTGATAAGGAATCCTTAATGATTTAATTGTCAAACGTGACCTTAGTGCATGAAATATAATGGGTGTTGGGTAGGGCTACAAATGGGTACTAGCAACAAAGGCCTGGGCTAAAAATGAGAATATATAAAAAAAATTACAGAAAGGATATTACTTAATAGAAATGAAGAGTATTAGTGAACATGATAAATAGAAGAGAAATGGCCATTGATAAATTAAGGAATTTTTCTGGTCAATTTCAAATTCCAAGAAAACAAAGAATACAGTTTGGGCTGATGAACCACAAATTAACCCTAACTTATCACGTGTAAAAAAATTCATATTTTATCTTTCACTTTTTTAGGGAGAGAATTGAGAATGGACCCTCATCAAAGTAAAAGGTATTATTTTTGTATCGGCACTGTACACTAAGAAAATTGGAAACGTGTTGGTCCCAACAAACTGCATGGGAAAAAATCTGTGTCATTAAAAAAGTCCAATAAATAGTGACCTATCAGTCTTAACGACAAGAAATGTGATGATGACTATTGGATGGCTGGTATTAGGTACATCATACTTTATACATGAACGTGTCATTTTATTAAAAGAATTGTTTGCCTTGAGTCGAATTGGCACAAATCTTTATTTGAATCTGATGCTTTAATGGACACACAAATGATTCTGTGCTCTACGTACGATAGATCTTATTAAAAAAAGTATTATTAAATTTATTATCCTTTTCATCTGTTGTATAGTTAATGGATATTCAACAGTCTTAAGACATGATAGCATACTAACAACATATTTTCTTCATCTAACATGCATTATAACATACATTTGATGTGCAGATTTAAGTTCCACATTACATACAGCACACAAAAAAAATTTGCAAACCAGAATGAAAATTGAAATCAGTAGATCAGTTGCCAACCCAACACACAAATGAAAATCCAAATATAAAATCGATAGTTGGACGGACAAAGTTGATACCTGAATGATCCGCAAACCAGAATGAAGATTGATGCATGGACGGATGACGTTGACACGTGAATCACCGACCAAGAGAGATTGAGGGAGAGGTGGGGGGAGATTTTAGAGGGATATAGAGGATTTAAATGCTTTATATTGATTATTTAGATGAGGATAGATGCTGGGATTTAAAATGGAGAGAGTACGGACGACAGAAAGTCGTGGCATTGATATTGGGTTTTGAATTATAGTGGGTTGGGTGCTACAAACTATCGCCATAAATGGTCGATTAGATGGCAGTTAAATCTTCTTGAATTTAAATTTTATGTTATCTCTATGAAAATAGGGAATCGTAAGTGGATATTATTGTTGGGAAAGCCCCACATCTCACATCGCCCAAGTAATGGGTTTAATAGGGCTTCATATACCCATTTGGGCCTTCCTCAATCTTTTGGGTTGGTACATGGTATCAGAGCAGGTTCCGATCCTGTTGTTCTTGTGTAGTCCACGTGGCAGGCCCATCCATGAAATTTATTGGGCCTGCACTTGAGGGGGAGTGTTGGGAAAGTCCCTTGGTTCGATAGGGCTTCATATACCTATTGGGGTTGGTACATGGTATCTTACAATTATAACCGTAAAGGAGAGGTTTTAGGAGATGGAAGTGGAATGGGTATGTAATATTGAGGATGAAGGCAACGTTATTCTTAGTATTTCTTCAAAAGGAGAACTCACTACCTGCTTACGTGGAAACCCTCACAGCCTACCTCCCCTATTGCTTTAATATATATATAATTTGATTAACCAAGTACTTGAAAATTGAAATTTCCAGTTCCAAATACATAATACATAGGTATGAAACTTATTTTTTTGGATGTAGGTGAAATTTGGATCTAGATCCGAATCGATGAATATATGATCCAAAATATTGGGTCCAGATTCCTATATGTTCTGACCCAAGGATCTAGATTAAAAACTCTTTCATCCACATATTAAAACAGATATTTATATATATATATATATATATATATATATATATATATATATATAGGCTTTAAGGGACTACATGTCATATTGATAGTTAAGATTCTAATAAGCTTTAATTATGTACCATTTAATAGCCACACTCTTTTATTTAAAATTTTTATTTTGATACACTTGTATGCAATTATAATAATGCACTCCACATTTTTTTTTATTTTTTTTAAGTTCAAGTGGGGTTTGGATAATATTGGTTCCGTATTGGATCTGGATCCGAATATCAAATTGAAAAGTGCTCACCAGGGTATGTTAGTCCCGGGGGATAATAGAACTAGTAATCAAACTGTGCCAATTAAAAAAAAAAAAATTAAGTCCCAAACACAACAATGGTCACTCAACAAGATAAAATAAAGTGCTGAAATAATTTAAATAATCAAAACCAACAACAACGCTTATCAAATTAAATTTAACAAGTGTTATGCATAAGTAGTATGCTAGCCAATATAAACAAGATCACTTTTGCACATTCATACCATAGCATGCATAGAGAATAGTAAAACAAAGAGATCCGATGATTTATAATGGTTCGGTCCTTGACCTACGTCCACTCCCAAGAGCACTCCCAATAGTCTCTTGTGTTCACTAAGTGAGGTTTCAATAGGCACACCTCAAACCAGTACAACTAGATTTTATTAATTTGGTTCGATCACAAAGCTCTACTCCATTGATCTATTTTATTAGACAGGTTTGATCACGTAGGTTTATTCCTCCTTACAACATTGAATGTATATAATTAAATAGAGAATAAAGGGATGAATGCTTGATCTAAAAAAGATAAACATGTGAACAAAAGATGATGATTTTGGACAAAAGGGAAAGAAGATGAAGGGAAAGATGATGATTTTGGATTATCTGGAGTCGCAATAATACAAGGTACTCCATTTGAAAGAACATAGTAAGAAAGCACAAACACGACAAATTGGCAAAGTTGAGTATCTTTTTATTAATTTTTTGATAAAGTATACAGGTTGGGTCCTACTAAGCCACTAAGTAATATTACTAATTTATAAAGATAATTAGGGATCTCTGATTGAATCAGATATCATGTGGACCCAATCAGATCGTCCATCAGGGGGGCCTGCGGGCCCTAGTCTTCTGTTGGGATGCATCACTGGGGATACCAGTGATTCCAGGTCGACACTAAGCTCTTGGTCAGCCTAACGACTAGCAATACCTCTTTTACGAACCCAAGAGATCAATGAAGATACCCGCAATTCTTGGGATCTAAAGGATCTAAATGGACCTTTTAGTCCTCACTACAAATGTCCTCAAACAAACTATTACTCATGGATGTTTTGGACACTCTAGGAATACAAACACCAAGAAAAAAATGTCTGAAATGTTGTTCTAAGACCAAAGTGAAGACCACATTGGGTTTCTAGATGTATTGCAAGGATCACAAAGGAGCAGTTGTCACGTCTCCAAAAATACAACCATGGGATAACATGAAAAATAAGAATCAATATTCATTTTTCTGTGTTCAATGCAACATAAGCTCCCAAATATGGACCCACAAAATTCCGAAACATGATAAGTCATAATAAAATCTTTGCGGAAGCATTAAACAAATTGGTATCAATATCCAAAATTAAACCAACACATAACTACTGAATATTAAGGTTTAAAGTTTCCAAATAACTTAAATAAAAAAACTAAATAAAATATATTATGGAATTAAATCAACTAAGGACTCTAAGATGTCGATATCTCATGCGCGGACTTAGACGGCTCCGTAGTCATTTCCGGCTCTCCACTCAGGTTTATCAACTGGTTCAAATGCTTAAAACATTTGACCATCCTCCGTCTCCACAACAGGGTCGGGGTCATTACCTATGCACCAATAAATAAAGTAAACAGCAAGTACGAAAGCATAATTCATAAATAAAACACAAGATCAATGTGAGTAAAGACAGGTGATGATCATAAAAGATTAACAGTGGAACAATGATAAAAAGAACGTACAATCTAAATCCATTCTACACAATAGAGCAATACAATAATCACACAGAAACAATGCCACTGTTTTGGGTGGTCAGCCCTAACTATAAAGCGGGAAAACCTGTTCAAAAGCCTGCAGTCACAAACTGGTTAAAATTCGAATATTATAGTGTCCGCACACATTGGTGATCAGCCGTCCAATTACAACTGCAGTCGTTCAAATATGACCCAATCTATATATATATATATATACATATCATAGTATAATAGACTTAATGATTTGTAAAGCTCTGACACAGAAACCTAAGTTAAAGTGAATGGCTGGCTGCACAATAATCCACAATCGAATACCAATCAAATCATTCAATTTAAACCTATACAATATCTCAATCAATTGCTAAACCCCATCACGGTCCATATCCAATCATGTAGGGTATGCAACTAATAAACCAACATTAATCTCAGTCATGTATGCAAACCCGAAGGTCAAAGAATAATCATAAGTCAATCCTAAGGTCAAACATAAGGTCTCATACCCGACAACCACATGAATCTCTAAATAGCTAAAAGATTAACACATCTCCTCTCAATCAATGGTGCATAGCTCCAATTAAGGGTTTTCCAATAGAGATGGATTGAGCTCAAATCCATTAGGATTTTTCCGAGGTCATACGAAGTACTAAACCCCACGTTAGTAAGATACTGTTTGCCCGGACGGTATTTACTCGGTCCAATGATCCAATTAATAAAGTACAAAAATATAATTTTAACACATTAAAAACAATGGGTATCATTTAATATTAATTTGCAGATGGTAATAATCTTAGTTTATAATTTTAGAAAGCCCAAAGACTCCATCCAAAATATTTTCCAAATTCAAATAGTCAAAGGATTTAATTTGAATTTATAAAACAAACAGGGCCTTTCCTAATTTCTAGAAACTCAAGAGGCAAGTAAATAATCAACCAAACTCAATGTCACTTGGGATGACATCATCAGTCATCACCATTCTCTCTCCTATACTCCCATACCACATCAGGTTCTGTATTAATATCACATGGGATGACATTATCAGGTCATTCCTCTTGGCCCCACCATATGATTAAGTCCATAAAAAAAATATCCTCAAAGTGATCCTACGTTCTGCACACAAGGAAACTAAATTTTTTTTTTCCAAAACCAATCTAGGTCCAATCGCACCTCATCTTTTTATTTCCAACATCATATACATAACCCATTCAAAACTTTGTGCCTCACGCCTACAATAACAGAGAAGCTTTGAGTAGTAGGCCCCACAGATCACAACCCTAGATCACATCGCCCGGCCAAGTACGGACGGATGCCCAGACCTGATCCACGATCCAATCACCCTTGGGTCCCATAGCCAATTAAATACAATTAAAATATTTTCAATGTAACTCACGCCCCAAAATTTAGAATCAAAAGATGGTGGCCATATATGTGCAAGGTCTCATCACAAAAAGAGAAAATCAAACATCGAGGGCATAAAAAGGGGTATCTAATGCATCCACACACAAATCAAAGAAGAACACCCACATTAAATATACAAATTATGGTTAGGTACAATTGCCTGCGATCCGTGGTTGAGGGAGACGATCTAGAATTCCTATTGCCAAAGCCCAATATGTATCCCAGAGAAAAGTTGGAAGAGAGAGAGAGAGAGAGTTGTGTATGAAAATAAAAGAGTGTGGTGGTGGTGTATAAACATGGAATAAGAATAAGAGTTGTAATATAACTTAAATTCTAAAGGGCATAGAGCTTGAGTTCTAAATAGATAGGAGTTTGGATTATAAGAGAACTAGAGTTTTGGTTTGAGAAGAACTAAACCACTAAACTGGGCCTGGGTTAACTATGGGACAAGACACCTATCCAACAAACCTAACTCACCACACCTAACCCTAACGTGGTCCCACCTAGACTAATAGCGTATTTAATTAAAATACAATCAATTATATAATAATAATAATAAAATAAATAATATATATAAATATAATCAAAACATCACAGCAGTACTCTTAATTTAAAGGGCTCCAAGAACTAAGGAAAGGAGACCTTTATGGAGAAGGTGATGCTACCTCCAATGGGGTTCCGAGACTGATGCTAGAACCACTAAGGAGAAGTAGTAAATCCAACGAGATTCCAAGAGTAAGACAAGAAGCACCACAATGGAGAAGGCATACTTGTCCCAAGGGGTTGCTAGAACCACCCAAGTGAGAAGATGCATACATTGAAACTCAAGAGGAAGCAAGAGTTGCAACCTAAGGCACACAACTCAGATATCTGGGATTCCAAGAGTAAGGTAAGGATTGCAGAGGAGAAGAACCAAAGGACTGGAACTCAAGTCTTTGTAAGAGTTACACTAGGAGAGCATGTGTGTGTGAGAATGGTAGCCTAGGGGGATATTTATAGTCTCTAGGGGGGCACCCCCTTTCACAAAGAAGCCAAAAGGGGTCCTTGGGTGAGGGAGAGCATGTCTTCACCGAGGATGGGTGAGGGTTGGTCACTCCTTGCCCCAGCTGATTGAAGGTGTATATAGCCTTGCCCATGACCCCATTTTCTATATATTTTCTGCACCGGAATCTTCAAACGACTAGAACTTATGATCTAACTGATGGATGTTGATGCTCTGCATACCATTGCTCTTTTTAGTATATATCCATAGAGTCTAAGATTATCCCAATCAGAGCTATATCAAGGGAGATATGGCTTCCAGAATTTGGCTATCTGGCTCATTTTGGGCTAGGGAAGACTACCACTCGCCCCAAAAACTGATTTTTAGTGAACTTGGGCAAGGGAAGACGACTCGTTGCTAGGAGTGGACAAGGGCTGGGCACTCCTTAACCCCAGTGGGCAAGGTGTGCCTCTCAATTTTTATTTTTTTAGATATTTCTGTCATTTTCTGTATTCGTTTGAATGTTGAATCTTCAAACACACGTAACTTTTGACCCATCCGTCAGATTTTCACGCACCATAAACTGACGGAAAGTTCTGTTTGAGTAAATATCTGTTGAGTCCAAGGTTGTTTCGATCAGATCTATATTAAAGAAGTTATATCCTCTAGAAGATTACCATTTTATTTTGTTTGGGAGGGAAAGGTGAGCCCTACGCCAAGTTTTGGGTCTACCTTAGGCATGGAGGTGTGCTTCCTTCCCCTAAGCGACTAATTTGGGTAAGGAGGGGCACCAACATTGGTGAGGCCTCATTGTTCCTCACTTTTATATTTCTGCAACATCTTCCAACGGTTGTAACTTCTAATTTGTTAGCCAGATTTTTTTATCACAATATAGGGATGGAAAGCTCTTCCTGAGTAGATGTCAATGGAGCCCAAGACATTTCGATCCACGTTGCATTGAGTGGAATGACTTTTCCCTCTACCTACCCAAAACTCTAATTTTCCCAATACATTCTCCATGATAAGGGGAATGACAAAATTGCCCAAATTATTATAAAATAAAAAGAGTATTGCTAAGAAGATGAAATGGTTTTGAAAAAAAAGGAAGCGAAATACCACGATCGGTTGTATAGTAGCTCTTTCACGACATATAGTTGGCAAGATTCTTTTGAGATTAAAAAGGATTTCTTTCCAAAATTGTCCTAATCTTATTCTTTTTATTGTCTCTTTCTTGAATTGAACTGCACGTTCTCTTATTTTATGAGACGTAGCTACATTCTACTCTACTATGAGTTGTCCCCATAGTTAAATTATATATATATAAAAAATATGAATAAAATATATAAATTATGTATTTCGAATACATAAAGGCCCACTTCCTTTATATATAGATGCAATATCACCCATATCAGTCCAAAGAATTGAAATGAAGATGGGGCCTAAAATTTAGAAGGCTAACAAGTTTTTTGTCAAATAAAAGTATAAAAAGGATAAAAGAAATAGATATCGTTACACTTTCAATAAAAAAAATAGTATAAAATCTACTATTAGGACATGATGCTATTCGATCAGCCCGTGGGGCCAACCTAACCTCATATTCATACTCTTAGATCCAAGCCCAATTATATAACAAATCCAAGAGTGCATCTTTTCCCATATGAGCCTTTCAATTTTTTATTTATATAGGCAGCCTCTTTTGTAAACTACAGTAATTTCTTAAACATAATGGATTATATATGCATCATCTACTACTTCTGAACAATCAAAACTTATGATATGGGATATCAATCATGGTTGAAAAACTCTCCGATTTGACTCTTACTCTCTCGAGTCATCTTATTTTGATAAAGAACTGAGTCAAATACACAAGGGAAGCTCGGCCGAGTCATCTCAATTAATTGTGTCCATTCTGAACCATTTCATAGGTAGATCTAATTTTAAATAGTTAATGTTTGTTTTTAAGTAATTATGCATGAGGTTTCGAGTTAGCAATTAAAAATGATAACTGAAATGTAATTTGAAACTTATATTTGATCTTTTACATTTGATATTTTGACAAACAAATTATGTATTTTGCAATATCTTTCTTTTATTTTCCTTATCATAGCTTATTAATTTGAATTGATTGTCATGAATATGTGTAAATAAATGTATATTATTTATATTTTATTAGGAAGGGATTTATTCTTAAATATTTTTGAGATTATTTAGAAAAGCTCTCTTGAGTGCATGTTCGTCTTGACCCAGATGTTGACTCTAGCAGAGTCTTTTTTTTTTTTTTTTCTCATTTGATGAGTTAAGTCTAAGTCATGAACTTTCCGACAATGATATCAATTAAATGAATAAGAAGTGTAAGATCCAAAACAATATGAGAAAGTGCAAGTTAGATCACCACTCGTCAATTACATAATAACGCTTTATATTTGCATCTAAACCCATGTAGACCGATGCATTTTCAGTCCACAAATGCAACCATACAAGTTTAATATTTTTTCGTTGGCCAAAATTCCAAATCCATTTACAAGAATGCATTTTTCTTATGTCATAGCTAGCTCATAGTATAGGCATTTTAGTCCTAAAATGCTGTAATTGTAGCTATATGAAAATACTCAAACTTTGAGAAGGAGGGATGCGAAGGAGCGGAAAGCCATCTTTAGAGGTACGCTGCTGGTCAAAACCTCAAAATTTAAATTTTCATTTTGATTGAATTTTTTATATACTATGCAGGTTTCATGGAGACTCTACGTTTATAGCTTGAAGGTAAAAAAAAAAAAACTTTAGAAATTCTTTTCTGTTCCATTGTTATTATGAGTAATTAACATTTTACTACAATTTCCTTTTTCATCTGTATTTTTGAAAGTTTGATTTTACTTTCTTCTTTTATTTTTTCTTGCAGTTGTTGTCTACTTCATTTTCTACGAGGATATGGTAAGATTCTCTCAAATAATTTTTACTGCACTATTACCAATCTTGTTACTATTAACAATAATTTATAGTCATTTTCGCAAGTTACATATATGTTGTTCGTGTTTGAGAAGTCTTTACATAGATTTTGGCATTTATATATATCACGCATGAAGCATGTAAGGACAGGTTCTTATTAGTAGTTCTTATACTGTTATCTGTTGGTCGTCTCAACTTTTCAATTGTTAGCTGCAAATTTTGGTTTTGCTCTCTTTCATTGCTTAATCCCAGATATTGGCTGGGCTACTTTTATGGGGTTTTTTTAGTAAGACCATCTTAAATAATATGAATTTACATGATCATGTAGCACACATACTGTAGGATCTTACACCCCATTGAACTACCACTTATCCCAAAACTAATTGGTGATAGGAAACGGCACAACAATGGTTTTATGGTGAGGGTAGGAGCGAGAGTGGACGTTGACCTCAACAATCCCTCCCTTAACGGCACACCCGCCGCAACTCCTGCACTTATCCCAAAACCAATTGGTGATAGGAAACGACACAACAATGGTTTTATGGTGAGGGCGAGGGTTCGACCACAATTATGACTGCTTAGGAGCGAGGGTGGACGTTGACCTCAACAATCCCTCCCTCAACGGCACACCCGCCGCGACTCCTGTTGCGCAACTCGCAAAATGCGTATCCCGTGATTCGAACACTCAGTCTACCAGGCTCTGATACCACTTGTAGGATCTTACCTCCCATTGAACTACCACTTATCCCAAAACCAATTGGTGATAGGAAACGGCACAACAATGGTTTTATGGTGAGGACGAGGGTTCCACCACAATTATGACCACTCAGGAGCGAGGATGGACATTGACCTCAACACATACCTTAGTTATGCTCTTCTTGTACTTCACAAATAAGGGACATAATCATTTTAGAATTTAGATAATCTAATGCGTACAATTTTTTCATGTGTTGTCATGAATGAAGAAATTTCTTTTCTTGGGAGAACAGCAACTGGGGCACTCTGCTTTTTCATATTTTTGGCTTACAAATTACAAAAGAAGCATATATGGATGGATACAACGGTTAGGGGATTCTTAAGTAATTATAGATATCAGATCCCAAGAAGATACTCCTACTCGGCTATTAAGAGGATAACAAAAGGCTTTGAGGAAAAATTCGGACAAGGAGGTTTTGTAGCTATTTTAAAAGAAAAGCTTTCCAATGGTTGTCCTGTTCCAATAAAGGTATTAAAGAGCTCCAAGAGTAATGGCCAAGAATTCATCAATGAAGTTGCCACAAATGGAAGGATACATCATGTCAGTGTGGTACGACTAATTGGGTTTTGCTCTGAGGGACGTAAAAAAAAGCTCTTATTTATGAGTTCATGCCCAATGGGTATCTAGAAAAATACATTTTCACAGAAGGAAAAGAAAATTCTTTGTGTTGGAATAAGATGTCCCAGATTGCACTAGGAATAGCTCGTGGGATTGAGTATCTTCACCAAGGATGTGATATGCGGATTCTGCATTTTGACGTAAAGCCTAACAATGTTCTCCTTGATGAGAGGTTCACACCAAAAGTTTCTGACTTTGAACTGGCAAAGTTTTATCCAACAGAAGCGAGTATGGTATCGGTCACAGCAGCGGGCGGAACTTTTGGATATACAGCCCCTGAACTATTTTACAAAAGCTTAGGTGGTGTTTCATACAAGTACGATGTATATAGCTTTGGGATGCTTCTGATAGAAATTCCAGGGAGAAGGAAAAATATTGATGCACTCGCTGAAAATTCAAGTTTACTTCCCATTTATGGATTTATAATCAACTCGATCAAGGAAGAGATATGGAAATGTTGTGTGCTACAAATGAAGAAAATAATATAGCAAAGAAGTTGATAATAGTAGCGCTATGGTGTATATAGATGAAGCCTATAGATCATCCTTCCATGAAAAGAGTTTTAGTTATGCTAGAGGGGAATCTGAAAGATTTGCAAATGCCAAGCAAGCCCTCCTCATCTACACAAGAGGTGCTTGATGAGGATCATGCTTCTAGCTCAAAAACTGCTCAACTATCGACTTCTATCCAATCAGGATTGGTCGCAAAAAACATTGAAGAATCACATTACATAGAGGTGGTTTTAGATTGAAAGTGTTGTGTGCTACAAATGAAGAAGAAAGTATAGCAAAGAAATTGAGTATGACAGATGAAGCCTATAGATTGTCTGTAAGACCCCACCCCGAGTTAATCAAGATTAACTCTAATTGATTGAAGTTAATGCTAATTAATCCCGTTTAATGAGGCTAATGATGGCTAATGACTAAGCTCCATAAGATTAGTCTCAAATGATTGAATTAAGCTTAATGAAATGATAATGAATGAGATTTTAGACTCAAACTAAGAGAACAAGACCTTTTTCGTAAATACGTATTTATACGTATTTTGTCAAATGCGGAAACTCTTGATACCAACACGTGTATCTCGACGAGTACGTTAACTTTCATAATAGGCTCGATGTCGTCCGACGAGTATTGACTTAAGTGAGCCTCCATTTGACTCGAATTAAAAATAAGAAAGTAAGAGAGGGTCTAGTTGCAAAAATGCCTTATAAACATTGAAATGAACCCTTAGGTTCATTCCACTTCGTTTCATTCAAGAAACCCTAGGCACTGCTCCTTCTTCCTTTTCTTCTTTCTTCTCCATTTCTCTCCAACTAGGGTGAAGATTGGAAGCTTGACAAGTGCTGGTAGAGAGACTTCATCTTCTCCATCTCCTTTCTCATCTTGTGTTCATATTGGACTGTTGAAGCTTGAGGAAGAACTCAAGAATCCCTTCTTGGAGCTTCATTGAAGAAGATTTCTTGTTAAAGAGACTTCAAGAGGCAAGTATAAATGTTCATTTATGATCAAACATGCTAATTCTCAAGTTCTCTTGAGTCATTAGAGATGGGTCCTCAAAACCCCTTTTTCTTTCTCATGAAATGGAGATTAGATTGAATGTGAATGCTTAATGGTTGTTCCAAGAGTCCAAGAGGGTGTTTCCTTGGATTTTTATAGACTATTGAAGAGACTGGAGTTGAGAACTCAGTTTTTAGGATTTGCTTCAGAAGTTCTGAAGCTCGAAAATGACGTTCTGGGTGAATTTCGGCTAGCCGTAAGGCTAACCGTGGAGCCAACCGCCAAATCCTGTGAAAATGGCGAGCTTCTGGAAAGCTAACCGCCAGTTTTCGGTTAGCCGAAATTTGAATTTCGGCTAGCCGTGAGGTAGCCGTGAGGTAACCGCAAGGTAACCGTAAGGTGACCGAAAATCAAGACAGAAAATGTCAGCTTCTGGAAAGCTGACCGTGAGCTAACCGCGAAATGGCGGTTAGCCGAAATTGGAATTTCGGCTAGCCGCCAGCCACCTTCCGGCTAGCCGCCGACTGCATTTCGGCTAGCCGTGGGCCAAGTTCCGGCTAACCGCCAGTGAGCTTAATATTGACTTAAAATTCATTGTGAGTGAAAATTTGTCCAATCGATCGGACCTAACGGTCCGATTGATCGGGGGACTCAGTTTGAGTCCAGTGGATTTTGATATTGAGGGTGGAAAATTTTTGGGGACTAAATGCACATATTAAATGAAAATGTGATGTCCATCGAAAATAACACGTGCATTTAGTAACTAATAATTACACCTATAATTTGTCTAAATTGGAATAGAGACAAGTAGGACCGTGAATGATTAAAGATTCATCTAATCCCATTGAGTCTATAATGGCTGCATACAATGAACCACTGAATTCTGAATAAATGTAATGAACCATTGAATAATGAACAAAATGAATAAATGCAATGAATAATGAATAATCCTGCTGCAGCAGATGATTGGGGTGTTCCGGAGCTCCGTGGTGATGCCAGTGATCTCTGATCAAGACACTGGTAGATCCCACACATATAGACTGAAAAGTCAATGAATTGATAAGCCATGTAAGGAAAACTGAAATGATATTGAAGCCTCGGCCATGAATGGTTCGCCCTTCCGCCTTGTGCTTAATTGAATTGATTAAACGAAAATGAAATAAGCCAGGCCATGAATGGTTTGCCCTTCCGCTTGTGCTTAAGTTTCTCCCGTTGGGAGATACGAAATGAAACGAAATGACATGAAATAAATGAAATGAAATGAATAATGCTTCCTTTGGGAAGACGTTGACTGAATGATAGTAACTCTATTGTGTTTGTAAATTTAGCCATTGAGTATCAATGGGCTACACTGTACATAATATTGCATTAACCTAGATGTAATTGTCTAGAGTTGATTTATATTGATAATGGATAAGTTGAGCATGTGTTATCATAAATGCGTTTATACATTGTTGAACCGTCGTGTTCATAGTGTTATTGATGGCATTACAGGCCCAGTTGCCCATCCCGGCCTTGCAGAGGCCGCGCCGCGAGCGGAGGAGGCCCATCCGATACCTCCAGGAGGTTTAGCCGAATGGGCTTAGTTCGGAGGGCGTAGCTTTTGAATATTTTGGGAATTATTTTGTGAATCTTTTGATAGATATTGTATATCATTTTGAGATGTAATTAGATGTCCCCTGCATTGTATTGTGAATATGCAGTGGTGGACTTCATTGGACTATATTTTTTTGTAAATGAGAACTTTACTTATAATGTAAAGTCAATTGTTGTCAATGTACGTATATATTTCCGCAAAAATGTACATGTGACAGGTATGCAGGTTAGATCCCTTGTGAGTCTTGTCTTAACTTCGGTTAATTCAAGATTTACGGGAGTAAGTATGTTGGAAATCGCGATCCGGGTGGGGCCCCGATTAGCCCGGCCTCGGGCCCGGGTCGTGACATACTTATTGTATGGTATCAGAGCCTAGTTAAGAAGCTAGGTTAAGACAACTTTAGAATGTTAGAAGTACTAAGAACGAAGTGAGGAACGTTACGATTAAGGCAAATCCAACTTTGGATTTTGTTTGTTAATTTCACTATATGTGATATACATGTGATGGAAGTGTTGAGATATGTATCTTACCTTCCGTATTGTCTGCAGCATGGCATCTGGATCGGGGAATGATGGCTTTATCGAAATTCCGGTGAATGATAGTACCACACCCCCTCCTCCAGCATCGAATACGGATGCGAGAATGACTGCAATACTAGAGCAATTAGTGAAGAGTCATGAAACTCAAGTAGCCATGCAAGCTCAACATAGAGAGCAAATGGCAAAGAATCATGAAGCACAAGTGGCCATGCAGGCCCAGCACCGAGAGCAGATGGCAAAGAGCCATGAGGCTCAAATGGGCATGCAAGCCCAAATTACCACGTTGTTGGAAACACAAGCTCAGTTGCAAGCTCAATTGCAAGCTCCACCTGTAGCACCGGTCCAACAACCTCATGTTGAGACTCAGGTGGTATTACAACACAAGGATGCGGATCCTCACGCCATTTTTGAGAGGTTCCGAAAAAGGGGAGCCACTGAGTTTTTCGGCAATGAGGATGTGGAGAAGGCAGATGAATGGTTGGAACACATCGAGGATGTGTTTGATACAGTTGTCTGCACCCGGAGACAAAGAGTATTGCTCACCTCTACCATGTTTAGAGGGGGAGCTAATTTATGGTGGAAGAGTGTAAAAGATGTGTTCAAGGACATGAACACACCCGATGTCTGGGAAGTCTTCAAGAAACAGTTTCATAGGAAGTTTGTCCCTGAGCATGTGCAGCAACAGAAGGAATCAGAGTTCCTACACTTGAAGCAAGGTCAACTGACCGTTGCTGCTTATGTTCATACCTTTTTGCAATTGTCCAAGTATGCTCCCGACTTAGTGGACACTGAGGAGAAAAAGGTCAAGAGGTTCCTTCAAGGACTAAATCCAGAATACAAGTCAATTGTATTTGCTGGACAAAAGCCTGCAACTTTTGATGATGCCGTTGATAGGGCATACACGGCGGAAGGAATTCAAAGAGAAAAGGAGAGAGAAAAAGAAGCAGAGTCTGTGCACACCAAGAGGAGTGGAGACTCATGGTTTAAGAAAGGGGGACAAACGAGGAACAAGAAACAGAAACAAAGGTTTCACCCGGGATATGAGAGGAGAGAAAATAAACCAGTCTGTGGGACTTGTGGTAAAGGTCACAGGACTGAGTTATGTTGGAGGACTTCCGGAGCTTGCTTAGTATGTGGCTCAATGGAGCACAAGATGACACAATGTCCAAAAACGAGAAGAGAGGATAGAGCTCCGTATCAGCAGCCTGCACAAGGGCAAGCAGCACTACCTGCTCCTCCTCCACGTCTAGCCTTGCCAGCTCCTCCTCCTCCTAGACAACAACAGCAGCAACCTCAACCCCAAGGACAGCAACGCCAATGGCAGAGACAACAGCCAAGGCAACAGCAGCAGCAGCAACCCAATAGACAACAAAGAGCTGGATTGGTCTATGCAGCTAACCGAGAGCAAGCTGATGTTGCAGCAAACGTGGTTGAAGGTACAATACTTGTAGATAATAGATCTGCAGTTGCACTATTTGATCCCGGGTCTACACACTCTTTTGTAGCACCTCCATTTGCGTATGATATGCGGGATCGAATAATGCAATTACCATATGATTTTACTGTAGCTACTCCTGTAGGGACAAAAGTAGTTTGTGAATTGTATGTTCCCCAGTGCAGTGTTAAAATTGGGGAAGTGTCAATGCCAGCTGATCTGGTCATGTTAGAAATGAATGATTTCGATGTAATTTTTGGTATGGACTGGCTTGCGAAGTACAGGGCTTGTTTAGACTGTTTCCATAAAGTCATCACCTTTAGGGTGGATGAGACCAGTGCCAGTGTACTCTTTGAGGGAGTTCAGAAGAAGTACGATACCAGACTAGTTTCGGCACTCAAGGCTG
The DNA here is from genome assembly GCA_028538565.1 of Umbellularia californica. Classification (NCBI taxonomy): domain Eukaryota; kingdom Viridiplantae; phylum Streptophyta; class Magnoliopsida; order Laurales; family Lauraceae; genus Umbellularia; species Umbellularia californica. The sequence goes on along the minus strand of JAPQWN010000010.1, from coordinate 36,960,088 downwards.
AACGAATGATGCTCAATGGTTGTGAAGGCTACATCGCGTTCATCTCTGAAGAGAAGCCTGTGCAGGAGCTAAGGAATATTCCTGTAGTCTGTGAGTTTCCTGATGTATTTCCGGATGAAGTGCCAGGTCTACCTCCAGCAAGGGAAGTAGATTTTTCCATTGAACTTGTGCCCGGTACTGCACCGATATCAAGGGCACCATATCGAATGGCACCATCAGAGTTATACGAGTTGAAGAAACAAATACAGGATTTGCTCGACAAGGGTTTCATTAAACCCAGTGTCTCGCCGTGGGGAGCACCTGTATTGTTTGTGAAGAAGAAGGATGGCACCTTGCGGATGTGCATCGATTATAGGCAGATAAACCAAGTGACAATCAAGAACAAGTACCCTCTGCCTAGGATTGATGAGTTGTTTGATCAACTCGAGGGTGCATCGTACTTCTCTAAGATTGATCTCCGATCTGGGTATCATCAGATTCGGGTTAAGGATCAAGATGTGCAGAAGACAGCGTTCAGGACTCGTTATGGTCACTATGAATTTTTAGTGATGCCTTTTGGTCTAACGAATGCACCTGCAGTGTTTATGGCTTTAATGAACAGGGTGTTTGCTCCTTTCCTAGACCAGTTTGTTGTAATCTTCATCGATGACATCCTGGTCTATTCAAAGTCAGAGGTGGAGCATTCACGTCATTTGAGAACAGCCTTGCAGACACTGAGAGAGAATCAGTTGTATGCAAAACTCGAGAAGTGCGACTTCTGGTTGCAGCGGGTTGCATTTCTGGGCCATATCATTTCAGGAGATGGATTAGCAGTTGATCCAGCTAAGATTGAGGCAATTACTAATTGGCAGAGTCCGAGGAATGTACCTGAAGTTCGAAGCTTCTTGGGATTGGCAGGCTACTATAGGAGGTTCGTCAAGGACTTCGCAAAGATCGCATCGCCATTAACGAAACTGACTCGGAAGAACACTTCCTTTGAATGGAATGATGCGTGTGAGTCTAGTTTCCAAACCCTGAAGCAGAGGTTAATTTCAGCCCCAATCTTGTCTTTACCCGAAGGAAGAGGAGGATTTGAGATTTACTCAGATGCCTCGGGTATTGGATTGGGATGTGTATTGATGCAAAATGGCAGAGTCATTGCCTATGGTTCACGGCAATTGAAGGAACATGAGAAGAACTATGCTACTCATGACTTAGAGCTCGCGGCGGTTGTGTTTGCATTGAAGCAATGGAGGCATTATCTATATGGGGAGACTTTTGAAGTCCATTGCGATCATAGAAGCCTTCAGTACTTGTTCACTCAGAAGGATATCAATTCGAGGCAACGCCGTTGGTTAGAGCTAATCAAGGACTACGACTTTCCATTCAAGTATGTACCTGGAAAGGGTAACGTCGTGGCTGATGCCTTGAGCCGAAAGTCTGCTAATTTGGCATCATTGGTGGGTGAATGGAATTTAATTGAAGAATTCAAAGATTGTGATGTCGCTATTGAAATGGTGGATAGTAAGGTGATGCTTGCTGCAATGTCCGTCTTCGAACCAATGCTTATCAAGGAAATTAAAGATAGGCAGTTTCAAGACCTTGAGTTGGAGAAAATTAAGGACAACCTTGCCACTAAGCCGGATTTTGTGCTAGTAGAAGGAGTTCTATATTTCAGAGACAGACTATGTGTCCCAGCTCAAGAAGATCTAAAACAAGCTATAATGTTTGAAGCTCATCACACCAGGTATTCTATGCATCCTGGAAGTACAAAAATGTACAGGAATCTGAAAGATAGGTTCTGGTGGAACAACATGAAGCGGGAGATAGCAGGTTATGTATCTTCCTGCTTGACTTGCCAACGTGTGAAAGTTGAACATCAGAAACCACCGGGATTGCTTCATCCACTGAAAATCCCTAAGTGGAAATGGGAGCACATTACAATGGACTTCGTATCTGGTCTACCGAGGACGAGAAAGCAACACGATGCCATATGGGTGATCGTTGACCGGCTTACAAAGTCCGCACATTTCATTCCGATCAGAAAGGATATAGGATTCAGTGAAATGTCCAAGCTGTTTGTCAAGGAAGTGACTCGACTGCATGGAACACCGGTCTCGATTGTCTCCGATCGAGATAGTAGGTTTGTGTCCACATTCTGGAAGTCATTCCAGAACTCTTTTGGCACTAGACTTCAGTTTAGTACGGCCTATCATCCACAGACAGATGGACAGTCAGAAAGGACTATACAGACTCTAGAAGACTTGCTTCGTGCCAGTGTGATTGATTTCGGGAGTGATTGGGATGACCATTTGGCATTGTGCGAATTTGCGTACAATAACAGCTATCACTCCAGCATTGAGATGGCACCGTTTGAAGCACTGTATGGTCGGAGATGTCGAACTCCAGTTAGTTGGGAAGAAGTTGGAACCCGAAGTTTCCACGGTCCCACTATCATTGCTGAAACAGCAGAAAAAGTCCAAAAGATACAAGACAGATTGAAGGTTGTCAGATCAAGGCAGAAAAGCTATGCTGATAATCGTCGGCGGGATCTAGAGTTCGCAGTCGATAATTTGGTCTTTTTGAAGACCTCCCCAATGAAGGGCACTATTCGATTCGGGCAGAAAGGGAAGCTATCCCCGAGATTCATTGGACCTTTCAAGGTCACGAGCCGAATTGGAGATGTGGCTTATCGTCTCGATCTCCCAGCAGAACTCTCTGGTATTCACAACGTATTTCATGTTTCTATGCTTCGTAAATATGTGCATGATCCTTCACATGTCATTCGTCATGAAGAGATCGAAGTGTTGCCTAACACCACTTATGTTGAGAAGCCAATTCGGATCATAGATACAAAGGAGGCAGTTCTGCGTACTAGGACAATCAAATGGGTCAAGGTCCTTTGGGATCATCATGGACCAAATGAAGCTACCTGGGAACTTGAGGAGCAAGTGGCCCAGAAGTATCCCGAACTATTTGTTCAGGTAATTTTACATTTCGAGTTACTTAATTGATTTATATTGAATTATATTGCATTCGGAGGACCGAATGGTTCTAAAAGTTGGGAGAGATGTAAGACCCCACCCCGAGTTAATCAAGATTAACTCTAATTGATTGAAGTTAATGCTAATTAATCCCGTTTAATGAGGCTAATGATGGCTAATGACTAAGCTCCATAAGATTAGTCTCAAATGATTGAATTAAGCTTAATGAAATGATAATGAATGAGATTTTAGACTCAAACTAAGAGAACAAGACCTTTTTCGTAAATACGTATTTATACGTATTTTGTCAAATGCGGAAACTCTTGATACCAACACGTGTATCTCGACGAGTACGTTAACTTTCATAATAGGCTCGATGTCGTCCGACGAGTATTGACTTAAGTGAGCCTCCATTTGACTCGAATTAAAAATAAGAAAGTAAGAGAGGGTCTAGTTGCAAAAATGCCTTATAAACATTGAAATGAACCCTTAGGTTCATTCCACTTCGTTTCATTCAAGAAACCCTAGGCACTGCTCCTTCTTCCTTTTCTTCTTTCTTCTCCATTTCTCTCCAACTAGGGTGAAGATTGGAAGCTTGACAAGTGCTGGTAGAGAGACTTCATCTTCTCCATCTCCTTTCTCATCTTGTGTTCATATTGGACTGTTGAAGCTTGAGGAAGAACTCAAGAATCCCTTCTTGGAGCTTCATTGAAGAAGATTTCTTGTTAAAGAGACTTCAAGAGGCAAGTATAAATGTTCATTTATGATCAAACATGCTAATTCTCAAGTTCTCTTGAGTCATTAGAGATGGGTCCTCAAAACCCCTTTTTCTTTCTCATGAAATGGAGATTAGATTGAATGTGAATGCTTAATGGTTGTTCCAAGAGTCCAAGAGGGTGTTTCCTTGGATTTTTATAGACTATTGAAGAGACTGGAGTTGAGAACTCAGTTTTTAGGATTTGCTTCAGAAGTTCTGAAGCTCGAAAATGACGTTCTGGGTGAATTTCGGCTAGCCGTAAGGCTAACCGTGGAGCCAACCGCCAAATCCTGTGAAAATGGCGAGCTTCTGGAAAGCTAACCGCCAGTTTTCGGTTAGCCGAAATTTGAATTTCGGCTAGCCGTGAGGTAGCCGTGAGGTAACCGCAAGGTAACCGTAAGGTGACCAAAAATCAAGACAGAAAATGTCAGCTTCTGGAAAGCTGACCGTGAGCTAACCGCGAAATGGCGGTTAGCCGAAATTGGAATTTCGGCTAGCCGCCAGCCACCTTCCGGCTAGCCGCCGACTGCATTTCGGCTAGCCGTGGGCCAAGTTCCGGCTAACCGCCAGTGAGCTTAATATTGACTTAAAATTCATTGTGAGTGAAAATTTGTCCAATCGATCGGACCTAACGGTCCGATTGATCGGGGGACTCAGTTTGAGTCCAGTGGATTTTGATATTGAGGGTGGAAAATTTTTGGGGACTAAATGCACATATTAAATGAAAATGTGATGTCCATCGAAAATAACACGTGCATTTAGTAACTAATAATTACACCTATAATTTGTCTAAATTGGAATAGAGACAAGTAGGACCGTGAATGATTAAAGATTCATCTAATCCCATTGAGTCTATAATGGCTGCATACAATGAACCACTGAATTCTGAATAAATGTAATGAACCATTGAATAATGAACAAAATGAATAAATGCAATGAATAATGAATAATCCTGCTGCAGCAGATGATTGGGGTGTTCCGGAGCTCCGTGGTGATGCCAGTGATCTCTGATCAAGACACTGGTAGATCCCACACATATAGACTGAAAAGTCAATGAATTGATAAGCCATGTAAGGAAAACTGAAATGATATTGAAGCCTCGGCCATGAATGGTTCGCCCTTCCGCCTTGTGCTTAATTGAATTGATTAAACGAAAATGAAATAAGCCAGGCCATGAATGGTTTGCCCTTCCGCTTGTGCTTAAGTTTCTCCCGTTGGGAGATACGAAATGAAACGAAATGACATGAAATAAATGAAATGAAATGAATAATGCTTCCTTTGGGAAGACGTTGACTGAATGATAGTAACTCTATTGTGTTTGTAAATTTAGCCATTGAGTATCAATGGGCTACACTGTACATGATATTGCATTAACCTAGATGTAATTGTCTAGAGTTGATTTATATTGATAATGGATAAGTTGAGCATGTGTTATCATAAATGCGTTTATACATTGTTGAACCGTCGTGTTCATAGTGTTATTGATGGCATTACAGGCCCAGTTGCCCATCCCGGCCTTGCAGAGGCCGCGCCGCGAGCGGAGGAGGCCCATCCGATACCTCCAGGAGGTTTAGCCGAATGGGCTTAGTTCGGAGGGCGTAGCTTTTGAATATTTTGGGAATTATTTTGTGAATCTTTTGATAGATATTGTATCATTTTGAGATGTAATTAGATGTCCCCTGCATTGTATTGTGAATATGCAGTGGTGGACTTCATTGGACTATATTTTTTTGTAAATGAGAACTTTACTTATAATGTAAAGTCAATTGTTGTCAATGTACGTATATATTTCCGCAAAAATGTACATGTGACAGGTATGCAGGTTAGATCCCTTGTGAGTCTTGTCTTAACTTCGGTTAATTCAAGATTTACGGGAGTAAGTATGTTGGAAATCGCGATCCGGGTGGGGCCCCGATTAGCCCGGCCTCGGGCCCGGGTCGTGACATTGTCCTTCTATGAGCGGAGTTGTAGAGATGCTAGAGCAGAATGTGAAAGATCTGCAGATGCCAAGCAAGCCATTCTTATCTCTACAAGAGATGCTTGAACAAGATCATGCTCCTAGTTCAGAAACTGCTGAACCATCCACTGCTAACCAGTCAGGATTGATGGAAAATTACATTGAACAATCGCATCTCACAGAGGTGGTTGTAGATTGACCATTATGCTCTGTACGAACAAGTCATTAATGCTCATAAGATTAAAATGCAGATGCTTCCTTGTTTTGAACTTGTAGTGGATGAAAGTAATTTTCATAGTTTGTGTTCTCATCAAAAGTGGATAAAAATGTGTTTGTCTTGTTGTTCTGCTGCATTTATACTTTTTCTTCATGACTTTCTCATATAAAGGTTCAGAAGGTACTCTATGAGTTTTATGAGCTCCCATTCGGAACAGGTCATGAGCTCCCTTCATCCAAGTAAGATCCATGGTGAAGACAATCAAGCTCATGGACATCATTCAACAAGTAAATTTCTCATGATCATTTATTCCATCTATTAAGGGTTGGCTTTTTGGTTGAACATTTTCATTCATCTTTATTTAGAGGCATGTTTTCCTCATAACTCCAACATCCAACATCACTTTGTGCTTTGCTCAAAATTTTATCGGTCTCTCCCTTCTGATTCTTTTATTTGACTCAACACAAAGTTCTGCATACTTGACTCAGGTTACTAAAAAGGCATTTTCATCAAACAACAGTGGAAACTGGAATCATAAGCCACAATATTAAGAAATTCATTCTGTTCTACACCTAAATTAGCTATCACTAATAAGGGAGGAAATTCAAGAAAGGATATTAATGAATAATAGGATGCCATGATTGTTTCTATATGGTCAGGTCACCGGGGGTGTTCTCCGTTAATACTGATACTGGCAAGAGTATGTTACATGGATACCTGTGTGTCCGTGAATATGATTAAATCATAGGGATACTTAGTTCATATATCCTGCACCAGTGGCGGACCCAGGATTTTTGTTTTAGGGGGGCTTGAAAAAAAATTTTTTTTATTCAAAACGATAACTTAAAAGATGAGTTTTAGTAACAGATACATGTTACCTGAGTTTTAAGAGCTATTAAAAAAATCATACTAGTTTTTTATAACACCATACAATATAAAGAGTTAATACTATGTCAAGTTCTATATTCTCGTTCTTCCATCCTTCTAAAACAAAGCTCCCATTTCAAAATAAATGAACCCAAGACAACCATTGGCCCCCTCTTCTTGGTCATTGTAAATAACTAAGTAAAAAAAAAAAGGGCCAAAAGAAGATGTTAATCAGTTTAGGGATTTTTGAGAGGGAGAGAGAGTTTGGGGAAATAGATGGGGGCTAGACAATTTTTTAACTGGGGGCTAGACTAGTCGGGCTTTAGGGACCTCTTGCACATTGTGCTAACTGGGTGGGGGCTTCAGCCCCCAAACCCCAATGTGTGCGTCCACCCATGTCCTGCACCCATAAATATTTTATCATGCTACTAAAAGCATTGGAAAGGAAACAATGTCTTAAATTTTTGGAATTCATGCTAGCCGAGGATACCTGGATACTTTAAAATGAGCAACATATAACCTTTCCATTATCGTATCATACTTCACTTTTATATGTAGAATAGAGTATGAGCTCCCCACAAATGTAGAATCCGTGTTCCAGCCATATCCATATGGATGTTAGGGGTGTCACAGCATGTGTAAATCATGAAATTAAAGCAAACAAGTTCAATAACACACACTGATGCTGAAATGGTTTGTTGCAACCATGGAATAAGAGTACCATGGTTATGTAGAATGTTTGAGCTGAGAAGGTGTAAGATCCCAGCCCCACTATAATATTTTATTATATTTTAAATTAGATTATTATTATTATTTTAATTAAATGTATTATAGTTATTTAAGTGGGTAGGATTAATTGGGCCACACGATAGATTAGATGCTTGGATCGGTGAGTTGGGTTAATGGGTAGATGACCTGACCCGTAGTTTGACCCAATAACTTAAGCCCATAAGATCCCTTTTTTAACCTAATCCCTATTTTAAAGAACTGTACGTTCTTATCTTCCCTCTTTCGTCTGCAACTTCTCCCGGTCTTCTTCCTCCTTCAGCTTCCCAAACCATTCCAGCTTTAGGATCCAGCCATCAGAACCAAAATCAGAGGACACCACCGTTATTGTCTCGACTTTCTCATCTCAGGTAACATTCTCCTCAAATCATTAGGAATAGATCTATATTCTTGGGTTTTATCTTCTTTTTCTTCCAATGGTAAATCTGGTTGAGAGAACCATAGATCTGATCACATGGGTATTTCTTTCCCATCTCTTATGTCAGATTGGTGTTGGGATTGTGATCGAGCGCCGTGGTAATCTTGGATTGGGTATTGGCTAGGATCTGTCGCTTTCTTTTTCAACCCCGGTAAAAGGCAAGTACTTAATTATAATCAGTGAATTTAATACCTGTGTTCTTCGTTGATTCTATTGTTTTGCATATAGAAACCCCTTTGGATGCCCTTTTTGTGTTGTTAATTATTTTTGTGATGAGATCTGAGATTCTGGGCATGACCCAATCGATTCGATTTACCATCGGTTAGTGTTGTTCGGATTTTCAAAGAAACCTTTTTTTTGTTTGGATATAGATTGGTAAAGAGATGTGCAACCATTATTTTCAGTAACTTGCATACGCAGGGAAGTGATTTGTAACAGGGAACGAAACAGGGAACGCATGAGTTTGGGACTGTCTGTATTCTTTTTACCATGGAACCCAGGTGGGGCCACTCGATGGTTGATCCGATCCGTGGATCCGGCAGAGGACCCACGGGCGACCTTAGAGGCGGTGGACCCGTGAGGAGTGGGTCCCATCTGGCCCATCATCCATTGGTTATAAGAACCTGGGCGGAGTTGCAGGTTTAGATTTTGTGTTTGGGCATCATGTATAGCGGGACCCACTAGGGGATCCGATCATAAATCTTGACCGATCCCATTGCCATGTATGGCTGGGCGACCCTGTTAGTGGAGACTGATCTTGGCGCTTGATCAGCATGACCCACTATCGAGTGTCCCAAGTTGTTGGCATCGACGTTTTCTGTGAATAGTTGTAGTTCTGTAACTTGTAACATAAGAGAATGGAAGAGATAAAGATGATGACATGTGGGAATGTGCTGATGACGTGGGCTAACATGGGATGATAGGGTTAGGTGATGACAGAACACTTCATTCCACATTGTTTTAACACATGGCCCCCTTTTCATTTTGAATTTACAAAAAGCCCATTCTAGTTTTAATAAACTTAATTTGGGCCCTTTTAGCTTATTAAAAATTGAATTTTAGGAAATGTTTTAAGTGGGTCCATGAGTTTTCTAAAATTATAAGGTAAGGTCATTTATCGTTGTAAATTTGTAAATTAAATATTAAATGTCATCTTTGATTTTAAATGTGTCCAAAATTATAATTTTGGACTTTATTAATCGAATCATTAGACTGAGTAAATACCGTCCGGGCAAACGGTATCTTACTAACGTGGAGTTTAGTATTCCATATAACTTCAGAAAAATTCTAGTGATTCAAGTTCAACCCATCTCTATTGGAAAACCCTTAATTGGGTCTATGCACCACTGATGGAGAAGAGATGCGTTGATCTGTTATATATTAGAAATTCCTGTAGTTATTGGGTACGAGACCTTATGGTACCTTAGGATCGCTTTGTATCTATGTCTTAACCTTCGCATGCATATATATATTGGTTTAGGATGTGTATTCTTTTAGATGCATACCCTATTGTGTGTTATGGTTTATAAAGTAGCTTGGCAAATTTTGTATGACGATTCGATTATGATATGGAATGTAGAAAAGCCAGCACTTTACTTTGACTTAGGACTCTTGTGTCAGAGCTTTATTATTCAGGTCTATTATGTTTATATGTTTATGTTTATGTGGGTCATTTATGGACGACTGCAGATCGATATGTGGACGGTTGATCACCGATGTGACCGGATCACTTATAATCCGCTATGAATGTGAACAGGTTATCCTGATATTTATTTTATTTGATCGGTTTATGACCACCGACGTTGTGGACGGGCTTTCCCGATTTATTTAGGGCTGACCACCCGAAACGGGGACACTTGTCTTCGTGTGAATCATACTGCTCCATTTGCTTTGTTTGGATTATTCTATACGTTCTTTTGTCATTGTCATTGTCATTATTTCGATATGATCACACTTGTCTATATTTTCTCGTTATCGTATTAAATTTCGAATTATGATTATGTTCTTGCTATTTACTTTGTAATAATTGGTGCATAGGTACCGAGCCCTACTTTACCCAGGAGACGGAGGAGGATCAAGCGTTTCAAACGTTTGAGCCAACTGACGAACCCGAGTGGGATGCCGAAGATGGCTTTGGAGCCGTCTGAGCCAGCAAACGAGAGAACGTCATCTTAGAAATTCTCTTTGAATAAACATTCTTTTAGTATTGAGACCCTTTAGAAATTATTGAATTCATTCTGCAACTTTAATTATTAATGTTTATCTGATTTTTATGTTGGGTTTCATTTATGAATCTTCAATACCAATTGAATAAAGCTTCCGTTGCATTTAATGAAATTTATTTTGACTCACCACATGTTGAAATTTTATGTGGGTCCACTTTTGGAAGCTTGTGTTGTATTAAACACAGGAAATTTGAATTTGTTTTTAATTTTTCACGTTTTTCCCAATTCTTATTTTGGGGGACGTGACAGAAGGTACAAGCTGTAATTGCGATGTCGCAAGTTGATGTAACTTGGCTGTGTTTGAGTGATTAGTCAATGTCAATTAGTTGTGTTTTGGGCCCATTCCTACCACATATTTCATAATCCTCTGTAGTTTCGAATAAATGAAAAGTCCTGTTGAAACTTCATATATAGCTGAACTATAACTGGTGTTATGAACTTAAGAGAGAGAAATGTGATGTTTCTTGGGCTTTTGTTAACTATCGTGAGATTATGTAGCGATGAGCTTGGTGAAATTAGAGCCTATTTGGATCTTTTGTAAATGTAAATGGCCATTCATTTGTTTGGAAACCTATGTAACCTGTAAATCACAGTAACCTGTAAATCACAGTCTTTTAATTCTTTACCATAGCTAATGCAGGTGATTAGAGTTATAAGTAACCTGAATGCAGGGAAATTGGTTCCAAGGATCCAAAAATGGGGCATCGGGCTCAGCTCTTCAGGTTTGAAGTATTTATTCATGATTCGCAGAAGTAAAAACCACATTATTATTCAGGTTTAACTATTAAAAAAAGAGTAGAATGAATTTCTACTTCTAGTAAAAGATAATAGTAGATGAGATTTGTACCAAGGTGAGGGACCTCAACTGTAGTTCCTCTTTTGGAAGGTTTAACATCTGACCGTGTATCACATGGAATAAGCCATATAACATAAGTCATACTTTTTTTTGGTAGAAAAACATCAGTCATATATGATACAAAAGCATGGATATATGATTTTTTGATAGGAACCCAGCCCCAGCCCAACTGCACTACATGGGCTGAGTCAAAATATAAGCCAATGGGTCTGCTATTGTGGTGGGCCAATCCAGAGTAGGATGGATGCAAGATGAAAGTCCTTAAAAATGCATAACTTCCTCATCATTTTTGAGTAATTAAGGACTTAATCATTAAATCATGGACCATTTTAGTAAAAAAAATCATGATTTTGTGTTTATGGGCATCAAAGTCTGAATTCAAGTCAAAATTTATCCAAAAAATGCATTTTCACATAAAATCATGAATTTCTCTATTTTTGGCATTGTAAGTCATAAATTTCTCATAACTTTTTATTCACAAATAAAATGATGTACTTTCTTTGCACCATTTATTTTAATTGAAGATTTGATAAAATGGTGACATTTTATGCATCTATTTAGCGTGAATTTGGCCCGCATTTTGCATCATTCTTTACCTATATAATTTGATTATTCTCTAATCTTTGCTTTTATTTTTGTAGGGAATTTCAGAAATTGGGGCCCGGGAAGAGAACTGATGAATCAAATGCACCATGGGACCCACCTTCCTTGGGCATGGATTCTAAGGTAGGGGCGGCCATGAGAGGGTCCGCTTTCATATGCAAGAAAAAAAAATCAGATTTAATCTCTTAAAGATAAGTTCCAAATTTGCGGGCCATGAGATGATGAGGTGTCCTATCTACTCTCCAACAAATATTGCTTACATGTCATGATGGATGGCCAAGATTCAATTCAAGCCAAACAAAGAAGAAAAAAAATTTGCAAAAGAAAATCAAGCTGAGGACGTCCATGCATGGTGTGGAGTTCAAAGGTTGCATATTTTCAAGTAGGGCCTGCTTCTATTCCATGTTTGAAATTAATTTCAGATTTGAAGGGATCTTTTCAAGAGAGAAAGTGGGCCCATCTAAGGAGATTTCTCAAACCATGAAGAGCTCTAAAGAAGTGGAAGATCTTGCTAAGCAATCCAAGTTGGAAACAAATTCAAAGAGAGCAGATTTTAGCACTAAATTGTTAAATTTATTTCCAAAAAGATAGGCCTCAAGATTTGAAGTTTGCGATCCAAGAATTATCCCAAGATTACACACGTCCAACACCCTTATACCAAGCTATCACACCTCCAAAAAAAAAAAAAAAAAGAGCTTCTCATATGGTTTCAAATTTTGAATTAAATTTGAAATTTCAGATTTGCAAGTTTTTCTTCAAAGTGGGGCCCAAGAGAGGTTGCATGAGATAAGAACAATCCTATTTTCACTAGGATTGTGGGTCAATCCCTTGAAACTCTCCTAAAACCCTCATAATCCTAATCCAAATTGGACCCCACACTACTAATATTCCTTACCCAAATCAAAACCTTCCAAGCCAAGTCATCAAAAATACATAAAAAGAGCCACAAAAGAGGCTGAACCACATTCCCATCTCCCCCTATTCCCTTGGACAACCAACAACATTATTTTCCCCCTTTTTCCATTAATTTTTCTCCATCTCTCATCCTTCCATCAATATTTCATCCAAGACCTTCCTTAAGGCACACCACCACTTCGATTTCTAAGCCACCGTCGCACTCCTGCCGTTGCTACCGTCACTCCACCATTGGACCAGCCATTCATCATCTTCCCTTGATTGGATTTCAGATCGTGAAACGAGAACCGGTTGGATCGCCGTTCGAGACCGCGAGTCCTTCTTCTCCATTTAGTATTTCATGTGTCCAGTGTCCAGGGTAAGGTTGGATGCATTTTATTTTAATTCAAATAATTTTGTCATAGTTATTTGCTTGTAATGGGCCTTTCATTAATAAATCAAGTTTATGTGGTCTTCGTCTTCACCAATGGGTCAACATCAACTTTTTGTGCATAGTGACCGTGCGCACTTGGTGCGGTGGTCTTGATTTTTCTTGATGGCATCAAGCAAAGTAATTATTGCAAAGTTTTAGAATTAAAATCCATTTTTTTATTCTCTGATTTTATGTTATTTTATTTTTATGCATCTTCATAATTATTGCAATTGGTTGGATTGACAAATCTTATGGTGAATGCTGTAGTTAGATTAGGTTTCTAGATTACGATTTTTCTTTTTATTTGGTTGTAATTAATTTTTCATGACTTGTAATTAAATTTTTTTTATTAAAGTAGGACATTTGATTTGTATAGTTTTTTTTTTTTTTAGGCTAGAACTAGTTTTTTTTTCAATAGGACAAGTTTTGCGAGATTAATTATTCCTTATGGATCGACCTCGGACTTCACCGAGTTATTACTACAATTGCGACCTTGCACTTAGGGCCTATGATCACAAGACTTGGCAAGAGTAGTCTCAAACTTATCAATTAGGTGACAGGATCGAGTAGGAGTTGTCACATAATTCATTTCCTAGTTAGTGATAATTATCTTTCACTGTAGGAGTCAATTTAAATTTATTTCCATCTACGTATGCAGCATTAGCTATTTAAAGGGAGATTAATGAGAAATATATCAGAAATTACTCCCAGAAATCTGTGTTTGTGCAAGGAGGTTTAGTGCATCCTCGAATTGGGACAACCATCATTATCCCTTTTCCCCTCGGGTTCTTATCATTCTTACACAAAAACATGAGTACCATTAGGGTGGAACTTCATAATTCCATGACAATTGATATTAAAGTGGCATATAGGAGTCCAACAAAGAAGTGCAAAGTGGCAACCACTTACTCTAAAAGCTTAAGTTGATAGAGAACAGTGAAACAATGTATATCAAGGTTATAGAAGGAAGGTATTACAGTGTTACCTACTGGCAAGAGTATCTGGGTGGGGGATAACACGATGATAGAAATAAATGTGTCAATGGTGCAGATGTAATCCAACAAAGTAAATCAGAAGTGAGAAAAATCAGGTTGTCAATTCCATCACACCCATATCACCAAATCTCAGTTTCATCAGAACTATGACACCAAATCATGGGAGAAAGATTAGAAGCATTCACTTCAACTTGATACAAAGGATACAAGTTTCACTATTTTAGGATCTTATAATCAGCTTCGCATGTCACCAAATTCGTTTAAGAGCAGTATAAAGAACTAGAAGTTATGTGTGGAAAACATGAAATGGAAAAAAAAAAAAAAAAACAAGGAAAGAAAGAAAAAATTTCTTCATTTTTCACTGTTAAGTAGTTAATTTGTCTCACCTTTAATTTCCTAGGCATTTTGGGTGCATTAGTTAACAGCTTGAGATGGTATCAAAGCTAACATATCCCAGGTTCGAATCTGCACAGGGCCGAAAAGGCTACATGATGCGTCGGGTGTACGGGTGCATGTTCGTAGGCCAAAAAGGCCCCATGCCGTGTCTTAGCGAGTGTATGCTTCAAATACAGGCGGTGTTCCGCCTAAGGGAGGGTGTTAAGTAGTTAATTTGCCACACTTTTAATACCTAGTCATTTTGAGTGCATTCGTTAGCAACTGGAGACTTACGATCTAATTAAGCTTCATCGAACCCATGTGATGAAATCTTTAGGAAAGAAAATTTATGGTAAGAGCAGTAAAAAGAAGATATAATATCAATGACTTACAAAAGAAAGTTTGAGAAGTCTTGATTTAATCAGCATCATCAAATCTAACAACAAATAGGTAACAAATGCAAACAATCGAAAGCAAATCTACACTCGAATTGCTGACAGGAGCATATATCCAATTTTATTGTTTATAGATATAGATTACAACAAAGCAAGTAAGGAGAGATCTGGGATTGAGTAAATAAAGCTCCTCAATATTTGAATGAAGACTCCAACGAATCGAATCTCGGTTGGCTAGCCAATTCTTGGAAGTTCTCCAAAGGCCAGTGAACTCTCCCTGCAATCACTCTCCAAAAGCCTACTTGGAAGTCCTATTATGACTTGCTATGTTGCTGTTCCCACTTCTCTTTTCCGTTCTAGCGGTGTTTTGTTTGCTCAGCTGGTGGGCCTTGTTTTTTTCAGGCCTGTTGTGGCTTAGCTTTGAGCTTCATTTTGGCTGGCCGGCTTGTGGGCTTTTTCTCTGTTTTGGCATTATTGCCCTTGCAGCTTAGCCCCTCTTGGTTGAGCCTCTTGTCTCAAGAGCGCAAGTGAGGTGGGGCCACCCACCCCCCGTTTTTTTTATTGACATTGCACTCTCCGTTGGGAATTATATCCACTTATCTAGTAGAAAGTCAGGGGAAGCATTCAATTGAATCCAATGATTTGGTGAAGGAAGAATTCAAGAATATGTAAAATTCCTAAACTGCAACGGAGCAATTAAGCCAAAATATGCAATGAAAATGCAGGAAATTGACAATCTCAATCCTAATTTTTGGAAATTCCAACTCCAAGTATGGATGTGAGTAACCAAGAAGATAGCAGACATGAAACCATATCTGAGAATTGATGTGCATAAGAAATGTTACAGTTTACCATTTTCAGTTATTGCTCAAATGTGTGAAACAGATATAGGTACAGGCTCCAAGAATTTATGAGATTTACATGCGAAATGGGGTTTTAGGTAAGGAAGGCTTTATCCTAAATTATAGAACAGGCAAATTAGATATTACCTACTACATCATTGCAATATAAAAAGAAGAGAAGAACAGAAAAGAGAAAACAAGGAAAATAAAAGAATCATCCTTTGAAAAAAAAAAAAGGAATCCAATTGAAATGAAGCTGTAAAAAAGATGAAATCTACCAAATTCAGGGTTCATTTGAATTCACCCAAAATAGCTACTGGTACAAAATACATTACAAAACAATTAGTTAACTGATCCACTACGCATCTGTGGGAGCTCCAAAATGCAAACCCCTTTACTTTTTATTATCTGATTTCCTGTCTCAAAATTTTATCTTTGCTAATCTCCAATAAAATAATGTTCTAGTACTAGTTCTCCTTGGATGGGTGAATCAATAGGAACTGACACTTTAGCACCATAAAAATTCTTAAAACCATCTAGTTTGACGAAAGAGTCTGTTTGGATAATAAGCCGGAGATCCAGAAGGAGAGGATCCAGGCCTGAAATTTGTAATGCATGCAGTTTTCTCATCGATTTCCTCCAAATCCAAACAACTCAAGTCCCAAAAAATTACAAACAACAAACTAGTTGTCATTTTGGGTGATCCAGAAGCACATAGAGAGGGGAAAATAGAAAGGATTTCAAGAAGAGCTGGATTCCTTACCAGCATAGTTGGAGAGGTAATGTGCTTCTGCAGCCTCCAAAATCCCAAGCTGCTCTTTCGTCATTCTGAAAATGATAGAACAAGGCGGGATGACGATATTGCAGCAGTTTCAGTTTGGATTTCGAAGATGGATCCCGGTGTTAATCTTATCCCAGTTTAAGTTTGGATTTCAAAGATGGTTTTAGATTCTAGGCATTTGTGCTTGATTTGAGCTGTCTCCTTAATTTTGGGCTCATTAGTCACGATTTTAACATTTTTTGGATAATTTATTGTACAAATTTTTTTTTTCCTGTTTTCAGAGCACATTATTGAGAATATCTCATTCGAAAAGAGAACGACTGTAGTTATGGTATATATCAAACTTTATCCAGATTTAAAAAAAATACAATCAAGACCGCAGCGTTTGTTTTTAGGTGAAACTAAAAGATGGACTCAAGTATGAAGATCAAAAGGGACGTTCGAATTACACACACATTCACACATTAGGGTCGCTACAAATTGTTGAGGCAAAACATGAGGGAAATATGAGACAACATTAGCCCCAAATTGCTGGTGGTGGAAGGTAACAATATTAGCTTGATTGGACCCACTTATCATCAATCAACTCTATTTACACTCACTAATCCCGTGAATCGGAACTCATCCTAATTAGGCAGTGTATTTTAAGCGATGCCTGGCACTCCTTACCACTGGGGTAAGGAGTCGTTCTCAATGTCAACAATGTTGACAATTTAATATATACATATTTCGCATTCCAAACCCGTAACCCAAATTTCAAATCTGTCTTAATACAGCCTGAGGCCTAAGCCAAACCCAAATTTGACTTTTGTCAGGCTGCAACGTTTTCTTTTTTGGCCCCATCCAAGTTGCACTCTGGATACCTAAAATAAATAAATAAAAAGGAAATTTTCAATATATATATATAAGTTTTTGCTGATTTTCATAAAAGTACAACTCAAAATTTAGTACTGAATTTTCTTTTATTCCCCTTATCCTCCCATTGCAAGAAGTACTAAATTTTCTGCTTGGAGACGTAAATTTTCTGCCCAAACCAATCTTCTCTGCTCAATTTCTTTAACATCTATTTCTTAGAAGGTGCATTTCTCAGTTTTGATAGAATCTATTATATATATATATATATATATATATATATATATATATATGAAGCGAAGTGAATCTAATTGAGAAATCAGATTCAATTCCTTCAATTGATTTTGACTGTTACATTTTATATTGACCCCCTCTTCACCTATTAAACACATAATACAGCAATCAGTCTTTGACCTTGGATCAATTTTTTACTCTCACTTGAATGGTTTAAGCCGTCTCAAAGCCCTCCCTTGAAATCGCTCTCTCCTCTCATTAACTCCTCTAACCTGGCCCTATTTCAAATCCTTAGAAACGGTTTATCTCCAATGGCTTAACTCCTTCATAGCAGCCATTAATTGAGTTTCATTTGCCTCAAACCGTAACTTCTCTCTACGACTCACCAAATGATTCCTCTCCCTTCCCTTCTCACTTAAGCCCATCTTCTCCTACCAATAATGGCGCTACTAATGTCACCATTAATAAAAACCGTTTCTCCTTCACCTTTATAGAGCTCTCTTTGAAACCAATGGAACAGCCCATAGTTCCTCTAACTTGCAATCTCAACCTCAGCAACTCAACAACTCTCTCCACATTGATTCGTGGCCGGACTCCAATATCTTCATTGGCTTCTTCATTGTCATCCCTAAAATCCATTGCTGTGTCCTACATGCTGCTATAATGTTGCCTCAATTACTTGTGGGCACTTTACAGGCATCTACCACGTCCACGTGACCTAAGGCAGAGAGGTGTTGCATCCTTTTTCCTATTTAGCACATTTATTTTTAATTTTCTTCTCCTCTATTTTGTTTTCCAGTTGTATATGGGTTTTTTTTTTTTACCGGTTACATGTTTGAAAAAATGCCACAATGAGAATGAGAACCCATCTATTTAGATACTCTTTGAAGTATGATTTGTATAGTGGTATTTTGTTGCTTGCCCACCTCATTCTTACCCATGTTCTGAATTATGTTTATTACTAAATAATCTATTGGTGCTTTTGGTAGCGGCATGTACCTGGATTTTTAGTAACAAGTTATACATGAATGTGGTCTAGAGCCGGCTTTCAATTAGAGGTAAAAGGTCCTTTACTGCCGTGTTGTTTTTAACATGGAAGACCAATCTGAATGTGGAATGCATCATGTACAGTGTGATATGACACTTGTACAAAGTTCACATAGGGCACTTTCAGATATGTTTTAATTGAATTTGCACAAAACAATTCATTTTTTAAGTCACATCTATTTAGCCAATATTGTAAATAAATGGTGACATTTTTTTTTAATCAGAAGTGAAAAACATTTGTAAAGCAAGCATTGATTTTTTTTTCTTTTCTTTTTTTTTTTTGTTTTAAACAAAACTCAAAGTTAATAAAATGGGTCAAAAGACTGTTTAGAGAAAAAAAGGATCAAATATTTATAGTAACAAGAATCACACAAATGAACAAGAGTAGCATTTGACAAATGTGATTTATTTGAATCTTTGTCCATGTTTTGGATATTCAGACGCAGTGGTATCCTCATTCAAGTATCCATGTTAACATCAGCATCTGATCTGGCTATCACAGATCTGGTTCTAGCATTTTCTTATTCTGTTTACTTATAATGAATTCTAGGTCAGGTATATACCAAGTGCACCTAACGAGACTCTTGCATTTTCTAGTCCGTCTTTTTATGACCCTAACAACGAGACTCTTGCATTTTCTAGTCCATCTTTTTATGACCCTAACCCTAACTCCCCTGCAAATTCGAAGGTAGCCCACACGTTCAGTGAGAACAAGCGTTATTACAACCATAGAGTGTGAGAAATAGTGCAGCAAAGCAGGAGATCAATGCAGGGACACAAGCACCATGAACCACTGCATTGTCGTATGTCCAAGTGACAGCTAACCTCACATGGTTGTAAGTGCAAAGGTCGTCTGTGAAGTGAAATTTGATAGTTTTGATAAAATTCCTTTTAAATATTGGTGCTATGGTTTCAAGAGTTCCTTTTAACAAAGCAGAATGAGACAAAGAATGGGGTGATGTTCAATAGGTTTTTCAGATATCACAAAGAATGTGGTGATTTTCAATAGGATTTTTAGGTATCACAAGAAGTTTATGATATATTCCTTTCTTTTCTCCAATCTATTAGTGGCCTACTATTTCCTCTCTTGATAACTACGTTTTTGGATTTGATGACTTTTGGCTCCTATTTGCAGCCCCATACCCATACACCATTGTGATTGTTCCATTCATCATCATTATTAGACTATTCCCCTCATCATATCTGCCTTTCAACAGAAGCAATGTTGTGGGAGTTTATTGTGGTTCAATATGCATCTTCACTTGGAAAATATTCATGATAGAAGGGTGAGATTATCTGGATTTGAAACTTTTGCATATGGTCCGGAATATTGGATACTCTTTCTATTTTTTCTAATATTTATTTTAATTTAACGATTTTGCCAATCTCTGTCTAACTTCTTGATATTGTATTGCATGTGGGTGCGAAGGTTTATAAGAAGAAGAGCCCAAATGGACAGTTGTGATTTATTTGAATACTCCTGAATCATAGTGGCCCACTAACCTTGACGTGCATCTTACACCATTAGGATGAACCCATGCATCAGAAAACTGAATGATATTTTTTGTATCACTTCTAATGCCCGCTAAACACAGGGGCATTTTGCTAGTTTAGTTTGATGTGAAAGTTTCTTGTTTTAATATGGATCAGTTGTTCTTGTTGACTGTTTATGAATTGAATAGCATGCGACCAGTCCTGCCTGTTTGAAAATAGGTTTTACCACCGACCCGTTCCTGTTCATCATTGATAAAAACCCTCTATTCACAACACCAACAGCGTCTCGGGGAGTAAGGCCCTAGATGGCTCGGGTTTTGAGACTCTGTGTATGAGCTGATGAACTGCGAAATATACATGTGATTGGAGAATGGATATCTAGTTACTTTTGTTAGTGATTAATTGTTTGGGGCCCACTTGGGCAATTACAGTCCAGCATTGTTGGATGGTGTGTTCCTCCCAGCTGGTTCAAATAATCGTAGCCATCTGATCTTCTAGGCCTTCAAAACATATGGATGGGAAGTTTTTGACCAACCCCTAATGTTTTTGCGCCCCTTGAATCAGTGATGCAATCAAGGTGGTATATGACCCACATGTAATCCACTTGATTTGTGGGACCCACTTGGGGTTTGTTGTGATTGAAATGATCGTAGACATCTGATTTTAAGCCTTCGAAACAGATGGTTGAAAAGATCATGTCCAACCCTAATCTTTTGCAGCCCACATTTCATAGATAATGCTGCCATGAAGGTGTTCTATCACATCGCCAACATGTAATTCAACTTGATATGTGGGACCCACCTGGCCACCACCATTAAAAATCATCAATAGTCTGCATCCCATGATATTAATTGTTTAGTCTATAATGGTTCATCTGATGATCCCTACTGAGTAATGTTGATAGGATGATTGTAGCTACTGATTGAAGAACTTCTGCCCATTGAATGTTGATCGTTGATTTCTCCCTAACCATCCATGTTTAAGCATCTAAGATTCTCCATTCCTATTGCCTATGAGAGGCCAACTGGTGAATTTTTGGTGTGCGGCTCATCTTGTTGGGCTAAAATTGTGATGTTAATTTTTTTTTTTTTTGAACAGATTGTGATGTTAAATTTTAGTAAGTGTTGAACTTAACATATGTAGCGCAAGTAACCTATTCATACATCTAAATTTAACATTAACATCATCAATAAAATTCTGATATACCTCAATTATTTCCTGGGCCTGTTTAGATGTATGGTGAATTGAAGTATGGTGATGTAAAGCATCAAATCAAGAGAAAATCATATTTGTGACAGTGATTTTAATTGGCTCATCATCACAACCCATGACCCAAAATTTTGAAATGTCTTTTCCTACCATTCCCGCCCAATCTCACCAAACTATTCCGACCACCTATTCCGGTCAGCCACCACCAACCTCTGCCTCTACAAATTATCAGCCTTTGCCTTCCCTTATTCTCCATCCTAGTCACCCTCCTCTCATCTCCACAGATCAGCCTATGTTTGCCTCCCACCCCCATCCTCTCCTACCTGCTCCCAACCAGCTAGTCCCCTGTTAGTTTGCTACCACCCAGTTCCAACCCCTCTCTTTACAGCCTCATAACTTTCCACCATTACCTACCCAGTCTCTCTCCATCTCTGAACCGGCCTCCTCCTCCTCAGCCAGCCACTCCAATCCCCACCCTATTTGGCATGAGCCATAGCAACGCCTCTTGAAAACCAACCCCCTTCCACCTCCTCACACCCATAAAACTTTTGCTAACCTCTTCCCAGTACCTCACACCCCTCTATTTTCCAGTAACCCAGCTCTTCTTCCCCCTTCAACATGGATTAATGGTAAACCATCTCTAACTATTCCTCTCTCCATGCTCAACTCTAGCAAAGAATCTTTTTCCTATGCTGCCATAGGAAGGTTTGTAGGCAAACGCCCATCTCTTGAATGGGTGGAAGCTTAAGCTAAGCTCTGGCCATTATCCAAACCCCATACCCTGTATGGTTTCCCTAACCAATAAAGGATACTTCATCTTTCGTTTTAACTCTCCAAAAGACAAGGCCTCAATCCTCAGCCTCTCTCCTCTCTCCATTGACAAAAAGAAAGTCTTCTTCTTACCTTGGACCCCTGGACAGGATGAAACAGTTTGGCCCTCAATAGCTCCTGTATGGATTAGATTATCCAGACTCCCCTACCACTGCTGGAGCCAAAACATCATTCTTTCCCTGGCCAACACCATAGGGCGTCCCATCAAGCTCAATAACATTACTATGGCACAGAGAATCCTTACCTAAGCCAGAGTTTTGGTTAACATTGACCTCTCTAAACCCAAGCCATCTTCCATTCTGGTTAATCTTCAAGGGGAAGGAGAGCTGGAAATTTCAGTGGAATATGAACATTGTCCATGCTCCCAGTGTCTATCTCCAGGACAAAGTCAACCAAACTGCCCCCTCTCCAATAAAACCCCAGCAAAAAACCACCCTTCTTCAGCAGTAGTTCCACCAAAAACCAGACCCCTGCAAACTGCTCTCTCACATCCTTCTCAACCCTCCTCTACCCCTTCTCTCAGTCTGCCAATAACTCTGGAAAACTCTTTAGACCTGAACAACCTCAACCTTAACCCAGGCAGTTTTCCTTACAAGAAATTTGTTCTAGGTCCCTGCCCCTCCTCTGCCAATACCCCTGATTTGCTGCCAAATCCCAGCGCCACACACCCCTTCCCTCCTTCACCTCCTTTAGCCTCTAGCCTCCCCCAAACCCACCCTGCCTCACCCAATCTAGTTTCAATTCCTAATGTCCCTCTTACCCCTCTAGACCAACCCCCAGCCTCTCCCCAGCAAACTCCCTTTCTTCCTCTCAACAAATCCCCTGCTCCAAGTCATAAAGCAACTATTCAGCAGGCTACCACCCAAGAAGCTAACCCTTCCTCCCTTCATGACCTCCCACATGATGTTGTGTCTACTATTCTCCAAAAATCCTCAACCCAACCATTGACACCTCCAATCCTTTCTCCATCTTAGATCAGTGCTCCTTTCTAGCCCAGCTCACAATCCCTCTATCTACGGCCGCAACCTCCAAGCTTTCTCTGAAGGCAGCTCTTCCACAGATCTCCCCCCAGGTTTTGAACCCACCCCTGAGCTCCATACCCTCCCACGTGCCCCTCTTGTCCAACCTCCTCCTATCCCTGATGCCGAGCCTGACTCCCCTTGCTCTAGCTCACCAGATCTAGCCCCCTCCAACCTCCAAACCATTTCGTCCAACTCTCCCTTGGCTACCATAGCTGACATTCCTTACATTTTTGTTACCATAGGCAAAATCTAGGAAGGGAAAACAACAGCCCTCTTCAACTGGTCCGATCACCAGGAAGTCTAGAACCAAGAAAACCTCCACTCTTTCATTCCCATGTTAAAAGTTCTCTACTGGAATTGTAGGGGCATTGCCAATCGTCCCACCCAACGTGCTTTAGCTAACATGATCCTTAATCACTCTCCTTACCTCATATTCCTCTCTGAACCCATGACCCCCTTCATTCCTTCTATCTCTCTCAGTTGGAATAGGCTTGGTTTTGATACTTTTCATTCAAATGACGACTCCTCTCCATCCTCATTCCCTAACCTCTGGTGCCTCTCCAAATTTACCCACCACCTCTCCATCATTGTTACAGATTCCTTTCCTCAACATCTCTCTGTGCTCCTCCAGAATTCCTCCTCTGGCTTAAACACTATCATCACTAACATGTATGGATCCACTAACCCTTCCCTTAGAAAGGACCTTTGGACAATCCTCATTGACACCTCCTCAACCAAACTTTGGAGCTCAGCCTCCGCCTCCCATGCTACTCTCTCCCATGCTGACAAGCTCAGCCTCTGCCAACCTATCCTTTCCTCCCTCAAAGCTTTCCAAACTGCAGTCATGCAAGCAGGTCTCAAAGACATCCAATTTTCTATCAACAGATTCACCTGGTCCAACAATTGACAAGACTCCTCCTACGTAGCAGATAGGCTTGACAAAGCTTTGGTTAATTCCACTTGGTAGCACCATTTCCACGACCTCATAATCCACCACCTCCCCAGAATTTCATCAGATCACAGCCCTATCCTTCTTGTTCACCAGAACCAAACTCCTATCTCTTATGCCCCCTTCAATTTTGAAAACAAATAGCTGACCCACTGTTAGACCCCGACCCAGATCAACTCGATTAGTACTAATTAAGTGAACGTTTAGTCTTAAGTGAGTCTTAGTACTAATTGGGTTAGAATGTGATTAGACTTAGTCTGGATTATAGCTTTGGGGATTTTGAGGACGTTTAGTATGAGTCAGACACGCTCAGAGAAGCCCTGAGTACACGTGTAAGGATGGGTTTTCGTTCTAGATATCTTGTTCGATTGTGATTTTTATTTCTCTTGAATGGTTTTATTATTTGTGACAACTTTCATTTTTAACCTGCATGCATTTGAGGCCCAGAAACCCAAGTTTTGGCTCAATAAGGGTAAATCTGTCTATTCATGCAAAATCTGGGCACACTTTTCGAACTCGTGAAACTATGTCAAAATTTTACTTTTCCGAAACTAGATTTTTCGACGATCGTTTTGTTCTTCTTCGTCATTCCATCCGGGGTCCACAAGACCATGTTTTAAGTGTTTCAAGTTCCACTGCTTAGGGGACCCACTTCCAGACACTATATAAACTCTTCCTTTCCTTCATTTCCCTTTTTCCAATCTCTGCAATAGTTTGACCTAGAGTGAAGAAGAGAAGAAGTTTTCGCTTTTGATCTCTTTCTCCTTGAATGATCTAGCAAGAGAGCTTCAATCCACGATCAAATACCGCCATTTTCTTCCTCTCTTCTCAAGTTTCGTTTAGAGTGTTTTTGGAGCCAAACCTTCACTACTATTCATCATCTTCTAGCTCTCTTCTTCTTGTTTGGCTAGCAAAAGGTTAGAGCTTGGACCCATCTCTCCATTTGATGTCCTTTAGCTCATTTAGAGCTTGTTTTTCATGGTTTCAAACCCATTTTCGAAATGGGAGTTTGTAGTGGTCAAAATGATGATTTTTGTGTGTTCCATTTTGGGGGTTTTGTGTAGATTTCATGGAGCACCTCTTCTTGTTGATTTTGTGAAGCTTTCTTTGGCTTTGGTTAGAGGCAAGTAAACCTTTTTGTTTTTCCTAGTACATTGTAAGTTTAGGGCATTTTACATTGGAAATATTGTTTCATCATAAAGCTTGTCTTTCCTTTCATGTTATTAATCTCTTTTAGCTTATTTAATCTTGATAAGCATGGTTACTAATTTCTTCATTTAATTTAAAAGTTTTGTCTTGAATGTGTAAGGGTTGGTGATTTTGAGGTTTTGAATGAAATGTGAATGGATTTTGGTGTGGAAATCATCCCTTGGAAAGCTTGTAGACTTGGGGAGTGAGGTGGTAAAAATATGGAAGTGAAGAAGGGAGAGAAGTGTGAAAAAAATTGAACTTCATAAGTTCTACCGGAAGTTCTACCGGTAGAAGTGGCTCGAATTTTGGCAGAAAGTTGAGGAAACTGTGAACCCTAAGTTCTACTAATAGAAGTGGCTCAAATTTTGGCAGAAAATTGAGGAAATTGTGAACCCTTTGTTCTACCGGAAGTTCTACCGGTAGAAGTGCTCCAACCGAAAGTTCTACCGGTAGAGGTGGTTCTACCGGAAGTTCTACCGATAGAGACGCCTAAACCGGAAGTTCTACCGGTAGAGATGCTGAAACCAGTCCAACAGTTACAAAAAGTACTGTTTTTGAAGGATTTTTGTGGGAATGAAAACTAGACTAGGTTTTAGACCGTTTTATTGACCTTATGCACTTGGATTTCCAAAATGTAATATACCCTCGGGGACACCAAGTTTTATTGAATTCCGACATTTGGTTTTCAATTCCACAAGGGTCAAGGATTGGTCTCAGCCTATGCTTGATAGATTATGTTTGAACTCTTGTTTTGATGCATCATGCATCATCGTGCTCTTGTTTGATTTTTCAAGTATAAGCTCGTTTTAAGATGTGTTTCAAGACTAAGAAAAAGGGAATCATTTCTTAAGTTTGTTAAGCAATTATAATATGCTATTTTGCTAGTCTTGTCGTGTCGTGTTTGATAAATGATTTCTCTCTTGTTTTGTCGTGTTCTCGAACGTGTATTGCCGTGTTTTGTGCATTCATGATATAAGTGAATACCACTGAGCTTGGACTGCCCTTTTAGCTTGATCCACTACCTGGGGGTCCTTAAACATGTGGACTGTCTGCAGACTAGTCGTGTATTATATTACACATCGTGCGTGTTCGTGATCCGGTTCCGCGGCCGGATACCCCGTCTACCTCGTGTGGCGTGGGATCGTGTTTTTCCTGTCGTGCTTGTCGTGCGTGCTTGCTCTTGTCATCATGTATGACGGAGAAAGGATGAGCTCAATGTGGATTTATCTTTTCATGATATTATAAGTATTCATGCTAGTTTCGTAAGCTTGAAACGTGTACTTTAAATCTTGAACTGTTTTAGCATTATTTCTTATATTCATGCCTAAATTGTTTATTTGTCAAACCGTCGTGTTTGATTGTAAGACCCCGCCCCGAGTTAATCAAGATTAACTCTAATTAATTGCAACTAATGCTAAATAATCAAGTCTAATTAGACTAATGATGGTTAATGATCCAACTCAATGAGATTAGTCTCAAATGGACTTAATGAAGTAATAATGAAGAGATTAAGGGAATTGAATGAGTTTAAGTCTAAACTAAGAGGACAAGACCTTTTCGTAAATATGGAATTTATACGTATTTCGTCGAATATGGAAACTCTTGATACCAACATGCGTATCTCGACGAGTACATTAACTTTCATAATAGACCCGAAGTCGTTCGACGAGAATTTGGTCAAATGACCCTCCATTTGACTCAAGATGTAAATAACATTAGTGGGGTTGGACTTAAATGAATAACAAGGTTTGTATATAAAGAGTGAAACCCTTGAATTCATTCCACTTCATTTCTGTTGACACCAAAAATGTCACTCTGCCTCTTCAACATCAAGAAAGCTGCATGAAGTCGCAACCTACCATAAATAGGCAATGCAACTTCTCCAAAAAATCAAATCTTGTCAGAATCAAACAAAAACTGCAAGATCCTTCAAGATAGCCAAGAGAAGAGTACACATGAAGTTTCAGGCCATTTCAGAATCATTTGGCCTAACTTCGCTTCTCCGACAGCTAAAATGGCGCTCCCGGCGGCGAAATCATCGGTGACGTCAAAACTTCGATCAGAGCCTACGGATGACTCCAGCATGTCTCAAAAGGGCTCCATGCCAAATTTCAAGTCAAACCGACAACGTTTGACCCTCCATCAATGCTCGAGCAGCAAAATCAAGCCTCCCGGCGGCGGGAACCACCGAAGCCTTCGCTCATCAAACCAAGTGCATGAGTGGCTTTAACATGCTTCCAAAAGGCTGCACGTCAAATTTCAGGTCATTCCGACAACG
This sequence comes from Umbellularia californica, assembly GCA_028538565.1. Taxonomy (NCBI): domain Eukaryota; kingdom Viridiplantae; phylum Streptophyta; class Magnoliopsida; order Laurales; family Lauraceae; genus Umbellularia; species Umbellularia californica. The sequence goes on along the minus strand of JAPQWN010000010.1, from coordinate 36,932,617 downwards.
TTTGACCAGGTTTCGATGCTCCGAGAGAAAATCAAGCCTACCGGCGGCGGAGCAACCCGGGACCATGACATCCAATACGGAGCCCATGGAACGTCTCAAAATGACTCCAATAGGCTCCCCGTCAAATTTCAGGTCAATCGGACATCGTTTGGCCACATATCAAAGCTCGGCATTTTCCCCGCAGCAAAATCAAGTGAAGCATCGATGGGACCCCAAACGGCTTCAAAACTCAAACAAAAGCCTATGGTTGGTCTTATTTATTGCTCAGGAGGCTTCACCTCAAATTTCAGGTCATTCCGACATCGTTTGACCAAGTTTCAGCTTTTGGCGGAAAATCAACAGCTCTACGCGACAAAGTCTTCGGCTTTCCCGGAAAATTGGAAACTTTGCACTCTAAAAATGCAAGGATTCTCATCAGGTTTTCTACAGGGAAATCAAGCCAATAAATGAGAAGAAATGTCAGGAAAAATACAGAAGAAAACGGCGACGAAAAAGACCACAAAACGGACCAAAAAAGGGGAAAAAAACCCCAGGGTCGCCGGCCCATGGTCGCCGGCGACCATGGAAGTCCGGGTCACCGGATTTTTCGCCGGTGACCCGTTTTTCCGTCCCTTTTCGCGTTTCGCGCACTTGGGCCCCTGTGGTTTCCTGAAAATGTGATTTTTAGTGCTTGAAATTGACTCATATCCGACGACATCTCAGATCCGCCGTCAAAAGCATAAAATCATCATTGATCGCTCCAAGATCGCCGACCGGTTCACCTAAAAAGTGCACTTTCTGTCCGACCGATCGTGAAATCGACAAGACAAATGTCACCGGCCCGCTCTTAGCTATCAATGTCTGAAGTTACATGTTCATCCGATGTCGATCAGCATGAAGATCCATCGATGATCATCGCCAGAAGAATTCCAGAAGACACGGCACGGCCCGCGACTCTTCAACTGCTCGGCGACCATTTAATGCAGTTAATTAACTAGCTTTATTGCAGTCATTAATTCATTTCTTTGGACGGCCCAATCAGAAGCGAGCATCCAGGAGTTACAAATCAATTAAGTCATGGCATTCAAGCCATGAAACTCCTCCCATTATGGTAATTAAGGTAATTAAAAGCCCTTAATCTCCATCGGCCAATCAGATTCAAGGAAAAAGGAGTTACAAAATCAAGAAATAAATCTTGTAACTCCTCCCATTAAAGCCATTAAAGCCCATAAAAGCTCTCCTAAATGGCTACCAAAAGCCTATAAATAGGAGAGCATTCCATTGAAATCCGGATCGGAAAAAAGAATCCAGAGATCAGAAAAAAAAGGAGATCAGAGATCGAAAAGAATCCAGAGATCACTTCCCCGGACTTCGGAAAAAGCACCACAGATCCAGAAATCTGAGAGAAAGAAAAAGAGAGAAAACTCTGCTGAAGTTCTGCACCGGCCACCACTACAAGGTGACAAAAGTCCCTTGGGGGGCACTCCCCCCAAGGTCCTTGCCTTCTCCCTCTGCCTCCAATGGCTTGGACGTGGCTTTTCAGTCCGTCTACTTAGCTTTTTATTGGACATAGGACCTCCTCTTGGTCTTTGTCCTCTAAAAATCTGAGGTTATAGCCAAGCCAAGCGAATCAAGAGCATCTACTGTTCTCATCTGCATGGATGATGGCGAAGCCCACACATGGCTTGCGACCGTCAATCTGAACGGGTCCCCCACAATCTCCTGAAAAGTTAGATCCTCCTTTTCTTGCTTTTCATTGTAGTTTGTATTTTTCTAAAAGAGACAAAATCACAACTCTTGTCTTTCATTATTGATGAGAATTGTAAATCGGCTATAAACGCCAAAATCGGCTATAAATGCCAAACAAAATCGCCTTTCACGGCAAACCAAGAAAATGTATCTTTTCTTAAATATTTGTGCAATGGAAAACTTGAAAGAAGTTGATTTCCTTTTTACTTGCGAAGGTTGATCTCCGGATTACCACTTGCAATTCCAAGTAAAATAGAAAATCTGGCACACCCACACAAAGAAATGTTGATGCACGCTTCAGCCCCCCGGGGCGCGAAAGGGCCGGACCCGACGGGCTCCCACACCCGCCGACCCCGGTAGCCACCCACGGCTCAGAGCGCGTTCCATCAAGCTGGCACACCCGGTGGGACTCGTTCATTTGAGAACACGGTGCTCGGAAATGAAATATTGGCATATCATACTTTTTGCTCTATGCTTATACTTCTTTTCCGGATTCCTTGGCTACTTTCTAGCTGGTAGCCTATGTTGGATTTTGCATCCTAAAAAAAAAAATGAGATGGGATTTTTTTTGGAAATTTCTATTTCTTTGAGATTGTTTCCACTCTTTCTCTTTTCAAAAAAAAAAAAAAAAAAATCAGTTTTCTTAGTTTGAATTCAAAATTGAGAAACTTTGATCCTCTCCTATGGTTCGTGTGCTCGCGGAAATCGTTGAGCCAGTCCGAAATGGGTTTTGGGCCATCGTTTCTCTTCGATGAGTTCATTAGAGATTTAAAAAAAAAAAATCAGTTTTCTCATTTTGGATTCAAAATTGAGAAACTTTGATCCTTTCTCTTCTGGGCATGTGTGCTCGCGGAAATCGTTGAGCCCGTGTTCGGATCGAGAATTGGGCCATCGTTTCTCTTCGATGAGTCTGTCAAAAAATTTTAAATAAATAAATAAAAAGACATAGACCACTAAGGTTAAACCAATTGCGTTCTTTGATCACGATTAATTCAAGAAAAGCCTTGTCCAGAGTGTGGAGACAGCTTGACTGTTCTAGGCAAGGGTCCTCCAAACGGGTTCATTAAGTAATCCTACCCTTACCTGGAGGCAATTCTATCAATTGAGGTTTCATAAGACCGGGTTAGGAGGCCTATGTGTACTCTCTCGTCTTTAAATCTTAAAAAAAATAATAAATAAATAAAAAAAGATTTTCAAAAAAAAATCAAAATCAAAATAAAAAAAAATAATAATAAAAAAAAAAGATTTTCAAAAAAAAATCTTAAAGAAAAAAAATATATAAATAAAATAAAAATAAAAAAATAAAAAAAAAGATTTAAAAAATAAAAAATCTTAAAATGAAAAATCTTCAAAACTCGTCACTTTTGATTTCAGATCTGAGAAAGTTTGGTTTCTTCTTTTCTGAGCACTGGCGCTCGCGGAAATCGCCGAGACCGTGTTCAGATTGGAATACCATTTGCTCTCCTTGATGGAACAATCTTGACATTTCAAAAAAAAAAAAAAAAAAAAAAAAAAAACTCGTCATTTTTGGATTCAGATTCGAGAAATTGTGGTCTCTTTCCTTCTGAGTACTGGCGCTCGCGGAAATCGTTGAGCCCGTATTTGAATTGGAATGCCACCTGCTCTTTTTGACGAATCCATTTCTGACCTTTCAAAAAGAGAATCCCATCTCATGGATGCGATTTCCAACATTTGTGCCTAGCAATACTGGTACGCCCTTTCAGGGTCTACTGTATCTGTGACCGGCACATTTGTAACTCCTACCTTATATTCTTCTTATCTCGAGCAAGCTCCGCTTCTTGATAAGTCGAATTTAGGTATACAATTGCTTCTAGCAGTCATTGGAACGCTCATTTCGGGCCTACCATGCTTGCAACCAGAACAATTGTACCCTCTATGGCTTTTTGCCTTCTTCATGTCGCTTGGGTCATGTCCCTTGAGCGATTTGAAAAGACAACCATAGAAATTCCCATTTATGATCATTATATTCTTGTGATTACTAATGGATGTGGTCTTGTTTTAGAAATTTTGAAACTAACAATGGCAGCTTCACTGATCATCACCTTCGATGAAAACAAGCACCAACTCATGCTTCAACAGAAGCAAAGCGTGCGCACTCATAAGCGCCCTGCCAGCTGCCGAAGCGTCAACTCCCTCGGCAACTCTCTGAACTCCGGGTCGACCTCGACTCCCCGGACTATCTTCTTTGGGACGCTGGGACCATTCCCACTTCCCGAAGAACAAGCTGCGCCTGCTAAAAAGCAGAAGATCGCCTCTCAACGTGTCACTCCCGTGACACCAAAGGCGAGCGCCCAAAAGCCCGAAGCCCGCGGCACCCCCGCGAAGCCTCGACCCACAAACAACCAGGTCTATCCCAAGACTTGGTCTCCAAGACCTTCCCCAAAACAAAGAAGGTCTCAAACTTCCACCAAGCCAGCATACCTGGCCCCACTCAAGGAGAACCAGTTCTACCCTCTTGCCTACATGAAAGAGGAGAGACCCATCTCCAACCTGACTCCCAAGTCAACCCAGCATGAGCCGGCTTGTTCCCACAGGCCCAAAATCAGATCATGCATCACCAGGCCTCTACAAGCACCTGCTAAGGCCTACACTCCTTCGGTTCGACCCTTTATCTCTACAGGGGCCGAACTTGAAAAATTCAAAGCTTTGCTGCAACAGGCAAAGGACCAGGTTCGTATCCTGTCATTGCCCAATCACAAAGAAGACAAGCTCGGCTGCTGCGCCCGAGGGAGCACATCCTTCATCGTCAGAGCCCAGCCAGAGCTGACCAAAGCTCAAATCGCTCGTCGAGCACGCCGCCGTGCGTCATATCGACAAAAGAGACTAGAGAAGCAACGGACCCAACCTCCTACACTTCAAGTCTCCCACAAATGGGTCGAAAAAGAAAGACCCGACCAAGTTGCTGCCGTCCATATGGTTGGAAAAACCAGAAGACGCCAAAAGTCAGCATAAAAAATCCATGTCCGACGTCCGGGACCCGTAGCGTCACCAGGACACAAAGACATCCCGAAGAATCTCCTGCCCCTTCCAGCCAAGGACGGGAGAGTAATCCTTCATCAAGCTCTTCATAAAAAAGAATGAGCCTCAGCTCAGTCACCAGGACGGTTTCTTCGTTCGAATCCGGCTACAAGTTCTGAGCCACCACCTCAGAATCCACCTCAAGATGATGCGCTCACACGCATCCAGCAGTTGGAACAAGGCCAGCAGAGGATTGAAACTCTGATGGAAAACTTTCTCCTTGTTGTCCAAAATCAGGTGAACAATGAGCCTCCTCCGAATCATAGCAATAACGAGGGAAATGGAGAAGAAAATGAGTCACGCGCCCTTACCAAAAAGGACGTAGACAGTATCCTCGCCAAAGCAAAAGAAGAGGATATACTCAAGGAGCATGGGATCAAGCCACCATATCCTTTATGGATGGACTCGGTCCTTTTCCCCACAAAATTCAAACATCCTACTCTCCAAACATATACGGGGAAAGGATCAGCCAGACAGCACGTCATCCACTTCAAGATCTTAACGGGAGCTATCGCGGATCAAGATGCACTCAAGATTCGCCTCTTTGCAAGTACCCTAAAAGGTACGGCCTTCGATTGGTACTCCACTCTGCCGGAGAACTCCATTCAGAACTGGGCTATGCTGGAGACACGCTTCCTGACCCACTTCCAAGGTGAGGATCATCCTGTTACTATGGCTCAGCTCTGCAGCCTAAAACAGGGAGAGAATGAGTCAACTTATGACTTCATTCACAAGTGGAAAGCAATGGCATACAAATGCTCAGATGTATTGCCACAAGCGTCGCTAGTCGACATCTGCCGAAACAACATGAGAGCCAGAATCCGCTCCATGATCATCGGCAACAAATCAAAAAACCTGGGAGAACTCCTGGAAGCTTCTATGGAAGCTGAAACGGTGATTAAAGACCTCAACAGTCAGAAGTCATCAAGAAAAGAGCCAACCGCCATTGCAACCTCTAAACCAAAGAAGAAAGAGGTCCTCAATCTGCAAACCAAGTCAGCTCCTCAGCAACCAAAGAAAGCTGAAAACAGAGCTGCAGGTAAGAGACCTGAACTCTCTGATGCCTTCAAAGAGCGAGTAGAAAAGAAATACCCGTTCGATGAAGATGTTGACGAAATCTTCGGGGCTCTCGTGGCAAACGGCAAGCTCACCTTGCCTGAACCCAAAAGACCGGGCGATGTTGGCAAAACCAACGATCCTCGATACTGTCCATACCATCAGATGGTCTCGCATCCTCTCAATCAATGCTTTGTTGTGAGAGAGAAGATAAACGAGATGTGGAAAAACGGAGTCATCACCTTTGACAAAAACTATGGGACTACCTCCGTCAACATGGTGTCATGTGGACAAACACCAAAATCACCAAAGAAGAAGATCACTACTTCCTTCATGGTGATAAACAAAATTCAAGCGTCCGAGGTGTTGGTTCCTTACCCGGCACCAGACGGACAACCCATATGGGTACATCCCGATCTCTTGGAAGATGAAAACTGGGAGATCGTAAAAACAAAGCCGAGAGCTCAACAGCGAAGGCAGGCTAGGAAACATCTCCTCAGGCTCAAACGGCAAGAGAAGACCCAGCCAAAACAAGAAGTCCATGAAAAGGCAGAGGCTTCATCTACCACTTCACTCGGGGCAACAGAAACGTCCCTTCCAGAGACTTCAAAGGGGGTAAGAAAACTCACTCTCAGTGATTTCATGCCACCTCAATTCAGAGAAGAAGCTATGCAGGGGGCATCATACTCTTGCAACTCGGTAGTTGGATTCTCCATTGATGGATACGAGTCCAGCGACACCGACGATGGATTCGAGCCCAACTACACCGATGAGTGGGAGGAATCTCTTGAAACAGGAGAGTATCTCTCCGACGAAGAATGGGTTCCTGAAACTCACCTTATGCCAGTAATCTGGTATAACCCCTTACAGCCACAAGGATCCTGGTCTGATGATGAAGAAGACCAAGAGGCTGCACAAGAAGATGCTGTTAACCCGGCACCTGTCGTTGCTCCAGTGGAAATCAACTATGTTGAGCCACACGGAGAAGACGAAGAAGAGGATCTGGCTCCCATACCTGATCTTGAAGAATATGCAAGGATCTTGCAGCGTCTCGCTCTAAAACAAGAGCAAGATTGCGTTAACGAGCCTCCTCGCAACCCAGAGCCTGAAGTCCCTGAAGATAATCAGGTACATCCACCCTTAACTCCTGAAAATGGAGAACATTGCTGGATAGACGATCCTCTTACATCCGAGGATGAGTCTGACTCCGAGCAGGCAACATCTCCTATCAGAGCTTCCTGTAATGTAGTATATCAGGACTATAGCTCTTCTGAAGCGTCGTCTGATGAGACTACCTATACTCCGACGACGCCTAGCAATGTATTCTCTGGAGCTATCTCGTCTCACGTAACTTTCACAGAAATGACACCCTCTCAAGTTTCTTCTCCTGAGACTGTGACTTCAGGATACACATTCTTCCCGACTGATCATCATGAAGAAGACCCAGATAATGATGCTTGGGATGATGAAATAGTCAACACAGAAGAAAAGCTGCTGGATGTTGTTCAGGACTTGCTCCCGGAAAATGCTCCGTGCAACACAATCACTGAGGATGGCAACTCTGCTGCAGATACATCCTCAGTGGATGAAAAACGACAGCCTCTTGATCCTGAAGACAATCTTCCAAACGAAGGTCCTTCTCAAGAAGCTCTCAAAGTTGGTAGAGGCACCCGCTCGGGCCGGGACTACCACAAAAATTACAACCAATCTTCCTTTACTTATGTAAATCCTTCGGGAAAAGATGTTGTAAGCGCCCCCAGTGGCAAAGACAATGAACATGCAGGCCCCAAGGAGGCTTTCAAGTATGACTTGGTTGAGCACTTCAAACACATACCTGCACGACTGCACATCCTGGATTTATTACGAATGTCTCCACGCACTCGTGATAATCTCATCTCAGAATTACAAAAACTGAATGAGGATGTCGACAAACATGCCCCGCAAGTCCTCCAAATTGAAATGGACTACCGGGTCAAAAACTCTGAAACTTTCTCAAAGGGAGAAAAGAAAACTGAGGGATCATGCATTGAATGCCTCTCGGTGCAAAAAGCAGCCAGTGCAACCATCGCCTTCACAAAGGACGACCTCCTACTTGGCGAAGCAAGGCACAACCGACCCCTGTACTTCACAGGGTACATCAAAGAAATGCCGATACATAGAGTTCAGATCGACCCAGGTTCTGCACTCAACCTTATCTCCACTTCGGCTCTTGAAGAGTTGGGCATCCCACCCAGCAAGCTAAGCCATACATCTGTATCTATCTTTGGATACGATGGGAGCGCTCAAAGGCCTATCGGCAAAATCAGGTTCAAATTGCAGATCGGTGATCTTATCTCTGAAGTTACTGTGTATGCAATAAAAACCCCTTCATGCTACAACATCCTTCTCGGACGCCCCTGGATACACGAGAATGGTGTTGTCCCTTCAACTCTACATCAATGCATCAAGTTCGTCGGCGATGACGGCATGGTACATCGAGTGTTTGCGGACAGAAGACCCTTCAAAGGTAAAGAAGTGCACTTCGCAGACTCCCAAATGTATGAAGGCGAAAAAGATGAAAAAGAGGAAATAGCACCCTTTGCTGAAAATCTCCAGAACGATAAAGGCAAGGCTCCTCAAAAATCACCGGAAGAAAACAAACACTCCGGTAAATCCGAAGAGAGCAGTCAACCTCCCTTCGTCATCTCCCTCAAGAATTCAAAACCTTTGGTCATCACGACTAAAGTGAAAAAGGCGAAACAAAAGTCTGGGGGCAAATTTGTTGTTTCTCTCGTGTCTATCATGCAAGACACAGACTCGGACTCAGAGCCAGAAGACGATGCATCGTCAAGCTAAGCTGACACTCAGCAAGTTCAGCCTGCTCTCACTCCGATGGAGACACCTGCTGATGTAGAAGATCCTACGTCTGCTACCTTTGTTGTTCCGGCAACATCACCAAAGCAAAGACTGATCTTCTTTCATAGATCGGATGCTTCTTCATCAAGTTCCTTGCTTGAACCTTTCCAAAACGAAGGTATGCCTCAACTATCTCTATATAGTCCTGTGGCACAAGCTATCATGAAGAAAATGGGCTTTGACGCTCAAAACCCAGTCGGTTTGGGAGAAAGACGCGGTATTCTCACGCCATTGGGGCCCGCCTTGACCAAAAGCCAGCTGGAAGATTGGAGACTCTACGGTCATGTAGAAAAGTCTTCATATGGGTTAGGGTATGATCCCGACACTCCTCTGAGACAGTTGACACAAAAGCTTAAAAGTCGTTTTACCAACCAAGCCTCAACATCTCAAGTCCATGAAGACATCGATCTCCCTGGATATCTCTTTAAAGAGTTACCTGACAAAGATCCAGGAAGCTCATCCAATTGGTATGATTTCTCTGATGATAAAGAGGAATCGTCCGATAATACAGACTTGTGCTACTCTGACCCAGAAGAGCCCTCATCTCCAAAAGAAGTACCTTACTTCGACCCAGTTTCAACAGGCGATTGGGACCATCTCATAGCAAGCCTTGAGAAGATCACCAATCAAGAAGACCCGTGGAAAGGAACAAACCCTCGGTCTACAAATGCCCTTGGAATCCCAGAAGGTTTTGTTGAGCTGGAAGCCTTCGAAAATATTGTGGAGGAACCACCTTCGAACCTTCTAACAGAAGATCCTGTTGAAAAGATAGACTTGGGAACACCAGATAACCCACGTCCTGTATTCATAAGCAAGAATATAAAGGATGATGAGTTACCCGAGTATATCGCTTTTCTTCGTGAGTTCGTTGATTGCTTTGCATGGTCCTACGCTGAAATGCCTGGTTTAGACCCCAAACTAGCAGTCCACAAACTCAATCTTCAAGAAGAAATCAAGCCTGTCAAACAAGGCCAAAGAAGATTCCGTCCAGATGTGATGGATAAAATTGAACAAGAAGTTCAAAAGCTCAAAAGCGTCGGCTTCATCCGTGAGGAACAACATCCAGAATGGTTGGCCAACATTGTCCCCGTGACAAAGAAAAATGGGCAGATCAGAGTCTGTATTGACTATAGAGACTTGAATGGCGCTTGCCCTAAAGATGAATTCCCGCTCCCCATACCAGAGGTAATGATTGACAATACCTGTGGATTCGAGCGAATGACATTCATGGATGGCTTCTCTGGCTACAATCAGATAAAGATGCATCCCGAGGATGAAAAACACACATCATTTCGGACTCCATTTGGCGTATATTGCTATACTGTCATGCCATTTGGTCTAAAAAATGCTGGTGCCACATATCAGAGGGCTATGATGAAAATATTCCAAGATATGCAGCACAAGACGGTCGAATGTTACGTTGATGACCTCGCCGTCAAAAGCAGAAGAAAAGAAGACCATCTCAAAGATCTTCGGGAAGTCTTCCTCCGACTCCGCAAACACAAACTGCGGATGAATCCTCTAAAATGCTTCTTCGGCGTCTCGTCGGGTAAGTTTCTCGGATTCCTTGTTTGAAAAGCTGGAATAGAACTTGACCCCATAAAAGTCAAGGCTATTCTAGAAATGCCCTTTCCAAGAACCTTGAGAGAACTAAAAGGGCTTCAAGGGAGATTGGCCTACATCAGACGGTTCATCTCCAATCTTTCGGGGAAATGCCGTCCATTCTCTCGATTGATGAAAAAGGGTGTAGACTTTGTCTGGGATGCCGACTGTGAAGCCGCATTTCAAGATATCAAGTCATACAAGACCAAACCTCCAGTGTTAGCTGCCCCTGCCACTGGAAAACTATTCATCTTGTACACAAGAGCTCTTGATCATTCTGTAGGCGCTCTGCTTGCACAAGAGAATGGCGAGGGAAAGGAAGCTGCTCTATATTACCTCAGCCGCATGTTAGTAGGTGCAGAGCATCGTTACTCTCCAGTCGAAAAAGAATGCCTTGCAGTGATGTTCGCCGTACAAAAGCTACGTCACTACTTGCTTTCCAACACAGTCTACCTCGTCTCAAGGATCAACCTCTTGAAGGTCCTTGTTACAAAAGCAGGTTCTCTCAATGCCCGACTGGCAAAATGGTCCATCCTTCTATCACAATTTGATATTAGGTATGTGCCACAAAAGGCAATCAAAGGCCAAGCTCTAGCAGATTTCCTCGCAGAGCATCCATTGCCTAAAGATTCACCACTCAGAGATGATCTCCCAGACGAACCCGTCTACAACATGGAGACCTTCTCGCCAAATGCCTCCTGGGACATGTACTTTGACGGTGCAACCAGGACAAATGAAAAAAGACAGCTGATCTCGGGAGTTGGCATCCTCTTTGTTAGCCCTAACAGATACATGATTCCACATGCTTTCTCGCTATTGGAACCATGCACAAACAATGCAGCTGAATACCAAGCTCTGATCCTAGGATTGGAACTCATCATTGAATCCGGTATCGCCATGCTGGAAGTCTTTGGAGACTCTCAACTGATCGTCAACCAGATGAATCAGAAATATGAAGTCAGGAAGCTTGATCTGCTGCCTTACTACAATAAGGCACAATCGCTTCTGCAAAAGTTTGACATCTGCAACATCACCCACATTCGTAGAGGTGAAAACATCCGTGCAGATGCCCTGGCTGGACTTGCTGCATCTATGGCAATTCAAGAAGGGGAAAACATGCAAATCACAGTGTGCGAGAGAAGGATCCTCCCTCCTCTTAACACACACCAAGCAGTTGCTGAATGCCACCAAGTGGTTGGAAGTCGGATCTCTATCCTTCAACCTTCAATCGGCGACTGGAGGGATCCGTTCATTGATTACACTATGCTCGGAATCCTACCTGAAGATCCAAAAGAACGGGTAAGCATTCAAAGGCGAGCCCCAAACTTTCATTTGGATATTCCTTCAAAAATCCTCTACAGGAATCCTTCAACGGAGTACTTCTACGCTGCTTATCACAACAAGAGGCCGAAGAAACACTTAAAGAAGTTCATGCTGGTCTTTGTGGAGCCCATCAGGCAGGTCCTAAGCTCTATGATCAGATAAAAAGGTTAGGTTACTATTGGCCTACCATGGTACCCGACGCAATGCAATTTGCCAAGCACTGCCAACAATGCCAAGTTCATGGAGACTACATTCACATGCCTCCAGAATGACTGCATCCTACAGCAATCTCATGGCCTTTTGAAGCATGGGGCATGGACATCATAGGTCCTATCTCTCCCCCTTCAAGCAAAGGTCATCGCTTCATCTTCGCCGCAACGGATTATTTCTCCAAGTGGTCAGAAGCATTTGCGTTCAACGAAATGAAGACCTCATCAGTCCTTCAGTTCCTGCGCACCAACATCATTTGTCATTTCGGCATACCCAAAAGATTCGTCCATGATAACGGACCACAATTCCGGGATCATCGATTCTACAGGTTTTGCGACAAATACAAAATCCAAAGCTGTCCTTCGACTCCATACAATCCGGCAGCAAACAGATTAGCAGAAGCCTTCAACAAGACACTCAGCAAAATCCTCAAGAAAATGATCTCTAGTCACAAAAGAGACTGGAGTGACAAACTGTCTGAAGCTTTGTGGGCCTATCGAACCACCGTTCGAGGACCAACCCATAGCACACCATTCTCCTTGGTCTATGGATGCGAAGCTGTCGTGCCATTAGAAGTCCAAATTCCTTCTCTGAGGGTATCTATACAAAATGACATGACTCAAGAAAGCAATGCGAAATTACGACTTCATGAGTTGGACAATCTCGATGAGAGACGGCTCAAAGCTCGACAAAGCATTGAACTTTACCAAGCACGCATGGCGGGATCTTTTGACAAAAGGGTCCGGCAACGCGCCTACAAAAAGGGTGACTTGGTTCTTGCGGTAAAAAGACCAATGGTCTTCGCACACAAATCCAAAGGCAAATTTGAACCAAAATGGGAGGGACCCTACGTCATCGACAAGGTCTTCTCCAACGGCGCATATGCCCTCCTAAACATGGAAGGCGACAGATGTATGCTGTCTATCAACGGCAAGTTCTTGAAGCGGTACTACCCTTGAAGACTTACCCAACTGGGTAAGAGCAATGCCTGTATGGCCAAAACCTGTTCTCAGGTACTCGCTCGTCAAACCCACTCTCTTTAGAATTTTCATATCAAATGTCAAAATTTCTAGAGATTCAAAAACAATGCTTACTTTTATCGTTTCATTGTTCAAAAACAAAAAAAATCCAAGTTTAGGACCCTCTCCCTGACTTGACCAAAACTTTCGATCCTTGAACCAAAATTCATGGTTTGAAACAAAAATCCGGATTCAGGGATTTCCACCCTAGTCCACCTTACCTTTTACCGCCAAATGGTTTTAGGTCAAAATTTACGACCCTCGTGTCTTTAAACAAAAAAATTGGTTTTCAAAAAACCGCGGGGAAGTGACACTTAGTCGATACTCGCAAAACTCAAAAATCAGAAGGATGCGAACCCCATTCGATACTTCCAAAACCTCTAAAAATCGTGGAGACACAACATTTCAGTTGATATCCACAACCCAAATTTCAAAAATCGTGGAGAAGCAACAAACCAGTTGATATCCACAACCCAATTTCAAAAATCGTGGAGATGCAACATACCAGTTGCTATCCACAACCCAAATTACAAATGGTTCGAGAAAACCTCAAATTTCAAAAATCGCGGAGAAACGACATCAAGTCAGTACCCGCAAAACCAAAAGTTTTGGGAAAAGCAGGGAAGCGACGCTTAGTCGATATTTGCACCCCAATTCGCGAGGAAGCGACATTCCATCGATACTTGCAAAACCTAACCCGCGAGGAAGTGACATTCCATCAATACTCGCAAAACCGAATGAGCAAGGAAGCGACATTCCATCGATACTTGCAAGACCATTCAGCGGGGAGGCGACATTTAGTCGATACCTGCATTTTGAAAACCAAAACTCGGCTATAAATGCCAAAATCCGGCTATAAATGCCAAAACAAAAATTTCCGGCTATAAACGCCAAAATCGGCTTTCATGCCAACAAAACAAAACTTGGTTTTCAAAAAACTCGGCTACAAATGCCACACAAAAAAAAAACCTGACTCTCATGTCAAAACCGGCTATAAATGCCACAAATTGGCTATCAATGCCACCAAACTGGCTATAAATGCCACAAATTGGCTATCAATGCCACCAAACTGGCTGTAAATGCCACAAAAATCCGGCTTTCATGCCAAATTCGTTTCCCATGCCAAAACAATTATTTGACAAAAGATTTTCACAAAAAGACAACCTTTTGATCAAACTTTCAAACAAACACCCCATTTAGCAATTGTTTTCATCACAAAAAGATTTGAGTGAGCGTAGGGAAAACAAAAAAAAGAAAAGTACCAAAAAATACATGTGGTACCAAAGCAAAAAAAAAAAAAAAAAGGGAAAGTGTTCACAAGCACTACAAAAAAAGAAGTACCAAAAAAATACATGTGGTACCAAAAAAAAATAAATAAGAAGAATAGTTTCTGCTACAAAAAATCAGGAGCTCAGCCAAAAATGGTCTCCAGCCAAAGCTTCAGCTCCTCAAGCAAACTTTTGGCATCAGCCGTCAGAGTTTCCAAGGCACGCTTCTTCAGGAACTTGCCATGAGATGCTGGCGAATGCCGTAACCCTTCTTTAACACCGAGAAGCTCTTCCCCAGTAGTTTGCCATTTTTCGTTTTCTAGAGTCCTCCTCTCGAGAACTTGACCGGCATTTGCAACCCTGCGAATCAGAGTACTCTCCCTGTCACGAGCCTCTGTTATAGCAGTCCACTTAGCATCAACTTGTGCCTTCAATTGCTCAAGATGCTTCCTGGCCATTTCGACCTCCCTATCAAGGACGTTAAGGTCATGCCTCAATCCGATAATGGCTAGCTCTTCCAAGTTCTTCTCCCGAACTAGCTGCTTCTTGCTTTGAGTAGCCTCATTCAGGTTAGACTTAGCCTTATCAGCAGGGTCCAAGAACATCTCCTTGAAGAATTGGTCGTCAGGGAAATCCATGGTCTCAAACCACTTGTCACCCAGTGTAATGATCCTATCAACGATCCCCCTGGCACCTGTGACATCCAGACCAACCTCTTCGGTATCAGTGAGAATCTCCTGTACATGTGGGATCATGCCAAATCCGGCATCCAGGTGTCCAGAAAAGAGAGTCTCGATCCAAGAACTCAAAACCTGAGCCAGCACCTTCTTCGCAAATTGAAGAAACGAACTGGATGAAGATTCACCCTTCTCCGTTGATCGGCTGCTCATGTCATGTCCCATTGGAAGAGTAACAAAAGAACTCTTTCCACTTGGAGCCACTGGAGGAGGAATCTCAGCACAAGGTATCTCCTCTATTGCGTCAGGACTGGTTGTAGGAGTCTCTACCTCCAGATCGACCTCTGGCATCCCTTGCTCTGGTTCTGGAGGAAGCGATGGACTCTCTTCTGTCACTTCAAAACCTGCAAATGAAACACAAAAAGGTATGAATATGATCCTGTAAAAAACAAAAATCATCAGGGTCATCACTACAAAGTACCTTCTTCGACGACTGGCGGAACACTCTTCCTCCATGAACTCATCGGGAGCATCATCAACATATGCGTCCATTGATGGTTCAAAGTCATCGGAATCCTGTAGCAAGTCAGCTGACAAGAAAAATGTTAGCAAATCAAGTCGCAGGCAAAAAAAAAAAAAAAAAAGAGAAAGCAAAAGAAGTTATACCAATTGGAGATTCCGGAGTCATTCCAGAGTCCCTCGGTTCTTCTTCAGATGCCATAACCGGCTCCATCACCGCCTCATCGGTCGGAACCTCAGGCATCGCCAAGTCTTCATCCTCTACTAAAAAAAAAGCAGCAGCAGGGTGAGAAAACAAATCAGAACATGGAAAGCCCCATGAAAGAAGCAGAAAAAGAAAAAGGAAGAATCATACCTTCACCCATGGTCTCTTCTTCCCGAATCCTCTTCTCCGGAGGTTCGTCAGCTTCCCCTGGCACCTCCTCATTGACAGTGAGAGGGACTTCCACACCAGGAGAGTCTTCGTCCCGCCCCGTGTGACGCTGACTCCTCTTCCTCTTACTTCTGTGGGCTCGCTTCCTAGAAAATCCTGCCCCACTGTCAGAGTCAGATCTCCCACTTGACTCCTCACTGGATGGTCTGCTCTTGCCAGTAGACTCCACGGAAGCTCGCCTCTGTGCCACTTGCATCCAAGCGTCGAGCTCAGCTTCCTCCTGTTCTAGCTGCTCCAAAGCCTCATCAAGTACTTCCCGAACAGCTTCAGAACCAATGACGCCCTGGTCACCGAGAAAGCCTATCTTGTGCTTCTCTCCAGAAAGGAAGGCCCAAACTTCCTCTCGCCGGACGCCATCCGACTTTCCAGTATCTTTCCCCGAAGACAGCTTTACATCAAGCTCCTTCTTGGAAAGCCCCCGATATGCCAAAAAGCTCTCCGCGAACCACTTCGTGAAGCCGGCAGTTCGGAAAGTCGACAGCTCAGGATAAGAAATCGTGGCAGTAGTGTCTTCAGCACTATAAAAAGTCCATGCATTTCTGCCATCCTGCAAACCCCCAAAACGCTTCACCATACTCGAAGGCGCTCCAACAACGCCTTGAGAGAAGCCCAACTGAAGCGCAAAGCGAGAAGGTACATACGGCTGGATGTCGACGAAAAGATGTCTGCGGTACACCATCGTGCCGACGCGTATGCTGAAAAGCCACTCCTTCTCTGCATTTGTCAATGCATAATGTCTCCCCGACCCTGCTCTGGTAGAGTCTCGGGAGGCACCAAAATCAAAAGCCTTCTTCCGCAACTCCGGAGAAAGCTTAACTGAAGACTGCCCCATCTCGACGTCCCTGAACCGTCGGATCCTCATGCGGGCAAACAAAAGTGATTCAGATACGGCTTTTCCCTTAGCCAATCGAATCATTAGAGGATCATCATCCTGTGCAGCACCCAGCTGGTGGAAGGCAGGACAGTGGTATACAAACCACGAATAAAAGATATGGGCTGAAAATACCCTATTCATAGGGAGCCCAAGCCGAACCAAGAAAGCAACCGCTTGCAGTTCGGTACACAAGTAGGAGTAAAGAGCAGGCACCAAAGCAAGCCGCTCTCCAAACGCCATCTGACAAGCCGGAAAAATACAATGCGGCCTGATATGCGTCCCATCTCCACCAGCAAACACAGCCTCACCTAGCCAATAAGTGAGGTAAAAAGCAAGATCTCTCCGCAGTGCAATGTCAGAACAAATGGCATCTGTGCTCGCGAAGAAACCCTTCAACTCTTCCTGCATGGCCGAAGTCTTCTTCCTGTCTTCCCGGGTCATGCTATCAGAAGGTTCTCCACCGTCAAAGAAGTTGAAGAATGAAGAGCCATAACTCTTCCAGCTGCTGGACCTTACTTTCGAGCCCTCCTTCTCCTTCAAAGGGTCATAGAAGGCGACGAGCTGAAAATATAGGAGCCTGAACTCCTCTAACTGCTCCTCAAGGACGCTGTCAATCGGCATGAACTCCTCGTAGAGTTTGCCAAGGATGGGCAATCCAGTAATGGCGCTCAACTCCTTCAAGGAAAAACCAATCTCACCATTCGTTACAACGAAGGTATTGGTTTGTGGGAGGAATGACTCCAACATGGCCATGAAGGCCTCGTCGGAAAAAGCCACGGTCTCCCTAAAAGCGCGGACTGTATCAAATATCCCGGCTTCCTTCAAAATGGTGCCACCAATCAGCAGGACGCGATCAGTCCACGACCTCCAATCGAAGTCAACACTGAAACGGCCACGAAGTCGAAAAGGCTTCACCCAATTGCTGCCGTCACCGCTGAAAACGCCAAGGCCCACCGGTCCCAAATTGACCGACGGATAATCAGAGCCCTGATAGCCGCTGGCTGGCATCAACACGTCCATGCGGACAGGTGGCTTCTTCGCAAAATCGGAAGGTCCACCAACAAAAACCCCGGTCTTGATCACACCGGTCCTCTTCACCCAGCTCGGAGGATCTTCCCTCTTAGGGCACGTGGGAGAAAGGCTCAGGATCGAGATGGTCCGGTCAAAAGACGACCGGGTAGAAATAGTTCTCTCCTCACCATTTGCTGTGTAAGAGAATTGAAAACATCTCCTTTGGTATGTCAAGTCGTCAGGGACTGCATCTCCAAAGAAGAAGGTAGGCTTGGGCAACACCCTCTGATCGTCCATAACCCACGGCCGACTGCTTACCATGATCTTATAAAATTCCTCTCCCTTGAGAGTGATCAGTCGCTGTCTCATCTCATCTCTGTTGAGAGAGTCGCACTTTTCAAGATTTCTTTCCACAAACTGGACTTTCTCCCGGGCCTGCGGAACGGCCACATTGGAAGATCTAGCAGATCGACGAGGTACGCTTGTAGCAGGCTCTTTACCCTTGTTCGTTCTGGAGGAACCACCTGCAAAGGTTGGAAAAGAAAAAGATCATCATCAAAATGACAGGATTTCGCTAAAAGAAAATTTGGCGAAATTTTGGCATGGTTCCGGGGCAATTCCGAAGAAAAGGGAAATACCCCGAAAGAAATAGAAAGTTTGAAGATGGGCTCAACATCGCTGCGAGCTCCGAAACTCCAAACTTTCGAAACCTCAAAATCTCCGTAAAATCAAGAAGGGCTCAACATCACTGCGAGCTCCAAATTCCCAAATTTGCAAAGATTTTCAGGTATGCTATCACATCATGCTACTCAACTCAATCTACAAAAAGTACATGCATGAACATCTAGATTTGCATAAAAACGCATTATCATGATAACCAAAAAAAAAAAAAACTTATTCAAAAAAAAAGAGGGAGAAAGAAAGCAGCAAAAAAAAAAAGAAGGAAAAAAAAAAGAGCAAAAGGGGCTGGCCCATGGGCCGTGGCCCACATGCCACGTGGCCGTACGGCCAGATCCGTACGGATTTGTCCGGACGGCCCACAAAGAAAAAAAAAGAAGAAAGAAAAAAAAAAGAAAGAAAAAACGTGCAAAAAGAAAAAAAAAAGAAAGAAAGAAGCACGAAAAAAAAAAAAAAACCAGAAATCACGTGAAAAAAAAAAAGAGAAGAAGAATAGAAAGAAAAGAAAGAAAAAAAAAAGAAGAAGAGAAACTTTCTTTTTTTTACCATCCTATTCTCTACATGGAGTTTTCTTGAAAGAAAAAGAGAGAAAACTTACTTGAAGCCATTGATGGAGAAGAAGAAGGAAAAAGCTTGAAGATCCTTGAAGAAGAAGAACTCTTGGTCTTGGAGCTCTCTTGAGATTGTTGCAAAAGAAAGCAATAAGGGCAAGAGATCTAGCCTCCTCCTTGCTTTTATAGAAGAGAGCAAATCAAAGAAGGAAACAAAAAAAAAAAGAAAGGTAAGTGCTACTAATTAGTAACCTTACCAAAAGAGAAGGAATTAAAAAGATTCTTTCCCAAAAAGAAAGATGTCTTTGAGAGATTTTCTCCCAAAATCAATCAATGAGAGATTCTCTCCAACAAAATAGGAGATTGGAGATTCTTTCCCAAAAAGAAAGATACCTTGAGATATTCTCTCCCAAATTAAGGGAATATGAGAGATTCTCTCCCATAAAGATATTTTTAGATATTCTCTATCCAAGTGAGATATCTTTAGATATTCTTTACAAAAATGGCCCCACATGAGATCTAAGCCATCCTAAAAAGCTTAAGGTCCCATGGGTTAGCCCATATGAGCCAGGTTTGACCACCTAGGCACTCAAAAAAAAAAATGGGCTTTTAATCAGAAAAAAATCCCTCTTACCAAGAGCATACAAAAATGGTTTCATGCCTCTTTCGAGTTGATTGAACCATACAAAAAATTCCAAGCCCCATGAGCTTCCAAAAATCAAACCATCCAGCCTCATATACCAAATTGAGCCAAAATGTTGAAATTAATATTCCACAAAAATCCAAACCACTCCAATGGACCCACACAATCCCAAAGAGTGACCAAAAACCAAAATCCTGGTCCCCTAACTTGCCGCATACAGCTTGTTAGGTCACAAGACCAAAGCCAAAAACCAAATCCTGATCCCCTAACTTGCCACATACAGCCTGTTAGGTCTACAAGGTCAAAACCAAAACCCGACCCCCTAACCTGCCACATACAGCTTGTTAGGTCACAAGGTCAAAAACAAAAACCCAAATCCACATCCCTGATGTCATCTTCAAAACTTTGCCTCGAGATGGTGTGTAATTCCTTTCATTACCATAAAATTCCCCTGGAAGCTCAAAGGCTACTCTACCGAAGGAAAGATTGCTCAAAGACTCTTGGTCAAGACTCAAGCTCTCCTTCAAAAAATCTCTTCGAGGCACATCGACTACAAAAGTCAAGCAGCTCGTCGCTGTACCTCGAGGGGCATTTGTTGACACCAAAAATGTCACTTTGCCTCTTCAACATCAAGAAAGCTGCATGAAGTCGCAACCTGCCATAAATAGGCAATGCAACTTCTCCAAAAAATCAAATCTTGTCAGACTCAAACAAAAACTGCAAGATCTTTCAAGATAGCCAAGAGAAGAGTACACATGAAGTTTTGGGCCATTTCAGAATCATTTGGCCTAACTTCGCTTCTCCGACAGCTAAAATGGCGCTCCCGGCGGCGACATCATCGGAGACGTCAAAACTTCAATCAGAGCTTACGGATGACTTCAGCATGTCTCAAAAGGGCTCCATGCCAAATTTCAAGTCAAACCGACAACGTTTGACCCTCCATCAATGCTCGAGCAGCAAAATCAAGCCTCCTGGCGGCGGGAACCACCGAAGCCTTCGCTCATCAAACCAAGTGCATGAGTGGCTTTAACATGCTTCCAAAAGGCTGCACGTCAAATTTCAAGTCATTCCGACAACGTTTGACCAGGTTTCAATGCTCCGAGAGAAAATCAAGCCTACCGGCGGCGGAGCAACCCGGGACCATGACATCTAAAACGGAGCCCATGGAACGTCTCAAAATGACTCCAATAGGCTCCCCGTCAAATTTCAGGTCAATCGGACATCGTTTGGCCACATATCAAAGCTCGGCATTTTCCCCGCAGCAAAATCAAGTGAAGCATGATGGGACCCCAAACGGCTTCAAAACTCAAACAAAAGCCTATGGTTGGTCTTATTTATTGCTCAGGAGGCTTCACCTCAAATTTCATGTCATTCCGACATTGTTTGACCAAGTTTCAGCTTTTGGCGGAAAATCAACAGCTCTACGCGACAAAGTCTTCGGCTTTCCCGGAAAATTGGAAACTTTGCACTCTAAAAATGCAAGGATTCTCATCAGGTTTTCTACAGGGAAATCAAGCCAATAAATGAGAAGAAATGTCAGGAAAAATACAGAAGAAAACGGCGACGAAAAAGACCGCAAAACGGACCAAAAAAGGGGAAAAAAACCCCAGGGTCGCCGGCGACCATGGAAGTCCGGGTCACCGGATTTTTCGCCGGTGACCCGTTTTTTCCGTCCCTTTTCGCATTTCGCGCACTTTGGCCCCTGTGGTTTCCTGAAAATGTGATTTTTAGTGCTTGAAATTGACTCATATCCGACGACATCTCAGATCCGCCGTCAAAAGCATAAAATCATCATTGATCGCTCCAAGATCGCCGACCGGTTCACCTAAAAAGTGCACTTTCTGTCCGACCGATCGTGAAATCGACAAGACAGATGTCACCGGCCCGCTCTTAGCTATCAATGTCTGAAGTTACATGTTCATCCGATGTCGATCAGCATGAAGATCCATCGATGATCATCGCCAGAAGAATTCCAGAAGACACGGCACGGCCCGCGACTCTTCAACTGCTCGGCGACCATTTAATGCAGTTAATTAACTAGCTTTATTGCAGTCATTAATTCATTTCTTTGGACGGCCCAATCAGAAGCGAGCATCCAGGAGTTACAAATCAATTAAGTCATGGCATTCAAGCCATGAAACTCCTCCCATTATGGTAATTAAGGTAATTAAAAGCCCTTAATCTCCATCGGCCAATCAGATTCAAGGAAAAAGGAGTTACAAAATCAAGAAATAAATCTTGTAACTCCTCCCATTAAAGCCATTAAAGCCCATAAAAGCTCTCCTAAATGGCTACCAAAAGCCTATAAATAGGAGAGCATTCCATTGAAATCCGGATCGGAAAAAAGAATCCAGAGATCAGAAAAAAAAGGAGATCAGAGATCGAAAAGAATCCAGAGATCACTTCCCCGGACTTCGGAAAAAGCACCACAGATCCAGAAATCTGAGAGAAAGAAAAAGAGAGAAAACTCTGCTGAAGTTCTGCACCGGCCACCACTACAAGGTGACAAAAGTCCCTTGGGGGGCACTCCCCCCAAGGTCCTTGCCTTCTCCCTCTGCCTCCAATGGCTTGGACGTGGCTTTTCAGTCCGTCTACTTAGCTTTTTATTGGACATAGGACCTCCTCTTGGTCTTTGTCCTCTAAAAATCTGAGGTTATAGCCAAGCCAAGCGAATCAAGAGCATCTACTGTTCTCATCTGCATGGATGATGGCGAAGCCCACACATGGCTTGCGACCGTCAATCTGAACGGGTCCCCCACAATCTCCTGAAAAGTTAGATCCTCCTTTTCTTGCTTTTCATTGTAGTTTGTATTTTTCTAAAAGAGACAAAATCACAACTCTTGTCTTTCATTATTGATGAGAATTGTAAATCGGCTATAAACGCCAAAATCGGCTATAAATGCCAAACAAAATCGCCTTTCACGGCAAACCAAGAAAATGTATCTTTTCTTAAATATTTGTGCAATGGAAAACTTGAAAGAAGTTGATTTCCTTTTTACTTGCGAAGGTTGATCTCCGGATTACCACTTGCAATTCCAAGTAAAATAGAAAATCTGGCACACCTATACAAAGAAATGTTGATGCACGCTTCAGCCCCCCGGGGCGCGAAAAGGCCGGACCCGACGGGCTCCCACGCCCGCCGACCCCGGTAGCCGCCCACGGCTCGGAGCGCGTTCCATCAATTTCATTCAAGAGAAACCCTAGGCACCCATTTCTCCTTCTATCTTCCATTCTTCCTCATCAAAAGAGAGAGAGATTGGAGAGTTTGCAAGTGGGTTTTGTGGGAGCTTCATCATCTTCATCATCTTCCTCAACTTGTCTTCTTCCCTTAGAGTGTAGAAGCTTGAAAGAAAGCTCAATAGCTCCCTACTCACACCACAAGTAAGTACTTAGAGCTTTTAAAGGATTTTCAAGTTGTGATAAGTGGTTAGGAGTGATTCCTAGCTCATTTAGCTCATAGGGTTTGTGTTTTGATGTTTCCATGGAAATAGGCTTGAAGAGGGTTTTCATTTGGGGGTTTTTGTCTCAAGTCAATCTATCAAAGGGTTTCTTGCTAATAGACTTCAAAGGCAAGTATAAATGCTTCTTTATGATTGAACATGCTAGTATCCAAGTTTTCTTTGAGTTATAAAGATGGGTTCTCAAACCCTATTGTTAGAAATGGAGATTTTATGGATTTGTTTGAGCTCTATGGATTTCATGATGTATTAATGATAGAATATAAGTGTTATTTATGTATTAAATGATAAATGAGGAAAGGATAGGAGATCCTTGAATGTAGTTGCAGGTGGTAGTTGGAAAGGGGAGTGAAAGAGTGAATGTTCGGATTCCAGAAATGGAGTTCTGGACAGTTCCCTCGAGCGAACCAGTTACTGTCTAACGCGAAAAGTGTCCGCTCGAGCGAACTTTAGGTGCGCTCGTGCGATGAAGGTTCTGTTTGGGTCCGCTCGAGCGAACTTGGATCCGCTCGAGCGAACCTGATACTGGCCCAAATATGAAATTGTAAGCGAAAATTTGTCCAATCGATCGGACCGTTAGTGGGTTTTGGATTTTGGCGTAAACTTGAAGCACCCCTCGTGAGTACGAATACTCCCTATATTAGTTTTAAGACTAAGCGTAGGGTAAAGTGAGACCGATAAGAATTATGAGTAATAAAGAAGGGATCTCATAGACAATTATTGTCGACTAAACTTCCAGGGGTGATAATTACGGAAACTTGAATGCACACACTAATACTACAAATGTGATGTCCATCAAGAATAACACGTGCATTCGGTAACCAATGGTTATACCTCATCGGTTGTTTAGATTGGAGATAGAGTTAAATAGAAACAGGGTTGACTGACAAGTCCCTCATTGTAACTTTGTGCCCCAATCTAGTGAGATTGGTATCACTATTGTTCCCTTCCCTCGTCATGATGGGATTTATTGAATGGAATTAAATCTAGGATTGGATTGCTCCCTGAAAAACATTAACCCTGAAGTCTGGCACTACCTAGCAATTGTACTAGAACTCTATTGAGTTCGATGAATTAATAAATGAAAGAAATGACTAATCCTACTGCAGTAGATGGATTTGGGGGCGTTCCGGAGCTCCGTGGTGATGTTAGTTGTCCCTGGCCCGGGCACTAGTAAGTCCCACTAAATTCCGATCGTATCTATGGGTATTGATCGATGCCTTCCAATTGGAAGATGAATCCTTCCTTTGAGGGAAGATGGTAATGATAAATCCTTCCTTTGAGGGAAGATGGTAAATAAAATGAATGAAATGACAATGAATGCTATGGTAGTGACCACCCGTAACGTGTCCACAAGATTGACTTTTCTAGTTGTATATTGTTATTGTAGGAACTCTCTAGACTTATCTAGAA
This sequence comes from Umbellularia californica, assembly GCA_028538565.1. Classification (NCBI taxonomy): domain Eukaryota; kingdom Viridiplantae; phylum Streptophyta; class Magnoliopsida; order Laurales; family Lauraceae; genus Umbellularia; species Umbellularia californica. The sequence goes on along the minus strand of JAPQWN010000010.1, from coordinate 36,908,220 downwards.
TTGGAACTGTTACTAATAGATTGATTAAGTTTGACTTATGGACTAACATGATATTGTGAGAATTGTTTATACAATGTTGAATCGTCGTGTTCATTAGTGTTATTGATGGCATTACAGGCCAGATTGCCCATGCCGGTGCAGCAGCGCCCCCAGCGGGAGCGGAGGAGACCGCTCCGGTTCCTCCAGGAGGCTTAAATGAATGGAACGGACGGGATACCATTTGATACGGGTATCCGAGTGCGAGAAAGGATGTTATATTTTGGGAAATGTTTTGTGAATTCATTCTTTTTGTATAATCATTTTGGGGATGTAATTAATGGTTATTACACAATATTTTTGGACATGCACTATTTGACAAGTAAATGATGGATAGGATACATGTGTAAGAAATAATATTTTGTATACATGTAAATGGTAATTGATGTTGTCAAGTGAAATGTATCCGCAGCTTTTGTAATTGACAGGTTTATTGTGAATGTTATCCCTTGTGGATTTCGTTTTATCTTCGGTTAATTCGAGATTTACGGGAGTAAGTATGGGATCACGGCTCGGGGTTACCCGATCTCGGGCCCGGGTCGTGACATTGATGCTTGTTATTTTGGTGTCCAGGTGCAGGAGAGTTCACGCTTGACGAGGAGTGCCCGGAGGAGGCTTTTGAGCCACCCCCAGCACGTGAGTGGCATCCCAACGACGTCATCTAGACGCCGGTCAGGATCTTGTTTCTCGTTCACCTAGCTGGTTTATGTTGGGTTATTCTTTTGGGATTCTAATTGTTGTATTGGCCTTTGTTGGCCTCTCATGGTTTTGTAACTTGAACTAATGTACTTTTGTTAAATGTTGAATCTTAAGTCATATTAGGAATGCTTTGATTACATTCCTTTTTGATACCTAGTCTCGATCTCGATATTCTAATTCCTCTTGCAATCTTATTGTTTAAGACTTATGTGACATGTTTTGCTACACGCTTCCGCATATCTATTCGTGTGAGCTCGACCCGTGTCTTGGGATCCTCACCATGGAAACCTGTGGGAAAAACGTGGCGGTATGCTTTGTATGTTAGTTAATCATATCGCCGCAGTAGTGTCGCGGGCCCGGGTCTCAGTCCGGGGTCGCGACACCCATCCCTCATTCCTAGAAACAGTTAAAGCCAGCTGGGACACCCCTATAGATGGTAACCCTCAATTCATCCTTACCCATAAACTCAAGTCCCTCAAACTCTCCCTCAAACTTTGGAGTAAATCCACCTATGGAAATCTCCTCCAGAATATCAAAGCAGTTGAAGAAAAGTCCTTCACTATCAATCCATTTTTATTCATCTCCTTTGGACATCTCCAGAGTAGCCCTTCAGTCAGCCAAGTCTGAACTTCACGAGGCCCTTTCTGCTTAAGAAAATCACTGGAAACAAAGATCCAGAATCAAGTGATTGAAAGAGGGGGACCAAAACACAAAGTTTTTTCACTAATCAGCTAAGACTAGGAGCTCTTTCAACTCAATTCACCACATCTCTGTCAATGGCACTATCACTGATGACCAAGCAACCATGCAAGCCCAGGCTGTAGATTTCCTCTCAAACTTATTCAAGCCTCATGATAGCCATCTTAGCCCTTCACTTTTCCATATCAATAGCCCCAAGGTCTCCCCCTCTGAAAATCCTTTCCTTACTGCCACCCCTTTTTCTTAAGAAATTAAAACAGCAATTTTCTCCTTAAAAAAAAAACAGCTCCCCTGGTCCGGATGGTTTCAACAGGGCTTTCTTCACTGCAACTTGGAGCATCATAAGCCCAACAGTCTCTACAGCAGTACAACACTTCTTCCTTTCCAAAAGGATCCACCAAGCTTCCAACACCTTCTTCTTAGCCTTTATTCCCAAGTCCAAATCCCCATGCACCTTTGCTGACTTCAGACCAATCAGCTTGTTGAATTTTTCCTACAAAATCAGCTCCAAAATTCTCTCCACCAGGCTTTTCAAAATCATCTCTAACCTCATCTCCCCCTTCCAAGCTACTTTCATCAAAGGTAGGAACATTCAGCATCATTCAGGTCTGGCATTTGAACTCTACCAAAAACTGAACTCCAAGATAAACAAAGGTTTCTTATGCCTCAGACCTGACATCTCCAAAGCTTTTGATAAGCTGAATTGCCCTTTCCTCATCTCAATCCTTCACTTCTTCCACTTCTCTGATACTTGGATTTCCCTGATCCAAGAGTGTAACTACACCTCCAAAGGATCAGTGCTCATTAACAGAATTCCCCAAGGTTTTTTCAGTCCCTCCTGTGGCCTTGACAGGGAGATCGTCTTTCCCCTTATCTATTCATCCTTGCTGAAGAAATCATGAGCCTACACATTCACAATCTCCAACAACAAGGTTTACTTTTCCTTCTCTCAAAGATCCCTTCCACCCCTGCCACTTACTTTATGCTGATGACATCCTTATCTTCATGAAGGGGCTACCTCTAGTGTGCTTATCCTCCAAGATCTCCTAGAGACTTACCAGTTTGCAGCTGGTCAATTCTTCAACCTTCAAAAGAGTCAATTGCACATAGGTAAGTGTAGTTCAAGAAGGAAGAGAAGAATTAGCTCTATCCTAGGCATCCAGGTAGCTTTTACTCAATTAAAATACCTTGGCATTCCGATTTGCCTTAGGACTCCTAAAAAGCGCCATTTTCTTCCCCTCCTGGATGCAGTCCATTCTAAGCTCTCTGCTTGGAAAGCAAGAACCTTTTCCTTCGCTGGCCATTTAATTCTGATCAACCATGTCATCTCTAGTATGACTATTCACCTTGCTGCTATTATTCCGCTACCTGCATCAATCTGCAAAGAGATAGAAAGCAAAATGAGGCTCTTCCTCTAGTCTGGCAATGCTCCCCACAAAAAAAATCATTTTGTCAGCTGGAATACAGTCACTCTCCCTAAAGCAGAAGGTGGTCTAGGCATCAGGAAAATCTCAGAAGTTAACTCTGCCTCCTTCATCAAACTAGGCTGGTAAGCTTCTACTTCAAACTCCCTCCAGTCCACCTGGTTAAGATACCGCTACTTCAAATTCAGACCTATTTGGGACTCAGAGAACTCAATCCATGGTTCCTACATCTGGAGAAAAATTCACCTCTTAGCTCCTTTAATTCATCACGGCAGCTCCTGGATCTTCGGTAACAGTCAGAGCATCAATGCTTAGCATGATTCGTGGACAGCAGTCGACCCTCTTTCTACTCGCTTCCCTCTTCAGCATTTCCCCAGGGACCAACGGCTTTCATCCCTATTCCAATTTGGATCTGGGGTTATCCCTGAATTTCTACCTCCAATAATCCACCAGCACCTGCATTTTCTTCTCTCAGACCTCACTCCCAACCTTGTCGTCTTGGACACCCTAACCTGGAGAGAATCTCTTGATGGCAACCTCTCCTTGCACTCAGTGTGGCAGAAAGTCAAGCACAGAGCTAAACCTCTCCCATGGCCGAAGTTAATTTGGAACAACATCTCTCCCCACAAAATTAACTGCTTTGGCTGGCATTTGATGCACAACAAAATGCCTTCTGAATTGAGGCTCGAGCGCCTTAGCTTCTCCTTCGCCTCCAGATGTAGCATCTGCCGCACAGCAGAAGATTCAGTGGGCCACCTCTTCTTCTCCTGCAATCTAGCAATTCCCATTTGGAATTGGTTTATGCATGCAGCTGGGGTTTAGATCCTTTCAATTCTCTCTGCCGCTGCAATTTGGTCGCTTCTCTCCAAAGGCAATGACGTTTATGGTCTCAAATTCATGGCTGCCATCCTCATCACCGTCATCTACTACATGTGGAAGGCCAGAAATGAAGCTACCTTTGAGGATTGCAGACCCTCCTTTCTCTCCATCAAAATTCATCTCCATGAAGCCATCTCCTTCTCCCTGAAGCAGATAAAGAAGCTTTTTGTCAGCAATCAACTCAACGCCCTCTTTGCCTCTATGAGAATTGCTCGCCTTTCTTGATGTTGCCTTTTTTCTTCTAGTTTTGTTTGTAGCCCTTAATGAGTTCACAAAAGATACACTTTCATAGTGAGTTTTCAAAGATAAAAGAACTCAAAACACTCTTTTTAGTAGAAAAATAATAAATTTTCTCCCCATCATGCTTTGCTCAAATCTTTCCATTATAAATGGCCATTTGTATGCATTTATATTAGTTTCAATGGCCTCCATACAAAATATGTTTGAAAATACTCTCAATTATGTTAATTTCTCTTTGTAGGTGTCAATTAAAGATTAATTTGAAGATTAAAGTTGAGATTCAAGAGTTAAAGAGAGTAAGGATAAGTTTGGAAGACAATTGGATAACTAAATGACAAAGTTAGGCCAATAATAAGAAGAAAAATGAAAGACCTGGGTTGGTATTTTGACCATATCGTTTTACTCGGGTGTCTGATTGAGGTGATCTCAGAAGCATTGGAAAGCTTGTTCTAAGATCTACAAATCATATTACAAAACATTTTTCCCAATTTGGATGTTTCGGGGGTCAAAATCGCACATCAATCTAGGAACTGTTTTCTAACGTGCAAATCACATTCATATGTTCATTTTCCATTCTTGTGAAGTCCCACATTGGAAATAAACCAAAATAGATCAAGGCAAATGTTTCTATATAAGGAATGAAGCTCTAGGCATTAAACACACAAGCAAGGAGAGCCTCCTCCTCTTTACTTAACTTATTCATGTAATTGAGAGCAATTATAGAGAAAAAGTGAGGAAAACTTTGTAAAATTTGAAGATTTGTAATGAAAGCTTTGTCTTCTTCAATGGGTTGCTAATCTCTTGATTGGATCTTATAGATGAAGCTAAGTTAATACTATTCCTTTTGCTTATACTCTTAATTCCCTTTGTTTATGTACTTAACTTGCTAGAATAGATTTTTCTTCATTGCAATGTGCTACATTCCATGCTTATTTTCTATCTTAGCATTCTTTTTACTATCTATGCTTAGGTTTGATAAATCATGCTTAGGAGTTAATATCTTTTGATGGTTTATGCTTACTTTTGATAGATAGTCATTGGGAATCTTTTCTTTTATGAAAGGAAGAAAGTCTTAGCTATTAGATTGTTAATTTCTATCTTAGACCTTTAAAGTTATATTTTCCAAATCTAAGCATTGATTTATCATTAGATTTGAGTATTTGTTTGGGAAAATAGAAGAGCATTAGTGTTGGATTAGTGTCACTTAGTGGATTCTAAATGATTCATTCTATTCATTAGTATTGCTTGTTGCTTATTTTATTTACTTTAGCATGATTGTATTCACATTCCCACACACTTATTCACTTGTTTTAATTCATACACTTCATTTCTCTATCCACACCATCATATCCATTAGCTTATTTGTTCTTACCTTCTATGTGTTTGTCTTTATTCCCCCTTTGATTTTACACTATTTTAGCACACTTACTTTCATCTCCATCCATTCATTCCCTATCTTACTCACTAGTTATTAACTCATTTCCATGGATGTTTCTATTTTCTTTTTATCTTGATCTTTCACTTGCTGTTTTCACACACTCATTTGATGTATCTAACATTGCTCATTTGTTCTTGTTATTAACCTTATTAGTTTTCTTTTGTCATTAACTTTGTTACTAACTTGTTACTAATCTTGTTCTCACTTGAATTTTTCTATTTCTACTTACATCTCTTTGCTATCTAGTTTCTTGTTTTCTTTTAGTTTGCATTTTTTTATTTCCGTTGTTATTATCTTGTTTCTTGTTTTCATTTTTTTTTTTTATCTTCATTTGCATTTGTTAGTTATATTTGAGTGGATACACCTTTTCATTGATAATTGTTATTTTCCTTGTAACGATCCTCGTGGGAATGATATTCGGACTTCCATAGTCTATATTACTTGAGACAACCGTATACTTGCGGGAATTGGCAACAAGTTTTTGGCGCCGTTGCCGGGGATCGGCGTACATAGGAATCTTTGATTTTAAGGATTTTCAACTCTCATATAACTTAGTTGCATTTTTATTCTTTCTTTTAGATTTCATTGCGAATTTTATACATTTTCCTTGTTTGTATTTTCAGAGATTCCATGGTTGGACCAAGGAAAGAAGAAAAGAGCAACCAAAGAACTCTAACTTAGGAATTTAAATTGCTTTCTTAGAAAATCTTTTATTTGGATTCATTTCAAGTTTGTAATAATTTTTTAAAGTTCCTTTAAGTTTTCAAAGCATTGTAATAATTAAGGAAGGAGGACGGTTGGAAGATACCGTCGCGGCCCCCCAAGTTCAAACACCGAAATTGGTGTTGGTGGCTTGGGTTGACTTCAACCGATCTTCCCCCAATTTAGTTTGGGAGGTGCGTATTTCGATACACCCACGCATCCCTCGTTAGTGGGTCAGTTTTGTTGGTTGTTTGATTGTTTAATTGCTTTGTAGTGCTTAATCATTTTAAAATAAACAAAATAATTTGGAAAGCACACACTTACTAGGGGCAATCGTACTCCCAACAAGATAAGGACTGGATTTCATCAACATTTCCCTCCCCATAGGAACTCATTTTCCTCACTACTTAGGAATCCTTAGCCTTTAATAAAATTTGAGTAGAAACGTGACCATAGGACACGAGCTCATTAGGAGAAGACCATCAAAGGTTGTACCATTTGTGCTCCTTGACGGAAATCAGTGCCTAGAATAGCCTTGTCCCTTAAGGGGGACTGTTCATCTGTTCTAGGAGTTTAGTATTTAAGCGGAACCTTTGCCACGCACATCGCGATCCCACCAATCCCCTGGGAGCTTGCCTGGCCGACTATGTTTTATAAGACCGGATTGGAAGCCTAGATGTACTCTTCACAATTAGGAGCTGTCTAGCTTAATCTTAGGTAGCCTTAGTTAAGCATAGTTTGGTTTGTTTTTCAAAATCATTTTGTTTTAATTGTTTGTGTTTAAACATTAATCCTCGTTCATCATCACTTGAGCAGACCATCACTTTCGGAGTTGAGAGGTAGTTTATGCACAATTTATTACATGTGCAGTGTCGTTTACAGAGCTTCGATTTATTCGATATCCATGTTGAGAATTTTGCGGACCCCATTGCCATTGAAGAAATGGCTGACAGAAACCCACCAACCCAACCCATGACTCTTAGGGAGTACATGTACCCAACCCGATCTACCCAGCCCTCAGGCATCATCATACCCGCCATAAATGCCTCATTTGAGCTGAAATCCGGCTTAATCCAGATGTTACCAATTTTTCGAGGGGTGGAAAATGAGAAGGCGAAAGCATGGCTTTATGCCCTACAAGCTAATTCCATAAACACATGGGAGGGACTAGTCAAGGCCTTTTATTAAAAGTTTTATTTAAAACAGAAAACGGCCTTCATTTAACATACCCTGAACACCTTCCACCAACTGGAGGGAGAAATAATGTATGAGTATATGGAAAGGTTCAAAGACTTACTGTTGCAATGCCCACATCACGGATTCGAAAAGATCCGACTAGTCCAAATCCTTTATGAAGGACTAAACTATCCCACTAAGACCATGGTGGAGTCTTTTTGCAACAGAGTATTCGCTCAAAAGACAGCTGACCAAGCTTGGACATACCTTGAGGAGGTCGCTGAGAACACTCTCCAATGGGAACCTATCAGAGAGGATCCCAAAAGACCCATTGTTGCAAAAAGAAGGGGCATGCATAGAGTGGAACCCAAATTTGAGGCCGATGCCAAGTTGGCCACATTGACAAGGAGATTAGAAGCCCTTGAAATGAACCAAACCTATCAACAGACCACCCCAAAGACCCTGAAATCATTAAAGATGAGCCAAGCAGTCAGTGACCCTACTGCCCCACCCTGCACCAATTGTGGAGATTTTACCCATCCTGGATCCCAATGTAGAGCATTGTTTGGTCAAAGTCAAAGTGAGAGTATGGAGGAGGTGAGTGCACTTTACCAAAATACTAGATATGAGCGGCCGATGTATGATCCGTAGTCTAATACATATAATCCTGGTTGGAAGGACAATCCTGATTTTTCATGGACCGAAGGACAATACCAAGGAAAGCCTTCTCAGCCAATGGCCCAGCATATGCCCCCTCTGGGATACCAAAAGCCTCAAGTGCCCTAAGTGTCACAAGGACAACCCATGGTCCAAGGTTATCAGAATCTTAATTCCCAGAATCAGTAGATAAGTTCTCTAGATGATACAATGAAAATGTTGGCCCAAAATACCCTCCAATTCCAGCAAAGCACTACTCAGAATTTGAATGCCAATACTCAGTCCATTGCCAAGTTGGAATACACTGTCAGCCAGTTGGCCAGGTTAATAGCTCAAAGAGACAATGATACCTTTCCAAGTCAGCCCGAAGCCAAACCCAAAGGTCGAACTTCATCGAGCCAATTTGTTGTCCATGATAACAAGGGCAAAGTCCATGAGCAAGTCAATGTAGTGCATACAATTACCACCGGTAGAATGGCTGTAAGGGAGGTTGACACACCAGAAGAGGACCCCAAGCAATCTGAATGGACCCAAGTGAGGAGGGAGCATGTAGTTTTGGAAAAAGAACCAGATGAACCAAAGAAGGACCCAGAGCCTACTAAGGAACCGGAGAAACCAATAGGAGCTGCCTCACCAAGTAAAAGTGAGCCCCCTGCTAAAACCTTTGTTCCCAAGGCCCCATACCCTCAGAGGCTAGGTCAAATGAAAAATAATGTCTAGTTGGATAAAATCCTTGAAGTGTTCAAGCAAGTGAGAATTAACATCCTACTGTTAGAAGCCATCCAACAGATCCCGACTTATGCCAAAGTCCTCAAAGATTTATGCACATTCAAAAGAACAACCAATGTACCCAAAAAGGCATTTTTAGCCCAGCAATACAGTTCCATCATGACCACTTCGGCCCCAATCAAATACAAGGACCCTGAGTGTCCAATAATTTCTTGTCAAATAAGGGATCATCACATAGAACAGGCTTTGCTGGGTTTGGGTACGAGTGTCAATCTGCTTCTATATTCGATATACAAGGAGTTAGGTTTGGGGGAGTTGAAACTAACAAAGGTGACCTTACAACTAGCTGATGCTTCAGTTAGGTATCCCTAAGGTGTTGTTGAGGTTGTTTTGATCAAAGTAGGTGAGTTTATTTTCCCGATGGACTTTGTAGTCCTTGATACCCGACCACCAATCGGAAATATTGTGAAGATCCTGGTAATTTTAGGAAGATCATTCCTTGCCACTACCAATGCCTTGATTAATTGTTGAAATGGTGTGATGCACCTATCATTTGGGAACATGACAGTCTAGATAAACATTTTCAACGTTGGCAAGCAACTCAAAGATGAGAGTGATTCTGAAATTTGTGAGGTGAGTTACCTAGAGGAGCTTATTGAGAGTGTAGGATCACAGTTAGTTTGTGAGGTTCCACTAGAGACCTGTCTTGCATATTTTGGAGGTAACATTGATGTTAAGAAAAGCATTGAAGAAGTAAATGCGTTACTGGATTCTGCCTTGCTTTTGAAAGGAGTCAATGGCAACCAAAGCTAGAGATCTTGACTCTATCGGCTGCCCAACCTGTTCCATCAATTGAAGAACTGCCTAAGCTCGACTTAAAACCACTACCGGACACCCTCAAGTATGTGTTTTTGGGCCCAGCCGAGACCCTCCCTGTCATTATAGCCTCGGACCTGGAAGAAGTCCAGGAACAACAATTGATTGAGATATTGAAGGATCACAAAAAGGCTATAGGCTGGGCGATTGCAGATATAAAAGGAATAAGCCCATCTGTGGTTCAACATTGGATCCATTTGGAAGAAAATGCAAAAACTTTCAGAGAACCACAGAGGCGTTTTAATCCATCAATGAAGGATGTCGTAAGAGTGGAGGTTCTGAAACTGTTGGATTTAGGTATCATTTACCCTATTTCGGATAGCTCATGGGTGAGCCCAGTCCATGATGTGCCAAAAAAGTCCAGGATAACTGTTGCAAAGAATGAGGGAACGAGTTAGTGCCCACAAGGACCCAAACGGGCTGGCGAGTGTGCATTGACTATAGAAAGTTGAACTCGGCCACTCGTAAAGACCATTTTCCCCTCCCATTTTTGGACCAGATGCTTGAGAGACTAGCCGATCATGCCTTTTATTGTTTCCTTGATGGATACTCCGGCTATAATCAGATAGCCATAGCACCCGAAGACCAGGACAAGACAACTTTTACATGCCCTTTCGGTACATTTGCCATCGGCGCATGCCTTTTGGACTGTGCAATGCACCTGCGACATTTCAAATGTGTATGATGAGCATATTTTCGGACATAGTCGAGCGATTCTTAGAGATGTTTATGGATGATTTTTCGGTCCATGGGAGTAGTTTACAAGAATGTTTGCATCACCTGAACCTTGTTTTAGTGAGATGTCAAGAGAAGAATCATGTTTTGAATTAGGAGAAGTGTCATTTCATGGTAAAAAGAGGAATTGTCCTAGGCCATGTTGTTTCTGAGAATGGTATCGAAGTCGACAAGGCCAAAATTGATCTTATTTCCAACCTTCCACCGCAAAAAATGGTGAAGAATATTAGATCTTTCTTGGGCCATGCAGATTTTTATAAACGGTTCATTAAGAATTTTAGCAAGATAGCTACACCCTTGATTAATCTGTTATCTAAGGATGTGCCTTTTGTCTTCCATGAACCCTGCCTACAAGCATTTGAACAATTGAAAAAGGAGTTGACCTCTACCCCGATAATAAAGCCACCTGATTGGATAATTCCCTTTGAACTCATGTGTGATGCTTCTGACCATGCTCTTGGGGTTGTGCTAGGACAAAAAGTGAACAAATCGCCCCATGTCATATATTATGCCAGTAGGACCTTGAATGACGCTCAGCTGAATTACACAACCACAGAGAAATAGCCATTAGCTGTCGTCTTTGCCCTAGAGAAGTTTAGACCCTACCTGATTAGGTCTAAGGTCCATAGTTTACACCGATCATTCGGCCCTTAGGTACCTATTGATGAAAAAAGATGCGAAAGCCCGTCTAATTAGGTGGATTCTCTTGTTACAAGAGTTTAACCTTGACATTCAGGATAAGAAAGGTTCTGAAAATGTTGTAGCTGACCATATCTCCCGATTACCTACAGACCTCGAGCATGAGAGCACCCATTGAGTGAGAGTTTCCCGGATGAACAGTTACTAGGTGTCTCCCATTTCCCTTGGTTTGCAGATATCGTTAACTACCTGGTCACTGGACAGATGCCCGATCACTGGTCCAAACAGGATAGGTTCAAGTTTTTGTCTAAAGTTAAGCATTTCTTCTTTGATGACCCGTACTTGTTCAAGTACTGTCCAGACCAAATCATTAGGAGATGCATTTCGGAAGAGCACTATTTAAGTGTGATATCCTTCTGCCATGACCACGCCTGTGGTGGGCATTTTAGTTCTAGGAAGACCGCAGCAAAGGTGTTGCAGTGCGGATTTTACTGGCCCACGCTTTTCAATGATTGTCACACCTTTTGTTTGGAGTGTGAATGTTGCCAGAAATTAGGCAAAATTACGTAGAGGAATATGATGCCTTTAAATCCAATGCTTATTGTGGAAATTTTTTATGTTTAGGGCATAGACTTCATGAGTCCATTTCCGAGTTCCTTCGGCAACTTATACATTTTGCTTGCTGTAGATTATGTATCCAAATGGATAGAGGCGATTCCAGCCAGAACAAATGATCGTCACGTGGTTATCAAATTTATTAAAGAAAACATCTTTTCTAGATTTGGTACCCCCAAGGCGATTATCAGTGATGGTGGGAGTCATTTTTGTAATAGCACCTTCGAGAATCTGATGAAAAAATATTCTATCACTCATAAGGTTGCTACTCCATATCACCCACAAACTAGCGGACAAGTGGAAGTGTCTAATAGGCAAATAAAGCGAATTTTAGAAAAGACAATCAATCCTACCCAGAAAGATTGGTCTTTAAGATTGACAAACACTTTATGGCTTATTAGACTACCTATAAAACCTCTATCGAAATGTCTCCATATCGATTGGTCTTTAGAAAAGCATGCCACCTACCGGTAGAATTGGAGCATAGTGCTTATTGGGCCATCAAAATGTTCAATTTTGATTTAGCTAAAGCCGGTAACCTACGCAAGTTGCATTTTAATGAGCTGGAGGAACTTAAAAATGACATCTATCAGAATGCCAAGATTTATAAGGATTGGATGAAGAGAAACCACAATCAATCTATCTTGAGGAAATCCTTTGCACCGGGCATGAAAGTTCTTCTGTATAATTCTCGCCTGCATCTCTTTTCAGGAAAACTGAGATCCCGCTGGACTGGACCCTTCATTGTGCGCATGTCTATTTTCATGGGGCAGTTGAGATTGAAAACCCAAAGAATGAGGATGTTTTTAAAGTCAATGGCCAGAGGTTGAAACCTTTTCTGGAACTTAAGAACAAGGATGTCGAAGAGACCCTTGTTCAATACCCAATATATGTTACATAAGTAATTTCAGGGTCAGGTCAAGCTGACAAAGTGAGACTTAGATCTGATTGGTAGGCAACCCAATATTCATTTTTTGCATCAACCCATAGTAAGGTGTTCCAATTTTTTTCTTTCTTCCTTGTCCATTTATCATTTCTCATTGCATATCATTGAGGACAATGTTTGATTTAGGTTTAGGGGTGTGGTACTGCATTGCACACATGTATTTGCCTATAAATATTTTAAAAAATTAATTTTTTCACAAAAAGAAGAAAAATAAAAATAAAATTTTCCGTGGGATTTTAGCTTGTTAATAAGTTTCGAAATCTTAGTTTACCATACTATCCAAATCCTAAAAAGAGTGTCACAAAATCTAGTCTTGAAAAAATTCTTGCACATTTAGCCACATGAGTGTAGTCCAAGTGAAGAGTGGGCACATCTGAGTGACCCTGACAAATCACTAGTGGAGACTAAACCAACCAATTGAGTGTAGAGCCTTTCTATTCCTCCAGGGTAAGGACTCTTCTGCTCTAATTCCGAGTAAAATGAAGAGCTACTCAAACTTGAAGTTTTCAGCACATTTCTTTTTATCTCATTAGTGCCTATTTCTTTCCAACCATTGAGGGTGTCATCAAAATTGCGAACGAACCTTGACTTGTAGCTTGTGAGCACCTTTCTAGACATGGTAAAGTGATGATAGCAATCTAAAATTAAAACCCTATGGCCATTAAAACCTACCCATAAAAACATTTTCATAGTAACCATTTTTTAGCCCTTATCCTTTATACATTTTCCTTAAAAATTCTCAAAGCCTCTCCACCCAAATAAAAAGCCTTCAACCCATTGTTTTTGAGAAGTGGAAGGAAAAGATGAAAGAAGGAAGTGTGCATTGTTGATACTTCACATGATCTATCCAAGGAAAAAATCTTCTCGAAAAAAGAAAAAAAAAGAAAAAAACAAAAAAAGTGGGAAAAGTTGAAAAAAAAAAAGAAAAAAGAAAAAAAAAGAAAAAAAAAGCAAAAAAAAAAAAAGAGAAAGTGAAGTCGAATCGAAGAAAAATCCTTCAAAGAAAACTCAAGACCTTACCTACTCAGAAACACTAAAACCTCATTTTTCATATTTTACCAAACCCTTTCCCTTAACCCCATTACAACCAATAAAAGACGTATTTGATTTTGGGAAAAGTTAGGATGTTAAACAAGTGAGAAGTTGAGTAAGCATTTTCACCCTCAGTTAAATGGTTGTTCTTTCCATGAAATAAATTCTCCAAAAATTCCTCATTCTCAAAAGATATGTGAGTCCTTTTGCCTCTTGCCAATACTCACATATAGAGTGATAAGTCAGAAAATCTTCCCGATTTTATTTCCGAGAGTATGACTGTGAGGCTGAAGTCAAAACGAATGGATTTAGAAGGTGATCAAAGTTGTATTTTCTCAAAACCCAAAACCGCACAAGTGTTGGCTAAACCCACTCAAATACACTCCAGAACTTGAGCATCATTGAAAATTTTTTGGCAATTGGATAGCGTTCTAAACTTGCTCTCATTTTTATTAGCTTGCTAAAAACCCGAGGATATAAATAAAAAGAATTTTTTGGGATTTATTCACTGAAAACCCTCACGAGATAAAATTCGTCCACTAGGGGAGACTTAGGGGTTTAAATGGCTTGTTGCACGAGCTAAGTGCAACCGCGATTCCTGCAAAAGTGAGTTAGGATTTTTTATCGTTTTCCGCATATAGTTAGTTTTCTTTTATTTTGCTCGGGACTAGCAAAATGTAGGTTTAGGGGTGTGATGAATTCACAATAGATATACTTTTATAGCATTATTTTATGAGTTTTCAAAAATAAAAGAACTCAAAACACTCTTTTTAGTAGAAAAATAATAAATTTCCTCCCCATCATGCTTTGCTCATATATTTCCATTATAGATGGCCATTTGTATGCATTTATATAAGTTGCAATGGCCTCCGTACAAAATATGTTTGAAAATACTCTTAATTGAAGATTAATTTGAAGATTAAAGTTGAGATTCAAGAGTTAAAGAGAGTAAGGATAAGTTTGGAAGACAATTAGATAAAGAAATGACAAAATTAGGCCAATAATAAGAAGAAAAATGAAAGACTTAGGTTGGTATTTTGACCATATCTTTTTACTCGGGTGTCCGATTCAGGTGATCTCAGAAGTATTGGAAAGCTTGTTCTAAAATCTACAAATCATATTTAAAACATTTTCCCAATTCGGACGTTTCGGGGGTCAAAATCTCACATCAATCTGAAAACTGTTTTCTAACATGGGAATCACATTCATATGTTCAAATTTCCTTTCTTGTGAAGTCTCACATTGGAAAGAAACCAAAATAGAGTAAGGCAAATGTTTCTATCTAAGGAAGAGAGCTCTAGGCATTAGACACACAAGCAAGGAGAGCCTCCTCCTCTTTACTTAAGCTATTCATGTAATTGAGAGCAATTGTAGAGAGAAAGTAAGGAAAGCTTTGTTAAATTTGAAGATTTGTAATGAAATCTTTGTCTTCTCCAATGGGTTGCAAATCTCTTTATTGGATCTTCAAAATGAAGTTAAGTTAATACTATTCATTTTGCTTATGCTCTTAATTCCCTTTATTTATGTGCTTAACTTGTTAAAATAGATTTTTCTTCATTGCAATGTGCTACCTTCCATGCTTACTTTCTATCTTAGCATTCTTTTTACTATCTATGTTTAGGTTTAATAAATCATGCTTAGGAGTTAATATCTTTTGATGGTTTTACTTTTGATAGATAATTATTAGGAATCTTTTCTTTTATGAAGGGAAGAAAGTCTTAGCTATTAGATTGTTAATTTCTATCTTAGACCTTTAAAGTTATATTTTCCAAATCTAAGCATTGGTTTGTCATTAGATTTGAGTATTTGTTTGGGAAAATAGAAGAGCATTAGTATTGGATTAGTGTCACTTAGTGGATTCTAAATGATTCATTCTATTCATTAGTATTGCTTGTTGCTTATTTTATTTACTTTAGCATGATTGTATTCACATTCCCACACACTTATTCACTTGTTTTAATTCATACACTTCATTTCTCTATCCACACCATCATATCCATTAGCTTATTTGTTCTTACCTTCTATGTGTTTGTTTTTATTCCCCCTTTGATTTTACACTATTTTAGCACACTTACTTTCATCTCCATCCATTCATTCCCTATCTTATTCACTATTATTAACTCATTTCCATGGATGTTTCTATTTTCTTTTTATCTTGATCTTTCACTTGTTGTTTTCACACACTCATTTGATGTATCTAACATTGCTCATTTGTTCTTGTTATTAACCTTGTTAGTTTTCTTTTGTCATTAACTTTGTTACTAACTTGTTATTAACCTTGTTCTCACTTGAATTTTTCTATTTCTACTTACATCTCTTTGCTATCTAGTTTCTTGTTTTCTTTTAGTTTGCATTTTTTATTTCCGTTGTTATTATGTTGTTTCTTGTTTTCATTCTTTTTTATCTCCATTTGCATTTGTTAGCTATTTTTGAGTTGATACTGTTTTTCATTGATAATTGTTATTTTCCTTGTAACGATCCTCGTGGGAACGATATTCGGACTTCCATAGTCTATATTACTTGATACAACCATATACTTGCGGGAATCGGCAACAACTCTCCTGCTTCTTTCCTCTCTTCTCTGCTTTTTTTCTCTTCTTTTGTTCTCTGTTCCTTTGGAGTCTTTTGAGCCCTTGTCTCTCTCTTTTCTTCTTTTTATTTAATTTACTCTTTTCAGCAAAAAAAAAATATTAAGAGAGAATAAAATATAAGGTGTTATGATGGTGTTTTGTTTTTAGTTGTTTGGTATGGAATCTTTTTTTAATTTTTGTATAGAAAAGTGAAGTTTTTTTGTCTTTTAGTGGAGAAAGGAGATTATTTTTTTAACTTTTTTTTAATTCGGATGAAATTTTAAAATTGTGTACTTTTGATATAACCCTTGCCTTTCCTTGTCTGAATTCACTTTACTTAAATTTAATTAGTTAATTACCAAACACGCCCTTTAATTTAATTAGAGTTAAATCTCTAATTACACTTTTCTTGCTGTCACCCTTAAATGTCCCACTTGAGATTGACAAGGGCGGTGGGTTGGAATCTTTGCATACATAAATGTTTACAATTTGTTGTTGCACAGGGTACAATATGTTGCTGCACAGTAGGGGTGTACAAAAAATCCGTCAATCCGTCAATCCGGTCCGGTCCGATCCGATCCGCGGATTTTAATCCGATCCGAAGGTAAACGGATTGGTGACGGATTGAAAATCCTGTAATCCGTTAGCAACGGATCGGTGGCGGATTTCATCCTCAATCCGCGGATTTAATCCGATCCGATCCGTTGACATTAAATATATATAAAAAATAAAAATAAGGGGTCTAGATATAAATTAAGATGTCTAAATATAAAAAAAAGAAAAATTATAGGGGCTCAAATGTAACTATTCCCTATCACTATTTATCCCCAAAAGGCCAAAACCGGAAAACCCTACCCATTTTTCCATATAATACTTTCCCTACTCACTATTTTTCCATATAATGTACAGTGACGGATTGAACGGATTAATCCGATCCGATCCGTTTATCCACGGATCGGATCGGATCGGATTTTAATACCTACGGATCGGTGACGGATTTCAAATCCATCAATCCGTAGGTAACGGATTGGTGACGGATTTGGCCAAATCCGATCCAATCCGATCCATGTACACCCCTACTGCACAGGGTTCTACTGGAGACTCTACGCTGGTGCTACACAAGGAAGAAAGAATGGGAAAGGGGGGAAGAAAGTTAATATGGAAGGAAGCACAATACCTTGAACGCTTGAGGATTCCGTTCGCCTATGCTGATGCTGCTTGTCGTTGCCATTGGAAAAGAAGGAAGAAGTAGAAAGGGCCAGAGAGAAACACCGGTTTTGAAAGGGGCTAGAGAAAATGAAACTTCCCTTATCTTTTATCACTTAAACCATCATGGGAAATTTTGGGTTTTTGAAAAATACACTTGAAAAATTGACCGGACGACGACCTTTCTTGCCTGATGTCCTGGATTGAAACTCAATTGGAAAACTTATGGCCCATTTTGAAATGTTAATCAAATCTTATCCTGTTTTGAAATCTGAAAAAAAACTTAGGCCCAATTTTGTAAATTTCCCTTTCCAAAATTTCGTACAGTCCCCCACAATTTTGAAAAGCAAAAACAAAAGATCAATCGCACCGGGAATCAGAATGAATGCATACATTAATGTGTCTTTCGGCTTAACCCCCACCTAGTCTTTGCACACTAAAGCTTACAGAGGCATTCAATAAACATAATCTTGAACTAAGGGCTCCATTTAGCAAGCTGGATATATTCAACACAGGCATTTTTTGAAGGCTATCGGCATTGTTATTTGATTTTTAGTAAGTGTTGTAGAGAACTAGCCCCAAAGTCCCATAGGAAGTGGCCTTACTTTCATACTTGGGTAGGTGAATCTATCCGAAGTGCGTTTGTATAACTTGCATTCCTCTATTTGTAGAGACATAAACCCTTTAAAAGTAATAACTCAGCCTCTTTTCCATATAGATATACGTTAATAATCCTTCAATGGCATATTCTCTTGCTTCAAGCAGCCTAAAACATTACTTTTGATGGGAAAGCTGGTAGAGATAGTCTCAATCTAGGCCATGAAGAAGTATCACCCTTGTAAGCATTCTTGATGTAAAAAGACCCCAGTCATGAAATTTGAAGAAAACAATTATTATATTTGGTAAGTCAGAGAGCTGGTCCTTTGTAGGAGATGGAACATGCAGAACTTGATTCAAACAAATTTCAAATTTTATATGCGAAAAAGGATTTTACTAACATTCTGAATTGGTGAGGCAGCTCCTTTACCTACTAGTGCTTGATCATCACCATGATAAGCAAAGGCTAGGGAGAAAGATGAAATGTCCGGATTTATGCATTAAATAATATATGATCTCAAAAATATAAAAGCATACCTTGCGCCATGATCTTGATGATGAGCAAATCTCTTTTGTCAAATAGGGTTTTCTCCGATCTCTCTTATCACCCATTCCAATATGCGTGAAGTTAATGATGAATACTTTTTAGATCTCGTAAGTTAAAGAGAGAGGACCCGAAAACTATATATATAGATAAGCCCTAGAGAGATTTCTTCCCATCAAAGAAATCCAATAGAAGTAAGTTTCTCTAATTCCCTCAAATCAGCCAACAAGAGTCCTATTTGATTGGGCTTACTAAAATTGAATCCAAAATAAACTTAGTAAAACCAAAAACTAAAAATGGAAAAGTAACTTAAATTAGTGGGTTAAACCGTGGGTCCCAACAGTGTTTCACATGTGGTCATGAGGACCACACATGTCTAACAATCTCCCACCTGGTCTGAATGACCACACATATGTGATCGCCCAATTGGTCAAGACAACCATATAAAAGCAATCCACCTTTTATGATATAATTTTGAAGAAAAAAAGAACTAGTTAAAATTTTTTTTTTTACTCAACTTGGATTCAACTAAATTTAAAATCCCGACGAGTAGCCACTCATTTGTAAAAAAACAACCCAATCATTCTTATTTATTCTCATTCTTATATCCTATAACTAAATGAAACCAATAATGCGAATCATGGCGGTCAAACAACAATTTTGCGACATAATTCCTTCCATATATCACAACATTAGTAATTCCATTTAGTTAAGTAATAAATCGAGGAAAATAATAGGAAAAAGGGGAAAGTAACTTACATTAGTGGGCTCAAACCGTGGGTCCCAACAGTGTTGCACATGTGGTCATGAGGACCATACATGTCTAACAATATATATATATATATATATATATATTAATGTTACTGAAATTATAAAATATTTTATTTTGGCATCACTGTAATTAATGGTTTGTTTGAAGTATTTTCTTATAGCAGTATAGTTGGGTCAAAAGACTCGGGACAAAAATTTGTCGAATACTGCTAGATTTGGTATCTGCGGCATATTTTAATTCCAATTTGGGATTTACTTATTTTTATCCTTCTGGATTTTAGTTTTTTTTTTTTTTACAGGTTTTTCTACGTTTATGTTGCTGATTGAAATGTCCTTATCGGTAATAAATGTGATCATGAATATACATAAGATTGTGTCTCACGTTTTTTTTTTTTTTTTTTCAAATACTCCATCCAACGGCAGAACAAAGCTGGTCCCATTAATGTAGAATTTGTGTGCCCATGTACCTGGAGGGTTTTTTTTTATTTTTATTTTTATTTATTTATTTTTTTTTAAGGTTAAGATTTCAATAGCTGACCCCATGCTCTATTTCCACTCCTTTGACTCGGGACTTGTCTAGGATAAAGCCTTGGAGGATCCGGATTCTTTTTCGTAAGAGATTTTCAACATCATAAAGAGTTGGAATCCGATCCGGCAAAATTTTTGGACAAACAAAACCCCACATATTATGTCATAGATGGAGTTCAGCAAACTCCATTGATAAGTTAGTGCTAAAATATACCATTATTACTAAAATAAAGAAGACAACGGAGAGAGAGACCCCATTCAAATAAGAAAGAAATTTCAATGTTTATGTTACTGATCAAAATGTACATTTCTTGTTTGTCCTGGTGGCAAAAGAACCTCAAGAGGAAAAGTTCATTCTCTATCTGTGGATTACATAAATATGGTTACAAGTATGTTAATTTCTTTCTTCAGTAGTCTTTCAGGATTTACATACTGTATTCTAGCTTCATACTTCTTATTTCTTGTTTGACGGGGTTATAGTTTGCGCTTTTCATTCATTCCTATAATAACATATAACTAGCGGTTATGCCAACATTGGTATGCTTTACACTATTATAGTTTGTAGTTTTCAGTCATTCCTATAATAATATATGACTAGTGATTATGCCAACATTGGTATACTTTATACTAGCTATCTTAATCCAAGTACTTGAAAGTTGGAGGATGGGATGTGGTCATAGCTTGCTTTTCTTTATGGGGATCTTGTACCATGTTTAAGGCTAAGATGATGATGATAATGATGAATTTAAATGTGAATGCTGGAAGGGGTGCATGGCATGGACATGGGTCATGGGGGGTGTTAGAATTGTTGTCTTTGACATGGGAAATTAAATCTCTGCTGAAAGTGAGTTTTGAATTGTAGTCTTGATCGGTCTAGTAGATTCACCAATACATAAAATAAAGCAGGATTTGTCTGGTGAATTTCTAATTACTCATTTGACTCTGAGAGTTACTCTGCAATTGGGGCATAACATGTTTATTGTTTACAGCAAAGATAATGATAAATTACAGTATTTCACACAATAAATCTGATTGGACCGAAACAGGATCTGATTATAAATGAGAATTGAAATCTAAAATTTAAATTTCACTATATTTATATTCATGATGTATATGTGCATGAGTTATTACAAATGTATATAATTATGATATACAGATTTAGACATTAATTACTTAAATGCCTGGTTGATCTGCTCAGTTTCTTACTCAACTCATCCTGGTTATGTACTTAATCTGGTCAATCCACTGGGTAGGAAAACTATGGGCAACTTAGTTACATGCTCAATTCACTTTGACAGTAGGGGTGAATATCTTCTTGTGTGACTTCATTATACACCCCTAACTTTGCAAATTTTTTTCCCTTTTACATTGTTCTGTCACTTTAAAAGGGCCTATGGTTTCAATTGTTGACTCTTTCTCAGTCGCCATAATAATTATAATGATAATGAGTTATGAACTCAAGAGAGACATTCATATCCTAACATCATGGCCATTATGACCTCCTGTTTGATAAGAAGGAGGCCCACCTTTGTCTAATCCACCCATTGATGATACACGACTGGCTTAAATTTTAATCCAATCCGAGTTATTTACATTGTTGTATTGATAATGTAGAAGGAATACAGTTATGTTATTTTTTTGTCTTAGCTCAGGAACAATGCAATAGTGTGAATCACTTGATTGGAGTGAAATTTGAGATAGTCCCTATAAAGGTGGGGCGCGCTATTCGAATGGGTTGACTTAAGGAAAGGTGAGTGCCAAACTAGTCGAACGAGAAGTAATGATTGTCTTCACATCTAGATATAATTGTCTTTCTTAGATCATTTAGCTAAAGTATTCCCAGAGTAAAATTGTTTCCCTTTTCGCCCTATTTTACTCTCAGACGTTGTGATTTGCTGAAATGGTCTTCCATGGTACTTAAGGACTGATTACAATGAGATTGAGGTTTCTTCAATATGAATGTTTTTTTCATGATTTTCCCTTTTTCCTTTTACAAAACAAAAGTTATTTTATTTGCATTTTCATTTGTATTGTCATTTTAACTGTTAAGTTTTGTATCATTGTGTTTGGTTCTAGACAAGTGATCCAGTTATAACTTTCTTATCCTTTATAGAATGGGTCCTTTCCTTGGAGTAAATTTTGACCCTATTTTCATGTCTTCTTTACCAGGTCCATCTGCTTGGGAGATTGCATCACAGGAATCTTGTGAACTTGGTTGGCTACTGATGGGGACATCATGCCTAATTCCCCCAATTCCTTCAAGGTCTACCAAAAGAGGAAGCGTAGGGTGGCGGATAAATCTATGATGTGGATGGATGATGTTTATTATGACTTTACTCGCCAAGATGTCGTAAATCCACCGTTGGATTACCATTACGATGAAATCCGACGGTTGGATTTTGGCGGATCTTCCATTTGAAGGAGAGAAGGCCCCATGTGTGCAATCACATACAAGGCCCCACGTTGGGAAGTGCCACATGGGTTGAAATAAAAGAGTTTTAAAGTTGAGAGGGGCCCAAGTTATTTAATGAAATAGAGTCATAAAAGGGGCCCACGTTCATTAAAGAATAGAAGACTAAGGGGGGACCACCACTTAAAAGAATGCGCATATCCCCTTGTGCACGTCCTCCCCTTTACCCATTTAGTATTCTGTCTTTTCTTTTATTCATTAGGTGCTGATGTCATCTTTAGGGCTTATATTAAAAGACTTCTTGGTTTCTTTCATGTTTATGCTATGATATCTTGTAATGAAAAACTTGGAGATTAATGAAAGGAATGGATCTTTCCTCTTCTTCTCTGTGAGTCTCTTGGGTTCCCTTGCTCAGAAGACGTAAAGCCTCCGGATCGGAGTTTGGTGAGAGCCCAATCAAAGGTATCCTCTTTCCTTCCTCTATTTCTTTTCCTGTGAGAAACTTCTGCATCCACCCTAGATTTCCACTTAAGATTCCAAACATCAGATATGCGATCCTTATCGCTAGATCTCAACCCAGATTGTCCCCAATAGTCCATCTCCCTAGCCCCTACCCAGACAATTACAACAAATACCACTTCTGCACAATTGGGCATTCCCTAAGTATTTGAGAGTTCTATCTTCCATTGGGATCCTACCCATTTGTCTGAGAGGGACTTTTACTGCAGGACTGCAAGGTTGTTTTGGATCCATTAATGACTTTCCCATTAGATGGCAATAGTTACCAACATGAATGGTGTGTTTTGAATTCATATTAATATTAATTCGAAATCTGATCTCATTATATCATATTAGATTAGGTTTCATCTCGTCCTGCATCAGCTACTGTATAGAAAAACACCGACACATGCTTGTATATGTGTAAATGAATAATGGCAGCCTTGCAACCCATTTGTACAGTGAGTAATCCATACACTTACTGAAGTACAAATGAAAGTCCAGATATGCTAATTGTTGCAGAATAGTCTATATGACCCATTCCTAGACTCATTTGATCAGTAAACTGTAAATTGAATTGACCAGACTTGTGTAGGTTTAGGATTGTTCTGTTTGTGGAATTCTGGTAATCATAAAATTTTGTTTCCATTTAAATCTTGAGAATTTCCTCCTTTAATGCAAAGAGGAGGATTGCTTAAAAGCTGGCAAATTAGGATTCTACAGAATCATCATCATCATCCAAGCTTTATCTCATCTATCTGGGTTGGCAATGCCATCTCTACTTTTTTTATTACTGAACTATATTTGAGACAGTGTTCTTTGTAACTTCAGAATTTATCATATCTTACGTCACAACTTCATTCAAGATCTTTACTGGTTTCTCACTTCTAGTTCATTAAGCTTGTAACCCTACAATAAATAATAGTGGTTGTTTCTGTCATGCCCCCAAAATAGAAACCGGGGTTATGCGTGAGATTAGGGCCAATTAAAATTTTTCGACAATAATAATAACACTTGGGCCCCAATCATGTCCCAAATGAATCGAAGATCGCTATGAGGTATAAATGTTTCCTCGAATACATAAATCAACAGCGGAAGCTTCATACAAACAAGTGGTATCTCAAGATGTATAGTTAAGAGCAATACGAAAATATATTATCTAAGTTCAAGTTTGAAACAGTTAAACAAAAGTATAAATTACAATGAAAGGCCACGATAAAACTTGGGCCTCACCAAAATAATAACCAAAAGAACCAAAAGATGAATCTATCCAAAATAAGCATGAGGCACTCGAGTATGGGGTCGGTACGGCTATACAATACCGTCCGTACTATAGTCTAGGAGGTCATCAGACTAATTGCCTGAATCTCCTCCGCCATCTCCTTCTCAAGGTAGAAGGGCTCGGTACCTATGCACCAAGAGTAGCATCATCAGACACGGTGGTCAGCAGGCAGATATAAATATAAAACATCAATAGATATGCAGAACGAATCAGAATAGACGATAGACAAGATCATAAAACATGCATGGCATCCTGATCGTAAGAAGTGCATAGCATATGAATCATAAACAAACTAACATAAACATCTAGCAAGATACGCGGTCCACATATGCTAATTACCACAGGATAATATCATTGCCCTCCCATACTCACATTGAGTCGTGGTAGAGATGTCAAGACACTAGATATACCTGGCAACAAGACACGAGATAAAAAGCCAGGCAAACATAACAGAGGATAAATCCTGGCAATAAGACACGGAAATGACCCCGCAACAAGCAAGATAGATTCCAAGTCATACTGCGCAGATGTTCATCAAGGTCCTCACACAGATGGGGCCCCATTTGTATTAGGTGATATACAGCTGAGTGGTGCTTGACACAAAGATTCTTAGACAAGCAATAGTGAGGGGCTAGGCTTTCTTGCGTGAACAAGATTCATCAACAAAAGAGAGACTACTTTCCATTATCAAGTCAAGATCAATCAAGCAAGCTTCTTCAAACGTCAATACCATAAGTAGTCCTCATCAAGTTTTTACAATCAAAGCCACCTAACCCCAACACTTCCATCAATCATCAAAA
The DNA here is from genome assembly GCA_028538565.1 of Umbellularia californica. Taxonomy (NCBI): domain Eukaryota; kingdom Viridiplantae; phylum Streptophyta; class Magnoliopsida; order Laurales; family Lauraceae; genus Umbellularia; species Umbellularia californica. The sequence continues at coordinate 36,883,492 of JAPQWN010000010.1, read as the reverse complement.
CAAGCAGAACATCAAAAGGGTTCCTAAGTTTAACACCTAGGTTCATCAAAAAAAAAAAAAAAAACCAAAGCAAACGAAGCTAAGGGACATGAACATAGCATGTAGACAAGTACCAGACAGTACAATTTGGAATCAGAAGCGATAGACAATCCAATCCTAGGTACAATGTTAAACCCGATGCATCGTACAACCATACTCAGTCAACTAAGAGAATTAGGGTTCGCATACCCAAACAGACAATCTTCGTGCATAGATATAAAAGGGGGGTATCCCATTGTCCCGTACTGTTCAAGATTAAGCTAGGTTGAAACCCGATACAACCGGAATAACCGTGAAGAACGTCGGCTCAAAAGATCTTCACATATAGTCAAATGAGTCCAAAAAGAGTAACTGAAGTTCCACCTAAGTCCAACCAAGATAGGGTCTAAAAGGCCCTTTCCAAAAGGTGCCACAGTTCATTCGGTCAACCTAGCCCTTGGCCGGTCAACATCCCACGCAGAGTACCCGGTTGACTCGACCCAGTCCGGTCGACCGGAAGTTATAAATAAATGAAGTGCACAGTTTTTTTCATCAGGCTCCAAGGAGCCTGATTGTGTGTGGCCGGTCGACATCCCCTTGGCCGGTCAACCACATACACTATAGTTACAAAACCTTAGTTCTGAAACTGAAGTGAAATGCGTGGAAACCCCTTTCCAAAATCCCAGAACATGTAATCAGTCAATATGGAGGGCCTAGGTCTTCCATTCTAATCTTGAAAACAAAGAGAATAGGGCCTTGCCCTCTCCACATACATCCATACCCCCTCTCATCAAGTCCATTCAAACCAGTATCCATCCCATTCCAACCATTCAATTCATATTATCATGTTTGCAAACATATATGGTATCAATGAGCATGTGGTCATCTAAATCATCATCAATCATCAAATCAAAGAAGAGACAAACATATCCAAGCATATATATAAATATCTACTTGCCTTTGGTGGAAAATGCCCAAATCCAAAAATCCTAGCTCAATGCCCAACAAACCAAACTAAGGAAGCATTAGCAAAATAAAACTAAATAAAAATATAAAACTAAAAGAATGGAAAGCTCTAAGCTAACTTAACACAACTCAACACCCAAAGTATATAAACCAAACCTAGGGGAAGGGAAGCTTACCAAACGGATGGGCGGATGGAGTGGTGGCTTGAAATTGATGAAGAGATGCTCGCGGGGTCCACGCGGAGTTGATGGTGATGATCGGAGGTTGTGGGGCCCACTTGATTGGTGGTGATGTTACTCGTGGCCCACTGGGCAAGGGAAACGGTGAAGACAGAAAGAACGAAAGAATGGAAACAGAGAGAAAGAATTAAAAGAGAGAGAGAGAGATGATGAAATGGGTGACGGATGGGGAGAAAGTCAACTCACATTGACAGTGAGTGGAGTGAGGTGAGAGAGAGATGAGATGAGATGAGAGAAAATGAGAGAATGAAATGGGCAAGGTAATTTTCGTTGACAGGGAGGAGTGGAAGAGAAAGAAAGGAAGAGAGAGAGAATTAGAGGATGAGATGGGTGGGTGGCTTCATTCATGTTGATAGCATGGAGGAAGAAAACAGGGAAAGAAAGAGAGGAACAGTGAAGGGAAAAAATGGAGAAAAACAGGGAGAGAGAGAAATGGAGAAATAGAGAGAGAAATGGAATAGGCTATGGGCTTGTCGAAGATGGGGGAGCTAGGCGACGGCGAGGCAATGAGGAGACTAAAATGAGGGAGAAGAGAAAAGGGGAGAGAGAGAGAGAGAGAGAGAGAGATGGAGAAGGGAGATGGCCTGCGATGGTGGTGGTTGCAATGGTGTCGTCCGGCGGCGGTGAGGCAGCAAGCCGTGAGGGAGGGAGGGAGGGAGAGAGAATGAAAGGGATGAGAGAATGAAATGGAGAAAGGGCTGCTGTGGAGTGTGGAATGAGAAGAGTGGGGGGTTTGGTGACCTAACATGAATGGGGAAAAGGGGGAAATGGGCTTACAAGTGGGTAATGAAGTGGGTGGGGGTATGATGGGGATGAGATGGGAAAAAGGGATAATAGGATGGGAAGGTGGGGTTTGACTTTTGGGAAATTAATAAAATAAGTTGAGGTGGGTTCGGGTCAGGTCAGGTTTTGGGTCGGGTTTGAGGGTCCAGATCGGAACATTGGGTTTTGTGAATGAAGGTGCTTGAGAGACTCATGTTCAGAGTAAAGCACAAATTCTCTACCTATCAGATAATGCCTCCAATAGCGAAGTGACTGAACTGGAGCATAGAACTCCAAGGCATAAGGAGAGTACCTGTGCTTTGAATCTGAAAGTTTTTCACAGTGGAAAGCAATTGGATGTCCCTCTTGGCTAAGGACGCTTTCAATGCCAACATTGGACACATCGCAAGCAACTTCGAACACCTTGTCAAAATCTAGAAGGTGGAGGACAGGAGTTTCCGTGATTTTTTGTTTGAGCTGCTCAAACGCTCGAGTTGTGGCATTGGTCCATTTGAACTCGCCTTTCTTTAAACATTCAGTAATTGGAGCAGTGATACTGCTGAAATTTCTGATGAATCTCCTACAGAAAGTAGCAAGTCCATGAAAACTTCAGACTTCAGTTACTGTGGTGGGGATTGGCCAATCCAGAATTGCTTTGACTTACTCTGGATCTATTTTGATGCCCTCCGTCGATATGATGAATCCTAAGAATATAACTAAACTTCTCATGAAGGTGCACTTCTTGAGATTGATGTAGAAACTTTCTCTACGAAGGAGATGGCAAATAGTGTGGAGATGAGTGAGATGCTCCTTCATGGTTTTGCTGTAAATAAGGATGTCGTCGAAATAAACAATGATGAATTTTTGGATATAAGGCTGCAACAGATTGGTCATGACCCGCATGAAGGTACTAGGAGCATTTGTTAATCCGAATGGCATGACTAACCATTCATAAAGACCATCTCTGGTTTTGAACGTTGTTTTCCACTCATCACCTGGACGAATACAAATCTGGTGGTAACCACTGCGTAGATCATTCTTTGAGAAGATGGCTGAACCTGTCATCATATCAAGCATATCATCTAATCGAGGAATAGGAAATTTGTATTTTACTGTGATCTTATTGATAGCTCGACTGTCAATACACATGTGCCAACTTCCATCCTTCTTGGGAGTAAGAAGGGCTGGTACCCTGCAAGGACTGAGACTTTTCTGAATGTACCCTTTTTGTAATAGGGCATCCACCTGTTTCTTGAGCTTCGCGTGCTCTGCAGGACTCATCCGATATGCAGGTAGATTCGGAAGTGAAGAGCCAGGGACGTGATCTATGGCATGCTGTATGTCCTTCATGGGTGGAAGAATATTTGGCAAGTCATCCGGGATATGATCGGACAAGTATTGCAGGAGTGGTTTGACTTCTTCCGGAATGGACTCATGCAAAGAATCGTATGTCACTTGGCGGATAACCAAGGCATACATCAAATTCTGATCTCTGCTTTCCTGTTCAAATTTACTCATGGTTAATATTTGAGGAGTGGCTGCCTCTTTTGGGGCCTTAACAACATGCTGGGCTGGCAGTGGCCATAACCGGGTCTTGTTACCTTTTCACTTGAAAGTGTGGGTGTTTGTGTCATTATCTGTGACAACCTGCAACTTCTTTAGCCATGGGCAACCAAAAAGTATGTGTGTGACTTTCATTGGTATAACATCACACTTGGTTGTATCTTCATAAGAACCTCGTTTGAAAGGAACTATGCACTGTTTGTCAATCAGAATAGTTAAATCATTTACTCATGCTATTTTGTATGGCCTCAGATGTTTTGTAGTAGGTAGCTTTAGCTTTTCCACAGCCTTTTTAGCAATAACATTCATAGCACTACTTCCATCAATAATCATATTATAAGTTTTGCCCTTGCAGTGAACTCGAGAGCGAAAAATAGGTGCATGATTAGAATCCTGCTCCTCCTGTTGATCTTCAGTGATTAGAAGCTCAAGATATACAAGTGGTACACCATCAGCAGGAAATTCGTTAAGCAAATGCTTTGAGAGTCTGTCGGTTTTTCCATTTCAACATGCTTGTCAAACTCTTCGCTGTCTTTGGCTTCATCATTTGCATAGAGATTTACATGAGGACATTCTCTACCATAATGCCCTTTCTGCTGGCAGGTATGGTAGATCACTTCCCTTTTGTCAGCACGTCCTCGCGCACGAGGATCATTTTGTGTTACCTGTTGCCGCTGATTCGGGGGAGGGGGTGGCCGTTGATGTACCCCTTGGGGCGGCTTTTGCAGTGCCTGTGGTGACCTCAGTCGATTAACCGACTGTTGGCCGTTATTGAGAGTTGGAAACTGTGCCACTCAAGTGGGAAACTCCCCGGCTTGGGATTTTTCCCGCCTCCTTAACTGGATTTCATGCTGTGCTTTGTGGGCTTTACAATAGACTTCATTGATATCATTGAAATCAAACATAGAAATTCGGGGTCGAATATCAGGACGTAAGCCTTCTGTATATTTATTGATAACGAGTCCATCATTTGCCCGCAGATTGCAGCGCACAATATAATCTAGAAACAGATTGGTATACTCATCCAACGAATAGGCATCTTGTTGCAGACTAAGGTATCCTTTATGCATGGAATCAATATAGTCAGAAGGAAGGAAATTTTGCTTGAGTCGCCGCTTCATATCTTCCCATTGGACAATGGGATGCCCAAAGGCGAGCTCACTGTTTTTAACTCTTTGCCACCAAATGCGTGTAGGCCCTTTGAGCTTAACTTTTGTGAAGGCTAACTTCTGGGCATCATTCATATTGTACCATGCAAAATAATCATCAAGAGAATTTAGCCAATCCACAAAAGCCTTAGGATGAAGATCTCCTGAAAAATCACTGATTTCCAGTCTCACTCTTTTGGTGATATTATCTTTATGTGGTGCACCGCGTGGTTCATTATCACCGTGTTCAATGAAAAGGCGATGTACCATGTCAGACATGGTTTTGCGATGTTGATACTGAGGACCAGGTGTGACTGGATTTACTTAGGTCATTGTTCCAGATGCATGGGGAGCAAAGTTTACAGGATTGACCTAAGGCCCAGTTCCAGATGTTTGCAGATCCCGCTCTATGAGAACAAATTTAGTTATTCCTGTGGTCCAATGTCCTTGAAGTTCTTGAAGAATAGCTTCAACAAGTTCCAGTCGCTCAACCACAGCGTCCATGTCAGATCCCCGTTTAGTCAATAGCCCATCCCGCTGGTAATTGGTGAAATACCCATGGTATTGGCGTCCTTGGGTAGCCATGAAATTTCTAATGTAGTTTTTTTTTTTTTTTTTGGTAATTGGTGGACAGAGCCGGTATAGGCCTGGACTCAGATCAAGCCCAAATGCAGGGGATGCACAATCGTCCAACACAGCACGTGAGGGCGAGAGTCTCTGTCTCGGGTTATGCGCCGAAAGAAAAAAAAAGTAAGAGAAAGGGGGAGGGATCCTTCTTACCTTTTGACTGGAAGAGGAGAACGGAGCGACGTTGCTGCGATGCGAGTGCTGGAGAGAGCGACAGTGCAACGGATGGCTGGCGACGGCGAGGGGCGCTGCTAAAGGTGTTCTCCCAGAGCCAGTTACTCGTCGCAACTCAGATCTCCTTCTTCGACTCTCTGCTCTATTCGTTCTTCTCTCTTTCTTTCTTTTTTTTTTTGGTCGTTGTTGTTTCCTCTCTCTTCTTCTGTTCTTTGGGATCTTTTTCTTTTTCGTTTGTGTGTTTCGAAAGGGGTTTCAGAGGTGGGTGTCAGCGTGACGGTTTCGGTGGGTGGAGATCGGATCTGGCGGGGTTCTAGGGATTTGGGGTTTTTTCGAAAATTAGGTAGGGCTGCGGAGATCTCAGGTTGGGGTTCGGATTGAATGGAGATGGGTTTTGTGATCGGAAGTGGATGGGAGGTTTTCGGCAGGCTGGGTGATGATTGTGGTTTGCTGGTGGATGGATGGATTTCGGCACTAGGGTTTGGATGCAGGGTGATGGTGTAGGTAGGGTTGTTGGGACAGGGAAACCGCTGGGGTGGGATTCGGACGATTGCAGGGATGGATGAATGACAGTAGATGGTAAATGTATGTCAAATTGGAGATTGAAACGGCGATCCGAGATGGATTGTCGGCTCTGATACCAATTGATGGGAAGATCTACACCTCTAGTGGTGAGATTGAGTCTAGAGACTCAAACCCTAAATTACTTAGGAAAATACCCAAACTCACAAGAGCAATTTCTTGAATAGTATTGAATAAAGTCTACCGATTACAATAATAGCTTCTCTTTATATAGAGTAACATTCATCCTGAATAGGAAATAGCTAATCCTAATTAGCATATGAAATAGAAAGGAAATTTTCCTAAACAATTAAGCAACCTGCTAATCTAGAAATTATCTAAACTAATGATAGGGATCTCATTTTAGAGATCATGTGGACCCCATCAAGTGGGCCATCAAGATTTGCGGGCCTTGGCTTTTGATCGGCCTGCATCACCTCCCCGCGGAGGTAGGTAGCCTTTTTCTCAATTGTTTTATACGGCTCTCACTCTACTCCATGTAGCCATTTCCGTGACTCCTACTCCATTGAGCCCTTTTCGTAACTTGAACCCGTGACATGTCAAGTCTTATAACCATTTAGGACCTTAACAGAATTTCTAGTAAGAGAGAGAGTTCCATTTGTCTTCCCTGGCAACCAGAATTCGGCTCTGATACCGAATTGGCACAACCCAATCCTCGACAATAGATCATAATTGACAAAATATTGAGATAATCTATGATTAATTGAAAATAGCATAAGCAACTACAATGGGCCTCAACTATCTACAAAGTTAGGACATCAAGATTTGGCTTTAAATGTTGATAAAACCAATAAGAGGATGATTAAACTTTTTTTTTTTTTTTTTGAATGGTTACTTTCATTAGAAGGAGCTAACAATACAAGAGAAAAGTATTGAATGCTTAAAAAGAGCTAAACAGGAAAAAAAAAAAAAAACACCGTAAAAAAAACCACCTAAGGCCCTATCATAGAGAATGCCACCTCTTTCCAGTGATACACAATTTGATCTAATGAATATCCCCTAAAAAAAGGAAGAATAGACACCCAAAAAGCTACTAAAAACTTCGAATTCTCCACAAAGCTGCTCTCATTATAAGCAATTCCTTCAAAATATATGATGTTTCTTTCCTTCCGAATCGTCCATATCACCGCCTATGATGCCTAGATACGGACACGGATATGGACACGGACACGGGGAATGGGGACTCGACACGCCAACTTAAAAAATTGGGGGCATGGATACGAGCACGGTATCACCTAAGATACGATACAAACATCATGTGAAAATAATTATTCAGAACAAGTATATTGAAATATAATTCAAATTTATAAGCCTAGAAACTCATTAATATAAGCACACATCAATTACTAAAAAAAGTATAGATCAAATAAAAGTTGATGTTGCATACCTTGATTTTCAGCAAGTCTTAATTTATGAAGAAATTTTGGAGCTTCCTTGCTTGTTCACTTATATGAGTAGATCTGTATTACAGTTCTAAAGTATACTATTTTCAAAGAAAAGTAGTTACACATAAAATATAAAATATTAGATATGGCAATCCATAAATTTTAAATCATAACTCATAACTTCTAAGTTCTATCCATAAGCACAATATTGAGTATCTGCATCCTAATACATGAATTAAAAACACAACACAAGTTCATATAATATTAACAAAGTCCACTCACAAGTAACAACTAACAAGCTAAAAGTTATCTCAACAAAGTCTAACAAGTAACAAGTGTACCAACGTAAAGACAATTATCATCCAAATTCAAGTCCACCTCAAAAATCATCATCAGAAGCAACTATTTGTTCAAATTGGGCTCCTTCCTTCTCCTTTCCACGCATGTGTGAGGATGACATGCCAACATCATTTTCACATAATGGTTGTTGAGTTTTTTCTTCCATGTCTTCTTCAATCCCTAAAATAATTTCTTCATCATCATCCAATGTTAAGCAACTGCAATTCCCACATCCCAATATTGAGATGGTCCTTTTCTGACATGCAATATAATAAATCAAGTTTTAGTGTTTTATGAATTGAGTAATCATACGAACTAAATATTTTTAATTCAAACAAAGAAATATAGTAGGTGTGACTTAAATGTGTTGAGCATTATTATGAAATAAAAATTACTTACTTGTATTCTTCCTTCCTTCTTGAAAGTAAGCGGAGATTACAATGCACATATACCAAATCTTCTGCCCTTCCAGCTGTAAGCTTGTTTCTTTTGATAGTATGGATTTGAGAATATGTACTCCAATTTCTCTCACAACAAGATGATGAAGCAGGTTGAGAGAGAAGCTTTGATGCTAACTCTGATAACATTGGAGCACTAAATCCATGCATTCCCCACCATACATGAGGATTAGAAGTGTTCATATCCTCCATCACATGTAGGTTACTAAAATAACCCAAAGGTGTGCAGAACTTCTTGAATTCCACATTAACCTCTCTAACTTTCTCCGGTGGAAATAGACGATTAAAACATGTAACGTGGTTACATGATACTTCAGCATCCTTGTTTGGAGCAACACGTTTGACTCCTCCACCTCCTCCGATAAGCCATGCATAACTATAGTATTTAGGATTGAGTGAGTGTGCAGCATAATGTAGAGGAGTAAGACTCTTATTCCACCTCGAAACAAGTATTTTATATAATAAATCAAAAAAAATATGATTGACCAACTAACAAGTCTTTCTTTTCATGTTGAAATACTCTAACTTTTACATCTTCAATCATTGTGTCTCACATTTCATATACCCAGTGTAAAATTGGTGTGTCTGTGTCTAAAGTTCTTAACATGTTAATTATGGGCTCCGTAAAATCCAAAAGGAAATCAACTCTATCCCACCATTCATCATTTAAAACACATTTTTTTATGAATTGAGCTTTCTCCTCATCTTCTTTTTTCAATTATTTCCAATCTCGATCAATGACCAATTTTTTGTAAAGCATCCTTTACTTTTTTAATTCACCTTATCATTACTATTGTAGATACAAAGCGTGTTTCAGCCACTTGCAATAATTTCAACTTTGAAAATGAATTGAAAATTCAAAGAGCCATATTCTGGTTAATAATAAAATTTCTAATATCTTTTACCGCTCGTTCAATTTCAACTATCCACCCTAATTGTGCAAACCTCCCTTCATTCTGTGGTGTATTTTTGGGTTGACAAATATTCTTCAATGCCAAATTCAAAGTATGAACTACGCATGGAGTCCAAAATATGTAAGGATATTTACCCTCAACGAGTTTTCCAACCGCCTTGCAAACTGCACCATTGTCTGTTAAAATTTGCACTACCTTGGATGGACCCACATCTTCTACAACTTGTAAAAATAACTCTAACATATACTTTGCATCTTTGTAAATTCCCAACGCATCAATTGCTTTCAAAAACATTGCTCCATGAGATGAAACAGCCATAAAATTAATCAATGGCGTCCTTTGAACATCAGTCCAACCATCAGACACAATAGAAACTCCTGTAAGATCCGATGATCTTTTAAATGTATTCATCAGGTTTTCTATGTTGCTCACCTCTTGCATTAATAATGAATTGCGCAACCGATTATATGATGGTGGAATATAACCCGTTAAACGCGAGTTGGCAACGGATGTAATGTAATCAATGAAGTATGGATCCTTAGAAAACCTAAATGGAATGGCACCCAAATAAAACATACTCGCACACTTTTTATCAAGTTCATCAATTGTTTTCAACTTGAATGATTGCTCAATCGATCCTTCCGAAAGCCTTCTTTTTTTGCCATCATCCATTGGAGGTAATGGGATATTTAATGGTGCTCTTCTCTGTTGCTCTTTCATGACTTGATCATCAAATTGCTCTTTTTCCAATTCCTCTTTAAGTCTTAGGTCTACTTTTGAGCAACTTTGGATTCCCACTCCACTTATATTCAATAGATGAGCTTTTACCCTAGAGTATGACCTATTGAATAACTTCTTACAGAAATTACATGTCCAAGTTCTATTACCACCACCCATAGTTTTACCACCACTGGCACGTGTAACATATCTCCACAGTGGAGCATCAAGTTCTATTTTGTCCCATTTTATAGTGTTACTAGCTTGAGATTGAACCTCATCACTAGTTGAAGAACTAGTTCTTTGAGCCATTAAAAAGAAACAAGAAACAGTAGCTTTACCAGAAGATTTTTGTATAAAGCCTTGATCTTGATGAAGGTAGAAGATGATGTGAATCCTCTTTAAGGTGCCAATAGAGAGCTGACATAAGAATAAGGAGAGGAAGAATAATAAACCATTAATCAACTACATAATAATAAGAAGAGAATAATAAACTATTAAATAAAATGTATGCATTTTTACCTTTTATGAATGGATGATGGAGCATGCTTTGATGAGGAAGAAGGACATAGTAGTAGAACCCATGTTTCAAACGAACCAGGGAAATGAAGAACGTCTAAACTGTGAATGAGGATAAGGAAGAGAGCAATGGCGTATGGAGAGATCTTTTGCATTTTTTTTAAATAGAATGTTTGTCTTCCACACTTTAATGTGCATATTTGTATCCACTAAGGAGATATGTTAGAAGCTTATAGACTTGTAGTAAACTCACTATGTGATAACTTGTTTAGAAAGTAGCAACGATGGGAAATCTTCCTCCATTCTTCTTTTTGCATGCATCCCATTTAATGCATGGGTAAGGTGAAGGCACAACTTGCAAAGTGATGGAAAGTTTGTCGACTTGTAGACTAGTACTTGAAAGGGCATGATTGCATGAACCAATGGTTGAAGCCATGGACATTCACGTGGTCCATATAAGTAATTATACCAATGGTATGGAGTATGGACATAACATTCACGTGGGATCCATATAAGTAATTATATGGGTATGTATGAATGATGTATATTAGAATTTATTCTTTTGGGGTTAAATACTAATGTTTATATATATATATATATATATAAAATAAAATACTAATATTTATATTGAAATCATTCTAATGTACATAATGGTATGGTATAGATTTGATTAAATAAAAAAAAGCTTTGATGAAAATTAGAACGGGCCTAGTTACTTATCAATTTAACCGTATCCTAACCTTGATTTAATAGCTGTAAGCCTGTAACAGTTGGTGGTCTTTTAACCGTAGATTTCTCTTATAACCGTAGAACTGGCCATTATCATTTAATTAATGCTCTTTGGGCCGGACTAATCCCTGCAGGTCCAGGGAAGCTAAGTAAATCCCCTGTGGCCCAGTATGATAAACTATAATTTATGACTATTATCATGGATTGCATGTTTAATTGACATAATGTTATTCAAATTTTAGTGCTTATTTACAAATTTGAACTTTTGCCTTAAATGGTATGAAGATAGTGTAGTAGACCATTTGGGCTAGACTAATCCCTTTGGGCCCAGAGAGAAGCCGGGCAAAACCCCTGTGGCCCCCAAGTGGTACTAGTAGTACTAGTGAACTCAACCTTCAGCTCCTGAAGAGTGGGGAACCGGTGATAGATACCAAAATCTCTAGCTCCGGAAGAAAGAGGAACCGAAGGTGGGCTCCAATTACTTATAAGAGCTTAGATGTAATTGTAAATTAGAATTTAAAACTTATAGCTTTTACTTTAGACCATAATATAATTGGATTAGAGTTTCCAAACGGGCCAGCACTTGATTTAACAGCCTTAAGGTTAATGGTCTTTTAACCTGCAACATTTTCTTTGATATTGAATCCAAAAGGTGGATATAGGTTAAATGAGAGTGAGATTGGGGTTGATGCCAGACTTTGAAGATGAGGGTGAAATTGGGCTTGGTGCTAGATTTTGAGGATGAGGGTGAAATTTGGCGTGGTGCCAGATTTTGAGGATGAGAGTATAAAAAAGGCTTGCACCATGATTTATCAATTGCACAAACTTATCTATTTTAGCTGCACAACCTTTCGTTTTTAAATAATCTTCGAAATTTAAAAATTAATTTGAGGTTTACCAAACACTCAAATATATAAAGAAGCTTTAAATCACAAAATAAGAGCTTATTTTTAAAGTTGCAAAATGGGTAGTGTAACTTATTAATCAGGTCATCTGTCTCCAATTGTTAGTTGGATCATGCATTAAGTTTTTTTTTTTTTTTTTTCTTTTTATTTATGACAATTTAGTAACCAAAATCATGCACCATTATTTTTACTATGGCCATCCCAAACGGATTAAGCCCATATGATTAATGGAAAGAGTACTAAAATCATATGTGCATAGCTAATAGAAATGGGTTCATGAAAATCTCAATCTATAGTGTGCCAATATGGTCAAACTCATGAGTCATGATTCTTAAAAATTTCAAGTTTTAAGCCTCCCTCGATATATGAAAAGGGATGGAGGGAGGTTGGGAAGATTCCACTTTTGAAGTAAAGATAATCATGTCTTATGGAAAAAAAGGGACATTATAAAAGAAAGGTTGTATCCCAAATCCCAAATAAATAAATAAATAATAGGGTAGACCTATTAGACCTAAGATATTTAGGTGAAAAGGTGAAAAATAAGTAAGCCAAGTAGCCCTCAAGTGGACTAGATCTTGTGCAAAGCAATCTTAAAGAAAAATAAAAGGGGCTTGAATCTAAAAATGGATAGGTCAAGTACCGGGCTGGTTTTTTAGCAATGCTATCTAAAAAGAAGGGGGGGGGGGGGGGGGGGGGGTATGATACCTAAATTCAATTTGGAAATCAGGTTTGCCGACTTGATCAATGATACAAATAAATTTAATGGGCCTGGAATTTTACACGAAGATAGGACACATCAAGACCTTTTAAGCCCAAATTGCCCCACCTTCCCATTGATTGGTTGGTCTTGTTTGAGCCCTAAATCATGGGCGGCCAGGGATCGATGCTCCCTTACATGGGTGAGTCCATCGCATGAGGTGCAAACTGAACAAGATACCAATATGTCCATTGTTAATAAAATAATAATAATATTATATACTGGGCCCTGGCACTAGATGATATAACCAGCTTTGCATGCATTTGGGTTTAAGCCCTCCACTTCGGTGTGGATAAGATATTTTCTTTTAATCTTTACCCAAATGATAAAGTGGGCAATGGTTGGGGCCTTGTATGATAAGCACTAGAAGTCAGCTCTCTATGAAAAAAAAAAAAAAAAGGATGAAATTGTTTTTTATCCTTTGAATTACATATAAACCCTTCTTTTTTAACCATCTATGCATAAAGGTAGTTAAAGTGGGCCCACTATGTTGTTTGGGTTGGTCTTGATCATCTCTCATAAACAATTTATTAAAAGAAAATTTTGAAAAATGACATGGTAATTTTTGTCCCATTTCAAAAAAATAAAAATAAAAAATTACAGTGAGGACTTAGATCAAAAGAAATATTGAAACCAATCATACTCTTTTGAAATATTCAAATCTTCAAGTATTTTTTAAAAAATGAGCTAAAATTTTTATAATATTTAGCAACTTTGCCTGTTGCCCCTCTCAGGTCCTATGGACCCCATATAATCATATTTTTCCATCAAGAAAAATATAAAACAGTACAAAACAATTTAATGAAACTGAAAGAGACGTACCCTTCTCACTTCAGCATTCCTGTATCTGATCCCAAGCGCAACCACCAAAACCACAGTCACCAAATTCGCTCCTAAACCAAACACCGTATTTATCATGTCAAGGAAAAAAAAAAAAAAAAAAACCAAAAAGAGTAGAACCCTAACTTTTTGTGTGTGTGATCAGAGTATCATATAAATTAAATGCACACACAAATGTGATCAGATATCCCCTTAGCTCCACTGTAACTCTTATTCTCCTCTTCGTTAAGACATTGCAATCCTCCTCTGTCCTCTCCTTTTCATAAGCAACTGTAACTCCTCCACACCTATTCATTTCTATTCATGAGTGGAGTCATAGATACATATGTGATTCCATGCCCATGTAATTTATTTGTCCTATTTTACAATTGGGTAGCCGCTTACCATGGATGAAATTGTAGCAGTAAAAAGAAAAAAGGTTAGATATACTCAATAAGTTTTTGTGTTTTTCGTTTTCCTTCTCAGTACGGTTACGTGGAAGTAGAATCATGATAATATCATGAATCAAGACATTCGATTGCTTATATATCTGCCTTTCTTCTTTTTACCAGTTAGTTTGTTTTTATAGGTTTCATTCTTGTAGTTGTAGCTCCCATGTTTGGAGAAACTAAGCATGATTCAAGCCAAGAGCTTACATCAAGCTTATAAAAGATCTTGATGCTTTTGAAAGAGCTATTGATGCCGGTAAGGTATGCCTGTGAGATTACTTTGGGGATGCAACTCGGATTCCACATAGGTGGAGGCCACTATGGACAATCACTACTTAAACTTAGGGCCCGTTTCTTTATCAAAATTCAAAGAATTATTTGTCTGAGAGAATTTCAAATTCTCCAAAAGTTGTCCATTTAGGTGGAATTCCAAATTCCTCGTTTTGATGGAGGATTTGAAATTCCAACAAATGGTATAGAGAGTGGAATTCTAAGAATTCCAAAAGGTCTTTTCGCTAGTTGGAATTTGAAATTCTAATAAAAGAAACACAGCATTTCAAATGCCAGAGGACAAAATGTCACATCATGTCCAGAAAAACCCTAACCTCCCAAATTATAGTCATAAATTCCGGTAAAGAAATACCGTCACATTGTGTTCCTGTAAAGACATGTTTGGTAAGGAGTGAGGAATCTGTAAACTTGAAGATTTTTCACTGCCCCTAGAAAAGGAATTTCTCTCTAAGAACTTTTGTAGCTGGGAATTTCACATCAGTACTAAGCTATGTCAATGCAAGTATAGCTAGGAAATATCGTCACCAATCAAATCCTATGGCACGGTCTTAGACAAGAAAATTCATAAAAATGAAGATTTACACTGACCCAAATCCTCGGTGATCGACAATTGACAATGCCGCTTTTCAACAATCTTGCCAAACATGACCCAAGTCATCCGACTTGTTTTTTGAAGACCTCACACAGAGCCGTCTATAAATGAAGTATACAAATGGCTTGAAAAAGTCTTTTGTCACATTTACAGCCAAGGTCTTCAAGCACAATATATTAGATAAAAAAAAAACAAGTTTTTCTATACCGGTGTTCTTAAATCCTAAATTTATTAGGCAAATATCAGTTTTCAAGTTTTGAATGGGCAGGTTTTCAAACCAGTGCAACTTATTAATGTGCCCATTTCTATTTGATCTCTCACAAATCCCACTACCTAATTACATCCCACACAACAATCCCCTTTGAATTCCTCTACACTAAGGAAGCTTATCAGCTCTAAGCAAATCAGAATCTTCAGATTCCACACCATTCACAAGTGTATTCACAAGTGTAATTTGAGACCTTAATTGTCTTCTACCTCCACCACTAATTCTACCTCATTCTTACCCTCCACAGTAACATTTACCAACACATCATCTCTATTCATTTCATCATGCAAACCAAGGTGTGATTTATGGATTTATGCAAACCAGGCCCTATTGGGAAGCATCATGGATTTGTTAGATTACTATTAGATTATGTGAGTATAAAGTTACATTTCCAGCATGACACACATATTTGCATGAAGTCTCTGCATGTCCACTAGGGGTTGACTACACAGTCGAGAAGGGGGAAAATGGAAGGACTGAGTGATGGGTTTATTCAATGGAAAAATCATGTATAGTGCATGAATATTAACCATTTTAGGATGTGAAGCAAATGGAAAGAAGATGAAGAAACCCCAGTAAATCATCATTTTGTAATATAGAAAAAGCTAGGCGACAAGAAAATTTTCTTCGCCTGATAAACCTTTGGAAAGCTTGATGCAACAATCCAAAAGGTTGGAAAACGACCTTTGGGACCACCTTGACTACCTTCTGAGGAAGGTGCAGACGAATCCGCCAGGGGAAAAGGAGAATGCGACGGAGGAAGAAGGGGGAAATGAGGAAGTGAGGTTTAAACCGCTGGAAAGCTTGATGCAATAATCCAATAGGTTGGAAAATTGCGGTTGGGACCACCTTAACTGTCTTTTGAGGAGGGTGGAGACGAAATCGCCAAGGGAAAGGAGAAAGCAATTGAGGAAGGAGGGGAAAATGGGGAAGTGGGGTTTCGGGGGAATTTTATTGGGTTGAATGTGACGACGACGTCGTCGCACGTTTCAGTTATTAATAAAAAAAACGGAAGTGGTCCCTTGGGACCACTTCCGTGCCATATATACTAGAGGTACCTCTTCTGGTTAGTGGCTATATATGGTCGTTTTTTAGGTAAAATTCTCATTTCTTTATTTTAATGAAATTGGTCCAATACCAAGAGTGAAGAGTCTAACTGTCTAAGTCTCTAAGACTTAAAGAACTTAAAATTTTTTATTTTTTTTTTTAAAAAGGGGAGGGGGATATGTGGGCTGCCCACGGGCTACACGGCCTAGGCCCGACTAGGGCCTGGCCCAGCACGGCATGACCAGAGCCGTGCCCTGGGCTGACCCCAGAGGCCTTGGGCCTGGCACAGCACGACCAGCATAATTATCATGGGTCGTGCCAGCCCGGCCCGGACACGGCTGGGCCTTGCTTCAGTGTGGCCACGGCCCAGATTTTCACCCGTCCATCGAACGAGGTGCAAACTGCACAAGATACCAACATGTCCATTGTGAATAAAAGAATTCATAAGATTATATACCGGGCCCTGGCACTGGATGATATATAATCAGTGTGCATGCATTTGGGTTTAAGCCCTACAATTCGTTGCAATGGTTGTGGCCTTATATGATAATCACGAGAAGTCTGCACTGTAACAAAAAAAAGAAAAGACGTCCACACTCCAGGCAACTGAGACAAGGGAAACGGCTGGCGCTTCTTCTTCTCTTCTTCCAAGCCATAGGATCGCCTGTTGCCCTCCCTCTAAATCAAGCTGGCGCTTCTTGTTCTCTTCTTCCAAGCTAGGATCATTGGTTGCCCTTCCTCTAAATCAAGCTTTATCAGGTTCTTCTCTTTAAAGACAACGAGGGTTCCCGGTTCCAAGGTACCATCAAGTTATTTGCCCATGCCATAGTCGGTCATCTCTCAGCCATAGTCGCATTCACACAACTACCATTGCAAAGCAGAAATAAATTAGGGTTCCAAGGTTCAATCTCTCAAACTACAATAACAATCTCTTTCTGCTTCTTTATATTTCAAAAATCTTTGTTTCATCTCAAAGCCCTTTGCTGCTAGATCTTTACTTTTTTTTAAAGGTTTCAAGTAGATCGATTGTTGATTGTTGTTGCTGGTAGCAGTCTGGGAAATCCAGAAATGGTTATTTTTTTTCCTTTTTAGTATATAACTAAATCATGAGTTTACCATAAAAACAAAATCAAATTAGGCAATTAGAAGATTTTGAACATTTTTTTTGCTGTTTCCTCAAATCTTGGATGAATTCTTCTATTTTTATCTTACAGTATCCCGTACCCGTATCGGTATCGGACCCTATCTGCGCGGGTACCATGGGGGATTTGCGTATCTGGGTATCATAGATCACCGCTAAAAATGACAACCGCCACATCACTCTGCCTCTAGAATGATTAGACTTTTTAGTAATATTTTTAGATTTTAATGATTCTTATGAAGGGTTATAACTGCATAGCTATCTTTTTTATTTTTTGCTCCCTGATATGATTTCTTACTCAACCATTTAAGTAGTTCTTGCCAACAAATGGTGCCTTTCCCATATTTGTTCAATGAATATTAATTTGCACACTTTATTCTCATCAACCATGACAGGAGAAATCTCATATTCTGCTTCTTTTAAACATGGGTGATGTTGAAGAGAAGCAACAGAAATTGAGCAAAACACTTTCCACTGATCCCAATGATTACACAATCATCAAAGAAGGAGATGCTGAGATTCTCATGCTTGCCAACAATGAAGTCTTCTACAATAAAACCCAGGTTTTACTTTCACTTGATATTCTCCAGTTTCTCCTCTCTCTCTCTCTCTCTCTCTCTCTCTCTCTCACACACACACACACACACACATACTTTTTATAGAGGATACATCAAATATTGCAGTTTTCTATTTCTTCTATCAATAAAGAATGGCTTTTAAGGTGTTGCAGGAATTGGATTAAGCACATCATGTGCTTATAGAGCATTTGGATTGTAGTTCTTTTATTTGAAATTATGTTCTGTTTCTGATAAAGGCTAGTTCTCTCAGTTAATGAAACTTTTTCTTATAAAATCCATCCATAGCTACAATTCTCCCTAAAAGCATGTGAAACATAACCCATTGAAATTACCCTTTTTTTTTTTCAGTCATTGGTACTTCAGACTCTAGAGCATTGTGGTGTTGGATATATTTTGTTCTTTGGATTTTTTTTTTTCCATTTGTGGTCTTATAAAATCCTGGTTGAACTTCTGCTGGGTTTTTTCCTGTGCTGATAACAAAAGATGGAAGATTTGCTGAAAGCAGTTTTTGTTGTTTCCTTTCTTCCTATTTTTTTGAATAGAGATGCTTAATAAAAAATTTTTCTTTCTAATTTTTGTTATTGGTTTTTCTTCTCTTTCTAATTGCTTTTGTGTTTTCTGCATGGAGTATTTCCAATTTTTTATGCATAGATAGAAATTTTTCTTAAAAATTGCCTTTATTTATTTATTTATTTTTATCTTGTGCACATTTTCAATGATCAATTTTTTTAGTTGCTAGGGGGAATTATTGTCTTTTGGGTTTTCTTTTTAGGCCTTATTGGTCATTACCACATGATAATGCTTTGTTGAGCCAAAACATTTTATTAATAGAATACATGATATTTATGAAGTGCCTCATGTGTCAAATTTAAAAGGTAAATCCTCAAGGAAGGAACAAACATCACTTCAACACGGTTGTGCGGTCCAAATCTCACAACTAGGGAGATAATCCATCATAAATGCATGAGAAACCTCCTTGTCTACCATCCAAAAAAAAAAAAACCCCATGTTGTTGCGCCCCCAACCGGGCACTACGAAGTTCTCTGAATATCTGGGCGCGACTAGTGTAGGGTCCACAAGGATGGCGATTTTTGCGCCGCACCTGTGGTTCCCACAGGATATCACGTGTGAGGATATTCACAAGTTACCATCACATTTGAATCATATTTCAGCGGAAGCAACAATAATCAAAGGTATCAAACAATATAGCATATAAGCATCCATGTAAGGTAATAAGATGTTCTGTCTTGCAACCATTATCCATTTTTATGTTGTGAAGTTTCACCTGAGTGAGAAGTCAGATGAATCACATCTCTATATATTGATCTTTGTCAAAGCAAATAGATAGTAGTCTTGCTTGCTCTTTGCTATTTTCCTTCTTCGTTTGAACTGCTCATCTGGCAGGTCCCTATGTGGGCAGGCTACATGCAACAAAATCAACTGATGTGCGAATTTTACGGTCAGTAGTGTCGATGCTGAAAGGAGGATGACAAACTAAGGCAAACATTTCAACTCTTATGCATACCTTTTAAATATAACTCTTATGCATCGATTGTAAGGAGGGTTAATAGGTGCGCTTTGTTGCATGTGGCTTATATACGGTACATGTAAGATTAGTGATCTAGATACTAGTGAACAATGTGGGAAAGTAAGGAAGTGCAAGCAAGTAGCCTTTCTTAAAGCAAATATCTCAGTTCATGTTTCTTTAATGCAAATTCTGTTATTAACTTTTCCATGTTGTTGTTATGTGACTTCTGCTTGCAACAACTCCTTGGCCAAAACATCCTCTCTTTTTGTTAATTACTCCGATTGTTATTATTGCAAATGCTGATTCATTAGCCATTAATCAGATTAACAACAGAGATATTTCAATTGCTGTTCTAAGGACCTTTATTTCCAAACGCAAAGAAGAGCATGCTGCACTTCTGAGCAAAAAAGCAAAAGTAGAACACCGGGGATCTGAGGAGGGTTCTTCTGGGCCTATACCGGAGGAAGTCATTAGTGCTCATGATGAAAAACCAAATGGCAAATGTGAAGTACAGATGGATCCAACTCAAGATGAACCAATTGACATTTCGAAAGAACCACTCAAAACATTGGGAGGGAAAGTGCGTAGAGAACTGAACCCACCAAGAGTTCTTGAGGTTTGACTTTCTTTTTACTTATTAATATCATACTTGATTTAATGAAATATATATTTTTTCCCATCAAATAAAGGATGTCAAGTGGGGTTTACCTTTCAATAGCATTAGTGGAATTGGCCATGCCTTGGCATTATCCTATCATATGATCCTTTCCATCTGTAAATGTTACTAGGGATGTACAGCCAGCTGAGAAAGCTTAGCCAAGCTCAAGCTCGAGTGATGGTGAGGAGCTAAGCTAAAACTCAGCTTGACCTCATGTTACCAAGCTCAAGCTCGGCTTGAATTCATGTTAGATTATACATGAGCTAATCTTAGCTGGGCTTAAATTTGAGCATAATCATGCACATGATAACATGATCAATAAACTCTAAAAATTATTGATTTCATGAATGAGGTAAATGGGAAAATATACACATAAATAGATTATGATCTCTTGGGTGACCTCACTCATGGATTTCATTGGTGAAAGCCTTCTGGGATCTGCTTGCGGGGCTTTGACTATTACCAATGGATTACTTTTTGTTTAAATAGGGAGTGTGCATTCCAATGGATCTATCATGATTGAGATTTGAGCTATGCGAAAGGAAAAAGGTCAAAAACCCGTTGATCCTAAATCTTATGACAGAGTCAGCATGGGGCTCAAAGTAGGCCCCTTGGTCATACATGGGGAGATCTTACACGGGGCTAGTTTGGGACTTTACTAATACAATAAAAGTCAAGTAAAGCCTTCATTTTTCAGACAAGATGTCGCATCAAATGCACTTTATTCAAAACTCCCCCCATCTTTTTCTTACAAAAAGTCAAAAAGCAGCTACCTTTATCCACTAAAATACAAAAAAACTCCACTTTTCCATACAAAAAGTTAAAAAGATTCCATAACAAACAACTAAAAACAAAATACCATCATAACCCACTTATATTTTATTATTTCTTCAAAATCAACTTTACTTCACTTGACTCTATTAGTAGAGTTACCAAACTGGCCCAGGGGTGTATGTATCACAAAGGGGGACCTAGAAATAGCCATGCAAACAAACAGGCCCTAAGCCAACCCCTAATAGATGGGATGAGGAATCAATGACTGTGGTGGCAGTGATGATAAGATCCATACCATTTGGTGAAAGTGGATTTCTACAACCAAAGTCTCAAATTTAATGACACAGGACTATGCTTGATAAAATTTTATTGGATCATCATGTGGGGTGGAATTTGCATGTACCTTTTATACATCACGTGACCCACCATATGTATGATATTATCTTGGAAAGATGATACACAAACATTGCATTTCTCTTCATGTTTACAAATGTAGGGCTATTTAAGTAGGAGAATGATCAAGTCCTAATGCATGTTGTGAGTTGGGTCCACTTCGGCCACTTGCTTCTATGGAGGATGGTTGATAGCAAGTGTGTTGCATTGATTATATATGGCCTTATTTCAGTTTGGTTTCACAATCATAATCATTGAATCAAGACCATGCAAAATGAATGGTTGAACTAACTTTTTCCAGACCTGTATTGTGGAGTATTGAGATGGTTGTGAATTGTGATCATCAAATCCAATTGATATTTAGCTATATGCAATCCATTCACCACCCTGCTTATTTGTCTAGCCACCATGTATTTTTGTGGGATGAATAGGACTATAGGAGCCACAGTGGGCTTGCATTAAAATGATAGTATAGATAGTTCTACGGTTCTACCTGACTATTCCTTTAATTAGATTGAAAAAGAAGGTTCCATGCTTGTATGACCAAAAAAATGTATGGTTGATTTAGATAGGTAATGTGAAGGGCACAATCATGGTGTGATCAGTGATTGTCCCAAAAACCACAAGATTGGAAGATTCTGACACATTCTAGGTGGCCCATATATCAATAATTATAAATATACTGATATGCTAAGGTGAGACAATGAGAACTAGGGTTGCAACTTGGATGAGTTGGGTCAGGATTGGGCCGACCAAAGTCTTTAAATTGAGATTCATAATGAGAGAGCAGGTGGTTCATGGGCCCAGGTATTCCTAAACATTTACTATTTCTCTTGGGCCTGTTTGGCAAAGTCTGATCTGTTTGAAATAGAGTTGATTTAACTAGATCTGTTTGAAAAAGTTACCTTTTTGTTACTCTTTGAAAAAGAGTTAAAAGATTTTAAAGCTGATTCAATTGGACATTCATGTAAACTTTCCCAAAGTCTCAAGCACTCAAACATATGTTTGAATCAATTTCAAGTCGAACAAACCTAAAAAGTAGACTTGCCAAACGACAACTTTATGGGTATTTACGTACTAATCTTAAAAAAAAAAAAAAAAAAAAAAAAAAAACACGTTAACGCTGTAATGATAAAGTCTCAACTTCAAAGAAGAAAAAACGGGGAGAAAAGGAAGAAGAAACAGCAGCTAATGCCATGCAAGCATAATTAAATTACATAAAAACCTAATATTTTTTCAAATGAACAACGAAGTTTGGGTTGGGCCCTATCAAAGTTTAGCCCTAGTTAGATTAGTAGTCGTATCATTGAACAATGGACACCTCATTTATAAGGATGCATCAAGATTTTTTTTTTTTTTTTGAGTTGTATGATCACATAATTCCTCATATAACGAAAGACTTTCAGGTGGTAATGATAATCTTATGATATGTGGAGCTCCATAAGGAATAACCTAAGAAGCACGGACACAGACACGGGACACGGACACAACACGACACGGATACGCCGACACGACATTTCTCAAAAAAGTAGGACACGGACACATCGGGGAGACATTAATATTTAATAATAATAATAATAATAATATACACGGACATGGACACGCTGACATAGCAGATCTTCTTCTTTTTCTTTTTCTTTCGTTAGGGTTGGACGGACGAATGGGCTTTTTTCTCTTTCGTTTAGGGCTGGACAGACAAATGGGGTTTCTTCTCTTTTGTTTAGGGCTTGACGGACGAATGGAGTTTTTTTTTTTTTCTCTTTCATTTAGGGTTGGAGCTGGATGGATGACTTAAAAGAGCCCCCTTTTCCTCCTAAGATATAACTTTTTACAAACAACCCCCTTTTTTTTTTAACTCTAATATTAATTTTTTTTCCAATTAAAAGAGGCTAGCATGCACCTAACATGTCCCAAGCGTGTCCCCAACGTGTCCGAAATATAAAATATAAAAAAATAATAGGATACTCTTTTTGGCATGTCCGGCACGTGTCCGTGTCAGACACGGACACGACGGCTCCGGAGAGGTGTCTGTGCTTCCCAGGGAATAACTCATTTGAGAGGATTATGGTCCCGACGTTAACATCATATTGTTTAGCATTTCTTCAACTGCTAATAACCTTTTTTTTTTTTTTTTTTTATCATCAACAGGCTTTGTCTGCTTCTGGACTAAGAGCTTTACGGTATGCACGTGAAGTAGAAGAGATTGGCCAAGTTATAGCTGTAGACAATGATAAAGGTATCTCCCACCTTTTTTTTTAATCAATAACAATAACTTTCATTAGAAAGGAAAGCAATGTTATAATATATGGAAGAAGAGAAAGAAGAAGAAGAAGAGAGTTGGAGAGAAGGTCGTGCTATTACAGAGCATCGACTATCATATTTATATTAATGTAATGCCTTAATCAAGGCTCTAATTTAGTAAGGATTACAAATCAGTTACAAATTAGAATCACAAAGAAAGGAAAGAATCAATCATATCCTATACATAGAAGGAGAGAAAAGTTAGGAACTAAATCCTATCCTATATGTATATCCCACGTATGGGCTTGCGGGCCTGCTGGGCCTGCTATCTTCTACACTCCCCCTCAAATTGATGAGGTAAGATTGAAAACATCAATTTGCGAGTGAGATCATGATGACGCTGTCGGGGAAGGGCTTTGGTGAAGATATCTGCTAACTGGTTAAAAGAAGAGACATGAGGCAGAGTTATCTTCTCAGTAACGAGATGTTGACGGATGAAGTGACAGTCAATCTCAATGTGTTTTGTTCTTTCATGGAAGACCGGGTTGTTGGCAATTCTAGTAGCACTGGTATTGTCCCCATGGAGAGGTGTAGAGCTACCAACAAGAACACCCAATTCACACAGAAGGCGGCGGAGCCAGATAATTTCAGCACTAGCAGAGGACATCGCCCGATATTCTGCCTCAGCAGAAGACTTTGAGACAGTGGTCTGTTTCTTGCACTTCCATGAAATGAGAGATTTTCCAAGAAACATACACCAGCCAGTGGTAGACCGCCGAGAGTCCGGACAGCCAGCCCAGTCAGCATCCGCATAAGCTGATAATTGCAGAGAAGTATCAGAAGGGAAGAAGAGACCATGATGAAGTGTTCCTTTAACATAGCGGAGGATGCGTAACGCAGCAGCAAGGTGTGGTTTGTGAGGATTGCTAACAAACTGACTGACCGTATGAACGGCATGTGAAATATCCGGCCGAGTCATAGTTAAGTAGAGCAAACTACCAACTATTCGCCTGAAAACAGAGGGATCATCCAGGGGTGTGCCATCATCGCAACTAATTTTGCTGTTCAATTCCAGAGGCGTATCAAAAGTGGGAGCATCATCAAGCCTGGCTGATGTGATCAAGTCTGTCGCATATTTGAGCTGAAGGACCCGAATGCCAGATTTGGTACGCACAAACTCCAGCCCCAGAAAATAGGTGAGAGGACCAAGATCCTTCATCCGGAAGTGGCGAGTAAGGTGGTGTTTGAGATCCGTAATGCCGGCAGAATCATTTCCACTGATAATCATATCATCAACATAGACCAAGAGGAATGTGTAGCCCTTCGATGTCCATCTGAGGAAGAGGGAACTATCAGAGTGACTCTGACGAAACCCTGCTTGAAGGATTGCTGCCCGAAATTTATCAAACCAAGCGCGGGGAGCTTGTTTAAGCCCATAAAGAGCTTTCCTCAATTTGCACACATGCTTTGGAGGATAAGCATATCCTGGTGGAGGTTTTAAATAAACAGTCTCGCGCAAGTCCCCATGTAGAAAAGCATTTTTGACGTCCATCTACCATAGAGGCCAGTTGCGAGCTGCAGCGACACAAAGGAGAGTGCGAACAGTGGTCATTTTAGCCACAGGTGCGAAGGTCTCCTCATAGTCAATCCCATACTCCTGCTTATAACCCTGTGCGACTAATCTGGCTTTATAACGGTCAAGACTCCCATCAGAGTGAACTTTTATGGAATAGACCCATTTACTGCCAATAACAGATGCATCAGCTGGGGTCGGTACCAATTCCCATGTGTCGTTTGCTTCAAGAGCAAGCAACTCCTCAGTCATAGCATCCTGCCAGTAGGCAATCTTCGAAGCCTGTGAATAAGAGGTGGGTATAGGAGCACTATCCAAAGAAGTGAAAAGAGCAGGAAAGCCATATCTGTCAGGAGCAACAGAAGGGCGACTAGAGCGTCGCAAGGGTATGACATTATCAGTAGAGGAAGGAGTAATACCTGAGGGAGCAGGAGGCAGCATAGGGATAGGATCAGGAGAAGGAGGCTCCACAGGTGGAACCGTAGTACGCCGGACATAGACATTAGTAATAGGTGGTGGGGGAGAAGTAGTGGGAGGGAATTGTGGCAGATAAGACACAGTAACAGGATGAGTGTCTAAACGCAAGGAAAAAAATGGAATGTGTTCCAGGAAGATCACATTGCGAGATATTCGCATGCGTTTCTCGGATGGGGCATAACACAGAAATCCCTTGTGTTCAGTACTGTAACCGAGGAAAAGACATTTGGCAGCCTGAGGTGACAACTTAGTGCGCTCTGTAGGTGGAAGATGGACAAAGCATAAACAACCAAAAACACGCAAGTGAGAATAGGAAGGGGTATGACCAAAGAGAGCTTCATATGGAGTAGTCTTTCCTAGAATGGAGCTAGGATGACGATTGAGAAGATGTACAGCCGTCTGTGCAGCATCGCACCAAAAATTTGGAGGGACTAAGGATGCAAGTAGGAGAGTACGAACAGTTTCAAGGAGATGCCTGTTTTTCCTCTCCGCAACACCATTTTGCTGTGGAGTATGTGGGCAGGATTTTTGGTGTAGAATGCCTTTATCAGATAGGAAGGCAGAAAAATCATGGGACATGTATTCTCCGCCGGAGTCAGACCTAAGAATTTTTATATCCTTCTGAAATTGTGTGTGAACCATATTGTATAACTTTTGGAAATGAGAAAAGACTTCAGATTTGAAGCGCATGAAATAAATCCACGTGAATCGAGAATGATCATCAATAAAAGTCACATAATACTTAAACCCTGTCCTACTCAAAGTGGGTGCAATTCCCCAAACATCAGTGTGAATGATATCAAAAGATGATAATGCACGAGAACGGTGTATAGGAAATGGCAAAATATGACTCTTACTCAAACAACATGTTTCACACTTTGATTGAAGTAAGGAGGACATCATTTTATTATCAACAGTGGGTTCTAAACAACCAATTTTAAACAGAGAAAGTAAAGAAGCATTGTTCACATGACCAAGACGACTATGCCAAATGGTCCACAATTTATTGAAACTAGAAGAAGAAGAAAATAGAGAATGATGTCCAATGTCCAGCAGGAACAGTCGACCATGTTTACTCCCCTTCGCGATCACCTTCCCAGTTTGCCGCTCCTGTATGACACAGCCAGTGGAAGAAAAGTTAATATGATACCCATCATCAATAAGTTGGCTGACAGAAAGTAAATTGGCTGATAATTTGGGAACAAAGTAGACATTGGATAGGTGGAGGGACTGGCCCGAAACACTAGAGAGAGTAATGGCACCAACTCCAGAGATGAGTAATTGGTCTCCATTAGCAGTGGTGATTTTATCTTTACCAAGGTAAGGGTGTGAGGCTGTAAAGCTGGTTTCCACAGAAGTCATGTGGTTTGATGCGCCGGAATCTAAAAACCAGGTAGAGGGGGTGATGAAGGAAGACAGAGAGACTGAAGAATGAAAAGCAGGAAATGCTAAAGGAGAATGAGTTTGATACCGACCACCATTGAAACCCATGGAAGCATATGCGGAGGTTACCGTGTTCTGAATCATTTCTTGAATCTGGGCTGGAGTCATGGAGACAACTCCAGAAGAAGTGCTTTCCGTATCGGGGAGATGGGCCTGAACTTGGAACGCTGCTGGAGTATTTTGTCTAGGCATGGTGGAGGAATGTTGCTTTTGCTGAGGTCCATTCTTTCGCTGTAAGCTACGACAGTCATCAATAATATGACCAGAGCGTTTGCAATATCTGCAAACCAATTTCTTCCGACAATTCTTGGCCAGATGACCGAAGCCTTTGCACTCATAGCATTGAGTAGGCTTGGGATTGGGGGCTGCCAGAAGAGCAGACTCAGTCTGAAGAGGAGCGAGATAGGCCTTTGGTTCTTCAAGAATGCTACGCTGAGAATTGAGGCGAAGTTCTTCTCGAAGGACTTCTTGGAAGCATGTATCCAGGTTCGCTGTGACTTCTCTATTCATGAGTGCCGACCGAACAGATTCGAATTCGGGTCTGAGATTCATAAGGAACTGGCTGATGTGGGTTTCCTCTTGTAATTTAAGAGCCTCAGATAGAAACCCAGCAGACACAGACTGAATAATCATAGCATCCCTCTCAGTCCATAAGGTGAGAAATCCATTGAAGTACGCCTGTACAGATTTATCACCTTGACTGAATTTTGCACTATCGAGTTGGAATTTGCGGGCTTTATTTGTTTGATGATAAACATTTTTGAGATGACCCCACATATCAGATGCAGTAGTATATGCTTGAAGAGCAATGGCAAGAGAAGGGTCGATGGAGTTAAGAATCCAAGTGATGACCTTAGCATTTTCTTTAGACCAGTTGGCTAATGCTTTTGTGTCAGTAGTTGCAGTAGGTTTAGCTATCGAACCATCAAGATAACCAAACAGTCCTTGGCCTTCGACAAAATTCCTCAGATGAAAAGACCAAGCCATATAATTATTTCCATTAAATTTAACAGGAATAACATCATATTTGTCCATAATAGCAACCGGAGCTAATCAGTAATTAATCCGTAACAAGTAGCTTCCACAGCATATACCAGCAATCAGAATGATCAATAGAAGAAGAAGAGAGAAGAAAACAGCAGAACAGTGTAATTTTTGTGTAAAACAGAGCCAGACGAACTGAAAAGTGGACCTGGATTTGTGCGTGGGCCCCACGGTGTTGTCTAATCACAGATCAAGTTTGATCTCTGTAAAGTGGATCAAATTCACTTCCTGCAGTCCAAATCTGATGAGATTTGGAGAAAGATCCACAAATCTGGACGGTGGTGATGAAAACCTTCGGAGAAAACCGTCAGATGATGAAGAGGTTGGAAACTACCTCAAAGGTGATGGAAAAAATCCAGAAAAATCACCATAATTCCCAGAAAATCCAGTCGACCATTCCTGTATGGAGGGATGGAGGCTTCTTGATGGTCGTCAGTAGTCCACAGTTGCAAAGCATGACGCAGATGACGTCAGACGACCCTATCGTCAGTGGATCGAATTCCATGTGGGGTCCTTTAGAGGATCAGTGACCAGATCTGAGGTTGGGGATGAAAGGACAAAGTATTTTCGCAACTCCAGGCCAAAGTCTTACTCAAAACGGATCAAAATCCACAAATTTGAACGGCTGTGATGAAAATTGTTGCACAAAACTGAAAAAACACAAAATCAGGTGGATATCCTACCTCTGATGATCCAAAAATCTTGAAAAAATATTCATAAATAAGAGGAGAACCAGTCGATCAACATGGGCTTCTTCCCCTGCTATGATGATGATGATAGCTGGCGGGCCACTTTTGTTCTGAGATGATCAGGCTCTATTAGAGAGAAAATTTTCACTCCGGGAAGAAGATCCAAGCCAGGATTAATGATTGGATCAATGAGAGAAGATTTTCCGTGTCTCTGATACCATGTTATAATATATGGAAGAAGAGAAAGAAGAAGAAGAAGAGAGTTGGAGAGAAGGTCGTGCTATTACAGAGCATCGACTATCATATTTATATTAATGTAATGCCTTAATCAAGGCTCTAATTTAGTAAGGATTACAAATCAGTTACAATTAGAATCACAAAGAAAGGAAAGAATCAATCATATCCTATACATAGAAGGAGAGAAAAGTTAGGAATTAAATCCTATCCTATATGTATATCCCACGTATGGGCTTGCGGGCCAGCTGGGCCTGCTATCTTCTACAAGCAAAAGATACAACCCTGTTAGGCTTATAGCCACAACAACCAACAACAAAGAAAAAAACAACAAAAAACTAGAGAGATACAGCAACAAAAGGAATAGATCTTTCCACCCCTTGCTTTGCCGCGTCAGCAAAGCCATTAGCCAAATGCCTAACATGATGGAGATCGACTTCAATCATAGAGGAATGCACTTTAATCTCTTTTAAGAACTGAAACCTCCAAGGATGCAAATAGTCACTTTCCACCACAAGCTTGGAACGAGAAGAAGAAACGAAAAATTGAAGAGCTTCTAAAATAGCCACCACTTCTGCCTCATTGGACTCCATGCAACCTACATGTTTAGAGCACAAAGCCAACACAATACCATTTCTATTACGAAGCACCACACCAACACCAGCCGGACCCAGTTTACCTTTGGTCGCACCATCAAGATTGAACTTCAACACTATGGATAGGAGGGATCCATCAAACCAGCTTCCTCACCTTAGAAACAGCACTAGAAAGAGAGGCTTCCCAATTACACAGGGGGCCCCATCCACCGTTAAGCTATCAACTCTTTCTTGCTAGACACCCACTTGGCTATACGCACAAAAACTAAGTGCACTACATCCTCCACAACCATCGAAACTCCCTTATAAACTTTGGTTCCATTCTTTCCACACCAACCAAAGAATAGAAACCCCCCTCCATGCCTCGAATATCCTTTGCTAAGGTACCCCTCCTCCTAATAGTATCCGCAATAGCCACCTTTCTTGAAATCTCCAGCCAACAAAAGCCTCCACTCTTGGAGGAGCCTGAGCCAAGCCCGCCCAAACTCCAAAACTGGGGTGCTTAACATCCGGCACCCGTCTCTAGACTTCTTAAAAAAGACTTTGGTAGAGAAAATACCAGAAAGGCATGGCTACCAAATTTGAAGATCCGCCTCACCCCTGCAAATGTAAACATTAGAAAGAAGGCTCATATAGACTCAAATTGGTGCAGATTCTCCTAAAGGACACTTCCCAAGACACAAAGCCTCCATCCCCACGAAACAATCTTAGACCAAAGAGAACTTGTTAACCACAATCTTGGACCAAGCATAAAAGTATCCCCACCCAACCAATCATCCAACCAAAAAACGGACACAACTCCCCTCCCCAACTTTGAAAACCGGCCAGAAGGAAGACCCCCCCTGGGCCCCCTCTCACCCACAGAATGTTCCCAACCCCACTCACCCCTCCATATTTTGCCACAATGACTGTACTCCATAGAGCCTCCCTTTCTTCCCGAAATCTCCACCACCACTTAACCAGCAATGCCCAATTCTTGAACTCCAGATTACCAATCCGTAAACCTTCCACTACTTTTGGTTTGATTACATTATCCCATTTCATAAGATGCAATTTACTCTCCTCACTCCGCTCTTCCCGTTAGAAATCCCTCCGAATCCGATCCAATTTCTTCTTGACCACTCGACCATTGCTAGCATCAACAAAAGGGACGTAATAAATCGGAAAATTAGATAAAGAAGCCTTAATCAAAGCAATTCTCCATCCTAAACAGAGATAATTCCTATTCCAACTTGACAACTTACACTCAAAATTGTCAACCACGGGGTTCCAAACTGATATGGATTTTGATTGAGCCCCAATTGGAAAACTTTAGTGTAAAAGTGGCAACTTACCAACCTTGCAATTGAACTCCGAATCTAGAGGCCTCATTACCATCTCAGGGAAACCCACACCTACTATCAAGTTTTGGAAAGATTTATCCTTAACCTTGAACAGAGCTCGAAACACCTAAGAATCCTCTTCAAAGAAACAACCTCCTCCAACTTTGACAAGCTAAACAAAATTGTACCATTGGCAAACTGAAGATGGTTGATCGCCAAATTCTCACTTCCAACCATAGAAACACACCCCCCCCCCCCCCCCCCCCCCCCCCCCCCCCCCCCCCACCACCAATAAGGCTACACTCGAGGTCCTCCCATGTCACTACCCTTGCCCATGAATTGGCAAACCCACTTTGTTACTCATCCAACCTAGACTCACCTTTGGATTGATTTGGAAAGAGGAAAATTAAAAAAAAATACAACTTAGGTAACTGTTTAAGCTCAATTCCCCTAAATAATTAAGGATTGTGATCATTTGGCCGAGCTATGTTTTGTTGAAAATCAAACCCATAGTGAGGCCTTTCATCATCATCATCCTCTTAAGCGTTTTTCCAACTATGATGGGGTCAACTACATGATTCTGTTTCTCCATTCCCATCTATTTTGAGCCAAATCCACAGATAAGTTGAATTTCTTCAGATCTACACGCCTCTTTAGCTTACCCCTCCCCTTGGTGGGCCATTAACTTGCATAGCCAAATGTTGTCGTACCGACGCCGTTTTTGGCTTGTGTTGGACATGTCCAAACCATCTCAGACAAGTTTCTCTAATCTCAAAAGTGCTCATTTCTTAATATTATCCTTCCTAGTTTTACTACATGTCCACCTCAACAGTCTCATATCTGGTCTACTTGCTATCCCGTAAATTTTTCCTTCATTCTTGTTGGCATTCGTCGGTCACAAAACTGGCTGAGTTACAGTGATTCCTTTCCTTTTTTTTATTTTTATTTTTAATGCGAAGGGTGAGTACTTTCTATTACCTATCCTTCATCATATGGCTGGGCTATTTGAGTCCTTTCAGTTATTTATAAATTATTCGCTTATTCAATATTGGAGAAATGCATGTAGGGTGAACCACAATACTTTTGGATTTTTTAGTGTCGGTTGAAGCCTGCAAGAGGAACATCAAGTTAAATGGCTCTGTGGCCTGTTCAAAGGTGGAATCTCATCTTGCTGATGCTCGAGTATACATGCTTACACACCAAAAAGAATTTGATGTGGTATGGACTTTTCGATTGTGAATGCTTTGCCTTTTCTTCTCCAGGAATTGGTTATAGATTATTTTGAAAATATAGTTTTAAGTTTTTAACAAAAAGAAAAAAAATGGTTCCATCATGAATTTGTTCCATACATTACAAAATGACCATATTGATTAGGAAAAGAGCTCCATTAATTGATTTGACCAATAAAATAGTGTTTCCTCTTAAATATACCTTTTCAATAATTTGATTGGGTAATCTTAACCATCCATTTGTGGTTAGGAAAATGGTTGGCCTAGACTGACTGCTGATATGTGGCCTGAAAAACAAGGCCGTTTTCTAATTGCCCAAATGGTAACTACCACACCCTCCTTTCAGTTACCAAAATACCAAACGCTCCACTAATGGGTTCACACTGTTTTCTGATATCCCTAGTGGCATTGCGGTTTATCTTCAGTATTGTTCTGCAAAAGATCACACTGGATCTTTTCTATTCTCTTAACTACAGTTGGGCAGTGAAACATTGATAGGAAGTAAACTGGAAGCTTGCCTAGGTTGCTGTAACATAATCCTACTGCCTAATGATAAATTCCATCCACATATAAAGTTTTCTTTCAAGCTGCTCAGTAATTGGTTCCCTTGATGACTTGGCAAGTATCCCAATACAAACAGGAAGGCATAGAAGTGCTGGGAACACTTCATACCGTAAAACCAAAATTGTCAGAAAGCATCTCCGCGAAGTTTTTTTCACTATGGACACCCAAGAGTTCATACTTAGAATAATTAATTCTCAAGCTTGAGATTCTTTCAAAACATTGAAAAATAATTTTCAAGTTCATTATCTGATTGTGGTTGGCCTCCCAAAAAAAATAAAAAATGATTGTGTCATCTGCCTGTTGTGAATGTGGGTTATCAGCTATCTCAATCTTCGAATGTTTAGTGTTGAAACTGGTAAACAAACCAGCTATTCTTCTTTGGCCTTTATTGTCATCCTGCTAAGAGCTTCAACAACAATGCTGAAAAAAAAAAGCAAGGGAGAAAGTGGAGCATTTACTTATTACAAGAGTTTTCCAGGCCTTTGCATGCACATTCGTGTTTTTACATGATTCCACTATAGATACTTATAACTTGTAAGAAACTACTAGGGACAATTTATTTTTCTCTATGTTCCTAAAAAAAATTGTTGAAATTTTCTCACCGGAAAAGACAAACTATCCTTAAGAGAAAATTACAAGGAATTCATCTACAAGTCAGTAAATTATTTTCATCAGTGTTGTGTAATGTCAAGTACACTTAGTTTAAAGGGTCATTTTGAATAGTTGTCAGTTAAACCTACATAGTTATATGGAGCTGATGAATGTCAGCTTATAAAAAAGGAGTTGAATAATGGGCTACTCGGAAACAACTGATGTGTGGAGTAACAGAACATGAGAGTTTTAAATAAGTATACAAGGGCTGGTGGTTCCAATTGAAAGAAAACTAATAAATGAATGCTATATGAGATGGTTTGGGATGTGCCCAGATGACTGTTAGCAATCATTTTATAAATAATCATGGTTTGAATTATCAGCTGATATGTACCATATCAGCCAGTAATTATGGACAAGGATGAAAATAGCGGTGGCGGAAGCGGGAGCTACATAGCGTAGCGGGGCTATGTAGCGGCGGAGCGGTGTGATTTGAAATACTTGCCAAAAAAATCTGAAAAAATTTCAGAAAATCCAGAAAATTATAAAATGAAAGAAAACGTGGTTTTTCTGCGAAAGTAAGTAAGAAAAGGGGGTGTAGCGGTGCCCTTAATATATGAGGTCCTGTATCGCTGTATAAATAGAAAATAATAGTAGTAATTAGTTTTTTTTATTTGTATTCATGTTTCTTAGTCATGCTAACTTAGAAAGTAATGAAAAGCTCATAAAAAAAAAAAAAAAACAACTAGAACATGAAATAAAGGCTTGAGACTTAAGAGTTAGGTAATTAGTGAACGTTGAACAATTAAAGGATCAATACTTCAAGGCTTCAAGCCTCAAGGTTCAAGGTTCAAACTTCAAATTCAATCAAGTGAATGAAGTGATCAACAATTTAACACTCAACAGGTCAACACCAATTTAGAAATGACAAATAGTAGAGAGTTGGTGAAGGAAATAGGAATACCTTGGTCACCACCAAAAGGAATGTCTA
This sequence comes from Umbellularia californica, assembly GCA_028538565.1. NCBI lineage: Eukaryota > Viridiplantae > Streptophyta > Magnoliopsida > Laurales > Lauraceae > Umbellularia > Umbellularia californica. Next base: position 36,849,158 of record JAPQWN010000010.1, on the reverse strand, counting down.
CCAAGATTCAAGGCATGGTTGTCCTCATCATCCCCATCAGTGTTAACATTTCTATTTGCATATTGCATTTGATATTGATGAGTATTGGGATCCACATATCCAAAGAAGGCAGCCGCATCATCGTAACTTGGGGGAGGAGGAGGTAGATATCTATTATATTGTATTCCACCATAGTCACCATATGAGTAGGACCCTGAAACAGAAGACTGTTCTTCTCCTTGTTGCATTTGACCATATGGAAAATAGTCAAAATACTGTGAGGGTCCTTGTCCACTGTAACTAGGGTCCACGAATCAGCCCATGATGCCGCTTGTTGTCCTCCAACACCTCTACCCAATTTCCTTGTTCATTACTACCTCCAGGAGCAGGTGGAGCAGGTGGTGAGACTCTCCGTCGCCGTTGATAACCACGGTTTCCTTCCATTCTTTCCGGAAAGTCCTGTACCTTCTCTATAGGAACGGCATCTTCCTGATCATGTTGGTAGTATTCACTAGTAGCACCTGTCCAACTAGTGTGTCCTGCTCTATCTCCCCTATATCCTCCACCATGGCTACTCAAAGAGACGGTGGTACTCGTTCTCTTAGAAGATGACACAACATGAGCATGTTCTTTCCCTTTTGTGGGTGCGGCTGTGCACTTGAGCCTTCTCGTCCAAGTGGGGCACCCTCTGCATCGTCCATATCTTCATCAAGCAAATCTCTAACATCCTACTGAAAGCTCGGATCTGAATTTAGCAATGGATCCTGTATCTCGGCTATCCATGGGAGCAAGGGATCGTTCTATCTGAATATGTGATCCAAACTAATAGGACAATAGCTTGGATCATCCCTTGCCTTCCTTTCTCTTCTGTTTTCCAACTTCAAATTGTAATAGCAATATGCAAGCTTGTTGAGTTTTTGCATGGTAAGCCGATTCCTAGACTTTGTGTGGATCAAGGAGAAAGTGATCCAATTCCTTTCACAGTTTGATGAAGTTGTAACTTGACTAAGGATGCGAACAGCCGCTCTCCTTAGATTTGGCGCATCATCTCCAAAATTCATCCACCAATTAGCTGAAATTCAATGTAAACAAATAAAATTAGATATTCCTTAAGTCCTTCCAAGTTCGAATCAATTGAGAGATAAATAACAAAAGCCTAATAGGTTGGGTGATTGGGTCTTTTGTTTATACTAGGTGGCATCTTTCCAATCGCCCATATTGCAAGAGGGTTAGCAAAGCCTCCTCTCCTTTGTGTGTATGTAGATATCTACAGTGTGAAAATTAGGAATAAATCAAAAAACCATACATGTTTAACGGACCTATCTCAAGCATATACATGTCATCTCGAATCAATCACTAACTCACCTCTTGGATGGCTTGGATTCGATCATCAACTTCCAACAATTTCTTCAACACATGCCTTAATCCTACCCTCAACTCTGTTTCCATTGCATCGTTGTAGTGTTGGGCATTGGGATAGTAGAATTCGGGATAAAGGAAATAACCTTCATTGAAAACAAGTTAAAATGCAAAATGATTAAACGTCAATCAAAGAGAGCTAACTTGCTTCAAAAGGATCAAATAGCGATATTGTTATTGAGTACCTACAGCATGCAATGGATGGTGCAGCTGGTCGTTCCACAGGGCATCAATAATGTTTATATATTCATCATAATATCTAACATTTTCCATGATAGCTTGCTTAGTCCGATCCATTGCTTTATATATATATCCCATCCCGGACCACTTGTTGCATTACCCCATTTTGAACGAAGCCATTCTTCTGATGTAGATATTTGAATCAGTTCTGTTCTAAACCTTACAAGGCTCTCCATCGCAATGAAATGGGTAGCAAACCTAGTTGATCCACGATGTATCAAGGCATGGTTATTTGTGAATCTTTTCATCAATCTCAAAAGCCATGCATGATCATAAATAAATTTGGTAATGCCTCTACATGCCTTGATAACTTAAGTAATTTTCTTCTTCTTTCCAATCTTTTCCATAATGAGATCTATACTGTGTGCTGCACATGCAGCCCAAAATAGATGGGACCTCTTATTCTCCAACATCTTACCGGCTGCCTTGAAATTGGCGCCATTATCTGTAATAATTTATACAATATGCTCCTCTCCCACTCTCTACAACCTTATCCATAAGAGTGTATATATATTTATCTGTCTGTCTATGTTCAGATGCATCCACGGACTTCACAAAGACACACCCAGCGACTGATTGTACCAAAAAGTTTATTAATTGTGTTTGTGTGCCGCTGGTCCACCCATCATACATAATGGTGATCCCATTCTGTTGCCACATGGGCCTAAAGGTCTCCACTCATGCCTTTATTTCTTTATATTCTTCTTTGAGATATTTAGTGTCCACATCATAAATAGAGGGCGACTGTATTCCATGCCCAGCTTCGGCAGCAACATCAATAATTGTTTGGAAATAGGGGGAATCTATTGCTGTAGGTGGTATGTTTTTGTGAATTGGCTATTTTGCTGTAGCTTTGGCTAACCTATCTTTTGCACCCTTCATCATCCCTTTCATAACACTTAATATATTTGGTTGTTTAGCCCCCTCTTTTCTATGTGCTTGAGGATCAACAGGGGGAGAAACTGCTCTTCTAGTAGAAATAAGTTCAACATTAACATCCCGTTCCCGGGTGCTAAATGACCTACGCATGGCCCCCGCAATGCCCTTGCCCCTGCTTGGCACAGCAGATGAGCTCCATGCATTATAATATTTGCTGCTTCTAGCAAATGCACGGCATTCATATTCTTCTTGGTGGTTCATGATGGACTCTCGGCGTGCAGCCTCCATCTGTGCATCTTCATCATCAAAACCTTCATCCCCAAATACATCATAACGGGTAGCATCATCATCTTGCTGCCTCTTTTCTTTTATCTCTACTTTTCTAGCTTTGTTTTGGCCAACCAAAGCTTTCATTTGTTCCCTGACTTCCCTTGGTACTTAGGTATAGCCAGCAACATTGCCAGAAATGTGGCCCAAGTGGTGCTTGAATCTTGTAATGCCCCCATTGGTCACTTTCCCACAAAACTTGCATTGATTTTCAACCTGTTATTCTCAACTGCCTCACCAAAGCTCCATGCGGGATCAATATCACGAGGCATTTTAACTTATCAATTGGCAAATACAAATGCACAATAGAAGGCTGAATACCTATAAATATGAACAAGTAGTATGTTAAAAATTAAAAAAGCAAAAAAAAAAAAAAAAAAACATGTTAGAGGAAACAGATATCTAACACTTAGGAATCATTCTCTTGACATTTAATTGGTATTTCATTACTTATAGTACAATTTTTTTTTGAAAAATTTAAAAAATCCGAAAATAAGAAAATAAAATAAAATTAGGAAAAGACAAATATATGTTGGATTGATTTATGCCAAACATAGATATAACATTTAGGGACCTTATTCAAAACAATATAATGGGTAATGAATTAGTTAAGGCATTTTTTCCTTCAAAACAAAAAAAATCCGAAAATAAAAGAAGAAAAGAGAAAGGGAAAGACAAAGAAATGTTGGATTGATCTATGCCAAATATATTCAAAACATTTAGGAGCATTTTTCAATACATTTGATTGGCATTCCATTACTAAAAATATTTTTTTTTAAATAAAAAAATCTGAAAATAAAAGAAGAATTTTTTTTTGAAAAACATGCAATATATGTTGGAATGATCTATGAGAAACATAGATCTAACAATATGAAGTTATTTTCAAGTTGTTTCATGAGTTTTCCATAAGTGATAATGTTTTTTTTTTTTTTAATAACATAAATCCGAAAATAAAAATATATATACAAAAAAATATGCATGCAAGATCAAAAGGAAGCATGGATCTACAATAAAACAAGACAATGATGCCATTATGTTGTGATTCATAGTAGTTAGAGAGTGATAATCTCAAAAGTTGAAAAAAAAATCACATACCTAGTTGAAGAATATTGTTTAGAATCTTTAGATTCCTTTGAATAGTTGAATGTTGGTGATTTGGTGGCAACAAATCTTGAAGAAATGGGCTTGGGAGTCACTTGGGACCACAAGGAGGAAGAAACAGCAGAAAGAGGGGAAGAGAGGGTTAAAAAACCCTAAAGTCATCAAAAGGGGGGTCTTTATAGTGTAGCGGCCGCTACAGGCCCCCACGGTTGCGACGGCCGATACATACCACCACACTACGGCCGATATATCGCGTGATGGCCGATATTTACATCCTTGATTATGGATTATCTATACCCCCGATATTTATGATAAGGTGAACCTTTTGAGGTGCGGCTCTATCTTGTGATCACATTGTGGAATCTCACCCCTACTCCCACCTCATCACTGCATAGAATTAATGACCTTCTATAATTCCTGCTGCTCAGCTCTTACATGAGCTCCTCCTAACTCCTAGTTTTCCTTCATAAGGCTATGATAAGGTGCACAATAATACTTGGTATCTCATTCTGGATGGTATTGTTTCAGTGTCATCTGTGATGGAGCCCAAGAGGGGTTGCCACATAATGGGCTTTTAGATAATGGGCCACGACCAACACAAGACGCATGAGTGAGGCCCAGATCTATTGAGCCCAAACCTAGATCCCATTGTTAGCCTAACATGCCCAACTGTGTGCAGAAAGAGGCCCAACTCCCAAGCCTCCCAAATAGGCAATATTATCCAACAATCCTATGGATTGTTATTTTATTTAGTAATATTCTTATTTTAGTAACATTCCCACCGTGTAATTAAAAATAATTGCGGTGATTTGTTAGATGTTCTGCACATGCAAGTGTAATTTCAACTAGTGAAGTGATGCAGTGAGATCCAAGATCAGGACCCGCAGGCCCTGATGGACCCGTTTGATGGGGTCCACATATTCCACATGTTTTCTAGATTAGTAGTGTTTCCTTATTTACTTATTTCTAGAATAGTAGGTTGCTTAATTGTTTAGGAAGATTTCCTTTCTATTTCATATGCTAAGTAGGATTAGCTATTTCCTATTTAGGATTAATGCTACTCTATATATAGAGAAGCTCTTTATTTTTATGTTCATGCTATATTGATAATAAAAAGTTCAGAGAAGTTCTAGTGAGTTCCCCTTTGGGGTATTTTCCCAAGTAATCTTAGGGTTTTGAGTCTTAGGGCTCGATCTCACCGTCGGAGGTGTAGATCTTTACCGTGGTCTCCGGGTTTCACATCAATTGGTATCAGAGTCGACGATCCATCTCGATCGCCTTTCCTAACGCTGATTTGACATCCATCCACCATCTATTGTCATTCACCCATCCTTGTACTCATCCGAATCTCCATTCCAACCACCGAGTCCTGCAATCCAGTCACCTGCTCCATCCCTTTCATCCTCCTTACACTCATCCTTTCCCCCGTTACAACCGAACCCCTACTTCTATCATCCCCTTTCAAGAACCCTCACCCGAAAAACCAAACCCATCTTCTCCACCATTAATCCATCATCACCAAGCCACATCCCTCCATTCATCAACCAACAACCGCAAATCATCCCTAATGCCCAAATCCCTAGACCCCAGCCAACCCAAACCCCAACATCAGGAAGACCTAATCACATCCAACCGAAACTCCAACCCCCCTCAATAGCCTCTGCTCAATTCCCTACTCACACCCATCTCCTCCCCTGCCGAACCACCAATCCATATTCCTGCAAAGCCTCCACTCACCGAAACCCAAATCCCTTACCAACACCTATCCCGAAACCAAAAACCAAGCGAACCGCACCCTCTGTTCATCAGTCCCCAAACCCAGCAGAACCGGAAAATCCCATTTCCCCTTCGCTTCCATTACCCAGACCCACATAAAAAAAAGGGGGCAGCAGAAATCGAGCGAGAGAACAGAACAGAGAAAAAAAATAGAAAGGAGAAGAAGAAAGAGGGGAGCAGCAGAGAAAAGTGGAAGAGAAGAAGACAGACTAGAAAAAGAAAAAGAAGAGAGAAGAGAAGAAGACAGTTTGGAGAGAATAACTGGCACCGTCCAGCAACCAGCGTCTTCTCGCAAGCTAGCATCCAACATCCAAGCGTCTTCGTCATCATCTCGCCACATCCTCGCATGCAACTACATCAAGTTGAGTTCTCTTCGTTAAATGTCAAACAGCAAGGAACTCTTACCTTTTAACTCCTTTCTTGCACGGAACCCAAAACAGAAAAAGAGATCCCTTTCCCACGTGTGTGACACTTGCCTAACTTAGGCAGTTTGGGCCTGACCTGCAATCTGGCCTGATCTGAGTCCGACCTGAACCAGCCCACTAGCAGCAGAATTCAAAAATAAATACAAAAAAAGTACAAAATTTATGGTCCGAGTCAGTGGGCCTAATTCAAATCCGACCCATTCAGAGTGTCATTAGCCCAGCCTATCAAGCAGAAATATTTGAATCATTGATTCAAGTCAATATGAAAAATTTTTGGAGCCCCATTACTATTCAAAGAATTCTATATAAGCGCAAATATGGCGATTGGTATTTTTGAAAATGAATTCTATTTTGAGGAATTTCTCAACTTGATGCAAGAAAATTGGATGGTGGATGAATACACCCACACCCACCACTTTCGAGAGTTGCATGAGATGTGTGAATTAGAGGAAGATGTGATGCATGAGTTAGGTCATTATGTCCAAGGCTTGAGACCAGATATCTTAGAAAATATGAATTATAGCAAAACCAGTCAAGAGGCATACTTAGAAGCCATCCGTGTTGAGCGCATGCTTAAAAGGCCTCGCAGACAACAATATCGACAAAGAGCTCATATTGTGGAAAGACTTTTTGCAGGAGACGACAATCCCACTCGTCATTCGCAGACTCCTCAATACCAATGAAGACGAGGAAGAGGAATGGAAACAAGCTAAGAAATTTCACACGCGGGTGATGGTCATTGCCAAAGTTGTTAATGTGGTTATTGACAATGGTAGTGCGATTAATTTTGTCACACAAGAGGTCATTGATAAGCTTAAATTGCCTATTGAGAAGCTTCCTAAACCCTACCAAGTCATATGGTCTAATGGTCATGTCATTCCCGTGACTCACATATGTTTGGTATCTTTCAAGATTGGTGGCTATGAAGTTCAGATTTGGTGTGATGTGATCCATATGAATATTGCTCATATCCTTTTTGGACGTCCATGGCTTTTTGATCAGAAAGTGCATATGATATAGAGGCAAACACATATACCCTTTTTAGGAATGGAAGATGGAGAAGACTCATGTCACTGGCATCACCATCTTTGTCGTTGTCTGCACCTTCCACAGCAGCACCACAACCGGAGCAAAAACTTGAAAAAGTAGTCATGATTGCACCAAAAAGAGCTTACTTCGAACCACAGAGATGACATTGAAGCACAAGTTCATGGCAAAGATGATTTTGTGGGTACAAACAACATTGATCCAGGTAGTGCCACTAAAGAGATGCAAAGGGTTGATGGCGTACGAGGTAAAGAAAATATTGAAGACTCTGAAAATCGTCCTGTAAAGCTCATTGTCATACCACTTCCAGAAAATTCAATTGGGTCTTTATAAATCAATTCGGTTGTTTTAGTCGTTTCACAAGATCAAGTTGTTGCAGTCCTTCACATTGACTTCATCTTTAGGGATCAACAATGGACGCTTGAAATTGCACTCATATATGGCAGCTTTTACAATTGCAGTCTCTCATAGGAAAAACGCAAGCTCGCACTACATGCAGATAGCAGAAGAAGTGATGTTTCCGAACTACTTTTAGATGGCTGACCACATTGCGTCAAACCCCCATGCCATGCCATGTAGATGTAGATCAAAAGAAGAGGCGAACACTTGTGCGCTTGATTTTCGACACAGGTGGACATTTTCCAAACTTGTGGTCGGATTCTCTTCTGTGTTATCAACTTTTCTACTCGCCGGAGTCGAGTTTTCCAAGAGGGGGAGAGTTGATGCAGTGAGATCCAAGATTAGGCCCTGATGGACCCGTTTGATGAGGTCCACATATTCCACATGTTTTCTAGATTAGTAGTGTTACTTTATTTACTTATTTCTAGAATAGTAGGTTGCTTAATTGTTTAGGAAGATTTCCTTTCTATTTCATATGCTAAGTAGGATTAGCTATTTCTTATTTAGGATTAATGCTACTCTATATATAGAGAAGCTCTTTATTTTTTTGTTCATGCTATATTGATAATAAAAAGTTCAGAGATGTTCTAGTGAGTTCCCCTTTGGGGTATTTTCCCAATTAATCTTAGGGTTTTGAGTCTTAGGGCTCGATCTCACCGTCGGAGGTGTAGATCTTCACCGTGGCCTCCGGGTTTCACATCATGAAGATACATTTCTTGCTGCTGACTTTTTGTACTTTACCCTAGATGGACATACCTAAGTGTTGGCTTGGGTCAGTTACACCGCGGGATGCACCTTTTGTATGGATTAGGTGGCCCATGTTCTATACTGTCACATCAGATTTGGTTGTGTGCAGGCTCACGTGTGGGTCAACCACAACTCTTTTGCGCCACTAACTACTTGTCCTGCTTTTCTTAAATTATAGATCGGATATATCAAGGCTATGATCCACTCATTAGATGTTTGCATGTAGATCACCTCAGCTCTGTGTGGCCACACTTTCTAGCGTTGCATGTCCTTGTTTCTCATCTATCTGTTGTTGTGGGGGTGGTTTTTCTGAGAAGAAGGGGTTCCGGGTTGTTTGAGGTGGTGGGTTCTCCATTCGTTTGAATGATTGGGAGAAATGTTTGTGTTTGATGGAGTCCATAGCCAACTTCTTGACTTCACGTTTTCTACTTACAATCTTGTCCGAGGTCCATGTTTTGGCCAGGGCTCATATACAATGGAGCCCACTGTCTTACAAGTGTACAGCTTGGAGCTCTCGTGACACAAGTACAAGTGGCTGGCTGGCTGCTCATAGAATGGTTGGGATCTATGCTTGCATAGGTTTGGCAAAATTCAAATTGTAGATCGTGACCTTTGATCGTTGTATGTCTACAAAGATTCTATAATTTCAATGTGGATGGACTGGCTAGAGTGAAGCCAAGTCTGGCAGATATTAGTGGGGTGCTTCGCAACTTTAATGGAGAGGTGATGATTGGTGTGAAGGATTCTAAGAAAGTGGAGGTGCTGGCAATCCTAGAGGCAATGAGGATTTCATCAGGTTCTTTGATGATAGATTGATAATTGATTGTCGAGAGTGACTCTTAAATGCTATTTCCTAGGTATCTCATGTGGACAAGTCCCTATAAGTTCTAGTATCTACTTATTGAAATTAAATCCTTGTCACCTATGCTTCAGGTGTTTTATTGACACGTGAGTTGATCACTTGATCTGCTAATGAGATAGCAGATTTTCTGGCAATGCAACGTTTGGATAGGTTTAATTCCTTTCTTGGCTCTTTAATGTTGTTTCTTATTCTTGGTTGGGCTTATAGTATAAGGCTCCTATAGTGTCATCTCCTTTTCTTGCTTGTCTTAATTCCTCATCCGTACTTCCATCTATCTTAATATAAGTTGTTGTTATCAATTGAAAACAAAGAAATAATCTATTTATATATTCTAACGTGTTAATACTAGGTGTCAGATATTCAACTTTTAATGAACCTTTTTTTTTGTTGAAACTTTTATAATGAACTTTTTGTAATCTTTTAGAAATAGAAAAAAATCATGTATTTGATGCGTGACTTTTCAAACCCTTCATTTGTTTTTGGGGTTTCAGGTTGATCTTGATCCTTATGGGTCACCTTCTGTGTTCTTGGACTCTGCAGTTCAGTCAGCTGCTGATGGAGGCATGCTTATGTGCACAGCTACTGATTTGGCTGTGCTATGTGGGGGCAACGGGGAGGTTTGCTATTCAAAGTGAGTTTTATGGTTGGAAACTATGATGCCCTAATGCATGATATAGTGTAGAGTTTCTGGTTTAGCCACTCCATTCAAGTGGCGCCCATGTATTAATTTTCCAGGGATGCTGGCATATCTTCCAGGTTTAGCCTATTCTTGTGATGCATCCATTGTTTTCCTTCTTTGCCCCAAACTGTTGTGTTTTCCTTTTCTTTTCTCAATCATATATTTTATTTATTCTTTGTAGGACAAAGATTAGATGGATCTTCGATAAATTTGTCTAATTTCTAGTGTATTTTACATTCACACTTAGGCCCATCACATCAGTGGTCTTTTAACCATTGTCACAAATACTGGTGGTATTTTGGAAGTACCATGACATCATTTCATCTTCTTAAGGTAAAGAAAACACAAAACATAAAGTTTGGAATTGAAAATACTAGTAGTTTCCAGAAAAATAAAAAATAGTAGTTTCTAAATTCAAGACATGGATGAAAAGCGGTTGTATGATACTTTTATAATAAAAAGGGCATTTAAGTGTTACATAATAAAAAGACGATATTTTAGCCCTATAATGTCTCTTCATCACTGCCTATCATTTTCTTACTCACAGCACTGCCAGAAGGCTCTGAAAATCCTCATTCATGTTCAAATGGTGGTCGATTTATCAAAACATGTGTGGTGTGAAGAGATCTAACATGAACACAGCAGTAACCTCCTTCATGCTTTCTTTGCATCCTGTTTTCACATATGTATATGTATATGTATATCTATATGTAGACACACAAATAAATATCTATCCATCAACTGATGGATCATATGGGAAGAGATTTAACATGAGTATAGTGGGAAACTTTTAATAAATGGCGCAACATTCTGGGGAGAAATCCTAATAACAAACCAACAGAGATCCTTCAACTCCCTTTATATTGGTGCTGCTTTTCCTCTTCCCCTTTTTCGAAGAAGATTTATCAGCTTTCTTTTGTACTTTTTTGATGTGCATGCTAGTTTTGCCGATAGGAATCTTTTATCACCAATGCATAGTGGTTTAGCGGATGAGTTTATTAATTGATATTTGGACCCTTCCTTTTCTTGCATGCAGCAGTCATATATTGATATTATCCATATAATCCTTCAAGTCTGAATTCTGGCTGTACAAAGCCTTATCTTGGAAGAGCCAGAGAAGAGGGTAAAAAAGAAAAGAAAAGAAAAGAAAGGAGATAATTATATGACTTAAAGTTGTACTTTGAACTCTTATCCTTATTTTTAACATTTCCCCCATTTTTTAACAAGGTGGGTAAAGCCAAAAAAATTGGAAAATCTCCACTGTTAATAACCAGTTAATGTTATTTGTTACAATGCTTAAAACATCTTCCCAACTTCTAAAGACTGGGTGCATCAGGACACTAGAAAACTATAGATATGAATGGTTCCAGCTCAAATGTTTTTATCTTTTGTAAGGAATTGAGAACACGTATGATTTTCTAATACTTGGAAGCTGGATGTTATATTCTAATAATTGATCATGAATCAGGTATGGTTCCGACCCTTTAAAAGGAAAATATTGTCATGAAATGGCTTTGAGAATCCTCCTAGCCGGCATTGAGGTAATGTATTATCCTTAGAAAGGCATCTCATCTATGATATCATTGCTTATGAGATTCATCAAGGTTATATGGATATGGTATTTGATGCTTTCTTTTAAGTGCAGAGTCATGCAAATCGCTACAAGAGATATATTGTTCCTGTCCTCTCTGTACAGATGGATTTTTACATTCGTGTGTTCGTGCGCATTTTTACGTGAGTGACGTTTTTCTTTCTGTTTACATTGATATTAATGTATAGGCCAATTTGTTGAATTTAGAACTGATTATTATTGGGTATTATGGCTTACAATAGAATATTCAGTTTGTTGCTGATCTTATCAAATAAAGAAATTGGAAGAACAAAAAAATTTGCATGGATAACTTACACCATCATGAACTCTGCAGTTCTGCAAGTGCAATGAAGAACACTCCTCTTAAGCTCTCATATGTTTATCAGTGTATTGGGTGTGATTCATTCCATCTGCAATGTCTTGGGAGAACTGTCACCAAGGTATGTTCATGTGGTTATATCTGCCTTAGCCTAAGGAACCTTACTGTCGTGTAAGTGTTATTCTCCAAGAAACAAATATTTTCAGAATGTTGTAGTAATATGCTAACCTTTCACTTCTTTTTTCAATATATTTATCTTGCTAGAATAACAGCGTAAGATATGCACCGGGTTTTGGTCCCGTGGTTCCTCAAGAATGCAGTGACTGTGGGAAGAAGTTTAACATGGGTGGGCCCATATGGTCAGCTCCCATCCATGACCAAGAATGGGTTGCTTCCATATTAGAAAATGTTAAATCAATGAAGGATCGGTATCCAGCTTATGACAGGATCTCTGCTGTATTAGGTACAGTATCAGAGGTAAGCATCCTTCAAATAGCAGTCTGACCGTGTGTTTAATTTACATAAGCATTTCTATATTATATTTTTGAGACTAATCTAGATGAATTTTCTAGAGTGTTTCATTTTATAATCTGCTGATTTTCACTGTCCATGTTATTTAGAATTCTGAGAAGGGAGCTGAAACTTGCACAAAATGATGGTTTCGTGAATGAGATTTTTTGTAGTTAATTGAGGCCAAAGTTCGTTAAAAATCACAAAATAACAATATTTTCACCATCTGAAAATATTATCACGTGTGGTCAAAATAAATTTCAAATCTTACAATATTATTACTGGTACTGTGTTTCAGTGCCATGAAAATGTCCTATTAAAGGGTTGCAGCTGGACAACATTAAAATATAGGGTCTGGACTTTGGTAGTCTGGTGCAACAAATGTTTCAAATGTTTAGCAACAAAATAACGGCCTGTTGTAAACCGACTGTTGGCCGTTATTGGGAGTTGGAAATTGTGCCCCTTGAGTGGGGAAACTCCCCAGCTTGGGATCTTTCCCGCCTCCTTAACTGGATTTCATGCCGTGCTTTGCGGGCTTTACAATAGGCTTCATTGATATCATTGAAATCAAACATAGAAATTCGCCGTCGAATATCAGGACGTAAGCCTTCTGTATATTTATTGATAACGAGTCCATCATTTGCCCGCAGATTGCAGCGCACAATATAATCTCGAAACAGATTGGTATACTCATCCAATGAATAGGCACCTTGTTGCATACTAAGGTATCCTTTATGCAGGGAATCAATATAGTTAGAAGGAAGGAGATTTGGCTTGAGTCGCCGCTTCATATCTTCCCATTGGAAAATGGGATGCCCAAAGGCGAGCTCACTGTTTTCAACACTTTGCCACCAAAGGCCCTTTGAGCTTAACTTTTGTGAAGGCCATCTTCTGGGCATCATTCATATTGTACCATGCAAAATAATCATCAAGAAAATTTAGCCAATCCACGAAAGCCTTGGAATGAAGATCTCCTGAAAAATCACTGATTTCCAGTCTCACTCTTTTGGTGATATCATCTCTATGTGGTGCACCACGTGGTTCATTATCACCGTGTTGAATGAAAAGGCGTTGTACCATGTCAGACAATGTTTCGCGATGCTGATACTGAGGACCAGGTGTGACTGGATTTACTTGGGTCATTGTTCCGGATGCATGGGGAGCGGGGTTTACAGGATTGACCTGAGGTCCAGTCCCGGATGTTTGCGGATCCCGCTCTGTGAGAACAGATTCAGTTATTCCTGTGGTCTGATGTCCTTGAAGTTCTTGAAGAGTAGCTTCAACAAGTTCCAGTCGCTCAACCACAGCGTCCATGTCAGATCCCAGTTTAGTCAATAGCTCATCCCGTTGGTAATTGGTGAAATACCCATGGTATTGACGTCCTCGGGTAGCCATGAAATTTTAAATGTAGTTTTTTTTTTTTTTTTGGTGGGTTGAGCCGGTATAGGCCTGGACTCAGATCGGGCCCAAATGCAGGGGAGGCCTAATCGTCCAACATAGCACGTGAGGGCGAGAGTCTCTACCTCGGGTTATGCACCGAAAGGAAAAAAAAAATAAGAGAAAGGGGAGGGATCCTTCTTACCTTTCGACTGGAAGAGGAGAAGGGAGCGACGTTGCCGCGATGTGAATGCTGGAGAGAGCAACAGTGCAGCGGATGGCTGGGGACGACGAGGGGTGCAGCTAGAGTTATTCTCCCGGAGCCAGGTACTCGTCGCAACTCAGATCTCCTTCTTCGACTCTTTGCTCTCTTGTTCTTCTCTCTTTCTTTTTTTTTTTTTTTTTTTTGCACTACTGTTTCCTCTCTCTTTTTCTGTTCTCTGGGATTTTTTTCTTTTTCATTTGTGTGTTTCGAAAGGGTTTCGAAAGGGGTTTTAGAGGTGGGTGTCAGCGTGAGGGTTTCGGTGGGTGGAGATCGGATTTGACGGGGTTCTAGGGATTTGGGTTTTTTTGGAAATTAGGTAGGGCTGCGGAGATCTTAGGTTGGGGTTTGAATTGAATGGAGATGGGTTTTGTGATCGGAAGTGGATGGGAGGTTTTCGGCAGGCTAGGTGATGATTGTGGTTTGCTGGTGGATGGATGGATTTAGGCACTAGGGTTTGGATGCAGGGTGATGGTGTAGGTATGGTTGTTGGGACAGGGAAAAGGGCTGGGGTGGGATTCAGACGATTGTAGGGATGGATGAATGATAGTGTAGATGGTGGATGTATTTTGAATCGGCGATTGGAACGGTGATCCGAGATGGATCGTCGGCTCTGATACCAATTGATGGGAAGATCTACACCTCTAGCGGTGAGATCGAGTCCAGAGACTCAAATCCTAAATTACTTAGGAAAATACCTCACGAGAGCAATTTCTTGAATAGTATTGAATAAAGTCTAGCGATTACAATAAAAGTTTCTCTATATAGAGAGTAGTATTCATCCTGAATAGGAAATAGCTAATCCTAATTAGCATATGAAATAGAAAGGAAATCTTCGTAAACAATTAAGCAACCTGCTAATCTAGAAATTATCTAAACTAATGATAGGGATTTCATTTTAGATATCATGTGGACCCCATCAAGTGGGCGGCCATCAAGATTTGAGGGCCTTGGCCTTTGATCGGCCTGCATCACATTCAAATTGTAGGCTTGTCGTCCAAGGTCATTTAATTTTTTTTTTGGCCAAATATTGGTGATGCTCATGGAATCGTGAAGTTCATGATGTTGAGAATATTGAGGAAGAAATTGAGTTTATTTGTAATTCTAGGTTATTGGGTTTATCTGTAATTTTAGGAGAAAGTTTCCTATATTAAGATTGAGTTATTTTGGGATAGAGTTGTGATGGGATAAGAATTAGGTTTCCTAGTTTGGGTAAGATTGAGTTTCCTAGTTTGAGTAGTTATCTTTGAATGTGCTCTCATAAATAGCCATTGGCTATTCTTAATGAAATAACCTACAAGATTTGAGATCAAATCATTCTGGCAAGATGTAGTCTATAATTTCAACTCATGGAACCTCTCTGAGACTCACCAGACCCACAACAATTGTATACTTGGACTCTTCTACATTGTACACTTACGAAGGCTTGGAATATTGTATTCCTCCATGACTTTGCAATATTAGACTTACCAAAATATACCTGAACTCTTTTTTTAACAGTCATTATATGACTTGCAGTTTTATCTTTAATTTTATATATATATTTTTTAATTCTATGGAATACTATTTCTAATTAACGAAGGACATAATATTTTGCAGGAGTTGGTTGATGTTCCTCTCTGTGTCTCTTCACAACTTGTGTGCGACTCTCAAATGTACCTCCCCATCTGCTGTTATGTTTCGTTCTGCTGTGATCAATGCAGGATATCGCATCTCAGGCAGTCATGTGTCTCCATTAGGAATGAAAACAGATGCCCCCATGGATGTTATATGGGACATCATGCGGTGTTGGGTAATGAGCCACTTTCCTTTTCCTTCCTTTTTGTTCTGAGATAAATTTACCCTACAAACTGTATGTGGCAAACATTTTTGTAACCCAAAACATTCATATAATTGGTTTTATGATTTCTGTTAAGACGATCCCAACCATCTGAGATTGCTCGCTCTACTGAATGTGGACAGCTGCTGTAACTGTCCTAATCGCACCACAATTTGGACAGCTCGTTTGCTACTTGCACATGCCCCAACCCGTTGTGTCTCACTGGAACCCCTTTAGACTAATGTGAGCCCCACCTGTTCTGTTGTCTGGTATAGCACATGCCATCATCTCAACCGCACATCATATTATACCTGCAAATGCACAAAATCAAAGAAAACATGTCTCAGGTCTGTGCTAGGAGGTGGTGAGTGTTCTGGATGTGCACGAGTTTGAATCCCATGTTGTACTAAATTGATATTATACGTTCAAATTATTGCCCGACTTTTATGAACAGACTGCTAAGGTTTGAGAATAAATTTGTTGTCACAAGTGTCATTACATTGTGTTGTAGTGGGCATGAGCCTATAAGGTGTGGCACTGTTGGAAGGTGCTGCAACCACTAGGTTGAACGTTCAAGTCATGTTCCAACAAAAAAAAAATTAAATAAATAAATATTGTTGCAAGATTATGATATTTCTCTTAATAATTTTGTTGATTGCTTGTTTGCCACAGGTCAAGAACCATCCAGTGAAAGCACAACCACCAGAGCAATCAGGAAGTGTAATCCTCGCAAAGGAACCTACTCTGCAGGTGCATTTTAATCACTCTCTGTGTAATTCTGCTGGTCTAAATCTTACCCTTATATTTCACTTCTCTAATCTCTTTTTGTCGTTGGTACAAAGCTGGCACAGCAAAAAACTATTAGGCTATACAGAAATGATAAAATAACGTAGAGGAGGAAGAATTTGCAGATTTGAGTCTTGATGCCTCAAGAAATAATAATACCAGTTGTGGTGATAGAAATTGTGGTAGCACTGAGTAGTAGCAGTAGTGGTAGACTGGTAGTGCTAGTACTCTAGTCCAAACCACCCATCGCAGTTTAAGGTGGGATCAAAAGGTGTCATGCTATAAGGTTTGGGTGAAAGTTTGTCCTTGTTGAGTTTTGGATTAAAGGGCCCAACAATGTAATCGTTTTAACTTAGGATGATTCACCAATGCTTAATATCATTTTGGTCATATTTAGGCCAGCTCCATCTGAACTGGTAGATGAATATAGGTGAATGGATTCAGCCACAAGTAGGCCTCACTGGAGGCGGCCAGCTCCATCTCAACGGGTAGATGAATATAGGTGAATGGATTCAACCACAAGTAAGCCTCACTGGTGGCTTGTATGTGTCAGCCGCTTGTATTGCATCATTTCTCATAGTGTTATGTTTAGGGAGTATCAGTTTGAAGTTTGGGTTAGGTTTGATCTGACATACTGACATTCCTGTCCAAATGCATGGTGACATGTGCTGGTTTCCTATTTCCCCTTTGGAAGTGGCCACTTGTTCATCAGCTCGCTACCAATCCTCATCATTATAATGGTGTTTCCAAAATCCATATACATAGGCATAAGCAGAGACTAGTTGCTGTTGAAATCTTATGTCAGGTTAGTAAAGACCAAAGCATGACATTTGAGATGAATGTTATTTGTGTACAATCCAGTTCCCTTTCATATAAAAAAAAAAAGAGTCAACTTTACACCGCTTTGTCGCTTCCCAAGCCATGTGTCAGTTGTGTTACATAATCTGGCCTAAGTAATCAAGTTCTCACCTGTCTTTCTGAAGTAACCTGGTTGGACAATTCTAACTGCTAAATTCAATTAAAGACATTGCTACTTTGTTCAGACCTTCTGTTTTCAGGTTTTACTTGGGCCTGTGCTTTTTGTGGTGGGCTGACTGGATGAGTATTTGAATCTTGTGTGTTTTTTAGTAATTTCCGGAGGAAGTAGTTTACATTTAGTTGTCTCTGCTTTTAGGAATTGCAAAATTGGAATTATAGCTTATGACTCTGCTGCTGTTTCCATTTTGAGCAGGCTAATTTTGCAAGAGCATTTGCCTCCCTCAGCAAATCACAGGCCAAGAAGGTTGCCCGTTTCCTTCCAAATCCTGAACCACATTGGGGTCCAAAGGTTCGAGCAGGTCGGCAGATCACGAGCAAGCATGTATCTCTTTTGGGTCCACAAAGCATCAATAGATGTAAAAGCCATGAGGAAGGAGATGAGCCTGATGCAAAGCGCCCCAAGATGGACGATTCTACTCCCAATTCATGACAAGGTTCAGTTCTTCCATGAGTGTTGTGCATCACAATTTTCTTTTCGAGCCCTATAGGGCAGTTTTTGTCATCATATTTATTGTTCAACGTTCCCCAAGTCTTTCTAGATATTGGTTCAAGAAGCACACCATAAATGGTAATGAAATCCATAAGCAGCGATTGATTAGAAAATAAATATTTCCACAGTTTTGTTTGTCACCGACAAGGTGTTTTTGTTGACAATCTTTCAAGGTTGACCTTTGATAAACCATATTATTGTGAGAATGGTCTCTATATTGTAGGTTTACTCTTTTGCAAATTAGAAACTAACAAATTGTTGATTTTAAAAAGTTCGAATTCAGAACAGAAATCTACAATCAGAGATCCTTTTCTATTGTTGGTCGACTAGTTACTGGGTCTTTATAATTAAATCATTCTTCTTTTTCTTACACCTCCGTGAATTCATTGTGAAGCCTTTCTTTATGAGATTCCCAATCATCGCTCCTTAAAGTCCTCCGTGATTACAATTAGGACAGCCTCGTCACTACCTCTCAATTACCCCACTTCCTCCCCACTCCAAATCCCATTCCAAAACCCAGATTCTTTCCCACGAACTCAAGCAAATCCATACCACCATAAAACCCAACCCAACCCCTAGCACGACATCTTTGCCCTCACCAAGTTCATCTATTTCTGCTCCCTTTGGCCCTCTTCAACCATGGACTACGCCACGTCCACAAGGGTCTAGAATGCTCCTATTTATAGAAGTGGGCTTGGGTTGACTCGAGAAAAGGAAGAATGCAAAGAAATCTAGTTTTACTCGAGAAGTTGAATAAGCACTTATGTGCTTTGTACATGATTCAAGAGTATGAGTTCATGGTCATCCTGGTGTGGTCATGTGAGTTCTAGGGCGGTTGGATGTCTAGGTTAGGTGGTTTACTTTAGTCAAGCGTGGAATTATTGTACACTAAGAATAGGCATGATAGAGGTCCCACTCTCTCAGGTTCATTTTTATTGAATGAAATTTGATAATGGATGTTTATAATTTACGCGGCTTTAAATGTTTGGTGTGAGACATGTTCGCATCCATTAATGGTGCCCACATATGATCACATGTTTGTGTGTTGAAAACAAGTCGCACCCCTAGCTCACATTTCGGAAGTATATCATCATATTCCCATTTTTTGAAGAGTAAATTAGCGAAAGGTTCCTCATAGAGGTCTTGTAAGGTCTCCAGTCAATCAACTTTTCCTCTAAGGTCTATAGTCTATGTAGCTGGACATATTTCGGTGAGAGGTCCCTGAATTTGTCACCTCATGGCGAGAGGTCCCTAGATACGTTACCCTAGATATTTTCATAACTGATTTGTCCTTTCAATTGATTAGGCATAAAATTTTAAAATTTCAAATTTCAAATCTTTCATTCTTCCTCTTCTTCTTCTTCAATCCGAACATGGACAAAACCTGGCCAGAGCCATTTTCTTCTTCTTCAAGTTACAAGTTCTGTAATAAAACCTTCTGTTTGTTACAGTTGATTCGACTGCGCCGCCGCTGCCGGCTCGTCGTCGCTAGAGAAGATTTTGTTTCCTGACCAACTTCAACTAAGTTGAAAGGCTCTAATAATCAAATAGATGATTTTATACTTCTTCGATTTGTTTCCAGCATCTCCATCTCTCTATTTTGGATCCGATACTCGCCTCGGCTAATTCTTTCAAATATCTGTTGTAGCAGTTGTCGATGTTCTTCTGTGGAAGTGTCGAGATATCGGGAGTTATCTTTTCATGGTTTCAAGCACCCTGTGGTCCCTCTTTGAATGGGTTGGATACAGCTTGATCACGCTTGTTGCAAATGTGCTCCTTCTGCTTGTTGTGATCTCTTCTTTTGGGCGAAATCAGAGTCTCTTCTCAATCAGTGCGCCTTTGGCTGCATTGGTTTTGATTTCTTGGTTTTCCTCTTTTAGGGAGAGTGGTGTTTTGGACCTACGAGGTTTGCTGGCTCTGTCAAATTTGCCTGAATTTTTTATTTTTTTTCAAATTTATTCAAGTTTTGCGCAAATTTGTTTGAGTTATGAAACCAATTTATTTTAGTTCTGGAAAAATCTATTTAAGTCTTTGGCTATTTATTTGAGTTCTGGAGCAAATTTATCTGAGTTTTAAACAAATCTATTTGAGTTTTTGTTAAATTTACTTGAGTTTTTGAAAAATATAGCTGAGTTTATGACAAATTTATCTCTATTTTAAAATTTTTAATTGATTTTTTGAGCGAATCTTTCTGTGTTTTTGGAAAATTTATTTGTATTTTTTTAGATCTATTTGTGTATTTTGAATTTTATTTATATTTTTTGAAATAAATTTAACTGAGTTTTGACAAAAATACTTGAGTTTTTCCAAAGTTTTCGCTAATTTTGAAAATTGGGTCATCTTAGTTTTGGAAAATGTATTTGCGTTTTTAATTTTATTTACATCTTTTGAAATTTATTTCCATCTTTTGAGATTTATTTGGATATTTTGAAATTAATTTTCATTTTTTGAAATTAATTATAGTTTTTGAAATTTATTTGGATATTTTGAAATTTATTTGCATCTTTTTAAATTTATCTGCGTTCTTTTGAAATTTATTGCTTTTTTTTGAAATTATTGCGCTTTTTGAAATTTATTTGCATTATTTTGAAATTTAGTTTGTGTGTTATTAGAATTTGTTTGAAAATCTCATTAATGAGATTCTATTGATCGTGGCCAATTAAATGGTAGTTTCCATTATTAATGGGATATCCCACCAATCATGGGATATGATTTAAAGAAATGGTAAATTAGATATATCAGGTATGAAAATGTGTGAGAGGACCTTTTGCTGAATGAATTTAGTTTGTGGACTGTTTGCAATAAAGTCATGTGTTGAGGGACCTCCGACCAAACGCCCCTTTTTTTTAAAGATAATGATCAGTTTTCATTGATTGTCTATTTTCCCTAATAAACAATGTTAAGGGTGGATTTCCTTCACTACACCAAAAAGGGGAATTAGAGACAGTGGCTTGGAACGGTCATCAGCCGTTTCTAATTTGAAGCGGTTTTCATCCGTTTTAAGTGAGAAGACCGTTTCATATGTTAAAAAACTTCATTCTGATCGTACTAAAACCATCTCATTTTCGTTCCCTCCACTTGTTCCCTCCATTTCTTTTCCTCCCGCCATTTCACTCCAGCCGTTCCATCCACTTCTTCAAGGAGAGCTGCTCACGCCATTCCACCTCCTTTCGTTCCATCTTCTTCAAGCAATCTCTCTCTCTCCCATCTCCTCCCCCCCTCTCCCCAATCTCTCTCTCTCCCATCTGCTCACGCCATTCCATATCCTTTCGTTCCATCTTCTTCAAGCAATCTCTCTCTCTCCCATCTCCTCCCCCCCTCTCCCCCATCTCCCACAACCCAAATCCGGAGAATCCAGCGAATCCATCTCCTACAACCCATCTCCCATCTCCCATCTCCCGTAACACACCCAAATCCGGCGAATCCCATGCAACTTTCTCTGTAATGTATCGCAGAGAATAGAAGATTCTGCTTGGGATTGATATCGAATTAGGGGAGCTGAAGCGGAAACAGAGAGATTTGGTACTGATCTGTATTAGGAAAACAGCTTCGATTTGAAGATTGGATCCGTTCTGGTTTTGTTCCGATTTCCAACGATCATTGAAGCTGACGCGGAGTGGATACGTTCTGGGTATCTTCTCTCCTGTAGTGAAGTTGTCTTCGGGTAGCAGTGCTTCTTCTTCCTTTTTTGTTTGGTAGGCTTCAGCAGGTCTTTTCTTCTCTCTGCTGGGTGGGCTTCAAAGGTTCCCAGTGGGTTTCCTGCTGCTCTCCTTGCTTCAGTGCTTTTTTTTCAGAGGTTAATCCTTCCCTGTCTTTCTTTTGTTCTGCTGTTTGGTTGGCCTGTGCTGGTTTCTCTTTGCCGAGCTGTGAGTGCTGGGTTGCAGGCGAGTGTGGAGCTTTGTTGGTTTGCTGGGGGTGTTTGTGCATTGATGTAGTGCAGGGGTTTTCTTCTGTTGGTTCAGTGGTGTCTGGTTCTGTTGCTCTTTGCAGAAATTTGCCTTCCTTTGTTCGTTGCAGCTTTGCTGAGATTTGTTCCTGCTGCTTCCCCCTGGTAGAGTTGCTGCCTTCTTCTTTCTTTTTAGGTAGTGCTTTCTGTTGCTGCCGAGTTGCCTTTGGATCTTCTGCTCCTTGCTCTTTCCTTCTTTTAGCTTGGCTGGAGGTTTCCTCTGTTTCCTTTTGGCTTGGTCCGAGTTGCAAAATCGTTGATGAAATACTGAAATAGGAAAAGAACTAATATCAATGCCTTGCTGGATCATTTGCATAAAGAAATGACTACGATAAGAAATATAATATGATTGGATGGGAAGTTGTATTCTTCCATAACTTTTGTTTCAATTGATGATTGAGAGATTAATGGGCTTTGGATTTCCTTGGTTTTCATAAAATAGGCGAACTGTTGTAAGCATTCCAAACGGTCCATCAGCACTTGCAGTGAAAGAGGTTGCTTGGAGTCTTGCTTGTTTTTTACTTCATCTTGTTTTCGGGCCTTTTGGCTTCTTCTTTTCTTTTATTCAATTTACCATTAAGCAAAAAAAAAAAAAAAAATACCCTATTTGTGTGTGCTATGTTTTTGGAGTTATGTTGAATTGTGGGAATATGATTGGATGGTTTGGTCATTGGTGGGGTTTGTTGAATTTAGATGGATTGTTGAAATTTTGATGCTTTCAGAATAGTGCGTGGACTTAGAAATGTTGTTGAAACTTAAAAGCACGAGTTGAAGAATGGTTTTGTTCTAAAGCCGCCTCTGTGTCCATGTTGAAAATCAGTCAAGTTGTTATGGATGAGAATATGCAAAGAGATCAGTTCAGTACCTTTATAACTTTTAGAAAGCCATTACTTTCACAATTAAAAAGCTAAATGGTCAACCATTGTATGCATCTCTCCTCTATGAGACCAGTATTGCTAATGAACTCATTTGGCACTTCCTCATGGAACTCTTTCTAGGAAATGATTTTATTAGAGGAGTTTCAACATTACCTTACAGTAATATTTAGTTTACTGTAACCAATTTAACCTGTTGCTAACAAAACATTTAGGGGTGAAAAATTATCATGTTTTTCGGGTGGTTGATGGGCTGTTACTTGGGTGGTAGAATCATATCTAGCTGGTTCTATAGATCTGTGTTGAGATCTTATTTATGTATGGTCAATGAATTTTCGTTTTCCTCTTTTACTTTCAAGTTCCAACATGCAAATGTTTTGAAGGAAAAAACTTGGTAATACTTTCATTGAACTTAGAAATATTCCAGTGAAGTAATATACTGTTTAAAATGAGAAAGAAAAAGAAAAGTTGAGTTACTTCGATGGAACTTAACTGCATCAGAACAGCCGTGTCATCTAAGGGTTCGTTTTGATGTCTCGCAAACTACATGCAGCGGTGTTTTGGTCGAGTGCATTCCCCTTCCATTTTGCCATGTTTAGGACCAGCACAGATGATGGATGCCAGCTTCTGTTTTTCACTCTGTTTTTTAACAGATTGAATATTACGATTTTTTCTATTTTTTTTTTTTAATTTCTTCTTTTCTCATTGTTTTTCCATCTAATCTTTTGGCCTCGGACTGATGATTTTTTCTTCTGCAGGTTTATTTATGGCATAGGAGTACAGGAGAGCTTATAGAGGCATTGCCTGGGCATTCTGGCACTGTCAACTGTGTCAGCTGGAATCCAACAAATCCACACATGTTGGCATCAGCCAGTGATGATCGCACAATTTGTAAATACAAGCTTTTATTTAAATATAAACTTTTATGTAAGTTTGAAAATGTTGAGAGAGTTTGCAAAAAGAAAGGATGAAGACAGGAGCAAGAGAATGGAAGCATTGAAAAATAATGATGTTGACAGGTACGGTATAGGGAAATGCTACTGGAGCAGCAGACCAACATTCCTGGTGATGCTTCTCTGAGATATGCTGTTCTCTCATCATTTTTATCCTAGACAGAAGATTATCTTAATAAGCTTGGAGGAAAAATAACATCCTCTAAGAATCACCAAGAGGTGGAAGAGGCAACAAATACTGCTGCAGCTGCTGCCCAATCACAGGCACGCTTTGTTTGAATTTCCTCTATTTTTGGTTTTTTAAATTGTCTTTTTTCTGTATTTTTATTTTTATCTATTAAGGTGATGTCAGTTGTGTCCCCTTTAACAGGGTCTTTCGGAAGAAGAAGTTAGGGCAGTGGCAGCTTGTGCAAGAGAGGAAGTAATGATACAAGGTTCTCTGAAATGAATGCTCCAAGGGACAATTCCTCTGTTAACAAGAAGGAATCAGAAGAAGTGCAACAGACATCTATTGGTTTTATAAGTGACTATTGAAGACAGCCAACAGCCCCGGCCAATCCCTCTTTCGAGAAAACTCTTTGATTTTATTTCTTTTAGAAATGAACTGGATGAACCTTTTCAAGAAGTTGTGGGTTGATTTTGTATTAATTATAAATTGTACATTTAAATTCAAGCTAATATATTTATTTTTAAAATAAACTAACTGATGGTGTGTGATATTAATGTGTAGGTGTGAATGCTACTATTTATGGGTTTTTTTTTTGTGATTTTTAACAAATGAATTTAGGCAAATAAAAAAATTACTGCAAAATTATTTAAAAAAGATAATAATAATTAAATTAGAGATGGTTTCAAACCGTCATTTAACATAGTAAAAACCCATTTCAATATCAAAAATTAGAAATTGGAGCGATTTTAGAAAATTTGAAAGTGTTTAAAACCGTTCCAAAATAGACTAACTAACTGGGACACTTAAAACTGGAACGGTTCTATAAAATCTGGAAGTGCTTATAACTGTATCAAAATTTAAAATTTGGAACGGTTTTAGAAACTATAAACCTGTTTAGGACCGTTCCAAAAAGGACCACAAACCATTCCAAATATTTGAATTTGGAACGGTAATGGGAAATCTGGCAGTGTCAAGAACCGTTTCAAAGTTTAAACTTTGGAACGGTTTTATGAATATTGGAACGGTTTAGAACAGTTCCAAAAAAATTCATTTGGAACGATTTTGATCCGTTTCAATGTGTCAGGAGCAGGGGTATTTGTAACGGTTTAGAACCGTTCCTGTTTTGGTTAGGAACGGTTGAGCTAAGGGTTTCTATCCCTACATATAAGGTTTGGAACAAGCTCAAAGGAGAAAAAACAGTTGTCCAAATGCTTATTGTAAAGATGAAAGAGAGGTTAGTCAACTCATTGTACATGTTCGCATGTGGGCCTTTTTGGGCCCAATAAGTGGCCACAAAGATCCTCAACGGTAAGATAGACTTGGTCTTTCCAGCTCATATTTCCCATGCACCCCGAGAATCTCTTCCCACTGCATGCCATATTGGAGCCCTTTCCCCTACTTACCAGGAAATCGGGACCCTAAGGCTTTTGAGTTTTGAACCACGGTTACTGTAAGTTGACTAATCATAGTTTGGCATGTCACCGTGGGATGCCTGCCTTAGATGGGGCGGACACTGCCCATGTGAATGGCAGGCATCCCTGGTGACGTGGCAGACCACGTGTCACTGGTCCAGTCACAGTCACGTTGGGGAAAAGCCTTAGAGCATCCGGACTCGGCATAAGCATATCATATCTACACAATCTTTGTTAAAGAGTTGGAATGGTCGAAAAAGTATCCAAAAATCAGTCCAATAAATCAATGTGGAAAGGAAAAAAAAAAAAAGACAGAAATCATTATATTCCATTAACATGGTTGCAAGCATGTCACAGAAGAATAAGCTTCACCCTCTCAATTATAATCATAGAAAAAATAAAAATGAAAATAAAGGCACATCCATGACCCATGACGTGAGGAATGAGGATAATAATAATATATATATATATATAGGGGGATCTTCAAGTGCATCCATCCCTCACCATTTGTGGTGAGGTACACCCTTTTTGGGAAAGTTTCAAGTACAAAAGTGAGGTACAAAAGAGAATTGTACCTCACTTTTGTACTTGAAACTTCCCCAAAAGGGGTGTTCCTCACCACAAATGGTGAGGGATGGATGCACTTGAATACTATCCATATATATATATATATATATATATATGGGAAGTGCTCTTATGAGAGACACTCTCACCAACTTGGTGAGAGATGGGTGGGGACCTTCACATTTAAGTTGGAGGTCCTTGCATTTAAGTTGGTGAGAGTAGATATGGAAGTGAGGGCCCCCACTCATCTCTCATAAAGTTGGTGAGAGTGTCTCTCATAGGAGCATTTCCCTATATATATATTATTTATATGTGAAAATTTTTCAAAAACTCCCCTATCTCAAAAGGGGAGTTTCTGCCCCTATCTATTAGTCAATGATTTAAGAGAATCTATAAAAGATTCATAGTTTTAGGATAGGAGAGAGAATGAATAAGTGTACCATTGATGACACATGTCACACTTTTAGCGTAACTATACATATATATTCAGAAAAAGAGCGCTTGGTCGAAAACACCTTAACTAAGCATGTCTTATATTCTAATTGATATGATCAAACAGAAGCTAAGAACCGATCTCTGGGGTTGGGGTTGATTTCTGCATATATCAGGAGTTTCCTCATCGATCCTAATGGCCTCGAGATCCAAATCCGTAAATGTGAGAGGAGGGACCAATCCAGAGAACTTCCCAAAGGGTACTACCCCAAATCACTCTTACTAGTTACGAGTACAAGTCATGAATAACAAACATCAAGAGGGTGCATTGAAGATGAGAAAGAAGGCCATTGATGCATGAGAATGGTATTTATCATCATATCATCATAGCATGTGGAGCTTAGCCTGTGGTGATGTGAACTCCAATAGCTATGAGGAAGATGGTTATGAGGCCGAAGAAGATGATGGCATGGACGAGAATGGATACTCCACTCGTCTGAAAGTTGCAACAATCCACTGCTCTGCTATTCCCTGGCAACTGAAACAGGAGTCCCGGCGACATTATCACAAACAGCACTACTGCTATCACAACAGGGCCCCAATCTGCCATCTCTCTCTCTCTCTCTCTCTCTCTCTCTCTCTCTCTCTATTCATTTGATGTAAGCAGGGGGCTTTGCAATCTACGCCTTGAAGCCGGCACAGGGATGGCAGCATTTGATTTGGATCTTCTGCTGGCTTAGGTGTGGGCGGCGCCGGCTTCATTTTTGGATGTGCGGTAGTATGGGCCGGTGTCTTTTTCGAAGAGCCTCTGTGGATTTAGTTATTGGGCCTACTTCTTGCCTGGATCCAGCCCAAGTTTTGCAAAATACGTATCCACTTATCTGTCCAGACCCAAGTGCATTCCATAAAACACATCCCACACCCAGCGCATTGTGCTTTGGTGTTCGGTCGGGCATGGACTGGCATGGCTCATGAGTGTGCACGTAGATGGGCCAACCATTGAGGACCTGAAGGGCTCATGTTGTTGTTGTTATTATTATTATTATTATTAAGAAGTTAGACTACTAGTCAAAAGTGATACGTACTTGAATACCCAATTATCCACTCGGTAAGGGACACAGCCGATTGTGGCTGTCAGAGCCAACAAAGAACCTGAGAGAGGGCTCACTATCACGAGCCTCCTGCTTACTACAGCGAGCGAGGCAGACGAGCCCAGTCCAATTCGAACTCTAAGTCAGCGTCTGAGTAGTGTTGATATTCTTATTGGAGTTTTATTAGGAGATTCTTACACGGATTTGGGACTATATATTGGGTAATTCTCTAAACCCAAAGATAAGACAAGAAGTTAATTCTCTCTCTTGATTTGAGGTTGGAATACCCCAAAAGAGATTTCCTTATTTCTCCAGAGCAATTGAGAGATTTTTTCTGAAGGGATGTTCTAGAAGGTTTTTGTTACTTCTACTCTCTAGTAGAAGATTGATCATCTTGGTTGACAAGGTTTGAAGAGATCAAGGAAAACGGTGAACGGCGGGGAAGTCGTGGGAGCGGAAGTTGTGCAAGAACAGCTACAGCCCTTAGGTCGAGGTACTAACTAAGGTAAATGAGCAGTGAGTATATCTTGTAACTGTTCGTGAGTTTTTGATTTCAAGATTGTGGCTTTCTCCTTGAAAAGAGTTTCCACTTTAAATTTATATTTGTCGTCTTATGGTGATTGCTTGGTAGATTTATTTGCTAGTTCTATCTTGTTTGGTTGTTTATATCCGTTGCATTTGTTTGATTAATTAGACTAGCATCCATTCTAGTGGGTTTTGCGGAACTTTCAATTGCTATCAGAGAGGGTCGTACTATTTTATTGTGTAGATCAAATTTATTGCTAGAATGGATATGTACAGCGAAGGCACTTCAACCAATAAGCCTCCTTTGTTGGATGGTACCAATTATGCTTATTGGAAAGCCAAGATGGTTGCCTTCTTGAAAGCCATAGATCTGAAAGATTGAAAATCTACTGTTAATGGCTATTCCTTTCCTACTATTACTGATGATGAGATAACTGGTTCCAAACCTAAAGATAAGTGGACTAAGGAAGAAGAGTTGGCTGTCACTTGTAACTCTAGGGCTTTAAATGCTATTTACAAAGTAGTTACTGTGTTTGAGTTTTGAAGAATTTCTACATGCACCACTGCAAAAGAAGTTTGGTATATCCTGCAGACTATGCATGAAGGGACCGACGTTGTCAAATAGTCAAAACTTCAGAAATTTTATACAGCCTTCAAAACCATTAATTGGCAAATCTTGATTAAAAGAAACAATATCTCTAAATTTTAACGAAACTGGCGATCCAGACTCACTCAAGAAAACTAACTAGGAATGGGAGAGGACTTTAATTCCTTTGTATCTCAATTTCTGCAACCATGCACGGTACATATCTATATCTTATCTTGCTGTTTGATGAAATATAAAGTAGTGATGGTGTCATTTTATAATCTATAAGTTGACCAACTTATACCATATTGTTTTGAGTAGTTAAGGTTTTAGAGGTGGCCCAATGATGATTAATAGGAGCCAATTTGGCCCAATCCATCACGTGGAGTACGTTGGAATTCAATTTATAAATTTAAATTGGGATGAAATGATGTTGATATTTTAGATTCCATCAGTTGACCAGCTTATAAAAAATTGTTTTGAGTAGTTAAAAGGTTTTAGAGATGGCCCTCTGATGGATTAATAGGAGAGTTGTCCTGCTTATGCAGAATTATTTTAAGTAGTTGTGTGGACTGCTTCTACCGAAACCGATGTTACCCCTCCTCGGTAACAGCGCCGATCAGAAAAGGCCTCAACCCCCTTCTCTCCGGCATAGCAGCGGTAGCCTTCATCGAAGTAAGACTGGTCCCGGTAGAAGTACCGACCATGTCCTACCGAACTCGGCCTCACGCTGACATCCCAGTCCGATCTCGGGCGTAGCTGACCCCGGCGTCTTCTCCAGTTCGGCCCCTTTGCCGAGGTGAACACCGGGCTTCCAGTTCCCATTATGAGATGGGACGGGTACTTTGTAGGGAGTCCCTGTCAGGTAGGGCGGCCACCGTCCATGGATAAGGGCTCGTTCCTATCAACAGATCACATCCACATTTATGTGAGGGATTTGAGGGGAGGTCTGATGGGACAAGTATCCTCACCTACCCCCACTAAAGATCCCAGGTGTGGGCTGATGGGACAAGTATCCTCACCTACCTCCACTGTGGAACCTTCCACTCTCCTCTATATATGCCTGCATGAAGAGTCATGAACAGGTACATGCAAGATACAGCCTGCACTGTTATTCTGCTAACATCCTCTTCTTCCCCATTTCACCCTAGTTCAGTGACTGCACTAACTCAGGCGTCGGAGTGCCTTTGGCTGACAGCAGCCTCGGGCCCTGACTGTTATTTTCTCTTCCCTTTCAGGTTTCAGATCAGCAGAGACACTCTTGTTCAGCTAAACAACCTCTCTGTAAACCCTCATCACCAGTTAAACCTAAGTCCGTAATAATTAGGCACGCACAATTTGGCGCCGTCTGTGGGAAGCGATCTGAAAATTCCATATTTTCATCCTAACAGCTATGCCTCCTAAGGCTCAGAAGGGAAAGAGCGTTGCTAGACCGTCTGCGTCTAAGCAACCAGAAACATTTCTGCCTCTCATGCCGCCTCCACTGGTGACAGACCAGGCAGGAGCGTTGGTAACGAGCTCGCGAAGGGATACCAGGCAAGCACCACCCAACCCTCCTCCGAAAGGAGTGGGAGGAGAACCTGGTATGCGGAGTGTAGGTTCACCCGTCACGGTGACACACTCGTCGTCAAGAGGAGCAGCAGCGTCTTCTCGGCGCGATCCTGTATTAGAGCGGGCTCGGACGAATACCTCTCAGGCGGAGCGTCCGCGCCTGGAAGTTGTTCTCAACGCGCCACCGCGTAAGGACGTTCCTCCTCAGGAACGGCCCTTACGAGGCGGGGCTCCTGTGCGGTCTCCTCCTCCTCGGTCTTCTCACGGGGACCACATGGAAGAGGATCACGTCCACCTCGGTGATGAAGGTGACGACGACATGGTCCTGGAGGACGATGTTGAGGCCCAAGCCGAGGCCATCAAGGCTCAAAACCTCATCATCGAAGAACAGAAAGGGCAGATCCTCCAGCTTCAACGGCAGCTTGAGACGAAGAGCCAAGTCCCGCCCGAAGCCTCTCACACGCCTCCGCCTAAGCAACGAGCTCGTCTAGGTCTTCGGGGTCGACCAGACCTAAGGGATAAGCTGAATGAAAGGCGCGCCCGAGCTCGCGAAGAGGGCTCGAGTAACACTCACGCCAGCGCCGACCAGCAGCAGCGCCATAAACAAAGGCGGGAGACCAGGGCCGACCCCGAGATGGCTGACTATATTGATCAGCAGATTAAGCTGGCCGTACAGCAGAGCTTGGAGCAGGCCGGCCTCGCCCGAGGTCGGTTAACTACCAAACACGGTGACATCCATGGCACGTCTCCATTTTCTCGGGAAATCAGAGATCATCCCCTTCCTGATAAGTTCAGCGTCCCACGTTTCAATCTCTATGACGGGACGTCGGACCCCGAGGCTCATCTCCGGCACTTCACCCAGAAGATGACGGTATTCAGCGGCGACGGCGACCTTGATTGCAAGGTCTTCTCCTCCAGCTTGGGCGACCTCCCGCTTCGGTGGTTCTGTGCACTTCCCGAGGGATCGATTTCGAGCTGGCCACAGCTCCGAAACTCCTTCGTTGAAAAGTTTCAAGCCCACTGGGTCATCCCAAAAACTGACGCCGATCTGATCTCGATCAAGATGAGGCCGACCGAGACTCTTACTCAGTTCGCCAAACGATTCTGGACCATCTACAGCGTGATTGAAAATTCCAACGACGACGTAGCCGTTACTGCCTTCCAACAAGCTTTGCTGCCGGGCAATGAGCTTCGGAAGAAATTGGTACGTCGTCCTGCGCCTTCGGTAAAGGCTCTGATGGTCCGGGTGAACCAGTATGTCGAGCAAGAAGAGGACGACGTCCGAGCTCGAGAAAGCCATAATTTCTGGCCAGAGGGCCGACAGGAGGGCCGTCCCACGAGAAGAGAGAGGAGGCTTGCTAAGAAAGAGGCGGATCGGAATAGAGAGCCATCCAGCTCGGCAGTACGCCCTGCTCCCACCTCGGGAGGCAGCACGAGGCCGAAACCAAGTGGCGCCTCTTATAGAGCCGTCAATACCATATTCAAAGAGCCTATCTACAAGCTCCTCGGCAAAATCCGGGCCCAGCCCTTCTTCAAATGGCCCCAGCCAATGAAGAGTGACTCCTCCTCCCGAGATCAGAGCAAGTTCTGTGCCTACCACAAAGATAGAGGACACAGAACCGAGGACTGCTATGCCTTCAAGGCGCACCTTGAAAAGCTCGTAAAAGATGGGCATCTAAGAGATCATGTCAGGGAAGAAGGCAGAGTGAACAATACTCAGCAACGCCTCCCCGACGACCAAGGCAGCGGTGAGCCTGCAGGGACCATCGACGTCATTCACCTGGCTCCTGCCCCCCGAGGCAGTGACCGAGCCCGTGCCGAGGCCAGGAAAGCCCAGCACAGCAAGCATGTGATGACAGCCGAGGTCGGTTCCTCGGCAAAGAAAGCATGTGTGGAGAGGCCAAAAATCTGGTTCTCTGATAGAGACTTGGCCGGGGTCCAGCTACCCCACAACGATCCTCTTCTTCTGACTATGAGGTTACACAACTTCAATGTCAAAAGGATCCTAGTGGACCCCGGGAGCTCCTCAGAAATCCTCTATTTGGATTGCTTCAGGAGGATGGGCCTGAAAGAGGAGGACCTGCAAGAAGCCCGCACTCCGCTGGTGGGTTTCAGCTCCAAGACGGTATATTCCAAAGGGAAAATTTCTCTTAAGGTCGAGGTCGGAGGAGCCTCCACGACGGCAGACTTCCTGGTGGTGGATGCACAATCTCCATACAATGCCATCATGGGGAGAACCTGGCTCCATAACCTGGAGGCCGTTCCCTCGACCCATCACCAGAAGCTCAAGTTTCCTTTACAGAACAAGGATGGGAGCTTCGAGGTTATCATAGTCCACGGCTACCAAGACATGGCCAAAGAATGCCTCTTGGCCGTGGTCCCCGGAGATACGCAACCACAGCAAGTCCACATGACCGAGCTGGAAGCTGAGCTCGACGCTGTGGGCCGAACTCCCGAACAGAAGAGCATTGAGGACCTCACCCAGGTCGGGATCGATCCCAGCGATCCAGAAAGGTTCTTCCTGCTCGGTAGCCAACTCGCTGACAAGGAGAGGGCCAGTATGCTCGACTTCCTGTTACAAAATAGGGAGGTCTTCGCCTGGACCCCATATGAAATGTCCGGCATCAGCCCCGAGGTCATAAGCCACAAGCTGAATGTGGATCCCCAGCATAAACCTGTTGTCCAAAAGATTCGCAGATCGGGCACCCAACAGGCAGAGGCTGTGACCAAGGAGATCGACAAATTACTGGACGCTGAGGCTATCCACGAAGTCCAGTACCCTGTGTGGTTGGCCAACACGGTTGTGGTAAAAAAGAAGGATGGGAGCTGGAGGGTCTGTGTAGACTTCACCGACCTCAATAAAGCCTGTCCCAAAGACAGCTTTCCTCTACCGAAGATAGACCAGTTGATCGACGCCACTGCCGGCCATGAGAGGATGAGTTTCCTCGATGCTTACCGAGGTTACCATCAAATTCCAATGCATGAGCCTGATCAAGAAAAAACCGCGTTCATAACACCCAGGGGCACCTACTGCTACAAAGTAATGCCCTTCGGGTTAAAAAACGCCGGTGCCACTTACCAGAGGCTGGTCACCAAGATGTTTCGGGACCAGCTCGGCAGGACGATCGAGGTCTATATTGATGATATGGTCGTTAAGTCTAAACGGTCACAGGACCACTTGACTGACTTACATCAAACCTTCTCCGTCCTCAAGAAATACCAGCTCAAGTTGAACGCCTCCAAATGTGCGTTTGGCGTCAGCTCGGGCAAGTTCCTGGGCAGCCTAGTTACTAGGCGATGAATCGAGGCTAATCCCGATCAGATCTCGGCACTCAGAGCCCTGCAGAGTCCGAGCTCGATAAAACAGGTCCAGAGACTTACCGGGATGGCGGCAGCACTGAACCGCTTCATCAGCCGAGCCTCGGATAAATGCCATCCCTTCTTCCAGCTCCTGAAAAAGAGCTCCGGGTTCAAATGGACCCCGGAATGCGAGAGCGCTCTCCAGGAGCTCAAAGTGTACCTTTCCTCCCCTCCTCTGCTTTCCACCCCGGTACGGGGTGAGGTCTTATACCTATATCTGGCAGTTTCGGACCATGCAGTAAGCTCTGTACTCGTAAGAGAAGATGACAGGCAGCAAAGACCCATCTATTACACAAGCAAAATCCTGCTGGATGCCGAGACCAGATATCTGCCACTGGAAAAGCTCGCATTAGCACTCGTTAGTGCTTCGCGTAAGCTCTCCCACTACTTCCTGACATATTCTATAGTGGTTGTGACCGAACACCCACTCAAGTCCCTCTTCCGAAGAGCAGACTTCTCAGGCAAAGTGTCTAAATGGGCTGTCGAACTCGGGCAATACGATATCCAGTATCAGCCCAGAACGGCCATCAAAGCCCAAGTACTGGCCGACTTCATTGTGGAATTCACCTCTCCTAGTTCGGCACCGAGCCATCTCGACACCGAACTGGGGGGCAAGGAGGCAAGGACTTCGGCAGAGACCGAGCAGGATCGGTCCTGGAAACAGTTCCTCGACTCATCTTGGAAAGTCTTCGTCGATGGCTCCTCCACCTCCAAAAGGGCTGGCGCTGGCGTAGTCCTTCAATCTCTGGAGGGCCTCGTTATTGAGCAAGCCCTGACTCTCGACTTCAAAGCTTCTAACAATGAAGCTGAGTATGAAGCATTAATTGCAGGGCTGGGCAGCGCAAAAACCCTGGGGGCACAACAACTGGTGGTCTTCAGCGACTCACAGCTGGTCACAAGCCAACTCAATGGAGATTACCAGGCCCGAGATGACAGGATGGCAGCCTACCTGGCCCACACCAAGCAACTCCTATCTCAGTTCCAAAAGGCTGAAACAGATAGGCAGAGACTCCAACTCTCACGCCGACGCTCTTGCAAATCTGGCCTCTGCCGTCGAGGCAGGAAGAAAAAGAACTGTCGAAGTGGAAGCACTGGACAGACCTAGCATACAACTTCAACCGCCTCGACAGATTATGTGCATTGACTTCGGTCCTAGCTGGATGGATGAACTTATCTCCTACCTCAAGAATGACCAGCTACCCGAGAACAAGAACCAAGCCCATAAAATCAGGCTGAAGGCAGCCCGATTTTGGCTCTCTCCGGACGATAAACTCTACAAAAAGTCCTACAATGGCCCTTACCTCCGGTGCGTTCATCCAAGCAAAGTCGAAGACTTCCTTTATGAAATCCATGAAGGGATCTGCGGCAGCCACATCGGAGGTCGGTCACTCGCCTACCGAGCTATCAGCCAGGGGTACTGGTGGCCCTATATGCAGAAGGATGCATAGGTCTACGCCAGGAAATGTGAGAAGTGCCAGAAGTTCTCTCACTCTCTCCATCAGCCAGCACACGACCTGAGCCCTCTTTCCAGCCCTTGGCCCTTCGCCCAATGGGGACTGGACCTCGTGGGACCACTCCACCGAGCTCCAGAGAACAAAAGATGGTTGATCGTAGCAACTGACTACTTCACCAAGTGGATAGAAGCCGAAGCACTCTCCTCCATCACTGAGAAGGATACCAAAAACTTCGTGTGGAGAAGCATTGTAACTAGATTCGGAGTACCTCGGACCTTGGTCACGGACAACGGGACCCAGTTCGACTCCAATTTCTTCAGAAGCTTCTGTCAAGACCTTGGCATCAGGAACTACTATTCTACCCCGGCCTACCCCCAGAGCAATGGGCAGGCTGAAATTTCAAACAAAGTGGTGCTTGACGGACTCAAAAAAAGACTAGATCGAGCCAAAGGGAGATGGGTAGAGGAACTTCCAAGTGTCCTATGGGCATACATGACTACCCCGAGGCGCTCGACCTCGGAAACTCCTTTCTCCCTAGCCTACGGAATGGAAGCTGTAATTCCACTTGAGGTCGGCCTCCCCACCCTCAAGTCGGAACTGTTCGACCGAGGCCAAAATGATGCAAACCTCGCCACAGAACTCGACTTGGCTGAGGAGCGAAGGGATGCCGCGGCCATCCGTCTCGCTTCCTACTAGCGACAGTTGGCTAGAGGGTATAATCAAAGGGTCAGAGAGCGAAAGTTCTCCCCTGGAGAATTGGTCTTGAAAAAGACTCTTCCAGCAGACAGGAATCCCAGTGAAGGAAAGTTTGCACCGAACTGGCATGGGCCATTTAAGGTGACTTCGGTTGCTGGGCAGTCTGCATATAGGCTTGAGGACACGGAGGGCAGAGAGCTGCCACGCCCATGGAATGCCACCCACCTCAAGAAATTCTATTTTTGAGATGTAATCGGATTCGGGAAGTTAATAAACTATTTCTTTTTATAGAATACGTTTACTTTCCAAGTTGTCCCCTATTCTCGAAGAAGTGGCGAAGTTATGGAACTCGGCTTATACCTACAGCTCGGTTACAGAATCGAATTGTATTCTTTGTTCGGTTACCGTAGTTAGCTACTTTGGCCCGGTCAATGGACCAGTCAAGTTCTGATTATAAAACCGGACTTAGCTTTGGTCATAGGACCAAGCGCCCTCAGTTTTACCGAGATCGATGCTCGTTATGGTTGCAAAATCAATACAGCACCTCGGGTTACAACTTTACTACATCAAATTCGGCTTCGACCGAACTCATTTACTTTGTCTTATTTCCTATTATTTATTCTGGTTGTTAAGCCAAACGCATAAAGAAAGGAAAAAAGAGAAGAAAACTTCGCCACAAATGTTTAAAGTTGGAAGCAAAGCCAATTTCATTTCATGAATGAGAAAGGTTACAAATTTCCCAACAAAAAGAAATACAAAATTTCCCCCCAGTACAAAAAAATAAATAAATAAATAGTTACATCATATATTTTTCAGACCACAGCCCCCTCGGTGCCATCAGCAGCAGCATCTTCCATGACTTCGACAGCCATTTGTCCAGCGTCGACATCTGCGTCATGTCCGGGGGCAGGGTCTTCGGTTTCCCTGACTGCGACCTCAGGAGCTTGGTTCGGTGCGGGCTGAGGAGGAGGAAACTGGGGGATCTCTGTATACACAGGGCTGTCCTCAGGGACCCCTGCTGCTCTCAACGAGCTTGTCCATCCCAGCCTCCAGGCCTTCAGGCTGACTCTCTTGACTTGGGCGATATACTGTTCGGTGGCTTCTGCCACCCCTTCGTCAAAAGCTTTGTCAACGTCAGCCCGTAGTTTGTCAGCATCAGCTCGGAGTTCAGCCTCCGCCTCCTCCCACCTCTTTTCGAGTTCGGCCGTTGCCTGAACTTGGTTTTCCAGTTCCGCCTTGACCTTATCAAGCTCGTCTCTGAGGCCCGAGACGCACGTTTCCTGCTCGGCTGCCTTCTGCTTCATTAGGCTGAGATCGGCCTCGAGTTCCAGTTCCCTCTTCTCCGCCCTCTCTGCTCGCGCGGTGCTCTGCTGGGCTTTGTCCGCCGACACCAGCGCCCTTTGCAGGATCTGAGGAAACAAGTGTTAAGCAGACGTCAATATCAGAAGTACAGAAATCAAAGAAGAAATGCAAAGTTCAAAGGAGAGAATTACCCTGAGGGCGTCGGCCATTTGAGCCACATCCAGCTCCACCTCGCTCCTCTTCATATGTTCTGCCATGTCTCCAGGCAGAGCGCAGGCGTGCGCAAGGGCACTGACAACAGATGTCCCATCACTCAGCCGGCCGTCCGACGACAGCGACTGGCCATCCTCCAGCAGGAAACTGGGGTTCCAGATCAGAGGGCCGAGCAGCGGCGAGTGCTGAGAGGCAGGGTTGGGCTCGTCCCCCACTGGGTCCGCAACCCTGGGCCTTTTCCCCAGCCGAACCGAATCCCGACGAGATTTGGTGGAGCGCTCGGTCGCTGCTGAAGGCTGAGGAGATTGAACTGGGGGAGAGACGACCGTATCCTCCAAGTTCGGAGGGAGAACGGTCCCCGAGGTGGGCGAGTCTCCGAAGATGACTTCGTCAAGACTAACAAGGGCCGCACGTCGTCGTCCCATCTCGGCCTCTTCGTCCGACTCAGAAGATGGGAGAATCACAAGCTCCTCTTGCCGAACCCCCTCGGACTCACCCTCCGGCTCACTTTCCTCCTCGGAGTCGGTCTCTGCTGCGGTCTGGACGTGCGACGGACCGGCTTCGGCTGAAGTTCTAGAAGGTACGGTCTCAGGAGGTACTTGCGCAGGCCCTGCTGCTGGAGCTGTTTGCTCCTCGGCTTCGGCAAGAGTTAGGACTTGCTCCCCCCTGAGGTTCTCGTGCCGTCTTCTTATGAAAGATCGGTACACGGGTTCGTACCCAAGAAGGGCTGAGGCAGATCGGGTCCGGTGACCCTTGTAGCTATAAATCCTTTTTAACCAGCCGACGTTTCGTCGCCACCCGGAGTTCCTCCTCTGCCGTTTCCTCTCCGTGTGACCTGCACGACAAGCAATTATGCATCAGTTCGGCAGAACGAAACTACATCAGAAGTTTAGAAATTGAGATATTTACTCGGTGGTTCTCCGAGACGACCGGGTACGTGGTTCACCCTGGGCTCTCCGGGGGCATACTCCCAGTTCCCGGTGACGTAAAGGCAGTCCTCCCCGGCGTATTTTGTGTTGTCTTCGAGCTCGTTGATTATGGGAATCTCCTTCGGCCGAACTCGCAAGTAGTATGCGTCGTCCTTTGGAGATCGACAGAGGTTATACACATCCTCAATGTCCTCGACGCCAAGGTCGGTTCCCAATATCCTATTCAGTTCGGCTATACCCATGATTATCTTATAACCATTGGGCATTAGTTGGCACGGGGTAAGGTTCCACCTCCTGAGACAAGCTCTCAGGAGGGGATGGACTGGGAATCTCACTCCGCCCTCGATTATGGCTACTAGAGGGAATGGCATCCATCCCTTTACAAGAACCCGTGGTCGGCTTCGGTCACCATCCCCATCCGCCCTAATCTGGACGTTCTCTGGTATCTGGTATTGTTTCCTAAGCTCGGCTAGGGCAAGCTCTGTGTCTATCCAATGTCTAAAAACCCCCATCTTCTCTAGCCTAGACCGGAATACAGGTGACGGCGACGGAGAAGAAAGACAGAGTAGACACCCCCAAAAAAGAAAAAGAACCCAGAGAAGGAAAAATGTCAGAGGCAGAAGGAAACTCACTAAGACACAGGGCCGGAAGGAGTGTAGGGACAACGGAAAACTCTAAACTTCAGAAGGCGAACAGAGAGGCTCCTCGGACGACGAAGTTTCAGGCAACTCTCAGACGAAAGCTCCAAGCAGTGACAGCAAAAGTGGTCCTCCTTCGAGGACCGGGGTTTTTATACAGGGATGGAGATCTCTTCGTATCCCGAAAGGCATGTGCAGACACCGCCTCGAGCACGCCACCCGTCTCCTCGATAAGACGTAACGCCCATCAGGAACCTGACACGTGGCGGCATCACAGCGCCTTCATGATGATATGGTTGGGCTATTAAAACCGCCTCCAGACAGCCAGGCGCTATTAAAAGCGCCTCGGAAAGCGAAGCGGCACCCCACGCCTTTTTAAAAGCTACAGGATCGGTTTCGGGAAGGTCCCATCCTATCACTCCTAACCCCGTGGTCTCCTTGACCCCCCGAGGTCAGGAGCAGGGGGCAATTGTGTGGACTGCTTCTACCGAAACCGATGTTACCCCTCCTCGGTAACAGCGCCGATCAGAAAAGGCCTCAACCCCCTTCTCTCCGGCATAGCAGCGGTAGCCTTCGTCGAAGTAAGACTGGTCCCGGTAGAAGTACCGACCATGTCCTACAGAACTCGGCCTCACGCTGACATCCCAGTCCGATCTCGGGCGTAGCTGACCCCGGCGTCTTCTCCAGTTCGGCCCCTTTGCCGAGGTGAACACCGGGCTTCCAGTTCCCATTATGAGATGGGACGGGTACTTTGTAGGGAGTCCCTGTCAGGTAGGGCGGCCACCGTCCATGGATAAGGGCTCGTTCCTATCAACAGATCACATCCACATTTATGTGAGGGATTTGAGGGGAGGTCTGATGGGACAAGTATCCTCACCTACCCCCACTAAAGATCCCAGGTGTGGGCTGATGGGACAAGTATCCTCACCTACCTCCACTGTGGAACCTTCCACTCTCCTCTATATATGCCTGCATGAAGAGTCATGAACAGGTACATGCAAGATACAGCCTGCACTGTTATTCTGCTAACATCCTCTTCTTCCCCATTTCACCCTAGTTCAGTGACTGCACTAACTCAGGCGTCGGAGTGCCTTTGGCTGACAGCAGCCTCGGGCCCTGACTGTTATTTTCTCTTCCCTTTCAGGTTTCAGATCAGCAGAGACACTCTTGTTCAGCTAAACAACCTCTCTGTAAACCCTCATCACCAGTTAAACCTAAGTCCGTAATAATTAGGCACGCACAGTAGTTAAGTTTTCGAGATGGCCCTCTGGTGGATTAATAGGAGAGTTGACCGACTTATACAAAGTTGTTTTAAGTAGTTAAGGTTTTAGAGATGGCCTCTGATGGATTAATAGGAGTGGATTTGGCCCAAGCCAGTAAGTGGGGTGAGTTGAGAAAAGAGTCCACCATGTTTGTGTCATATGTCGCATGGGAAGGATTTCATATGTGATTGGTGGGACCCATTTAAACTCAAATGAATAAAAAATTAAAAAAAAAAAGGGCTTTAGTTATGAGATGAAGGGGCGCACCATTCTACAAGTCCTCTTGAAAGCATCGATGCCCAAAATCAAAGAGATTATACCATGAGGTTTTTTAGGGATAGTTAGTTTGTAGAGATTTTAGGCAGAGAGATTTTAGGAGTTGATTAGAGATTTCAAAACATGAATCTCCTGCTAAAGACCTTTAAGGTTGACATGGACTTACCAATGCTCGACATATGTTGGAGCTTAGAGCAACTCCAACAAACACTTTTTTTTGGCCATGTCAGCTTCTTTTTGCTCTAATTGGCATATGATCAGAGAGACTCCAACAGTTACTTCATATCCTACATGGATTTGAAGTATGAGATGGTTTGCCAAATTTGGCATACCATTAAGTGAGCTGCCTTTTCTTACTTTTTAAATAAAATAATGGTGATGGTAGGTGAATGTTGGTACATATGTAATAAAGTAAATATGGTTTAAATAAAAAAATAAAATAATAATTTGACATCTCTCTTGGAGTTGTCCAAGTGAGATGCCAAATTTACATATGCCTCTTTTTTTGCCACATAAGCCTTTATTTTGAAAAAGGCAATATCCAAATTTAAGGTGTCTCTTGGAGATGCTCTTAGGTGACTTTATTTACAAATAGATAGCTGACATGGTGCCATGTGTCGCCCGAGTAATGCTGTTACTTGGATATTCCCAAGGTATTAATAGTCTTCCTAGATATATATATATATATATATATATATATAGGGATATTCTCAAAACCGCCCCATTTCAAAAGGGGCGTTTATGCCCTTTTCGATTTGTCCAATTAAATGATGCCACGTCACAGTATATTTGTAGAATATTGGAGAGAGAAACCGAGAGAATAGGGAACCATGTTATGGATAAAAACCTCCTTTTAATACACCTATTATTTAGGAGATTCGAGAAAATATAGGAAAGCATTAGAAAGAGAAAGTCAAGATATTTTTTTATCCACATTGGACCCACCACGAGACAATGGAAATATCAATCAATCCTAATCAGATTTCACTCCAACTTGAGGCCACTATGAAATTATAAAGATGTCAAGTTTCTTATATTTATCAAGATGTCAAGTTTCTTATATTTATCAATCTTGTTGGGTTGTTTGTGGACCCTACTAAGAACCATCATGTGAACTTAAAAAATTTAAACCTTTTTAGTGATCTTTTAATAGTGGGCCCATTAAAATAAGGATGGGAGAAAAAAATGGAGGTAAACTAGGGATGTGGACGTTGGTAGAGAGGAGAGAAATAAGAGGAGTAAAATTAAGAGAGCAGAGAAAAAATAGGAAATTAAATGGTTGACAAAAATAAAGATTCCACGTAAGTAACCCCTCATTAATTATCTCCTCTTTTCATTGGTTGTTCAAAAGGGGTGTTTTACTTTAAAAAACACCCCAGCGTTTTGTAGCCCTTCTTGTGTGTGTGTGTATATATATATATATATATAGAGAAGTACTCTTATGAGAGACACTCTCACCAACTTGGTGAGAGATAGGTGGGGGCCCTCACATTTAAGTTGGGGGTCCTTACATTTAAGTTGATGAGAGTGGATATGGAAGTGAGGGCCCCCACCCATCTCTCACCAAGTTGGTGAGAGTATCTCTCATAGGAGCATCTCCCATATATGTATATGTATATACATATACATATATGAGAGATGCTCCTATGAGAGATACTCTCACCTTACTATGAGAGATAAGGTGGGGGCCCTTACATCCATATCCAATGCCAATAAAAATGTGAGGGCCCTCACTCATACCTCTCATATAAGGTGAGAGATATCTCTTATAGAAGCATCTCCCTATATATATATTTATATATGTATGTATATATATATATATAGATACACACACACACACCCTAGTAACAAAGGCCTGTGCTAAGCTTGGGCAATTTTTTTTTTTTTAAATTAGTATTTTCTTTAAAATATTAGTAATAAAATATAAATCAATATAACAAAGGCTTGTGCTAAGCCAAAGCAAAAAATAAATATATTCATATTTGGTGTTTTCAGGGGAATATTATTAATAAAAATAAATTAAAAAAAGAAATCTACTATTAATCATCAAGGGCCTGATTTCTGGATCCACCCATAAAATCTATTAGTGGGGCCAAGCTTCACCTCTATTAGACTTAAACCCACCAACATATTTTTTTGCACGTTAGGATTTTATAAGAGGATCCACTCATGAAATTTTAATGTGGACATGAAACCACTGTCATAAATCCATTGTGGGACCAAGTTTCACTTCAATCAAAATTAAGCCTATCATTGAGGACCCACAAATAAAATTTTAATGTTCCCTAAAGCAATGCTATAAGTTTATTGTGGGGCAAAGTTTTACTTAAATCAGACTTAAGCCCACCATCATAGTTTTTGCATATAGAGTTTTATAAGAGGGACACATTTTTCATAAGTTTCAATGTAACTAGAAGGTAATATTATAAATCCATGAGTAATCCCTTTATAA
Organism: Umbellularia californica; assembly: GCA_028538565.1. NCBI lineage: Eukaryota > Viridiplantae > Streptophyta > Magnoliopsida > Laurales > Lauraceae > Umbellularia > Umbellularia californica. The sequence goes on along the minus strand of JAPQWN010000010.1, from coordinate 36,806,400 downwards.
AATCTATAATATTTTAAAATTAAAATATATTTTTTTAAAATCATCAACCCAAGTTTCATTCAAGGAAAACCACTTGATTGTGTTTAGTATCCCACTCATCGATGTCTAAATAATATGAAGATATTTTTTAAGAGGATGATGTGTAGATAATATGGAGAGATTTTCCTCTATTAGTAGGAGAGATTTTAAGGGAGTTAAAATAAGGGAATAAAGATATATTTATTTTTATTTGAGTTACCTAAAAAATATATTTTTGAAATCAGCGGTGATGCCACATGGCGTCCGTGAGAGCCCTTATATTACGTGGCATCACAACTGATGACAACCCATGTTCCTAAAATCTCTCCTTTTAATTTCCTCAAAACTCTGTCTTAAGTAAGAAGTGATTTCTATTTGGGTTTTTAAAGAAATGTATACTACTACTCTCGAGACCTCCTCCCAAAATCTGTCCATTTCTCCATTTGAATAACTTTCCTGAAGTTAGTAAGAAAATAAGGGCTGGACTTTGATTTATTTCAGTTTCTAAATTTTAATCCCTACCAATTTGATTCCCAAAATCATTACTCAAAGAACGTATCTCAAACGACTATTCCTTCATGCCCATATGTCCCAACCGATCTATGTGGGCTCCACTATAATGAAAGATTCTTCAAACTTTTTAATTTCTGTATGAGGGGTTACAAGTCCAATGCTAATATGTATAAGGGGTTACAAGTCCAATGCTAATATTTTTGCCCATTATGTCCATATATATGAGCCAATCTATATGAGACCCATTGTAATGAATATGAACACAAAAGAACTACCTATCAAAAAAACTTTTTTATATTTTCATTACCTTATATATTAAACCAATAGAGATGTGTGCTCTAAAGGGCACCATGTCATCGCTCTCAAGCCTTATTGTGCCACATCAATGCTCTCAAACCTCACGGTGTCACATCACCATGTGGCTTCACTAATGCCTATTCCTTAAGCCAACCATCATGGACCCACTTTTATATTATCTGCCTTCCCTAAAATCTCTGTTCTTCCTTCTAAAAAATGTTTCTTATTTAAAGTGCCACCTTATTAACTAAAATCTCTCTTATTTAAGTCCCCATTTAACTCTGTAATTTCAAATTCAAATTCACTAACCACTTCATCCCATAACCAAATTAGTTGTATATTTTTTTTATTTGATTCATTTGTGGTTAATAGATGGGTCTCACCCATCATATTTGAAATTATTCTCATGCAACATATGACACAAGCATGGTCAACTCTTTTCTCGACCCAACCCATGTACTAGATTGGGCCAACTCACTCATATTAATTTGGTATAAGTGGGTCAAGTTATAGAATCTAAAATAAAAACATCACTATAAAGCAGCTAAATACTTTCCGATTCGTACTTAGTTTTTGAATCCTCTCTCATCTCTAAATCCCTCTAAAATCCCGCTAAAAAATTGCTAGGATTTTGCTTACTTTTCTGTGGATACAAATTGGGAAAAAAGAGAGAACAAAAAGAAAAGAAAAATATAGAAGAGACCTTACTAAGAACAAATTCACTATCCTCTCCTTTCGGGGGATTCAATCACGTCGTTACTGAATTAACGATGTCTTACAGATAAGTCTGATTGAAGTCCCAGATGATGACAATAATTTTAACCTTTTGGCTTGGTGGAAAGCATGTAAAGGTAAATTACCTGTGTTTTCCGCCATAGCCCATGATTTACTAACTGCTCCAGCTTCTACAGTTGCATTAGAGCAAGCTTTTAGTGCAGATTTTAGATTATATATCCTCAATCCAGTGGGTGATATGAATAAATTGATTTGTTTAATTAATTAATTAATTTATATTCTCATGCTTTATTCATGTGATGAATGGTGTTTATTCCATGTTTATACATAAACAATACAAAATGACATAATGGTTCATGAGACGAACCGGAGCTCACAAGTATATTATATATGATCCATGTGTGTGGATGAGATCCACATACAGGAGACGTGGATCACAAATCTTATACTTAAAGTGTTTTCACAATCAGTGATGATATAAGGCTTCTCATCTGATAAGCTTGCAACACTATGAGATAGTGTGGTATAGCTCGATTATCAGGGTATAAGACCCTGGATCATTGTGCTGGTACATTGGATGTACTAAAGGATCAAGCGTAGCAACTTCTGCAAATCTATTTTTGATTTAAGGATGTCTCTCATAATTCCTAAACAATAGGCTCTCAATTCTGATAGATTAATGAACTCAAGTTTCTAATATGTATTTTCTTTGAGTCATCAATGAGTGAGGCCAATTGTGGGTAAACATCTCAATGTTTTGGGTATGTGGTATTGGAGCTGTGGGAACATATAATTCTCAAGATGGAATCTATCCCCTAAATATCTCTTTGTACCAATTAATCAATTTGATCATCAGTAAGTGCGCGCCCATCTCGATTAAGAGTTAATTGGATGGTACTGATAATTACTGTGATTAATTAGGTCACAAGGATCAAAGAGATGGATCCAGTTTTGGTTGGACAGATTTATTCCAATAGATCCTTGGAAATAATTGATGGAGGGGCCTACTTGTAGTAATTGGGAAGATTAGGGTCTACTTGTAATTTCTTCTAAGACTGGAGTGCAATTGCATTTATATAGTAGACTTATTTGCAATTAACTGTGGGTCTGGAGTTTACATGAGATGTGGGGTTTGGGTTCCCAATTGGAGCCGGATTCTAAGGAACCACTAGTGGTTCCCTTGCTAGCCCTAATAAGAGAAGGTTACTAATCCAATTGAAACTTAAAGGAAAGGAAGAGTAGGACACGTACCAAGAATAGAAGTGAGAGTTATAATCTTGGACTAAGAGGATGTGATCCATAAACTATATATAAGAGGTGGGGGTTAGAGATCTCTATACACAATAATCTCTCAAGTTCCTCTCTCTTCCTCTTCTCTCTCATCTGGTTTCATACTAGAGTGGTAGGATTTTCTTCTACTTGGAGATCCCACCATTCTCCTTGAGAAATTCTCTAAGAGGATCATAGTGTGGAAGAACACAAAGGTGGAGGAGATCAAAACCTGCGAAAAGGGTTTTCGTAGAGATCAAGTTTTGAACTTCTCAATTTGAGCGAAACATGTGCCAAAGGTATAGATCTATTATCTATTTATTTTAGTAGATCTTGTTGTGCTTGTTTGTTTCTTGATCTATCTTCTTGATGGATTTTTTTTATCTTAATGCATGAGATTTAGGGTTTTAGGATCTTAGGGTTGGGCTTTTGGCCTTATGGGTATTTGATCCGTACTTCAAGTGGTCAAAAGTTAAAGAATACCCATCCACGAGGCCCACTTACTTCCAACAATTGGTATCAGAGTGATCCCTATATTCTCATTGCATTAGATCGGTCTTCTAGATCTCATCTCTACATGAGATGTGGAGTGGATGGATCTAGGGTTGTGTAAGGATCGATTTTTGATGTTTTTCTACATGTATTATGTTTTCTGTATACATGAGATGGGACAGTTTGAGCAAAAATCACAATTTTCTGCAAAACCCCGAGTTAGGCACTTGAGCGGGCTTCACCCCGCTTGAGCGGACCCAGCCACTGCCTCTTACGAGCTCGAGCGGCTGAGGCCGCTCAAGCGCATAGTGCGCTGACAGTTTTGGCTGTACGGATTTCTTTCATGAGATGACAGATAGAGTGGTTCCTAACCTTAGTCCTTATTGTGTATGTGATACCAACCTTGCAGGTTGTTGCCCTCTCCATGTGGCCCCACCAGTTTCTACTTTTGTCAGTTTATTGGTTATTTTGGTTTCCTTGGTTTCCTGTGAAAGGGCAAGGCATGATGGTTTCCCAAAATGCGTTTTATTTTCATTAATAGATTGCCATGTAAATATCAATGTTGAGATAGGAACTTATGTAATTTCTCAGTCATTTATATTTTATGAATTTTGTGTGCTTTCAAGACAAGATAGATGGTGATGATAGACTCTTAACCAAAGAGTTTGGGGTTACTCAAAAGAGTTTGAGGAATCCCAAAGAGTTTGGAAGATCAAGAAGTCGAAGATATCTTTTCTGCTTTTTGCAAGGTTGCTTGCTTTATCTTAGCTTTCCAAAATTTGATCCAAACACAACAATTATAGTAATTGATCAAATCAACTTAATATTTTATAAATGGTCCTAAATAAGGAAATAGTATTGGTGGACCCATGAGTTGGACCCGTTGCAAATACTAATCTTGTTAACCAAACTTTTCATAATTCTAAATTTGACTTGGATCCAATTACTATTCTTATCATGAGATGATTTGATCTTGTGGGCCCTTTAGACCTAAAAAAGAAACCCTCAATTCTAAAATATTAAGTGGGAATGGGGCATTTAATTTTAGAAATCCTCACGGTTTTTCACTGTAGGTCCATTGTAATATAAGCAAGTGCCTCGCGCCATCTGAGAATGGCTGGTCCCCACGGAGGGCATTTGTTTTATTGGTTACTAGATATGGATCTCCTTAGGATAGCATTGGTGAGATGGGGTGGGGACTGGGAATGCACTCTCCAAAGAGGCGTTGCTCACAACGGTTGTCATGCAATGCTAATCGGTGGGTCACACTTAACTAAAATAATAACGTAGTATCCCCAAGAATTTGCCTCATGTATTTTGGAAACCAAAGTTTAATCGGAGTCACGCATTAGTTGGTATGAGATAGCTAAATGATAATGAGTGATAGGGGATAATGGAATATTAGTCTTAGACTCATATTAGATTGATGTTGATTCGCACAGATCTAAGGGGCATTTGCACTCCCCAAGGAGGCATGTAGATGTGGCAATCGGGTTGGGTTGTCCTAAACGGGCCCGACATGTTTATTAAATGAGTTAGACAAGCCTAACCCGCATCAGACCTGTTTATTAAATGGGTCGGAAACCCCTAACCCGCACCCACCACGTGTCAACCCGACCCGACCAACTTAAATTCGCAGAACCATTGCAGGTTATACAGGTCAAGTTGACCCGCATAACCCACATCCATTTAGTGAATCAATCGACTCAACAATGATTCCCTACCTGACCAAAATTAACTTTTAAGCTCAAATTTGGTCTAATCTCATTTCAACAAGCATTACCTTGCTTTTCATTAATAAAAAGGGTGGGGTTGAATTGGTTAAGGTTCGTTCATTCAAGTTTAGCCTATGCATTAAAACAATCGAATTCAATTTTAGCTCTTGTCTCATTTATGTAATTTTCATTGCATTTGTTTCATATCTATAATTCATAGAGAAGAGCATACAAAATGTTCTAGAGTAAGGGGGAGGGGGGATTATTAATACCTTGAGTATAATATATATTTAAATAATGAAAATAAAAATTTAGATAATGAAAATAAAAATGGAATAAAAAATTGTTAGAAATAAATTAATTTTTTCATAAAAATAAAAAAATCATATTAAAATAAAAAGATACTATAGAATTGAGTGATAAGTTTCTTTACAAGAAAAAAGAAAATAATAACAATACAAGCATGGCTCATGCAAGACAAGCACATCGTAGTTCACAAATAAAAAAAAAAAACCCATCCATGTAATATGAATAATTCTAAATCTTGTGACTCATGGTAAGCATAATGTTACTTAGTCCTACTATAAAAAAAATATGAAGTATAAAATCACTATCATATTAAAAAATTCTGTCATGCACCATCCTTAAATTATCTATTGTATCTCAGAACTAACAAAATCCCAAAACATTAAGTAACAAGAGTTCCTCTTTTCCTCAAGTACTAAAACATTAAATTGTAGCCAACAATTGCATTGTCTCCTTCACGTCAATGTCAAAACCTGAGAAAAAAAAAACATTGACAATTTATTAGATAATGTAAGATGCATAAGAAAATAAATGAAAGACACATTTTGTGAAAAAAAATATAGAAGTTCATTCACCTGTCTTTAAAAATCACGAAGTAGAGTATATATTTTCAATCCCTAAAATATCCTCACCCACATCTTCTGTCTTTGTCTCCAGATAATCAACTATAGTAGACGGTAAAAAAATGAAATTAATTTTATTAGAAAACATAGAGTCAACATAAATATAAAAAAAAATATTTACCTCCTGACCCAAACAACCAATCTCGAGTTGTTATCAAGGTTTCAACATATTTAGGTGCGAGGGAACTATGGTCTGGATCCAAAACTCTACCTCCAATACTAAATGCCGACTCTGAAGCTACAGTTGATATTGGAATTGTTAGAGTATCACGAGCCACCATTGAGAGTTCAAGATACTGGTATTCATGAGATTTCCAATACTGTAGAATATTTAAGTCACAATTTAAATTCATTTTTGGCTCTTGCAAATATAAATCCAATTGTGAAAATTGAGTTTGTGTTTGTTGGCTTTCAAAGCTTGCAAATTCCTATTTCACAAAAATGTAGGAAAGTTAGTTAAAAAGTGCCTGTGTACATAACTTTCTAGAAAAACCTAATAATTATTAAGAAAATAGTTTTCTTACCTGTATATCATCTATCGTGCCATCGCCTATGCCAACATAATCGTTAGTTGATGAAGTTCTTTTCAGAGCTTCTTTAGAAAAAGGACACGTGTACTCCTCATATGGTGATTTCAAACTTTGCTTAACGCAGTCCACTTCTATTACGAAATCTAGTCCATATAGCATTTTGTAGTAGAATTCAACAAATTGCAACTTATAGCATGGATCAAAGACAATCGCCATGGCTAATACTGGACTATATTCAGCCCAATATTTATCAAACTTTCTTTGCATTTATTGGACAACACCACTCATATACCAATATGTACTTTCAGCTTCTTTTCTCAAATGCATCTAAAATTTCCAAACTCCATGAAAATATAAATTGGAAGTTGGATATTTAGTCCTCGAAAATATATTAGTGACGTCATAATAGACTTTGAGAAACTTGGATATTTCTTCAATTTGTTTCCATTGTTCTGAGGTTGGATAGTCCTTATAATTTGCATCAATTAATTGTAAAAGAGAAAATGTTGGCCAATAAAGTAAACAACTGTCATGCATAACATATGTAGAACTCCATCTTGTGGGAACATCTTGATGTAGACCGTTCTTACTTGTTAATGATAAATGTGCAACACAATCTAGTCTTTCGAACTTGTGAACCTTTGAGATATTTGACAGTTTCTTGAATCTTGTGCATTGATTTAGGAAAAACTTTCCATTCTTCCTGCACTATTATATTTAATATGTACGCACAACAATGCACATGAAAAAAAATTTCCATAATTTAAAAGGGCATTTTTCAAGCTAACCTGATTTTTCATTACTTGGACGAATACATCATTTGATGAAGCATTATCTAGGGTGATGGCAAATATCTTCCTTTCAATTCCATCACTTAATAGCGAGGACACCTTTTCAGCAATTGCGACACCTGAATGTGGAGGAGGTATATAACTAAAACTCAAAATACCTTTTTGCAAGACCCACTCCTCGTCAATAAAATGTGATGTGAGGCATATGTATCCATCTGCGTTGACAGATGTCCACAAGTCTGATGTTGGACATATTCTACTTGGACTTGAGAGGAGTTTTTGACAGAGGGTGTCTTTATGCTTCTTATGCAACTTTAGCACATCAGCTTTTGCAGTATTACAAGAGATATGTTTTATATCTGGATTTAAGTAATTGCAAAGATGTAACGCCCCAATTCTGAATACCGAAGTTACCGCTAAGGAACCCGAATTTGACGCGTTACTTCCCGGAAAATCCGAGAACTTCCAAGATCATAGTCCGCAGTGAGGTCATATTTTTAAAACTTTTTGAACAAATAGATAATCAACAGTTAAATTGCGGAAGCATAAGAAAAGATAGCGAAAGCAACAAGTATCATATAAAATAGATCAAGTAAGACAGAGCTTAAGTCTAACAAAATCTCAAAGAGTGAATAACAAATATATATAACATTCTACTTCCCGCTCACTACAAGTTCACTCAAAATCCAAAATAAAACTACTCTCAGACACCCGGTGCAGGCGCTCCATCCTCCGGTTCGACCACCTGGTCAACCGGTCCCCACTCAAAATCGCCGGCTACAGGCACCTCATAGTACGCGTCATCCGCGGGGTCAAGGTCGAGACCTAAGCACCAAAGATGGGTCAGATCCAAGGATCTGGCAAGGCATCATATACAGATAACACAGGATGTATGCATCGAAGAGAATGAAGACGATCATTTAATCATAAGAATAACAATGAAACATAAACTAGGCAATTGTGCAGTAAATAGCAATTTGGAATCAGAGATATCAAGTAATCTAATCTAACAAATATCAAAATGGCACATTCACACAAGCTGGATACCGCAGGTTATTATGTCGCGGCCCTCCTATACTGAACACAGTCGCGGTGGGGAAAAGTAAAGTAACAATGTAAGGGATAACAGCCCTGCTAATCATAATAAATAAATACCACCGATCACACCCCTTTATCAGGTTAGACCGGACCCGGTATCACACCGTCCGTCTAATCATAGCTCATCATGATGGCTCTATCATAACCAATATAGCTCCTACCAGTGATGATCAATCAACAGGCTGCGCTTAGATCAACTGAGTGAATGTTTAGTACCGACCCAAGGAACAAGTACAGGTTTGTATTGTCTAGGCTTATCTCGCGCAAGCGAGGTCCTAACCAAGTCTCTAAGAGGTTCAAGTATAATTCCTTAGGATATAATCCAAATCCAAGTCCAATCATCATTGGATCCAAACTAGGCCCATAAACCCTGGCCTGAAACAATATAAGTACAATACCATGTTCATTCAACAAGTAACCAATCCATACTCATACATAATGAGTCATCAATCCATCATAACTGACCTCTCCATTCTAGTGTACCACACAGCCAACTTAGGCCGTATGAGGGCCCGCCTAGCCACAGACACGGGTCATTTATCTCCGATTACATCACCGGGTCACCACTACGTAATCCTAGGTTCAGGTCCTCCAATTTCCATTTAATTAACATGTTTATAACAATAACAAGGATATGAGAGAAGTGCAATGAATAATAACCTCCAAGCAATAGAATCAAATGGAGTAAAGCAAGGGTCCAACCTAGGTAATGATCCACTTTCAGGTTCAGGGCCTCATCAGATAATTGGATCCCTAATTGCAGTCTCGGATGCCAAAATATTATATCTGGTGCTCCTGAAGTTATGGGCATCTTTGACTACATTTAAGGGTCGAATCACTGACAATTCTAATCCCTAAAACCTACTTGGTGGTCCCCACGAGTCAAGGTTGAGCCACACCATTGACTCTTGCTTGGCACATTGATGGAAGTTCATTTGGATGGTCAATGGGCTCCACAATTGATCAATCACAAAACATAAACTAAACTCACAACTTACTGTTCACAGTGTAGCAGGTTGACCTAGCGAAGGTCGGATCGACCTGCTCCACAGGAATCAAGGTTGGGACTTGGTTTGGATTCTGGAATTTCCAATGTACCCGGTCGACCAGGTGGCCAGCCGGTCAACCTGGTACACAGGTCTACCTGAATCAACAGATTCCAGGCCAAATCTCAACTTCTGCGGTTTTCAATGTGTCCGGTCGGCCTGGACAGGGTCCGGTCGACCACGTACACTGAATTCTAGGGTTGAGGAAAAATCCAGGTTTTACACAAAGATTCCAATTGGGTTCAATAAAATACTCAGGGCTTATCTAATTCTAAAAATCTAATGTAATTTCTAAAAATATAATCTTAAGGGTCCAAACTTAATTTAGGTACATAAAAGAATAACGGGGTATTATATTTCTAATTTCTAAAACTAATGGGTCATTTCCTAATTTCTAAAAAAAAAAAAAAACTAATGGGCTAAGGTATTACACATAACTCCCTCACCCCATTTCGCACGTCAGTGCACCTGCACTCATTCTTCTCTGTGTTTTCTTCTCTCTAATTCCCATGCTCCCCCAGCCTACCATACTCCCATCACTTTTATCCCCACTTTATCTCCTTTACACGTCACCACCTTCATCTCTTTCCTTCATTCTTATGTTCTGTAGCCAAACTGTAGCCAAACAATACTAACAGAGACAAATGTCTCTAGCCTGCAGCAACTGGGAGGCTCGGATGGTGGGTCCCACTGGGCCCTGCTCAAGATCAACCCCTACTCTCAAGGTCGCCCAAGGTCCCTCTACATAATTTATGGTCCGGATCTCGAAAGGTGGCCCACCTAGGCCCACAGTTTCCAAAAAACGAAATAATACTATTCATGGCTTTGGGTTTATCAGTTGGGTGTTACTACATGGATTGTGGCCCCTTCCTGATGAAATTTAGATCAGACTTCACACACATGGTCGCCCAGCCACATGCGGCCCAAGGGTCGGACCTGATCCATGATCAAATCCCCCTATGGGTCCCACAACAGGTCGGAGCTAAATCTGATTTTCTTTAAAAACATAACTATCTTTTCTATCAAACGCTAGATAGTGGGCCAATGGGTATCATCTCACCATGGGACCAGCCCCTCTAGGGTCGCCCGTGGGTCCTCTATCAGATCGATCATCGGGTGGCCCACCTGGGTCCCGGTCTCAACGCAACAAACAACCCAAATCACTGTTTCCACTCCGGGTCTGTTACAGTAAGTGGAAATCCCTGAATTTCTCCTCAACCCCCCTACCATTCATCACATAAACATCAACAAGCATCAAAATCACTTCTATAATCATCCATCAATCACCAAACTGGGCCATTGATCTTCCAAATGGGAGAACCCATCCATCAAATGGCCAAAAACCCATGAAACAAAGCTCAATTGGTAATTCTAGACATATACATAAATCAATTGAATTAAAGATACAGAATCAATAGAAATAAATCATGCATTCCATGTTATTAGTGTAGGCTACTTGCCTTAATCCGAATTTGTAGAGATAATTGACAAGAAGATATGAAATCCAAGCTCCTAGAAGGTTGATAATGCAATGGAGGGAGGTCTTTTACTCTTCTTATGATGGGATTTGGGGGAATTAGGGTTTCTTGGGAAGAAAGAGGGGAAGATGAGAGATGAGAGTGAATTAGGGTTTAGGGTTCATGTTATTGCAATAGTTAGCATATATAGGTTAGGGGTGTAGTGGCTATTTACTAGAAAACCCTTAGGGTTAAAATGGAAAAAAGGTTTAGGGTAAGGGTAAGTTGGTCAAACTTAGGAATTTTAGAAGGTTCTCTCAATTAACACCCCTCCTTATAATACTAATTTACTAACTAAGTCCTATTCTAACTAAAACCTTAATTAAACTACAAAAATCACCCTAGAAGTAAATAAAAAGCCTAATCTTAAGACTTTGGAATATTAATAAACTATTTTAATAAATCCTATTAAATAGTATGATAAGATAACTATTAATACATTAATAATTATTCAAATCAAACTGAAGGCCCACAAGGGGTGGGGCCTCACAAAAGATCTCTAAATGCTTCATGCTCTATGACGATAAAAGGATAATCATGCCTAATAATCGCGACTACCATTTTCTCGCGAAAGACATCTTGCTCGATTTTAATTGAACGCACTTCACCAGAGTTAGATTAGATCAACTGATCTATGCTACGGGTCTCATTTCTTGGACATCTTTCTATGTGACGGTTTAGGTTTGATGTCCCACTATTTTTACTGCCAGTAAGGTACTTCTTTCCACATTTTTTGCATACTGCTCTCGTTTTTCCATCACTTTCCGTTATTTTATCGTAGAAATCCCATGTTGAAGATGTGAATCTTCTTTGACGTTTACTTTTTAACTTCTGAAGTTTCCGATGGTAAAACATTAATTGCATCATCACTCATTTCATCCATGTGATTAATATCAACTTCCACTAGGTCAGACATATTTTCCAACATCAATGTACGGGAAGATAGATAGTAATTAAAAGTTATCATTCTCATTCTTGAGTATAAACTTGAGGCATTATTTGCATATATTCAAAATAATGACATAAAAGTAAGTATTAGAACAAAAGAAGCAAAACCACAAAACTCATAAGATCTCAATAAACATCTTGCAGGCATGATCCGGTTTCCAGACTGTTTGACATCCTTACTTTTGTGCATCGAAATTGGGATTAATAAGAGCAGTTCACTGGTTTGGGAGTAGGCCATGGTTTGGGTGTGCACATAGTGCATATTATCATTGGGTCATGCATAGGATGAGGAGCTTGGAGTGGAAGGGAAATGGGAGGGGGAGTGGAGAACTTCTGTCATGGTTTGGAGAGGAAGAGCTTTAGGAGTATGCCAAGGACAAAAGTGGGAATTTTTTTTTTTTTTTTTTCAAATCTGGGTATGTTTTTGTTTGGACAGATTACAAGCAGAAGTGGGGATGAACTCTGAAATCTTTGTCATTTGGGGTTGTGGAGATAACTAACCAGATGGGGATTTCATCTCTCATGTGAAAGATGAGTGATGTAAAGGGTAAATTGGGAAGATTGAGAGAGGGTTGGAGAGAAAGAGTAGGGTATAAGACAAGATACAAAAATTGTATCTTGCACAAGAGGATCAGTATTTATTTTATTTTATTTATTTATTTATTTATTTATTTTTGCAGAAGATTACAATCAAATGTGGGGTGAATCTTGGAGATATTCTACACCCAAATGGGGTTTCTGTATCTTTTTTTGTGAAAAATGATACAAAAAAAAGGGAGGGATAAATTGGAAAGATGATTCAGAGTAGGGTATGTTTTCCTTTTTTTTTAGACAAGATTACAATCAGATATGAGGATGAATTATTGAGATGATCTATACCCAAACGGGGACTTTCTCTCTTGTGTGCAAGATAGTACGTGATGTAGTATCTCAGAAAATAGTGTCTCCCACTGGGAGAGCAAATCTCAAGTTTCTGATGATTGCACTTGGTTAGTATTTCACGATTTGTCCATGTAGATGTTCAGGGAAAGGAATAAATCAATGGGTAATAGAAGTAGAACATTCATATGAGTAGTTATAATTATAGATTATAAGAGGTAGAAAACTTGCAACGTGGAGAAAAATTGAGAAAATCGCGAGAAACATGGAGATAAAGAGAAATACCTGGAGATGCTTCTTGGGATAATTGTAGAAGTTGCAGGAAACGTTGTGATGTTGTAGAAATTGTAAAGTTGCAACGGATACTCAGATGATTTGATGACTTGAAGTTGCGGGAAAATGAATAGTTGCAGGCTTGCAGCAGTAACAACTAATAAGGAAGAAAGTGGAGAGCTAGCGTGGAGACCGGAGGGCATGGAAGGAGGCAATGAATGTGGCACGATGGAAGTGGAATAGCTATGAGGAGGAAGAACCCTAGAGTTAGACTTAATGCCCACCAACGTACATTCTTAAATAAGTTTTGGTTATCTTAAAGACATGAATTAATGTGTGTGTTCAGTGGGTCAACCCTAACCCGACCCACTTAATTGCGGGTCACTTGACTCATGACCGACCCGCCTATCAAACGGGTCAGGTTAAGTGGGTAATACGTGGGTCGAGTCTGGTCGGTTTGGCGGGTCGGGTCATATTTTGCCACCTCTAAGGCATGTCCCAAGGGATTGGGATTCCATTGCATTCTAGATTTTAGTCGTTGGAAGATTCCACAAATTCGGTAAAATGCTAAACTCTTATGTCATTTAAATTTATTCATGCATTTATGGTTGTGTACAACTGTTTTTCCAATATGAATTCATCTACCTTCAATTCCCTTGTGACCATCCTAAAGCAAAATAAGTTGATAGGATCCAACTAAGTAGATGGGAAGAGAAACCTGGATATTGTTCTAACTACTTCATGATATAAGTCTGCCCTTACTACAGAATGCCCTCAGTAACCTGGGCCAAATTCATCCAAAGATGAAAAGGCAGGCCTGCTAGATAGGCAACCATAAGGATTATAATGAGCACTAAGATGGTTGAAGGAAACCCAGTTCAGGAACACGTTCTGAAAATGGACTCATTGAATGAGTTGGAGGTTCTGAGTGCTGAGATTGATGTAGAATCTCATGTTGATATTATCCTTGAGTAGCTGCTAGACTCATTTAAGAATTCCAAGCTCAACTATAACATGAATAAAATTTGTTTGACTTTGGCTGAGCTTTCTAGCCAGTTGGTGCAGCGGAGGGTATAATCAAGTAGCCAAGTGCCACTATGACAGAAAAGTCACATTCCAAGTCCAAGCCGAAAGGCAAAAAGAAATCAGTCCCCAGAGGCCAAACGGTAGATAATGGTCCTAATGGTGGTGTGGCCAGGGCTAATAAGGGCACGGTTGCCAAGCCAAAGGAAAAGCATTTCCGTTGTGGTATGACAGGACACTGGAAGCGGAATTGTCTTGATTTTTTGTCAAAGAATAAGACCCTAGGTATGATTGAGTCACTTATTTCTGACGTTAGTTTTGCAACTAGTACTTCAAAACCATGGTGCGTTGACTTCGATACAACTAATCACATCCGCAATTCGTTGCAGGGGTTTTGGGAAACTAAGAGGCTTAGTGGTGGGGAAATCATTGTCAACGTGGGATTGGATGCTAAGGCGGAGGCTGTATTAGTGGGAGTAGTTACATTATGCTTTTCAAATAATAAGTTGATTTTGTCTGATACTTTATATGTACCATCTTTAAGACGAAACTTAATTTCAGTTTCAAGTTTAGTGAATAAGAGTTATTTTGTTAACTTTGGTATTGAAGTAATCATTAAGAGGAATGGTACTTTTCTATGTTTTGGCAAGGTAATTGACGATCTATATTTGTTAATTTCCACAGTGTATAAGATACATGATACCGAAATAATTAATTAGACGAATAGACCATCATTTAAAGAGAAATTCACCTTTATCTAATCTAACAAACTTTGGCACCTAAGGCGAAGTCACATTAACCTTTATAGGATTTACAGGCTAGTGAAAGATGGTATCTTACCTTCATTGGTAGTAGAACCAATGCCTGTCTGCGAGTCCTGTCTAGAAGGTAAAATGATGAAAAGACTCTTTTCATCCAAGGGCACTAGAGCCAAAGATTTATTAGAATTAATACATACTGATGTGTTTGGATCGATGAATGTTAAAGCGAGACATGGTTATAAGTACTTCATCACTTTTATAGATGATTTCTCCAGATATGGATAAATATATCGGCTGCATCGCAAGTTCGAGGCTCTTGAGAAGTTCAAAGAGTTTTGGGCGTAAGCGGAAAAGCAATTGGGTAAAAGTATCAAAACTTTTCGATGAGATCAAGTAGGCAAATATCTCTCTGCTAATTTTATGGGATACTTGTTAGAAAATAGGATTTGATCCTAGTTGTCTACTCCTGGTATGCCTTAATAGAATCGAGTACCAGAAAGATAGAGCCAGACTCTTTTAGATATGGTTAGGTCTATGTTGAGTTTCTCAGGATTCACCATATCCTTTTCGGGATATGTTTTAGATAATGCAACATACATACTAAATTTTGTCCCATCTAAGCTTATACCTAAAACTCCCCGGGAGTTGTTGAATGGGCGAAAGCCTAGTCTACAGCATTTGTAAATTTAGGATTGTCCGGCATAGGTGTTAAAATTAAAGGCGGATACGTTGGAACCGAAGTCGGAAGTATGCACTTTTGTAGGATATTCTAAAAGAACTAAAGGTTGGTTATTTTATAACCGCAAAGAGCAGAAAGTACTTGTTAGCACCAATGCGGTTTTTCTGAAAGAAGAATATATGATTGACCAAAAAGCCTTAGAACGGGTTGTCCTGGAAGAGATTCTAGAACAATAAATTCGAAATCCATAAAGAACCGAACTTGAAGAAAACTAGCTCTTACCAGAACCAGTAGTTACATAGAAGCCTCGTCGTGGTGGGAGGGAGGATTGTTAGGCCACTTAACAAGTTCACGTTACTGAGAGAGTCTTACGAGGCAATTCCGAAGGAACATGAACGAGATCCCTGTAATTATGATGAAGCAATAAATGACAAAGATTCGGAATGTTGGCAACATGCAATGTAAGCTGAGATGGAGTCCATGTACTCTAATCAGGTCTAAAAACTTGTGTACTTGTCCGCCCATATTAAACCTATTGGGTGCAAGTGAGTTTACGAGAAAAAAAAAAAGAAGAACTGGATGAAAGAGTTGAGTCCTTTAAGGCCATGCTTATTGGAAAAGGGTATACTAAAAAAGAAGGAATTGATTCTGAGGAGACTTTTTTACCGGTAGCCATGCTCAAGTCTATTCGAATACTCTTATCCATTACGGCTCATCTTGACTACGGGATTTAACAAATGGATGTGAAGACGACATTTCTTAATGGCCATCTTAAGAAAGACATCCGTATGATGCAGCCAGATGGTTTTATAGCAAAGGACCAAGAGTAAAGAGTTTGGAAACTGCAGAAGTCCATTTATGGACTAAAGCAAGCGTCTCGGAGTTGGAACATCCGTTTTGACCAGGCAATCAGATCATTTAGTTTTTGTCAAAATCCAGATGAGTAATGTGTGTATATGAAAAATGAAGGAGGCATGGTAGTTTTTCTCGTATTATATGTTGATGACATCCTTCTCATTGGGAGTGATCAACGATCAAAGTTTTGATGGCACAAACTTTTTATATGAAGGATTTGGGAGAAGCCAACTATATCCCAGAGATCAAGCTTCATAGAGATCGAACAAATAGGATGATTGGCTTATCTTAAGCTGGGTATATAGATAAGGTACCGGTAAGATTTATATGAAAAACTACAAGAATGGTATCACACCTTTCAGGCATCGAGTGCACATTATTAAGGATCAGTGTTCCAAGACCACTAAAGAAAAGGAGCAGATCATAGTCATACCATATGCTTAAGCTGTTGGTAGCCGCATGGATGCTATGCCTTGTACTAGACCAGATATCTGTCACGCAGTGGTCCTAATCAGCAGATATCAATCAAACCCAATGCTGATCATTAGACTACTGTGAAGTGTATTTTCAAATACTTGAGAATGACTAGAGATTACATGTTAATTTACGGTAGTGATGATCTAATTCCAGTTTGATATATAGATTCTGACTTCATGTTAGATAAGGATTCCGAAAAATCAACCTCTGGATATGTGTTTATGCTTGGCCGCAGAGCCATCAGCTGGAGGAGTGTCAAATAGGATTGTAGTACTGCTGGTTCCACCTTAGCTTGTAAAGCAACGAAGGAAGGAGTATGGCTCAAGGAATTTCTCTTGGAATTTGGAGTGGTATCATTGGCACGATAGCCCCTCAAAGTTTTTTGTGACAATAGCGGGGCAACCCCAATCCAAGGAAAGAAGCCGTAGAAGCCATAAGCACGTATAGAGGAAATATCATTTAGTCCGAGAGATTGTGCAGAGAGGTGACATTGCTATCACCAAAATAGCATCTGCATATAATCTTGGAGATCACTTTACTAATCCTTTGACTACCAAAGTCTTTTTGCTGCATGTAGATGGGATGGGTGTGAGATGTAACCCTGACTAGGATTGAGTCCAAGTGGGAGATTGTTAGATTGTATGTCCTCAATTCAGTTGATGATCCAAATAAATTGATTTGTTTCATTAAGTAATTTATATTTTCATGTTTTATTCATGTGATGAATGGTATTTTATTCTATTTTTGTACATAATGAATACAAAATCACATGATGGTTCATGATATGAACCGGAGCCCATAAGTATATTAGATGTGATTTATATGTGCGGATGAGATCTACATATAAGAGACATGGATTATAAATATTATACTTAAAGTATTTTCACAATCAGTGATGAGATTGGGTACTCGTCTGATAAGGTTGTAGCACTGTGATCACCATGAGATTGTGTGGATGTACTCAAGGACCATGAATAACAACTTTTTCAAATCTGTCTTTGATTTAAAGACGGCTTTCATAATTCCCAAACAATAGGCTCTCAATTTTGAGATATTAATGAACTCAAGTTTCTACTATGCATTTTATTTGAGTCATCAATGAGTGACGCCAATTGTGGGTAAACACCTTGATGTCTTGGGTACATGGTAGTGGGGCTGTGGGAACATAAAATTCTCAAGATGGAATCCCCTAAATATCCCTTTGTACCAATTAATCAATTTTATCATTGGTAAGTGCGCGCCCATCTCGATTAGGAGTTAATTAGATGGTACTAATGATTACTGTGATTAATTGGGTCACAAGGATAATAAGAGATGTATTCAATTTTGGTTGGACATATTTATTCCAATAGATCCATGGAAATAATTGATGGAGGGGTCCACTTGTAGTCATTAGGAAGATTATGGTCTTCTTGTAATTATTCCTAAGACTGCAGTGTAATTGCATTTATATAGTGGACTTATTTGTAATTTACTATGGATTAGGAGTTCACATGAGATGTGAGGTTTGGGTTCCCAGTTGGAGCCAGATTCTAAGGAACCCCTGGTGGTCCCCATGCTAGCCCTAATAAGAGAAGGTTATTAATCCAATTGAAACTCTTAAATGAAAAGAGAAGTAGGACACATACCAAGAATAGAAGTAAGAGTTCTAATCTTGGATTAAGAGGATGTGATCCATAAACTATATATAAGATTTGAGGGTTATAGATCTCTATATACAATAATCTTGAAGTTCCTCTCTCTCTTCCTCTGGCATCTAGAGTGATTGGGTTTTCTTTTACTTGGAGGTCCCACCATTCTCCTTGAGAAGTTCTTTAAGAGGGTTATAGCGTGGAAGAATACAAAGGCGAAGGAGATCAAAATCTGTGAAAAGGGTTTTTGTAGAAATCAATTTTTCATCTTCTCGATTTGACTGAAACCATGCTCTAAAGGTATAGATCTATTATCTATTTGTTTTAGTAGATCTTGTTATGCTTGTTTGTTTCTTGATCTATCTTCTTGATGGGTTTTTTTATCTTAATAAAGATTAGGGTTTTAGGATCTTGGGTTGGGCTTTTGGCCTTATGGGTTTCTAATCCCTGCTTCAAGTAGGTCAAAAGTTATTGAATACCTATCCACGAGGCCATCTTCTTCGAACAGTAGGTAGGTGCCTTATTGACAACAGGTGGACGATGCTAGCGGAAGAAATGGTGGAGACCTGCATATGCCTATGAGACTAGTTCCAAGCAAAGAGTAGAATACAATGCTTGATGGATGAAGATGAAATAGAAGACGAGCTTTCGGCGTTACAAATACGATAGTGTTAAATTTCATAAACTTATACTATCTGTGAAATTATTATAGTTTTTCATGTTGTAACATTTTTTTCCCAGAATGTTTTCCTTTTCATTTCTTTTAAAGTTGTAATTTTTACTTAATGATTTTTTTTTTTCAGAATGTATCATAGGGTTCAAAATTGTAATTCTTATTTTTCTTTCATTTCTCATGAAGCTTGAATTTCATCAAAATTGTATTTTCTTAAAATTTTTGTAACTTCATTTCATAGAAATACAAAGTATTGGATGTCTTTTTTCAATTAATGTTTGTGCATTTATTTCAGTTGAATTGTCTATAATAAGACTATAATTTGTATTTTAAAAACACCGCGTTTAGTTTTAAATTTTAAACTTCTTAGCAAAAAGGAAGGGAGGAGGAAACGAAAAATACCGTGCCTTGGGCCGTGGACTGAGCCCCAACTGACCCGGACATAGCACGACACGGTATCTAAACTTTCACGGGCCGGTACTCTTTAAGTTATATGTTTCTCAAATCAACCCACTAATATTTATACCCCTTTTCACCTCCGGATATTGCCTACAACCTTTGACAAATTCAGGACCATATAATCACAAACCCTTCACCCCTACCCGATGGAATAGCTGAGGTTCATCACAGCTTGACACTGATCCAACTATTAACCACTATTAATCCAATCATAAAAAAGATATACAGTTAGAAAACCATTAAATCGCAGTGTTCAAATTGAATGTATTCCAAAGTTGAGTTTTGCTGTTTTTAGATCAGAGTGACCTTTTGGCACAGCTTTTTGAAAGGTGCACCCTATATGTTGACTGGAGTACATCCGTGACATCACATATTATTTGTGATCATATTTTTCTCTAAGTTTAATTTTTTTAATTAGTTGCAACAACAGCCGAGTCGTAAAATGTTTGGGATTTTTACGAGAAACTAAATTTAAATCATAATTAAATAGTTTTATGAAGAAAAACCATAAAAGAATGAGATAATTGTGCATACGATTTTTTTGGATAAAATTACTCCATTTCACAATATCATCAATCAAGTTGACGAATAGTTAATGATATTATGAACCTCATGCAACTCTTCTTCTTTTCAGTAGTTTCTGTTATCCATATTTGATTGTCTTAAGTTTAGACGGAAGGAGGGTTCTATTCGCACCACAATTTTATTTCTCCACACTGCGGAAATTCTTCTTTTCTTCCTAAACTACCCTCCTCTTCCCCTCTCTCTCCACAGTTCACCCTCTTCCCCCACCCCACCCCACCCTCGAGGTCTCCGGCGGGGAGAGATCCGCAGCCGGCAGCCCATGGCTGCATCCCCGGCTGGCCCCCTCCCCCCTCCTCTATTTTCTCTACCACTATCCCTTCCTCTTCTTCACTCTCCTCGCCTCCCCTCTCCTCCACCCTCTTCCTCTCCCTCCCTCCCCCTCCTAGCCGCCGGCAGGGAGGGAGATCGGCCCGCAGGGCTGCACGTTGCATCAACCTCAGCACCATGTCTTAGAAACGGAAGAGAGAAGAAGCTTTTGCTCCAACGGCCAAATAAATAAAAAAAGAAAAAAAAGAAAAACAAAAAAACAACTACCCTATAAGCTTTATTTTTACTAGACAAATCCCCTCCACCACAAGGTGACAGAATTTTGACTATTGAAGTCGATGTGTTACTTGATCATCAAATAACAGTTTCATGAAATAGATATTTTCACTCCAAAATCCAAATGTTAGGTGATGTATGTTGCATTTATGAATATGACACTCACATGCTTACCAGATGGATAGAAACTCCAAATCCACATAAATCAATCAGCAGTGCTGATTCCTCGAACCCAGACTTCTCTCTCTCTCTCTCTCTCTCTCTCTCTCTCTCCCGTTCATCAGCGTTGAGTCAAATGGGCGCGGGGTTTGGGTCTCCTGATTCAATCAATCGCTGAAAATCTAAAATCTCATCGACAGTTCACAAGCTCGAATTAAACTAAAATTCAGCATGCTTAAGCCTTCAATCGAATATTTGAGGCAGTTAGAATTGGGCCAAACATCAGGCGATGTACAGACTAAAGAGACACAGAATTCCACTCATTCATATGCTGGTGAAGCACATAAAAATCTGGCCCAAATTTTGCTCCTCCGCATACGCCATTGACCTCATAGCCCCTACATACCATTTAAAAGGCCCTGCCGCCCGATCTCCCTCCCCGCTGGCGGCTGGGAGGGGGAGGGAGGGAGAGGAGGGGAGGGGAGGGGAGGGGAGGAACAGAGAGAGGGAGAGAAAATAGAGGAGTGGAGAGGAAGAAAGAGGGAGAGAGAGGGGGAGGAGGCCGGCCAGCCGGCCGGATCCCTCCCCACCAGTGACTTGGAGGGTGGGGTGGATGGAGAGGGTGGACTGTGGAGGGAGGGAGGGACAGGGTGAGATAGGAGAGGGTAGTTTTGGAAGAAAGAAAAAAAATTTCTTGCGGTGCCAATAGACGGAATGACGTTTGGCGAGAAATGAATATCCATTTCAAATCAACGAAGGAAATTATAGAGGAGGTGAAAAATGCATCAAAGAAGGGTTTGATAAGTCTTTCGCCAATCACATAATGAAGTGTCTTCAATCTATCCACTCTCAAATCCATTTTTAAAGCTGATTCAAAAATTCCGGATTAAAGAAATAAAAAACACTCTTGGTATCTAAATCTCCACATAAATAATACAATACCCAGGAAAAAACCTCACATTCACTATTAAAAACTTACCTAACACGGCTCCGTAAAAGTTGCTGACAAACATCAAGACCTATGAAATTCTCCCAAACAGATGGCTTCAAACTCTAAATGTTCACAAAAGCAGACCGTCAAATCAAGAGAATTCTCATTTAGGCATTTCATTGAACACCTTGCACTCCAAAGTCAAACTCTCAAAACTCATGTGAAGGAGGGTGATAAATGCGGAAAAACTAGGCACTGGACCCACACACATAGGGAAGATTGATGATGCCACTTAAGAAAGACCATTGGGACATAAAAAACAATTAGGATAAATTAGCCAACAGTCCCTAAGCACGGTCTTCTAAGACATCCAGTTTAACAACTTTTTCCCTAATGTTTATAGTCCAGACAGCTGGAGATATTTTGGTGAGAGGTCCCTAATATGCCGCGTCATATATTTTCATGACTAATTTTCCCCTTTCAACCCTCATTCCTAGGTCAAGTTCTCTCTTATTCTCTGTTGTCCCAAAGAACTTCTTCCTTTTTCTTCTATCTCATTTTTCATTTTCCTTTCCATGTTTATGGAGTGTCGTTGCAGAGCACCTTTCATCGCCACCATGACTTTCGATTCTCTCTCTTTCATTTCTTCAAAGATAGAAACGGTTTTGAAATCTCTCTCTATCCAAATCTCTCTTTACAACTGATTTGAAAGAGAGCAGTTTGCTTTTTTGCTTGTTTTCCCTCTCTCTCTCTTTTCTCAATTGGATCATGACCATCAAGTGTTCTTGTTTTGGATTTCGATTTTTACTTGAATATGATTTTCCGTATTCTAACTTTTGGTGTCGCCGAGCTCAGATAAATTTTCCAGAAACTCTAAGAAACTGGACAAAACTCAGATAAATTTGTCAAAACTCAAATAAATTTATCTGAGTTTTCGGCAAACTTACCTGAATTTCTGGCAAAACTTAGATAAATTTATTTGGGTTTTCGACTGTACCTTTCAATAAAGGAAGGATGCAAGAAATAAACCACCATCTCTGTTAAAAGTTTTGGTATGTGCTTGCGTCTTTCACATTAAACAATACAAATTGCATCATTTGAGTTCATTTATGAAATTATCAATATAAAAGGAGTTCAGTTTTTGAGTCATCATCATCCATCTTTATAAACCACAACTTATCTAGTTATAGTGTACTGAGTGCTACTTTTCTCAAAAGTATAGTTCTTGGTTTACCAGTGCTATTTTGATGGTTTCGAAAGTTTTTGGGTTCATTTTCAAATATTCTGTTAAAAAGAGTTATTTCTTTTTACAATTTTCCACCATTTTTATAAGTCATGACTTTGTCTTAATTTTGCTGTGTTTGCTACTACAAAAATGGTGGAATTATGAAAAAGGTTGCCAAACTTGATTTGGAACTGACAGTAGAGGAGAGAAATCTCCTCTCGGTGGGTTATAAAAATATTATTGGTGCTCACCGAGCATCATGGCGCATCATGTCATTAATTGAGCAGAAAGAAGAATTGAAGGGGAATGAGGACAGTGTTAAATTAATCAAGGGTTATTGCCAGAAGGTACCAAAATCTGCCATGACATCCTGACCATTATAGATAAACATCTGATACCTTCTTCTGGCTCTGGAGAAATCAATTGTTTTTTACTACAAGATATGAGTTTCATAGTTTATAGTTTGTCAAAAATCAGATAAATTTGTCTGATGTCTGCTTTTGCTGACGTGTACGGGGTATTTTTTTCTCTTTTTCACTACCTCATTTTTATGAGAGGACTTTTGTCGGTATGATAAAATACCATGGACCTTAGGCTATAAAAGCAAATGATAAATGACCTACCGCCAAAAGCCTCTTATTTTTATAACTTTCCCATTACTAGGTAGAAAAAGATGGAGCATAATATTATTTTTTGCAATGAAGGTTGGCGATATGATGATATCGTCAACTAGGTTGATGTTATTGCCAACAATATATTGAGGTGATTTTGTTAAATAAAAAAAAGTACGGGGAGATTATCTTTTTATTTTATAGTTATTCTTCGTAAAATCCTTTTTTCTTGGAAAAATTGTTTAGTAAAAAACCCTTAAATGTTAGATGAGATTTTATAAGATAGTTCTCCTGGGATCCGGTTCTAAGAAGCCTATTAGTTATCTGTGGCTAGTTGACCATATTCTTCCATGAGGCTAATCTTCAATGTCTTCTATCCATGTTCCTCTGTATCGCTAATCTTCAATGTCTTCCGGTAGGATAGCGAGCTTTGCAACCTTTCCTGCCTTAGACTACTCTGTTCTAATACCATTATAACAATCGCTGTGTAACTATTTTTACAGCAAAAGATCAATTTCACTTTCACGCCTTTTTCATCTTCTGGATCTTTTTATGATCAACGACTTTATTGGGATTAACCTTTCCCGTCTTTCTCTGACGATCAACGATTTTATCTCTAAAAAAAGGAGAATCCCACAATAAAAAGACCCAGAAACAGAAACAAAAAAATGAAGAGCCATCAATAAAAGAGAGGAGAGAGCTGATTAGAATTACAAACACCCAATGTCTTATCAAAACAAAATTACAGACACCCATCTAAACTAGAAATAAAACCAAGACAGACAGGGATGAAATACCCAAGGAAATTGAAAAAGACCCAAATGTTGATTTCTTTCATAAAAAAAGATCTGGATCCATGTTAAAAAGAGCTAGCCTGTGGAGATGTGAACCCCAATAGCAATGAGGAAGATGGTGATGAGGCCCAAGAATATGATGGTGTGGACGAGGACGGATGCTCCACTGGTTTGCATGTTGCCAAACTCAACGACTCTGTTCTTAGCAGGAAGCTGAAAGAGCAGACCAGGGCTCAGCAGCACGAACAGGATCACGGCTATTACAACGGGGCCCCAGTCAGCCATCTCTCTATCACTCTCTCACTCTCTTCTGTTGACGTAGAGAGAGAAGACAGACAGCGTTTCAGAAGTCTGAACGAAATGAATGGATGAGGGATTGAGAAGAAAGGAAGAAACCAGGGGCGAGTGGTGACGTTGCGGGGGCGTCACGACAACCTTTTGGCACATGGAATCTGTCGTATCGAGGGCCCACCAAAGACTCACGGCATAAATTCTTATATATTTTTTTTCAAATTACGGGAATCCTAGAAGACATGTGGGATCCCATTATGGACCCCGCACGGAAAGATAACACTGACGGTTCAAGATGAACTCCGTCTTTCCAGCGGCATATCCTCAGTTTTCACACCAATGCGGACAGGGGACCCACTCCTGTTTAACTTAAAATGGAGAATATATTTATGAGTTGATGGTATTCATCTTGTATGGTCCACATACATTATCTTTGTTGAGCCCACAATCGAGATAATAGCGTGTGTTTCATGATTTCCGTATAAAAGTTGCGACGAGGGATCGAGACTTTTAAGTGGGCCATTTATCACTACCCAAAAATTGCGAAAACGATGGCCATGAGGCTGTTTTTTTATTTTTTTTTAATTTTAAACAGACTTATATGAAAGTCGGAAATTTCATAATAGTTTTTAAAAGAGAATTTAACCGGAAAAAACACTTAATGCGGACGTGTTATGCAATGAAACACTTTAGCCATTGGTGCACCAATTAGAGCAATTGTGCCTGGTTTTCATTTTTTTTTTTACCAATTTGTCACATCGTCGGCGCCGACCTTATTTACACTGAATAAGGTCGGTGATGACCTTGTCCGCGAACTCTATATAGCCTTATCTTTTCAAGTAGAATAGTTTATATTTGTAAAATAAGGTCATCACCGACGCAGGTTTCTATTTTTTTACCAAAAGTTATAACTTTTCAAAGAGGCTTGTCGCAAAATTTCCAAGTATGGGTCGGCGATGAACTAACCTTTTATAAAATAAGGTCATCATCGACACAAGTTTCTCTTTTTTCAACCAAAAGTTGTAACTTTTCAAAGATTTTTTTTTTTAAATTTCTGTTGTATTTCTTTCTCGTGTACCCAACATCTTACAGTCCCTTGCTTACTGCTCTGCTCTGCTCTCTTTCTTTCCTGTCTGTGTCTGTGACTGAAAATGAATGAAATGTTGTTTCCTCCTCCTTTTCTTTTCCAGGGTGTGCCAGAGTTGCAGGCGAGGAAGAAGAAGATGGCATCGATGATCTCGAGAATGAATTTAATTTCGTGGGGAGGGACAAACAGGATATGTAGTATCTCACGGAGGCTGTGCTTCAGGGTCGCATGAGCTATGGACGAGGCAGTGGTGATACCTCCAACGTGCCTCAAGTCTTCCTACAATACCTCAAGTTCCTTTGCTCACCAACGGCTAGATGGTACTTTTTTGATGCCTTAAACTGTTCTGTTGAAAAAAAAAAAAAAAAACTGGCTGCTCTTCTTCTCTTCTTGCTTACATCTGTTTCTGTTTCTCATTGATGTAGTTGTTGATGATGATGATGATCTTCTTGATGGCAGGTGGATGACATCCCTCCTAAACAGCATGCTTTGGTACCTTCTTTCATGGGTGGTGGTGGAGGAAAAAGAATTCATCCACTTCCTTTTGCAGATTCGAGTCTTCCAGGTTTTTACATGTCCCTCAAACCATTAATCTCTTTAGTTTCTTCTGTAGTTACTTATTATAAAGGAATTTACCATTGAGTTTCCCTTTTTCTTTGAGAGGTTCGAGTGATTCGCACCCAATGTTGATTCTTTCCCATTCTCGTGCAGTGCAACCCAGATCCATAGACCCTTCCAAAGACTTGGCTGCATATGGTTATGGAAGCATTGCTTGGAAGGAGAGGATGGAGAGCTGGAAGCAAAAGCAAGAAAAGTTGCAGGTGATGAGAAGGTAAGGTAAGGGCTATATAGAGTTCGCGGACAGGGTCGGCACCGACCTTATTCAGTGTAAATAAGGTCGGCGCCGACGATGTGACAAATTGGTAAAAAAAAAGTAAAAATCGGGCCCAATTGCTCTAATTGGTGCACCAATGACTAAAGTGTTTCATTGCGTAACACATCCGCATTAAGTGTTTTTTCCGGTTAAATCCTCTTTTTAAAAAGCGTTCCCGATGACGGTTCTAAAAAACTACTTCGAAATTCCCCACTTTCCATATAAATCATTTTTCGCGAGTATTTGAGGTAGTTTTATGAATTGATCTTTCTTACTAAGCTAACTAAGGTTTTAAATACTTATAAGTAGGTGTTTGTAGTTCCAGAATTTAGTGATACATTTTTTTAATACTTTCCGATTTCCCAAAACTAGTAGCCTTACAAACAACATGAGTTTTAGAATGAAATGACAACTTTGCCCATTTCTTTATCTTTAAGTGCATAAATTAAAAAACTTGGGACTTATTATTCTCTAAAGTTTGTAACATTGACCATTATTATAGTACATGATTTAGTGGGATAGAGCAACCCTGCATAAATTTGTTCTCAGCAATATGGAACACATTTCATTACTCCAAATGAATCATATTGGAAATCAACACTTGTACTTATAATGATTATAATTTATCCAATTTGTGCACAACAACTATAGAACATACACGAAGCAAGTAGACATCAATACTGAGGTATACAATTCAATTCAATTATCCAATAGTCAAGGAAGAAAAGCAATCAAATTCTAGATCGATCATTGGCTTCTTTGTACGATATAATAGTACTAGGTCTATCATTAATATCCTATTGATTTATCTAGGTGTTGTCACTCCCCAAGCCCGAAATTGCACCCTTCTCGAGGCACGATGTGCTCCTTCATGGGAATTCGGGCCAAGTTTGCTGTACATTTGTCCCCACGGGCGGGTGTTCCATAGGATTTCACGTGTGAGGTCATAAATCCATCACAAAAGTGGTACATTTTAAATTCCTATGAACTTGTATAAACATGAACTATATAATAAATGAAACATGTATCCATCTACATCTGCCAACCATATCATATTTGAATCATAAGTAAGAATATAAATAGTCCATAGAGTGAATATTAAAGTTCAAATTAAAAATCAGAGAAAGAAGAGGAAAGAGTAACGGAAGCTACGTATTAATTAAGGTTTACAACCCAAAGTAAACATAGCCTAAACACAACTAATAATAATGGCCATCCAATTCATAGGTTTGGGGTAAGGTGACGACCAGGAAAAACTCAATGCAAGTAATGTCTAAAGGACATCACTAGAAGTTCACTCAGCTAGCTGTTAAGGAGTCTCCTCCTCAACCTCCTCGATAGTCAGGGCAAAGGCATCCGGTTCCTCACCTGTAATGCCGAGTGCAGCACCATTAGACAAAGCTAAGTAAGATAAACAAATATAAAGCATGTCATGTAACAAATGAGTAATAAAGACAAGTAGAGATCAAATGAGGTCAAACAAGTATAATCTAGGTACGATTGGTGCATGAATAATCATGACCATAGCAAATAGGTGTCTGAGATGATTTCCTCCACAAATTTTTTTTTTATTTTAAAACATGAAACAAACAACAAATATAATTAAAAAAATCTGTGTCCCATCTATGAAAATATACATGATAAGCGTGAAAATACACAATTCGACTGAAATCAAGTGAATGTTTGTGAAAGATGATATGCTCCCCCTTGATCATGACATAATTTTAAACCAGAAAGATTAAAAACTAGGGAGCAAACCCAGAAAATGATCGAATCATTTCAAAATCCAACTAGGCATCGTCGTCATCTCTTTGTTTTTTAAATAATATCATACTTTGGAGACATTGCGTTTCGCCCAATTTTTTTTTTTTTTTTAAATAGCCATGAACCTTCATAGGCAGCTTTCACACTATCAGACATGGTAGCCTTCTCCAATGAAACTTTTCAATTAATTGGAAGCTATCACACATGACCGTAGGTAGCCCTGATCCTCTGGTTAAGACAAAATCGATGATTCTCATCATATATATATATATATATATATATAAAGATCAAAGGAGAACATCCATAGTGCTAAAGGAGATGATAACTGTAAACTGTGCACTAAACACTAACAAAATCACATGCAAAAATAATCATAGATGGAAGTGAGAGTGTGCATGTGCATAAATTAGATTAAAACAATAATTAAAGAAAGGAGGAAATCTGCAGAGACTTGCGAAAGGATTTACAACGATTGGGGTCCAGGAGTTTGGTAAAGATATCGGCCAATTGATGTTCGGTTGGAACTTTATCTAGAACAATGATCTTTTCTTCAACCAATTCACAGATAAAGTGGAGCCTAGTATCGATGTGTTTGGTTTGGGAATACTGGACTGGATTTTTGGAGATGTCAATGGCACTTTGAATGTGTCAGAAAAAGACATTATATTTTGATCAATCCCATAGTCAGCCAGCGCTTGTTTCATCCAAAGAAGTTGAGTGCAACAACTTCCAACATCAATATACTCAGCTTCAGCAGTCGACAAGGAAGTCGAAGTCTGCTTTTTACTGTGCCAAGCGACCAAATTATTCCCAATAAAGAAGCACCCTCCAGTCGTACTTTTCCTATCATCTACACAACCTGCCCAATCAGCATCAGATTACCCAACAAGATTTGTATTCGTGTCTTTGCTTAGCCAAATACCAAAGTCGACAGTCCCACTTATATACTTCATGATTCTTTTTACCGAGTGAATGTGAGATTCCTTTGGCATGGATTGATAGCAAGCACAAACTCCAACACTGTGAGCGATATCGGGTCGACTCGTAGTAAGATCGAGAAGACTACAAATCATGCTTCTGTAAAGTGTTTCATTCACATCTTTTCCAATCAAATCTATGCTCAATTTCACACATGGGCTGATTGGAGTTCTCGAATGTTTAGCAGAAGTCATCCCGAGAGCATATTTTGATTGAGAAACAAATATACCACTTTCGCATTGCTTGATTTGTAAGCCTAGAAAGAAGGAGAGGTCTCCAACCATGCTAATTTCAAATTCATTAAACATGCTTTCAAAAAATTTATCAACTAACATAGATGAGGTAGAACCAAAGACAATATCATCCATGTAAATTTGTGCAATTAAGATGTGATTAGTTTCTTCTTTGATGAATTGTCTCTTGTCTACACTCCCTCTTTTAAAACCATTATTGAACAAAAAGACAGTTAGTCTTTCGTACCACACTCATGGAGCTTGTTTCAACCCATAGAGAGTTTTTTTCAGTTTAAACAAATGATCCGGGTAGTGAGGATCTTGAAAGCCTTTGGGCAGTTCAACGTAAGCTTCCTCATTTAAATACCCATTCAGAAAAGCACTCTTGACGTCCATCTGATATAGCTTGATATGAAGAAAACAAGCGACAGCTTGTAACAGACGGATTAACTCCAATCTAGCAACAGGGCATACGTTTCTTCAAAATCGATGCCTTCAATTTGTGTATACCCCTGAGCTACCAGCCTAGCCTTGTTTCTTATGACCTGCCCCAATTCATTGGTCTTATTCTTATAGATCCACTTGGTGCCGATAACATTGGTGTGGCTAGGTCGAGGAACTAAGTCCCACACTTAGTTTCTGTCAAACTGTTCAAGTTCCTCGTGCATAGCATTAATCCAGGAATCATCAAGAATAGCTTCTTTTATGTTCTTTGGTTCAATAGAAGAAATGTAGCAGAAGTTACTTACCTCATCGCGTACCTATTTTCTAGTTTTCAGATGCTCCGTTGCTTCTCCAAGAACTTGTGAAATTGGGTGACTCTTCATTACTTTAGGTACAAGTCGCGAGCTTTTAGAAGCACTTTGTTCTTCAAAGTGTTTAATGATGTTCGGCACCATGAGATCTGAGGATGATGTTTCTGGCTCAGCTTGCTTATCTTTGGATTCAACATTATTTGTGTCTTTTGATTCCGGTTCTGGGTCTTTAAGCTTGCTTGAACTTGTTTCTCCAACCTGTTTAGAAGCAGGAGAAATAGTTAAAACTTCTTCATCATTAGAAAAGTAATATGAAGTTCTTGCATCATCGACAACCACATTTATCGACTCCATAACAGAAGAGTTTTTGAGATTGTAAACTCTGTATGCCTTACTTGTCATAGAGTAACAAAGAAAAATGCCCTCATCACTCCTGGAGTCAGACTTGCTTAGGTGTTCCCGATCCTTCAGGATGTATCAATTACTCCCGAAGGTTCTGAAATATTTGACTGTACATTTGCGATCACACCAGATCTCGTAAGGGGTCATTGTCATTCCAGGCCTTAGGTAAACCCTATTGATAATATGAACTGCTGTGTTTACCGCTTCAACCCAGAAATGTGGAGGAATTTTTTTACTTTGTAACATAACGCATGTCATCTCTTGCACAACACGATTTTTCCTCTCAATAACTTCATTTTGATGTGGTGTTTTTAGAGTAGAGAATTCATGTTTGATACCGTGATTGGAACAGAAAGACCCAAAATAAGAATTCTGAAATTCGATTTCATAGTCTGAACAGATATGTACAACTCCACCAAAAGCTATTCCCTTCTCCTCCTCCCATTTCATTAGGATTGGAAAAATCAGCTAAGGATTTTAGGCTTTATAAATAAAACTAAAACCAAAATAAAAATAATCAAAACCAAAAAGACCAAAAAACAAAGTAAAAGATATTAAAAACCCAAAAATATTAATAAAATTGGAGTTAGAAATTAAATAGTGGTTTAGGCTGACCAGGTCAGACCCTAGACCCAGATCTAGGTCTCCCTTCTAGCCAGGTTAGACTACTTATAGTTTATTTCATTTTAATAACTTAGTCCCACTCTCTCACTGGGCCCTGCTAAGGGACCGAGAGAGCGGATGAGGGCAATCAGGACCCTAGGATTGGCTAGAGATCCATTCAGGGAAATTAATTAGTTAGAATAAATCCAAGTAGAAAATCCTCTAGTTAGGCCCTTTTAGCCCCAATTATTAAAAAAGAAAAAACCTATAAAACCAACAAACCAACCCTAAAAATATTTTCTTCCCTTTTCCTCCACCTCCGGTGCCAAATATTCATTTGAACTAAAAAATTAAAGGGAATAGAGGCTGATTCAGAGAACCTGAATTAACGAGAATGATGAGAAGAGACCAGTGATTTCACACACCCCAATATCGGTTTATTTACCTTTGGCCCATCATCGGCCACCCTCAATCAATCCCGGCCCATCATCAGCCATTTTTATTTACTTCCGGCCCATTATCGGCCATGCACTTCTATCAGTTGCGTATCGCATGCAAACCCACAGAAATTACAACTCGAAGTTCCGTTTGCATCGTTCTTTCGATTCAAAGAATCAACCTTCAAACCCTAAGTTGTCAAAGGACATTGAAGGGGGAACCTGGGAATGGAGCAGATCCTCTTCTAAATATTTGGCACCTTCCCCTTAATTTTTTCTTAATTTATTTCCATTTTTATTGACCCCCTAGAATACTTGGATTTAACTTTAATTAGTCTGCATGGCCCCGAATGTTGATTTCCTTGGCCTAGTTCACTATGACTCTACTTTGAGACCCGTAATTCGACAAAAAATTGACCCAAATTGAAAGACCCAAATTAAGTAACAAGACAACCGTGGAGTGTCGGCGGCGGCACATCAGACAAGAGAAGAACCCATCCCATTTTCTCTCGCTTTCTTTCGGCTTTCGTCGAAAGACGGTGTTACGGCCATATCCGTAACTGGCGATCATGATTCGTCGATTTTGAGGGTTGTCGAAATCCTCATTTTCGATGTAAACTTTTTAATATCTCATATAGTTGAATGGCGATTTCCCTCCCCGGGGGGATCAAAATTCACATTCGACAAAAGTAAGTCTTCCAAAGTCTTTATAGTCCGTTCCGATTATTCGTCTGTCTGTAGATGATAACCACTACTAAACCGAAGTCTAGTGTCCATTGAATTCTAGAATGACTGTCAAAATGCGAAAACAAACTGACTATCCCAATTAGAAACAATTGAGACCGGTGTCCCATGCAATCGAGTCACTTCCTTAACAAACAATTTGGACATATCACTGAATCCAATATCCTTTCTAAATGGAAAGAAGTGTGTGGACTTCGTAAGACAATCAACGATCATCCACACGGCATCGTGCTGCTTTTTCATCTTCGGTAAGCCAGATACAAAGTTCATTGTAATGTGTTCCCACTTTCATATAAGAATATTCAGTGGATGAAGCAATCCAGGCAGTTTTCGGTGCTCAAATTTCACACGCTAGTAAGTCAAGCAGGAAGACACATAACCTGCTATCTCCCGCTTCATGTTATTCCACCAGAATCTATCCTTAAGATTTCTGTACATTTTTGTGCTTCCTGGATGCATAGAATATCTGGTGTGATGAGCTTCGAACATCACTACTTGCTTCAAATCTTCTTGTGCGGGTATACACAATCTGTCTTTGAAGTAAAGAACTCCTTCTACCAATATGAAGTCTGGTCTTGTTGCAATGTTGTCCTTGATTTTTACTAACTCAGGATCTTCAAATTGCCTATTCTTTATTTGTTTGATAAGGACTAGTTCGAATACAGACATTGCTGCAACCATCACTCGATCGCCCACCATTTCAATGGACACATCTAAATCCCTAAACTCTTCAATTAGGTTCCATTCACCAACCAATAATGCCAAGTCAGCAGATTTCCGACTCAAAGCATCAGTTACGATGTTACTTTCTCCAGGTACATATGTGAATGGAAAGTCGTAGTTCTTAATCAGCTCTAACGAACGACGTTGCCTCAAATTAATATCTTTCTGCATGAACAAGTATTGAAGGCTTCTTTGATTGCAGTGGAGTTCAAAAGTCGCTTTATACAGATAATGCCTCCATTGTTTCAATGCGAATATAATAGCCACGAGCTCTAAATCATGAGTAGCATAGTTCTTTTCATATTCCTTCAATTGACGCGAGCTGTAGATAATCACCTTACCATTCTGCATCAATACACATCTTAATCCAATACCCA
Source organism: Umbellularia californica (assembly GCA_028538565.1). Taxonomy (NCBI): domain Eukaryota; kingdom Viridiplantae; phylum Streptophyta; class Magnoliopsida; order Laurales; family Lauraceae; genus Umbellularia; species Umbellularia californica. The sequence continues at coordinate 36,772,676 of JAPQWN010000010.1, read as the reverse complement.
AGGCATCTGAGTAAATTTCAAATCCTCCTCTTCCATTTGGTAAATACAAGATTGGGGCTGAAATCAACTTCTGCTTCAAAGTCTGGAAACTAGACTCACAGGTATCATTGCATTGGAATGGAATGTTCTTCCGAGTTAGTTTCGTTAACGTGGCTACATTCTTTGAGAAGTCCTTGACGAACCTCCTGTAATAGCCTGCCAATCCTAAGAAATTTCAAACTTCTGGTACATTCTTCGGACTCTGCCAATTGGTAACCACTTCAATCTTAGCAAAATCCATAACTAATCTATCTCTGGTAATGATATGACCCAAAAATGCAACCTGCTGTAGCCAAAAGTCGCACTTCTCGAGTTTTGCATATAACTGATTCTCTCTGAGTATCTGCAAGGCCATTCTCAAATGATGTGAATGCTCCATTTCTGACTTTGAATAAACCAGGATGTCATCAATGAGGATCACGACGAACTGGTCCAGATAGGAAGCACACACCCTGTTCATTAAAGCTATAAATACTGTAGGTGCATTGGTTAGACAAAAAGACATCACTAAAAATTCATAGTGTTCGTATCGAGTCCTGAACACAGTCTTCTGTACATTTTGATCTTTAACTCGAATCTGATGATATCAAGATCAAAGATCAATCTTGAAAAGTATGCTATACCCTGGAGTTGATCAAACAACTCATCGATCATAGGCAGTGGGTACTAATTCTTGATCGTCATTTGACTTATCTACCTATAATCGATACACATCCGAAGGGTTTCATCCTTCTTTTTTCACGAACAGTACAGGTACTCCCACGGTGAGACACTAGGTCTAATGAAACCTTGTCAAGCAAATCCTGTATCTATTTCTTTAACTCATATAATTATGATGGTACCATTCGATATGGTGCCTTGGATATCGGTGTAGTACCGGGCACAAGTTCGATTGTAAAGTCTACTTCCTTGGCTGGAGGTAGACCTGGCACTTCATCTGGAAACACATTTGGAAATTCACATACTACATGAATATTTTGTGACTCCTTACAGGCTTCTTATTTGAAACGAATGCGATGTAACCTTTACAACCACTACGCATCAATCTTTCAGCCTTGAGTGCTAAAACAAGCCTGATGTCATATTTCTTTCTGACTCTTTCAAAGAGTACACTGGCATTGGCCTCATCAACCCTAAAAATGATGATTTTGTAGAAATAGTCTAAACGAACCTTGTACTTCGCAAGCCAATCCAAGCCATAGATGACATCAAAATCATTCATTGCTAACACAACCCAATCAGCTGGAATCGACACTTCTCCAATTCTAACAGTATATTGAGGAATATATAATTTACATACTACCTTTCTCCCTAAAGGAGTGGATACGGTAAATCATACACTAATTGCATTATCTGGTCTTGATTATCAAAAGCAAATGCACGTGCTACAAATGAATGCGTAGAATCAGGATCAAATAAAGCAATAAAGGTCGGTAATCTACAAGGATTGTACCTTTAACCACATTAGCTGCAACCTTAGCTTGTTCCCTGTTGACGGCATAAGCCATCCCAGCCATCTATGGCCTGTTGGGTTGCTACTGCTGTCTAGGCTGCTGCCTCTGCCATTGACGTTGCTGGCCTTGATGTTGAGGTTATTGTTGTTGTTGCCTAGGAGGAGCCAGCAAGGCTAATCACTGGGAGGAGTAGGAAGTGTCGCTTGTCCTTGAGTAAACTACTAATATGGAGCTCTATCATCTCTCCTAGCCCTAGGACACTGTGTCATTCTGTGTTCCAAAGAACCACAGACTAGGCAGGCTCCAGTAGTCCTCCAGCACGACTCAGTCCTATGAGCTTTGCCACAAGTCTCACAGACTGGCCTATTTTCATTCCTATCATCCCTAGGAATGAATCTCTATTTCTGCCTCTTATTCTTGGACCGTCCTCCTTTCGTAAACCATGAATCACCACTTTTCTTGGTGTTCACAACCTTTTTCTCTCTCTTAACGTTCTCAGTGGTATATGCTCTATCAACGGCATCATCAAACGTCGTAGGCTTCTGTCCAGCCAATACGATCGTCTTGTACGCTAGATTTAGTCCAATGAGAAATCTCTTGACTTTCTTAGCCTCAGTATTTACCAAATCGGTAGCATACTTGGATAGGTACAAAATGGTATGAACATAAGCAGACACGGTCAGTTGACCTTGTTTCAAGTTTAGAGATTCTTCTTCCTTCTGTTGCTGTACACTTTCTGTTTGTGAGTGCAAACAACTGTATCAAACATATTTTCGATGTGTTCTAGCCATTCGTCCGCTTACATCACAACTTCATTTCCATGGAACTCAGTGGCTCCTCTCTTGCGTAACTACTCAAAAAAAGGCATGAGGGTCCTTATCCTTATGCTATAACACTATTTGAGTCTCAACATGGTACTCTTGTTGGACGGGTGGTACCAAGGGAATCTGCACTTGAGCCTGCATCTGGCTCTGAACTTCTAACATATCCGCTATTTGGGTCTGCATACCCATTTAAGCTTCCTGGCTCTTAGCAAATTGGGCTTGCATGCCCATTTGTCCCTTATGGCTCTTGGCCATCTGCTCGTTACTTCTGGCTAATTGTTCCAATATAGAAGTAAACCTAGCATCAACAGCAGATATAGGAGGAGAAAGTGGGACGACCTCAATGAAGTCATTATTCCCAGATACTGATCCAGATGCCATGATGTAAACAATACAGAAGGTAAGATATACATCTCTACACTTCCATCACATATATATCACATATAGTGAAAGTAGTAAATCACAAATCCTAAGTTGGATTTGTTACTAACTTAATGTTCCTCACTTCGTTCTTAGTTTGCTAAGTCTTATAAAAAGTTTCTTAACCTAGCTTTTTATTTAGGCTCTGATACCATACAATAAGTATGTCACGACCTGGGCCCGAGATCCGATTGATCCGGACTAACCCCGAGTCGTGATGTCCATACTCACTCCTGTAAACTCCAAATCAACCAAAGTTAAAACGAAGTCCACAAGGGATAACAATCATGCGTAGCTGTCAGATGTACATTTTGCAGAATATATATATTGACGAAACAATAAACTGTACAAGTACTTTAACTATACAAGTACTTTTCATTCAAAGTATTGTCCAATATACATAGTTCCTTTTCTATCAAGTCAACAACTGCATGTTCAAATACAATGTGGGTGACATCTATTTACTATTCAAAATGAATATACCAAAAGTTCTCTCAAAACATTTCCAAAACGTTTCGGATTCACTCGCACTCCGATTCATGCCCATTCGATTAGACGTCTTGGAGGTATCGGATTGACCTCCTCCGCGGGCGGTGCGGCCTCAATATAACTGGCATGGGCGACTGGGCCCGTAATGTCATCAATAACACCGTGAACACGATGGTTCAACAATGTATACACATATCTATGATAATTCATGCTATCATACACAATAACCTGTCCAATTTAATTAACAGTTCTAGACAATTCAATTTAATAACAAAACCTATGTATGTGAGTCAAATAATATCAAGTAATATCGATTACTAGATTGGCAACTACAATAGCATTGTTTCATTTCAGTTAGTCATTTGAATTCTTCCTAGTGCGAATAATCATTCATGTTCATACATTTCATTGATTACATTCATTTCATTGGTTACATTGAGTACTCTTATTAGGTTTTGAATATGTCTAAAAATTAATAGAAATCAGCTAACTATCCTACATGGGTAAGTAATGTCCATAAATCATTTTTCTTTCAATATGTCTAAAACATCATTTAGTGTGTTTCCATCATTGTCTGAATCATCATCACTAATTGGGTCCTGACTAAACCAATCCCGGACACAAACTAATGCTTCTACTGTATCTGCTTTGAAAGACGTCTTATGTGGGTCAAGCACCCTCCCTCTAGTGCTAAATGGCGACTCTGAAGCAACTGTGGACACAAGAATAGCTAAAATATCACAAGACATATGAGATAAAATAGGATACTTAGTTGAATTCAATTTCCACCATTGTAATATATCTACTGTGTCATCTTCTTCTACAGACTTATCATAAAAATAAAGATCTAATTTCATTTTTTCTTCTACAACTACCTATTGGTAATTTCTTTTCCATATCCTAAAAAAAATAGAACGAGCCATTCCATGAGCATAGTCTTTCATGAATTTGTTACTCAATTCTCCTCATATTTGATGCAAGGAGTTGCATAATATTACTATTACAATGATAAAACTATGATATCATTAAGTCATGGCCTTTGTATATATGTCAATAATCAGTAATAAGAGTAGAGTTGAGGGAGACTTTTCATTCGTTGCAAGAAGTTTTATATAACGAAATGAGAATTGGCAACCCAACCTTAATGTGTGTTGTTCGCTTCATGAAAATTGAATTTAAGACTATATGAATCACATGTCTGTTTATATTTTGAGGTTCATTGAATTCTTTTTTTCCAATCAAATGCATCTTTATTTTTCTCATATAAAAAATGAGAATCCATGTCATGGACGGGACAGGTCGGGCTGGATGGGCTGGGCCTGTTTTGCCCATTCCCAGTCCCATTTTAGCCTAGCTTTAAAACCCTTATCCAAGCCTAGCCTGCAAGCATCAAAATTTTTACAAAGCCATGTATTTTAGGGCTTAGGCCACGCTAGGTACCCATTTTAATGGGCTTAATTGATAAGCCTAGTTAGGTGTGTGCAGTAAGGTTTGGATTGGTCCCCAACCCACTACATGGTGCGCATCAATTTTTTATGTGTGAAAATTGTTCGTTCTTCAAATCAATTAATAGGAAACAAGCCTAAACTTGGGTTTTTCCTAACATTAGTTACTATTGGATCTTATCATAATGAATTTACTTGATGTACCATATTACACTTTGGAGCCAAAAACGGTCGGCTAGGTCATTTGATCAGCCTTATATTTTGTGTACCCACGGTCAATGTCAAATTTTCTCATTGTCTTGCCTCGTGCTTGTTATGTGTTTAATTAGTTGGGTGCATCAGAAGGGTGCTTCCATCGAAGTAACCGTGCCTAGGTGCAGTATAGTGTTGCTCCAAATTGAATGGGAACCCGCTCAAGCGGTTTTTTCCTGTTTCAACCTTTTGGCCATGACCAATTATTCAGTTCTTAAAATTTTTATGCATTTAGTAAAAATACTAGAGGATTTTATGAAAGAATTCTCAGTAGCGGGGTGTTGCACGAAAAAAGGGCCTCGTAGTTTAAGCAGAACAAATGGGGTCCATTAGTCCCCGTTGCGTTTTTTTTTTTCTTTTAAACCTGAGATGGCTCGCTATAACTTTCATAAAGTCCTAGAATCCCCTTTTTTCTCCCATTTTTCCTTTTCTCCTTCCTTCTCTTCCCCAGAGCATTGATGCCGCTACCCCTTGTGCTCTTCCTTTCTTATTTTCGATCAACCTTGTTCCGATATGGCACATCCACTTAAAGTTTTGCCATGTTGAAACCCTTTACTTCAAACTCATTATTTCAAATATCACCTTGTTATTCTGTACATGTTTCTCAAATAATGAGACTGCCATTGATTTGTTTGTTTGCATACACATGTTCGGAAGCAAACATTGCCATTGTTATCTCGTTTTGTATACAGTGGAAGCTATTTTTGTTTTGATTATTGCTGCTATGTATAGAGCATGGGACATGTGAAGCTCTGTTTGAGTGTTTTTATGGGTTAATGATATCTAGAAGAGAGATTTAAGATTGCAATGATCTTCTGTTTGGCTGTTTTTCATTTTTCTTCATTTTTAGTGTTCAAGTGCTCTTTTCATAAGATAAATGATGGATCTTTGGCATTCTACTTGTCATGTTGATCAGGAATTGCCATATTTTTTCATTATGTAATGGATGTTGTAATTGTTATACATTTTGATTAGATAGAAGTGGGTTCTAAACTCAATTCGGTTTAATCTTGATGAGATAGAAGTGATTTTTGAAGTTGATTAGATAGAAGTTAAATGTATGATCACGTCTATGAGGATGTGAAACTCCACGCCAATGAATTCAAGGCTTCCTTATTTCTAGTTTTCCCATTGATTAGCAATTATCTCTACCATTGTTCTTTTTATGGTTTTTGTTATGGATTTATTCCACTGATTAGTGCTAGTAAATTATGTTGTTACTATTTATGGATTTACTTCCATGTCCTTGTTACTACATGTCCTAAATTGAATAGATGGCCAAAGGACACAAGATGGATGTGTTTGGAAATTTGTTATATGAGCAAGACTCACATTTGTTAAAGCCTATACTGAATAGGGTGGAACTAGGCTTTTACATATGCATAAATACGAACCCAGATACGAACATATGAGTTCTCACCGATATACAAAAGGACATTGTGAGGGAGGTTGGTCTATCTCACCTTTCAAAGATAGATTACATGAGAATAGACCATGCTCTCATTAGTGAGTTGGTTGAGCAGTAGAGGCCAGAAATCAATACATTCCACTTACCTATAGGTGAAGCAAAGGTAACTTTAGAAGATGTTGTATACATTTACAGGGTTCCCGATCGATAGTCCACTTGTAACGAGAAGGACATTCACTCACGTACTTGTCCCAAAAGTGTGCATGAAGCTGTTTGGTATGGCTCCACGCCCTGGCAAAGAGTCCATCAGTATTACAATTAAATTCAAATGACTGGAAGATAATTTCAAGCTCTCTAAGAAAAAGAACAAGATATACAAGACAAGGGCATACTTGTTCTTTTTGGTTTTTGGACAAGCCCGAGAGCCAGCATGGCAACTAGAGCATTTCAGGGAATTCAAGTGCAACGCATGGGGTCTAGCATGTCTTGCAAACCTGTACAAAATGCTTACAAAGACTACAAAGTTGTTTAAAGGTGAAGATGAAGAGGAAAAGGGGGAGGGAGGAAGGGAGGGAGAAAAACGTGACAGTGAAAGAATTACTATCTTGAAGACTCTAACAGGCACCCTATAGTTGTTACAAATGATGAAAACAACTTGTTAATTTTACTTTGAACGTTCAGCATTGAATATTGTGTGCTAAGTGAATTTGACTTTTTATCCTTACAGATGTAGGCCTACTCTAAAATGTTGATCGGGAGATGTCTGGCACCTGATCCTAGCTGGAAGAAGGATCTACAATTCCCACTATTTAAGGCGTGGGAATTAAGACTGCTCGATAGAAAACAAGTGACGAGCATGAAAGAAATCTGGCGACATATCAACAACATACTTGAGGATGGGGTAATAACATGGCTAAGGTTCCTTAATATTGTCTTCATGCATTGAGTTGGAAATTGATTAATGTGGTCAAATTTTGCAGTTTAATTCGCAGCCATATGCGCAAATGCAGAAGAAGTTGTTCCAACAATTCCCAAAACGCGATAAGGAAATTTTCAATTCAACAACTATCCACCTTCATTATTGGGTTGTTGAAAGTAGGGCTGTCAATCGTGTCGTGTCAGCGAATTCGGGTTACGGGTTAAAGAATTCGTGTTAAAATCACCTCAACCCTTCTACAACCCGTTAACTTAACGGGTCAAAAAATCCAACCGAACACGAAATTTAACAGGTTACACGACCCAACCTGTTAACCCGTTAAGTAATTAAGTCATTTCGAAAATTAAATGAGAATCCATAATATATATATATATATATATATAAGGAAAAAAAATATATAAGCCACACAAAACTTTAAGTGAGGATCTCGAGTGGATTCCACCTAAAACCCCACTATAAAACAATAAATTTCAATTTCTTCTTTCTGAATATAAATTAATGAGATAATTAGCGAAAGGTCCCTAAAGTCGAATCTATCCAGCCTTCAATCCAGGAAAATTCTATTTAAGGGCTCTGGTCCACTCAGCTAGACTATTTGCAGCCAAAAGTCCTTACATCCACACGATTAGATATTTCATGACAAATTTTCCCTTTCAACCATTTTAGGCATAAATTTTGAAATTTAAAATTTCAAATCTTCCCTCCTCCATCCTTCCTAAATCCTCTCAATCGACTCGACATATTAGATCAAGGATTGATTTGGATTTCTGCACTTCGTCTTCGTTGCAGAAAAGAGTAGGAGTCCAGTCGCCTGAGAAGAACTTGCAGAGGATTCTCGATTCCGTCCGCAGTCGCCAAAACGTAGGAGTTTTGATCTCCGGACTTCTTGTTGCAACCACTGGTTTTGATCGCCTGTGAAGAAGGGCTTTGCTCAGTTGCAGATCTCCGGACGAAACAGAGCACTACTTAGGCTCTTGATTTGGAGTATCGCCACCGAACGCCGTGCCTCCCTTTTTTGTAGGACGGGAGGAAGACCACCGCGCGCCTCCGCCGCTGCCTTCGTGTTGTAGGCCAAAGAGGAAGGAACACATCCTTCCTCCATCGATCTTGGTTGCAGAACTAGTACAGAAAAGAATGAAGAAGAAGAAGAAGGTTGGTTCTGTTCCGGATCGGTTCTGACCTGACCTGCTACGGAAGCCCAGTCCAGAGCCCAGACCTACTATCAAATTTATCTGATTTTTGTCAAATTTATCTTAGCTTTTGTCAAATTTATCTGAGTTTTTGTGAAATTTGTCTATCTTCTGTCATATTTCTCTGTGTTTTTGGCAAATTTATCTGAGTCTTTTATATTTATCTGGGTTTTTTAGAAATTTATTTACATTTTTTGAAATTTATTTGTGCCTTTTCAAATTTTTTAGAAATTTGGAAAATGATTTATCTAAGTTTCGCAAATGTGTTTGCGTTTTTTAATTTTATTTACGTCTTTTGAAATTTATTTGCATTTTTTGAATTTTCTTTAGTTCTTTTGAGATTTATTTGAGTCTTTTGAAAGTTTTTTACATTTTTTGAAATTTATTTCGATCTTTTTGAAACTTATTTACATCTTTTTAAATTTATTTGCGTTCTTTTGGAATTTATTGCTTTTTTTAAAAAAATTATTGCTTTTTTTGAAATTGTTGCATTTTTATAAATTTATTTGCGTTATTTTGAAATTTACTTGTGTGTTTTTAGAATTTATTTGAAAATTTTATTAATGGGATTCCATTAATCGTGGGCATTAAATGGTAGTTGGCCATTTTTAATGGGATATCCCACCGATCATGGGATATGATTTAAAGAAAGGGAAAATTAGACATTTCAGGTATGAAAATGTTTGTGAGGGACCTTTGGCTGCATGAGTTTTTTTGTGCACTATTTGCATTAAAGTCACAATTTGAGGGACCTCCTACCAAAGTCCCCTAAATTAATTCTAGCTACACTTAGGGATTGAAAAAATTTAACAGGTTAAGCGGTTGTTAAAGGGTTACTGGTTTAATTCATACACGACCCGTTAACGAGAATCCGGTCAAATGACCCTTCATTTGACTTGAATTATAATTTAGTGAGATTAATGGACTTAGATGCAATTAACTAGCTTATATAAGCTAAGTTCACCCCCAATGAGATCATTCATCTCATTTCCAAATCATTCCAAACCCTAGGTACCTTTCTTGTTCATTTCTTCTTCCTTTTCTTCATCAAGAAGAGAGTTTAGTGAGATTCAAGAGGATTTTGAAGAGTCTTCATCTTCTTCATCTCCTTCCTCAACTAGAGAATCCATTTTTCTTGGAACTACAAGCTTGAAGAGGGTTTCCTTTAGAGATTCCTCATCTCAAAAAGCAAGCTAAAGAAGGTTTATTCTTCATTGATCTTCACAAAAGGCAAGTACATATGTATTCTCATGAATTGTAATGTTTTAGAGAGTTTGGAGTTCATTTTACTCATTTTTGGGATTTTTGCTTCAGAAAATCCAAGGCTCAGAACTGAGCTTCTGGACATGTGTCGGTCGACTGACGGGTGAATGACAGCTCTAGGAGCTGTCTCAGAGAGTTTCAGCTCTCTGGAATTCTGATCGACTTTGTGTCGGTCAGCCGACATAAGAGTGTCGGTCAACCGACAGGTGCACCCGACATATCTGGGATTATTTCAATGATCTCCAGCTCTCTGGAATTCGAACCGATAAAGTGTCGGTCAGCCGAGATGGTGTCATCGGTCAGCCGACACCTGACCGAGGCCTGACCGACAGATGTATCAGAGAATGGATTGAAAAATTCAGTCTCTGGAATTCAAACCGACAAAGTGTCGGTTAGCCGAAGTGTTAATGTCGGTCAACCGACGTTGTATTGTCGGTCAGCCGACAGGCCAACCGACAGCTGAATTGAGCTCAGAGAGAATTGTTAGGTCAAAGCCTAATTTCTACAGGTTATTATGGATAATGTCTAAGCCTACATAGGTGTTAGCGAAGCTCGTCCTAATGTACAAATCAAATGCATAAAGTGATATTCATCGAAAATAACACGTACATTGGATAACTGACGCTTCCCTCGTTTATTTGGCTTAGAATTATGAATAGAATTGAGTAGAGATGAACTTCACTGACATAATGTACGAACTGACATAATACACGAATTGAATCAATGTAATGAACCAATGTAATGAAATGAATAGTCACTAAAGGTGATAGTAAAGTGAATAAATGAATAATTCCTACTGCAGTAGATGTTGGGGCGTTCCGGAGCCTCGTGGAATGCTAGTGCTCTCTGATCAAGACACTGGTAAATTCCACCATATGTGATAAGCCATGAATGAAAACTGAAACAATATTGAAGCCTCGGCCATGAATGGTTTGCCCTTCCGCCTTGTGCTTAATTAAATTGAATAAAGGAAAAATGAAATACTCTTGAAGCCTAGGCCATGAATGGTTTGCCCTTTCGCCTTGTGCTTAAACTACTTCCGTTGGAAGACACGAAATGAAAAGAAATGAATTGACAGATATTTGTTATTGAATTGAATTAGGTTATATAGAACTGGTAAGTTCTTACATTGGTAAATTCTTGTATAGAATTGATAGATAACATGAAGAATCATGAAAAATGCATATGTCTTGTTGAATCGTCGTGTTCACATGTTATTGATGATGTCACAGGCCCAGATACCCGTGCCGGTCCTGCCGAGGCCGCGCCACCTGTGGAGGAGGCCCATCCATTACCTCCAGGAGGTTTAGTGGAGTGGGCGTAGTTCGGAGGGCGAATGTAAATAAATACTTTTGTGATATTTAGTTTTGAGATGTAATTAGATACCAACTGCATTGTTTTTTAAATATGCAGTGTTGGTTTTAGTGGACTGTGATTTTGTATGTGAGGATTTTACTGTGAATGTAAAGTTAATTGTTGTCAATGCATATATATATATTCCGCAATTCGTACATTGGCAGTTTTTTTTTTTTTTTTTTTTTTTTTTTTTTTTTTTTTTTTGTGATTTGATATCCCTTGTGAGTCTTGTCTTAACTTCGGTTAATTCAGGATTTACGGGAGTAAGTATGATATCGCGACTCGGGGTTTGTCCGAAGTAATCAGATCTCGGGCCCGAGTCGTGACAAATATCCATCCACACAATCAAACATTGCCGTTGAATTCTACATTCACTAGCACAAATATTAGCCACCTTATGGATTGTGTACAAATTGCAAACCACCAATGAAACCAAAGTGTTTTGGGACCAAGCATTTCATCATACTGATCGGGTGCATATTTCAGTGATCCAGATAATTTACCTAATTAGGAATGACTATGGAGAAGAAAAACTCTCATATTGAAGAATCATAGCCATCTGGCAAACACATGATAGGAAAGAAAACATTCACAGCAGTACATGCCTAGCCAGGAAAAAAAGTTGATTGATTGGAAAAAACCAGCAGATGCAAATATATGGAATATTTGGTCCCAACAAACTGCAAGCTTATTTTAGGTTCTGCATTATAGAATTCTGCATCCACTAAAAAGTGAATTCTTAGGTTATGAAGATGCCATGCGATGCAAATGCGTATGCGAGTGACATTCCAATATGGCCGGAACCAAATCCTGATTAGATGGTTTCTACAAGTAAGAACTATATATCAAGAAAAGAAAAAAAAAAAAAAACTTGAATTCCTTTAGGCTTTTATGAGAAGAAGAGGAGGAATCATCAAGTTGAGGATAATATAGATCCATAACTTATACAAGTCCAGATTTGGAGAGGGCCACAAATTTCTGACTTAAGTAATTTAACCCTAACTAATAGTTCTAAACTCAAGTGACTTAGAAATCTGAATTTTTGTCTAATTAGGCCTGCCATCACACCCCCACTCATTTGCGGTATATGTAAAATGAAAGTTAAAGTGACCACCATCTACTTCGAGATTGAAGTATAAAGATGCAGTTGGAAGAAGACTCAGGCTCACTCATTCCCTCATGTGTATCCTTGGCCAAGAAACATTAAAAGCCTTATACCTTTGTTCTTTTCCTTTTTGTTGGCACACTTTACAGCAGTGCGACCATAACCTTGGCACTCAAAGCATGCAAGTCTTATGGGGCTGGTGTGTGTGAAAGACTAGATTTGTTAAAGGTGGACTCCAAGCATGAAACTCAAAAGTGCTGTTCCAAAAGTAGATTAGGTGTAGAATTACACAAACAGACACTTATGAGGGTTGTTGCAAATTATTCGAGAATTTTTAAAAATAAACTCCCTTTCGGGAGGGCCTTCCTAAGTGCATAGTAATCAAGGGACATTAGCTAATAAAATGATTCTAGCCGATACTATTACATTTTCAAAGTTTAATGGCTATACTCCATACAAATTCATTGCGTTACAATCCAATAGTAATTAATTTTTGAGACCATATGAAAAGTTTTGGCTAGTATCAATTGAAAGGGGGGTATGGCTCAAAATAGGGTGTCGAAAAAGTAGGACACACCCTTGCCTGAAAAGGTGGTGGAGGGTAACAATGTTAGTACGACTCGGCCAATTTATCAGCAATCAACTCTTTTCGCACCCCACTACTCCAATGAATTGGCACTCATCTTAATTTGACATTATATTGAATATATTCAGAAGAAAAAAAATTATCTTAAGCGATGTCAACGATTTTTTTTTTTTTTTTGGTAAGAGGTGATAGGAAATCAAACATATAAGGAGACACAACTCATGCATGAGAGGTAACAACAACTCACATTTACAAGGAGGTGGGAGGCTAGGTTTCAAACCCGATCCTCCCAATGCGAATAGAACCTCCCAATGAGAACCGGTGCCACTCCTTAGAAATGGGGTTTGGAGCCGTTCTCACAATGTCAATGATCGATGTTGATGATTTGATACATACATATTTCGGTATTCAAAAACCATGCTCCCAAGCGACCCAAATTTCAAATGGGCCTTAATCCAGCTGCACCATTTGTCTTTTTTTTGCCCCCATCCAAGTTGATACCAAAACAAATAAATATAATTAAATCAAAATATTTAAAATAAGCCCGTTTGGTTTAAATTGTAATAATATAACACGATTGGCCCGCACGGTTTTATCATGTACAAAACGCTAGCCTTGAATTTCGAAATATAACACGAAATTGAAGCTCTCCTTTACTCCTTAAATCTCGTCTTTCTCTCTTCTCATTGAAAAAAGCGCTGAAACCGATCGACATATGGATCTTGGATGGGTGCCCACTTAAGATGAGTTAGGGTTAGAATTAGAGTTCCCCTCTCATGAAGTTACTTTTCCTATAAATAGGCCTCTCCCCATTGTATTTGCACACATATATTGAGATAACAGAAAATCTCTCTCTTCTCCCTCTAATTCTCTTTCTGTTAGTCTCTCTCTTTTCTAACACGTTATCAGCACGAAGCTCTAAGAGAAGGAAGAAAACTCAGTCTTCTTATCCAAAGAGAAGAGAAATCCTTCCCTGCATAGATTTTCATGGCGAAATCCTTCCCATCATAGATTTCATAGCGAAATCCTTCCCAACGCCGATTTCCATCACGGATTCCCTGTGCAGATTCCTTCTCAGCACGGATTTCAATCGCAGATTCCTTCCTAGCATGGATTTCCATCGCGGAATCTTTCCCAGCATGGATTTTAGAAAAGAGTAATATTTTTCTTCAAATACAGTAAGTAGTATTTGAGCCATTCTCCAAAATCAATTTATTAGAATGCATGCAACTAGTTTATAATGCTTGTTTACAGTAATTATAGTGTTTCGTTACTATTTATTTACTTGCATGATTTTTCTTTTAATTTAAATTTATCAACAGTATGAATAGATGGCAACATAGAACCAGAGGTTCTAAATTTGAACATGAAGTTCACCGATCCATAAATCAGCAGTCTTAGAAGTTGGAATACTGATATGAACTTGTAGATTCATATCAATAAATCAAGCCTGAAGTTTTGACAAAACCAGTAGTTCTGATTCTCAAAGTTGAGAAACTGATGTTCTAACTTTTCATTGGCCAATTCTTTGAACTTTCACAAACTTGATTTTTTTAGTTCATTTGAGATGCATGTTTCTTAAACTTTTCCTTTATGATGGGGATCTTTATTTTTCATTAATGTCCTAATTTATGGTGAATGGTTTAATTATTTCAGTTTTATCATGTGATTGCATAGTTATATTGATTTATTATTTAAGGTATGAATCATGGAACTGAGGACAATCTATATTTGGTAGATAGTGCCATAACACACCATTAAAAAAATCAGAAATTTTTCTCAAAATTGCTGTTCATTCCACGAAAGGTATCCACCATAGCAGGACTTATGCAAATAATTGAAGGCTCCAGAAGAGGCCATATGATGAGATAATATTCCCTCCATTAGGGGGAGATAAGATAGTTTCTGAAGAATGTATTGTACCTGTAGAATAGCCCGTTCCTGAAGAATGACAAGAACTAACATGGAATACTTCCAGTCTTTCTCATCTAAATCCATGTACTTCACAATGTGAAAATGAAGTACGCAAGAAGCGTGGCAACCCTATAGGTTTAAAGGACTTAGCTCTGTGGAAAATGAGAAATGAACAATCATCATCATGTCCTCCCGAAGAGACACGTAAACCTCCTGAAGAGGTTTCCTCCCGAAGAGGCTCCTGAAGAGTTAAGTAACGCTCCCAAAGAGGTTTCCTCCCGAAGAGGCAAGTGACGCTTCTTGAGAAGTTCCTCTCGAAGAGGCACGTAACGCTCTTGAAGAGGTTTCCTCCCGAAGAGGCACGTAATGGTTCCTGAAGAGGTTTCCTCCCAAAGAGGCATGTAATGGCTCCTGAAGAGGTTTCCTCACGAAGAGGCAAGTAATGGCTCCTGAAGAGGTTTCATCACGAAGAGGCATAACGCTTCTGAAGAAGTTACTCTTGAAAGTCCCTAGTGGGACTTTGGAAGCCCCTGAAGAGGCACCGATACCGGATAATGAAGAGATCTCTATACTTTAAAATTATTTAAGAGAGAGATGGAATAGAAATGATGATGATGATTGGGACATAGAACCACGTTCTATAAATCCCAAAAGGATTTTCTTTGCCTGAAGCAAAGCCAAAGAGTACGTACTCAATCCAATTAAGGCACTGGATTAGTATTAAACACATCCTACGATATTTGCATGGAACAACTGATTTAGGAATATTTTATTCTTATGATTGTAGAGATTTAAGTTTTGTACGATATGCAGATTCAGGTTATCTCTCTGATCCTCATAAGGGTCGATCACACATTGGTTATGTATTTCTTAATGCCTCAATTTCTTGGCGTTTTACTAAACAGACTTTGGTAGCTACTTCCTCCAACCATGCTGAGATTTTGGCTCTTTATGAAGTCAGTTGGGAATGTGTATTGCTAAAATCTTTGATTCAGCAAGTTAGTACTTCTTGTAAATTACCATCTATTATAGGTATCTCGAATATTATCTATGAACATAATGAAGCATACATAAAACAAATTCAAGAAGATTTCATTAAAGGAGACAGGACTGAGCATGTAATACTGAAGTTTTTTTTTTACTCATAAACTTTAGAAGAATAATGAAATTAAAGTCAAGTAAGTTTGTTTGAGTAACAATCTGGCTGATCTGTTTACCAAATCTTTGCCAAAATCAGTGTTCTGGAAGTTTACATATGAGATTGGCATGCGTAGAGTTCATCATCAAACTATGTGAATGGTTGCTATCATCAAGGGGAGTGGTTTATTAAGGAGCATCCTGAAGTATGCTACTCGGGACATTTGTGCACTGTACTATTTTTCCTTCTTTAGGTTTTATCCCACTAGGTTTTTCTAGTTAAGGTTTTAACGAGGCAACATTATGCACGTCCAACACCAGTTCAATTATCTTGAAGAATGTTGTACTCTTTTTCTCTTCGCTTTGGTTTTTTCCCATTAGGTTTTCCTTAGCAAGGTTTTTAATGAGGCAACTGTCTTTGAATGGTAGCCATCCAAGGGGGAGTGTTATGAGATATGGATCTTGGGTGAATATCCACGTAAGATGAGTTAGAGTTAGAATTAGAGTTCCCCGTAAACAGGCCTCTCCCCATTGTATTTGCACACATATCAGAAGAGCTAGCTCTCTCTTCTCCTCTTTCTGATAGTCTCTCTCTTTTTAAACAAAAATAAGACCGTTTGGTTTAAATTGTAACAATATAACACGATTGGCCCGCGCGGTTTTATCGTGTACAAAACACTAGCCTTGAATTTCGAACTATAACATGAAATTGAAGCTCTCCTTTACTCCTTTTAATCCCCTCTTTCTCTCTTCCCATTGCAAAAGGTACTGAAACCGATCGATCATTTTCTTCTTGGAGAGGTAAACTTTCTGCCCAAATCAATCTTCTCTGCTCATTGTTTGTGAAAATCTCTATTTTAGAAGGTGCATTTCTCAGTTCTGATGGAATCTGTTTAGTTTGATCTGAAAATTTCTTGTTTTAATATCCATTGATTGTTCTTGTTGACTGTTTATGAATTGAATAGCATGCGACCAGCCCTACGTTTTTTAAAATCAACTATTTTTTATCTTCGTACTCTTTGGTTTTGAGATGGTGTGTATAAGCTGGTGAACTGCGAAATATACATGTGATTGGAGAATGGAGATACTAGTTACTGTTGTTAGTAATGAATTGTGTGGGGCCCACTTGGGAAATTACAGTCCAGCATTGTTGGATGGTGTGTTCCTCCTAGATTCAAATAATCATAGCCATCTGATCATTCTAACCCTTCAAAACATATGGTTGGGAAGTTTTTGTCCAACCCCTAATCTTTTTGCGCACCTTGAATCAGCGAATTCACCTGATTTGTGAGACCCAATTGGGGTTTGATGTGATTGGAATGATCATAGACATCTGATTTTACGCCTTCGAAATAGATGGTTGAAACGATCATGTCCAACCCTAACCTTTTGCAGCCCACATTTCATATATAGCGCAATTAAGATGTTCTACAGCATCAGCAATAGGTGATTCATTTTCACATGTGGGACCCACCTGGGCACCACCTTTAAAAAATCATCGATAAACTGCATCCCCTGATACTAATTGTTTGGTCTACAATGGTTGATCTGATGATCCCTACTATAGAAGAGTGATGTTGATAGGATGATCATAGCTACTGATTGAAGAACTTTTGCCCATTGAGTGTTGATCGTTTATTTCTCCCTAAGCATCCATGTTTAAGCATCTAAGATTCTCCATTCCTATTGCCTATGAGCGGCCAACTGGTGAATTTTTTGTGTGTTGAGGTCAGATGGATAACTGAATCTCTTATGGCATAATTACAAATAAACAACGATGGATATATATATCTTGGATATACCACATCTTCTATCTAACAATGAATCCTTGAAAAGAGCCATCCTACTCTATTCAAAATCTATCATGAACTTTATGGTGATTTTGTGAATTTTTAACAATCAACCCTTTCTTCACTGTTTTTAACATTTTCTAGTTTCTTACCCAAAAATAAAAATAAAAAATTATCTAGTTGTATATAGACATATGAGCTGCTTGAGATCATCATCATCATCAGAGCCTTAACCCAACTATGTTGGGTTCAGCTACATGAATTATATTCCTTGATCCACCTTGGTCTATCGTAAGCCAAAACCTTGGATAGGTTTCCCTTCTTCAGATCCAACTTTACTACTTCCATCCATGTCCTCTTCGGCCTACCCCTTTTCCTTAATGGCCCATTAACTTATATAGAAAGACTTCTCCTTACTAGCTGTAAGTGCCTAAAAATTACAGACTTGGTTTAGACGAGCATAAAGCTCTTAATGATGCTGTTAAGCTGCTTTGAATGGATTGGATGCCCTGAACCTGAAAGGGAGAAGAGAAACGAAGGTCAGAGCCCCTGGTTGCTGTCAGCCGAAGGCACTCTGATGCCTAAGTTAGTGCAGTCACTGAACAAAGGGAGAGTGAGTGGGGAAGAAAGGGGCTCAAGCAATGAGAGAAGAGTATTGTATATTGCGTACCTTTCATGGATCTTACCATGCATATATATATATAGGGGGCCGATTGTCCCATCAGAAGCTTCCTGAGTGGAGGTAGATAAAAGCACTATCCCATCAGCCCTACCTCGGATCCTGAGTCGGGGTAGGTGAGCGTACTGTCCCATCAAATCTAGCCTCAATCCCACATATAAATGTGGATGTGATCGTCGGATAGGGATAACCCCTTATCGATATTCGGTGGCCACCCTATGCGTCACTGCGTTCTGCAACGTAGCTGTCCCGTCACATAATTGGGACTCGACATTCAGTGTTCACCTCGGTCAATAGAAATGAACTGGAGGAGTCACCGAGGTCGTGGGAGTGAGTTCGGACACTTCTGTCGAGATGCGCGAGACCGTACTCAAAGGAGCATACTCGGTACTCCTACCGAGGTGGGCTTAAGCTTGGTGTCAGCTGGCGCAGTCGCCGAGCCGGACGAGGCCGAGATCAAAGCAAACCTAGCCGGTACTTTTACCCAAAACTAGAGAGTAATTTCAGTGTCATGAAAATGCCCCGCACAATTGCCCCTAGCTCCTGATCTTTTGAGAGTTCTGTAACGCTCTGAGGTCGAGAGCTAAGTATTAGAGAGTTCCCATGCCGAGCTGTAGCTCTTTATCCCAATATCGATTTCTGACGTCCGATCCTTATCACTCTGCTTGGCTGGCCTGAAAGCGTTAATGTCACTTCGCCTACCCGCGACAATCAATTATTCTGGCGACATTACTGTGGAAGGCGTACCGCCTTTGCTACGTGCCACCATTCGATCCGCTGTACGGCAGTTTTGAAGCGACGCGTACTGCCCCCAAAGCGTCAGCTCGAACGTGCGTCCTCGAAATTCGAAAAGGCGCCTCTCTGTTCTATATATACGATACACCCTCCTCTGTTCTTCTACTTTGGCATTTGAAAGAGGGAACCTTCTCTGCGAAAGAATCTTCCTGCAACAACATTTTTCGGCAGACAATCTCGGAGCCTTTTGGACCCTTCCCATCTTTGTTAGTCTTTCTTCCACCTTCCCTTTCCTGCTTTTTCGTTCCTGCATCCTTTCAAGAGCCCTTGTAAGGATCCCTGTCTTGTCTCTGTTTTCTGTCCGTCTTCTCTCCGCCATTAGCTTTAGAAATGGGAGCGTACAAGCATTGGGTAGACACCCCACAAGCCCTAGAAGGTTTTAGAAATATGTATAGGATCCCTGAAGAGGTCCTGATCAGGATAGATGACCCAGAGGATGCCTTTGATGGCAGGATCTTCCAAAATGGCTGGATGCCGTTCCCTCTGGTGTCGATCGTAGAGGGGGGAGTCAAGTTCCCGATCCACCCACTTATGAGGACTTGTCTTCCGAAGTGGAACCTCTACCCATGTCAGCTCATGCTCAATAGTTTTAAGATAATAATGGGCA
Source organism: Umbellularia californica (assembly GCA_028538565.1). NCBI lineage: Eukaryota > Viridiplantae > Streptophyta > Magnoliopsida > Laurales > Lauraceae > Umbellularia > Umbellularia californica. The sequence continues at coordinate 36,752,986 of JAPQWN010000010.1, read as the reverse complement.
CTGCCGAGCTGAATAGGATATTAGGGATCAACCTCAGTGTCCATGACATCGAGGATGTATATGGCCTATGCAAAGCCGCGGGGGTCGACGACAGCTACTACCTTCGCAGGAAGCCGAAGAGGGAGCCGTTTGTCCATCACCTAGAGGATTCGAGCAGGCACGCCGGCGATGACCGCCTGTTCGTCTCCGGCGAGTGGGAGTTCGGGGAGTCTGAGCCTGCGGAGGCCAGGATATTCAGGGTCCCCCGTCGTCTCGGGAAAGCCCCAAGTAAACATCGAGCTCACTGTCTTGTTTCTTTCCTTTATTATTTTCTTTCTTGCTGAACTCATGGGTCTCTGTGTGCCGAGCAGGTCACAGCGAGAGGAAGAAGGAGGCCAGCCGGCTCGAGGAGGAACGACGAGTGGCTGAAAGCGGTGAAGAGGTACCAGGGCCACAATGGTCGGGCGGCCTGGGATCTACTTAGGTACTAGCCCTTGTATCGCTCCTTCATCCCTAGAAGGACCGGAGCTTCTCTGCCGATTGAGGAGCCTGAGGACGTAAAGCCTGTGCTTGCTCTGGGAGTGGGACTCTTTACTTCGAGAGTTGATCAGGAGCCAGTCGACCCCCAGCAGGCGGTAGAGGCGTTCCCTTCAAGCTCCGAAGAAGAAATGCCGCTGGAGCGTCGCCGGCCTCCTCTGGAAACCTCGAACCTTAGGTCCAAGGTGTTGGGGGGTCAAGTCCCTCCAGTTTCTCTGCCTCCGAGCTTCGGCCCCGCCTCCTCATCCACGGCCTCTGGCGCCGCCAGGTCCTCTGCTGCGATTGGAGCCCCTTCGAGCGAAGCCCATAAGCGTCCTACCGAGGCCGGCAAGAAGGGTGCCCCGACAGATAAGACAGAGAACAGGCTGAGACTATAGGGGCCAATAGAGCAGGCCCCGGGGAAGAAGGGCGCCCAAGAGAAGGCGCCGAGATCGAAGCGCCTTTGGACTTGTTTTGCCGTGGTCGGACTCTGGATAGCTTGGATCGCCGAGATCTGCTCGGGATTGGCTTTAATTCCTCGTCTGGTGACCAGGCTTCCCAAGAACTTGCCGGAGCCAACGGCAAACGCGCACTTGGACGCATTCAGCTTGAGCTGGAACTCTTTGAGGACGGCAGACATTTGACTCAAGTCTGCCAAGTGGTCCTGTGACCTTTTAGACTTGACAACCATGTCGTCGATGTAAACCTCCACTATCTTGCCGAGCTGGGCCTGAAACATTTTCATTACCAGCCTCTGGTAAATTGCCCCCTCGTTCTTTAACCCAAAGGGCATCACTTTGTAGCAGTAGATGCCTCTACATGTTATAAACGCGGTGTTTTTTCGTCAGGCCCATATATCGGGATCTAATGGAACTTCGGTAGGCATTGAGGAAACTTATCCTGTCATGCCCAGCAGTGGCGTTGATCATCTGGTCGATCTTTGGGAGCAGGAAGCTGTCCTTGGGGCAGGCTTTGTTGAGGTCGGTAAAGTCCACGCAGACCCTCCAGCTCCTGTTCTTCTTATTGACCACCACTGTGTTGGCCAGCCATTCCGGGTAGTTGACTTCCCTGATTGCTTCGGCCTCTAACAGCTTTTTGACCTCTTCGATCACGGCTTCTGCCTGCTAGACCCTAGTTCTGCGAGCCTTTTGGACTACAGGTTTGTGCCTGGGGTCCACGTTCAGTTTGTGGCACATGATGTCAGAGCTGATGCTGGGCATCTTATAGGGGGTTCAAGCGAAGACTTCCTTGTTCTGTAACAAGAAGTCAAATAGCTCGGACTTTTCGGTCTCCACGAGCTAACTGCCGAGCAGAAAGTATCTCTCTGGGTCGTCAGGATCAATTCTGACCTTGGTGAGGTCCTCAACGCTCTTCTGCTTAGGAGCTCGGCCAACAGCCTCAAGCTCTGCTTCCAGCTCGGCCATGTGGACCTGTTGCAGTTCTGCTTTGCCAGGAACCACTGCCATCAGGCACTGCTTGGCCATCTGCTGGTCGCATTGGACTGTGATCACCTCAACTTTTCTGTCCGCGTTCTCCAACGAGAAATTGAGCTTCTGGTGGTGGGTGGAGGGTACTGCTTCCATGTTGTGCAGCCAAGTTCTCCCCATTATTGCATTGTATGGGGATGGTGCATCCACCACTAAGAAGTCGACTGTCATGGAGGCGCTCCCAACTTGGACTTGGAGGGAGACCTTCCCCTTGGGGTACATTGGTTTAGAGTTGAAGCCTACCAGCAGAGTACGGGCTTCCTGCAGGTCCTCCTCTTTCAGATCCATCTTTTTGAAGCAGTAATAATAGAGGATTTCTGACGAGCTCCCAGGGTCCACAAGGATCCTCTTGACTTTGCAGTTCTTTAACCTCAAAGTCAGGAGCGGTGGATCGTTATGGGGAAGCTGGACCCTGTCCAAGTCTTCATTAGAGAACCAGATCTTTGGTCTCTCTTTTCGCGCCTTCTTGGGAGAGGGGCCGAGCTCGGCCGTCATCACCTTTTTACCGTGCAGGGCCCTCCTGGCCTTGGCACGAGCCTGGTTGCTTCCTCTGGGAGTGGAAGCTAGGTGGATGACGTTGATGGCACACTCTGGCTCATCGCTGTCCCAATCATTATCCGGCTGGCGCTGGTGAGCCCGGTGGACCCTGCCTTCTTCTTTGATGAGGTTTTTGAGATGCCTGTCCTTCATGAGCTTTTCAAGGTGGGCCTTGAAGGCCATGCAGTCCTCGGTTCTATGCCCGTTTTGCTTGTGGTAAGCACAGAACTTGTTCTGATCGCGGGTGGAGGGGTCACCCTTCATAGGCTGAGGCCACTTGAAGAAAGGCTGCGTCTTGATTCTGCCAAGGAGCTTGTAAATGGGCTCCTTGAAGATTGTGTTGACGGCCTCGTAGGAGACACCAATTAGTTTCAGCTTTGTGCTGCCCCCCGAGGGGGGAGCTGAGTGCATTACCGAGCTCATCGATGCCCTGTTCCGGTCCACCTCCTCCCTCCCGGATAACTTTTTATCCTTTTTGGAGGGTCTGTTTTCTTTCCAGGTGCTGAAGCTCTCCTGGGTCTCATCCTCCTCCTACTCGATGAACTGGTTCACCCGGGCCATCAGTGCTTTCACAGTGACCACGAGGAACCGTACTAGGTCCTTGCGAAGCTCGTTGCCTGGCAACAGAGCCTGTTTGAAGGACCTGATGGCCACTCTGTCAGTGGCATCTTCTACCTGGCTGTAGATGGTCTAGAACCTTTTGGCAAACTGAGTGATGCTTTCAGTCCGCCTCATCCTGATGGCCATTAGGTCATCGTTTGTCTTCGGGATGACCCTATGTGCCTGGAATTTTTTTACGAAGGAATTTAAGAGCTGCCGCTAGCTCGAAACTGATCCCTCGGAAAGCATGCAGAACCACCGCAGGGGGAGGTCGTCCAGACTGGAGGAGAAGACCTTGCAGTTTAGGTTGCTGACGTCACCCCATACAGACATTCTTTGAGTGAAATGTCGGAGGTACGGGGCTGGGTCCGAGGTGCCATCGTACAGATTTAATCTCGGGATGCTGACCTTCTCAGGGAGTGTATAGTCCCTGATCTCCTAGGAAAATGGAGATGCTCCACTGTCCTCGGTGTCGTAGGCGTTTAGCCGATCTCGGGTGAAACCGACCACCTCCATGTTCTACTGGACTATTTGTTTAACCTGTTGATTGAGCCATATTTTCAGGTCGGGGTCATCTCCCGGCCTCTGGTGCTGCTTCTTAGAGTTAGCGCTGAGATGAGTGCTGCTCGAGCCTTCGTCATAGGCTCGGTCACGTCGCTTGTTGGTCAGGACTTGCCTCAAGTCCCGTTTGACCTCTGGGGCTCGCAGGGCTCGCTGGCGCGCGGGAGGTATGAACGAGGCCCTGGCTGGGACCTTCGCCTTCTCTCGGAGCTATCTCTGGAGTTGGCGAATCAGATGGTCCTTCTCTTGAATATAGCGATTATGGGCCCTGATATCCTCGAGGAGCACATCGTCAGCTTCCCCAAGGATCACATCATCGTCGTCCTCTTCAGAGAACAAGTCGTAGTTGTCATTGAGGAGCACATGGTCGTCATCATCGAGGGGCATGTGGTCGTCTTCCACATGGTCCTAGTGACGAGACTGATGCTACTTGGATAACATTGGCGTATTGTCTCATCGGGAGGGTCCCGGAGGAGGAACATCATTACGGGGTTTTTCCCGTAAGATAATATCCTGACGAGGACGCTCCGCCTGAGAGGGACCCTGTCAGAGATGCTTGACAACAGGGTCGTTACGACGAGGAGGTGCTGTCACCCCTTTCGACGACGAGCCCGACTGGGTGACTGGCTCTCCCACGCTCATCACTCCGGATCTTCCCCCGGTCCTGGTCCTCTTCTGGCTAGGGATCAATGGCAACTGCTCTGGCACCTCTGGCTTGTGCATCACCGGGGGTTGCAACTGGATGGGCAAAAATAAAGGTCGCGGTAAAGACCTGGGTGGCCCAACGCCCTTCCCTTTCTTAGTCTTTGGAGGCATAGTTTTGATGGGGACTTAGTTTTTTCAAACGCTCCCCACAGACGGCGCCAATTGTAAGTGTCTAAAAATTACGGACTTGGTTTAGACAAGTATAAAGCTCTTAATGATGCTATTAAGCTGCTTTGAAAGGATTGGATGCCTTGAACCTGAAAGGGAGAAGAGAAACGAAGGTCAAAGCCCCTGGCTGCTTTCAGCCGAAGGCACTCTAATGCCTAAGTTAGTGCAGTCACTGAACAAAGGGAGAGTGAGTAGGGAAGAAAGGGGTTCAGGCAATGAGAGAAGAAGAGTATTGTATATTGCGTACCTTTCATGGATCTTACCATGCATATATATAAGGGGACGAGTGTCCCATCAGAAGCTCCCTGAGTGGAGGTAGGTGACGGCACTGTCCCCTCAGCCCCTACCTCGAATCCTGAGTGGGGGTAGGTGAGCGTACTATCCCATCAAATCTAGCCTCAATCCCACACATAAATGCGGATGTGATCGTCGGATAGGGATAACCCCTTATCGATATCCGGCGGCCACCCTATGCCTCAATGCGTTCTGCAACGTAGCCGTCCCGTCACATAATTGGGACTCGATGTTTAGTGTTCACCTCGGTCAATAGAGCCGAACTGGAGAAGTCACCGAGGTCGGGGTAGTGAGTTCGGACACTTCTGCCGAGATGCGCGGAGCTAAACTCACAGGAGCATACTCGGTACTCCTACTCTGGCGTAGTCGCCGAGCCGGACGAGGCCGAGATCAAAGCAAACCTAGCCAGTACTTTTACCCAAAACTAGGGAGTAATTTCAGTGTCATGAAAATGCCCCGCACACTAGCTATAAAGACCGTTCCTCATCGATGTCGTTACTGACCTACGTTGGATTTTGACCATGATATCTTCTTTCACAATTATGTTGCAAACTATAAACATAACTATAGGCATATTCATAGGACCAGAGCTACTCTGCTATGCTCTGTAACTAGTATATTTTATTATTCTTCTTCAAGGTAAATGGTGGCATGTAGCGATATCTTCTTTCAAAATCATGTTTCAAACTGTGACATAATTACAGGAAGATAGTCATAGGATTCAATCTATTCCATTATGCTTTTTTACCATTATATTCTGTTATGATTCTTCAAGCTGAACAGTGGTATAGTGAAGATTGTCACAGCAACGAATATGGATAGACACCAGTGAAGATTGCAAGATTGTACATGAACCTTGAAAACCAATGTGCACCTAGAATACTTGGAATTCTAATGGGATAGATATGTGTATGATAGGTGCTTAATTGTTTGCAATTTGAACCCCAATATTTGGTTTATCTTGTGCTAGTCATAGTTGTTTTATTTGATTTGATATAGTTTTGTTAATTTTTATTATAAGGTCAAAAGGAGTCAAAAAGAGAAGAAATTAATGGAGAAAGATGGGCATGAATCCCAAAGAAGAGCCATGGTAGGTCCCATCCAAGCTATTTCAGATTTCAAGACTACTTTTTAATTTTTTGGACAACTTACAATTCAAAGAAAAAAAGGGAAGGAACCCAATCTAGGGTTACACGCCCAACAAAGGGGGCCCACATCCATTGCAAAAAGAAGAATTTCATAAATTTGGAAAGTCTTATTCAAGTACTGGAGCCCAAGAATGGAGAAGAAAAAGGAGAAAAATAAGGAAAGTTTAAAGCAAGAATGCATGTCAAATTAAAAGATATAAGTGGGATCAGATTTAGAAAGTTTTTTTAAATAAGAAAGAAGACTCTTAATTCAATATAATTAGGAATCATAATTGTTAACAAAGTTGGAGATCTATTTCTACAAGTGAACTACTTGCTAAAAGGGGCTGTTGCAATAATTATATAAAGAAGCAAAGGGGTGGACGTCCAAGACATACCATGCACACAATACACAATAGCCGTACAACCCTATTTGGAGCATCTTTGGAGCATATTTAATTTGGAGAGCTTTTGGAGCAAGGAAAAGGGGAACGAGCTGCTACCCAACTTCTTCTTCTTCAATCTTCTTGTTTCCTTCTTATGACTCTATTTTTTATTTTATTTTTCATTAAAGACATAAGTAGCTAAACGTTTTAGGGCTAGGGTGTAATTGAAACCCTAGCCTAGTTCTATGTAGTCTCTTTTGGTGTCTTTTAATTCAATTTCAGTTTTATTATTTGAGTTTCTAAACCCTGTTTTTAATTGATGAGTCGTGTATATGCCATGCCAACCATGCCATGTTTAATTAAATTTAAGAGTAGCTAACATAATTTTGATTGATCTTGATGGTAAGCATCTAGGGTTTAGAACCATGAATAATCTAAGTATATGATATGCTTAGACTGATGCATTTATCTTTCCCATTGTTTTATGTATTATGTTTGTTTTGACTAAGACATATGACATGCTTAGTTTTTGCATCATAATGAACAATTCATGTAGTATGTCAGTTATGAATTAGGTTTAGGGAAATGATAATCTAGATACATATGCCATAGTCTAGGTTGATAGATGTTACTAATAAAATCTGATTTTTGATTTAAAAATAATAAGGGACATGCATAAAATTGGTTAGGGGAGTAGATGAAACCCTAGTTTATTCATTATTACTACTTTTCAATTCTAGTACTAGTTGGGTGTTTTAGATTATTCTCCATTTAGCTTTTGATAATTTAATTTACTATTTTGTAGTAGTTTAATTCAACCTTTCATCATTAAATTGTTATGGACAATGGTTTTAACCGAACAATCCCTTTGAGAAAATTTGGTTCCGATTTTGGACCACTTTGGCAAAAATCTTAGATTTTGGACAAAACCTTTTATCATTAAAAAAAATAAAAGAGAGAGGAAAGGCCTACTATTGCAGGTTACAGGGCAAAAAAAAAAAAAAGGAAAAAGGAAAAGTGGAGGGAGGTAGGAAAAGGAGAAATGTTTTTTACCCTCTATCAAGGGTGCTCATGGGCCCGGGCCAGCCCTCTTTGGGCTGGATTTGGTCCCTAATTTCTAATATTTGAGCTAGGCCTGGATTAAGATTTTAGGCCTGCTTAATATTTGTGTAAGTCTTGGGTTAAGTGATAGGAAGCCCGGCCGAGCCCGTGCAGTACATATTGGCTTAATTTTGAAATTGAAAGTAAGAGAGACTGCGAGAAAGAATGCGTGAATTCCTAATAAGGCATTTGAAGGGAGAAAATTAGTGATAAGATTTAAGAGAAAGAGAAGAGTTAGGGATAGGATCTCATGAAATGAGAGAATTAGGGATATATATTGCATTGATGTGGGTACTTTTAGAGAGTGAACTATCTTTGTAGACAAGAGAGAGATAGAGGGAATTGGCCCAACTCGGACTGGCTGGATTGACTAAATAGGTGGGCTCGGGCCTCACATATTCTATGCGACAAGCTCGGGCTAAGTAATTACGGCTTGAATTGGACTTGGGCTTGTGTGTCTAAAGACGGTCTATGCCCAGATATGTTTTCGCCCTACCTAGCTAGCCCGGCCCATGAACATCCCTACCCTTTATTAGAGCCACTTAAGGAAGATCTAAACCACTAAGACTTAATCATTTTACTGGTAGAAATAACATAATATATTATTGATTTTAGGGATTTTTACCAAATAATTAAGCTTATATTGTAAATAATCGATTTTATGAAGAATAATAACAAAATCACCATTTAGTTGTTTGTACCTCTTTTTTTTACGAAATTGCCCTAGTTGACAATATCGCCAACTAAGTTGAAGATATCATCAACTTTCTGTATAAGAATCAACGCATTTTCTTCTTCTTTTTTGTGAAACAGTCTTCTCTCTTGCTCCCATTCATCCGTTTTATGGGTTCCCTACTACCATTTCTCATAGATCTTTCTTAAAACTAGTTTATAAAATTAATCTTCAACAACAGGTGATGGAACGCGCTCCGTGGCGCCCGCTGGGGCGGCTACCGGGGTCGGCGGAACGTGGGAGTCCGTCGGGTCCGGCCCTTTCGCGCCCTGGCGGGCCCTGAAGCGTGCATCAACATTTCTTTTTTGTGGGTGGGTGTGCCAGATTTTCTATTTTACTTGGAATTGCAAGTGGTAATCCGGAGATCAACCTTCGCAAGTAAAAAGGAAATCAACTTCTTTCAAGTTTTCCATTGCACAAATATTTAAGAAAAGAGACATTTTCTTGGTTTGCCGTGAAAGGCGATTTTGTTTGGCATTTATAGCCGATTTTGGCGTTTATAGCCGATTTACAATTCTCATCAATAATGAAAGACAAGAGTTGTGATTTTTGTCTCTTTTAGAAAAATACAAACTACAATGAAAAGCAAGAAAAGGAAGATCTAACTTTTCAGGAGATTGTGGGGGACTCGTTCAGATTGACGGTCGCAAGCCATGTATGGGCTTCGCCATCATCCATGCAGATGAGAACAGAAGATGCTCTTGATTCGCTTGGCTTGGCTATAACCTCAGGTTTTTAGGGGACAAAGACCAAGAGAAGGTCCTATGTCCAATAAAAAGCTAAGTAGACGGGCTGAAAAGCCATGTCTAAGCCATTGGAGGTAGCGGGAGAAGGCAAGGACCTTGGGGGGGGGTGCCCCCCAAGGGACTCTCGTCACCTTGTAGTGGTGGCCGGTGCAGAACTTCAGCAGAGTTTTCTCTCTTTTTTCTTTCTCTGGATTCTTTCTGATCCCTTTTTTTCTGATCTTCTGATTTTCTCCTCTTTTTTCCGATCTTTTTTCGATCCCTATTCCAATGGAATGCTCTCCTATTTATAGGCTTTTGGTAGCCATTTAGGAGGGTTTATGAGCCTTAATGGCTTTAATGGGAGGAGTTACAAGATTTATTTCTTGATTTTATAACTCCTTTTTCCTTGAATCTGATTGGCCGATGGAGATTAAGGGCTTTTAATCACCTTAATTACCATAATGGGAGGAGTTTCATGGTTTAAATGCCATGAATCAATTGACTTGTAACTCCCAAATGCTTGCTTCTGATTGGGCCGTCCAAAGAAATGAATTAATGACTGCAATAAAGCTAGTCAATTAACCACATTAATTGGTCGCCGAGCAGTCGAAGAGTCGCGGGCCATGCCGTGTCTTCTGGAATTCTTCTGGCGACGATCATCGATGGATCTACATGCTGATCGACATCGGATGAACATGTAACTTCAGACATTGATAGCTAAGAGCGGGCCGGTGACATCTGTCTTGTCGATTTCACGATCGGTCGGACAGAAAGTGCACTTTCTTGGTCAGCCGGTTGGCGATCTTGGAGCGATCACTGATGATTTTATGCTTTTGGAGGTTGACCCGTGATTTTGACGGATGTCGTCGGATATGAGTCAATTTCAAGCACTAAAAATCACATTTTCAGGAAACCACAGGGGCCAAAGTGCGCGAAACGCGAAAAAAGACGGAAAAACGGGTCACCGGCGGAAAATCCGGTGACCCGGACCTCCATGGTCGCCGGCGACCATGGGCCATGGTCGCCGGCGACCATGGACCGGCGACCATGGCCCATGGTCGCAGGGGCCTGCGACCATGGGCCATGGTCGCAGGGGTCTGCGACCCTGGGGGATTTTTCCCCTTCGGAGCCCGTTTTGCGGTCGTTTTGAGGTCTTTTTCGTCGCCGTTTTCTTCTGTATTTTTCTTGACATTTCTTCTCATTTATTGGCTTGATTTCCCTGTAGAAAACTTGATGAGAATCCTTGCATTTTTAGAGTGCAAAGTTTCTAATTTTCCGGGAAAGCCGAAGACTTTGTCGCGTAGAGCTGCTGATTTTCCGCCAGAAGTCGAAACTTGGTCAAACGATGTCGGAATGACCTGAAATTTGAGGTGAAGCCTCCTGAGCAATAAATAAGACCAACCATAGGCTTTTGTTTGAGTTTTGAAGCCGTTTGGGGTCCCGTCGATGCTTCACTTGATTTTGCTGCGGGGAAAATGCCGAGCTTTGATGTGCGGTCAAACGATGTCCGATTGACTTGAAATTTGACGGGGAGCCTATTGGAGTCATTTTGAGACGTTCCATGGGCTCCGTTTTGGATGTCATGGTCCCGGGTTGCTCTGCCGCCGGTAGGCTTGATTTTCTCTCGGAGCATCGAAACCTGGTCAAACGTTTTCGGAATGACCTGAAATTTGACGTGCAGCCTTTTGGAAGCATGTTGAAGCCACTCATGCACTTGGTTTGATGAGCGAAGGCTCCGGTGGTTTCCGCCGCCGGGAGGCTTGATTTTGCTGCTCGAGCATTGATGGAGGGTCAAACGTTGTCGGTTTGACTTGAAATTTGGCATGGAGCCCTTTTGAGACATGCTGGAGTCATCTGTAGGCTCTGATCGAAGTTTTGACATCTCCGATGATGTCGCCGCCGGGAGCGCCATTTTAGCTGTCGGAGAAGCGAAGTTAGGCCAAATGATTCTGAAATGGCCCGAAACTTCATATGTACTCTTCTCTTGGCTATCTTGAAGGATCTTGCAGTTTTTGTTTGATTCTGACAAGATTTGATTTTTTGAGAAGTTGCATTGCCTATTTATGGCAGGTTGCGACTTCATGCAGCTTTCTTGATGTTGAAGAGGCAAAGTGACATTTTTGGTGTCAACAAATGCCCCCTCGAGGTACAGCGACGAGTTGCTTGACTTTTGTAGTCGATGTGCCTCGAAGAGATTTTTGAAGGAGAGCTTGTGTCTTGACCAAGAGTCTTTGAGCAATCTTTCCTTTGGTAGAGTAGCCTTTGAGCTTCCAGGGGAATTTTATGGTAGTGAGGGGAATCACACACCATCTCGAGGCAACGTTTTGAAGATGACATCAGGGATATGGATTTGGGTTTTTATTTTTGATCTTGTGACCTAACCAGCTATATATGGCAGGTTAGGGGATCGGGTTTTGGTTTTGATCTTGTGACCCAACAAGCTGTATGTGGCAAGTTGGGGGATCAGGGTTTGGTTTTTTGTTTTGGTCTTGTGACCTAACAAGCTGTATGTGGCAAGTTAGGGGACCAGGATTTGGTTTTTGGTTTTGGTCTTGTGACCTAACAAGCTGTATGTGGCAAGTTAGGGGACCAGGATTTGGTTTTTGGTCACTCTTTGGGACTGTGTGGGTCCATTGGAGTGGTTTGGATTTTTGTGAAATGTCAATTTCAAGATTTTGGCTCAATTTGGTATATGAGGCTGGATGGTTTGATTTTTGGAAGCTCATGGGGCTTGGGATTTTTTGTATGGTTCAATCAACTCAAAAGAGGCATGGAACCATTATTGTATGCTCTTGGTAAGAGGGATTTTTTCTGACTAAAAGCCCATTTTTTCTCTTTTTTTTTTTTTTTTTTTTTTAGTGCCTAGGTGGTAAAACCTGGCTCATATGGGCTAGCCCATGGGACCTTAAGCTTTTTAGGATGGCTTAGATCTCATGTGGGGCCATTTTTGTAAAGAATATCTAAAGATATCTCATTTGGATAGAGAATATCTAAAAATATCTTTATGGGAGAGAATCTCTCATATTCCCTTAATTTGGGAGAGAATATCTCAAGGTATCTTTCTTTTTGGGAAAGAATCTTCAATATCCTTTTTTGTTGGAGAGAATCTCTCATTTGATTGATTTTGGGAGGAAATCTCTCAAAGACATCTTTCTTTTTGGGAAAGAATCTTTCTAATTCCTTCTCTTTTGGTAAGGTTACTTAATTAGTAACACTTACCTTTCTTCTTTGTTTCCTTCTTTGATTTGCTCTCTCCTATAAAAGCAAAGGAAGGTAGGATCTCTTGCTCTTATTGCTTTCTTTTGCAACAATCTCAAGAGAGCTCCAAGACCAAGAGTGCTTCTTCTTCAAGGATCTTCAAGCTTTTTCCTTCTTCTTCTCCATCAATGACTTCAAGTAAGTTTTCTCTCTTTTTCTTTCAAGAAAACTCCATGTAGAGAATAGGATGGTAAAAAAAAAGAAAGTTTCTCTCTTTTTTTTTCCTTCTTTTTTTTTTTTCTTTTCTTTTTTTTTTCTTTCTATTCTTCTTCTCTTTTTTTTTTCTTTTCTTTTCCACGTGATTTCTTTTTTTCACGTTTTTTTTTTCTCTTTTTTTTTTTGTGGACCGTACGGACAGATCCGTACGGATCTGGTCCGTACGGCCACGTGGCCTATTTTTTTTTTTTTTTTTTTTTTTTTTTTTTTTTTTTTTGCTGTTTTCTTTCTTCTCTTTTTTTTTTCTTCTTTTTTTTTTTGTTTGAGAAAGTTTCTTTTTTTTTTTCTTTCTCCCCTTTTTTTTCGAGAAAGTTTCTTCTTTCTTCTTTTTTTTTTTTTTTTTTTTTTTTTTTTTTTTTTGCTCATCATGATAATGCGTTTTTTGTGCAAATCTAGATGTTCATGCATGTACTATTTGTAGATTGAGCATGATAGCATACCTGAAAATCTTTGCAAATTTGGGAATTTGGAGCTCGCAGCGATGTTGAGCCCTTCTTGATTTTGCGGAGATTTTGAGGTTTCGAAAGTTTGGAGTTTCGGAGCCCGCAGCAATGTTGAGCCCATCTTCAAAACTTTCTATTTCTTTCGGGGTATTTCCTTTTTCTTTAGAATTGCCCCGGGGTCATGCCAAAATTTCGCCAGATTTTTGGTGGGACAAAGTGACCCTTTTTTCTTTTTTTAGCGAAATCCTGTCATTTTGATGACGATCTTTTTCTTTTCCAACCTTTGCAGGTGGTTCCTCCAGAGCGAACAAGGGTAAAGAGCCTGTTACAAGCGTACCTCGTCGATCCGCCAGATCTTCTAATGTGGCCGTTCAGCAGGCCTGGGAGAAGGTCCAGTTTATTGAGAAGAACTTGGAAGAATGCGATTCCCTCAATCGTGATGAGATGAGACAGCGATTGATCGCTCTCAAGGACGAGGAGTTCTATAAGATCATGGTAAGCAACCGTCCTTGGGTTATGGACGATCTGAGGGTTTTGCCCAAGCCTACCTTCTTCTTTGGAGATGCAGTCCCTGACGACTTGACATACCAAAGGAGATGTTTTCAGTTCTCTTACACAGCTGATGGTGAAGAGAGAACTATTTCTACCCGGTCGTCTTTTGACCGGACCATCTCGATCCTGAGCCTTTCTCCCACGTGCCCTAAGAGGGAAGATCCTCCGAGCTGGGTGAAGAGGACCAGTGTGATCAAGACAGGGGTTTTTGTTGGTGGACCTTCCGGTTTTGCGGAGAAGCCACCTGTCCGTATGGACATGTTGATGCCAGCCAGCGGCTACCAGGGCTCTGATTATCCGTCGGTCGATTTGAGACCGGTGGGCCTTGGCGTTTTCAGCGGTGACGGCAGTACCTGGGTGAAGCCTTTTCGACTTCGTGGCCGTTTCAATGCTGACTCCGATTGGAAGTCATGGACTGACCGCACCTTGCTGATTGGGGGCGCCGTTTTGAAGGAAGCCGGGATTTTTGACGCGGTCCGCGCTTTCAGGGAGACCGTGACTTTTTCCGATGATGCCTTCATGGCTATGTTGGAGTCTTTCCTCCCTCAGACCAATACCTTCGTTGTTACGAACGGTGAGATTGGTTTTTCTCTGAAGGAGTTGAGTGCTATTACTGGATTGCCCATCCTTGGCAAACTCTACGAGGAGTTCATGCCGATTGACAGCGTCCTTGAGGAGCAGTCAGAGGAGTTCAGGCTCCTATACTTTCAGCTCGTCGCCTTCTATGATTTTTTGAAGGAGGGCTCGAAAGTGAGATCCAGCAGTTGGAAGAGTTGTGGCTTTTCATTCTTCAACTCCTTTGACGGTCGAGAACCTTCTGATAGCATGACCCGGGAAGACAGGAAGAAGACTTCGGCCATGCAGGAAGAGTTGAAGGGTTTCTTCGCGAGCACAGATGCCATTTGTTCTGACATTACACTGCGGAGGGATCTTGCTGTTTACCTCACTTTTTGGCTGGGTGAGGCTATTTTTGCTGGTGGAGATGGGACGCACATCAGGCCGCATTGTATTTTTCCGGCTTGTCAGATGGCGTTTGGAGAGCGGCTTGCTTTGGTGCCCGCTCTTTACTCCTACCTGTGTACCGAACTGCAGGCTGCTGCTTTTTTGGTTCGGCTTGGGCTCCCTATGAATAGGGTATTTTCAGCCCATATCTTTTATTCGTGGTTTGTATACCACTGTCCTGGCTTCCACCAGCTGGGTGCTGCACAGGATGATGATCCTCTGATGATTCGATTGGCTAAGGGAAAAGCCGTATCCGAATCACTTTTGTTTGCCCGCATGAGGATCCGACGGTTCAGGGACGTCGAGATGGGGCAGTCTTCAGTTAAGCTTTCTCCGGAGTTGCGGAAGAAGGCTTTTGATTTTGGTGCCTCCCGAGACTCTACCAGAGCAGGGTCGGGAAGGCATTACTCTTTGACCAACGCAGAGAAAGAGTGGCTTTTCAGCATACGAGTCGGCACGATGGTGTACCGTAGACATCTTTTCGTCGACATCCAGCCGTATGTACCTTCTCGTTTTGCGCTTCAATTGGGCTTCTCTCAAGGCGTTGTTGGAGCGCCTTCGAGTATGGTGAAGCGTTTTGGGGGTTTGCAGGATGGCAGAAATGCATGGGCTTTCTATAGTGCTGAAGACACTACTGCCACGATTTCTTATCCTGAGCTGTCGACTTTCCGAACTGCCGGCTTCACGAAGTGGTTCGCGGAGAGCTTTTTGGCATATCGGGGGCTTTCCAAGAAGGAGCTTGATGTAAAGCTGTCTTCTGGAAAAGGCATTGGGAAGTCGGATGGCGTCCGGCGAGAGGAAGTTTGGGCCTTCCTTTCTGGAGAGAAGCACAAGATAGGCTTTCTCGGTGACCAGGGCGTCATTGGTTCTGAAGCTGTTCGGGAAGTACCTGATGAGGCTTTGGAGCAGCTAGAACAGGAGGAAGCCGAGCTCGACGCTTGGATGCAAGCGGCACAGAGGCGAGCTTCCGCGGAGTCTACTGGCGAGAGCAGACCATCCAGTGAGGAGTCAAGTGAGAAACCTGACTCTGATAGTGGGGCGGGTTCTTCTAGGAAGCGAACCCGTAGAGGTAAGAAGAGGAGGAGTCATCATCGCAGCGAGGGGCCACATGAGGACTCTCCTGACATGGAAATCCCTCTTACCATCAACGAGGAGGTGCCAGAGGCTGTCGACGAGCCTCCAGAGAAGAGGAGTCGTGGGGAAGAGACCATTGGTGAAGGTATGATTCTTCCTTTTTCGTTTTCTGCTTCTTTCATAGGGCTTTCCATGTTCTGATTTGTTTTCTCACCCTGCTGCTGCTTTTTTTTTAGCAGAGGATGAAGACTTGGCGATGCCTGAGGTTCCGACCGATGAGGCGATGATGGAGCCGGTTATGGCATCTGAAGAAGAACCGAGGGACTCTGGAATGACTCCGGAATCTCCAATTGGTATAACTTCTTTCGCTTTCTCTTTTTTTGTGCCTGCGACTTGATTTGCTAACATTTTTCTTGTCAGCTGACTCGCCACAAGATTCTGATGACTTTGAACCATCAATGGACGCAAATGTTGATGATGCTTCCGATGAGTTCATGGAGGAAGAGAGTGTTCCGCCAGTCGTCGAAGAAGGTACTTCGTAGTGATGACCCTGATGGTTTTTTTTTTTTTTTTTTTTTTTTTGAACAGGATCATATTCATACCTTTTTGTGTTTCATTTGCAGGTTTTGAAGTGACAGAAGAGAGTCCATTGCTTTCTTCAGAACCAGAGCAAGGGATGCCAGAGGTCGATCCGGAGGTAGAGACTCCTACAACCAGTTCTGACGCGATAGAGGAGATACCTCATGCTGAGATTCCTTCTCCAGTGGTTCCAAGTGAAAAGAGTTCCTTTGTTACTCTTCCGATGGGACATGACATGAGCAGCCGATCAGCGGAGAAGGGTGAACCTTCATCCAGTTCGTCTCTTCAATTTGCGAAGAAGGTGCTGGCTCGGGTTTTGAGTTCTTGGATCAAGACTCTCCTTTCTGGACACTTGGAAGCAGGATTTGGCATGATCCCACATGTGCAGGAGATTCTCACTGATACCGAAGAGGTTGGTCTAGATGTCACAGGTGCCAGGGCGACCGTTGATAGGATCATTGCACTGGGTGACAAGTGGTTTGAGACCATGGGCTTCCCTGACGACCAATTCTTCAAGGAGATGTTCTTGGACCCTGCTGATAAGGCTAAGTCTGACCTGAATGAGGCTACACAAAGCAAGAAGCAGCTAGTTCGGGAGAAGAACAAGGAAGAGCTAGCCATCATCGGATTGAGGCATGACCTTAACGTCCTTGATAGGGAAGTTGAGGAGGCCAGAAAACGTCTTGAGCATTTGAAGGCACAAGTCGATGCGAAGTGGGCTGCTATAACAGAGGCTCGTGACAGGGAGAGTACTCTGATCCGCAGGGTTGCAGATGCCGGTCAAGTTCTCGAGAGGAGGACTCTAGAAAACGAACGATGGCAAACTGCTGGGGAAGAGCTTCCCGGTGTAAAAGAAGGGTTACGGCATTCGCCAGCATCTCATGGCAAGTTCCTGAAGAAGCGTGCCTTGGAAACTCTGACGGCTGAGGCCAAAAGTTTGCTTGAGGAGCTGAAGCTTTGGCTGGAGACCATTTTTGGCTGAGCTCCTGATTTTTTATAGCAGAAACCATTCTTCTTTTTTTGGTACCCCATGTATTTTTTTGGTACTTTTCTCTTTTTTTTTTTTTGGTACCACATGTATTTTTTTGGTACTCTCCTTTTTTTGTTTTGGTACCACATGTATTTTTTGGTACTCTCTTTTTTTTTGTTTTCCCTACGCTCACTCAAATCTTTTTGTGATGAAAGCGATTGCTAAATGGGATTTGATCAAAAGTTTTGTCATTTTGTGAAAATCTTTTGTCAAATAATTGTTTTGGTAGGGGAAACGAATTTGGCGTGAAAGCCGGATTTTTGTGGCATTTACAGCCAGTTTTGACATGAGAGTCAGGTTTTTTTTGTGTGGCATTTATAGCCGATTTTTGAGATGGCATAAGAGCCAAAAATTTTGTTCGTGGCATGGGAGCCAATTTTGAGATGGCATGGAAGCCGAAATTTTATGACGTAAAAGCCAAAATTTAGGTTGGCATGGAAGCCGAAATTTTATGGCGTAAAAGCCAAAATTTGGGTTGGCATGGAAGCCGGTGTTTGTTTTGTTGGCATTTATAGCCAGTTTGGTGGCATTGATAGCCAATTTGTGGCATTTATAGCCGGTTTGGTGGCATTGATAGCCATTTTTGAAAGCCAAGTTTTGGTTTGTCGGCGTGAAAGCCAATTTTTTGTGGCATTGATAGCCGGTTTGTGGCATTTATAGCCGGTTTGGTGGCATTGATAGCCATTTTTGAAAGCCAAGTTTTGGTTTGTCGGCGTGAAAGCCAATTTTTTGTGGCATTGATAGCCGGTTTGTGGCATTTATAGCCGGTTTGGTGGCATTGATAGCCGGTTTTTGGGCAAAAGAGCCAGGTTTTGGCGTTTATAGCCAGATTTTTTTTTTTTTGCTTTCAAAATGCAGGTATCGACTAAATGTCGCCTCCCCGCTGAATGGTCTTGCAAGTATCGATGGAATGTCGCTTCCTTGCTCATTCGGTTTTGCGAGTATTGATGGAATGTCACTTCCTCGCGGGTTAGGTTTTGCAAGTATCGATGGAATGTCGCTTCCTCGCGAATTGGGGTGCAAATATCGACTAAGCGTCGCTTCCCTGCTTTTCCCAAAACTTTTGATTTTGCGGGTACTGACTTGATGTCGTTTCCCCGTGATTTTTGAAATTTGAGGTTTTCTCGAACCTTTGAAATTTGGGTTGTGGATAGCAACTGGTATGTTGCATCTCCACGATTTTTTAAATTGGGTTGTGGATATCAACTGGTTTGTTGCTTCTCCACGGTTTTTGGATTTTGCAAGTATCGACGAAATGTCGCTTCCCTGCGATTTTGGGTGCAAGTATCGATGGAATGTCGCATCCTTGCTTTTTTTCAAAATTTTTGTTTTGCGGGTACTGACTTTGATGTCATATCCCCACGATTTTTGAAAAACCATTTTTTTTGTTTAAAGACACGAGGGTCGTAAATTTTGACCTAGAACCATTTGGCGGTAAAAGGTAAGGTGGACTAGGGTGGAAATCCCTGAATCCGGATTTTTGTTTCAAACCATGAATTTTGGTTCAAGGATCGAAAGCTTTGGTCAAGTCAGGGAGAGGCTCCTAAACTTGGATTTTTTTGTTTTTGAACAATGAAACGATAAAAATAAGCATTGTTTTTGAATCTCTAGAAATTTTGACATTTGATATGAAAATTCTAAAGAGAGTGGGTTTGACGAGCGAGTACCTGAGAACAGGTTTTGGCCATACAGGCATTGCTCTTACCCAGTTGGGTAAGTCTTCAAGGGTAGTACCGCCTCAAGAACTTGCCGTTGATAGGCAGCATACATCTGTCGCCTTCCATGTTTAGGAGGGCATATGCGCCATTGGAGAAGACCTTGTCGATGACGTAGGGTCCCTCCCATTTTGGTTCAAATTTGCCTTTTGATTTGTGTGCGAAGACCATTGGTCTTTTTACCGCAAGAACCAAGTCACCCTTTTTGTAGGCGCGTTGCCTGACCTTTTTGTCAAAAGATCCTGCCATGCGTGCTTGGTAAAGTTCAATGCTTTGTCGAGCTTCGAGCCGTCTCTCGTCGAGATTGTCCAGCTCATGGAGTCGCAATTTGACATTGCTTTCTTGAGTCATGTCATTTTGTAGAGATACCCTCAGAGAAGGAATTTGTACCTCTAGGGGCACGACAGCTTCGCATCCATAGACCAAGGAGAATGGTGTGCTATGGGTTGGTCCTCGAACGGTGGTTCGATAGGCCCACAAAGCTTCAGACAGTTTATCGCTCCAGTCTCTTTTGTGACTAGAGACCATTTTCTTGAGGATTTTGCAGAGTGTCTTGTTGAAGGCTTCTGCTAATCCGTTTGCTGCCGGATTGTATGGAGTCGAAGGACAGCTTTGAATTTTGTATTTGTCGCAGAACCTGTAGAATCGATGATCCCGGAACTGTGGACCGTTATCATGGACGAATCTTTTGGGTATGCCAAAACGACAAATGATATTGGTGCGTAGGAACTGAAGAACTGATGAGGTCTTCATTTCGTTGAACGCAAATGCTTCTGACCACTTGGAGAAATAATCCGTTTCGGCGAAGATGAAGCGATGACCTTTGCTTGAAGGGGGAGAGATAGGACCTATGATGTCCATGCCCCATGCTTCGAAAGGCCATGAGATTGCTGTAGGATGTAGCCATTCCGGAGGCATGTGAATGTAGTCTCCATGAACTTGGCATTGTTGGCAGCGCTTAGCAAATTGCATTGCATCAGCAACCATGGTAGGCCAATAGTAACCTAACCTTTTTATCTGATCATAGAGCTTAGGACCTGCCTGATGGGCTCCACAAAGACCAGCATGAACTTCTTTAAGTGTTTCTTCGGCCTCTTGTTGTGACAAGCAGCGTAGGAGTACTCCATTGAAGGATTTCCTGTAAAGGATTTTCGAAGGGATATCCAAATGAAAGTTTGGGGCTTGCCTTTGGATGCTTACCCGTTCTTTTGGATCTTCAGGTAGGATTCCGAACATAGTGTAATCAATGAACGGGTCCCTCCAGTCGCCGATTGAAGTTTGAAGGATAGAGATCCGACTTCCAACCACTCGGTGGCATTCAGCAACTGCTTGGTGTGTGTTAAGAGGAGGGAGGATCCTTCTCTCACTCACTGTAATTTGCATGTTTTCCCCTTCCTGGGTCGCCATTGATGCGGCAAGTCTGGCCAGGGCATCTGCACGGATGTTTTCACCTCTACGAATGTGGGTGATGTTGCAGATGTCAAACTTTTGCAGAAGTGATTGTGCCTTGTTGTAGTAAGGCAGCAGATCAGGCTTCCTGACTTCATATTTCTGATTCATCTGGTTGACGATCAGTTGAGAGTCTCCAAAGACTTCCAGCATAGTGATACCAGATTCGATGGCGAGTTCCAATCCTAGGATCAGAGCTTGGTATTCAGCTGCATTGTTTGTGCATGGTTCCAGTAGCGAGAAAGCGTGTGGAATCATGCATTTGTCGGGGCTAACAAAGAGGATGCCAACTCCCGAGATCAGCTTTCTGTTTTCATTTGTCCTGGTTGCACCGTCAAAGTACATGTCCCAAGAGGCATTTGGTGAGGAAGTCTCCACGTTGTAGACAGGTTCGTCTGGGAGATCATCTCTGAGTGGAGAATCTTTAGGCAATGGATGCTCTGCGAGAAAATCTGCTAGAGCTTGGCCTTTGATTGCTTTTTGTGGCACATACCTTATATCAAATTGTGATAGAAGGATGGACCATTTTGCCAGTCGGGCATTGAGAGAACCTGCCTTTGTGACAAGGACCTTCAAGAGGTTGATCCTCGAGACCAGGTAGACTGTGTTGGAAAGCAAGTAGTGACGTAGCTTTTGTACGGCGAACATCACTGCAAGGCATTCTTTTTCGACTGGAGAGTAGCGATGCTCTGCACCTACTAGCATGCGGCTGAGGTAGTATAGAGCAGCTTCTTTTCCCTCACCATTCTCTTGTGCAAGCAAAGCGCCTACAGAATGATCAAGAGCTCTTGTGTACAAGATGAATGGTTTTCCAGTGGCAGGGGCAGCTAACACTGGAGGTTTGGTCAGGTATGACTTGATATCTTGAAATGCGGCTTCACAGTCGGCATCCCAGACAAAGTCTACACCCTTTTTCATCAATCGAGAGAATGGACGGCATTTCCCTGAAAGATTGGAGATGAACCGTCTGATGTAGGCCAATCTCCCTTGGAGCCCTTTTAGTTCCCTTAGGGTTCTTGGAGAGGGCATTTCTAGAATAGCCTTGACTTTTATGGGGTCAAGTTCTATTCCAGCTTTCCGAACAAGGAATCCGAGAAACTTACCCGACGAGACACCGAAGAAGCATTTTAGAGGATTCATCCGCAGTTTGTGTTTGCGGAGTCGGAGGAAGACTTCCCGAAGATCTTTGAGATGGTCTTCTTTTCTTCTGCTTTTGACGGCGAGGTCATCAACGTAACATTCAACCGTCTTGTGCTGCATATCTTGGAATATTTTCATCATAGCCCTCTGATATGTGGCACCAGCATTTTTCAGACCAAATGGCATGACAGTGTAGCAATACACGCCAAATGGAGTCCGAAAAGATGTGTGTTTTTCATCCTCGGGATGCATCTTTATCTGATTGTAGCCAGAGAAGCCATCCATGAATGTCATTCGCTCGAATCCGCAGGTATTGTCAATCATCACCTCCGGTATGGGGAGCGGGAATTCATCTTTAGGGCAAGCGCCATTCAAGTCTCTATAGTCAATACAGACTCTGATCTGCCCAGTTTTCTTTGTCACGGGGACAATGTTGGCCAACCATTTTGGATGTTGTTCCTCACGGATGAAGCCGACGCTTTTGAGCTTTTGAACTTCTTGTTCAATTTTATCCATCACATCTGGACGGAATCTTCTTTGGCCTTGTTTGACAGGCTTGATGTCTTCTTGAAGATTGAGTTTGTGGACTGCTACTTTGGGGTCTAAACCAGGCATTTCAGCATAGGACCATGCAAAGCAATCAACGAACTCACGAAGAAAAGCGATATACTCGGGTAACTCATCATCCTTTATATTCTTGCTTATGAATACAGGACGTGGGTTATCAGGTGTTCCCAAGTTTATCTTTTCAACAGAATCTTCTGTCGGAAGGTTCGAAGGTGGTTCCTCCACAATATTTTCGGAGGCTTCCAACTCAACGAAACCTTCTGGAGTTTCAACTGCATTACCAGACCAAGGCTCTGTTCCTTTCCATGGATTTTCTTGATTGGTGATCTCCTCAAGGCTTGCTATGAGATAGTCCCAATCGCCTGTTGAATCTGGTATTTCTTTTGGAGACGAGGGTTCTTCTGGGTCAGAATAGCACAAGTCTGTATTATCGGACGATTCCTCTTCATCATCAGAGAAATCGTACAAATTGGATGAGCTTCCTGGATCTTTGTCAGGTAACTCTTTAAAGAGATATCCAGGGAGATCGATGTCTTCATGGACTTGAGATGTTGAGGCTTGGTCGGTAAAACGACTTTTAAGCTTTTGTGTCAACTGTCTCAGAGGAGTGTCGGGATCATACCCTAACCCATATGAAGACTTTTCTACATGACCGTAGAGTCTCCAATCTTCCAGTTGGCTTTTGGTCAAGGCGGGCTCCAATGGCGTGAGAATACCGCGTCTTTCTCCCAAACCGACTGGGTTTTGAGCGTCAAAGCCCATTTTCTTCATAATTGCTTGTGCCACAGGACTATATAGAGATAGCTGAGGCATACCTTCATTTTGAAAAGGTTCAAGCAGAGAACTTGATGAAGAAGCATCCGATCTATGAAAGAAGATCGGTCTTTGCTTTGGTGATGTTGCCGGAACAACAAAGGTAGCAGACGTAGGATCTTCTACATCAGCAGGTGTCTCCATCGGAGTGAGAGCAGGCTGAACTTGCTGAGTGTCAGCTTGGCTTGACGATGCATCGTCTTCTGGCTCTGAGTCCGAGTCTGTGTCTTGCATGATAGACACGAGAGAGACAACAAATTTGCCCCCAGGCTTTTGTTTCGCCTTCTTCACTTTAGTCGTGATGACCAAAGGTTTTGAAGATTTGAGGGAGATAACGAAGGGAGATTGACTACTCTCTTCTAATTTGCCGGAGGGTTTGTTTTCTTCCGGTGATTTTTGAGGAGCCTTGCCTTTATCATTCTGGAGATTTTCAGCAGGGGGTGCTATTTCCTCTTCTTCTTTTTCTCCTTCATACATTTGGGAGTCTGCGAAGTGGACTTCTTTACTTTTGAAGGGTTTCCTGTCCGCAAAGACTCGATGTACCATGCCGTCGTCGCCGACAAACTTGATGCATTGATGTAGAGTTGAAGGAACAACACCATTCTCGTGTATCCAAGGACGTCCGAGAAGGATGTTGTAGCATGAGGGGGTTTTTATTGCATACACAGTGACCTCAGAGATAAGATCACCGATTTGCAATTTGAACCTGATTTTACCGATAGGCCTTTGAGTGCTCCCATCGTATCCAAAGATAGATACAGATGTGTGGCTTAGCTTGCCGGGTGGGATGCCCAACTCTTCAAGAGCCGAAGTGGAGATAAGGTTGAGTGCAGAACCTGGGTCGATCTGAACTCTATGTATCGGCATTTCTTTGATGTACCCTGTGAAGTACAGGGGTCGGTTGTGCCTTGCTTCGCCAAGTAGGAGGTCTTCCTTAGTGAAGGCGATGGTTGCACAGGCTGCCTTTTGAACCGAGAGGCATTGGATGCATGATCCCTCGCTTTTCTCTTTTTCTCCTTTTAAGGAGGTTTCTGAGTTTTTGACCCGGTAGTCCATTTCAATTTGGAGGACTTGTGGGGCATGTTTGTCGACATCCTCATTCAGTTTTTGCAATTCTGAGATGAGATTATCACGAGTGCGTGGAGACATTCGTAATAAATCCAGGATGTGAAGACGTGCAGGTATGTGTTTGAAGTGCTCAACCAAGTCATACTTGAAAGCCTCCTTAGGGCCTGCATGTTCATCATTGTTGCCACTGGGGGCGCTTACAACATCTTTTCCCGAAGGATTTACATAAGTAGAGGAAGATTGGTTGTAATTTTTGTGGTAGTCCCGGCCAGAGCGGGTGCCTCTACCAACTTCGAGAGCTTCTTGAGAAGGATCTTCGTTTGGAAGATTGTCTTCAGGATCAAGAGGCTGTCGTTTTTCATCTACTGGGGATGTATCTGCAACAGAGTTGCCATCCTCAGTGATTGTGTTGCACGGAGCATTTTCCGGGAGCAAGTCCTGAACAGCATCCAGCAGCTTTTCTTCTTCGTTGACCCATCCATCATCCCAAGTTGGGTTTTCTTCATGATGATGAGTCGGGAAGAATGTGTATCCTGAAGTCACAGTCTCAGGAGAAGAAACCTGAGAGGGTGTCATCTCTGTAAAAGTCACGTGAGACGAGGTAGCTCCAGAGGATACATTGCTAGGCGTCGTCGGAGTGTAGGTAATCTCATCAGACGACGCTTCAGAAGAGCTATAGTCCTGATATATTACATTACAGGAAGCTCTGATAGGAGATGTTGCCTGCTCGGAGTCAGACTCATCCTCGGATGTAAGAGGATCGTCAATCCAGCAATGTTCTCCATTTTCAGGAGTTGAGGGAGGAGGTACCTGATGGGCTTCAGGGACTTCCGGCTCTGGATTGTGAGGAATCTCGTTGACGCGGTCTTGCTCTTGTTCTAGAGCGAGACGCTGCAAGATCCTTGCATATTCTTCAAGTTCAGGCATGGGAGCCAGATCCTCTTCTTCGTCTTCTCCGTGTGGCTCAACATAGTTGATTTCCACTGGAGCAATGACAGGTGCTGGGTTAACAGCATCTTCTTGTGCAGCCTCTTGGTCTTCTTCATCATCAGACCAGGATCCTTGTGGTTGCAAGGGGTTATACCAGATTACTGGTATAAGGTGAGTTTCAGGAACCCATTCTTCATCGGAGAGATATTCTCCTGTTTCAAGAGATTCCTCCCACTCATCGGTGTAGTTGGGCTCGAATCCATCGTCGGTGTCGCTGGACTCGTATCCATCAATGGAGAATCCAACTACCGAGTTGCAAGAGTATGATGCCCCCTGCATGGCTTCTTTTTTGAATTGAGGTGGCATGAAATCACTAAGAGTGAAGTTTCTTACCGCCTTTGAAGTCTCTGGAGGGGATGTTTCTGTTGCCCCGAGTGAAGTGGTAGAGGAGGCCTCTGCCTTTTCATGAACTTCTTGTTTTGGCTGGGTCTTCTCTTACCGTTTGAGCCTGAGGAGATGTTTCCTAGCCTGCCTTCGCTGTTGAGCGGTCGGCTTTGTTTTGACGGTCTCCCAATTTTCATCTTCCAGGAGATCGGGATGTACCCACATGGGTTGTCCGTCTGGTGTCGGGCAAGGAACCAACACTTCGGACGTTTGAATTCTTTTTATCACCTTGAAGGAAGTAGTGATCTTCTTCTTCGGTGACTTTGGTGTTTGTCCATATGACACCATGTTGACGGAGGCAGTCCCATAGTTTTTGTCAAAGGTGATGACTCCGTTTTTCCACATCTCGTTTATCTTCTCTCTCACAACAAAGCATTGATTGAGAGGATGCGAAACCATCTGGTGGTATGGACAGTACCGAGGATCATTGGTTTTGCCAACATCTCCAGGTCTTTTGGGCTCTGGCAAAATGAGTTTGCCATTTGCTAGGAGAGCCTCAAAGATTTCTTCGACGTCTTCATCGAACGGATATTTCTTTTCTACTCGCTCTTTGAAGGCATCGGAGAGTTCAGGCCTTTTACCTGCAGTTTTGTTTTCAGCTTTCTTTGGCTGCTGAGGAGCTGACTTGGTTTGCACATTGAGGACCTCTTTCTTCTTTGGTTTAGAGGTTGCAACAGCAGTCGGCTCTTTCTTTGATGATTTCTGACTGTTGAGGTCTTTGATCACCGTTTCAGCTTCCATGGAAGCTTCGAGGAGTTCCCCCAGGTTCTTTGATTTGTTGCCGATGATCATGGAGCGGATTTTAGCTCTCATGTTGTTTCGGCAGATGTCGACTAGCGACGCTTGTGGCAGTACATCTGAGCATTTGTACGCCATTGCTTTCCACTTGTGAATGAAGTCATAAGTTGACTCATTCTCTCCCTGTTTTAGGCTGCAGAGCTGAGCCATAGTAACAGGATGATCCTCACCTTGGAAGTGGGTCAGGAAGCGTGTCTCCAGCATAGCCCAGTTCTGAATGGAGTTCTCCGGCAGAGTGGAGTACCAATCGAAGGCCGTACCTTTTAGGGTACTTGCAAAGAGGCGAATCTTGAGTGCATCTTGATCCGCGATAGCTCCCGTCAAGATCTTGAAGTGGATGACGTGCTGTCTGGCCGATCCTTTCCCCGTATATGTTTGGAGAGTAGGATGTTTGAATTTTGTGGGGAACGGGACCGAGTCCATCCATAAAGGATATGGTGGCTTGATCCCATGCTCTTTGAGTATATCCTCTTCTTTAGCTTTGGCGAGGATACTGTCTACGTCCTTTTTGGTAAGGGCGCGTGACTCATTTTCTTCACAATTCTCCTCGTTATTGTTATGATTCGGAGGAGGCTCATTGTTCACCTGATTTTGGACGACAAGGAGAATGTTTTCCATCAGAGTTTCAATCCTCTGCTGGCCTTGTTCCAACTGCTGGATGCGTGTGAGAGCATCATCTCGAGGTGGATTCTGAGGTGGTGGCTCAGAACTTGTAGCCAAGACGTTCATCCCTCGGGATTCGAACGAAGAAATCGTCCTGGTGACCGAGCTGGGGCTCATTCTTTTTGATGAAGAGCTTGATGAAGGATTACTCTCCCGTCCTTGGCTTGAAGGGGCAGGAGATTCTTCGGGATGTCTTCGTGTCCCGGTGACGCTACGGGTCACCGGACGTCGGACATGGATTTTTGATGCTGACTTTTGGCGTCTTCTGGTTTTTCCAACCATATGGACGGCAGCAACTTGGTCGGGTCTTTCTTTTTCGACCCATTTGTGGGAGACTTGAAGTGTAGGAGGCTGGGTCCGTTGCTTCTCTAGTCTCTTTTGTCGATATGACGCACGGCGGCGTGCTCGACGAGCGATTTGAGCTTCAGTCAGCTCTGGCTGGGCTCTGACGATGAAGGATGTGCTCCCTCGGGCGCAGCAGCCGAGCCTGTCTTCTTTGTAGCTAGGCAAGGACAGGATCCGGACCCGGTCCTTTGCCTGTTGCAGCGAAGCTTTGAACCTTTCGAGTTCGGCCCCTGTAGAGATGAAGGGTCGAACTGAAGGAGTGTAGGCCTTAGCAGGTGCTTGTAGAGGCCTGGTGATGCATGATCTAATTTTGGGCCTGTAGGAACAAGCCGGCTCATGCTGGGTTGACTTGGGAGTCAAGTTGGAGATGGGTCTCTCCTCTTTCATGTAGGCAAGAGGGTAGAACTGGTTTTCTTTGAGTGGGGCCAGGTATGCTGGCTTGGTGGAAATTTGAGACCTTCTTTGTTTTGGGGAAGGTCTTGGAGACCAAGTCTTAGGGTAGACCTGGTTGGTTGTTGGTCGAGGCTTCGCGGGGGTGCCGCGGGCTTCGGGCTTTTGGGCGCTCGCCTTTGGTGTCACGGGAGTGACACGTTGAGAGGCGATTTTCTGCCTTTTGGCAGGCGCAGCTTGTTCTTCGGGAAGTGGGAATGGTCCCAGTGTCCCGAAGACGATGGTCCGGGGAGTCGAGGTCGACCCGGAGTTCAGAGAGTTGCCGAGGGAGTTGATGCTTCGGCAGCTGGCAGGGCGCTTATGGGTGCGCGTGCTTTGCTTCTGTTGAAGCATGAGTTGGTGCTTGTTCTCATCGAAGATAATGGTTAAGGCTGCCATTGTTAGTTTCGAAAAAGTTCTGAAACAAGACCACATCCATTAGTAATCACAAGAATAATGATCATAAATGGGAATTTCTATGCTTTTGTCTTTTCAAATCGCTCAAGGGACATAACCTAAGCAATATGAGGAAGGCAAAAAGCCATAGAGGGTACAATTGTTCTGACAGCAAGTATGGTGAGCCCAGAATGAGCGTTCCAGTGACTGCTAGAAGCAATTGTAAACCTAAATTCGACTTATCGAGAAGCAGGGCTTGCTCGAGATAAGAAGAATATAAGGTAGGAGTTACAAATGTGCCGGTCACAGATACAGTAGACCCTGAAAGGGCGTACCAGTATTGCTATGCACAAATGTTGGAGATCGCATCCACGAGATGGGATTCTCTTTTTTTTTTTTTTTGAAATGTCAAGATTGGATTCATCAAAGAGAGCAGATGGTATTCCGATCCGAATACGGGCTCAACGATTTCCGCGAGCACCAATACCCAGAAGGGAAGGAACCACAATTTCTCGGATCTGAATCTAAAATGACGAGAGTTTTTTTTTTGAAGATTTTTTTTTTTTAAGATTTTCATTTTTTTTTTTTTTTTAAAAAAAAAATCTTTTTTTTTGTTTAAGATTTTTTTTTTTGAAAATCCTTTTTTTTTATTTTTATTTTTTTTTATTTTTTTTTTATTTTAAATTTTTTTTTTTTTTAAGATTTTTTTTTTGAAAATCTTTTTTTTTTATTTTTGATTTTTTTTTATTTTTAAGATTTAAAGACGAGAGAGTACACATAGGCCTCCTAACCCGGTCTTATGAAACCTCAATTGATAGAATTGCCCCCAGGTAAGGGTAGGATTACTTAATGAACCCGTTTGGAGGACCCTTGCCTAGAACAGTCAAGCTGTCTCCACACTCTGGACAAGGCTTTTCTTGAATCAATCGTGATCAAAGAACGCGATTGGTTTAACCTTAGTGGTCTATGTCCCTTTTTTTTTTATAAAAATCCCAAATAGACTCATCGAAGAGAAACGATGGCCCAAAACCTTAGTCGAACGGGCTCAACATTTCTGCAAGCACCAAAGAACGATAGGATAGGAACAAAGTTTCTCAATTTTGAATCCAAACTAAGAAAACTAATTTATTTTTTATTTTTTATTTTTTATTTTTTGAAATCTCTAATGAACTCATCGAAGAGAAACGATGATCCAAAACCTTAGTCGAACGGGCTCAACATTTCTGCAAGCACCAAAGAACGATAGGATAGGATCAAAGTTTCTCAATTTTGAATTCAAACTAAGAAAACTGATTTTTTTTATTTTTTTATTTTTTATTTTTTGAAATCTCTAATGAACTCATCGAAGAGAAACGATGATCCAAAACCTTAGTCGAACGGGCTCAACATTTCTGCAAGCGCCAAAGAACGATAGGATAGCATCAAAGTTTCTCAATTTTGAATTCAAACTAAGAAAACTGATTTTTTGATTTTTTTTTCTTTGAAATCTCTAATGAACTCATCGAAGAGAAACGATGGCCCAAAACCTTAGTCGAACGGGCTCAACATTTCTGCAAGCGCCAAAGAACGATAGGATAGGATCAAAGTTTCTCAATTTTGAATTCAAACTAAGAAAACTGATTTTTTGATTTTTTTTTCTTTGAAATCTCTAATGAACTCATCGAAGAGAAACGATGGCCCAAAACCTTAGTCGAACGGGCTCAACATTTCTGCAAGCGCCAAAGAACGATAGGATAGGATCAAAGTTTCTCAATTTTGAATTCAAACTAAGAAAACTGATTTTTTTTTTTTTTTGAAAAGAGAAAGAATGGAAACAAACTCAAAGAAATAGAAATTTCCAAAAAATCCCATCTCATTTTTTTTTAGGATGCAAAATCCAACATAGGCTACCAGCTAGAAAGTAGCCAAGGAATCCGGAAAAGAAGTATAAGCATAGAGCAAAAAGTATGATATGCAAATATTTCATTTCCAAGCACCGTGTTCTCAAATGAACGAGTCCCACCGGGTGTGCCAGCTTGATGGAACGCGCTCCGTGGCGCCCGCTGGGGCGGCTACCGGGGTCGGCGGAACGTGGGAGTCCGTCGGGTCCGGCCCTTTCGCGCCCTGGCGGGCCCTGAAGCGTGCATCAACATTTCTTTTTTGTGGGTGGGTGTGCCAGATTTTCTATTTTACTTGGAATTGCAAGTGGTAATCCGGAGATCAACCTTCGCAAGTAAAAAGGAAATCAACTTCTTTCAAGTTTTCCATTGCACAAATATTTAAGAAAAGAGACATTTTCTTGGTTTGCCGTGAAAGGCGATTTTGTTTGGCATTTATAGCCGATTTTGGCGTTTATAGCCGATTTACAATTCTCATCAATAATGAAAGACAAGAGTTGTGATTTTTGTCTCTTTTAGAAAAATACAAACTACAATGAAAAGCAAGAAAAGGAAGATCTAACTTTTCAGGAGATTGTGGGGGACTCGTTCAGATTGACGGTCGCAAGCCATGTATGGGCTTCGCCATCATCCATGCAGATGAGAACAGAAGATGCTCTTGATTCGCTTGGCTTGGCTATAACCTCAGGTTTTTAGGGGATAAAGACCAAGAGAAGGTCCTATGTCCAATAAAAAGCTAAGTAGACGGGCTGAAAAGCCATGTCTAAGCCATTGGAGGTAGCGGGAGAAGGCAAGGACCTTGGGGGGGGGGGGGGTGCCCCCCAAGGGACTCTCGTCACCTTGTAGTGGTGGCCGGTGCAGAACTTCAGCAGAGTTTTCTCTCTTTTTTCTTTCTCTGGATTCTTTCTGATCCCTTTTTTTCTGATCTTCTGATTTTCTCCTCTTTTTTCCGATCTTTTTTCGATCCCTATTCCAATGGAATGCTCTCCTATTTATAGGCTTTTGGTAGCCATTTAGGAGGGTTTATGAGCCTTAATGGCTTTAATGGGAGGAGTTACAAGATTTATTTCTTGATTTTGTAACTCCTTTTTCCTTGAATCTGATTGGCCGATGGAGATTAAGGGCTTTTAATCACCTTAATTACCATAATGGGAGGAGTTTCATGGTTTAAATGCCATGAATCAATTGACTTGTAACTCCCAAATGCTTGCTTCTGATTGGGCCGTCCAAAGAAATGAATTAATGACTGCAATAAAGCTAGTCAATTAACCACATTAATTGGTCGCCGAGCAGTCGAAGAGTCGCGGGCCATGCCGTGTCTTCTGGAATTCTTCTGGCGACGATCATCGATGGATCTACATGCTGATCGACATCGGATGAACATGTAACTTCAGACATTGATAGCTAAGAGCGGGCCGGTGACATCTGTCTTGTCGATTTCACGATCGGTCGGACAGAAAGTGCACTTTCTTGGTCAGCCGGTTGGCGATCTTGGAGCGATCACTGATGATTTTATGCTTTTGGAGGTTGACCCGTGATTTTGACGGATGTCGTCGGATATGAGTCAATTTCAAGCACTAAAAATCACATTTTCAGGAAACCACAGGGGCCAAAGTGCGCGAAACGCGAAAAAAGACGGAAAAACGGGTCACCGGCGGAAAATCCGGTGACCCGGACCTCCATGGTCGCCGGCGACCATGGGCCATGGTCGCCGGCGACCATGGACCGGCGACCATGGCCCATGGTCGCAGGGGCCTGCGACCATGGGCCATGGTCGCAGGGGTCTGCGACCCTGGGGGATTTTTCCCCTTCGGAGCCCGTTTTGCGGTCGTTTTGAGGTCTTTTTCGTCGCCGTTTTCTTCTGTATTTTTCTTGACATTTCTTCTCATTTATTGGCTTGATTTCCCTGTAGAAAACTTGATGAGAATCCTTGCATTTTTAGAGTGCAAAGTTTCTAATTTTCCGGGAAAGCCGAAGACTTTGTCGCGTAGAGCTGCTGATTTTCCGCCAGAAGTCGAAACTTGGTCAAACGATGTCGGAATGACCTGAAATTTGAGGTGAAGCCTCCTGAGCAATAAATAAGACCAACCATAGGCTTTTGTTTGAGTTTTGAAGCCGTTTGGGGTCCCGTCGATGCTTCACTTGATTTTGCTGCGGGGAAAATGCCGAGCTTTGATGTGCGGTCAAACGATGTCCGATTGACTTGAAATTTGACGGGGAGCCTATTGGAGTCATTTTGAGACGTTCCATGGGCTCCGTTTTGGATGTCATGGTCCCGGGTTGCTCTGCCGCCGGTAGGCTTGATTTTCTCTCGGAGCATCGAAACCTGGTCAAACGTTTTCGGAATGACCTGAAATTTGACGTGCAGCCTTTTGGAAGCATGTTGAAGCCACTCATGCACTTGGTTTGATGAGCGAAGGCTCCGGTGGTTTCCGCCGCCGGGAGGCTTGATTTTGCTGCTCGAGCATTGATGGAGGGTCAAACGTTGTCGGTTTGACTTGAAATTTGGCATGGAGCCCTTTTGAGACATGCTGGAGTCATCTGTAGGCTCTGATCGAAGTTTTGACGTCTCCGATGATGTCGCCGCCGGGAGCGCCATTTTAGCTGTCGGAGAAGCGAAGTTAGGCCAAATGATTCTGAAATGGCCCGAAACTTCATATGTACTCTTCTCTTGGCTATCTTGAAGGATCTTGCAGTTTTTGTTTGATTCTGACAAGATTTGATTTTTTGAGAAGTTGCATTGCCTATTTATGGCAGGTTGCGACTTCATGCAGCTTTCTTGATGTTGAAGAGGCAAAGTGACATTTTTGGTGTCAACAACAGGTTTTAGACTTTTATATCATATACCTCAATCTCACACACTTTACACTTAATGAATGATATACACTTCACTCTAATATTCTATAAGCCATTCACATTGTAGAGTATTCATATTACATCATTCCATACAGATTTGTCACTAGAACATAAATGTGAAAATTCATACACACAATCTTCTTGCAATCAATGCAATCAATTTTGGGACTAACCGTCATTCAACATTCATTCACATTTAATTTCCTTGTATAATTCATCTATCATTCAGTTAATTTTGTATTAAAAAAGGGTATTCTTTGTTTTCATCCAAAAACATGATTATTAGAGAGAGAGAGAGAGAGGAGAAAAATATTTAGGAACTTGATGCTTTGATGATTTATTTACAAATAAATTTAACATAATTTTTGAACTCGACAAGCTTACAATGTCAAAATTCTGATACATTTCAACATTCATACATAGCCAAAAAGCCCTACCTTCTATTTAGTTGTTGGATAATTACCCAATAACATCATGTGGTAGTTTCTTAATTGATTTTTACTTAGACAATTTTAATTTGTTGTTACTAGCCAAGACCCATCAGTCACATGCAAAACATAGCAACTCTGACCCATTCGAATAACCAACATATCTTCACCACTCGGTCTGTTTCATTAAATAAGACCCATCAATCACTGCACCTTGCATCATCCAAACTCACCCAAGCCTGCACACACTATCTTCACAATTCATTTATCATCATGTTCATCACCATCAAACCAACACCCACTCAAATTCAATTCAACAAGAATATACAATGCGCACCAAACGAATCACATATGTGCCCATTTCACACTACGGCATCAATGTCTTCATTTGAACTCTCTCCATGGCTCAAGGTTCGTTCAAACATTTCATCGAACACGTTGTGTACCATTTACCCCATTTCATATTTTCTCTCCATCTTGCTCAACTAAGATGAACAAAAGAAGATGAAAAATAAAAGGGGTTTTTACGAAATAATTAAGGTTAGACTCTGATTATTGAATTTTATGAATAAAAATCAGAAAATGACAAGTTAGTGACAAAAAACGGATGAATGGGAGAGAGAAGACTGTTTCACAAAAAAGAAGAAGAAAATGCATTAATTCTTATACAGGAAGTTGACGATATCGACAACTCAGTTGACGATATCGTCAACTGAGTTGGCGATATCGTCAACTGAGTTGGCGATATCGTCAACTAAGGCAATTTCTTCAAAAAAAGAGGTACGAACAATTAAATGGTAATTTTGTTATTATTCTTCATAAAATCGATTATTTACAATATAAGCTTAATTATTTGATAAAAATCCCTTGATTTTATACAAATAATTGCATATATACTTTTTATGTTATTTTGAATTTTAATATTTTATAATTTTTCTACATCTTGTTAAGAGTTACAATGAGAAATTATTTGTAAATATGGGAAAAATAGTGGAATGATTTATAAATTCAGAAATAAATAAGTTTTTTTTTTTTCGTAAAATCCAAAACATAATAACATATATATGGAGGTGATGCCTAGCCCTATGCGACATTCTTGTATGTTTCTTTCCCTCTAATGAAGTCTCTTCATTTTTTTTTTTTTTTCTTGTTTTTCTTATCTCTTTGGATTTCTCATGTCAAAACCCTATAAATCTTTGAATGTAGTTTAACACATATAAATTATATTACTTTATTTTTTATTTTTTCTGAAACTTAAATCCAAAATGTTTCACCTTTAATTCCAAATTGAATGGAATTTTCAAAAATTACTTCCAAAATGTTTTGCCAAAATTTCAAATTCGCTAAAATATTTCACTTTGGAGGCAAAACTGAAATGGGGTTCAAACGAAATTATCAACCCTAATTTAATGACTTAATTAGGTTGTATTAAGTCAATTATAATTACAAAAGTCAAAAATTAAGAAAACTATATTGAAGTTCTTAAAATAAAAACTTCCCCTCCCATTCTTCGAATCAAGATGGGTCAATGGAGCATATGGCCCTGCCTCCATGTGGAGCATCACTGAAGCACATCTTTATATTTGAGGTGTATGCTTCGAGCATGCCTCATGGTGAGACATATGCCTTAATTTAACGTGTAGAGGGACGAGGCATGGGGCATTATTAGGAAGCCCCTCCCGAAGGGCCTGTTTGAAAGCATTTCAAAATGTAGTGGGCGTCCCTTGGAATTCAGAATTCTTTATTTGATTAGGTTCAAATTGCTTTAAATTTCATACATGAGATCATTATCAATTGGAACACTGTGTAAGTTGCATGGAATAGGAATAAATTGAGTTTTATTGTCAAATGGCATGTTTGTCTACATGGAATGGGCGTTTTTGTTTGCATGAAATTGGAATACGAAGGAAATATTTGATTAAAGTGGGTGCATTTGTTTTCGTAAAATTGAAATACGCATGAACTAATTGCTATTCAAGTCATCGTCAAAAATTAAAATTCTCTACCCAACTTCTTGCATTAATTATTTCGGCAACAGACATCCATTTTTAAGAGGATGGTGGTGGATCTAATTATGGGATTGGTTCTTTCCATATGCAACTAAGTCACGAGAGTAATGTCTGCAACTAAATCAAGATAGTAATGTAACTATTTATAGAAAATCTCCAAATTCTATGTTTTCCTTGTTTTTTTTTTCTGGTATATGGAGGAATGGCAAACTATCTTAGTCCAACTAAACAAGCCTAGTGTAAAGTCTTGGGGATCATCCCTAGGGCGCCACAATAGGGCGCTCCACAATAGGATGCCCTTCCGTGCTGCTCTACTATATGATCATTTTTTTTTTTTTTTATAAGCGTGTATACTCCATGCCTGATCATTCCACCTCTGTGCTTTTCCAGTGCTAGGGGTTGATCCTTGGCACTGGTGTTTAGATGAGACGATCAATACCACTTAGGGTTGTCGTTCTCCCAAATTCTATGTTTTTGCTAGCACTTCAATGTACACATATGGGATTTGGTTAAAATATCTGCAGCCAAGTCAAAGTCATCAACACAATTGTTACTGACTGCAATTATTTTTTAGAAAATTGAAAGTATAGGCGTTGGTTAGCACTTAAATTTACTCAAATAAGGTTTAGTTCAAGACAAGTCAATAACAGAACTAGTGTTAAGATGAATGCATCTTATAGCTGAAACCCAAGGGACTATTTCTTCCCATAGTAATATGGTTATTTTATTTAGAATAGCCAATGATTATTTTATAAGAGTACAATGAAATATATTCACTCAAAATAGGAAACTTACTCACATCTATAATAAGAATCCTAATGAAAAATAAATAATAAATCAAGTAAAGATGACATTAGTATAATTAAAATCTAGTTTAATTATATTCAGCAATTATCGATCTCATCCTTCTCATATCCAACGTTGTTTAGTATATTTTCCATTACTCTCCTGGAATGCAAGATTCTTTAAGAAAGGATTGTGTGATTGATTGCAATAAACATAATCCTTCAATCTTGAGAGTGAAGGGTGGATTATTTATAAATTAAAAAAATCTAGGGTCATTTTATGGTTTTCAAACAGTTAGGCACATGCGGGTCAACGTCTGGATTTACCCTACACTCACATATGTGGGCTGAGCCATGTCCTCAACGGGCTTCCACTATATAAACCCTTACTCTACGATCTAGTGGCATGGTTGGGAAAAAAAATCTCTCTTCTATATTTTTGTTATTTTATTGCAGTATTTTACTATGAACATGATGCTAGTGCTATATTGACTTTGAAGTCGGATGTATGAACAATAAAAACCTCTAAAAAGAGATTCAAAGCCTTAGGTATATATCTTGGGGTTACTCATTTGCACTTATTTACATATGTAAATGTCGTGTAATACTCAAGCATGTGGATGTTTCTTTACACTCATTTACATATGTATAACTGATTCACATGTACAAGTTTTAGTGTGTCAATGATCGGCTTTTTGTGTTAAGATCTTCACATATCAATGAGAGGATTTGTGTGTAAATAATCAACTTTTTGGTGTAAATGATTCACATGTACAAGTTTTGGTATGTCAATGAGCGACTTATTTACATATGCAAGTGATGCATATTGATTTTATATCCCTTTGTGTGGCAAAGCAGTACAGTAGTGCATGTTCGTTAGGTGGGTATTGACGTATTGTAATTGTGTTTTTTTTTTCACCCTTTTTATCTATTCATTCAAATGGGCCTACCCAAATTAGCCTGTTTATTTGCATAAAATTAGAACCTAAGTACTTAAATGTGCCCATTTTCTTGCTTTAAATTTCATACATGAGATCATTATCAATTGGAACAATGTGTAAGTTGCATGGAATTGGAGTAAATTGAGTTTTACTGTCAAATGGGTATGTTTGTCTACATGGAATGGGCCTATTTGTTTGCAAGAAATTGGAATATACAGAAAATATTTGATTAAAATAG
The DNA here is from genome assembly GCA_028538565.1 of Umbellularia californica. NCBI lineage: Eukaryota > Viridiplantae > Streptophyta > Magnoliopsida > Laurales > Lauraceae > Umbellularia > Umbellularia californica. Next base: position 36,716,022 of record JAPQWN010000010.1, on the reverse strand, counting down.
GTGTGTTTGTTTTCATGAAATTGAAATATATCCGGGGTTCAAACCCCGGGAGAATGGAGGCCCGCACAAGCGGGAAGAAAGACTATACAAATGGGAAAGGAGCCCGCACAAACAGGAAGAAATGACGTACCCAGTGGAACCCTTGGGCAGCCAGTAAGAACTGACACTCCTTACCACTGGGTACGTCGTTTCTTCCCGCTTGTGCACGCTCCTTTCCCACTTGTGTGGGCTTTCTTTCCGCTTCTGCAAGCCTCCTTCCCACTTGAGTGGGCTACCTTCCCATGTGTATGCAGGCTCTCGCTTGGGTCCTAGCCCCCTTGGTTGGGGATACAAAAAAAAAAAAAAGGATCGAGGTGGATCTAATTATGGGATTGGTTTTTCCCATCTACAACAAAGTCAATACAGTAATGCAAAGAAATAGACCCAAATGAGATTGGTTCTTGCATCTGCAACTAAGTCAAAATAGTAGTGCAAAGAAACATACTCAAATGGGATTGGTTCTTGCATTAGCATCTAAGTCAAGATAGTAATGCAATAAGTCTTGATGTGAATGTATCTTATGTTGGTTAAAATTGAATGATCAAACGCGCGCATTTATTTCATTCCTATTTTTATTTTTATGTGGGTTCTACATTTCTCACCTCTCTGTTAGATTGTATGGACTCAATCCATCAGTTGATATGATAGATTGATTAATTTCTTTATTTATCAATAAAATCATGCTTTACTTTCATGAGATGAATGTTATTTTATTACTTAATGCAAAAGACCAATACACTTGACATAATGGTTCATGAGTTGAACTGGGTCCCATTAGTATATTAGATGTAATATATGTGTATGGATGAGATCCACACACGAGAGATATATGTCACAAATCTTATACCTAAATATCTTCACAACCAGTGATGAGACTGGGCATCTCATCTGATAAGGTTACAGCACTTTGATCACTATATATGAGATAGTGTGATTTGTCTCGATCATCAGAATGGAAGATTTTGGATCATAGTGCTAGTACATTGGATGTATTGAAGGACCATGAGAAGCACCTTATGGAATTCTGTCTCGATTATAAGGTCTGCTCTCATAATTCCCTATCAATAGGCTCTCAATCCTGAGACATTGATGATCTCAAGTTTCTATCTATTCATTTGCTTTGAGTCACCAATGAGTGAGGCCAACTGTAAGTCAACACCTCGGTGTCTTGGGTATGTGGTAGTAGGACTATGGAAACATTGAATGATCAAGATGGAATCTATCTCTATTATCCCCTTATGCCAATTAATGGATTTGTCATTAGTAAGTGCGCACCCATCTCGATTAAGAGTTAATTTGATGGTACTGATGATCACTGTGATTAATTGGGGCTCAAGGATAATAAGATGTGGAACTAAGATTGGAAGAAACAGATTTATTCCAATTGATCTATGGATATTGATAGAGGGGCCTACTTGTGGTAATAGGGAAGTTTAGGGTCTTCTATGTAATTTATTCCTAAGACTAGAGCTCAATTGCATTTATATAGTGGAGTTATTTGCAATTATCTGTGGGCCCGGATTGCACATAAGATGTGGGGTCGCGAGTCCTAGTTGGAGCCAGCTTTCTAAAGAATCCCTAGTGGTCTCCACGCTAGCCCAAGTTATTAGAAAGATACTAATTATAGTAGAACTCTAAAAGAAAATAAAAAGTTACTATTTCTATTTGACTAATAGTGGTAATAGTAAGTTACTAATTATAATGGATGTGGGACTTCTATTTAAATTAGAAAGAAGAGAGTTACTAATTGTTAGAGAAGTGAGACTTCTATTTCAATTAGATATCAAAGAGGAGTTTGCTTTTAAGCTATATATAGAGGAGATTATAAGGATGGACGTCCCATGCATATCCTAACCTAGGGATTCACGCTCAAGCCTTGTTTGTGCAAGAGTTGCACATGCTCCTTCTCCTCTCTTCCCTTTTCTAGTTCTCTTCTAGTTTTCTTAAGAGCTTTCTCTTGGAGATCCCACCCATCTTCCTAAGAAAAGAGAATCTGATACGGGTCATAGCGTAGAAGATCAAAAAGTCTTGGAGATTCCTATTTGATACGTGAAAGAGTTTCATCATCAAAGAAAAGAACAACTTCTCCATTAGAGCACAACCAAGCTCCAAAGGTATAATCTACTTCGTTTCATGTTGTAGATTTTTATGGATCCTTGTTGGCTGTTGTTCTATCTTTTTGATATGTTTATTTACTGATCATGATGACTGAGATTGAGGACATGGATCCTGGATTGGGTTTTGCAGCCTTCTGGATAGTTGATCACTAGATCAAGTTGGTCAAAAGTTTTTTGAAACCTATCCTAGAGGCCCACCTATTTCCAACACTCTCGGGTACAAATTGTTTACAAAAACTTTTTTATACATATCACCTGTTTGGCTTAGGAGATCAAGTGCTAAAATAATACAATAAAATACAGGAAATACAGGAAACAGGGGCACTGCCGGGTGAATTCTGATTTGCCCGGCAGTGCCCTGTAGGCATGAAATCTGTCCTGTAATGGTTTGCAAGGCTTCTTGTTGTTTCTTCTTTCTGGCGAAGTAAGGGAGATGGGTGGGTTTAGTTGTCCTTTAGGCAGTCTTTGTAGCGTATTACTTGTTTTCCTAGGGTGCAAAGTGCAAAAAATCCAAGGGAGTTATTAGCGTTTATACCAACAGCGACAATCCAAGGCCGTACTGCTGCGAGGCCATTATATGGTAAGCTGGAGCAATGGACGCAACAAAGACAGGGACCTCCCATCCTCGTAAGTTAAGAAGACAAAGAAAGTCCTAGAAAACTTGAAGTATGAGAGGCATCATGGTGTTAAGGGACTGCCGCACTGCTAAAGCCCTCCGGTTGTACTCCCGGAGTTTGAGTACCTTGTGTTTGAGAGGTTTGGAGGTTGAAAAACCAAGAGGGTCAATCTAGATACCACCCTAGGGTTCTATAAGGTCTCAACATGGATTTTTATATGGAAATAAGAAAGCAATAATCAAAGTTAATTACCCATTAACAACTCGATACAACCCGCCAGATGATAATTGACATAAATTATAAAATGAATGAGGGGTATTTTTGTAAGGTTGAAAAGGCTGAAGTGAAATTCTAAAACCCACATATAAAAGATCATTTTCTCACTCCTTCACTCTCTTTTCATTAGCAAAAGAGTCTGTGTTAATTGACATGGTCCAAAATGGACAAAATTATTTAACGGGTTAACAGATCATGTTGTGTAACATGTTAAATAAACGGGTCGTGTTCGTGTTTGATTTTTGAATCCCTTTATTTAATAGGTCGTGTACGGGTTGATGTGATTCTAACATGAATTCGTTAACCCGCAACTCAAATTCGTTAACACGACACGATTGACAGCCCTAGTTGGGACCCAAGAGAGCCCGCATACACATGATAGAGCTACCAATTAACATAATGAAAACACCATTTTATCTAATATTAATAGATGACTCAACCATGATTAATTTAGTGGATCCATAATAGGTCCAACGATTTTATGTATATCTACCTATCTTGTTTTCTGCATACTACCAAGTGTAATCTATGTATGGAGATTATAGTTCAGGTTAGGGGGTGTTTGGAAATGAGATATTTCATGAGACCGTGTTATATTATCTCCTACTTTAGAATATAATCTATTCACCTCAAAAAGTTGTGTTTGGGTAACTTAGAAAGTATCTTACAATATCCCACTTTCTTTCAAAAATATTCACATTAGATTATTCAACGATGTGGTCTATAAAATAATCTTTTGTTAAAATCTCTTTCCTAAATACGAATGGAGAGTTTTAGTTAAAACCATTGTAGAGCTCATAAGCAACAACTAATTATAGCGGCCCTAGTTTTTTAACATTAATAATTCTTACAAGAGTCCAACTATGGCCTCAATATTAGATTGGTCCCACGGTGCTTACAGATTTAATGTTGGGACCAACAGTCATATCATGATTACATAGCCCCTTGTTAATTATCAATATTAGGTGGGTCTCAAAAATATCATAATGCCATCATTAGGTGAGTCCCATTGTACCAAAATTAGTTAGGTCCGTACATATTACCAAGATTGGATTGTGTGATTACAATTAACAATTTGCCAACATCAAATGGGTCCTACTATTCAATAGCTTTCTGGTGTTAATATAACTACCAACATCAAATTGGTCCCACAATGACTCCTCATAGACGTATTCCTTAATGATGTATGACATTATATAAGGTTAAAAAAAAACTACATAGGGCCATTTGTGGTAATCACCATTAGATGTATCATACTATGGTTACCAACATTTAGTGGACCCTGAAGGTTTTGCAAGACCCACTAGAATGGATGCTAGTCTAATTAATCAAATCAATGCAGCAGATGTAACCAATCAAACAAGATAGAACTAGCCAACAAATCTACCAATCACACATCACAAGAAAGTAGACACAAATTTAACGTGGAAACCTTTTCCAGAGATAAAAAACACTATTTAGAAATCAAGAATTCACGAATGGTTACAAGATATACCCACAGCTCCTTTACCTCAATATGTACCTCGACCTAAGGACTGTAGTTGTTCTCACACAACTTTCACTGACACGACTTCCACCATGCACCGTTCTCCTTAGTTGATCTCCTTGCACCTTGTTAGCCAAGATGAACTATCTTCTACAATAGAGTAGAAACAACAAAACCTTCTAGAGCAGCCATTCAGAACAATTTCTCAATGGCTCTAGAGAAATAAGGAAATCTCTCTTAGGGTCTTCTAACCTCACATCAAGAAAGAAAACTAACTTCTTGTGTGTATTCTTTGGGTTGAGAGAAACATCCAATATATAGCTCCAAATCCGTGCATAAGACTCCTAATCATAATCCACTAAGAATATCAAACTTTATCAGACTCTACCAAAGAGTTTGGATTGAATTGGACCGGGCTTGGTCCGCCTCGCTTGCTATATCAAGGCCCTCCTCTGGATTTTGGCTTGACAAGCATTAAATGCTGTCACTTGCTTTTTGGCCTTACAGACCCGCCTTAATTAAATAACATTCCTTGGATCTCGTGTTTTTAACATTTAAGAATGTGATTTTTTAACAATAGATGGGTCCTACTATGATTATTAACACCTATGATTACTAATCAGTGGGTCATCCGTTGGTCAATTGATTACTTTCTCTCTATTTCTTGTCCAGTATATCATTTTTTCTTTTTTAAAAAAAAATTACAAAACACTTCATAGGTGTATTGAAACTTTTGAAAATTTCCAAACACCATACGTGACACAATATAATAATATGACACTATTTTGTTCTATAATAATGAAATCTTACAATATTTAAACTTGTTGATATTATGTTATGCATGTATGCAAACACCCCCCCTATGTTGAAATCTATAGGAATTGCTAAAAAACACAATTGGTAATATGACAATATTTTGTGATGATGAGATTTGGTGATATCTATGTCTATCAATCCTTCCTTTATGCATGTATCCAAACTAGACGCAGTAAAACTTGACCCAGCTCCAACCAGACCCATATTAGACCCGCCAAACCCAACAAACATAAAACATGGATATATCTTGAGTCACAAGATCCTTACCTACAAAAAAAGGTCTCGGTTGGGGTTAACCCCACCTAAATTTGTATGACCAGCATATACTCTAAATGGTGGAGCCAAGATTTTTGTTGATAGGGAAAAAGTACAAAATATAATAGGTTTGTTGGAGATCAATCTAATAGTAGACCTAAATAGTATTGTAGTGGAATTTTCATATAATAAAATGAATCAACTTTTTTGTGGCCCAATAATGATTTCAAGGCCCCTAATATTATTTACGTGGTAGAAACAAGGGGAAAAACCAATGAGTCGCACAACAGTTATATACTCGTAGGCCCACTTGTGTAAGATTTGACCCCTAATTTCCATGATTAGTGTCAATTAAGTTGTGTGTTAACTCCCACAATACCTTTTTCATAGCTTTGAAAAGTTTTGAGAGCCACTAAACCTACCTTGATACAGTAGGGTCTTATGTGTAATTCGTGATAACCGTGGGGTGCTATTCATAATTTAAAAAAAATCCATTTTGCCTATGTTTGACTAATCTCATCATTCCCTCCAACTTTCGTGTTTACCAAAGCTCTGAAAACCCATTTTCCATCCTGAGCACCAAAATAGTCTTTTCACTTGAAATACGGACCCAAAAATCTGATACCTTCAAATCATTCCAAATTTATACTTTTTGGAAACTAGATTTTATGAAGAACAAATCTCTCTTTTTTTCGTCGATCACATTCGAGGCCTAAAAACCCATGTTTTAACCCCCATCAAAGTCAAGCAGTGGTGGGGCTACTGCACCCCACTTGAAATACATAGTGAAACCCTTCTCTCTTTCCTTTCACTCTCATTTCCAGCGAAGAGGAAACCGTAGCAACTCCAGGGCTCTCTTCTTCTCTTCCTTCCACATCTCTCAAATCAAGTCCAACTCCCTATCATTCGAAAATTTAAGCATGCCATCTTCTTCCCCACCTTCTCCACTCTCCAGAGACCATTTTCTTGCAAATTCGACTTGGGAAGCTCCTGTCTTGGCTGAGATCTCTTTTCCATATTTTAATATGAGCTAGAACATCCCTCCTGTTGGAATAGGTGGGCCTCGTGGTTAGGTTTTCAAAACTTTTGACTAACTTGAAGCAGGGATCAAGTATCCATAAGGCCAGAAACCCAATCCAGAATCCAAAAACCCATTTCTCATGAATCAAGATTAGAATAAACACTATCTAGAAGATAGAAAACAACAACAACAACAACAACAAATAACCAAGAAAATCTACAAAAGAGATATGTAGATCTAACATTGGGAGCCCAGTTGTGCTCTAATCGAGGAATAGATTGCTTGGCTTATTGAGAAATTCTTTCACGAAAACAAGAAGGATCTCCAAACACCTCTTGATCTTCCACGCTATGACCCTCTATCAGAGATCTTCTCAAAGAGAATTGTGGGATCTCCAAGAAGAAGAAAACCCTTGACTCTCTAAAAGGGAAACTAGAAGAGTGAAGAGGAGAAAGATGAGAGAGGGGCTTGGCTGTGTAGAATGGTGGTGGACATCCAGCCTTTTTTTCTCTTTTATAGCATGTGAGCACCTCCTCTTCTATTATAATTAGAAGTCTCACTTTTATTATAAGTATGTGTCCTACTCCTCCTTCCTTTAAGAGTTCAAATTGGATTAGAAACAATCTCTTCTTAGGGTTAGCGTGGGAACCACTAAGGATTCCTTACAATCTGGCTCCAACTAGGAATCTGGACCCCACATCTCATGTGAACTCCGAACCCATAATTAATTGCAAATGACTCCACGATATAAATGCAATTGAACTCCAGTCTTAGGAATAAATTATAAGAATATCTTAATCTTCCCAATTACTACAAGTAGGCCCCTCCATGAATTATATACATTGATTAATTGGATTAAATATGTCCAACCAAATTAGATCCATATCTTATTATTCTTGTGACCCAGTTAATCACAATGATCATCAGTACCATCCAATTATCTCTTAATTAAGATGGATTCGCACTTACCAATGATAAATCCATTAATTGGCACAGGGGGATACTATTAGAGGATAGATTCAATCTTGATAATTATATGTTCCCACAGTCCTACTACCACGTACCCAAGACACCGAGGTGTTGACTTACAATTGGCCTAACTCATTGGTGACTCAAAAGTAAATGTTTTATAAAAACTTGAGTTCATTAATCTCTTAAGATTAAGAGCCTATTGCTAGAGAATTATGAGAGTAGTACTTAAATCAAATACAGATTTGCATAAGGTGCAACTTGTGGTCCTTCAGTACATACAATGTACCAGCACAATGATCCAAAGTCTTATATTCTGATTATTGAAATAAATACTAACTATCACATGAATATATAAATTAATTAAGAAATAAATCAATTTATTTACATCATCCACTGGATTGAGCCCATACAGTCTAACACCTCAATGAAGCTCCATTCCCACATGCAACTTCTATTTCCTTATCTTTCATAGTTTTCCAATTTTTTGTTGTCTAAGGGTTGTATTTGGGGGTTTTTCTTTATAGATGTGCAAAGGCATAATTGGAGGGAATAGTGAGCAATCTTGGAGCTCTAGAGGCTAAGACAAGTGACTGAATTGGATTAACTGATGTGCATGTTCTTGGTTTTAAATTGACTAATTCTACTCTACGTTCTTCTCCAAATTTTACTTGATTTTTCTCAGGATTTTAGGTTTAAATGCCCTTTCAAAAGCCCCTTCAGCAATGCCCAAAACACCTCAAAATAGTGGCTGAAAAAGGGGAAGAAACCCACCTGAAATAGAGCTGTTTGGGCTTATTTCCGTGTTGCAAGAAGCAGTTCGCTAGACCGAACTTTTTTGGGTCTAGCGAATTGAGTTGCTGCCTTTCTAAAAGTCAGGAAGCAACACAGTTCGCTCGACCCAGATTTTCTTGGGTCTAGCGAATTGAGTTGCTGCCTTTCTAAAAGTCAGGAAGCAACACAGTTCGCTCGACCCAGATTTTCTTGGGTCGAGCGAACTGTACTATTAGCCAACTGAAACCCCTTGTTTTCTAAATTGGCTTTGGACCTAGTGTTGGACTTTAGGGATGGATTCTACGGACCTTAAATTTGATTTAAAATGGGATAAAAACTTGGACTGCTTTATTAATGTGACTGACTAGTGACCAGACCAATTGGAACCCAACTCTATTTCACTTTGCCATGAAGGACAAGTGGGAAAACCATGTGAGGCCCTGTCCAGGGACATGCCAGGACCTCACCAAATTGTCTTTGCACACTTAGAAGTTTGGGATGTTGTTCAACTTCAGAAGCATCAAAATCACGATAATTTCTAACATTCGGACACTAGGTGCATAATCGGCAAAATGGTGATGTCTTGGAATGCCGATGGAAACATGTAATTAACAGTGGACTATCAAGCACGAAGTCATGCCTTGAGATGAGAACACACATCATGCTACTTGGTTCCCTTGGATGACATGATCCTAGGTTAGGGTGTCCTTTAGGATAGCAGAGGTGCGATTGCATTGTGTCTTTTCCCAAGCACAGGATCCAAATCACCCTTTTCTATCCTTTGGGCACCCCATTTCCTTCTGGAATGCTATCCGATTGCCATCAGACCTTAGGCTTCGTTTTCATGTCCACTTGACCCCGACTTATTAGTTTTGCCCCCTTTTGCCTTTAATGCCCTGATTTTACCAATTTTACTAAAATCTACCAGTTTTGTTATTTCACGTGTTCCAGTGAGCTCTAGTGTGTACCCATTTTACTTTTTATTGTTCGGTTTAGACTTCATTTTCATGCCCATTCAAGTGATGGCCAGCCGGTTTTACCTGCTAGTTTTACTCATTTTATTAAAAGTGACCACTTTTGTTATTTCCCATGTTCCCAGGAGCTTGTGCATACTCTGTTGTGCGCGTGTATGCGGAAACGTAAATCAGCGATCGAACAAACAATCAACCACACAAGAACAAGCAATCACACACAAGAGAATTACGTGGTTCGACAAACTTGCCTACATCCACGGGAAAGAAACTCAACTCTCCTTTGGGTTCACTCTCTGTATGATCAGTTGTGTTACAGTCTATCTCATGGGCTACACATTACATCATATATATATATATAATGCTCTCTTTCTTATCCCCCAAGAAACCCTATCCTAGTCAATAAGAAAGTCCTAGTACAATTACCAAAATACCCATGACCCTAAACCCAATTGGTATGGACCCACTAGGCCAACAATCTCCCCCTCCAGACCATGGGGAAGACGCCTCTGAACCACCTTACTAGGAGTCAAGTCCTGCCAACTCTGAACACAGCTCTAGCTTTCCCTTAGACACAACCTTAGTCATCATGTCCGATGGATTCTTGTCAGTATGAATATTCTCCAGCTTTATAAGATTCTTTTCGATGACCTCACGTATCCGATGGTATCCTACATCGACATGCTTCGTGCAGGCATGGTATGTAGCATTCTTGCTAAGATCCGTAGCACTCTGACTATCACAGTAGACTACATACTCTCATTGCTTCAAACCTAGTTCTTGGAAAATTTCTTCAACCAAACATCTCTTTCCCTGCTTCATTAGCGACTATGTATTCTGCTTCGGTTGTAGACAATGCTGTACCCTTCTGCAACTTAGACTGCTAGGAAATAGCTCCCCCTGCAAAAGTAAATAAGTACCTAGAACAGACAACCGACGATCAAGATCGCCTGCAAAATTAGCATTTGTAAAGCCTTCAATTACTGGTTTTGAGCCTCTGAAACACAAGCAAAAATTTGATGTACCTCTCAAGTATTTGAAGATCCACTTCACTGCTTCTCAATGCTCTTTCCCAGGTTTAGAAAGAAATCTACTTACTAAACCCACTGCATGAACAATGTCTGGTCGTGTACACATCATGGCATACATAAAACTTGTAACTGCTGAGGAGTATGGAACATATGTCATCCGTTCATTTTCTTCATCTGTAGTAGGACATAATCTCTTACTGAGCTTGAAGTGACTGGCTAAAGGCATGCTAACTGGCTTAGCATCTTTCATGTTAAACTTTGCTAGCACCTGTTCAACATATTTCTCCTATTACAACCACAACTTCTTGGCATTCCTGTCACGACGTATTTGCATTCCCAAAATCTGTCGTGCGGGACCCAAGTCTTTCATGTCAAAAGTCTCTGACATGTCACTTTTCAACCTGTTAATCATCTTACTATCATGTCCAACTATCAACATATCATCCACATATAAAAGAAAGACGATAAATTTGTCGTTACCAAATTTACGAATATAAACACAGTGAACTGCAGCCATCCTCCAGTACCCGTGACTCACTATAAATGAATCAAACTTCTTGTACCACTGCCTCAGTGCTTGCTTTAGCCCGTAGAGACTCTTTTTCAACCTACAAACCAACTATTCTTTTCCTTCTATCTCAAACCCCTCCGGCCGAGTCATGTAGATCTTCTCTTTCAGATCATCATGAAGAAATGCAGTCTTCACATCCATCTGTTCAAGTACAAGGTCCATGCTGGCGACTAGACCCAAGACAACTCTGATAGAAGTCATCTTCACAACTGGAGAGAAGATTTCATCGAGGTCAATACCATTCGTCTGCGCAAGCCTTTAACCACTAGTCGTGCTTTGTGCTTAATTAGTTTTTCACTGTCATCTATCTTCAGCTTGAACACCCATTTGTTCTTCAAAACCTTCATGCCTTTTGGAAGTTCCACCAGCTCATAAGTATTATTATTTTTTAAAGAACTCATCTCATCCTGCATAGCCTTCATTCAATCATCTTTATCTTCATGAGTCTTTGCTTCTGGGTACCTCTCTGGCTCCCCCTCATCAGTAAGCAAAATATAATCTGCTGCAGGATATCTTGTTGATGGGTGATGCTCTCGAGTAGACCTTCTAACCTGATGTTCTGTGGTTTCTAACTGAGGAGATTGCTCCCCCTACTCAACACCATGTTCATCTGGCAACCCCTACGCCTCATCACGATTCGAATCGTTTTGTCCACCTTCTCCACCTGTAGTTTGCATTGGAGGAGTCGGTGTGAGATCAACCACTCCGTTAACAACTTCTTTAGACTTTTCAGTTTTCTCAATATCTCCAAAGAACTGGTCTTCATGAAACACCGCATCCTTACTTCTAATAATTTTCCTCTTCTCTGGATCACATAATCTGTAACCAAACTCAGCTCCATCATAACCAAGGAAAATGCAACATGTTGCATTATCATCCAACTTTGAACGCTGCTCCTTTGGTACTTGTGCAAAAGCCTTGCATCCAAACACCTTCAAATGAGAATAAGAAACATCTTTACCTGTCCATTTTCTCTCCGGAAGGTCAAAATCCAAAGGAACTGAGGGAGACGTATATATCAGGTAAACGACAGTCAGGACAGCTTCACCCCAAAATGGATTGGGTAGCTGTGCCACTCTAATCATGCATTTCATCTTTCAAGAATAGTGTTGTTCATTCTCTCTGCCACACCATTGTGTTGTGGAGTACCAGGAACTGTTCTTTCATGTCGAATACCATGCTTCGAGCAATAACCTTTAAACTGGTTGGATGTGTACTCACCACCATTATCTGTGCGGAGACATTTCAAGCGTTGTCCTGTTTCTCTTTTAACTATGACATGAAACCGTTGAAATACTTGGAACACCTGATCCTTCGATCTCAACACATAGACCCAGACTTTCCTGGATGCATCATCAATAAATGTGACAAAAAACTTATTGCTACCCAATGACTCCACCTCCATGGGACCACAAACATCAGAATATATCAAATCCAATACATTAGATTTTATCGTTGATGTTTTAAAGAAAGATACCCCGTGTTGTTTACCAAACAAGCAATAATCACAAGGGTCAAGGGATGTACCTTTGGAGTAATGAATTCGATCTTTCTTTGCCAATAATTGCAGTCCTTTCTCACTCATATGTCACAGTCTCTTGTGCCACAAATTTGGAGAGGATCTGTCTTCAACAGCATTCAACACACTTTTGTATAGCTTCACATGTGTCCTGTACAGCGTATTACACGCCTTCCCTCTCGCAACAATAAAGACCCTTTAGTGAGTTTCCATTTACCATTTCCGAAGTAACTCTCATAACCTGCACGGTCCAATGAAGCTCCGGAAATCAGATTCAACCGCAGATCAGGAATATGTCGCACATCTTTCAGTGTCATTGTGCAACCAATATCGATTTAAATGCAGACATCACCGATCCCAACAATATCTAAATGACTCATGTTGCCCATCTTCACAGTGCCAAAGTCCCTTGCTTTGTACGTTGTGAACATCTCCTTATAAGGACTAGTATTGTAGGATGCTGATGTATCAACAACCCACTCAACCTGATCATCTGCACCACTCAAATACTCTTCATCTTCACTGGCCAATACCACTACTTCATTATTCAAAATAGTTGTAGTGTTAATGTTATTCTTCTGCTCATTGTTGGCCTCTTTCTTTTCCTTCAAGGCAAAGCAATTTTTCTTAATGTGGCCCTCCTTGCCACAATGAAAGCATTTTCCAGACTTTTTCTTAGCCTGTGATCCACCTTTAGACTTGCCACGACCCCCCTTTGGTCCCTTACTCTTACTCCTCCCCCTTTTCTTAGTAACAAAGGCCTATGCATTATCTGTCCCTGCCGTTTTTCTTCTTATTTCTTCATTTAACAAGCTGCTAGTAACCTGTCTCATTGATAACACACCATCTGGAGTAAAGTTGCTAACAGAAACAACTAATGTTCCCATATATCTGGTAAAGAGTTGAGAAGAAATAAAGCTTGCATCTCATCATCAAGGACGATCTTCATTGTACCCAGCTCATTCACAATGCATTGAAAATCATTTATGTGATCTTCGATTTTACCACCCTCCTTGAATTTTATGTTCACAAGCTTTCTAATCAGAAAAGTTTTGTTCACAGCAGTTTTCTTCTCATATCTTTCTTCTAACTTCTTCCAAAGGGTATTCGCATTGGTTTCATTACACACGTCATGATGAAATATGCTGTTATCCACCCACTGTCTGATGTGACCAATGGTCTTTCTATGCATCTTTTTCAAATCTGGATTAGACATCTCTTTTGGTCGGGCTTTATCCCCTTCAATGGGATCATAGAGGTCTTTGCAATAGAGTATATCCTCCATCTTAGGCTTCCAAATCAACCAATTGGTATGGTTGAGTTTGATCATGATAGTGTTCACATTGTTGTTCTCCATCTCAATTAAATAATCAAGAAATATAAACAACTTTCACTTACCTCAATATCTGCACCAATCTGTAGATTTCGTCACCACGATCATGCTGGAAGAAACGGATCTGAAATCCGACTCTGGATGGCTCCGATATCGTAAAAACTATTTTCTGCGCTTTGATTAGTCGAACTTTCCTGTTGACCGTCAAATTTCCAATCTTCTTCCATAGTTACGTAGATCTGCATCCAACGAGTCTGTAGGCGCAAACGGATCTCCGATTTGACCGCGGATGATCAAGATATCGGCGAAACAAGTTTGTGGCGTCGATTCTCGGTCAAACCCCTGCTGACGTGTTGCTGACATCAGCAGTTGCTGGGATGGGCTTCCTGCTTCATGGATCAGCCTGAACTGACCCAAAACCGAATCAAACTTGGACAGGGCTTCAGATGCGTGGGTCAGGTGGACCTGGATTTGACCCAAACTCGAAACTGAACTGGGCTGTGGGCTGGGCTTCACAGACCAGGCGGAACTGACCCAGAACAAACCCAACCTGGATCTCGCCAAGTCGTCTTCTTCTTCTGGTTTCTATAACCAGAATCGAGGAAGCGTTGATGTCTTCTTCCTCTCTGGCCTACAGCACGGAAGCAGCGGCAGCGAAGGGCGATGGCCAGTGACGATCGGAGGCGATCCTCCTTCTCCGGCGACACGCAGGAAGTCCGGCAATGGCGCAGGAAGTAGCAGGACGGCGGCCTCTTCTCCTGTGCGCAACAATGGCGGTGCGACTGAATCCTGAGAAATCCTATGACAGAGAACCCAAAAGCCTTTGTCTTCTTCGTAACTGTGCAGTAATCCGAACCAACTGTCCGGTCTCTGTGCGCAGCGACAAGTCCTCCTCCTATCCGCTTCAATTCCGGTCTACACCCCAGAACCGAATCTTCTTCTTCTTGGATCAGCAAGGAATCTGATTGTGTGGCCCAACAAAGATCGGTTCTGATCTCTGTCCCTTTCCTGCAACAGAAAACCACGTGCAGAAATCCAGATCAATTCATTGATCCGATCTGTCAATCGCATCGCAGCACAATCCCTAGCAAACCTAGGCTCTGATACTACTTGTTGTACGCGTGTATGAGGAAATGTGAATCCGCGATCGAACAAACAATCAACCACACAAGAACAAGCAATCACACACAAGAGAATTACGTGGTTCGGTAAACTTATCTACGTCAACGGGAAAGAAACTCAACTCTCCTTTGGGTTCACTCTCTGTATGATCAGTTGTGTTACAGTCTATCTCATGGGCTACACATTACATCATATATATATAATGCTCTCTTTCTTATCCCCCAAGAAACCCTATCCTAGTCAATAAGAAAGTCTTGGTACAATTACCAAAACACCCATGACCCTGAACCCAATTGGTCTGGACCCACTAGGCCAACATACTCTATGAGGACTACTCATCGCGCCCTTGTGTACGTACATGCTTGATCTCACCTGTTTGAGTAGCTACCCCACTTCACTACTGCTTGTTACTCTTGAATGGATTCTTGAGTCGCGGCACGCCTGTGGCTCCCCTGAAGAAGGGCTTCGGGTCCCATTAGGGTATAGGTTTGAGGTGGTGCACTATTTCCTCTCTTGAGTTGGTAACACTAAGTTTGGGCTGCCTCGTCGGTTTGATCAGCCGGCTTGGAGTCCTTAAATTATTTTATGCCATCTGTAGATTGAATATCATGTGTTATTATATTACCCGTGCCGCGGCGGGTCTATCGTGTGATGCCTAGCTTTATTGGATTACTATTATTATATTCTCGTGTGCTTCAGTCACCTCGTGTGACAGAGATCATTCATGCTTGTGTGCTCCTATCAATCTTGTGATGGACAATATAACTTCTTATGGTTTCCATTTTTCCAGTTTACCATTTTATCAGTCTACCTACGTTTTCTCATTCATGTTATTTACTCGATTTATACCATATCATGTTTTATACACACGTCATGCTTATTTACAACTCTTTATGTCAAATGCCATAATTTTTATAACAATATTAATTTGAAAATTGTGATCATGTTTTATTATCCATCTTAGTCACTTGCCAAACAGTCGTATCTAATATATTACACTTTGGTGCTCTATGTAACTGGTCTCTCGTCCTGAGATGGAGTGCATGCAGTTAGCTGGGTAGCCATCGGTTTTGCAGGTTTGTGGTGCCGATGATGTCATTTAGACGTTGAGCTTGGCACCAGAGTTACGTCACACTTTAGGGGTCGTAGTTATGCTTAGTTTGTTATACTGCGTGGCTTTTGTTAGCATTTTCTTTTGAAATTATTAATTTGAACATATGTGGGAAATGAAATATCCTGTTATTGTCAGATTTGCATTTTTTTTTTTATTATGGTTTCTTCCGGTCTGATTATGGGCCATGTATGCAAGCTTTATGCTAAGCGGTTGTGTGCGACACAAAATCCAATGGCTACGGACTTCAGGTCGCAACACCACGTAACATTCCATGGAAATATTTTCTCTTGTGATGTAAAATTGACATCCTCACACACGCGGATACTGGGGAAAAATATAATTTTAACTTAATCCCATATCACGCTCCTCAAGATCAGATGGCTACAAAGTCCCATTTTGGGGAATGACAACTTGAAACATCTAAATCATTGATAAAATGGCCTTCCCATATAGTATATAGCTCCTGTCAAATTTTACTCAACTGACCCACTTTCTGATTGATATCTCATATAGAATAATATAAACAATTCAAATATTTCAAACAAATTAGTTTGACGTTGGGCCCACACTGTATTTAGTCAAAATATTCTTAGAAACTAGAGCATTTCTTTTGTTAGGTTTAGATTCTTACTAAGGGCCCCTATTAAAGAAATCAACTCTAGAGGACCCACATTTTGAGTCTATTTCCCTTTTTTTTTTTAAGTGAACCCTACTAAAAGAGTCTAATTAAACTCTACCTAAATGAAGTATGTGAGAGAGGCCTACTTTAAAATTGCATGGAGAATAACAAGCAAAACTATGTGCCCAAGAGAAAGGGGATAGGATACTGTAGTTCATTTTATATCTCTAAAAAAAAGGTAAGGACAAGAATACCCTTATTATTTACTAAAATTCACTCTTCTTTAAAAGAGCGGAAGAACATTTGAGAAGGGGTAATAAGGCATAAAATTAAAATGCCCACAGCAATTCCTAAAATTTCTCTTCTTTGTAGAAAGGAAGAGAAAATTGAAGAGGGACCTATCCTCCCTCCACCCCTCACCCCTCTATACTCCTTATCTTCTAAGCAATTATATGAGACCAGGTCCTTTTTTTTTTTTCTATAGTAGATAATGAACTGAGGCGCGTTTGATGTATGACTGTGAAAGCAATTATGCACCTGACCTAGACCAACCATATTTAACACGAAGGTTCAAAGTTTAGCGAACATTGGGCTTTAATAGTTTTAGGGTCTTGGTTTGAATATTGACCTTTAATGGTAGGCTTGATACCTAAGCCAGTTGGCTATCTACAAGATTTGGCATAGCTCGAGTATTTCCCTTCCTAGCACTCACTATTTATGACTCTCTGAGTTTCATCTATTTCTGACTAAGTTTGCAAGTAGGTGTGTCCTGTCCCGATCCAATTAACTTACTATCGGATGTGGGATATTTTAAGCCCAAGGGTTTTGACTAGCATATTGTATGGAGGTGCTTTGTCCGGCCTGATAGCTATGTACCAAATGTTTTTTCAGTGACGAATGCACCAAACGTGGAAACTCTCCATCATAGAAAATTGGCCAGATTTTCCACACCTTTTTCTAGGAAACCCAAGTGGCCTTGGCAATGGCCAACCTTCTCTAAATGGGTTTCTGGGTTAAAAAGGTCAAGTTGACTTGCATGCATTGAGTGTCGATGAAGTTTATGTCGGGTTAAACTGCACTGCGTATATGGGTTGGGGGCCACGCTTGGGCGTAGCGACCTGACCTATTGATATCCAACCCGTTTGCTACCTAAACACACCCCTTTTTAAGATGAAAGTAGTTTTAACAGGCGGATTTATGATTTTTATTTGAGTGGAGCAAGTGATGGTTAATTAAAAATCAAAAAGGTCAAAATCAGCGCCAACTATTAATAATCTCGACTTATTACATTGTTAAAAATCATTATTTTTTTTTACAAATTAAGTATAAAGAACTCATATCTCGCTACCAATCAACATATTGCTTCCCCACATATTGTGTAAAGGTAGAACGATTGAGCAAAGGGTGTTGAGTTCAAGAATTTGCACATTTACGCATCATTTTAAGATGAATTAGGGATTTAATTAGGTGAATTGCATCATTATTCATCTAATTTCATCATTTCATGCATTTTCACCTAGGAATTTGAATTTTCATACTTTTCATACATTTTTTGCATTAACTTAGAACATTTCAGTTGGAGTAGAACTCTGTTCGGGTGGGTCCCGCTTCAATATGGGCTCTTCCGTATTTGATGTGTTGAATTAGAATATGCAGAAAATGAAAATTGTAGGCCTCTGTCACGGAACCCACTTTCAAGCACACATAGTCTTCCTACGCCTTTCATTGCTTAATTGAAGTTTAAAAAGAAGTAAATTGAAGAATTCGCCACGTGGGCTCCACACACAAGCCATATGCAAATCGATCAAAGGAGGGGTTCACTCATCATGTCAGTTGAAGAGTCATAACTACAGTAAAAGACTTCTCATAGGGCCCATTGTTCAAGCAGATGAAATGTCCCAAATAGCAGGGTCCGCAGTAGTTGCAAATTTGAAATTATTAATGAATAATTCAAAGAATACAATTCTGATTGGAACAAAAGAAGAAGAGTTTGAATCATCCACATTTAATGTCCTTTCGAAAATTAAAGTTGTGCGGAGATAAAATCCATTGCAAATCAAATTTTAGAAGTTAATCCCGTTTTCTCAGGATAACTCATCTTCAAATAGCCATAACTTTCAATCCGACCGTCGGATCGATGAAATTTACCTACCGTTAGAAAGCTTATTCAAAGTTGACATTATGGAGCCCAAGAATATGCAAATCAGAGCTATATTGACAAAGTTATAGGCCCGGATATTTTTATATTCTTTTTTAGAAGGGATTGCAATTAAATCCACACCGTTGATAATCAATTGCTACAAATCCCTTGTGAGACCCATCTGAAGATTAGCCAAGCCACCGAGATGTTTCCAGAAGCTTCCACCCATTCAAATTAAAAAATGATAAGAGATATACCTTATCAATGAAGATAAATCAAATTTGCAAAGAATGTGTCTAGATTCAATGTATCTATTAGATAACCGGAGATATAAAAGGAACCAAAAGGTAGCATATGGGAGTCACTCCCTCCCCTTGGACGTCCATAATTATTCTCTTTCCTCTTTCTCTTCTTTCCCTAATTAATAGAATTTAAGAGTTATTTTTGGGTATTTTGAGGCCCTGTTCCAGAACTAAGTTAAAAGAGTGTGTGAGAAAATTGTAATTACTATGAAGTTCTCAATGAAAATCACATCTTTTGCAATGGAGGAGTAAATCCTTGGATCAGAGTGTCATATGAAGTTAAGTGTTTCTCATCGTTAATTAATGTGATTTTTTTGTCTCTTACGTATTGATTATAATAATAAATCTTCCTTCTGTCATTGACAACCTATGTTATTCAATTTTTTTATTTGAACAATTCTTTAATCATATATATTTTCTTAACAGATTATTCTTAGATTGAGATTCTTTGATAATCTATCTTTGATTAATATGTAATATTTAGTTAATTTCATAATTTCATTAGATGAAGAAGATTTTTTTACTTAAATAAATTGTGAAAAATTGTGCTATTTGATAGACAAATTATTCGAATCAGAAACATTGATTTGAATCTAATTTGAAGAATTTTGGGGACAAATTTATTTTATCTATTGCAATGAATGATGGTAAGACTACTTAATGAATTCATAATATTCTGATCTGCATTTTCTCATATTTTATTGCTGCACTTTAGATCTAGATTTTCTCAATCTTATTTTTTTCTTTTTTTTTTTATATCTCTTGTCATTATCATTGATTAAAAAAAATCAGATTTTAAATTTTAACTTAGTAGTGCTTCTTGTGGAATTCAACCTATACTTGCCACTATCTCAAAAGGACAGCAATGCACTTACAGAATTAAAAGATTGAATTTAAATTCGCATCAAAGGATTTTAAGGTTTTTCACCCAGAGATCCTTGAGACCGAGAGCGACCGTTTTTTTTTTAAGACCTCGGGTGGTCGCCCCATGTCCGCCTAATGTAGGTGCGTCAGTGGTTGAAAAGAATTGCTATATAAGCAAGCGAATGGGTTAAAGATGAGGAAGAAATTTGAGATGGAGATAGACTCCACCATGTATTGGGCTTTCTTCTTTTCCCTCTTATTCTTAGCAGTCATCTACTGCAATGCTGAGGCGCAAGGCTGTGTCTCTTCATGTGGACTGGTTACAAACATCAGCTACCCCTTCCGCCTAAAGCAATCCCCCGCAAGCTGTGGCAGGCCTGCTCCAGATTACGAGTGCACATGTGAAAACAATCAAACCGTCTGGAACTTCATGTCCAATCGATACTACGTTCTGGACATCACATACGAGGAAAAGAACTCAGGATGGATCCGAATCGTTGATTCTGTTCTTCGACCAGACAGTTGCTCTTCCATCCTCTCATACAACTCCTCTTCTTTACCATATATCGAGAAAACTTACACTAGTTACAATAATCGAGTTGTTTTTCTGAATTGTTCGGTTGCAATTGAGGATCAAGCGTACACATTAGTTGAACCATGCATCCGAAGCTCTCCTCACACATACGTATATGCCATCATCGGTGGGAGGAGTGAGCCGATGATGCAAGTTTACGAGGTCAACACCTCTTGTGAGGTTGTGATGAATATCCCTATATCAGATCTGTATCAACATGATGGAAAGAACAGTACCCCTTACTCTGAGATTCAGGATGTTCTGATGTGGGGTTTTGAAAGCGGTTGGTATTATCATACCTCAGACTTGTGGGATTGCTGGAAAACGAGGCACTGCAGCCTAGAGAACGTATTATATAAATGGAGAGAGAGCTCAGCTTGTAAGAGGTTATTCCAATCGCGTCACTGTAAGTTTCTTCTCCCTCTTCCCATTTTCGTCTTGAATTTTTGTGCAAAAACACTTTGGACTTTCTTTCGTTTTTTATTATCCCAGCTAAGGGGGGTGGGAAGCAGGGCAGAGGCCAATAGAAAATACAATCTCATTTAGTGTAATCCTTAATTTGTCCATACAAATTAAGTCTCCAGTAAGTGTGAATCTCTAGAATTTGTTTAAGATAAGGCAGCATATAGATACATCAATTGGTATCAGAGGTCGGATTTAAATCTTAGAGTAGAAATCTGAATCCAAGTCCGATAGTTTAGATCTGGAAGAAGACAAATGGAAGTGGAGCTAGGGTTTCAGCTCGAGCGGGATCTTCTTCTTGGGGCATATTGATCGAGATGCAAATGACGTCTTCCCTTGTTTCCACACAAGTCAAAGAGATCGCTGAAAGGAATTGTTTTTAGCTAAGCCAATCTATTGGCTTTGCCTTCTTTGTCCTGCTTAGTCGCTGCCTGCATGGCCGAGAAGGAAGAAGAAGCCCGGGGCTGGTGTTGGCCCTTGTAGAGAACGAAGCAGGGAAGAACTGGTATGGGCCTTTCTTCCCGGAGCCTGTCGTTCTATTTTAAGGAAACCATTTTTTATCTTTCCCCTTAAGCTGTCTGGAATCAGTTAAATTGTAAATGGAGAGGGTGTTTATATTAACTTTTTGAAATTAATGCTCTTGCTTAATAAAGCAAGATGTGGATTCAAACGACAGTCCAACGGGTTCGGATCCCCTGTTTCGTCCAAACAAGGCTCCAGGGGGTGACTTGCGCGGGGGCAGAGGAAAGAGAAAAGCATGTGGCGACCCTGATTCGTCCAAATAGGGCTCCCCTGTTTGGACGAAACAGGGGATCTGTTTCCCAGTCCAAAAGGCCAAGTTTCTAACCCAGCTTTATTTCTGCCCTTTTGGATGTATGGTGAAATGAAGTATGGTGAGGTAAAGCATCAAACCAAAAGAGAATAAAATATAAAGTGTTACAATCGTGTTTTGATTTTAGTTGTTTGGTATAAAATCTTTTTGACTTTTTGTATAAAAAAGTGGAGTTTTTTTTTTTATCTTTTAGTGGAGAAGGGGGGTTGCTTTTTTGACTTTTTTTGACAAATCGAGGGGAATTTTGAAATTATGTACTTTTGGTATGACCCCTTGTCATTTTTTACCTGGCTTCACTTTACTTTAACTGTTAATTACCAAACACGCCCGGGTTTTGACATATTAGTCCTTCTTAAATTTGCTTTTGCCAATTTTATTACCAAAATTCAGATAATGTCGTCAGAGTCATTTGACTTTGGCCAATATTTTTTCTTTTTGTTTTTGGTGTCATACCCTATGATATCATGGGAAAGTTCCATGATATTATGAGATTTATTAGTTTATGTATCATTTACTTCTTGCTACAAGCAAGAGTACTCATTTTTTATAGACCACGAAAGATGACATTTTGTCAAAAGTAAATACACATTTGACCACTATTCCTCACGTTCTATCGTTCGAGAAAAACTTTCTAAGATGATGTATAAAAGCACTGACATCATGGGATAGTCCTAAGATATCATGGGATTTATCGATGTATATGCCATGCGCCATTCCCATGATATCATGGGATTTGGGGGCAAAGAAATTTAAAAACAAATGTTGACAAGAGTCAAGTGATTCTAGTGAGTGACATTATCTAAAATTTGGTCATAAAATTTAAACAAAAAATCAGATTTAAGGAGGACTAAAATTTCAAAACCCCTATTGACCTTATATGTACTGGTAGACTTGCTGAACACCCATTGCAGACACCTAATAGTGTGAAGGCATTTACTTTTTTATGGAATTTTTGTTCCGCAACTCAGTCAACCATCTCAATAATGTTAGCTCTAACAGTGAAGCTACACAAATTTTTTAAATGGAAATGGAACTGTAGTCTCTTATTGAACTTTCATATTGCCTTCACTTTTTGATTACCCAAAAAAAATATTGCCTTTACTTGCAAACCCTCGAACCAAACCGTAGATTCATATCAAATTATATGGGCAAATGAAGAAGAAAGCATCCAGCCTTAGATATGCAGTCATACAAGACATATGATGGAAATTCACCAACAGTGCTCATAAGCTAAAACACAGTTAAAATGTAAAGCGTATTGAGATTCTTCTTGAAAAAGAAAAAGCTAAAGCAGTAAAAAAGAAAAAAAAAATGGCAATCTTACAGTAAAAAGCAAAAAAGAAAAAGGCAGAGTAGTATTTTGACTGGATTCCTTTTGTCCCGTGCAGGTTTCTTGGGAACTCTGGGTGTATACTTTGAAGGTTAAACCTTTGAGATACTTTTTTCTATTACGCAGTTATCTCATGTAATTATAACTTTCTTTTTCATCTATATATTTGAAAGTTTGATTTTACTTTCATCTTTGACTTTATTTGCAGTTGCTGCCTACTACATTTTCTACGAAGATACGCGTATGATTCTCTCAAATACTTTTTGATGCACGATTACTTTTCTTGTTAATCAATCCTTATAAGAAAGTATCTCAAGTTAATTAGCTATATGTCGTGCCTGTGTTTATGAAGTGATCATTTGCTCATGAGAGCAAGAGGCAGTGCCTCATATAGGTTTTGTCAAGCATATTACGAATATAAACATACGTGGGGAGCTCCCCTTAAAAGTTCTTATATATGTTCCATTTCATTCCTATTTAAATTTAATTGTTATAAACTTTAATTCTGATTTCTTTCATGGCTCACATTGCAGAAGTTGGCCGGGTTTCCATCAATGGGTTCATAGGTAAGACCGTGAAGATCATGTAGTACATATATAATATTGATACATTTTTCTACTGCATAAAATAAGAAACACAATCATTTTAGTAAATCTAATACACGTTTGTGCTTGTGATTTTCTGTTGAAGATTTGTATTTACTTGGGAGAACAACAATTGGGATAATCTGCTTTTCAATATTTCTGGTGTATAAATTACGAAAGAAGCATATATGGATGGATACAACCGTTGAAGAATTCCTAAGCACTTACAGGTACCAGACGCTAAGAAGATACTCTTACTCTCATGTTAAGAAGATAACAAAGAACTTCAAAGAAAAATTAGGCGAAGGAGGCTTTGGCTCTGTTTTCAAAGGAAAGTTATCTACTGGTTGTCTTGTTGCAATAAAGATGTTAAAGACCTCTAAGGGTAATGGCCAAGATTTTATGAATGAGGTGGCCACAATAGGAAGGATACACCATGTCAATGTGGTACGACTGCTTGGGTTTTGCTCCGAGGGGTCAAAAAGGGCTCTTATATATGAGTTCATGCCTAATGGGTCTCTAGAAAAGTACATCTTCACAGAGGAAAACAGAAATTCCTTGTCTTGGAATGAGATGTACCAAATTGCACTAGGAATAGCTTGTGGGATTGAATATCTTCATCAAGGATGTGATATGCGGATTCTGCATTTCGACATCAAGCCTCACAACATCCTCCTCGATGAGAAGTTCACCCCAAAAGTTTCTGACTTCGGGCTAGCAAAGTTCTATCCAACAGAAGAGAGTTTAGTATCGGTTACAGCTGCAAGAGGAACTATAGGATATATGGCCCCAGAACTATTTTATAAAAACCTTGGTGGTGTTTCTTACAAGTCTGATGTGTATAGTTTTGGGATGCTTTTGATGGAAATCACAGGGAAAAGAAAAAATGTTAATGCATTTGCTCGTTCAAGTCAAATTTATTTCCCATTATGGATTTACAATCAACTCCATCAGGGAAGGGATATGAAAATGATGTGTGCTACTGATGAGGAAAAAGATATAGCAAAGAAGTTGAGTATAGTCGCGCTATGGTGTATACAGATGAAGCCTACAGATCGTCCTTCTATGGGCAGGGTTGTCGAAATGCTAGAGGGGAATTTAGAAGATTTGCAAATGCCAAGCAAGCCATTCCTATTTCCACAAGAGATGCATGATCAGGATGGTGCTCCTAGTGTAGAAACTGCTGAATCATCAACAGCTAACCACCAATCAGGAGTGCTCGCAAATAACATGGAAGAATCTGATATCATAGAGGTCGTCTTAGATTGACTATTATGCTGCATAAAAACGAGTCAGCACTCCTTAAGATTAAGATGCATACGTATGGTTTCTTTACTTTGTACATGTAATGGATTAAAGTAATTTTCATAGTTTGTGTTCTCCCTTAAATAAAAGTTTAATGGGTACTCCACGAGGCTTATGAGCTCTTTTAGGAAGAGGTTATTAGACCATACACAGAATCAATGGGAGCACTGTGAATTGAATTATTTTCCAACATCTAAAAACATTACAACCTTGTAACTCCTGGAAGCTAGGAGTCCTCATTGATTAACATGTACAGAATTAATAAAATTAGATACCACCATTAAAATGTATATTATAGGGTTTACTTCTTCTAAGCATTCATTACATATATATGTACCTAAGAGGCCATAAATGGGATGGCTGGATTAATTGACTGCTCAACTTTGTGCAAAATAAGAGGTTACAAATGATTGTTAACATAATAGGCCTATCTCAAATGTTGGCCAGCAGAGCATAAACCAGCCCCAGTTGAAGCTTGCATCCAGCCCAACCGAAGAATGCCACGATCTAGCACAAATCACTAGAAAACTAAAGTTTAATGAGCCCAATTCCAGTTTGGATTTGCATACATCAAGCTGCTGAATTAATGTTCTAAGATAGAACTTCTTGTCTAATTAATGATGCTGATATTTGAATGTTTTAGTTCTAACTTATGTTAGAAAAGGAGTACGGTAGGGAACAGAGCTGGACCTTAGAAGAATTATGATTAACAATGTGACTATTTCATAAGATTAATTCCTTAGTCGCATTCTTAATCATTTGCCCAATCTAAAGGAGGGATCGACACCTATTCAGGTAAGATTTCAGGACATCAGATACATAGGGATGGAGTTCTTTTTATTTGCGCTCAGATTTTCAGTAGGTGGGCCTCACTGTGGAGTTCCATTCCTTCCACTCACGGGAAGTATAGGGCAGCACTAAAAATGAAAATGGACTAATCCTGCAATGCATCTGCTCTACATTCATCACTCGCTCTCTTTCTAATCACATATCATATAGGTGGCTGTAGATAGACTATTATGCTTTGTAAAGACAAGTCAGTGCTCATAAGATTAAAATGCACATGTTTTCTTTATTTTGGACATGTAATGGATGAAAATAATTTTCATAGTTTATATGAAGGTAACCCCGAGGGGTAGCTCAGTTGGCCTAAGACCACAGTTTGCACCCGGAGGTTGTGGGTTCGAAACTGCACTATCACACTGGGGCTACAGGGGAATTTTACCCGGCTTTCTCTCCTGGGCCCGTAGGGATTATTCCGGCCCAAAGGGCTGGGAACCCTGCGTTATCAAAAAAAAAAAAATAGTTTATATGAAGGTGGATGAAAACGTGTAAATCTATTTGGTCTACAGTATTTGTGCTTATGTTTTTGTTCATGACTTTCTTAAATAAAAGTTCAGCAGGTTTTCTATGAGGCGGGCTTACGAGCTCCCTTCATCTAAGTGAGATCCATGGCGATGACAATCACATGCATGGCTATCATTCAGCTCGCAAATCATCCTTGTGATCATCTACTCCATCTATCTAGGGTTGGCTTTTTGGTTATACATTTTCATTCATCTTTATTTAGAGCTATGTCTAACTTATCACTCCACCATCTAGCAAAACACTCTGTGCTTTGTTCGAATTGAAGTCTTTCTGGCCTCTCCATTCTGATTCCTTGGCTCAACACGAAGATCTACTGCGCATACTCTATTCAAGCTATTAAAAAGGCATTTTTTGGTGAATAACTGAGGAAAATGGAACCAAAAGCTACAATATTAAGAAACTCATCCCGTTCTATACACTTAAATTAGCTATCACTATTAAATTTGCCTTTCATTGGAATCGAGGAAATCTAAGAAACCGTATTTGTGAATAATAGGATGTTATGATAGCTTCTATATGGTCAGATCACTGGTGTTCTTAACTATTAAAAATAGAGAAAATTAGCCAGAGGTCCCCTTTAATATTGTCGTTTAAGGCCTCTAATTCATAAGATTTTCGGTTAAGACCTCTGGTCCATGCGCCTAGACTTATTTAAGGTGGAGGTCCCTAAGTATAATAGATCGTACAAGTGTATGACTGATTTGCGCTTCTAATCGTCTGAAGTTATGTCACGAATTTAATCCCTATTTTTAAGCTCCTTAACATGATATTGCATGACTGATTTAGCCCTCTAACGGATTATATTTCCAACTTTTAGATGAAGTTTAGAAATTCAAATGGGAGGGAATTGATCAAGTTTTAAAATTCAAATGGGAGGAAATGGATCAAGTTCTGAAATTCAAATGGGAGGGATTGAAATTCCTAGTTTTAGACAATGTTTTGAAATTCCCCGATTTCCCTTTCTTCTTCTAGTTTCCGTTTGTTTCGGATTTTGGGAATTCATGGATTCCCGCAAGTGGTATTCCCGGTTGCTTCTTGTTATTTTGGTCTTGAGTGCTAGTCTTGTTGAAGGAGGTGATATCATTCATGATGACGAGGATGCTCCCAACTGGCCCGGATGTAAGAATAACTTCGTTCTGGTAGTATTCTGATATTTGAGTCTTGTTTTTTCTTGTGGAATTTTAGTTGGGTCTTCAGGGTTTTTTTTTTTTTTTTTTTTTGTGTGCATGTGCTGGATTTGAAGGAAGGGTGGAGAGTGAGATTTTTCTTTTATGAGATTGTGGATTTGATACATCCTTTTCTGAATTTATCTAAGTTTGGTATTACAAAAGGTCTTAAATAAAAATATTAAAGGACCTCTATCCAATTCAGTCATGTCATTCGCTATAAATTTATCTGAGTTTATGTGACAAACTCAGACAAATTCATATGTCGCTAACTTAAATAAATTTATCTGAGTTTTGGAATAAATTTATCTGAGTTTTGTACAAATTTATTTGATTTTTTGAACAAATTTATCTGAGTTCTTGGACAAATTTATCTGAGTTCTGGAATAAATTTATCTAAGTTCTAGAACAATTTATTTGGATACGAGGCATAGATGCTTCCAATCAAGGTCGTTCATCTAGTGTGCCCTACTGTAAGTAGGGCATTTTGGGGGACATTAACTTTGATTGGGTAATGTTAGCCACCAGATCAATGGCCGACGAATGGACAGTAGATGTTTATATTTGGTACTATTAGTTTTGGGTGGGATGTTTTTCACCAATTTGACAATCACAAAGGTCTGGTTAATCAATGCCCATCCATGGTGGGATCCACTTGATGAACTATCTCCTTCCTTGATTCACCTTCCCTCCTTCTCCTTGCGCCTGATGCTAAAAATCACTAATTTCTCGCTTTTGTTCCTTCTTTGGCAAGTTACCGCTATTTTAGGCTTAGCGTTTTTTAATAAAGAGATAAGAGATTATGACGGCGTCATTGTCTTTTCAAGTATATGAAATGGTGGAAGGGACCTTTCCCTCTACGAAATTAATTCATGGACCATTTGAAATAAAAACCAATATCGAGGGACCTCCGCCCAAACGCCCCATAAAAATACCGATACTGACATGAGTATGCTAAATGGATCCTTGTATGGTTAAAACATGGGGATATTTAGTTCATATGTTCTACACCCATAAAGATTTTCTCAGGCTATTAAAATCATTAGAAAGGAAAAAATTGTTCTTAGATTTTGGAAAAAGGCAATAATATTCATTCTGGCTAATGATACCGGGATACTTTAAAGTGAGCAACATATTCTTATCCTTTCCATTATCATATATACTAGGCAAACACACCCGTGCTTGATGTCAAATGGGCCGGGCTGGCCCATTTCGGCATATGGCACGGCCCGGTCAATGGCATGGCCCGTGCCTTGGGCCGAGGGAACGGGCACGAGCGGCCCGTTTTGGCATGGCATGCTGTGGGCCGACCCATCCATAACAGTCGGCCCGCCTGGCCCGTCCAAAAATGGCTAGTTTTTTTTTTTTATAAATTGTCCATTTTACACCCTCCCCCCCAACGGCCATAAAACAGTCATATAAGGGGTATTTTGTGTCCTTTTCAATTTTACATAGTCTATAAAT
Source organism: Umbellularia californica (assembly GCA_028538565.1). Lineage (NCBI taxonomy): Eukaryota > Viridiplantae > Streptophyta > Magnoliopsida > Laurales > Lauraceae > Umbellularia > Umbellularia californica. The sequence continues at coordinate 36,686,981 of JAPQWN010000010.1, read as the reverse complement.
ATGCTAACCCTCTCATTCTTAATATTTCTCACCAATTTGTACAATTCTCTCACTCTCTATATGATGGAACGCGCTCCGAAATGCCGTGGGTGCTACCGGGGTCGGCGGACGTGGGAGTCCGTCGGGTCCGGCCCTTTCGCGCCCGGGGGGCATGAAGCGTGCATCAACATTTCTTTGTGTGGGTGTGCCAGATTTTCTATTTTACTTGGAATTGCAAGTGGTAATCCGGAGATCAACCTTCGCAAGTAAAAAGGAAATCAACTTCTTTCAAGTTTTCCATTGCACAAATATTTAAGAAAAGAGACATTTTCTTGGTTTGCCGTGAAAGGCGATTTTGTTTGGCATTTATAGCCGATTTTGGCGTTTATAGCCGATTTACAATTCTCATCAATAATGAAAGACAAGAGTTGTGATTTTTGTCTCTTTTAGAAAAATACAAACTACAATGAAAAGCAAGAAAAGGAGGATCTAACTTCTCAAGAGATTGTGAGGGACTCGTTCAGATTGACGGTCGCAAGCCATGTATGGGCTTCGCCATCATCCATGCAGATGAGAACAGAGGATGCTCTTGATTCGCTTTGCTTGGCTATAACCTCAGATTTTTAGAGGACAAAGACCAAGAGAAGGTCCTATGTCCAATAAAAAGCTAAGTAGACGGGCTGAAAAGCCACGTCTAAGCCATTGGAGGCAGCGGGAGAAGGCAAGGACCTTGGGGGGGTGCCCCCCAAGGGACTTTTGTCACCTTGTAGTGGTGCTTGGTGCAGAACTTCAGCAGAGTTTTTTTCTCTCTTTTTCTTTCTCTGGATTCTTTCCGCTCTCTTCAGATCCGATCTCTTTTTTTTTTTATCCCGATTTCAATGGAATGCTCTCCTATTTATAGGCTTTTGGTAGCCATTTAGGAGAGCTTTTATGAGCTTTAATGGCTTTAATGGGAGGAGTTACAAGATTTATTTCTTGATTTTGTAACTCCTTTTTCCTTGAATCTGATTGGCCGATGGAGATTAAGGGCTTTTAATCACCTTAATTACCATAATGGGAGGAGTTTCATGGCTTGAATGCCATGACTTAATTGATTTGTAACTCCTGGATGCTTGCTTCTGATTGGGCCGTCCAAAGAAATGAATTAATGACTGCAATAAAGCTAGTCAATTAACTGCATTAAATGGTCGCCGAGCAGTCGAAGAGTCGCGGGCCGTGCCGTGTCTTCTGGAATTCTTTTGGCGATGATCATCGATGGATCTTCATGCTGATCGACATCGGATGAACATGTAACTTCAGACATTGATAGCTAGCAGCGGGCTGGTGACATCTGTCTTGTCGATTTCACGATCGGTCGGACAGAAAGTGCACTTTCTTGGTTAGCCGGTTGGCGATCTTGGAGCGATCAATGATGATTTTATGCTTTTGACGGCGGATCCGAGATGTCGTCGGATATGAGTCAATTTAAAGCATTAAAAATCACATTTTCAGGAAACCACAGGGGCCAAAGTGCGCGAAACGCGAAAAAGGACGGAAAAACGGGTCACCGGCGAAAAATTCGGTGACCCGGACTTCCATGGTCGCCGGCGACCATGGGCCAGGGTCGCCGGCGACCCTGGGGGTTTTTCCCCCGTTTTTGGTCCGTTTTGCGGTTTTTTTCGTCGCCGTTTTCTTCTGTATTTTTCCTGACATTTCTTCTCATTTATCGGCTTGATTTCCCTGTAGGAAACCTGATGAGAATCCTTGCATTTTTAGAGTGCAAAGTTTCCAATTTTCCGGGAAAGCCGAAGACTTTGTCGCGTAGAGCTGCTGATTTTCCGCCAGAAGCTGAAACTTGGTCAAACGATGTCGGAATGACCTGAAATTTGAGGTAGAGCCTCCTGAGCAATAAATAAGACCAACCATAGGCTTTTGTTTGAGTTTTGAAGCCGTTTGGGGTCCCGTCGATGCTTCACTTGATTTTGCTGCGGGGAAAATGCCGAGCTTTGATATGTGGCCAAACGATGTCCGATTGACCCGAATTTTGACGGGGAGCCTATTGGAGTCATTTTGAGATGTTCCATGGGCTCCGTTTTGGATGTCATGGTCCCAGGTTGCTCCGCCGCCGGTAGGCTTGATTTTCTCTCGGAGCATCGAAACCTGGTCAAACGTTGTCGGAATGACCTGAAATTTGACGTGCAGCCTTTTGGAAGCATGTTGAAGCCACTCATGCACTTGGTTTGATGAGCGAAGGCTTCGGTGGTTCCCGCCGCCGGGAGGCTTGATTTTGCTGCTCGAGCATTGATGGAGGGTCAAACGTTGTCGGTTAGACTTGAAATTTGGCATGGAGCCCTTTTGAGACATGCTGGAGTCATCCGTAGGCTCTGATCGAAGTTTTGACGTCTCCGATGATGTCGCCGCCGGGAGCGCCAATTTAGCTGTCGGAGAAGCGAAGTTAGGCCAAATGATTCTGAAATGGCCCGAAACTTCATGTGTACTCTTCTCTTGGCTATCTTGAAGGATCTTGCAGTTTTTGTTTGATTCTGACAAGATTTGATTTTTTGGAGAAATTGCATTGCCTATTTATGGCAGGTTGCGACTTCATGCAGCTTTCTTGATGTTGAAGAGGCAAAGTGACATTTTTGGTGTCAACACTATACACTCGCTAGCTCTCTCTCAAAGCATTCAACACTTTCACTCTCTTTAAGAAGTTTTAGGAGGGCCAAAGATCAAGCCATCAAATTAAAGACAATATTAAATGGGCCTTAAAAAATTTGGAGGTATTTATATGATTTAAATCTGAGGTTTTTGTGATGTATTATATTAACTCTCATTTTCTTCCCTTTCTTATATTAATTATCACAAAAAGAAGGATATTAGTATTAGTATTATTATTTTTAAATTTTAGTTTTTGAAATATGGCTGGACAATCTTCTAGAAGAGTTCCCAAAGAATCTTTTTCCATTAATTTAGGGGGAGAATAAGATTTTATTGAATTAGAGGATGAAGTAGGTGATTTACCACCTCCCTTTCCTAGTAGTTCCCGTAAAGCATCCAAGAGGAATAGAACTTCAAAATTTTGGGATATATATGAAACGTTTGAAGTTGTTGAAGACGGAAAGAAAGTCCAAAAGGCAAAATGCAAATCTTGTAGTAAGATTTATAGTGCCAAATTAGAAGTGGGTACCGGCCATTTGTTAAGACATAGGCAAAAATGTTTAGCCTTATATAAGCCGACGGATGCAGGGACAGGGGGGCCTGGTTCACAAACCGAAATTTCTACCACTGGTGGTAATAGTAGTAGTAGTTTGGGTTAATGCACAAAGTGCAAGACAAGATCTTGTTAAAATGATTTTGTTATCCGAATTACCATTTTCTTTTGTTGAAAATGGGTTTTTTTAAAGAATGGGTCCAAAAATACTATCAACCACAATTTCACAGTATTTGAAGAAATACAGCTAGAAATGATACTATTAGACTCTGGCAGGAATAGAGTACAAATATTAAAAATTACCTTGTAGAAATTCCTAATAGAATAGCCATAACTACATATATATGGAATTCTAAAGGGGATGATAGTTATCTTTGTATTACTGCACATAACATAGATGCAAAATCGATTATTAATAAATGAATAATTAGTTTTAGCTACCTTGAATGGCCACATAGTGGCACTAGAATAAGTACCTTTATTTTGAAAAACCTAGATGAATACAATATTAAGGAAAAAGTAATATCTATAACTTTAGATAATGCCAGTAATAATACGGTGGCTATTGAACTAATGAAATTGTAGATGCCACTTGCAACTTTGATAGATAACTCTATCTTCCAAAACATATATGTATGTCATATCTTAAATCTCATTGCATAGGTTGGTTTAAAGCATATTGTAAGTTACATAGATGCTATTACAGATATTGCTAAATTCATATTCTGCTCCGCACGAAGAAGACAATTGTATGCCCAAATATGTCCGAGGCAAGGCGTATCCAGTTATTAAAATACCCAATGAGGTAGAACATAGATGGGATTCTGTGTATGATATATTAAAAAAGGCAATTGACTGGAAAACAGTTTTGAATGAATTTTGTGCTTTTCATTCACAACATTTGTTGGTGATTGATGAACATTGGGAGTTATGTGCCCATATAAGAGATTCATTAGAAGCATTTTATACTTCAACATTATTTTTTCTGGGATATATTATCCCACATCTAATGAAGGCTTTTCAAATTACTTTACAACTCAATAGATTTAAAGATCATTTTTTACAAAATAACACTATTAGAAACATGGAATAAAATTTTAATAAATATTAGAAAGAGACTCCAATGACATTTTCTTTAGCTGCTGTATTTGATCCTAGGTTAAAATTAAGTGGTGTAGAGATTTTTATTAATGGGATAAATAAAAATATGAATTATCAAGATTTAAATATTTTTTTCAAATATAAGGGAAAAATTACGAGCACTTTTTCAATTTTATTGTGAGCAAATGAGTTCAACTAGGGTTAGTATGACCTCTTCAGAAGTCCAGTAAATAGGTGAAGCTGTGTGGTATTCTTTCCTGTCCACAGGCATGACATCTAGCTCAAGCTCAAGTAATTCAGTGACGGAGTTATCCTCGTATCTTGGCTTCGGTGTAATACGGGTGCATGATGCATTTAGTTTTGATACTTTAACCTGGTGGAAGCAACAAGAAAATATTTATCCGATGGTGGCCACCATGGCTCGTGATTGATCTATTGACTATTCCAATGTCTTCTTTAGCATCAGAACATGCTTTTAGTACAGGTGGATATGTGGTAGATGACAAAAGAACAAATCTAACTGAAGAAATTGTGGAGTGTTGTGTTTGCCTGCGAGACTGGTATTTGGCAGATGAGAGGAAGCAAGAGTTGACAACAATGGAAGATTATGATCCAGCATAGTACATTAGTGAACTATACATATGAGTTTTTACTTTTCCTTCATTGTAATTTGTAAATATACAAGTTTTTTATTCTTTTTTATATTTATTTTCTAAAATGATTGTAAGGTTTTGAAGGTAATCCTATTTACAAACCTTCAAGAAGTTAAGATCCAAATGGTTCTCTTCTTCGTGGAGTTGGTCGAGTTTGACCGAACCATTTAAATATCTTTGTCATTCTTCGTGCTTGTGTTCTAATTTTTAATTTTAAGCGAAAAAAATTAATCGGGAAAAAATTAAAGAGGCACGCCGAGCACGCCTGGCACGGATGCACAGCACGACCAGCCTATTACGGGCCGTACCCGTGCCAAGAAAATCTCCTGGCGAGCCGTGCCGGCCCGGCCCGCCCCATCATCTAAGCGATCGGCACGACCCGTTTGACATGCTTGCCCTGCTCAGCACAGGTAATCTAAAAGCTATACAAAATTTTAAAACTTTATAAGAAATATGAAGTATGATACTTTCCTATTAGGGGCAGATTTAGTAGTGACTTGGTGAGGGTTTGGAGTGGGTATGAGTTTTTGGACTTTGACCAAGCATTATTCACAAAAGAGTGACTTTGTTTCATTAGAACCCAACATGTCAAAGGGCCCCAATTGCAGTACATGCTTAGATGGGCTTCGCAGCCACACCTCATGTGAATCAACCCAAACATCATTAATTGCTGGCTATAATTCCAGTAGCTTCCCGGTTGTGTAAGTCGTCATTGTCCATTCTTTAGCGTTCAAATAGACAATCTAGCAAAAATATAGCAATAGTTCTAAGAAGGGTAATCTTCTTAATACCTTTGTTGATACAACAATAACTTAATGGCTTTCTAGATAAGCAAGAGCTTGTTCTTGTTGTTGAAAAAAAATTTATTTGTTATGGAGAGAATGAATTGAGAAAATGAAAACAAGAAACTAACATTATTTAGCAAAAGTAATGGTTTTAATTTCCACTAAGAACATGTAACAATTCCTACAACAAATACTCAAAATCTAAGAGATCGATTGAGATTTGTTATCTCTATCATCGCAAAAGAAAACAAACATTTCCAAAACAAATATATATATATATATATATGTCTTTAGTTATCGTCAACTTCTTCACCATCATGCCCATACCCTATCAATTCAATGCCTCCAAGATCATGAAAGCAGAAGCAATAGCCAAAAGTTTAGTGATCTCCATAAAAGATCACTCCATGCCTTCTCACCTGTTTTCAACATCCACCAATGATATTGGTTTTTTAGCCTAAAAATTAAGCACCTACTATGCCAACATACTCATGGTTGAGTGGAGTTGGCAACTCGATCGGTATCACACACATCTATGATTGATCCCTGAGTGTTTCGGTTGATAACATCACTCCTCGCCAATAGGCCAACATAGTAAGGAAAAACAAAGCACCTACTACATTTTTCAACATCCATTTAAAAACTGATAACCAAGACAACCACTATCATATCCTCAGAAGATGAAACCGACATCTTACATAAAATTCAAAAAAGAAGGAAACACATTAATTCAAAAATTATATACAAAACTTGAAAATAAAATAGACTAACGAAACTTTGTTGCTCCTCCATATCTATATTAAAAGAAAATGAAGAATACTCCATATCTTTCTTAAGAGTGATGCTATTTTTGCTACTCCACCCAAATACATTAATAAGCACAACAAAATAGGCAATCTTCTGTTACCTGAAACAACTCTAAGGTTGAATGCGCATGTTAGTCCTTTTGAGTGATTCCTTTGAAGAGTTTTCTCTCTAGTACTGTGGTCACCGCACCACAAAATGAACATGATCAGTTGAGTTTATGACACAAACGAAGCAAAGGCCAAGAGATTCTACACCTCATCTGGACTAAAGCATTATAATGGAGGACGAAACCATCTTTCAATGTGCCTGATCATTCTTCAATAGAGCCCTTATCCATAGTATGATCAGAGCAAAAATCATTTTAAATGAAGAAACTCCAATCATCTAAGGTGTTCATATGTGCACCCGTATGTGTAGTGACTACGACAGCTGGAAGGTCCCCAACACTTGAGTGTTGTCAAGCCCTAAGCTCTTACTGCCTTCTCTTCCTTATCATAACCACTTGAAATTAACACAAAACAATTTAAGGAGTAGAGAAATGACTACTTCTTTATTACAATATATACATGAAATAGCTGAAAATGGTTACGTAGATAAACCACAAGGCATTGAGTTTATATAGAATTGATGAGAACCTAAATGCACCATCTAGGCCCCTCAATGAGGACTTTGTTATACCTTCAGATGTTATTAATTGGCATTAATTGTGGTAATTTTGGTTTTACAGGTGCCTAAAGTGAAAAAAGAGCTAAATGGAGAAAAATGGCAAGAAACAAGACGAATTAGAGACTCTGCCTCTGGGCGTCTGGACACCAGACCCCACAAGCGACGCCCACACTACTGCCTGCTGGCGTTCGAACGCCTAGACACATTGGAGTCCGTCTCCCTCCACATTTTGAAGTGATTTTTGGAGAAAAAACTATAAAAAAGATGCCAAACTCATTTTTAGGTCATTCAAGTCTTGAGAGAAGAACTGGAGGCTGTTTTTGGAGGATTAGGAAGAGCGCCAATGGGGATTTCATCAAGGATCCTTCATCTGTCTCGCTCCATTTGTAACTAATTCTCCACCTTAGGGTTGCGATGAAGCCCTAATCTTGTATTTTGGTGATGTATAGGTTCTAGGGTTTTACTTTGAACGCTTTTGGTTATATGACATGAATATTATCCATTGATTGTATTTTCTTTGTTAATGCAATATCTACTTTTGGTATTTTACTCTTGTAGATATGAATATCAGTCATATAATGATGCTTGAATGAACGAGTTGTTAGATCCAAGATAATATATGCTATAGAGATAGGTTATGCCCATAACTAAACCCACATCATTTATTTGTTGACTCTATGAAGGTTTGTAACCAAAACGAGTCTTTAAAGCGTAGATAGTGAAACCCTAGGTCTATACTTACCATTCTACGAGGATAGAGTGGATTCGTACCCTAAGATCTTTTCCTTGATTGAATCAAACATTGTTTTTAATTTGCTAATTTAGGAATCAAAACCCCAAATCAAGATTTTGTTTTCTAGTAGGATTAATTTAAGAATTTGGGAACCAGCACAACTTAGCCTTTTTGTCCGAGTAAATACGACACTCGGTTAACATCTCTATTCTCACAAGTAGAGATAGTAGGTAGGTATAAATTATATTTGCAAACCCTGTTTGGGACAATCAAATTTTGGCACCACTACCGGGGACAATTAGCACGGTTGTATGGTTCTTTTGAAAATTCTAACATCAGTTTCGCTTTTTCAAAATTTTATTTTATTCTTTCATCCTTACTCACATCTTTTGCTATACTTATTGCAGGTTATTGATTCTAACATAATATATATATATATATATATAAATCCTAGAGTTTGTGTAGGGATCCAAAGGAATACACAAAGGACAAAATTTTACTCAAGGAAATCTCCCTTCTTTATCCAAAGCACTGTAAGCTCTAGACTTTGTGAATTTTTTTTTTTTTTTTTTACTTATAGTAAGAGTTGTGTGTGTGCATGCTTGGTTGTCGGTCGTGCAATCCTAATCTAGTTACTCTAGAACTAGAATCAAAGCGAGTCCTTTGATTTTCTGCACACAACTTCACTAATGGTGAAGGAAGGAGGTGGGGAGAACAATCCATCACGTCTCCTACCCTTGAAGGAGCATTGTACTCCTTCGGAATACGCATCACCATTGTGTATTCAGCTGCCTGCACTGTATGAAATCAAGCCTAGCACAATCAACCTACTTCCTTCCTTCTATGGCTTGAATAATGAAGATCTGTACAATCACATTGATGATTTCCTGGTTATTTGCTCCACTGTGAGAATAAATAATTTTAGTAGTAAGGCCCTCAAGATGTTTCTTTTCCCGTTTTCACTAAAGGACAAAGCTAAGAATTGGCTGAGTACTTTACCTGCAAACTTTACCACCACTTGGGCCCAACTACAACTAAAATTCTTAGATAAATATTTGTCTATGGGCAAAACTAATCAGTACAAGCAATCCATCACATCGTTGGCCCAAACTCATAGTGAACAATTTCATGAGGCGTAGGATAGGTTAAGGATCTCATTAGGAAGTATCCTCATCACCAAATTGCCAAGTGGTAATTGGTACAATTCTTTTATGATGGATTGTCACCTAAGTGGCGAAACATGGTAGTCACCGCTAGTGGGGGATCTATTATGTTGAAAAATGAGGAGCCATGGGAACTTTTTGAGAGTTTAAGTGAGATTTTTCAACACCATGCCTCCACAGCTAGGCTTGAGAGACCGGCAACCTCTAACTCTCAAAAACCTAGAGGAGTGTTTGAAATCCAACCCTCTAGTGAACTCACCACTCAAGTAGCTGCCTTGACTCAAAAGTTGGATCAGCTATTATCTGTGGGTCAATCTCTTCAATCCTCATCCTCTCAGAGTGTTTGTGCTTTGTGCTTCAGTCTCGCTCATTTTGTGGGCAATTGTCCCGCAGACTCTCTGTTTCCTGAATTTGTGCAAGAGCAAGTGAATGCTGCAGAGCGGTTCCCCAAATAGGGAAATGGCCCATTTTTAGATACTTTTTACCCGCGATGGGGCAATCACTCCAATTTTGCCTAGAAGTCGCCCGGCCAGGGCACTTCATCCTCTCAACAGCAAAGGAAGAATTTTCCTATTAAACCAGCAACTTATCATTCCCAACAGTCCTACCAACACCCAAACCCTTATCCGCTCCAAAGGAATCCATCCTTTGAGGAGACAGTGCTACCAGAGCTCAAAAAGCTCAAAGCAAGTAATCAGTTGGTCCATTCCCACTCTCAGTCCATAGCCAAGCTAGAGTCCCGGATGGGGTAAATAGCTAATGCTCTTAGTGGAAGAGAGGATGGACGTTTGCTTAGCCAAACCACAGTCAACCCTAAGAATGCATTCGAGTTGGGTAGTAGCTCACAACCTCATGATACCTATCATGAGCAAGCGAAAATGGTTGTCACGTTGAGTAATGGGCGTGCGGTTGAGACTAGGCCTGAGGAGCCTAAGAAAGATGCGAGAGAGTCAATAACCAATCCCAAGGGTTCTGGGGCTGAAAGGGTTTCTAAGGGAAAGTAGGTCACCCCTCCCAGTTCTTCATCTGTCCCGGTTGTGGCACCCCCATATGTGCCTAAAGCCTATTTTCCCACTTGTCTTGAAACACCATCTCCCTTTATTAAAAAGGGAGCAACCATAGATGAGATGTTAGAGGTGTTCAAATAAGTTAAGATCAATCTACCTTTGTCGGATGCTATCAAACAAGTCCCTTTGTATGCAAAATCTCTGAAAGATTTGTGCACTTAGAAGTGCAAATCTAAATCTCATGCGCCCAAAGTGGTTTTGCTCACCGAGCAAGTGAGCTCGATTATCCATAATGACACTCCTCCCAAGCTAAAAGATCCTGGCACTCTCACCATTACTTGTACGATTGGGAGTCACATCATTGATCATGCATTGTTGGATCTTGGAGCAAGTGTCAATCTCTTGCCTTACTCAATGTGTGAGAAGATTGGGCTCGGGGAATTGAAGCCCACTGAGGTTACCTTGCAACTTGCTGATAGATCTGTCAGGGTGCCCCAGGCATAATTGAGAATGTTTTGGTCAAGGTCGACAAGTTCTTTTTTCCTGTCGATTTCATCATCCTTGACACTGATTTGGTGCAAAACTCGAGGAAACAAACTCTTATCATTCTTGGCGGGCCCTTTTTGGCCACGGCCAATGCGAACATTAATTGCCGCACCGGAGTTATGGATGTTTCCTTCGATAATATGAAAGTGGGGCTGAATGCTTTTAGGGCCTTTCATCAACCTCCAGACAAGGACACTTCTTTGCAGTCAATGTTGTTGATGAGCTCGAGGACAACGCTTTTACACCTGAGGATACCTTGCCAATTATCATTACTTCGGATCTGTCTGACGATTAGGAAGGTCAAATCCTAAATGTGTTGAAAGAGCACAAGAGTGCAATTGACTGGTCAGTTGCTGATTTGAAAGGTATTGATCCCTCCATTTGCATACACCGCATTCATTGCAAAGATGATTATCAACCTTCTCGGGAAATGCAGAGGCGTTTAATTCTTAACATGAAGGAGGTGGACATGAAGGAAGTGCCGAGTCATGTCTTTTTCCAGGTGTGGATTGTGCTGAGTCATGTCTTTTTCCAGGTGTGTATTGTGCTTCGTAAGTTTTCTTTATTTTTATTTTTCTTGCTTGCCACTAACATTTTGTAGGTACTTTGGTGCGAGTTGGGGTGTCCTCCCCGTTTTCCTCCATTCCACCTTATGTTAAGCGATACCCAGGTGATATCCCTCCTTTTCCTTTACTTTCCTTGTCCTTTATATCTCACTTTGATGCTTCACATTGTGGCCAATGTTAGGTTAAATTGGGGGTGGGGTATTAACTATTGGGTTGGTCTTAGTAGTTTTAGTTCTTTTCCTTGAAAGAAAAAATAAAACCTTGAAAAATAATTTCTATTTTTGTTAGTTTTCCAGGGGATTTCTGAACGGATTTTTACGAAACGAAGATACCTTGATTTTTAGAACCTTTATTCTGAGAGCAAAAAGAGAAAAAAGGGTTCACTATCTTGTTTTAGGAATGAGTTTTTGAGAAATTATTGAATTATTGATCCGTCACTTGACACATATTATATAGAAAATTTGAAATGTGAAGCTATGATTTCCATACTTGTGATAACTTTAGATAAAATATGATGGAAAACAGACCCTCAGTTATACAGTGTCCTAGTTTAACTAAGTGGATTTTTCTTCAAATCAGTGAACTAGTTCGGGCATATGGAAAGGGCTACCTATTGTTGGAGACCGTATTGAAAAAAAATTCACTACAATAGTGTTGTTACGGCCTTTAAAAAAATAATAGTGTGAAAGCCACCATAGTTTCCTTAAGAGGAAACTGTTTATCTTTATTAGCTATGGAAATGATTGCCTATTGTTGGGGCTCATATTGAAAAAAAAAATCACTAAAATAGTGTTATTACGGCCTTTGAAAAAATAATAGTGTGAAAGCCCCCATAGTTTCCCTGAAAGGAAGCATGTTCTCTTTTACTGAGGTTAGGTGGCCTATAATTTTGAAAGAAGAAGAAGATGTGTTTTTACGGAAATTTTTAGTGGATCGTTTGATGCTCTCATGCTTTTATATATACACATTTTTCACCATGAACGATCAAGTTTTTCCCAGCATGATTTCGAGGATTTCTGACCAACAGATAGGATTTTTTAACCGAGTTTGAGATGTGTCTTGAAACCTCCATGATTAAGAATATCCGGTGTTTGTAAATATTATTTTGGAAAAGACTCCCTTGCTTTTGTGTGTTTTCTTGAGTTTTAGGAATTTTGTGGGTACTTTCACTGCAAACCTTCACATGACTATAACTCGCCCACTATGGGGAACTTAGAAGGTTAAAGGCTTGCTGCACAGGCTAAGTGCAACTGTGCTCCCTACGAAAGTGGCCTTAGTTAGTCTTTCCTTTTGTTTTACCTTTGCTTGAGGTCTAGCAAAGTGTAAGTTGGAGGTGTGATGAGAAGCTAAATGCACCATTTAGGCCCCTCAATCAGGACCTTGTTTTACCTTCAGATGATATTAATTGGCATTAATTGTGGTAATTTCGTGTTTATAGGTTCCTTAGCTAAAAAGAGAGCTAAATTGGAGAAAAATGGCAAGAAAAAAGACGAACCGGAGACTCTGCCTCCGGGCGTCCGGACGCCAGACCCCACAAGCGACGCCCAAGCTACTACCTGCTGACGTCCGGACGCCAGTGACATGGTGGAGTCCGTCTCCCTCCGTGTTTTGAAGTGATTTTTAGAGCAAAAGCTATAAAAAGAATGCCTAACTCGTCTTTAGGTCATTCAAGTCTTGAGAGAAGAACTGGAGGCTGGTTTTGGAGGATTGGGAAGAGCGCCAATGGGGATTTTGTCAAGGATTCTTCGTCCGTCTCTCTCCATGAGTAACTAATTCTCCACCTGAGGGTTACGATGAAGTCCTAATCTTCTATTTTGGTGATGTATAGGTTCTAAGTTTTTACTATGAATGCTTTTGGTTATTTGACAAGAATGTTATCCATTGATTGGATTTTCTTTGTTAATGCAATATCTACTTTTGGTATTTTAATTCTTATAGATTTGACTACTAGTCATATAATGATGCTTGAATGAATGTGTTGTTAGATCCAAGATAATATATGGTATATAGATAGGTTATGCCTAGATCTAAACCAACATCACTTATTTGTTGACTCTGTGAAGGATTCTAACCAAAGCGAGTCTTTAAAGTGTTGATAGTGAAACCCAAGGTCTATATTTACCATTCTACGAGGGTAAAGTGGATTCGTACCCTAAGATATTTTCCTCGATTGAATCAAACCTTGTTTTTAATTTACTAATTTAGGAATCAAAACCTCAATACTTTATTTTCTAGTAGAATTAATTTAGGAATTTGGGAACCAACACAACTTAGCCTTTTTGTCCCAGTGGATACGACACTCGGTTAACATCTCTACTCTCACGAGTAAAGATAGTAGCTAGGTATAAATTACATTTGCAAACCCTGTTTTGGGACGATCGAATCCCCACAACAATGAAGCGGAGAAAGCCCAAAGGCTAAGAGCCAACCAACAACCCAAATATCATAGAAAAAGGGAGTCATGTAAAGGACTCTTCTCAAAATAGAAAAAATAGGTTACTTTTTTATTATTTCCTTTTTAACCAACATTTTCGTTCTCTAATTTGGCCTTCCTTATTGAAATTGTTGTCTTCGAGAACTCGGTCTGGGCGGCACCCTTAACTACGGGGCGTAGCGTGCCAATCACGGGCTTCAAACAGAGAGTCTCCGCCAGTCCCGCTTCGGAAATATCCACTTCCTGACCTTATTAACTCAACATGACGTGTTTTAAAACCGTGAGGCCCTGAAAACCATGAGAACTATGGATTCAAGCGTGCTTGGGCAGAAGCAGTGCTAGGATGGGTGACCTCCTAGGAAGTACTCACGTGCGTATGTAAGCCAAAGCAGACAATTTCATGCTGAGTTGGGCGGGGCTATGACAGTATCAAAGCCGATGATGACTCTATTTTCGATAGGGGGAGTGTGAAAACTCAGTCCAGGTGGCACCCTTAACTAAGGACCTAGCGTGTCAACCACGAGCTTCAAACGGAGAGTCTCCTCTAGTCCCACATTGGAAATATCCAAGTCCTAACCCTGGGCTTATAAGTCAAACCTCGTATTAACTCAACATGATGCGTTTTAAAACCGTGCAGCCCTGGAAACTAAAAGAACTATGGAGTTAAGCCGGTTCGGGTGGGGAGCAGTGCTGTGACATTGTCCCCCTAATAAGCTTCATATCTACAAGTTCATCTATAGCTATAGGAGATAAATTTTCTAGTATTAAGAGAAAGTCCTAGAAATTAATAGAAAGAAAAAAAAATGAAGAAACAAAGGAAATTAAAATTAAAAAAAATTAGAAACTTGATGCAAACTACCAATCAGGAAGTTAAAATCATAAAAGTACGTTTAGATGCTCAAGAAATTGTTTAACAGTTTGAATATGTTGGCACCATGTTATCCTTTCCACTATTAAACATCATTAGGTGTGATAAAACTTTCTTTCTCGTCTTTTTGCTCTAAATCATTCTCTGCTTCATTTTTTTCTCTCCTTTCTTTTTTTGTTCTTTTTTGTTTAAGCAGTGGCTTAGGTTATTGGGTGGAAAGCTCGCAGACAGCTGTATCCAATCCAATGCAAATCCCAATTTGCATATGCTGAAAGTACTGAAAATTATTAAAATATTGTCCATACCCTCATTGAGAACTCAGTGCAACTATTTTGAGTCACATTCAAGTCAAATAGAAAGTTGTTTTTGTTCTCTGACACAACCAAGAGGCATTGAAGTGCAATTCCTTCTTTTGCTTTGAGTTGTTGCACTCTTTATGCTGGAGTTGCTGGCTTCTACTTTTGTCTGCTGTTTACAATGCCATAAGGCGCAGTGGAGCTCTCCCCTTCTCCTAGTCGGCTGATCCTCGCAGTGGAGCTCTCCTCTTCTTCTTTTGACTGCTGTTTGCAAGTCCTTAAGGTGCAGTGGAGCTCTCCTCTTTTCCTCTGCCTTGTTTTCAGTGCTTTGTTTCTACCTTTTTTTTCGCTGGGTTATCTCCTCTGCTCAAAGAGGTCTTGCAGTCTTCCTGCTGCTCCCTAAGAAGCTCTCAACAGTATTGCCTCATGCTGGTTCCCCCTCCTTTATGCTGGTGCCACTAGTTAGTTCTTTTTGGCCGTTTGCAGTTCTCTCAGAGCAGGGAGTAGCTATCCCAGGAAGAAATTTAGCAGCAGCATTTTCCTTCCATGCCATCTTTCTCCTCTGGTTCTTCAGTTCTATAGCATTTCTCTGTAGCTTGCTTTCTCCACAGCAGATAGCTCTTTTGTTTTTTGGTCTGTTTGGGAGTTTTGTTCTCAGCTCTGCTCCTCCTTTTTGTTGGTCTAGAGCTCTCCCTTGTATTGTTTTTTTTTTTTTTTTGGCTTTGCCCTCTTGTTTTATGGTTGGGCTCTTTTGTTGTTTTCTTCTGGCTGTTTTCTTTTTCTCCTTGTCATGGGGCCAATTGGCCCTCTCTTCTTCTTTTAATACAAATTTACCATTTAGCAAAAAAAAGAAAGTACTGAAAATTATTATAATATTGTCCATACCCTCATTGAGAACCCAGTGCAACTATTTTGAGTCACATTCAAGTGAAAGTTGTTTTTGTTCTTTGACACAACCAACTAAGAGGTAAAACAGAGTACACGTTAATTGATTTATGGTAAAATTGGTTGCTTGGGAATGATAGAATTAGTTCAAAGTTTGGATCCGTGGTTTATTCATATAGATATATCTTTAAGCTGCATCATAGTATATTTTCATAGGTAGATTGACACTTATGCCAGGGGTAAAATAGAGTTATATATAATTTGATTCCATGTATCCTGGTTGTTTGGGAATGATAAAACCGGGTGAGGTTTGGATGCACAGCTTGTTCATATAAATATATTTTTAAGTTGCATCACAATATATTTGCAAAGTTGGATATGCTCTTATGCGAGGCAAGTGAAGTAAGTAACGGGGTATAAATTTTAGGGGGCTTTGGTCGGAGGTCCCTCAAAGTGTGACTTTAATGCAAACAGTCCACAAAAAAAAGTTATGCAGCCAAAGGTCCCTTACACACCTTCCCATACCTGAATTGTCCAATTTGCCCTTTCTTTAAATCATATCTCATGATTGGTGGGATATCCCATTAATAATGGCCAACTACCATTTAATTGCCTATGATTAATGGAATCCCATTAATGAGATTTTCAAATAAATTCTAAAAGCACACATGTAAATTTCAAAATAACGCAAATAAACATAAAAAATGCAATAATTAAAAAAAACAATAAATTTCAAAAGAACGCAGATAAATTTAAAAAGATGCAAATAAGTTTCAAAAGATCAAAATAAATTTCAGAAAATGTAAATAAATTTCAAAAGACTCAATTAAATCTCAAAAGATCAAAAGAAAATTCAAAAAATGCAAGTAAATTTCAAAAGACGCAAATGAATTTCAAAAGACGCAAATAAAATTCAAAAACGCAAACACATTTGCCAAAACTAAGATAAATCATTTTCCAAATTTATGAAAAATTTTCCAAAAACTCAAGTATTTTTTCCAAAACTCAGTTAAATTTATTTTAAAAAACGTAAATAAATTTGAAAAGACACAAATAAATTTCAACAGACGCAAATAAAATTAAAAAACGCAAATAGATTTCAAAAAACTTAAATGAAATTAAAAAATGAAAATAAATTTTAAAAAATGCAAATACATTTGCTAAAACTAAGATAAACCAAATTTCCAAATTTCAGAACTTAGATAAATTTGTTCCAGAAATCAAATAAATTAGCCAAAATCTCAGATAGATTTGTCCAGAACTCAGAGAAATTTGTTTCAGAACTCAAATAAATTTGTCAAAAATGAAAAAACTAAGATAATTTTGACAGCAACTCATAAAATTTGTTAAAAGCTCAGATAAACTTGACAAAAAACTTAGATAAATCTCACAAAAACTCAGATAAATTAAGATTGCTTTCTACTTCACGGGTCAAGCAAAATTGACCCATACCCTGAACTAAACCCAACGAACCCGGGTTTCTTCCTCTCCTCTCCATGTTCTGGTTCTGGAAATAAAACCAGAATGTGCGTCTCTCCTCCTTCTCCGATCACGGCGCAACAACTGCGGCAGTGGACAGCAGAGTCTCCGGCGATGATCGTCCGGAGGTCTGCTCCTTCTCCGGCGGCGGGAAGTGCGGCAAACCCAAGAACCGTCTCTATTCCTCTTCCTCTCAAGCAATGGCAAGTCGACGAGCACCGTCTTCGCTTCTTCTCCGGCAACGCCAAGATCACCATGAGATCCTCTGGTTTGCCTTCTCCCTGTCGCCTTCCTCGACGCAAGCCCAGTCCTCTGTAACCAAGAATTGGGCAATGCAAATTCCTTGCCTCTTCTCCTCCAACCTTTCCGACCAGTAATCGAATGAATCTGGATCCTCTCCACGTTCTGGTCTGCAATTCTGAAACTAAACTCAACAGTTTCTACAACAAAAAGTTCGAGACCTAAGTTTCGATCTTCTTTGCAACTCTTCTTCAAGATCTCCCCAGAATAGGAAATCTTTGATCAGTGTGGCCCAACAGAGATCGGAAATGATCTCTCTTTTCTGCAACGAAGAACCACGTGCTAGGATTGCCCAAGCCCAAGGAGGGAGAATAGAAGATTTGAAATTTTAAATTTCAAAAATTTATTCCTAAAACGGTTGAAAGGGTAAATTACTCTTGAAATATGTGATCGTATGGATTTAGGGACCTCTGGTGCAAACAGTCTAGCTGAGTGGACCGGAGCCCTTAAACAAAATTTGCCTGGACTTGAGGCTGGATAGATTCGACTTTAGGGACCTTTCGCTGATTATCTCTAAATTTTGAGGATATGGATTAATCTTTGATGAAATGAATGTGACTTTTAAAAGTGAGTCATATAGACCAAGACAGGTTGAATCCTCCATTGTTTTGCATTATTAAGCTCTAATGTAATACTGAAAAAATGATAACAAATAAGAACTATAAAATGCTTGTGATTAGTGCATGTTGTAAACTTAATTTGTGAATTGTAAGGAAGACATATGTCACTAAACTCAAGTAATTGTGTTTAGTTGATTTAGGAGTTTTAGTAAATAGAGATACATAATTAAACACTTAGAAAGCCAAAAGATAATGGTGTACTCTTGAGTTCAGTATGAAGAAACTTTAAATGCCTACATAAAAATTAAGTCCATATTGTGTCAATGGTACAAGGACCTATCACCTGTTAGTGATAGATTCTAGTTGTAACTTGGCTCAACCCTAACCTTAATTAGATTGATAATCGGGGTTGGCTACCAACCTGCTCCGATCTGTCTAAACCAGACAAGCCAAGCAAATTTGGTCTAAACTCTAACCGGATAAACAAAAGTGTGTTAGTGATTTTAAATGCCAAGAGTTTGCTGTCATTTGAATTATTGTTGAATCACTGAACTTGAACTGAGTAGTAGTAGTGGAAGTAGTAAAGGAGAGTCTATAAAATTGAGAAGAATGCCAAAGAATTGTTCCTCCCATATGATGTTAATAGGGAAGTACATATTGAGGCGCTATAATGACTGTTTGCTATTAGTTGTACTGCCAAAGGCTTCAATCCAATCCTAAAACTGTCCATTCTCATAGCCATGCTAATAGAAATGAAAGCAAGGAAAAAAAAATAAATACACATATTTTACATAT
Organism: Umbellularia californica; assembly: GCA_028538565.1. Lineage (NCBI taxonomy): Eukaryota > Viridiplantae > Streptophyta > Magnoliopsida > Laurales > Lauraceae > Umbellularia > Umbellularia californica. Next base: position 36,668,168 of record JAPQWN010000010.1, on the reverse strand, counting down.
AAAAAAACATCAAATCATCTCATGATTGGTTTCAAGTCAAATTTAAAATTAAATAAATTCTGATTAATAATATTAGCATTACCAGTGGGTCCTATCTCGTGAGTTCACCAACACTAATTCCTTATTTAGAACCATTTCCAAAACATTGAATTGATTTGACCAATTTTAGTAACTGCTATGTCTAGATCATATTTGGAAAGAAGTAAAAACATGCCATAAAAGCAATCATACATGCATATAGGACAATAAATAATAATAGAAATCAATCCTCTCCTCCACATAGGTCAAGCGGAATAGACTTCTTGGACTTTTTAAACTTCCAAACTCTTTGGGATTCCTCAAGCTCTTTGGGTATCACCAAACACTTTGGTCATCTCCAAACTCTTTGGTTAAGAGTCCAACATAGCCTTCCTTCTTGTCTTAGATGCCACCGGAATTTACAACTGATAAAAATAAAAATTAAATAAATTCCAATGTCTCAACGATGAGACTTACATAGCAATCTAATTAATGGAAAAACAATGGGCTTAGGGAAACCACCATGCCTTGCCCTTTCGCAGGAAACGAAGGAAATCATAATGCTCTTTACAAGTTGCCATAATTAAATCAATAATAATAAAGGAAAGTAAAAGACTTGTGGGACACATGGAGAGGATTAGAACCTACAGGGTTAGTATCTCATACAATCAAACAGACCACAAAACCAGGGCTACCAATCTGTAGTGGAAGAAACATGTTGCCCAACGTTCCGCGGACCAGAAAATAGGTTTGCACGTTGCTGTCTAAGTGTACCCAGTCGACCTGCCAGAAGGCCCGGTTGATTGGCCCACATGGGCCCAGTTGATCGACCAAGGGGGCAGGTCGACCGGCCATACGAACCAGAAAGTTGGGTCTTTCTCATTTCATGTCCATCTGATGCCAAATAGCCAGAGAAGGCTTCCCAATATCCTTCCATGATAAAAAGAAAAATCTTTTGTGACATTTCATACATAGATCTACTCAATAGCAAAGCAAATTTACAAAACTGATCCTGACATAGCCCTAAATCTAGCCACTCCACATCTCATGTAAAGATTAGATCTAGAAAACCTGATCTAATACAATGAGAGATGAGGGATCACTCTGATACCAATTGGTTGAAGTAGGTGGGCCTCCTAGATAAGTTTTCAAATACTTTTGACCCACTTGAAGCAGGGGTCAAATACCCACAACGCTAAAAACCCAATCCCAAGATCTTAAAACCTTCTTCTCATGTATTAAGATCAGAGATATACTATCTAATAGGTAGAACAACAGCAACAACATTCATCCAAATCAATCTACAAAAGAGACGATGTAGATCTATACCTTAGGCGCCCGGTTGTGCCCAAATCGAGGAGTGGATAACTTTAGTTGTCGCGAAACGTTTTCACAAGAACAATCAAGATCTCCTACGCCTTGTGTACTTCAACGCTATGACCCTCTTGTAAATAACTTCTCAAAGAGAATGGTGGGATCTCAATGGAGAATAAACCCTTGGCACTCAAGAAGGAAACCAGAGGAGAGAAGAGGAGGGAGAGAGAGAGAGAGAGAGAGAGAGAGGACGTCCACCTTGGGCGTGTCAGATGCTTGGGACGTCCAAGCCCCTTTTATATATATATATATATATATATAGTTTTGGTAAACCTCCTCTCTGTCCTTAACTATAAGTCTCACTTCTATTTCTATTATATGTCCTACTCCTCCCGTCCTTAAGAGTTTCAATTGGAATATAACTTTCTTTTCTTAGGGCTAGCATAGGGACCACTAAGGATTCCTTAGAAACTGGCTCCAATTGAGATATCTAAACCCCACATCTCATGTGCAATCCGGACTCACAGTTAATTATAATTAACTCCACTATATAACTGTAATTAATGCAGTCCAATCCTAGGAATATCACAATAAGATACTAAACTTTCCAATTACTACAAGTATGCCCTTTCCATCTATTATATCCATAGATCCATTGGAATAAAACTGTCACACTAAATCTGATCCACCTCTTATTATCCTTGTTCCCTAATTAATCATGCCCATATTCGTTACCATCTGATTAACTCTTAATCAAGACGAGTGCGCACTTACCAACGATAAATTCTATTAATTGGCACAAGGGGATATTTGATAGAATCAATCTTAAGATTATATGTTCCCACAGTTTTGCCTCCATCTACCTAAGATAGCGAGGTGTTGACCTACAATTGGCCTCACTCATTGGTAACTCAATGTAAATGTTCAGTAGAAACTTGAGTCCATTAATCTTTCAGGATTGAGAGCCTATTGCATGAAAATTATGAGAGCAGTTCTTAATCGTAGAGGGCTTTTGCATAAGGTGCTTCTCATGGTCCTTCAGTACATCCAATGTACTAGCACAACAATCTAGAGTCTTATACTCAGACGGTTTAGACAAACCACACTATTTCATAGTGACTTCAGTGCTACAATCTTTTCAGATAAGATGCCCAGTCTCATCACTGGTTGTGAAAACACTGTAAGTATAAGAGTTGTGATTCATGTCTCCTGTATGTGAATCTCATCCACACATATGGATTACATTTAATATACTTGTGGGCTCCGATTCATCTGATTAACCAACATGTTATTTAGTATTATGTGCAACTATTTAAATAAAACCAATTCATCTCATGAATAAAGCATGAAATAATAAATTAATTTATCCACATCATCCATTGGCTTAAGGACATACAATCTAACACAAACTCCATTGCTAAAACAACCCATTCCATTTATTTCAATTCCATTATATTAAATCCCTAAATTAGCATGTAAATTTCAAATTAACATAACCAAGCTTGGCATTAGAGGTTATCTACATATCAATATCTATTAGAGGCAATCAATTACACATGCATGTTCAATATATAAAGAAAATCCACTTGCATTAACCAAGAATCATGGAAATTAGAATGATTGAAGAAGAAGGAGCTCTCCACACACATCCACTAGCCAAACCCACTCTCCAAAAGCTTCTCCTATACTCCAAAAGCACAAGGAAAGGGATAGAAGAAGAACTCATCAACATGCAAAACATCTAAAGCAACAAGGAAGGAAATTGGGAGGAGTAGAATTGGGGAGACTTACCAATTTTGAGGTCTAAGAGATGAAGGAAACGAGAGGAGGGTGACGATGCACTTGAATTGGCTTGGAATGACTTCTAAACCCACATGCAAGGAGAGGTGAAGAAAAAAATGAGAAGAAGATGTAGTTCCAGTAGCTCTCCTCTTGAAATAAAGAACTAAAATGAAGAGAGTTGCTGGAAATAAGTTTACATAGATTTTGGGGATGAAAAGCATAGTTATTAATTTCATACCGTTTCGGCCGAAATGGCCAAAAGTTTTCATTTCGGTCAACTAAAATGAAATTTCTGTCAAAACTTTTCGGTTTGAATTTCAATCAATTTCATTATATTTCGGCCGAAATGGTATTTTGCATAATTTTTTTTATTCTTTCTACACATATATACTTTGTATTTCTTATATTTTTTTCAAAATGTAATTCCAAAAAATTTACTATAATGTATTAAATCTATATTTATTACTTTTTATTTTTTTACATATATATATGTATATATATTATGTTACCCAAAATGTCATTCCAAAAATTTTTGCTGAAATTCCGAAATGGCCGAGATTTTTCATTTTGTAGGCCAGAGTGAAATTGGCCAGTCCGGAACGATATTGACAACTATGATGAAAAGTCCAATTCGCCCTTACTAATTAAGGCATAAGGAAGGCTTAGGTGAAGGGTAATGCTGGAAACTGAAATTCCTTTAAGAAGTGGGGATGGAACGGACTAAAATGCCCTGTCCAATTGAATGGTAAAGGAAATTGGAGTAAGGTTAATGTTGGAAATTCATAAATCTGACTTAACGAAGCAAAATGCAGAAAACGATGATATTCAGAGGACTTAAAGACATCAAATCGCGATGCACTAAGAGGAAAAATGACAAGCGAGATGAAGATTTCCAACGGAACACAAATCCTTTGAAAACTGAATTTTTCGGAGAAAAAAAAAAAACCCAATTTTCCTAAAAATCATAGCCTAACCCCCTATTTTAGACTAAACATACTCGGAATCGAACGAAACTTGGCGAACATCTTCCTAATGATAAGAGAGACCTGCTCAAGCACCAAACCCCACATAATTATATATCATCACAATTAATAAAGTTAATCACCAAGATTAAGAAGCTAAACACACTATTAAGGTCAGAGACCTTACATTTTTTTCCTTCAACCTATAGCTAGCGTTGGGATCCTTTGTTGGCTCCCCTACTAACCAGTATGCTCTGATACCAAGTTGAATAATTATATGTAAAATAATCTAGCTAGGGGTTTTTCTTAAGAGGTTAGGCAACCCTAGAAAGAAAAAAACATGAGCAATATTAGAAAACGAAGAAGATTTTTCTGGGGAGGAAACTGCATAGCCAAATTTTTCCTATGCTTGGCGACCTTGGTCATATATACTTTCGCATATTTTGAAGGGAGAATTTCAAAACAGGGCTTAAGTCCTTGACAGATTTCAAAACAGGACAAGATTATAATGTGATTTCAAAATAGGTTTTAAGTTTTTCAAATGCATTTCAATTGAGGACTTCCGGTGAAATTGGTGATCGTCTGGCCATTTTTTTACCATTTTTCTCGAGAATCTCAAAATTGCCCTTATGGCTTTAAGTTGAAAACAAAAGAGCAAGTCATCACTTTCCCATCCCTTCTTCGTCCTTCTCCATTTCAGACCAGGTTGACCAGCCATCCCGTTCTCTTCTCCGGCGAGCGTAACAACTTATGCCAGTCCAAAGGAATCTTTTGTGCGAATAATAACATGGAAAAATAAGCACAAGTGGATGCCGGAAAGGAAAACAACAGAGGGGGACTAGGTATGAACAGAGGATACAAGAACCCAAACCCAATAAGATGGCGTTTTTAACTCAAAGATTTTGAACAAGGAGATAAGCTGGGCATTCCAGCATATTTTTTTTAACATAAAGGAGAAAGATCTTGATGCCTTAATACTACTTTTGCTATCTTGTAAATCTCTCTTGGGCCATATATTACCAAGCCGTTGTCCATCTCTAGTTGGTTGTGGCAGGAGTAGCCTCTTCTTCTTCATAAATACAGCGTCCTTTCAGTTGGATTCTTTTTTTTTTTTTTTTTTTTTTTTTTTTTTTTTTTTTTTTTTTTGGATTCTCTGATTTTGTACTAGTTGTAGATAATCTCTTGTTTGCCTATAGAAACAAGATGAGGCAAAAGCATATCTCTATTGATTCAGAGAGCATGAATATATACCAGCTTTACAGCAGGTTGAATACGGGATTTATGGAAACAAATCTCAACAAATCCCTAAAGATAGGAAACTACCTAAACAAATATGTACAGATATGCACAGCAAAGATTTACCCCTAAAAGATAGGAAAGAAAAGATAACACACAATCTGATCGAATATCCTAATACCCCCCCTCAAGTTGGACCGTGAAGATGAAGAACGCCCAACTTGGAAAGAAGAGTGTCAAACTGTCGTTTTCCCAAAGCCTTCGTAAGGATATCAGCAAGTTGCGCGGAAGTGTGGACATACATAGGTTGAACATTACCCTTGGCAATTTCATCCCTCACAAAATGACAGTCAACCTCGATATGTTTTGTACGCTCATGAAACACTGGTTAATGGAAAGGTGGAGAGCGGATTGACTATCACAATAAAGACGCATTGGACAAGAATGCTTAATGCCAAGGGAACTCAGTAACCCTTTCAACCACTTTAGCTCACAAGTGGCAGCAGCCATAGAGCGATACTCGACTTCAGCAGAAGAGCGAGAAACCGTGGTCTGCTTCTTAGTCTTCCAAGAAATTGGAGAGTTACCCAACATCACAAAGTATGCTGTCAAAGACCGTCTAGTAAGAGGACAACTAGCCCAATCAGCGTCACAATATCCATACAGTCGTAGGTCACAATCAGCACATAGAAAAATTCCCTGACCTGGATTACCTTTCAAATACCAAACAAAACGTAAAGATGCATCCCAATGCTCAAGTTTTGGATGCTGCATGAATTGAGCTAAGATGTGAACACAATAAGACAACTCCGGACGAGTAATAGTCAAATAAATGAGACGCCCAACAAGACGTCTATATCCAGTGGGATCTTTCAGATCCGCTCCTTCAACAAGAGCCAACTGATGGTTTTGTTCAATAGGTATGGCTGCAGGCTTTGCTCCAAGCAACCCACAATCAGATATGAGATCCAAGGCATACTTTCGCTGTGAGAGAAAAATACCAGTGGCATTTCGCGCCACCTCGATGCTGAGAAAATATTTCAATTTTCCAAGGTCTTTCATGTGAAAGCAGCGACCAAGATAGTCCTTGAATTCTTGTATAGCATCACCGTGAGTGCCAGAGATAACTATATCATCAACATAAACCAAGACATTCAGTTCCACGCGATGAACACGAAGTGTGAAGAGGGAATAATCAGAGTATGATTGTTGGAAACCATAAGCTTTCAAAGCACCAGATAATTTAGCAAACCAGCACCTAGGGGCCTGTTTCAAACCATACAACAATTTACGGAGTCGACACACCTTACCAGGCGACAGAGTCTCAAACCCAGGTGGCAATTTCATATATACTTCTTCCTCCAAGTCCCCATGCAAGAAAGCATTGCGAACATCCATTTGATGTAGTTCAAAAATTCTTGGCAGCTGCAACAGCCAAAAAAGTCCTAACTGTCACCATCTTCGCCGTGGGAGCAAATGTCTCGGTATAGTCAATGCCTTCGACTTGTCTATTCCCATGAATCACCAACCTTGCCTTGTGTCGCTCAATAGTCCCATTCGAATTATATTTGATCTTATAGATCCATTTGCATCCTATAGCTTTCTTAGTCGGCGGCAAATCTTCTATCGTCCATGTGCCATTATCCTCTAAAGCTCGAATCTCTTCCTTCATGGTATCCCTCCATTTCTCATCTTTGACAGCCTTCCCAAATGAGCTTGGCTCATATCCTGCAATGATAGCTGCCAAAAACCCACGGTGTTGCATAGAAAATTTGTCACAGTTAACAAAGTGTGCAATAGGATAAGGTGTACCTGAGGATTTTGAATGGAGTGACGAACTTGCCGAGGGGCTTACACAAGCAGTGTGGATGACATAATCATTCAGGCGGGAAGAAGGCTTCTTGACTCGATGTCCTCGACCAAGGAGTTCATCAGTGTGAATGCCCTGCTGAGGGTCAATATTCACGGCTTGGTCCACGTCCTCCGTACTCTCAGTATGCTGCTGCATAGTATGTGCTTCTTCAAGACCTCCAATTTCCCCAATATCAGTTCCCAATATTGAAGCACTCAAGTCATCACCACTCACCACATTTTGTGGTTCATTTCCATCATCATTAGCATCACTTGAATCAGGAGACCACCCCCATCCATTTATTTGGTTTTCACTTGTCTCACTAATGTTAGCAAAAGGGAAGACATTCTCCATAAATTTTACATTCCGAGAAACAAAATATTCTTCACTTTCAATACCGTACACTTCCCATCCCTTTTTTCCATAGGGGTAGCCTACAAAAATGCACCATCGACTTCGACGAGCAAATTTATTGCCTCCTCTGTTTTCATTGAGAGCATAGCACAAACATCCGAATGTTCGAATTTGTGTGTATGAAGGCTTAGCACCAAACAACAGTTCATAAGGTGTTTTCCCATCAAGAAGAATAGAAGGTGTTCTATTAATTAAATATGCAGCAGTAAGAATACATTCTCCCCAAAATTTCAGAGGCAAATTAGCCTAAAACCTCAATGCCCTCGCCACATTTAAAATATGATGATGTTTTCTCTCCACCCTTCCATTTTGCTGAGGTGTATAACAAATTGAGGTTTGGTGAAGAATGCCATTTTCCTGGAAATAATTTTTCAGAATTCGAAATTCTATTCCTTTATCACTCCTTATAACTTGAATTTGTTTGTTAAATTGCCTCTGGACCATGGCAAAGAAATTTCTAATGATCTGAGGAACTTCATCTTTTGTTTTCAATAAGTATACCCACATGGCACGTGAACAATCATCCACTGTAGTTAAGAAATAAATGGCACCACAAGAAGCAGGTGTTCTATTTGCTCCCCATAAATCACAATGAATCAAATCAAAACAATTCTTTGCATTATTCTCGCTTAACAGAAATGGCTCTTTTGTTTGCTTAGCCCTAAAACAAATCTCACAAGTCTCAAGCCTACTAACAGTTTCTGTATCACTAACATCAGGAAGCATACTAACTATTTTAGATGCTGGGTGTCCCATTCTTCTATGCCACAACTCACAAGATCCAACTCCACTTGCTTTGCATGCACGAACCGGTGTCACCACACTAAGAAGGTAAAGCCCCTCAGATTGTTCACCCGCTCCAATCAGCATCCTCGAATTGCGGTCCTGTATAGCACACACTTTGTTAGTAAAGTGAACAATGTAATCAGCATCATGCAACAGTTGAGAGACTGAAATCAAGTTGCAATTTAATGTAGGAACAAAAAGAACATGTTTAAGTATGAGTTGGTCCCCAACAGTAACTGTTCCCTCTTTCGTTGCATATGTCTCTGTGCCATTAGGCATACCGACAGGGCAAGGCTCTATATCTCGGACATCTGTCATGCACGTAAGGGTGCCAGTTATGTGGTGTGAAGCACCCGTGTCGATGATCCATGAGTTCTTACCTGTCAATCTCGTACTCGTCCCAGTTTTATGTGTGCTAATAACATTCAGGAGAGCACTCCACTGTTTTGGACTCAATCCCGGCAGTGCTACCTGCTCACCGTCACCCATTGCGTCATTCGATGTTGCTCCTGTAATGTCAACAGCTTGTGCCACATTTGCCTTAGCGCTATTTCCTCTTCCCTTGCCCAAGCCACCCATCTGCTGGTGCAACGCCTTGCCACGTCCAGAACCACGACTTTCAGCTCGTGGTCTCTCACCCCACCAATCTGGGTAACCCACTAGCTGAAAACAGGAGTTAGCATCATGCCCAGGTTGTTTGCAATGTGAGCATGGTCCTTGTGATTTCCCCCCCCCCCCCCCCCCCGACGTCCGACCAGCCTTGACAGCAAAGCTAATTGGGTCTCCACGTTCCTCTTTGCCTCGTGCCATTACGCTGACTCCCTTCTCTTGCACCACTATCTGGTATGCTCTATTCAGATTTGGCAGTGGATCTAGACTCAAAATGTTAGACTGCACCGTTCTAAACTGCACGTCATCAAGACCCATCAAAAATTGGTGAAGTTTCTCCTCTTCTCTTTTCTTGTTCAATGTCGCCGATATCTCGCACTTACACCCATTGCAAGTACAGATCGGTATCTGATCGAAATCATTTAACTCATCCCACAGCTTCTTAAGTCGTCCAAAATAGTTCATAATTGTATCTCCATTCTGTCTGCAATTCGCCAAGTCAGACTTTAGTTGTTGGATGTGAGGACCATTCGTGACAGAGAACCTCTGTTTGATGTCTTCCCACAACTCCTTCGCATTCTCCCTGTAAGTTATGGTTGAACGAAGCTTTGGTTCAATCGTATTGAAAATCCATGAGACAATCATGGAATTGACAGTCCACCAATCTTCAATTTCAGGATCACCTTCAACAGGTTTTTCGATCGTTCCGTCAACAAATCCAAATTTTCTTCTTGCCCTCAACGAGCCTCGGACTGCACGAGCCCATTCATCATAATTTTCGCCCCTCAGTTGCACCTGAGTGATGACATTTCCTGGGTTGTCACTCGAATACAGATCATAAGGAGAGATTTGTTTCTTTGACTGCGACCCACTTTCATTATTAGTCTCTTCCTTGCGACCTTCTGCCATATTGAAGATCAGCGGCTCTCAGAGTGAGGCCCTGATACCATATAGAAACAAGATGAGGCAAAAGCATATCTCTATTGATTCAGAGAGCATGAATATATACCAGCTTTACAGCAGGTTGAATACGGGATTTATGGAAACAAATATCAACAAATCCCTAAAGATAGGAAACTACCTAAACAAATATGTACAGATATGTACAGCAAAGATTTACCCCTAAAAGATATGAAAGAAAAGATAACACACAATCTGATCGAATATCCTAATATTGCCTCTCAAAATACAGAGGAGAGAGTAAGCACATATAGTTGTTGTCGTTCCTTGGACGCTCAGCTAACAGGAGGGCTGATCTCAATTGGAGAAGGAAAAACAACATAAAGCTAAGGGCAATTTCGGGTTTCTTGAAAAAAAAGGGAAAAAATGGCCGTACGATCACCAATTTCGCTGGATGTCCTCAATTGAAACGCATTTGGAAAACTTAAGGCCTACTTTGAAATCACATTCCAATTTTGTCCTCTTTTGAAATCTCCCAAAAACTTAAGCCCCGTTTTTAAATTTTCCCTATTTTGAAATGCTAAAAGAAAGAGAGAAAACTGCATATTCATAAATTAGATAAACTTTTTTTTATCGTATGAACTGTACCCTAAAGTTTATTGAATTACCACCGGACCTTATATTTAGCTCATAACAGATGGTCCACTCTTATATCTTCAGCTTTGATCCCTCTCTTTAGTTGCCCTTCGGTACGTGCCCTTGGTCAAATCTTTGGACATTCACAGTCGTTGGGCAAACAAGCCTTAACATCTTGTCATCTGTTGGCTATGTGACAACAAATACCTTCGATTGTGATTTAATTTCATATATAAGACTCTTCTAATGGATAAGAAAGGCTTTGTTAGATCACGTAAATATGATAAAATGAAATTTATTTTAGTACATACAAGCATCTCTAATCAACTGACCATGATAAGAAATATAGTCTCCAACGGTAGAACATGCAAATACATGTAAAGTTAATGTTTTCCTTTGTCTAACCATTTCTCTTCGACTTCATCTTCCAACAACTTGGGTCTTGAAATCAAGGGATGCAAACACTTTTTCCTTTGAACTTATTCAGGTATAACTGACAAATTTGTAATACAGCTATTCTTTGTATCCCTATTTCCTGAAAGTGATGAAATGAAAGGATTAGAGGGCATCGTCAGGTTTTCCATGCTTCCTTTCAACATGTGGACTACACTTCTCATAGGAGGGCGATCCATTGGATACCATTGTATACACCAAAGAGCAACAATTGTTAATTTCTTGGCGATGTTAGCATCTTCATCTGTTTGAAGCTCTAGCCCCATGTCTTCCTCTTGACATAAACGTTTATAGATCCATTCTGGAAAGTATACTCGACTTGTATTTTCTTCAGTATTGTCCGTGTTCTTTCTTCCACTAACCATTTCTAATAACAACATCCCATAACTATATACATCTGATTTGTAGGAGACATTTCCAAAGTTTCTTGAAAACACTTCAGGTGCAATGTAACCCATGGTTCCTCTAGCCCTTGTCATAGATACCACACTTTGCCCCTTTGAGCAAAGCTTTGCCAGCCCAAAATCAGATATCTTTGGATTGAAGTTCTGGTCAAGGAGAATATTGTGAGGCTTAATATCAAAATGAAGAATGCGCTGGTCACATCCTTGGTGAATATATTCAATTCCTCTAGCAATGCCGATTGCAATATTTAGAAGTTTCTCCCATCCAAGAAAATAGTCATTGGTGCTTTTGGAAAAAATGTGTTTCTCTAATGATTCATTTGGCATGAATTCATAGATAAGTGCCCGCTTCAATCGATCAGCACAAAAGCCCAAAAGACGAACCACATTGACATGGTGAATTTTTCCCATGGTACCCACTTCATTGATGAACTCCCCGCCATCAATATCAAAACTTTTGAGTATCTTTACAGCAACGAGAGTCCCATTTGAAAGCATTCCTTTGTACACACAACCATAGCCTCCTTGGCCTAGAATTTCTTTGAATTGCCCAGTCATTCGTTTTAGATCAGCATAAGAATATCTTATGGGCTTGAGATATTTGTAATTTTCTAGAAACTTTTCTACCTTGATTTCATTTTCCAAATCCAACTGTCTCTTTGACTTCCAAGAGCAGTAGAACTTAATGGTAATCACCAGAGATGTCAACAGAAGCAATGTGCCTATACTTGAAACTGCACTTTGAGAAAATGGAAATCACAAACAATTCCAAAGAAAAGTCATTAATTAATTTAGTCATTAAACATGAGGGGTGATCACCTACCTATAATGATATGCTGTCTTTTTGAACCTGCAAGAGTAGAAACCTAAAGTCAGAAGAGACGTATTTTTCACTCTTTATGTCTTGTAGCATTGAACCAACTGGTTCTTCTTGGTAAAACAAGATTAGTTACATAAGTTTGGTGTGGATATAGAGGAATGCTACTTGTCTCGGGACTCATGTCCCGGGACTGGCCCGACTCCATAGGAGGAGGGCATTTTGGTCATTTGGCAAATGACCAAAATGCCCTCCTCCTATGGAGTCGGGCCAGTCCCGGGACATGAGTCCCGGGACAAGTATACTTTTCGGTGGATATATTTGAGTTAGTACTGTTTTCACTTTTGACCATGAGATAGTGACTTTGTAGTTTACCACATAATAGGGCACAGGGTGGCAAGCAGGTCGAATCAGGTAAAAAAAGACTGAGTTAGAGCCGAACCTGCAGCTGCCCATTTTAAAAATGGGCCAGGTAACCGCATCCCGCCAACCCAAGTCACATCCAAAGCGAGTAAACCTGATTTAACCCACATTGGATTTAACCCACATAACCCACATCCAATGTGGGTCAACCCTTTTGACCCGAACTGTATCAATTGAGGTGCGACCATTGTTTAAAAAAACAACCATTATGAAACAATAACAGCCCATGCTATTACGTTATTTTCAATATAACAGCTATGGTATAAAAAAAAAAAAAAAAAAGTTAAAATTTTGGTCTATAATAGTCGTTATTTTGAATATAACAATCATATTATCCATAAAAACCAATATTTTGAAAATAACGGTCAAAATGTCTGTTGATGATGGTTTTTTATTCTTATTTTTAACTTTCTTTCCCTTCTTTCTTTCATTTCTCTCTTTCTCAAATCATTTGTAGAGCTTCCTGAGACTGTGTTAGAGCTTCCAATGCCTATCTTCACCAAAACTAAAGTGATTTGCAAGATTTTGGTGAATTCTCATATGAAGGAATTTTTCTCTTCGACCACAATACCCTTGTGTTCTTACTCTACTACTTTTATTAATTAATTCATCTTAATTGATGTAGTAGTAAATGTTACAAAAGTTTAAGCTCTTTCTCAACTTACTTGAAATTGAGTAATTGAGTACTATGCTACAACTTGTAGCGTTAATGGTTAGTCCAAAATTATGGTTGCAATACATATTATAAAATTTGTAATATTTTAATTTATTTTAATATATACATATATGTCTATTTAATTCAGAACATACACTACAAGTTTCAGATAAGGCAACGATCCATGATGTTATGAATTAGGGGGGCCAATATTTTGTTTTAAACTATTTACTAAAGGAGAAATATTATTTTCTAGGATTTTATAATATTTTAGGTTTTTTGCATATTTTTTTTGGATTTTTTTGTACAATAAAAATCCGCATTACGATGGACCACAATGACTGCACGCAAATCGTAATGCGATATCGCGTGATAACGATTTTCAAGGTCGACTGTGATTTTAAACCACGGTTACAACAGATAAACTGGAACCCTCCTTTTCCCACTCCTCCCCACTTCTATTGTGGATCAACCCGTTTAGCCTGAACTATCTCAATTGAGGTACAACAGGTGAAGTGAAACCCTTTTTTTCCCACTTTTCCCCATTATAATCTAAGTGATGGAAGGAACACACAGTGTAAGAATACCCAAAAGGCGATGGATGTTAAGTGTCGAAAGAGTGGGAAAGCCTTTGGCAAGCCTAACATGTTGATGATTTGAAGGTCGAGGATTGTAATCACTTATTTATTTTCTTTTGGGGGCGGGGGGCGCTATGAGCATGGAGGTGGTAGCTGATTTGGGAACTCTATGCCTCATGAAGTAGAGAGGTTTCGTGTTCAATACTTACCCTCTTTGGCCACATCCCATAATTCTACCCATCATGTAGATAGGAGGACTTGCATGTGCCTCTAGGAATTCCTTTTCTCGATCATTCAAAAAATAATGACAACTTGGGTTGAAGATTAAAATATGACTAACAATCCACCAGTGAAACCGAAAACACTGCAAAATTGAATATGGATTTGTTCTTTCGGGTATTTTACTTTATGATTAGTCTTGGACTAAAAGTTCTGCATATGTATGTGTGTTTGCATGAAGACTTTTTTATAACAATATTTTATGTTCTTTTACCTGTAAATTCTTTCGTGTTTGGCGTGTTGAAATAAAAAAATTTATCTTACATTTCTTTTTTTTTTTTTTTTCTGAGAAAATTTAAAAATAATCATATTACACATGTGCTGCTTCTATACAATTATTATTTCCTTATAGTACGATTCTGCGTCTAATATGCATATTATAAACAAGGAGGCAATATGGCATGGAGAGATTCCTGGCCAGGGCTGCCATTTGGCCGGGGCTAGGAAGAAATTACTCCCCTGGCAGGCACAAACATTCAGGAAATATGTTCTTGGAGGGGCCAAAATGAAAAAAAGTTGAAACTCACATTAATTTACTTTAAAACAATGGGGTTTCTTGAAATTTCAGTGGCCCATAGCCACCCCAGCCCACTAGTGCTACCCCTGTTCGTTCACCGCGGAAAAAAAAAAATATTCTGAGGAACCTCTCCCCCCATATAAAAGGCTTTTCGCAGAAAAATTTAGGTCTGCCAATCGTAGAAATTTTCCCATGCGGGAAAGCTGCCAAGTTTTTTCTGCCAAAAGGAGACTGTATAAATGTATTTTAAATTTTGTAGGGATATTGTCTATACAACTTCACCTAAAACTTGACAATTTGCTCCAAAACATGTGAAGTTTAAATATTTTCTGCGGAGCTAATTGTACAATAATGGTATGATATGGCATTGCCCTATGCGATATCGCATCACTCTGGAATATCACATGAACAGTTCTTAGGAAAATATTTAAACTTCAATGGTTCGCGTACGAATGTGATGTCTATCTGCCGTTGTACTGGAAATATCCCAATTTTTTATCAAGCCAAAACTTGAGACATCCAAACGTCACTCCCCATAGGATTCATATCTGAAGAAATATCCCTTTGGGCCATCATCGGATCGCCGGAGGAAAGGAGTGGGTAGGGGCTGATAGTTGGGGGAGAATAATGAATTGGAGAGCGTTTTGAGAAGAAGGGATCTAAGGGTGTTTTGGACATTAAAAAAAAAGAGAAGAAAGTCACCGAAAACCCCCAAATCTCATTAGATGTCTTGATTTTAAATGTAATTGGGAAACTTGAATCTATACTGAAAATGAAGAATTTTTTTCATAATTTAAAAACTGGGCAAAACATGAGCCCTATTTTGAAATTGTTTCTAAGTGGTAGTACCTTTGTGAGGAGGCCGAGGCGGAGGGGGCAAGCAGAGCGTCTCAGAGCTGTTGTTGTCCCTGTATCCGCATTTGTTTCCACTCCGTTCGCATTCTATGCAACCGGGCACGTACCACACCAGTCTTAGGCCATCTAAAACTTCGCCATAATCTTCGTAATGGACGCTTTGCAACAAGTCAGAAATATTATTCTCAGTTAGCTGAGTAGCTGACATCAAATTAAGATTAAAAGGATATAATCTTGGAACTGAAATGGTCTTTATTGGCCGGCAAGATACCGGCAATGAACCCGCGCCATCATCACCAAAGACGACGAAAGCTTCATGTTCTGCGTCACTCAGACAAGAGATAGGAAAAGTTAAGTCAACCTTCTTTGAACAATTAATGAGTGTATGAAGAGTCCAGCTGTCCGGATTGATACGAGAAGAGGTGAAATTGGAGCTGGTGAAGAGGAGGCTCGACAGGCAGTTCTTGTCGGCCACAATGGTCAGCGTCTGGTACTCGTAATATATGCTTTCCACGATAACATCACGTCCTAAAAGAGGGAAGTGAATGAAGGTGTAGTTATCTTTGCAATAGAGATCGAACCCTGGATAGCCGCACCGTGGATGCTGAAGGTCTTTGATTCTGAAGGGGAATCTGATGAGAGGACCATCCCTGGTGCCACAGCTTACAGGTTCACAAGAGTAGGCATAGGCATGGGAGTATTCGTTGATAAGAGGAAGAGAGAGGAGGAGGGACAGCAAGCGGAAGAAGATGCTCTGCTCTAAGCTACCCATTTCTTTTGCTATGGATGGGAATTAAGGTAAGACTAGAAAAGTTTAATACACTTTTTTTTTTATACCATACAGTGTTAAGCTAGCTGAACCCAAGTTAAGGAACGGTCTCATTAAACAAGCAAGTTGTTTGAGTTCTGAGTTGTTTTCCATTTTAAGAAAACAAGTAGAAGGAAAAAAACCACTAGTACTTAGTAAAAAAAATTCTCAATTGAGAAGGGACAAAACGAAAATAGTAAAGATGTACAGAATTCTTCTGCTCCCCGTAGTAATCTTCGCAGAAACATGGCAGTCGCTGCCATTAGTGCAAGTGAGGACCAGATACTTCCACATCGGGGGTAGTTGAATTTCTGACTTGACTTTAGGTCACTAATTGGGTCCTCATTGGAGTGCTCACAATTAACAATCTTTGATTCTTCACATAAAAATCTGCAGCCACTGCCAATATTGCTAGTAGAACGACTACATACATTGACATTGACATCGACATCCTAACACTTTGCAAAAAAAAAAAAAAGATTGGTAAGACTGCTAACCTGACTTATCAACCAAGCTTACTTGGGTCCCATTGGCATGCTAACGTGTAGTAAGAGTATTCGCAAAACAAATCGGAGTCATTGCCATTAGTTCAAGTCTAGGACGACTAGATACATTGACGTCAAGAGTGGCTACATTGCTGACTTGATTTCCGAACCAATCTTTATTGGTTCCATTGGACCGCTAACATCTAAGAATTTCGCAGAAATATCAGCCGTCAATACCATTAAATTAATTCTAGGATCCCCCCCCCCCCCCCCCCCCCATTGGACCGCTAATATCTAAGAATTTCGCAGAAATATCAGCAGTCAATGCCATTAAATTAAGTCTAGGACAAAACAAATCGGAGTCATTGCCATTAGTTCAAGTCTAGGACGACTAGATACATTGACGTCAAGAGTGGCTACATTGCTGACTTGATTTCCGAACCAATCTCTATTGGTTCCATTGGACCGCTAACATCTAAGAATTTCGCAGAAATATCAGCCGTCAATGCCATTAAATTAAGTCTAGGACAAAACAAATCGGAGTCATTGCCATTAGTTCAAGTCTAGGACGACTAGATACATTGACGTCAAGAGTGGCTACATTGCTGACTTGATTTCCGAACCAATCTCTATTGGTTCCATTGGACCGCTAACATCTAAGAATTTCGCAGAAATATCAGCAGTCAATGCCATTAAATTAAGTCTAGGAAACCCCCCCCCCCCATTGGATCGCTAACATCTAAGAATTTCGCAGAAATATCAGCAGTCAATGCCATTAAATTAAGTCTAGGACACCCCCCCCCCCCCCCTCATTGGACCGCTAACATCTAAGAATTTCGCAGAAATATCAACAGTCAATGCCATTAAATTAAGTCTAGGACCCCACCCCCCCCCCCCCCCCCCCCCCCCCCCCCCCATTGGACCGCTAACATCTAAGAATTTCGCAGAAATATCAGCAGTCAATGCCATTAAATTAAGTGTAAGAAACCCACCCCCCCCCCCCCCCCCCCCCCCCATCATTGGACCGCTAACATCTAAGAATTTCGCAGAAATATCAGTAGTCAATGCCATTAAATTAAGTCTAGGACAAAACAAATCGGAGTCATTGCCATTAGTTCAAGTCTAGGACGACTAGATACATTGACGTCAAGAGTGGCTACATTGCTGACTTGATTTCCGAACCAATCTCTATTGGTTCCATTGGACCGCTAACATCTAAGAATTTCGCAGAAATATCAGCAGTCAATGCCATTAAATTAAGTCTAGGAACCCCCCCCCCCATTGGATCGCTAACATCTAAGAATTTCGCAGAAATATCAGCAGTCAATGCCATTAAATTAAGTCTAGGACAACCCCCCCCCCCCCCCCCCCCCCCCCCCCCCCCCCTCATTGGACCGCTAACATCTAAGAATTTCGCAGAAATATCAACAGTCAATGCCATTAAATTAAGTCTAAGAAACCCACCCCCCCCCCCCCCCCCGCCCCCCCCCCGAAGATAAAGAAATATAGGCAGTCAGTGCCGACGGCCACAGCGACAATAATAATAATAATAATAAAACAGTACAATAACTCTTGCTAAGTACAAATTTATCCATACACTGCCAATTAAACATCTAAACATATGAAGATAGATATAAGGGATTTAATCAGAAAATCCCCTTAGACTTGTTAAAAGCTAAAAACGCCATCAAAGTGTTATATAGACCAGTTTGGTCCTCCCCCCAGTTTTCTTATTTTTTTTATTTTTACTTTTGGCACTGAGCGAGGATATCGCCGTTCATTCTAAGTAAATGAGTGGGTACGTTGACGTCAAGAGTAGCTGCATTGCTTACTTGATTTCTGAACCAATCTGTAACATTTATTGCAGAAAGATGAACTCAAGTTTGATTAACAAGTGATTACATAACTATCATTTACTGTTAGAACCGATCATACAATGTTTTCAAATTTTTGTTCTTTTATTATTACAGTTTTCTATCAATACTTTCAACTCATTACATTTCCGACCCTTGTGATGGTGTTTCCAATATCTGTCCCTGCCCACAAGCCGAGCCACAGGATGCAAGTTGGCAATTCTGCAACCATTTTACATTTCCAGCCCAATTAACAAATGGGTTGGCCCGACACCACAAATTCCTCTGAATCCATCAACCCAACTCAAGATAGACTGAGCCTCACCTAGAGTATTTTAAAGCATCGACCTGACCTGTGAATTGAGGATTTTGGTTAACATTGCAAGGAAAAGTAATAGGTGCATTGAATCTAGGTTCGACTACTACTTGCTACAGAATATGGTAAAGCAGAATTTGGTTTAGGGCGTGATAATCCTATTTGACTTGCACTGATTCAAATAGATATATTTTTACTTTACACCTACACCTCTTGATAATGTTTATTTGGATCTCAATTCAAGCACTGTTAAGCCCTTTTTTTTCTTTTCCTTTGCCTCTTATTTCAAAAAGTAACTGGAGGATAACTTTTTTGAATAAACAATTAGATACTTTTTGCTTTGTTTTTTCCATAAGTTTGCCCATATTATATATTATATATATTAAAGCAAAGGGGGAGGTGAGCTGTGAGGGGTGCCACCACAACAACTCAATCATTCTCCTTTCAAATAAATATGGAGAAAAAACATAGAGTGATTTAAGGTGCCATGTCATCAAATGCCATTATTTTTTCTTTAAAAAAATCTCTTTATTCATATCATCTATCTTCTAAAGTCTCTGAATCAATATCCCCTAAAATGTCACTATTTTGCTACAGTTATTCTCTCTCTCAACACTATCTACCTTCTATCTCTTAAGATTGTCATCTTTTTTTTTTTAATATTTGGGGCCCACCTTTCAACAATTCACACTAATAAATTTTTCACAACACCATCTATCTTCCATCTTCAAGATTGTCATCTTTTTACCTTTCAACAATTCACACTAATAAATTTTTCATTACTGGTAGACCGCCTCATGTTTTTAATGACATGGACTATGTAATTTATTACATGAACTAATAAGTCAAAAAATATGACCCTAGGTTTGGCCCACCATAAATTACATTTCTGTGGGCCCACATGGACTCATAATTAAGAGAGATATATACATTGATCTCCAAGGTGGGCCAATTATTACTGGGATCAAATAACACTAGCATGTGGTTTTAAAGTCTCATAATTTATGGCTTTTAAAGTTAAAATGTTTATATATTTTTTTTAAAAAATCTAGAGCTAAAAAATGGTTTGATCAGTTCTAAAATAGTATTGGTGCTACTTCGAAGAGGTAGAGAAGAAATTTGTGCTAAGGGATTGAAATGGCCATTGGCCTATGTGGAAATAAAACAATGGTGCATTTGTACAACGAGAGGATTGCACATTTTCATGACTTTCTTTGTTAACAATATTATATTGTTTGGTGTGATGTATTTTCCTTGCATAGAAGAAAAAACTGAATCATTTTTCCTTAATAGAGAGGATTTTGATTTTCTACGAAAATACAAAATTCCAATCTCATGAAGAAATAAAAACCTACAAGTCCTCTTGTTGCACAAATAAGTCCAAATGGGGTGGCTTTTTTTTTATTGGGCTTTGAAATTATCAATGGGTAATAAAAACCTGAATGCATTTCTTATTACTAATATTATATATATTAACACATATTAATTATTGTTGTTATTATTATTTTTATGTTGTTGTTGAATGGGTTTTTTAGCTTTATCTTTGTAATAGTTTATTGTTGATGTTGACTACTTGTATTTGCGACTGAAGATGTGTTGACTGTTTTTATATAAATATGCATGAATATATTCTTATATGTTTATAATTAATTTTGATATCTTATAAATTTAAAATGTAATATCTTACTTTTGCCCTGAGCTAAGCACGAGGCGTTGTTGCTAGTTTAATATATTAAAGCAAATGTGGAGGTGGGGCTGTGAGGGGTGCCACCTCATTCCTAAAAAGTCTCTCCTTTCAAAGAAATATGCACAAAAAAACCAACATTGTTTTAAGGTGCCGCCTCACTTTGGGCTACTATTTCTCTCGTAAAACCTCTCTCATAAGATATTTTTATGAACGTTTGAATTTGAGTCATATTTCTTGCCATTATCCAAATTATAAGTAAATCTTTACAGTCGGTTTGTTTTATTTTCCTTATATCTTCAATCATCAATAGGTCCCATGTTAAATATTGTTTGTGGGCCCTACTAATGAATAAAATCTAAATTGTTGCTCCTTTACTCTCCTTTCAATTTTTTCCCTAAATGGATGGATCCAGTAGTGGGCACCAGTTCATATTAAATATATTTTAAGATTGAACTCCAGTATTGGATGAAATCCCAATGGCTTTCTCTTAACCCCTTTTTTCTAAGAGTGGGCCCCACTGATGGAGGGCGGCAAGCCTGTTGGCCATTATCTGGTTTCTTAATGGATGCCATCAGTGGGTCCCACACGTTAAAAACATTTCAAGGGTGGCCCCAGTGATGGATCAAACATGTTAATTTTTTTATCCCTTTCTTCTGGTTCTTTTTAGTATATGTAGATCCATCCGGTTTTTTTCTTTTTCTTATATTTTCAATCATCAATCTTATAACATATCCATAAATGAGATGCTCGCAATGGTCAATGCCTTTAAATTCAAGGGGTCGTCGTGTTATATAAATTTACTTTATTTTATATTTATTTTCATTCATAGAAAATTTTTTAATATTCAAAGATAATAAAAAAAATTATTTTAAATTTATTTTATCTTCAATTTGGCCCCGGGGGGTAGCACAGGGCTTTGCTGCTACTAATTTATATAAAATAATCAGTTTCCATGTACTAGTTTTACTTTACGAAAAATCTTCTTATACTTCTTTTATATGACAACTTTTCTGTATAACTTTGATAGAGTAATAAGTTTACTTTTTGTAATTGAATAGACATCCCAAAGAGACTATTTCTAAATAGGTGTAATTGAAACAACTCTATCAACAATTCTATTCGAAGGAGCTAATTTGTTTCAAACAAATATGACTTACGAAACAGGCCCTAAGTGGAGCATTTATCTAATGTGCTTGGCTCCTTACAGGACTTGAGAAATATACTCATACAACCATGCTTCTACATGAATGGGCTAAGTTTATGGTTCATGAGTGTTCCATTCTCATAGCTGAAAAATGTTGATTTCTATTTTGAATAGATTCATATATACATTCTTATAGCCGAAAAAGGTAGATTTCTATTTTGACTAGAATCCTATATATGTGCAGGTTTCATAGGAACTCTCTGTAAATACCTTGCAGGTAATTAAAAACCTAGATGTTGTTCTCTGATACGCAGTTATCCTGATCAATTAACATTTTTTAGTACCTTCCTTTTTCATCAATCTTTTTCATAATTTGACTTTACTTTCTTATTTGACTTTCCTTACAGTTGTTGCCTGCTACATGTTCTACAAGAATATGGGTAACTCCTATCAAATAATTTCTATTGCATGATTACTGATTTTGTTTTTACTCATTGAAAACTATAATCATTTTAGCAAGTTAGATATATGTTTATTGGTAAGGTCATTGCTCTGGTGTAATGGTAAAAGTCTCGGGTGTCATCCGTGATGACGCAGGTTCGAGACCTTTGAGCAGCCATTTTGTTCAAAATCACCAAAGGTTAGGTCCGTCTCCAGTCTGAACCTTTACAAAAACTTGCTTTGGTGGGCTGCAGACTGGTTGATGACCTTATATATTTTGACTAGTGCATGTGTTTATATGAAGTTATGATTTGCTTAGATAGCATGATTATAAAGGCTTTGCATATAAATTTTAAGTGTAGCATATATGCACGGTTCTCATTTCACTTTCTTTAATGACAGATATTGGTCGGGCTTCCTTTTATGGGTACTTTGGTAAGACAATCTTTTATAATTTGAATTTACCTTATTCATGCTTCTATTTTATTTCATAGGAAAGAAATCTAATCATTGAAGCAAATCTAATACATATTTTGTATGTGATTTCCTGTTTGAAGAGATTTACTTTATCGGGAGAACAACAACTGGAGCATTGTGCGTTATTATATATTTGTTGTGCAAATTATGAAAGAGGCATATATGGATGGATACAAGTGTTGAAGAATTCCTAAGTAGTTATAGATATCAGATGCCAAGAAGATACTCTTACTCAGAAATTAAGAAGATAACAAAGAGGTTCAAAGTAAAAAGGGGCATTTGGGCGGAGGTCCCTCAACTGTGATTTTTATTGCAAGCGGTCCACAATACTTTATCATACTGACAGCAGTCCTCTTGTAATTGAAAAGGACAAAAACGCCCTTGTACATGTCAGCAAAAGCAAAACTCAAACAAATTTATCTGAGTTTTCAAAACTCAGATAAAACTCAGATAAATTTATCAGTCTTCTAAGGCAGTCTTCTCACTATTTAAACCATGGTTATGATCAGATATGTAGCCTGTGGACTGTGGTCCTGGACCATCCTTTCACATGTTAAAACCACTTATAGATTGACTGACTTGGGCTTTCTTGAAATTAGGACACAGGATACCTTGTGAATACAACAACCAGAACATGTTTGGTTTCTCCCATAGTTCCCTGCTCCTGCTCCTTCTTCTCTTTCTGTCTGCTGGTAGAGAAAGAAAACGCGAATTATAATTCACAACCACTGTAATAAGAAAGGAGAGATGGATGTGGGTCGTCGGATGGCACCACTTCACATAGCTATTTGTTTGAAACTCAGAAAAGTTCTTCAAAACTCAGATAAATTTGTCTGAGTTCTGCCAGAAACTCAGATAAATTTATCTGAGTTGTGCCAGAAACTCAGATAAATTTGCCAAAACTCAGATAAATTTGGCAAATTTATCTGAGTTCTGCCAGAAACTCAAATAAATTTATCTGAGTTTCTGGCAGAACTTCGACAAATTTATCTGAGTTTCTGTCCAATTTATCAGATATTCTGGGAAATTTATCTGAGCTCGGCGACACCAAAAGTTAGAATACGGAAAATCAGATTCTAATAAAAATCGAAATCCAAAACAAAAACACTTGATGACCACAATCCAATCAAGAAAAGAGAGGGAGGAAATAAGAAAAAATGCAAAATGCTCTCTTTCAAATCAGTTGTAGAGAGAAAGAGAGATTTGGAACGGACTTCAAATGAAAGAGCAAGATAAAGTAAAACTGTGTCTATCTTTGAAGAAATGAAAGAGAGAGAATCGGAAGTCATGGTGGCGACGGAAGGTGCTCTGCAACGATATTCTGCAACTATGGAAATGAATGGAAAATGGAAAATGAGAGAAGAAGAAGGAAGGAGTTTTCTGGCACAGTTGAATGGGGCAAGGTAGTCATGAAAGTACATGACGTGGCATATTAGGGACCTCTCACTAAAGTATCTCTAGCTGTCTGGACAATAGACATTAGAGAAAAATTAGTTGTCCTTGATGCCTTAGAAGACCGTGCTCAAGGACTTTTGGCTAATTTACCCTAAATTATAGGCCAAGGAGGAAATGGCTCTGTTTACAAAGGAAAGCTCTCAAATGGATGTCTTGTCGCAATAAAAATGTTAAAGAGCACCAAGGCTAATGGACAAGAATTCATCAATGAAGTTGCCACAATTGGAAGGATACATCATGTGAATGCGGTACGATTGATCGGGTTTTGCTCGGAGGGGTCAAAAAGGGCTCTTATTCATGACTTCAAGTCCAATGGTTCTCTAAAAAACACACCTTCACAGAGGAAAATAAAAATTCACTGTGTTGGAACACGATGTACCAAATTGCACTAGGAACAACTCGTGGGATCGAGTATCTACATCAAGGATTTGATATGTGGATTTTGCATTTCGACATCAAGCCTCACAATATTCTCCTTGATGAGAAGTTCACCTCAAAAGTTTCTGACTTCGGACTGGCAAAGTTTTATCCAACAGAAGAGTGTAGTATCAATTACAGCCGCAAGAGGAACTACGAGATATATTGCTCTAGAGCTATTTTATAAAAGCTTAGGTGGTGTTTCATACAAGTCTGATGTATATTTTTGGGCTGCTTTTGATGGCAATTGTAGGGAAAAGGAAAAAATATTAATCCATTTGCTGAACATTGAAGTCAAATTTACTTTCCACTATGGATTTATGATCAACTCAAGAACGGAGGGGATGTGGAAATGTTGTGTGCGAAGAATGAAGAAAAAGGAATTGCAAACAAGTTGATAATGATCGCGTTATGGTGTATACAACTGAAGCCTATTGATCGCCCTTCCATGAGAAGAGTTGTAGAGATGCTAGAGGGGAGTGTGGAACATTTGCAAATGCCAAGCAAACCATTATTATTCCCACAAGAGATGCATGATCAAGATCATTCTCCAAGGGAAGAAACTGCAAAACCATCGACTTCTAACCAATTAGGATCAATCACAAATAATACGAAAGAATCAAATATCATAGAGCTGGTTGTAGATTGACTATTATGCTCTATGAAAACAATTTTCATCGTCGATGTTCTCATTAAAAGTGAATAAAAATGTGTTCATCTTGCTGCTCTACTTCTTTCCACTTCCATTTTTCTTCATTACTCATCTTAAAAAAAGATCCGATGTGTACTCTGAGGCTTATTAGCTTCCATTAGGAAGAGGTCGTGAGACCATACACAGAAGAGAAATTCTAAACTCGCCCACATGGTTTGTTGAGCACACCCCCCTTTTTAAAAAAGAATTACACATGACGAAAATACCCTCTCCCTCTCCTTCCTTCTCTCCCTCTACCTACTCCGCCCGCCATTCCCTCGGTGCCGTCGAAGGGGGGAGAGAGAAAGAGAGAGAGATAGAGAGAGAGAGGGAGATGGAGAGGGCGGAGGGCAGGGAGAGGGGGGGAGAGTGAGGCAAAGGGAGTAAGGGAGAAGGAGGGAGAGGGCGGGCGAGGGTTGCGACAACAGGCTATGGGCAAGAGGCAGAGAGCGGGAGGGAAAGAGGGGGAGAGGGAGATGGAGCTGGCGGGGAGAGGGAGGCAGAAGGAGAAAGGGAGAAAGAGGGAGAGGGCGAGTGGGCCGAGGGGAGATGGAGAGGGCGGAGGGTGGGCGAGCAGAGAGCGGGAGAGAAAGAGGGGCAGAGGGAGACTGGGCATGCGGAGGGCGGGGAGAGGGAGAGGGAGAGGGAGAGGGCGGAGGGTAGGTGGGGAGAGGGAGGGAGAGGGAGACAGGGAGAAAGATGGAGAGGGCGGGCGGGGGCTACGGCGGTAGGCGAGGGCCGGCGGTGGATGAAAGGGAGAGGAAGAGAGAGGGAAGGAAGAGGAGAGGAGAGAAGGGTATTTTGGGTATTTTTGGGAATGTGGGTGAGCTCAGCAAAATAGATGGGTGCGTTTGGAATTTCCCCACATAGAATTAAAGGGATGAAATCCAAATTGCATGCTTCTCTAACCACAACTAATGAGAGCTTGTAGTCCTCGCCGATGGACATGTCATAGAACTAAGAAATCAGGGACCATCATTAAAATGGATATGGTAACTGATTTACTTCTTTAAACATTCATTATTTTTGTATCTATGTGACCATATATGAGATTTGAAAATTAATCGACTGCTCAACTTTATGCAAAGTAAGTGGTTAGTGAATGATTGCTAATACAATAGGGCCTCTTACAATGTATAAATGGATCCAGATTCTTGTTGAACCAAGCTATTCCAAACCTCGTTTCAGTTAAGCATAAACAAGCTCAGTTGAAGCTTGCTGCTGGCCCAGAAGAGCAATGCCTCAATCCCATCAAAACCACAAGCAAAGAAGGTCTTTAATTCGATTAATTCCAGTTTAGATTGTATAGAAAAATCTGCTGAATTCTTTTGTTTAATAATAGAGCTTGTAGGCTGATTAAGCCTGTTGATATTTGAACATTTGGATTTTTAATGAACTTGCTGGCCCAGCATGCCCACAGGTCCAACTCACCAGGCTAGCCCACTCATCTACCAACCCAACTGACCAGGTCATGACCCGATCTAACCTGTCTACAGCTAGCCCATCAATAACCCACGCAGGCTAAGAAGACATCCACCCATTTGCAACCCTGAGGAAAAGGAATAAGCATATTTTAGTTTCTGTCCCATTTGAATTTCCTTTTTATTTTAGTAAAATTGTCTATTGGTCTGTGGTCGTAGTGTGTGGGTCACTGATCGAATTTACCATAAGATGACCTGCCATTTTATGGCCATCCATGAGACATATAGCAGCATCTAATGGACTTGATCTTTTTTCTTTTTTACACAATGATTAGATCCTAAAACTCTTCTTAACTGATTGGCATAGAACTCACAAACTCTGCCAACTGTGTTTAATTTAGGGATTCAACGATTTTTTGAAGAAAAATAATAAAATGACAAGAGAGTTGTTTATGCTTTTTTTTTTTTTTTTGACAAAAATACCCTAGTTGATGATATCATCAACTCGGTTTACAATATAGTGAATTGGTTGACGATAACGTCAACTTCCATTATAAAAAACTTTGTGTTGATTCATCTCTCTCTATCTAGTGACAGAAAGGTTGTGAAAATTATTGCATTTTGTGTCCCACTTGTCTTACTTAGGTGGTCTTGGCAATCTTCCTCGGGTGTGTGGGTCCCATGCTTGGATTGCACACATTTCTTGCCCCTTTTTAAAGTGTATTCTCATGAGTTTTGAGGGTGTGAATTTAGGGTACAAGGTGTTCGATAAAATGTCAAAATGAGGATTTTCTCTCGATTTAGTTGGTGGCTTTGAGAGAGGTTGAAGGGGATGGATTTGGATATGCTTTGTGAAAATTTGGGGTCTTATAGCCATTTGTTTGAGGGGAATTTCATAGGTCTTGATGTTTGTGAGCAACGTGTGGGTAGCCATGTTATACAATTTCTAACCAGTAGAGGTGTTATTAACTATTATAAAAATTATTGAGTTTATTTTGCCCTTTAGTTGATTCTTTGTCATATTGCTTATGTTCTTTTTTGCATTTGTAGTGGAACGAGATAAAGTGTAAGGTTTGAGAAAAGGAGTTTTGGGTTTTTTTCATGTAAGAGAGTAGACATTGACGATATCATCAACCTAGTTGGCGATATCATCAACTGGGGTAATTTCGACAGAAACAATGTACTAACAACTTATTCATCATTTTATACTTTTTCTTCATAAAATTGTTTAATTAAAATCTAAGCTTAATTTTTTTGTAAAAATCTCTTTAATTTAATTAGAGAATACTATGGTGAATAAATTGTTGTAGCTTTGTAATTTTTTTTTTTTTTTTTTTTTTTTGCTTGTTATAGTCCCAGGAATTTGTAACAAAAGAACATCAAAGAGGTTTAGGATAAATGATATATGGTGGAAATGTAGAAGGGATAGATCCTTTACTAGGATTTCATTTACTCATATGATGCCGGGTGATTAATTTCTAATGTAGTGGAACTATTTGATTTCTATTAGAGGATCACCATTACTTTTTCAATTTTAATCACATTAACAGAACGACTTTTATAGAAAATATAAAGGTCTCTAAATTTGTTCATGCATGCTTATAATTCCTATGAATTCAATATATATATAGAAAACACAAAGGGCCTATATACTCTTCTAAAAGGATCTTGATCATGCGTTTGAATAACATTCTTTGCAAATTGTCCATTGAGTAAATGTTGGGATATTTACAAATTTGAGGTTTTTCAGAAGTATTAAGATGAATAATAAAAGTTTATCAAGAAAAAGTTTAAATAATTATAAAACATATCACATAAAAATTCATACTTGCTAGTCCCAAATGTGGTCGACGCGTGGGTTATAAAAAAAAATAACTTCGATCATAGTTAATCACTCTCAATTATCCTCTAACACCTGGTTTTTTTTTATTTTTATCGGTAACAAAGCTTTTACTAAAAGAGACGGATGGTGGATGAAGCTGTAGAAGAGACGACTGGAGCAGATCCAGGTACGCCTTCTGTCTTAATATTTTCCTTTCGTACCCTCACGAGGACAACTCATCCACTAGGAGGAACCTAGGGGTTTAAGGGCTTTTTGCATATGCTAAATGCAGTTGAGAGTGCCAGCATAAGTGACATTTTCCTTTTGTCTTCTGCACTAGATTATTTTCCCTAGGGTTAGGTTAGATAGTTTTATTCCTTGTCGCTCATTTTGCTAAGGGACTAACAAAAAGCTGGTTAGGGGGTGTGATAAGTCCAAAAAATTAGGTCATATTGTCATCATTCCATCTGAAATTGTGGACTTAATAAGGTTTAATTGTATAGAATTACACTCAATTTCATGATTTCATGTATTTGGGGTTATTTTTGGAAAAATGGTCAAAATAGGTCAAAAGTCATCACATTGCATGACTTTTGTAAAATTAGTGTTTTTCATCTCATTTATCACCCAAAATTATTTTTTTGGCTTCATCAATGCATACTTGCTATTTTTCGCGCCATGAGTTATTTTTGAAAAGTTTGTTATTTTGGTGCATCCTTGGGCATGTAGGGTCCCATACATGGTTCATATTTGTTTTCTTACAAATGATTAATGTTAAAATTGCCTTTCAATTTGTAGGATAAATCAAGAAAGTGGGGCACACGCATTGATGTTATTTGAGAGAGATGTAAAGTCAAGATTTCAAGAAGCAAGAAAAGAAAGAAGAAAATAAAGAAAAGAAAAGAAAGAGGCAAAGAAAATCGATCCACATGATCGGATGTCCAACCCATGGTGCTACTTGCCATAAAAATTCCATGTGGGGTCAACCATTTACAAAAAGTTGCAACCCAAATCTGACTTTGAAGACTTGGCAAGATAATAGTAATATGGGACATCACAAACACAAGGTCGGTCCATAAAAGATTGTACGCATCCAAAGTGGGGCTCATCATGTGTCCATAGTTCGAAACAAGAATCTTGAGAATCAAATTTGAAAAATTCATGCCAAGGTTGGACGTCCCATGCATGAAATCTCTCATCATGTGCAACTTTTGAATATTTTTTGGAAAATTGGCTCATGCACACCACTTGAAAACTTTGAGAGATATCATTGGACTTTACAAGGAAAAAATTGTTCTCCAAGAAACTCTAATTGGTAGCAAATCCTCTCAAGTCAAAGTCTTTCCAAAGAGAGATGAATAGCTTGGAGATGAAGCAAAGAATCAAAGCAAAAGAGGAAACAAAAGCCATAAGGAGGGGAATTTTTGGCAACAAGGAGCATCAAAATCTATAAATAAAGTGACCAGCCATAGGGCTGGACATTCCACATCCTTGGGAGTCTCTCTCTCTCCACTCCATTCCCTCCACCCTTTCTCTGTAAGTCCCTTTCTTTTTTCTTCTTTCTTTTAATTCTTTAGGCATAGGTTGAGAGGCATGTTGAGAGAATGAAAAACATTGAAGAATATTAATTTCTTGTACTCAAAAATCAAGGAATAAAGACACTACTTGGATTGATTCTGCGTGTTCATTATGTAAGTCGTTTAGTTTTCTATTTCTGCTAGTTCTTTTATATGTTTTGATTGGAGACAATATTCACATGATTAGATCTAGATTTAAAAAAAAAAAAAAAAGAATTAAAAGTCGAGAGACATCACCTAATCACTGCATTTTTTTCCTACTATCAGAAGAGAGAACTTCATAATCGCATTTTCAATGCTTGTATGATCGTCTAGTTTCTAGATCTTTGATACATCTTTTCCTCCTTTTATTTTTCCACCTTTGTTCCTTTTATTTTCAGTAAGTTTTTTGATTAATTTTTTATCACCTTTTATGATTTAAAAACTTCTAATTGCATCTTTTATGTTAGATTAGAAACTTTCTATTTATCTTATTTGCATGATCAATGGTTGAAAAGTACTAATTGTATCTATTAGAATTAGGTTTCATGTTTAAAATTATGTTTTGATGCTAAAAATCAAAGTTCGTGGGTTGATTAGAAAGATTAAATTCGGACTCGGTATGTGAATAGTGAAAGATTCTACACTATTTCAGCAGATTCGACCCAACTGTGTTTAAAAAGTGCACGAGTTGAAAATCAGGCAAACGTGATTGTTTTGTGCAGAAAAATAGTAGATTTAAAGTGTATAATAAGAAATTTGAGACAACAAAATTTCAGCCAAAAAACCTCTTTGGAAGCAGGTTAACTAGTGGCCTAAATAGGGGTACTCAGCATGGTCGTAGCAAATTTCCAGTACAAAATTGTTCAACTAGGCATCTTTGGGAGATAATAACTTCTTCATCTTAATTCCCTTTTCACTTCTTTTTTTTTTTTTAATTTTTGGTTTGGTTGTGTTCATGCCTCATCAAGGTTAGAATTACAGCCACTAGATCTAGGTTTGGATCATCGTAGGTAGGTCGTACAGCCAGTAAAAACAAGCCTGTGCACAAGTTTTTCCATACTTAGAATTTTTTAACACGCATCATATTTTTATAAACTTTTCTAGATTTGCGTTGTTTGCATTTAGGGCCTCACAAATCATCCATATTTGCATAGGAATGTTTGTTTTGATTTATCTTATATTAAATTGATTATTTTGATGAGTTTGTATAGACCCCCTAAGGTTTGTAGAATTTGTAAATAGGCCCCTGAGGTTTTATTATTGGTAAATAGGGTCCTATTTTTTCTTTTTAATACCTTTCATGTCTCCAAAATCAAAATTCCTAATAAGAAGGAGCATCCACCATGATCAGATTTGTGTTGGATTTTAATATAAATGATAGCTTTGCCCATACATCAATTAAACAAAAGTGAGTATACTTTTATTTGCAAAAACACCATTATTTTACCTTAAGTCCCAATGATGTCTCTCAATAATAATCCTCTCATGCACATGACCATGGGTGGACCTAGGTACAGGGGCCTGGGGACTTAAGCCCTACCCATATTTGAGAAAAGTTTAAGATTCCACTTCCCCCATCACATTCTAAAAGTTAATATTTTTTTAGCATTTGCCCCTCCCCCCAATATTTCTTTTACATAGAGCTAAACACCACCCCCTCACAAATTCTAAAATTTAATTTTTTTTTTTTACACTTGCCCATTCCCCTAATATTTTTCTTACACCCTCTACACATGAAGCTTAATCATGTATTTTGAAACTTTCATCAATCCATTGGTGGGTCATGTATGGATTGAAAAATCATAACTAGTTATAAGTACAAATGTTATTGTCATCATGATCAATGTGGGTTTAATGAAATGAGCCCCGTATTTATAAATATATATATATATATATATATACATATATATATACATATATATATAGGGTTGTTCTCTCCTGCTAAGTAAATTTTTAATGTTACATGCTTTATGAAAAAAAGTTAAGTCCAAGCTTTTGAAATTGTGTATATATTAGGATAAAAGAGATGGGTAAAAATGTCATTTCACTCTAAAAACCTATAGTGGTTATAAGACTATTGATTTTGGGGACACGGAAGGCACTAAAATGAAAATGCAGGGGCCTATTCACAAATACTAGAACCTCAAGGGGTCTATTTACAAATCCTACAAACCTTAGGGGGGCATATGCAAAAAGCTCTAGGTTTATTTTCTTATTTGAAAAGTCTTAATTATTTTTTTTCAGTATTTGGACAAGTTTTGTGTAATTTAATTAGTTTCTATTTAGGTTAGATTTCGTTTTCAATTAGGATAGGTTAAAGTTGGAAGTTTCCTTACTCAGCATTGCTCCCTATGGATCGATCTAGTCTCACCAGTTATTACTACAATCGCAGCCCTGCACTTGGGGTCCAATCACTTATCTTAGAAAAGCATATTGTAGAGGTTATTGCTTAGCTTATTGAAATGCATATTGTAGAGGTTACTGCTTTTAAACTATTGAAAAGCATTTTTTAAAGGTTATTGCTTAGCCAATTGAAAAGCATATTTTAAAGGTTATTGCTAACCCTTGAAAAGTATATTTTATAGTGGAATGTTAGTTGGGTAAAAATGTGCTTTAGGTTTGGGTAGGATCGGATAATTTTGAAATATCTTACAACCATAAGATATCACATTGTGCGGTATCCTATAGATCTAGGATATTGCAATATGAGATATGTTACAGCAACAGGATATCACACAAATACGGTTAAAATTTCCACTTTCACTGCGTCCTTCTAAGTACGAACAACTCTGCAGGAATAACACATTTTCCAACAGTTCTAGGGCAATTGTTAGATTTAAGAGGCCTGCCTGTTTGCGCGTGTATGCGAAAACGTGAATCAATGCGATCGAGAAAAAAAATCAACCACACAACAAGAAGCAATCACACACAAGAGAATTACGAGGTTCGGCAATCTTGCCTACATCCAGGGAAAAGAAACTCGACTCTCATTTGGGTTCACTCTCTGTATAATCAGTTGTATTCTGTTACAGTATATCTCATGGGCTACACATTACATCATATATATAATACCCTCTTTCTTATTCCCCAAGAAACCCTATCCTAGTCAATAAGAAAGTCCTGGTACAATTACCAAAATACCCATGACTCTGAACCCTGTTGGTCTGGACCCACTAGGCCAACAATCTCCCCCTCCAGACCATGGAGAAGATGCCGCCGAACCCCCCTTACTAGGAATCTAGTCATGCCAACTCTGAACACTGCTCCAGCTTTCCCTTAGACACGACCTTAGTCATCATGTTCGAAGGATTCTTGTTAGTATGAATCTTCTTCAGCTTCATGAGATTATTTTCGATGACATCACGAATCCAGTGGTATCTTACATCAATATGCTTCGTGCAGGCATGGTATGTAGCGTTCTTGCTAAGATCCATAATACTCTGACTATCATAGTAGACTACATACCTTCTGTTGACACCAAAAATGTCACTTTGCCTCTTCAACATCAAGAAAGCTACATGAAGTCGCAACCTGCCATAAATAGGCAATGCAACTTCTCAAAAAATCAAATCTTGTCAGAATCAAACAAAAACTGCAAGATCCTTCAAGATAGCCAAGAGAAGAGTACATATGAAGTTTCGGGCCATTTCAGAATCATTTGGCCTAACTTCGCTTCTCCGACAGCTAAAATGGCGCTCCCGGCGGCGACATCATCGGAGACGTCAAAACTTCGATCAGAGCCTACAGATGACTCCAGCATGTCTCAAAAGGGCTCTATGCCAAATTTTAAGTCAAACCGACAACGTTTGACCCTCCATCAATGCTCGAGCAGCAAAATCAAGCCTCCCGGCGGCGGGAACCATCGAAGCCTTCGCTCACCAAACCAAGTGCATGAGTGGCTTCAACATGCTTCCAAAAGGCTGCACGTCAAATTTCAGGTCATTCTGACAACGTTTGACCAGGTTTCGATGCTCCGAGAGAAAATCAAGCCTACCGGCGGCGGAGCAACCCGGGACCATGACATCCAAAACGGAGCCCATGGAACGTCTCAAAATGACTCCAATAGGCTCCCCGTCAAATTTCAGGTCAATCGGACATCGTTTGACCACATATCAAAGCTCGGCATTTTCCCCGCAGTAAAATCAAGTGAAGCATCGACGGGACCCCAAACGGCTTCAAAACTCAAACAAAAGCCTATGGTTGGTCTTATTTATTGCTCAGGAGGCTTCACCTCAAATTTCAGGTCATTCCGACATCGTTTGACCAAGTTTCAGCTTCTGGCGGAAAATCAGCAGCTCTACGCGACAAAGTCTTCGGCTTTCCCGGAAAATTGGAAACTTTGCACTCTAAAAATGCAAGGATTCTCATCAAGTTTTCTACAGGGAAATCAAGCCAATAAATGAGAAGAAATGTCAAGAAAAATACAGAAGAAAACGGCGACGAAAAAGACCTCAAAACGACCGCAAAACGGGCTCCGAAGGGGAAAAATCCCCCAGGGTCGCAGACCCCTGCGACCATGGCCCATGGTCGCAGGCCCCTGCGACCATGGGCCATGGTCGCCGGTCCATGGTCGCCGGCGACCATGGCCCATGGTCGCCGGCGACCATGGAGGTCCGGGTCACCGGATTTTCCGCCGGTGACCCGTTTTTCCGTCCTTTTTCGCGTTTCGCGCACTTTGGCCCCTGTGGTTTCCTGAAAATGTGATTTTTAGTGCTTGAAATTGACTCATATCCGACGACATCCGTCAAAATCATGGGTCAACCTCCAAAAGCATAAAATCATCAGTGATCGCTCCAAGATCGCCAACCGGCTGACCAAGAAAGTGCACTTTCTGTCCGACCGATCGTGAAATCGACAAGACAGATGTCACCGGCCCGCTCTTAGCTATCAATGTCTGAAGTTACATGTTCATCCGATGTCGATCAGCATGTAGATCCATCGATGATCATCGCCAGAAGAATTCCAGAAGACACGGCATGGCCCGCGACTCTTCAACTGCTCGGCGACCAATTAATGTGGTTAATTGACTAGCTTTATTGCAGTCATTAATTCATTTCTTTGGACGGCCCAATCAGAAGCAAGCATTTGGGAGTTACAAATCAATTAAGTCATGGCATTTAACCCATGAAACTCCTCCCATTATGGTAATTAAGGTGATTAAAAGCCCTTAATCTCCATCGGCCAATCAGATTCAAGGAAAAAGGAGTTACAAAATCAAGAAATAAATCTTGTAACTCCTCTCATTAAAGCAATTAAAGCTCATAAACTCTCCTAAATGGCTACCAAAAGCCTATAAATAGGAGAGCACCCCAAGCATTCCAGGGATCACTTCCAAAGCGCCACAGATCCAGAAATCTGAGAGAAAGAAAAAGAGAGAAAAACTCTGCTGAAGTTCTGCACCAGCCACCACTACAAGGTGACAAAAGTCCCTTGGGGGGCACCGCCCTCCAAGGTCCTTGCATTCTCCCGCTGCCTCCAATGGCTTAGACGTGGCTTTTCAGCCCGTCTACTTAGCTTTTTATTGGACATAGGACCTTCTCTTGGTCTTTGTCCTCTAAAAACCTGAGGTTATAGCCAAGCCAAGCGAATCAAGAGCATCTTCTGTTCTCATCTGCATGGATGATGGCGAAGCCCACACATGGCTTGCGACCGTCAATCTGAACGAGTCCCCCACAATCTCCTGAAAAGTTAGATCTTCCTTTTCTTGCTTTTCATTGTAGTTTGTATTTTTCTAAAGAGACAAAAATCACAACTCTTGTCTTTCATTATTGATGAGAATTGTAAATCGGCTATAAACGCCAAAATCGGCTATAAATGCCAAACAAAATCGCCTTTCACGGCAAACCAAGAAAATGTCTCTTTTCTTAAATATTTGTGCAATGGAAAACTTGAAAGAAGTTGATTTCCTTTTTACTTGCGAAGGTTGATCTCCGGATGACCACTTGCAATTCCAAGTAAAATAGAAAATCTGGCACACCCACACAAAAAAAAAAGAAATGTTGATGCACGCTTCAGGGCCCGCCAGGGCGCGAAAGGGCCGGACCCGACGGACTCCCACGTTCCGCCGACCCCGGTAGCCGCCCCCAGCGGGCGCCCCGGAGCGCGTTCCATCAAGCTGGCACACCCGGTGGGACTCGTTCATTTGAGAACACGGTGCTTGGAAATGAAATATTTGCATATCATACTTTTTGCTCTATGCTTATACTTCTTTTCCGGATTCCTTGGCTACTTTCTAGCTGGTAGCCTATGTTGGATTTTGCATCCTAAAAAAAAAAATGAGATGGGATTTTTTGGAAATTTCTATTTCTTTGAGTTTGTTTCCATTCTTTCTCTTTTCAAAAAAAAAAAAAAAAAAAAAATCAGTTTTCTTAGTTTGAATTCAAAATTGAGAAACTTTGATCCTATCCTATCGTTCTTTGGCGCTTGCAGAAATGTTGAGCCCGTTCGACTAAGGTTTTGGGCCATCGTTTCTCTTCGATGAGTTCATTAGAGATTTCAAAGAAAAAAAAAATCAAAAAATCAGTTTTCTTAGTTTTGAATTCAAAATTGAGAAACTTTGATCCTATCCTATCGTTCTTTGGTGCTTGCAGAAATGTTGAGCCCGTTCGACTAAGGTTTTGGGCCATCGTTTCTCTTCGATGAGTTCATTAGAGATTTCAAAGAAAAAAAAATCAAAAAATCAGTTTTCTTAGTTTTGAATTCAAAATTGAGAAACTTTGATCCTATCCTATCGTTCTTTGGTGCTTGCAGAAATGTTGAGCCCGTTCGACTAAGGTTTTGGGCCATCGTTTCTCTTCGATGAGTTCATTAGAGATTTCAAAGAAAAAAAATCAAAAAATCAGTTTTCTTAGTTTTGAATTCAAAATTGAGAAACTTTGATCCTATCCTATCGTTCTTTGGTGCTTGCAGAAATGTTGAGCCCGTTCGACTAAGGTTTTGGGCCATCGTTTCTCTTCGATGAGTTCATTAGAGATTTCAAAGAAAAAAAAAATCAAAAAATCAGTTTTCTTAGTTTTGAATTCAAAATTGAGAAACTTTGATCCTATCCTATCGTTCTTTGGTGCTTGCAGAAATGTTGAGCCCGTTCGACTAAGGTTTTGGGCCATCGTTTCTCTTCGATGAGTTCATTAGAGATTTCAAAAAAAAAATATATTAAAAAAAATAAAAATAAAAATAAAATCAGTTTTCTTAGTTTGGATTCAAAATTGAGAAACTTTGATCCTATCCTATCGTTCTTTGGTGCTTGCAGAAATGTTGAGCCCGTTCGACTAAGGTTTTGGGCCATCGTTTCTCTTCGATGAGTTCATTAGAGATTTCAAAGAAAAAAAATCAAAAAATCAGTTTTCTTAGTTCTGATTCAAAATTGAGAAACTTTGATCCTATCCTATCGTTCTTTGGTGCTTGCAGAAATGTTGAGCCCGTTCGACTAAGGTTTTGGGCCATCGTTTCTCTTCGATGAGTCTATTTGGGATTTGAAAAAAAAGACATAGACCACTAAGGTTAAACCAATTGCGTTCTTTGATCACGATTGATTCAAGAAAAGCCTTGTCCAGAGTGTGGAGACAGCTTGACTGTTCTAGGCAAGGGTCCTCCAAACGGGTTCATTAAGTAATCCTACCCTTACCTGGGGGCAATTCTATCAATTGAGGTTTCATAAGACCGGGTTAGGAGGCCTATGTGTACTCTCTCGTCTTTAAATCTTAAAAAATAAAAAAAAAAATCAAAAAAAAAAAGATTTTCAAAAAAAAAAAATCTTAAAAAATAAAAAAATAAAAAAAAAAATAAAAAAATAAAAAAAAAATAAAAAAAAAGGATTTTCAAAAAAAAAAATCTTAAACAAAAAAAAAAAGAAGATTTTTTTTTTTTAAAAAAAAAAAATGAAAATCTTAAAATAAAAAAAAAAAATCTTCAAAAAAAAAAAAAAAAAAAAAAACTCTCGTCATTTTAGATTCAGATCCGAGAAATTGTGGTTCCTTCCCTTCTGGGTACTGGTGCTCGCGGAAATCGTTGAGCCCGTATTCGGATCGGAATACCATCTGCTCTCTTTGATGAATCCAATCTTGACATTTCAAAAAAAAAGAGAATCCCATCTCGTGGATGCGATCTCCAACATTTGTGCATAGCAATACTGGTACGCCCTTTCAGGGTCTACTGTATCTGTGACCGGCACATTTGTAACTCCTACCTTATATTCTTCTTATCTCGAGCAAGCCCTGCTTCTCGATAAGTCGAATTTAGGTTTACAATTGCTTCTAGCAGTCATTGGAACGCTCATTTCGAGCCTACCATGTTCGCTGTCAGAACAATTGTACCATCTATGGCTTTTTGCCTTCTTCATGTCGCTTGGGTCATATCCCTTGAGCGATTTGAAAAGACAACCATAGAAATTCCCATTTATGATCATCATATTCTTGTGATTACTAATGGATGTGGTCTTGTTTCAGAAATTTTGAAACTAACAATGGCAGCCTTAACCATTATCTTCGACGAGAACAAGCACCAACTCATGCTTCAACAGAAGCAAAGCACGCGCACCCATAAGCGCCCTGTCAGCTGCCGAAGCATCAACTCCCTCGGTAACTCTCTGAACTCCGGGTCGACCTCGACTCCCCGGACCATCGTCTTCGGGACACTGGGACCATTCCCACTTCCCGAAGAACAAGCTGCGCCTGCTAAAAAGCAGAAGATCGCCTCTCAACGTGTCACTCCCGTGACACCAAAGGCGAGCGCCCAAAATCCCGAAGCCCGCGGCACCCCCGCGAAGCCTCGACCCACAAACAACCAGGTCTATCCCAAGACTTGGTCTCCAAGACCTTCCCCAAAACAAAGAAG
This sequence comes from Umbellularia californica, assembly GCA_028538565.1. Lineage (NCBI taxonomy): Eukaryota > Viridiplantae > Streptophyta > Magnoliopsida > Laurales > Lauraceae > Umbellularia > Umbellularia californica. The sequence continues at coordinate 36,629,270 of JAPQWN010000010.1, read as the reverse complement.
GTCTCAAATTTCCACCAAGCCAGCATACCTGGCCCCACTCAAAGAAAACCAGTTCTACCCTCTTGCCTACATGAAAGAGGAGAGACCCATCTCCAACTTGACTCCCAAGTCAACCCAGCATGAGCCGGCTTGTTCCTACAGGCCCAAAATTAGATCATGCATCACCAGGCCTCTCCAAGCACCTGCTAAGGCCTACACTCCTTCAGTTCGACCCTTCATCTCTACAGGGGCCGAACTCGAAAGGTTCAAAGCTTCGCTGCAACAGGCAAAGGACCGGGTCCGCATCCTGTCCTTGCCCAACCACAAAGAAGACAAGCTCGGCTGCTGCGCCCGAGGGAGCACGTCCTTCATCGTCAGAGCCCAGCCAGAGCTGACCAAAGCTCAAATCGCTCGTCGAGCACGCCGCCGTGCGTCATATCGACAAAAGAGACTAGAGAAGCAAAGGACCCAGCCTCCTACACTTCAAGTCTCCCGCAAATGGGTCGAAAAAGAAAGACCCGACCAAGTTGCTGCCGTCCATATGGTTGGAAAAACCAGAAGACGCCAAAGGTCAGCATCAAAAATCCATGTCCGACGTCCGGTGACCCGTAGCATCACCAGGACACAAAGACATCCCGAAGAATCTCCTGCCCCTTCCAGCCAAGGACGGGAGAGTAATCCTTCATCAAGCTCTTCATCAAAAAGAATGAGCCCCAGCTCGGTCACTAGGACGATTTCTTCGTTCGAATCCCGAGGGATGAACGTCTTGGCTACAAGTTCTGAGCCGCCACCTCAGAATCCACCTCGAGATGATGCGCTCACACGCATCCAGCAGTTGGAACAAGGCCAGCAGAGGATTGAAACTCTGATGGAAAACCTTCTCCTCGTTGTCCAAAATCAGGTGAACAATGAGCCTCCTCCAAATCATAGCAATAACGAGGGAAATGGAGAAGAAAATGAGTCACGCGCCCTCACCAAAAAGGACGTAGACAGTATCCTCGCCAAAGCAAAAGAAGAGGATATACTCAAAGAGCATGGGATCAAGCCACCATATCCTTTATGGATGGACTCGGTCCCGTTCCCCACAAAATTCAAGCATCCTACTCTCCAAACATATACGGGGAAAGGATCGGCCAGACAGCACGTCATCCACTTCAAGATCTTGACGGGAGCTATCGCGGATCAAGATGCACTCAAGATTCGCCTCTTTGCAAGTACCCTAAAAGGTACGGCCTTCGATTGGTACTCCACTCTGCCGGAGAACTCCATTCAGAACTGGGCTATGCTGGAGACACGCTTCCTGACCCACTTCCAAGGTGAGGATCATCCTGTTACTATGGCTCAGCTCTGCAGCCTAAAACAGGGAGAGAATGAGTCAACTTATGAATTCATTCACAAGTGGAAAGCAATGGCGTACAAATGCTCAGATGTACTGCCACAAGCGTCGCTAGTCGACATCTGCCGAAACAACATGAGAGCTAAAATCCGCTCCATGATCATCGGCAATAAATCAAAAAACCTGGGAGAACTCCTGGAAGCTTCTATGGAAGCTGAAACGGTGATCAAAGACCTCAACAGTCAGAAATCATCAAAGAAAGAGCCGACTGCTGTTGCAACCTCTAAACCAAAGAAGAAAGAGGTCCTCAATGTGCAAACCAAGTCAGCTCCTCAGCAGCCAAAGAAAGCTGAAAACAAAACTGCAGGTAAAAGGCCTGAACTCTCTGATGCCTTTAAAGAACGTGTAGAAAAGAAATATCCGTTCGATGAAGACGTTGAAGAAATCTTTGAGGCTCTCCTAGCAAATGGCAAACTCATTTTGCCAGAGCCCAAAAGACCTGGAGACGTTGGCAAAACCAATGATCCTCGGTACTGTCCATACCACCAGATGATCTCACATCCTCTCAATCAATGCTTCGTTGTGAGAGAGAAGATCAATGAGATGTGGAGGGACGGAGTCATAACCTTTGACAAAAATTATGGCCCCGCCTCCGTCAACACGGTGTCACGTGGACAAACACCAAAATCACCGAAGAAGAAGATCACTACTTCCTTCAAGGTGATAAAAAGAATTCAAACATCCGAAGTGTTGGTTCCTTGCCCGACACCAGACGGACAACCCATATGGGTACATCCCGATCTCTTGGAAGATGAAAACTGGGAGATCGTAAAAACAAAGCCGACAGCTCAACAGCGAAGGCAGGCTAGGAAACATCTCCTCAGGCTCAAACGGCAAGAGAAGACCCAGCCAAAACAAGAAGTCCATGAAAAGGCAGAGGCCTCCTCTACCACTTCACTCGGGGCAACAGAAACGTCCCTTCCAGAGACTTCAAAGGCGGTAAGAAACCTCACTCTCAGTGATTTCATGCCACCTCAATTCAGAGAAGAAGCTATGCAGGGGGCATCATACTCTTGCAACTCGGTAGTTGGATTCTCCATTGATGGATACGAGTCCAGCGACACCGACGATGGGTTCGAGCCCAACTACACCGATAAGTGGGAGGAATCTCTTGAAACAGGAGAGTATCTCTCCGACGAAGAATGGGTTCCTGAAACTCACCTTATGCCAGTAATCTGGTATAACCCCTTACAGCCACAAGGATCCTGGTCTGATGATGAAGAAGACCAAGAGGCTGCACAAGAAGATGCTGTTAACCCAGCACCTGTCATTGCTCCAGTGGAAATCAACTATGTTGAGCCACACGGAGAAGACGAAGAAGAGGATCTGGCTCCCATGCCTGATCTTGAAGAATATGCAAGGATCTTGCAGCGTCTCGCTCTAGAACAAGAGCAAGATCGTGTTAACGAGCCTCCTCGCAATCCAGAGCCGGAAGTCCCTGAAGCTCACCAGGTACCTCCACCCTTAACTCCTGAAAATGGAGAACATTGCTGGATAGACGATCCTCTTACATCCGAGGATGAGTCTGACTCCGAGCAGGCAACATCTCCTATCAGAGCTTCCTGTAATGTAATATATCAGGACTATAGCTCTTCTGAAGCGTCGTCTGATGAGATTACCTATACTCCGACGACGCCTAGCAATGTATCCTCTGGAGCTACCTTGTCTCACGTGACTTTTACAGAGATGACACCCTCTCAGGTTTCTTCTCCTGAGACTGTGACTTCAGGATACACATTCTTCCCGACTCATCATCATGAAGAAAACCCAACTTGGGGTGATGGATGGGTCAACGAAGAAGAAAAGCTGCTGGATGCTGTTCAGGACTTGCTCCCGGAAAATGCTCCGTGCAACACAATCACTGAGGATGGCAACTCTGCTGCAGATACATCCCCAGTAGATGAAAAACGACAGCCTCTTGATCCTGAAGACAATCTTCCAAACGAAGATCCTTCTCAAGAAGCTCTCGAAGTTGGTAGAGGCACCCGTTCGGGCCGGGACTACCACAAGAATTACAACCAATCTTCCTTTACTTATGTAAATCCTTCGGGAAAAGATGTTGTAAGCGCCCCCAGTGGCAAAAACAATGAACATGCAGGCCCTAAGGAGGCTTTCAAGTATGACTTGGTTGAGCACTTCAAACACATACCTGCACGTCTTCACATCCTGGATTTATTACGAATGTCTCCACGCACTCGTGATAATCTCATCTCAGAATTACAAAAACTGAATGAGGATGTCGACAAACATGCCCCACAAGTCCTCCAAATTGAAATGGACTACCGGGTCAAAAACTCAGAAATCTCCTTAAAAGGAGAAAAAGAGAAAAGCGAGGGATCATGCATCCAATGCCTCTCGGTTCAAAAGGCAGCTAGTGCAACCATCGCCTTCACTAAGGAAGACCTCCTACTTGGCGAAGCAAGGCACAACCGACCCCTGTACTTCACAGGGTACATCAAAGAAATGCCGATACATAGAGTTCAGATCGACCCAGGTTCTGCACTCAACCTTATCTCCACTTCGGCTCTTGAAGAGTTGGGCATCCCACCCAGCAAGCTAAGCCACACATCTGTATCTATCTTTGGATACGATGGGAGCACTCAAAGGCCTATCGGCAAAATCAGGTTCAAATTGCAAATCGGTGATCTTATCTCTGAAGTCACTGTGTATGCAATAAAAACCCCCTCATGCTACAACATCCTTCTCGGACGTCCTTGGATACACGAGAATGGTGTTGTTCCTTCAACCCTACATCAATGCATCAAGTTCGTCGGCGACGACGGCATGGTACATCGTGTCTTTGCGGACAGAAAACCCTTCAAAGGTAAAGAAGTCCACTTCGCAGACTCCCAGATGTATGAAAGCGAAAAAGAAGAAAAAGAGGAAATAGCACCCCCTGCTGAAAATCTCCAGAAAGATAAAGGCAAGGCTCCTCAAAAAATCACCGGAAGAAAACAAACCCTCCGGCAAATTAGAAGAGAGTAGTCAATCTCCCTTCGTTATCTCCCTCAAGAATTCAAAACCTTTGGTCATCACGACTAAAGTGAAGAAGGCGAAACAAAAGCCTGGGGGCAAATTTGTTGTTTCTCTCGTGTCTATCATGCAAGACACAGACTCGGACTCAGATCCAGAAGACGATGCATCGTCAAGCCAAGCTGACACTCAGCAAGTTCAGCCTGCTCTCACTCCGATAGAGACAACTGCTGATGTAGAAGATCCTACGTCTGCTACCTTTGTTGTTCCGGCAACATCACCAAAGCAAAGACCGATCTTCTTTCATAGATCGGATGCTTCTTCATCAAGTTCTCTGCTTGAACCTTTTCAAAATGAAGGTATGCCTCAGCTATCTCTATATAGTCCTGTGGCACAAGCAATTATGAAGAAAATGGGCTATGACGCTCAAAACCCAGTCGGTTTGGGAGAAGGCCGCGGTATTCTCACGCCATTGGAGCCCGCCTTGACCAAAAGCCAGCTGGAAGATTGGAGACTCTACGGTCATGTAGAAAAGTCTTCATATGGGTTAGGGTATGATCCCGACACTCCTCTGAGACAGTTGACACAAAAGCTTAAAAGTCGTTTTACCGACCAAGCCTCAACATCTCAAGTCCATGAAGACATCGATCTCCCCGGATATCTCTTTAAAGAGTTACCTGACAAAGATCCAGGAAGCTCATCCAATTGGTATGATTTCTCTGATGATAAAGAGGAATCGTCCGATAATACAGACTTGTGGCATCCTGACCCAGAAGAACCCTCGTCTCCAAAAGAAATACCAGACTCAACAGGCGATTGGGACTATCTCATAGCAAGCCTTGAGGAGATCACCAATCAAGAAAATCCATGGAAAGGAACAGAGCCTTGGTCTGGTAATGCAATTGAAACTCCAGAAGGTTTCGTTGAGTTGGAAGCCTCCGAAAATATTGTGGAGGAACCACCTTCGAACCTTCCGACAGAAGATTCTGTTGAAAAGATAAACTTGGGAACACCTGATAACCCACGTCCTGTATTCATAAGCAAGAATATAAAGGATGATGAGTTACCCGAGTATATCGCTTTTCTTCGTGAGTTCGTTGATTGCTTTGCATGGTCCTACGCTGAAATGCCTGGTTTAGACCCCAAAATAGCAGTCCACAAACTCAATCTTCAAGAAGACATCAAGCCTGTCAAACAAGGCCAAAGAAGATTCCGTCCAGATGTGATGGATAAAATTGAACAAGAAGTTCAAAAACTCAAAAGCGTTGGCTTCATCCGTGAGGAACAACATCCAGAATGGTTGGCCAACATTGTCCCCGTGACAAAGAAAAATGGGCAGATCAGGGTCTGTATTGACTATAGAGACCTGAATGGCGCTTGCCCTAAAGATGAATTCCCGCTCCCCATACCGGAGGTGATGATTGACAATACCTGCGGATTCGAGCGAATGACATTCATGGATGGCTTCTCTGGTTACAATCAGATAAAGATGCATCCCGAGGATGAAAAACACACTTCATTTCGGACTCCATTTGGCGTGTATTGCTACACTGTCATGCCATTTGGTCTGAAAAATGCTGGTGCCACATATCAGAGGGCTATGATGAAAATATTCCAAGATATGCAGCACAAGACGGTCGAATGTTACGTTGATGACCTCGCCGTCAAAAGTAGAAGAAAAGAAGACCATCTCAAAGATCTTCGGGAAGTCTTCCTCCGACTCCGCAAACACAAACTGCGGATGAATCCTCTAAAATGCTTCTTCGGCGTCTCGTCGGGTAAGTTTCTCGGATTCCTTGTTCGGAAAGCTGGAATAGAACTTGACCCCATAAAAGTCAAGGCTATTCTAGAAATGCCCTCTCCAAGAACCCTGAGAGAACTAAAAGGGCTTCAAGGGAGATTGGCCTACATCAGACGGTTCATCTCCAATCTTTCGGGGAAATGCCGTCCATTCTCTCGATTGATGAAAAAAGGTGTAGACTTTGTCTGGGATGCCGACTGTGAAGCCGCATTTCAAGATATCAAGTCATACCTGACCAAACCTCCAGTGTTAGCTGCCCCTGCCACTGGAAAACCATTCATCTTGTACACAAGAGCTCTTGATCATTCTGTAGGCGCTCTGCTTGCACAAGAGAATGGTGAGGGAAAAGAAGCTGCTCTATACTACCTCAGCCGCATGCTAGTAGGTGCAGAGCATCGCTACTCTCCAGTCGAAAAAGAATGCCTTGCAGTGATGTTCGCCGTACAAAAGCTACGTCACTACTTGCTTTCCAACACAGTCTACCTGGTCTCAAGGATCAATCTCTTGAAGGTTCTTGTCACAAAGGCAGGTTCCCTCAATGCCCGACTGGCAAAATGGTCCATCCTTCTATCACAATTTGATATAAGGTATGTGCCACAAAAAGCAATCAAAGGCCAAGCTCTAGCAGATTTCCTCGCAGAGCATCCATTGCCTAAAGATTCACCACTCAGAGATGATCTCCCAGACGAACCTGTCTACAACGTGGAGACTTTCTCACCAAATGCCTCCTGGGACATGTACTTTGACGGTGCAACCAGGACAAATGAAAACAGAAAGCTGATCTCGGGAGTTGGCATCCTCTTTGTTAGCCCCGACAAATGCATGATTCCACACGCTTTCTCGCTACTGGAACCATGCACAAACAATGCAGCTGAATACCAAGCTCTGATCCTAGGATTGGAACTCGCCATCGAATCCGGTATCACTATGCTGGAAGTCTTTGGAGACTCTCAACTGATCGTCAACCAGATGAATCAGAAATATGAAGTCAGGAAGCCTGATCTGCTGCCTTACTACAACAAGGCACAATCACTTCTGCAAAAGTTTGACATCTGCAACATCACCCACATTCGTAGAGGTGAAAACATCCGTGCAGATGCCCTGGCCGGACTTGCCGCATCAATGGCGATCCAGGAAGGGGAAAACATGCAAATTACGGTGTGCGAGAGAAGGATCCTCCCTCCTCTTAACACACACCAAGCAGTTGCTGAATGCCACCGAGTGGTTGGAAGTCGGATCTCTATCCTTCAAACTTCAATCGGCGACTGGAGGGATCCGTTCATTGATTACACTATGTTCGGAATCCTACCTGAAGATCCAAAAGAACGGGTAAGCATCCAAAGGCGAGCCCCAAACTTTCATTTGGATATCCCTTCAAAAATCCTTTACAGGAAATCCTTCAATGGAGTACTCCTACGCTGCTTGTCACAACAAGAAGCTGAAGAAACACTCAAAGAAGTTCACGCTGGTCTTTGTGGAGCTCATCAGGCTGGTCCCAAGCTCTACGACCAAATCAAAAGGTTGGGTTACTACTGGCCTACCATGGTACCCGACGCAATGCAATTTGCTAAGCGCTGCCAACAATGCCAAGTTCATGGAGACTACATTCACATGCCTCCAGAATGGCTGCATCCTACAGCAATCTCATGGCCTTTTGAAGCATGGGGCATGGACATCATAGGTCCTATCTCTCCCCCTTCAAGCAAAGGTCATCGCTTCATCTTCGCCGCTACGGATTATTTCTCCAAGTGGTCAGAAGCATTTGCGTTCAACGAAATGAAGACCTCATCAGTTCTTCAGTTCCTGCGCACCAACATCATTTGTCGTTTCGGCATACCTAAGAGATTCGTCCATGATAACGGATCACAATTCCGGGATCATCGATTCTACAGGTTCTGCGACAAATACAAAATCCAAAGCTGTCCTTCGACTCCATACAATCCGGCAGCAAACGGATTAGCAGAAGCCTTCAACAAGACACTCTGCAAAATCCTCAAGAAAATGGTCTCTAGTCACAAAAGAGACTGGAGCGACAAACTATCTGAAGCTTTGTGGGCCTATCGAACCACCGTTCGAGGACCAACCCATAGCACACCATTCTCCTTGGTCTATGGATGCGAAGCTGTCGTGCCCCTAGAGGTACAAATTCCTTCTCTGAGGGTATCTCTACAAAATGACATGACTCAAGAAAGCAATGCGAAATTGCGACTCCATGAGCTGGACAATCTCGATGGGAGACGGCTCGAAGCTCGACAAAGCATTGAACTTTACCAAGCACGCATGGCAGGATCTTTTGACAAAAGGGTCCGGCAACGTGCCTACAAAAAGGGTGACTTGGTTCTTGCGGTAAAAAGACCAATGGTCTTCGCTCACAAGTCCAAAGGCAAGTTTGAACCAAAATGGGAGGGACCCTACGTCATCGACAAGGTCTTCTCCAATGGCGCATATGCCCTCCTAAACATGGAAGGCGACAGATGTATGCTGCCTATCAACGGTAAGTTCTTGAAGCGGTACTACCCTTGAAGACTTACCCAACTGGGTAAGAGCAATGCCTGTATGGCCAAAACCTGTTCTCAGGTACTCGCTCGTCAAACCCACTCTCTTTAGAATTTTCATATCAAATGTCAAAATTTCTAGAGATTCAAAAACAATGCTTATTTTTATCGTTTCATTGTTCAAAAACAAAAAAATCCAAGTTTAGGAGCCTCTCCCTGACTTGACCAAAACTTTCGATCCTTGAACCAAAATTCATGGTTTGAAATAAAAATCCGGATTCAGGGATTTCCACCCTAGTCCACCTTACCTTTTACCGCCAAATGGTTCTAGGTCAAAATTTACGACCCTCGTGTCTTTAAACAAAAAAAAAATGGTTTTTCAAAAATCGTGGGGATATGACATCAAAGTCAGTACCCGCAAAACAAAAATTTTGAAAAAAAAAAAGCAAGGATGCGACATTCCATCGATACTTGCACCCAAAATCGCAGGGAAGCGACATTTCGTCGATACTTGCAAAATCCAAAAACCGTGGAGAAGCAACAAACCAGTTGATATCCACAACCCAATTTCAAAAATCGTGGAGATGCAACATACCAGTTGCTATCCACAACCCAAATTTCAAAGGTTCGAGAAAACCTCAAATTTCAAAAATCACGGGGAAACGACATCAAGTCAGTACCCGCAAAATCAAAAGTTTTGGGAAAAGCAGGGAAGCGACGCTTAGTCGATATTTGCACCCCAATTCGCGAGGAAGTGACATTCCATCAATACTCGCAAAACCGAATGAGCAAGGAAGCGACATTCCATCGATACTTGCAAGACCATTCAGCGGGGAGGCGACATTTAGTCGATACCTGCATTTTGAAAGCAAAAAAAATCTGGCTATAAACGCCAAAACCTGGCTCTTTTGCCAAAAACCGGCTATCAATGCCACCAAATCGGCTATAAATGCCACACACAAAAAAAAAACCTGACTCTCATGTCAAAACCGGCTATAAATGCCACAAACCGGCTATCAATGCCACAAAAAATTGGCTTTCACGCCGACAAACCAAAACTTGGCTTTCAAAAAATGGCTATCAATGCCACCAAACCGGCTATAAATGCCACAAATTGGCTATCAATGCCACCAAACCGGCTATAAATGCCACAAATTGGCTATCAATGCCACCAAATTGGCTATAGATGCCACAAAACAAACACCGGCTTCCATGCCAACCCAAATTTTGGCTTTTACGCCATAAAATTTCGGCTTCCATGCCATCTCAAAATTGGCTCCCATGCCACGAACAAAATTTTTGGCCCTTATGCCATCTCAAAAATCGGCTATAAATGCCACACAAAAAAAAAACCTGACTCTCATGTCAAAACTGGCTGTAAATGCCACAAAAATCCGGCTTTCACGCCAAATTCGTTTCCCCTACCAAAACAATTATTTGACAAAAGATTTTCACAAAATGACAAAACTTTTGATCAAATCCCATTTAGCAATTGCTTTCATCACAAAAAGATTTGAGTGAGCGTAGGGAAAACAAAAAAAAAATAGAGTACCAAAAAATACATGTGGTACCAAAACAAAAAAAGGAGAGTACCAAAAAAATACATGTGGTACCAAAAAAAAAAAAAGAGAAAAGTACCAAAAAAAATACATGGGGTACCAAAAAAAAAAGAAGAATGGTTTCTGCTATAAAAAATCAGGAGCTCAGCCAAAAATGGTCTCCAGCCAAAGCTTCAGCTCCTCAAGCAAACTTTTGGCCTCAGCCGTCAGAGTTTCCAAGGCACGCTTCTTCAGGAACTTGCCATGAGATGCTGGCGAATGCCGTAGCCCTTCTTTTACACCGGGAAGCTCTTCCCCAGCAGTTTGCCATCGTTCGTTTTCTAGAGTCCTCCTCTCGAGAACTTGACCGGCATCTGCAACCCTGCGGATCAGAGTACTCTCCCTGTCACGAGCCTCTGTTATAGCAGCCCACTTAGCATCGACTTGTGCCTTCAAATGCTCAAGACGTTTCCTGGCCTCCTCAACTTCCCTATCAAGGACGTTAAGGTCATGCCTCAATCCGATGATGGCTAGCTCTTCCTTGTTCTTCTCCCGAACTAGCTGCTTCTTGCTTTGTGTAGCCTCATTCAGGTCAGACTTAGCCTTATCAGCAGGGTCCAAGAACATCTCCTTGAAGAATTGGTCGTCAGGGAAACCCATGGTCTCAAACCACTTGTCACCCAGTGCAATGATCCTATCAACGATCGCCCTGGCACCTGTGACATCCAGACCAACCTCTTCGGTGTCGGTCAGAATCTCCTGTACATGTGGGATCATGCCAAATCCTGCCTCCAAGTGTCCAGAAAGGAGAGTCTTGACCCAAGAACTCAAGACCCGAGCCAGCACCTTCTTCGCAAATTGAAGAGACGAACTGGATGAAGATTCACCCTTCTCCGTTGATCGGCTGCTCATGTCATGTCCCATTGGAAGAGTAACAAAAGAACTCTTTTCGCTTGGAGCCACTGGAGAGGGAATCTCAACACGAGGCATCTCCTCAATCATGTCTGAACTGGTCTCTACCTCCGGATCGACCTCTGGCATCCCTTGCTCTGGTTCTGAAGAAAGCAATGGACTCTCTTCTGTCACTTCAAAACCTGCAAATGAAACACAAAAAGGTATGAATATGATCCTGTTCAAAAAAAAAAAAAAAAAAAAAAAAAAAAAAAAAAAAAAAAAAAAAAAAAATCATCAGGGTCATCACTACGAAGTACCTTCTTCGACGACTGGCGGAACACTCTCTTCCTCCATGAACTCATCGGAAGCATCATCAACGTTTGCGTCCATTGATGGTTCAAAGTCATCAGAATCTTGTGGCGAGTCAGCTGACAAGAAAAATGTTAGCAAATCAAGTCGCAGGCACAAAAAAAGAGAAAGCGAAGGAAGTCATACCAGTCGGAGATTCCGGAGTCATTCCAGAGTCCCTAGGTTCTTCTTCAGATGCCATAACCGGCTCCATCACCGCCTCATCGGTCGGAACCTCAGGCATCGCCAAGTCTTCATCCTCTGCTAAAAAAAAAAGAGCAGCAGCAGGGTGAGAAAACAAATCAGAGCATGGAAAGCCCCATGAAAGGAGTAGAAAAAGAAAAAGGAAGAATCATACCTTCACCAATGGTCTCTTCCCCACGACTCCTCTTCTCTGGAGGCTCGTCGACAGCCTCTGGCACCTCCTCGTTGATGGTAAGAGGGATTTCCATGTCAGGAGAGTCCTCATGTGGCCCCTCGCTGCGATGATGACTCCTCCTCTTCTTACCTCTACGGGTTCGCTTCCTAGAAGAACCCGCCCCACTATCAGAGTCAGGTTTCTCACTTGACTCCTCACTGGATGGTCTGCTCTCGCCAGTAGACTCCGCGGAAGCTCGCCTCTGTGCCGCTTGCATCCAAGCGTCGAGCTCGGCTTCCTCCTGTTCTAGCTGCTCCAAAGCCTCATCAGGTACTTCCCGAACAGCTTCAGAACCAATGACGCCCTGGTCACCGAGAAAGCCTATCTTGTGCTTCTCTCCAGAAAGGAAGGCCCAAACTTCCTCTCGCCGGACGCCATCCGACTTCCCAATGCCTTTTCCAGAAGACAGCTTTACATCAAGCTCCTTCTTGGAAAGCCCCCGATATGCCAAAAAGCTCTCCGCGAACCACTTCGTGAAGCCGGCAGTTCGGAAAGTCGACAGCTCAGGATAAGAAATCGCGGCAGTAGTGTCTTCAGCACTATAGAAAGCCCATGCATTTCTGCCATCCTGCAAACCCCCAAAACGCTTCACCATACTCGAAGGCGCTCCAACAACGCCTTGAGAGAAGCCCAACTGAAGCGCAAAGCGAGAAGGTACATACGGCTGGATGTCGACGAAAAGATGTCTACGGTACACCATCGTGCCGACTCGTATGCTGAAAAGCCACTCCTTCTCTGCATTGGTCAAAGAGTAATGCCTTCCCGACCCTGCTCTGGTAGAGTCTCGGGAGGCACCAAAATCAAAAGCCTTCTTCCGCAACTCCGGAGAAAGCTTCACAGAAGACTGCCCCATCTCGACGTCCCTGAACCGTCGGATCCTCATGCGGGCAAACAAAAGTGATTCAGATACGGCTTTTCCCTTAGCCAATCGAATCATCAGAGGATCATCATCCTGTGCAGCACCCAGCTGGTGGAAGCCAGGACAGTGGTATACAAACCACGAATAAAAGATATGGGCTGAAAATACCCTATTCATAGGGAGCCCAAGCCGAACCAAAAAAGCAGCAGCCTGCAGTTCGGTACACAGGTAGGAGTAAAGAGCGGGCACCAAAGCAAGCCGCTCTCCAAACGCCATCTGACAAGCCGGAAAAATACAATGCGGCCTGATGTGCGTCCCATCTCCACCAGCAAAAATAGCCTCACCTAGCCAAAAAGTGAGGTAAACAGCAAGATCTCTCCGCAGTGTAATGCCAGAACAAATGGCATCTGTGCTCACGAAGAAATCCTTCAACTCTTCCTGCATGGCCAAAGTCTTCTTCCTGTCTTCCCGGGTCATGCTATCAGGAGACTCTTTGCTGTCAAAGAAGTTGAAGAATGAAGAGCCATAACTCTTCCAACTGCTGGATCTGACTTTCGAGCCCTCCTTCAAAAAATCATAGAAGGCGACGAGCTGAAAGTATAGGAGCCTGAATTCCTCTGACTGCTCCTCAAGGACGCTGTCAATCGGCATGAACTCCTCGTAGAGCTTGCCAAGGATGGGCAATCCAGTAATAGCACTCAACTCCTTCAGAGAAAAACCAATCTCACCGTTCGTGACAACGAAGGTATTGGTCTGAGGGAGGAAAGACTCCAACATAGCCATGAAGGCATCATCGGAAAAAGTCACGGTCTCCCTGAAAGCGCGGACCGCGTCAAAAATCCCGGCTTCCTTCAAAACGGCGCCCCCAATCAGCAAGGTGTGGTCAGTCCATGACTTCCAATCGGAGTCAGCATTGAAACGGCCACGAAGTCGAAAAGGCTTCACCCAAGTACTGCCGTCACCGCTGAAAACGCCAAGGCCCACCGGTCTCAAATCGACCGACGGATAATCAGAGCCCTGGTAGCCGCTGGCTGGCATCAACATGTCCATACGGACAGGTGGCTTCTCCGCATATCCGGAGGGTCCACCAACAAAAACCCCGGTCTTGATCACACTGGTCCTCTTCACCCAGCTCGGAGGATCTTCCCTCTTAGAGCACGTGGAAGCAAGGCTCATGATTGAGATGGTACGATCAAAAGACGACCGGGTAGAAACAGTCTTCTCTTCACCATCAGCTGTGTAAGAGAACTGAAAACATCTCCTTTGGTATGTCAAGTCGTCAGGGACTGCATCTCCAAAGAAGAAGGTAGGCTTGGGTAAAACCCTCAGATCGTCCATAACCCAAGGACGGTTGCTTACCATGATCTTATAGAATTCCTCATTCTTGAGAGCGATCAATCGCTGTCTCATCTCATCACGATTGAGGGAATCGCATTCTTCCAAGTTCTTCTCAATAAACTGGACCTTCTCCCAGGCCTGCTGAACGGCCACATTAGAAGATCTGGCAGATCGACGAGGTACGCTTGTAGCAGGCTCTTTACCCTTGTTCGCTCTGGAGGAACCACCTGCAAAGGTCGGAAAAGAAAAAGATCGTCATCAAAATGACAGGATTTCGCTAAAGAAAGAAAAAAAAGGGTCACTTTGTCCCACTAAAAATCTGGCGAAATTTTGGCATGACCCCGGGGCAATTCCGAAGAAAAGGGAAATACCCCGAAAGAAATAGAAAGTTTTGAAGATGGGCTCAACATTGCTGCGGGCTCCGAAACTCCAAACTTTCGAAACCTCAAAATCTCCGCAAAATCAAGAAGGGCTCAACATCGCTGCGAGCTCCAAAATCCCAAATTTGCAAAGATTTTCAGGTATGCTATCATGCTCAATCTACAAATAGTACATGCATGAACATCTAGGTTTGCACAAAAAACGCATTATCATGATGAGAAAAAAAAAAAAAAAAGAAACTTTCTCGAAAAAAAAAGGGGAGAAAGAAAAGAAAGAAAAAAAAAGAAGAAACTTTCTCAACCAAAAAAAAAAAAGAAGAAGAAACTTTCTCGAAAAAAAAAGGGGAGAAAGAAAAGAAAAAAAAAAGAAGAGAAGAAAGAAAACAGCAAAAACAAAACAAAAAAAAAAAAAAAAAAAAAAAAAAAAAAATCAGGGGCTGGCCCATCAGGCCGTGGCCCACAGGCCACGTGGCCGTACGGACCAGATCCGTACGGATCTGTCCGTACGGCCCACAAAAAAAAAAAGAAAAAAAAAAACGTGAAAAAAAAAAAGAAATCACGTGGAAAAGAAAAAAAAAAAGAGAAGAAGAATAGAAAGAAAAGAAAAGGAAAAAAAAAAAGAAGAAAAAAAAAGAAGAGAGAGAAACTTCCTTTTTTTATCCTATTCTCTACATGGAGTTTTCTTGAAAGAAAAAGAGAGAAAACTTACTTGAAGCCATTGATGGAGAAGAAGAAGGAAAAAGCTTGAAGATCCTTGAAGAAGAAAAACTCTTGGCCTTGGAGCTCTCTTGAGATTGTTGCAAAAGAAAGCAATAAGAGCAAGAGATCCTACCTCCCTTTGCTTTTATAGGAGAGAGCAAATCAAAGAAGGAAACAAAGAAGAAAGGTAAGTGTTACTAATTAGTAACCTTACCAAAAGAGAAGGAATTAGAAAGATTCTTTCCCAAAAAGAAAGATGTCTTTAAGAGATTTTCTCCCAAAATCAATCAATGAGAGATTCTCTCCAACAAAATAGGAGATTGGAGATTCTTTCCCAAAAAGAAAGATACCTTGAGATATTCTCTCCCAAATTAAGGGAATATGAGAGATTCTCTCCCATAGAGATATTTTTAGATATTCTCTATCCAAATGAGATATCTTTAGATATTCTTTACAAAAATGACCCCACATGAGATCTAAGCCATCCTAAAAAGCTTAAGGTCCCATGGGCTAGCCCATATGAGCCAGGTTTGACCACCTAGGCACTAAAAAAAAAAAAAAAAAAAAAAAAAAAAAAAAAATGGGCTTTTAGTCAGGAAAAAAATCCCTCTTACCAAGAGCATACAATAATGGTTCCATGCCTCTTTTGAGTTGATTGAACCATACAAAAAATTCCAAGCCCCATGAGCTTCCAAAAATCAAACCATCCAGCCTCATAAACCAAATTGAGCCAAAATCTTGAAATTGACATTTCACAAAAATCCAAACCACTCCAATGGACCCACACAGTCCCAAAGAGTGACCAAAAACCAAATCCTGGTCCCCTAACTTGCCACATACAGCTTGTTAGGTCACAAGACCAAAACCAAAAACCAAATCCTGATCCCCCAACTTGCCACATACAGCTTGTTGGGTCACAAGGTCAAAACCAAAACCCGACCCCCTAACCTGCCACATACAGCTTGTTAGGTCACAAGGTCAAAAACAAAAGCCCAAATCCACATCCCTGATGTCATCTTCAAAACTTTGCCTCGAGATGGTGTGTGATTCCTTTCACTACCATAAAATTCCCCTGGAAGCTCAAAGGCTACTTTACCAAAGGAAAGATTGCTCAAAGACTCTTGGTCAAGACACAAGCTCTCCTTCAGAAATCTCTTCGAGGCACATCGACTACAAAAGTCAAGCAACTCGTCGCTGTACCTCGAGGGGGCATTTGTTGACACCAAAAATGTCACTTTGCCTCTTCAACATCAAGAAAGCTACATGAAGTCGCAACCTGCCATAAATAGGCAATGCAACTTCTCAAAAAATCAAATCTTGTCAGAATCAAACAAAAACTGCAAGATCCTTCAAGATAGCCAAGAGAAGAGTACATATGAAGTTTCGGGCCATTTCAGAATCATTTGGCCTAACTTCGCTTCTCCGACAGCTAAAATGGCGCTCCCGGCGGCGACATCATCGGAGACGTCAAAACTTCGATCAGAGCCTACAGATGACTCCAGCATGTCTCAAAAGGGCTCTATGCCAAATTTTAAGTCAAACCGACAACGTTTGACCCTCCATCAATGCTCGAGCAGCAAAATCAAGCCTCCCGGCGGCGGGAACCATCGAAGCCTTCGCTCACCAAACCAAGTGCATGAGTGGCTTCAACATGCTTCCAAAAGGCTGCACGTCAAATTTCAGGTCATTCTGACAACGTTTGACCAGGTTTCGATGCTCCGAGAGAAAATCAAGCCTACCGGCGGCGGAGCAACCCGGGACCATGACATCCAAAACGGAGCCCATGGAACGTCTCAAAATGACTCCAATAGGCTCCCCGTCAAATTTCAGGTCAATCGGACATCGTTTGACCACATATCAAAGCTCGGCATTTTCCCCGCAGTAAAATCAAGTGAAGCATCGACGGGACCCCAAACGGCTTCAAAACTCAAACAAAAGCCTATGGTTGGTCTTATTTATTGCTCAGGAGGCTTCACCTCAAATTTCAGGTCATTCCGACATCGTTTGACCAAGTTTCAGCTTCTGGCGGAAAATCAGCAGCTCTACGCGACAAAGTCTTCGGCTTTCCCGGAAAATTGGAAACTTTGCACTCTAAAAATGCAAGGATTCTCATCAAGTTTTCTACAGGGAAATCAAGCCAATAAATGAGAAGAAATGTCAAGAAAAATACAGAAGAAAACGGCGACGAAAAAGACCTCAAAACGACCGCAAAACGGGCTCCGAAGGGGAAAAATCCCCCAGGGTCGCAGACCCCTGCGACCATGGCCCATGGTCGCAGGCCCCTGCGACCATGGGCCATGGTCGCCGGTCCATGGTCGCCGGCGACCATGGCCCATGGTCGCCGGCGACCATGGAGGTCCGGGTCACCGGATTTTCCGCCGGTGACCCGTTTTTCCGTCCTTTTTCGCGTTTCGCGCACTTTGGCCCCTGTGGTTTCCTGAAAATGTGATTTTTAGTGCTTGAAATTGACTCATATCCGACGACATCCGTCAAAATCATGGGTCAACCTCCAAAAGCATAAAATCATCAGTGATCGCTCCAAGATCGCCAACCGGCTGACCAAGAAAGTGCACTTTCTGTCCGACCGATCGTGAAATCGACAAGACAGATGTCACCGGCCCGCTCTTAGCTATCAATGTCTGAAGTTACATGTTCATCCGATGTCGATCAGCATGTAGATCCATCGATGATCATCGCCAGAAGAATTCCAGAAGACACGGCATGGCCCGCGACTCTTCAACTGCTCGGCGACCAATTAATGTGGTTAATTGACTAGCTTTATTGCAGTCATTAATTCATTTCTTTGGACGGCCCAATCAGAAGCAAGCATTTGGGAGTTACAAATCAATTAAGTCATGGCATTTAACCCATGAAACTCCTCCCATTATGGTAATTAAGGTGATTAAAAGCCCTTAATCTCCATCGGCCA
This sequence comes from Umbellularia californica, assembly GCA_028538565.1. Classification (NCBI taxonomy): domain Eukaryota; kingdom Viridiplantae; phylum Streptophyta; class Magnoliopsida; order Laurales; family Lauraceae; genus Umbellularia; species Umbellularia californica. The sequence continues at coordinate 36,611,223 of JAPQWN010000010.1, read as the reverse complement.
ATCAGATTCAAGGAAAAAGGAGTTACAAAATCAAGAAATAAATCTTGTAACTCCTCTCATTAAAGCAATTAAAGCTCATAAACTCTCCTAAATGGCTACCAAAAGCCTATAAATAGGAGAGCACCCCAAGCATTCCAGGGATCACTTCCAAAGCGCCACAGATCCAGAAATCTGAGAGAAAGAAAAAGAGAGAAAAACTCTGCTGAAGTTCTGCACCAGCCACCACTACAAGGTGACAAAAGTCCCTTGGGGGGCACCGCCCTCCAAGGTCCTTGCATTCTCCCGCTGCCTCCAATGGCTTAGACGTGGCTTTTCAGCCCGTCTACTTAGCTTTTTATTGGACATAGGACCTTCTCTTGGTCTTTGTCCTCTAAAAACCTGAGGTTATAGCCAAGCCAAGCGAATCAAGAGCATCTTCTGTTCTCATCTGCATGGATGATGGCGAAGCCCACACATGGCTTGCGACCGTCAATCTGAACGAGTCCCCCACAATCTCCTGAAAAGTTAGATCTTCCTTTTCTTGCTTTTCATTGTAGTTTGTATTTTTCTAAAGAGACAAAAATCACAACTCTTGTCTTTCATTATTGATGAGAATTGTAAATCGGCTATAAACGCCAAAATCGGCTATAAATGCCAAACAAAATCGCCTTTCACGGCAAACCAAGAAAATGTCTCTTTTCTTAAATATTTGTGCAATGGAAAACTTGAAAGAAGTTGATTTCCTTTTTACTTGCGAAGGTTGATCTCCGGATGACCACTTGCAATTCCAAGTAAAATAGAAAATCTGGCACACCCACACAAAAAAAAAAGAAATGTTGATGCACGCTTCAGGGCCCGCCAGGGCGCGAAAGGGCCGGACCCGACGGACTCCCACGTTCCGCCGACCCCGGTAGCCGCCCCCAGCGGGCGCCCCGGAGCGCGTTCCATCACCTTCCTTGATGTAAACCCAGTTTTCGAAAAAATTTCTTTAACCAAATCATCTTCTTCCCTGTTTCATTAGCAGCTATGTATTCTGCTTCGGTTGTAGACAATGTTGTACACTTCTGCAACTTAGACTATCATGAAATAGCTCCCTCTGCAAAGGTAAATAAGTACCCAGAAGTAGACAATCAACGATCAAGATCGCTTGCAAAATCAGTATCTGTAAAGCTTTCAAGTACTGGTTTTGAGCCTCCGAAACACAAGCAAAAATCTGATGTACCTCTCAAGTACTTGAAGATCCACTTCACTGCTTCCCAATGCTCTTTCCAAGGGTTTGAAAGAAATCTACTTACTAAACCCACTACATGAGCAATGTATGGCCGTGTACACACCATGGCATGCGTAAGACTCCCAATTGCCGAGGAGTATAGAACAAATGTCATTCGTTCATTTTCTTCATCTATAGTAGGACGTAGTCTCTTACTGAGCTTAAAGTGACTGGCTAAAGGTATGCTAACTGGCTTAACATTTTTCATGTTGAACTTTGCTAGCACCCGTTCAACATATTTCTCCTGTGACAACCACAACTTCTTGGCATTCCTGTCACGACAGGACGTATTTGCATTCCCAAATCTGTCGTGCGGGACCCAAGTCTTTCATGTCAAAAGTCTTTGACATGTCCCTTTTCAACATGTCAATCATCTTACTATTATGTCCAACTATCAACATATCATCTACATATAAAAGAAGGATGATAAATTTGCCATTACTAAATTTATGAATATAAACACAGTGATTTGCAGCTATCCTCCGGTACCCGTGACTCACCATAAATGAATCAAACTTCTTATATCACTGCCTCGGTGCTTGCTTCAGCCCGTAGATCTCTTCTTTCAGATCACCGTGAAGAAATGCAGTCTTCACATCCATCTGTTCAAGTTCAAGGTCCATGCTGGCGACTAGACCCAAGACAACTTTGATAGAAGTCATCTTCACAACTAGAGAGAAGATTTCATCGAAGTCAATACCCTTCGTATGCGCAAAGCTTTTAACCACTAGCCGTGCTTTATGCTTAATTAGTTTTCCACAATCATCTCTCTTCAGCTTAAACACCCATTCGTTCTTCAAGACCTTCCTGCCTTTTGAAAGTTCCACTAGCTCATAAGTATTGTTTTTTTTTCAAAGAACTCATCTCATCCTACATAACTTTCATCCACTCATTTTATCTGCATGACTTTTTGCTTCTAGGTAGCTCTCTGGCTCCCCCTCATTAGTAAGAAAAATATAATCTGCTGCAAGATATTTTGTTGATGTTTGACACTCTCGAGTAGACCTCCTAACCTGAAGTTCTGTGGTTTCTGACTGAGGAGCCTGCTCCCCCTGCTCAACACCCTGTTCATCTGGCAGCCCCTGCACCTCATCACGATTCAGATCGTTTTGTCCATCGTCTCCACCTATAGTCTGCACTGGAGAAGGAGTCGCTCTGAGATCAACCACTCCATCAACAACTTTTTTAGACTTTTCAGTCTTCTTAATATCTTCAAAGAACTGGTCTTCATGAAATACCACATCCCTACTTCTGATAATTTTCATCTTCTCTGGATCCCATAACCTGTAACTAAACTCATCATCACACTAAAAATGTCACTTTGCCTCTTCAACATCAAGAAGCTATATGAAGCCGCATCCTACTGCAAACAGGCAATGCTACTTCAAGTGTCAAATCTTGTCAGAATCAAACAAAAACTACAAGATTCTTCAAAACAACCAAAATAAGAGTACACATGAAGTTTCGGGCCATTCCAGCATCATTTGGCCTAACTTCACTCCTCCGGCAGCTGAACGGGCACCCTGGCGGCGATAGCGTTGAAGACATCAGATCTTCGATCCAAGCCTATGGATGGTCTCAAAATACCTCCAAAAGGCTCCATGTCAAATTTCAAGTCAAACCGATAATGTTTGACCCCACATCAACCTTTAAACATCAAAATCAAGCCTCTTGACGGAGAGAACCACCGAGCCAATAGCTCATTAAACAGAGCACATGGGTGACTTCAAAAGGCTTCCAAAGGGCTACATGTCAAATTTTAGGTCATTTCGACAACATTTGACCGGACTTAGACTCTCGAAAGCCAAATCAGGCATCCCGGCGGCGAAGCTCCTCGAAACCATGACTTCTAAATCGGAGCTAATGGATCGTCTCAAAATGACTCCAATAGGCTCCCTGTCAAATTTTAGGTCAATCGGATATTGGTTGGCCACACATCAAAGCGCGGCATCTCCCTCGTAACAAAATCAAGTCTACTGGCTACGAGACCCCACAGGGCTTCAAAACTCAAACAAAAAGCCTATGGTTGGTCTTAGCTATTGCTCAGGAGGCTTTAGCTCAAATTTCAGGTCATTCCGACATCGTTTTACCTAGTTTGGCCTTTGATGGCAAATCGGTAGCTTTGCGCGTCAAAGTCTGCGGCTTTTCCTGAAGATTGGAAACTTGGCTCTATGATATGCAAGGCTTTGCGTCAAGTTTTCTGTAGGAAAATCAGGACAACACATGTACAGAAATGTCAAGAAAAATACAGGAGAAAAAAACAAGGAATCGAAAAAGATTGAGAAACGGTCGAAAAACGGCGACTAAAAAGGGGAACCATGGGCCATGGTCGCCGGCGACCCTGGAAATCCGGGTTGCCGGATTTCCATTGAAAGGACCATTTTTGGACCCTTTTCACGTTTCAAGAATTCCAGCCCCTGTGGTTTTCCGAAAATCTGATTTTTAGTGCTCGAAATCAGCTGATCTTCACCAACATTTCGGATCTTCCATCAAGAGCATGTGATCATCATTGCACGCTTCAAAATCGCCAACAGGCCCACCAAGAAAGTACACTTTCTGTCCAATCAATCTAGAAATCAACAGGATAGATGTTACCGGCCCACTGGTATCAATCAGTGTCTGAAGTTGCATCACCATCTGACATCAAACAACATGTGGATCCATCGGCGATCATCGTAAAAAGAATTCCAAAAGACATGGTACGGCCCGCGACTCTTCGAGCGCCCTGGCAACCACTTAATGCAGTTAAATGACCTGTTTTATGAGAAGTTAATGCAGTCATTAACTCATTATTTTGGGCGGTCCAATCAGAATCAAGGAAAAAGGAGTTATAAGTCCAAGCAATCATACCAATAAATCATGAAACTCTTCTCATCATGGAATTTAAAGGCGATTAAATGCCCATCATTCTCCATCGGCCAATCAAAAGCCAAGAAAAAGGAGTTACAAAATTATGAAATAAAAACTTGCAACTCCTCCCATCATGGAGCATCAATGACATCAATGCTCATAAACCCACCTAATGGCTACCAAAGGCCTATAAAATGGGAGTCATTCCAAGAGAAAGAGATCCAGAAATCTAAGAAGAAAAATCCAGAAAAATCCCCGGAAAAATCTCTAAAGTCTAGACACTACACAAAGAAGTTCTGCTACTTTGAAGAAACTCTGCTACAACAAACACCACAAGGTGATTGAAGTCCCTTGGGGGGTCACCCCCCCAAGGCCATCTCTTTCTATCTAACATGGCTTGGACGCGGTTTTTCAGCCTGTCTACTCGGTTTTTTATTGGATATAGGACCTCTCCTTGGTCTTTATCCTCTAAAAATACGAAGCTCAAGTCAAGCCAAAAGAATTAAAGCATCGTATGTTCTCATCTGAAGGACGATGGCGAAGTCCATACATGACTTGCGACCGTCGATCTGAATGAGTCATCGCCATCTCCTAAGAAGTCAGAAATCCTTTTCTTACTTTTCTATTGTATTTTGTATTTTTTTAAAGAGACAAAAAAATCACAATTCTTGTTTTTCATTATTGATGAGATTTGTACATTGCCTTTCACGGCAAACATCGTCTTTTATGGCAAAACCGCCTTTCACGGTAAACAAAGAAAAATTGCCTCTTACAACATTCAAAAACATTGTCTCTTTACTTAAATATATGTGCAATGGAAAGTTAGAAAAAAGTTGATTTCCTTTTCTACTTATGAAGGTGGATCCCCGGATCACCATTTTTAAATTCCAAGTAGAATAGAATATCTGGCACACCAGTACAAAAATGCCGATGCTCGCTTTTTCCCTTCGTCGGACTCCCGGTAGCCCCGAGACGGAAGAGAGAGGAAAAAAGTCGGGTCCATCAACTTAGCTCCACCATAGCCAAGGAAAATGCAACACACTGCCTTATCATCCAGCTTTGAACGATGCTCCTTTGGTACATGTGCAAAAGCCTTGCACCCAAACACCTTCAAATGATAATAAGAAACATCTTTACCTGTCCATATCCTCTCTGGAAGATCAAAATCCAAAGGAATTGAGGGAGACATGTTAATTAGGTAAACGACAGTTAGGACAGGGTCACCCCAAAATGACTTGGGTAGCTGTGCCACTCTAATCATGCATCTCATCCTTTCAAGAATAGTGTGGTTCATTCTCTCTGCCACACCATTGTGCTGTGGAGTAGCAAGAACTGTTCTTTCATGTCAATTACCATTCTTCGAGAAATAGCCTTTAAACTGGTTGGATGTGCACTCTTAACCATTATCTGTGCGGAGACATTTCAAAAGTTTTCCTGATTCTTTTTCAACAATGACATGAAACTACTGAAATACCTAAAACACCTGATCCTTCGATTTCATCGCATAAACCCAAACTTTCAAGGATGCATCATTAATAAATGTGACAAAAAACTTATTGCCACCCAATGACTCCACCTCCATGGGACCACAAACATCAGAATATACCAAATCCAACACATTAGATTTTATCGTTGATGTTTTAAAGAAAGATACCATGTGTTGTTTAGCAAACAAGCAATAATCACAAGGGTCAATGGATGTACCTTTGGAGTAATGAATTCGATCTTTCTTTGCCAATAACTGAACTGCAGTCCCTTTCCACTCATATGTCCCAGTCTCTTGTGCCTCAGATTTGGAAAGGATCTGTCTTCAACAACATTCAACACACTTTTGCATAGCTTCACATGTGTCTTGTACAACGTATTACACACATTCCCTCTCGCAACATTAAGAGACCCTTTTGTGAGTTTCCACCTGCCATTTCCGAAGTAACTCTCATAACTTGCACGGTCCAATGAAGTTCCGTAGATCAGATTCAACCGCAGATCAGGAATATGTCGCACATTTTTCAACGTCATTGTGCAACCAATATCTGTTTGAATGCAGACATCACCGGTCCCAATAATATCCGAATTACTTGTGGTGCCCATCTTCACAGTGCCAAAGTTTCCTGCTTTGTACGTTGTGAACATCTCCTTACAAGGAGTAGCATGGTAGGATGCCGCTATGTCAACAACCCACTCAACCTGATCATCTGCAACACTCAAACACTCTTCATCTTCACTAGCCAATACCATTACTTCATTATTTAAAGTAGTTGTAATGTTAATGTCATTATTCTGCTCATTGTTGGCTTCTTTCTTTTCCTTCAAGGCAAAGCAATTCTTCTTAATGTGGCCCTCCTTGCCACAATAAAAGCATTTTTCAGACTTTTTCTTAGTCTGTGATCCACCTCTAGACCTGCCACGGCGCCCCTTTGGTCCCCTACTCTTACGCCTCCCCCTTTTCTCTGTAACAAAGGCTTGTACCTGTCCCTGCAGTTTTCCTTCTTGTTTCTTCATTTAACAAGCTGCTAGTAACCTGACTCATTGATAATACACCATCGGGAGTTGAGTTGCTCACGGAAAGAACCAATGTCTCTCATGTATCTGGCAAAAAGCTTAGAAGAAATAAAGCTTACATCTCATCATCAAAGACCATCTTCATTGTAGCCAACTCATTCACAATGCATTGGAAATCATTTATATGATCTTTAATTTTACCACCCTCCTTGAATTCAATATTTACAAGCTTTCTAATCAGAAAAGTTTTGTTCACAGCAGTTTCTTCTCATATATTTCATCGAACTTCTTCCAAAGGATATTCGCATTGGTTTCATTAGACACGTAATGAAATATGCTGTTATCCACCCACTATTTGATGTGACCAATGGTTTTTCTATGCATCCTTTTCCAATCTGGATCAGACAACGCTTTTGGTCGGGCATTTTCCCCCCCAATGGGATCATAGAGGTCTTTGCAATAGAGTATATTCTCCATCTTAGGTTTCCAAATCAACCAATTGGTATGGTTGAGTTTGATCATGGTAGTGTTCACAGTGTTGTTCTCCATCTCAATTAAGTAATCAAGAAAAATAAATAACTTTCACTAACCTCAATTTCTGCACCAATCTATAGATCTTATCACCATGAGCATGCTGGAAGAAACGGATTTGAAATCCAACTCTGGATGGCTCCGCGTAAAAAACTATATTTTGCGCTCCAATTGGTCAAACTTTCCTGTTGACCTTCAAACTGCCAATCTTCTTCCATAGTTACATAGATCTACTCATGACAAGTCTTCAGGCGCAAATGGATCTCTAATCTGACCTCGGATGATCAAGATATTGACAAAACGAGTTTCAGCTGTCAATCTGGTCAAAAGTGCTATTGACCGTATTGTTCGCTGACGTGTGCTGTACTGCACTGGGCTTCTGCAAACGGGTTAGGATGAACTGACCCAAACTGAACTTGACTTGGTCTGGGCTCTGGGCTGATGAGCTTATGGAACGGGTCAGGTCAAAACCCAACCCGAATCTGGAATCAACCTGGCATGGACAAAAAACCCAGGGCTTCTTCTTCTTCGAGTTTTGAGTTCTAGTTTCTGTAACTAGAATCAGCGTGCACAAGAGTCTTATTTCGGTGATGGAGCAGCATTGAACGGCGGCGGAAGGCTCCCGCGACACGCAGTGAATGGCGGCACTTTTCTCTGGCGAAGATGTGGTCTTCCTCCGATCTGGTGACAATGGCGACAACAGCCCTCTGTGCGCAGTCTTATTGTCTTCTACCTTAGTCCTCACCAGTGAAGATAACTCAGCGACGGTGGCGACTGTGTGGCGGTTTGGTGACGTTCCTCCGGTCCGATTTCGATGACAGCAAGAGTCGGATCCGGTTCGCAAATTCCGGAATAGTCCCTCCCCTGTGCGCAGCAATGCAACAGGGGAAGATCAATCCTTGTTCTCTGATCTTCTCTGTAACGATCGTGTCGCCCACCGAGATGAGAACTGATCTCTCTCTTTTCTGCAACGAAAAACAACGTGTAGAAATCCGGATTCCCTTGATCCGATCCGTCGATCGCAAAGTAGCACAATCCCTAGCAAACCTAGGCTCTGATACCACTTGTTGTGCTCGTGTATGTGGAAACGTGAATCAATGCGATCGAGCAAACAATCAACCACACAACAACAAGCAAAAACACACAAGAGAATTACGTGGTTCGACAATCTTGCCTACGGCTACGAAAAAGAAACTCGACTCTCATTTTTGTTTACTTTCTGTATGATCAGTTGTGTTCTGTTACAGTATATCTCATGGGCTACACATTAAAATATATATATATATGTATGTATATATAATGGGATAATATTCAAGTGCATCTATCCCTCACCATTTTTGGTGAGGGACACCCCTTTTGGGGGTGTTTCAAGTACAAAAGGACCTCCTTTTGTACTTGAAACACCCCCAAAAGGGGTGTCCCTCACCAAAAATGGTGAGGGATAGATGCACTTGAAGATCCCCCTATATAATGCTCTCTTTCTTACCTTTTGTACTTAAAACACCCCCAAGAGGGGTGTCCCTCACCAAAAATGGTGAGGGATAGATGCACTTGAAGATCCCCCTATATAATGCTCTCTTTCTTATCCCCCAAGAAATCCTATCCTAATCAATAAGAAAGTTCTAGTACAATTACCAAAATACCCATGAACGCGAACCCAATTGGTATGGACCCACTATGCCAACACTGCCATACCGTCATTATCCAATATATATATATGTAAAAGAAACAAGAAACAAACAGCTAAAGGCCCAAGTGTTCTCTTGCACTTTCTTACTATTCGGGTTGGTGCACTTCTCTCGCACTTTTCCAATCCAAAATTAGAAACTTTCGGGGTGAATCTATCGTCAAGGAGAATGTTGTGAGGCTTGATGCCAAAATGCAAAATCCACATATCACATCATTTTTAAAGATATTGGATCCCATGAGCTATTCCTAGTGCAATCGGGTACATTTTATGGAACACGAATTTCTTTTCTCCTCTTTGAAGAAATACTTTTCTAGTGAGTCATTAAACATGTAGTCATAGATAAGAGCCCTTTTTTATCCCTCCGTGCAAAACCTAATTAGTTGTACCACGTTGACATGGTGTGTTCTTCCAATTGTCGCAACCTCATTGATGAATTCTTAGCCACTACCCTCTGAGTTCTTTAATATGCATCTTTATTGCAACAAGCTAGATAACCATTGGAAGGCTTTACTTTGAAAACAGAGTCCTAGCCTCCTTGGCCTAAATCTTCTCCGAAAGAAATACACCATAAGGGTCTCTCAATGCTTCCTCTTCAGATCATAGAATTATTAGTTTATTTATTTTTTGGTGTTTTTACTTTTCCTGTTCTTTTTTTAAATTTTTTTGCAAATTTTGCTTGATTTGAATAGGGAATTAGAGATTGAAATACCCAAAAATGAGCATCAAGATTGTTAATTTGACACAATTTAGAGCTGTTTCTAATTAGATACAGTGTAGAACTGGAATGATGACCGAAACGAAATTTACAACTATTATGCAAAGTATGTTTGAGAATTAAATAAATATTTTATTTATTTGATAGAAGTCTTGTGCAGTGGAATTATTGCAAACGTGTTCGGTGCTACTGGGTTCCTGTCCAATATGTAGTCCAACAACCGTGTTTGGCAGCCTTGCTTTGCACTTAACAAGAGTTCTTATTGCTTACTTTCGACTAAGTGGTAATCCAATACGATAACTTCATTGTATTTTGAGATGAAAACCTGTCGACAATCTTCATCTTTTGTTGAAAAAAGTTCTTGGATGAAGTATTTTCCTTTTCTTTTTTATGGTCAGAGAGTAAATCTTCCTCCAGTTTTTTCTAATATCCAGGCACACAATATTGAGAAAAATACTGAGTTGGATTGCAATTCTTCAACAAAGCCCCCAAAAGGGATAACTTTTTATGCTTAAATTTTCACTCAATCAATCAATATTCTGGATACTAACCCTTATGTGTGTAAAAACTAATCGTGTGGATTTTTTTTCACTAATTGGTAAATTGTATTGAAAGGAGAAAAAGGAGGACAAAGCCCCCAGGAGAAGGAGAATAAAAAATACAACCAAAGAAAACGGACAAGCCAAAAAGGCCACCTCAAAAAATAAGAGGGGCAAAACCCAGCCAAGAACTAAAACAGCTGGAACCAAATCAGAAGAAAAAGACCTAAACATGTTGCGTGTGGACGAGGAAACGGGTTTGAGTAATTTCATCTGAATCACAAAAATAATAAATAGTCTTTGTGATTCCTTGGATCCACTTTCTGGCTGTTCAATGTAACTTGTTGCTCGTACTCTGAAAGCAGACGAGGAAATTCCACTCAGACGAGCCCATGCTTTTAGGATGTCCAAACCTCAAACTAGTTACAGGTAAACAAAACGTCTAAACACTACAACAAAATGCATGTTTGCCGACTAACCTTGCCGAAGCGGTCTAAATACATCGCAAATAATGTGTTAAGCAGATGCATCATAGCGTTGGTAAAAAGATTACGCGACGGTACGTTCCATGCGTCGGAACATCTCGTCGGTAGAGAGCACGGCACCATCTGGGTCTTGGAGATAATGTTTTCCCGACATGAATTATTTGTTGCCCGATGCAGTACAATGTCTGAAAATAAATGTTCGGAATGCACTAACTATGTTGAAAAGTGTCTGAGAAGGTTCTTAAGAACATTTAACGAAGCTCAAGTTGCGAATCGGAAATTTGTTATAACCTAATTATAATCGTGGGGATTAACTTAAATCACCCAAACGGAACACTCCAACCTAAATCCGTAGCGTTTTTGTGACGATTTATTTCCACAAGGCGACAGCCTAGGGCAGACCTTGTATGTTTAAAGCAGAATAGGCCAAAACCCCTTCTGACTCGGTGACACACAGACCGAATCCCCGGTTTGGTCCAAACAGAAAAACCCTATTTGGACTAATAAGGGCGTGAAACATGAGTTCAAAAAACAGGTGCCATCTTTTAAGCACAAAACATGTAAAAATTATGATTCCAAACTGGGGATCCGGATCCCAGAGCCCAACTCTCGTTTCCCTCCAAAAAAAACACCCTGCCTCCCTCCAAGAAAAGCCAAATCCTCCACCTCTCCTCTCTTCCAACACCACCACCTGCACTCGCCTCCCTCCAAAAGACTCCTCCTCCTCCATCAAGGTCGCCAATGGCTGAAGTCCGACACTTCTCATCTCTCACCCGAAGAGGGTTCTCGCATCTCGTCCTTTGTCTTCATCTCTCCAGCATCTCCAAAGCTACGGGCGTATCCTCTTGGCTGGCACTTCCTTTGTCTTGTCTCTCCGTCATCTCCAAGGTACGAATTTTTTAAGGTTTTATGGATTTTTCTGTTCGATTTTTCTCCTTTATTTTATTTTATTTTATTTTGAATGATGCTTGGGTTTCTGTTTAATTCGATATGGGTTTGATTTGTAGTTGAGAGGATGAATGAGAAAAACATAGGAATGCCTAAGGATTTCAAGCCTTTTAAATGGATTTAAACTTCGTTTCTTCTTATTGATTTTGCTTGACGAGTGTGTGTGGAGAGATTTGGATTGAACATTTTAGTCACATTCCATTTGTGGTTTTCACATTTCATGTTGATGCAGTGTCTGAAGTCTGTGTTTTAAAACCATGATTTCTCAAGTGGGTATCTCTAACAATGGCTTGGAGTCTCAAGTCTCCTCTGTATGTAGTGCCCAACAACCCAAAAATCAATGTGGGTTTGGAGGGTCACGATGAAGCTGTGCTAGAAAGAGGGAGCCTACCTATGACCGACACTTGAGGAGAAAACCCACATTGATTTTCAAAAATTTTCATTATACGGCCCCTTACAATGACGTCCGCCATAGACCTGATGGTAGTGCCTAACATCATTGTATTCTTAACAATACAATGTTTGCATGTCCTGATTTCTCGTCAGTAGCAGTTGGATTAGGGTCTGTTAGGCACAATGATGTTAAGAATACTGGAAGGCATTGTTGAAAATACAATGCTTGTCATGCCTGCATCATAGGTAGACCCAAACATTACTCTGTTTGCATTTCCGGTTTTTCAAATAGTTAGGCACTACCATTGTATTCTTAACAATGGCTTCACATGGTAGTGAGGTAGACTTGAGAGAGGAGCCTACCTATGACCGAGACCTGACGGTAGTGTCTAACAATGGCTTGGGGTCTCAAGTCTCCTCTGTCCCTCATGGTTATGGCTGATAGTAATAAGATCAGCCCCTTACATCCAAGAATACACCAACAGGTTAAGAAATGCTTGATTAATGGGATTTTAAACGTAAACCATCCTATCAATCCCTCTCTCTCTGGCTTTAAACATAAAAAGGGCTGATCTTAGATTAGCTTTAGCAAGGACCATGTAAAAACCAAATTGTAGTTGGGAATTGGGATTAATATGATGCAATTCTTACCAAACTACTTCTCCAGTGAGTCATCTCCAAACCTGTTGGTGCCTTTATTTTATTTATTTTTATTCTGTGGGCAAAAAAAAAAAAAAAAGAAAAAAATTATGAGACTCATTGTATCAGTAAAGCTCTTATCATCACCGTTCACCAATTAATCAGCACTGTTATTTACCATTAGTCTCTTCATGATGATGAGAAGGGCAAAGACCACGCCCTGATGAGTATTGATTACAATCGCCCATGGACCCAATGGGGCTGAATAAATCACCTCCATTGACCGCAGAAGAAAATTATGATAGGCCACAGATCACATCATTAAATCAGAGGGCCCGTTGCTCTTGTGCTTGCTAACTAAAACATGTTAAATAAGATACCTACAACAGGTAGTTCCTAGGAGGCAATACATATTTCGAAGAGTGGGAATTACAACAGGGCCTTCAGATGTTTAAGAAGATAACTATAGATACAAATAGGAACTCAAATGTCAGCCTGTTGAACTACATGGGAAAACACCAGCCTCTATCAAATGTCCAATCTGAATAATAGCTAATGAAATCTTTCCTTCATTCCAATAACTGCCAGGTCTTATTTTTCTTATGAGTATGAGCAATTTCTATCAAACATAATGCTACTTAATTTTTTAGTCTAAAAATAATAAAATCATTGAAGAGTGATGGGTGGGTATTATTTTCCTTCTTCCCTTGATTCAATTTCCACTAAATGGAAAGGCACTGGATGGTCATTTCTGTATATACACATTTATCTTATCTACATAATTTAATGTGATTCCCCTTGCTGAATGGTATCATTAATATAAATGAAAAAAACTGTCCACATATCTTGTAAGTGCAATCCTTGATCTGGGGTTCCAAAGAGAAAATAAAAGGCTTCTAAAGCTTTTTAATCAATCAATGTGTTGGATGTCTGGTATATGGTATATGTTGGGGTCTGTGTGATGTATGGTATATGCTGGTTAGATTCAAAAATAGTTACCCTTTAGTAGAATCATTAGATGCTTCCAATTTTGGAGAATATTAGCTGGTTTTGGAAAGGAATTCCTTTCTAAACAAGTTTTTCTTCTATTTGGAGAAAATTAATTTTTAGGTTCCTCCCAATTTTACTAGAACCAACTGATTCTGAGTGAGAGAAAATTCCCTACAACTGTACCTGCAATCATGGTGATGGTAAGGCACCCCTCCACTATGAAGGGATTACAATATTCAAGCTGCGACAGGTTGTTTTCTGATACATGCTTTTCATGTGCATGGGGTTGATTGAGTCTTTCTATGTTGCATGAGATGAGGTTCATGTCCGGGTCTCGCATAAAGTGTCCAATAGTAGTATTTCTGTTGAAACCATGTAGCCCTATTCTCAGGGATATTGTTATTTCTTAGGAACGTTGGAAAGTAGCCGTTTGGTTCTGTATCATGTATTTATGCTGAGATCCCATTAATAAAATTCATTAGCATATTTTCTCTGCAAAACGTTATGGTGCAATCTCCCTTTTTGAGATTAAAACTATCTTCTTGCTTTCTCTCTTGAGCAGTGGCTTCAATTCGTTACCATAGCTCGGGGACGCAAGAAATATCGTAATTGGCAAAGGACTAGTCTTATGATTTGCATGAAAAGGTTCTTTGATCATTTTCACATGTGAATGAAATCTATAGTGTGACCCTATTCTACAGAGTACTGACACGGGTTGTTTTCCTAGGGTTTTTACCAAAGGAGAATGATATTACAATAAAATAGTGGGTGTTAAGGCACCCCACCATGGTTTACTAACATACACTTGCTTTTGCTCTTGGTATCTTTAAGGTGATAAAGAAAGCTTAAACCAATCAGTTGGGTAAATTATTAGCATGTGTTGTACTCTTTTCCAGCTTTGAGTCAACTGCCTTAGCCTTGATCATGGCTATCAAGTATCTTACAGAGCACCCACAAGTGCTAAATAAATTAACTGTATGTACTCCTTGCCTTTCTGTTTTTTCCCTACTTTATCTTCAGTCATAGAGAGATAAGAGGGTGCATCTAGTCTTTCCTTGTTTTCCAAGCTTCTTGACAATTGATCATTTTACCTGTTTCATATTGTTTTTTTCCTTTTTCTGTTCTTCAGGGTTTGGATTATGTGATATCTGAGACTATAGGTAGGAGTGTGATAGTCTCTTGGGTGACCCCATCTGTGCCAGGATCTAATATCATCCAGTATGGCAAAGTATACAGCGAGACTGAATTTGGCCACGAAAACGGTGAATAATCTGCAAGGTGGGACAAATAGAGTTAAAGATATAACTGAGAATCCAAGCGCCATTATTGGCATTCAGCTATCCAGTAGTATAAGTTGGTGCCTTCTGATCTTGCATTTGTTGTTGCTTGTTGGTTGATATATAACTGTTTGTTGCAATGGAATGGTTTCCTGGACTTTTGCTTCCTTTTTTTTTTTTCTTTTTATCCCACTTTCTTATCTTTGAAGACAGTTAAAGTGGTTGGTTAGGATGTGGAGACTGAATTATCAGGTTCTGGTTCCTGGTTGTGGGACCCATTTTCAGAGATATGGATCAACTGTATTAATGGGGTCCACTGGGGGTGCGGACGTCAAAATCTCAGTGATTGGAATAGTTATAAATTGTGTGGTCTCACTGCCACAAGGTCCACGTCAGTTTAAGTCGTCAATTAATTATCAAGAGATCATCTCCTGCTCAAAACTAACCCAGATTCCTCAATGAGGATGGGATTGTCGGTCAATTCTAAGCCCTAGAGCCTGCCGATTCCAACACCTACCAAAATTTGAGGGTCCATAGAGTATGGAATCCAATGTTACTGGCCAAAACATCAGTATCATTAGAAATTATGTATGTCTATGAATTGTGTTTGTTTCTATTTGATTTGTTCATAGATATGTTATTTGCAAGAAAACACTCTTAAAAGAGTTGGGTTTATGTCTTGTTTTCCAGGTTTACTGGATTGATTCATTGAATTGTTGAATGACCAAGTTCAGGGTCATGGGTATTTTGGTAATTGTACCAGGGCCTTTTTAAGGGCTAATAAGACTATAAGAGAGCTGCTAAATGCACACTGATTTTTGCTTTCTACACATATACGTTTTTATGACCAATATACCCATGTATTAAATTACCTAAATGGACATCTCTCTCCCCCAACTTCTTTCTACACTCACCCACCCAATCCCGACCCTAGTCCCGACCACCACCTCCCCTTCGGTAGCACCGCCGGAGGGGAGGGAGCAAGAGAGAGAGAGAGATGGAGGGGGGAAGGAGGGAGAACAAGCGGCAGGGAGAGGGGGAGACAGGGAGGTAGAGGGAGAGCGGGTGGAGTCAAGCAGGGATAGAGAGAGAGGGAGGGAGAGCAGGCAGGGAGAGGGAGAGAGAAAGAGGGGGAGGGAGAGAGAGAGGGAGCGTAGAGAAAAATTGAGGGAGGGTAGTTTAGGAAAAAGAAGGTATGTAGAGAGTAATTTCGGTAACATGTGGTGGGTGTAGATAGAAGTAGTGTGTGGAGAGTAAAAATCAGTGTGCATTTAGCCTCTCTCGGCTAATAAAGGGTAGACAAAGAAAGTAGAGATTATATATTGATCGAATTTGTAATCTTAAACTCTTGGTGTCGAAGTTTTCTGAGCCACATGGGGATGATTGAAGGAAAGTTTTCTTTTCCATGGAAGTAGGCAAGTTTGCTGAACTATGTAAAATTTTGTAATTTCTCTTTCTTGTGTGGCTTGATTAATTGTCGGTTGCAGGGTGATTGATGCTTCCGCACACGCGCCCAACAAGTAGTATCAAAGCGAGGTTGAGATCCTTGGATTTTCTTCGGCTAAGCTGGAGTTCCTTGGTTTTGTAGTGAGGTGGAGATCGCTCGGATTTTTTTATTGTTGTTACAGAGCTAGGATTTGCCTTGAATCTGAATTGTGCTTACGCGATGGACGGCTGCTGAGATCCAAACCTTTTGGATCTACAGGACCGGGATCTGGTTGGATTTCTCGGATTGAAGAAAGAGAGGGTCAGGTGTTGTTGCTGCCGGAATTGCCAGAGGCTCGACCTAATGGTATTGGTGGGCTACGATTCTTGCAAGATGCTGAAAGGTTAGAAAAAACCTTTTTTGAGTTTGCCCTTTTGTAGGTAGACTAGTGCAAGAAAGGGAGGGTGGTTTTGTTTGTTCTCTGGTTTGAAACAAGTGAGAGAAAAGAACTCCAGAAAGACAAAAAGGGTTTGCAATAGATTCCAGAAGGTTTTGAATAAAAAAAAAGTTGCTGCTGCTGCTGCTTACGTTCTGTTTGCAAAACTTGGTATGCCAAGAAGGATTCAACTTCTCCAGGCTCTGCAACATCGCTGAAGAGGAAGGGCCATATCGCGTCGAAGTGGCAACTATCAATAATTTTTATTTATTACATGGTTTAATGACTTGAGTTTTACTTTATTTATTTATTTTTTGCAAATTAAGTATAATGAACTCACATCTTACTATTAATACTCAGTTCCTACATAAACTTTTTATGTTCAAGTTAGTTTCTTAAATAAATTAGTGGTATAAAAATCAAATTAGCAACCACACTACAATAATAAAGAAACTACAAAGAACTCCAAAGAAGTAATAATCATTAGGAAGAAAACACATTTTCTTTCCTCAAAGGTGCTAAAGAGTTCCTAATAATACCTCTTTGATTTTTCACTCTACTTCTTTATAACATCCTAGATTGTTCTCCCAAATCTTCCGGAACTCAACACGCCCACAATAGAACATTGTTCGATAAATTTGGACTTCAAAGATCAAACAAGCTTTTAAAAGTCGGTGGGACCCAACAACTCCCCAGAAAATCACAACCATTAGATATCTCCATCTCAAAGCACACAGTAGGATAGCTGGCACCTGCCACGTGATGTAGACTTTCCTGTTGTGGCCTGCATAAAGGATCCGAATTCGATACGAGATCCTGTATTTCTACTCTTCTCCCATCTATTAACCATTCCCATCTCCTTCCTTTCCCATAAATAAAACCCTCGCAAATACAAGTTGCGGAAGTAGAAGAGGGAGATCTTGAGACTAAGAATGAGAAACAATTGTGGAGAAGTGAGGGTGGGGCGAAAACTTAATTGAAATGTGATATGGCCCATCTGGCCCATGCCACCTTTGGGCATTTTTGGATCCGGTGGCCCCAGGTGCGGATGACATGGGTCCGCCCCTGTCGCATTGTCTACAACGCCAATGCTCCAACTTCGCGGTCACCGTTGCATCTCGCCGCCTAAGCCACCCACACCAGCATTGCGCCATCACCAGAGAAGAACCAGAGGATATGGACTATGGTTGCACAGGGTCTGGGTTCGGCCACCATTCCTTGAGGAAAAAGAGAAGGATTCTGTAGCAGGTTCAGTCCAGGCCAGGTTGGTTTAATGTCTAGTTTGCCTGACTAGCTTACATGAAGCCCAGCATAGCAGTGCATAGGCTGACGTCAGCACCATGTCAGCAGTAGGCCAACAGGGGTTTGACCGTGATTGAAGGGCTAGAACTTGTTTTCTGTGATATCTGAAGCATCTAGAGTCAGATATGAAATCCGGTTGCAACTACGGACTCGTTACGAGCAAATCTATACAGCTATAGAAAGAGATTGACAGTTCAATGGTGAAGAGGAGAGTCTGACTAATTGGAGTGTAGAAGATTGTTTATGTGATATCAGAGTCATCTGAAGTCGGATTTCAGATCCATTTTTTCCAGCATGCTCGTAGTGACGAGATCCATCGCATGGTGCAGGAATCAAGGTTAGTGGAAGTTTTTTTTTTTTAATTTTCTTGATTGCAGAAGGAAGGATAAGGCAACCGTCGAGTGAAAAAAAAAAAAAAACAGAGACAGTATCATGCAAGCTAGCCCCGTCAGCAGGTGTTGTTGACATCATCAATGAAAGGTCAAATGGGGCTAGATTGGACCAAACTGGAGAGGGTTTGCAAATTCAGTGAAACGAAGACGTTCGTTTTAGAGACATGTTATCGTATCACATGCGATGCAGTTCATCTTGCTAAAGCCCAACCAATGAACCAGTGAAGAAGTTGCAAGCAGGAATTGATGCCATGCCTAGCTACATCAATAGTGGTCAAATAGGGATTTTGACTAATCGGAGAGAGGGATTTTGACCAGTTCTAGCGGGGTTTTAATTGACATCACTCAGACTCTTCAATCGATTCGAGTGTCAAGTTCGAGGTGGTGGAGTTTGACGAGAAGATGACTTTTACTCAAAGTTCCAAGTGCTGGTTCAATGTGTTAGTGTTGAAGAATGTAGATTGCGCCATCAGTGCAGGGACATTGCCCGATATTGTTGTGGCTCGAGTTGTGCGGAATCCAAGCCAAGATGGGATTGTTGGGTTCATGTCTTGTATTCTGGGTTTACCGTATTGGTTTATTGGGTTGGCCAACGACCAGGTTTGTGTTCTGGGTTTACCGTATTGGTTTATTGGCTTGGCCAATGACCAGGTTTATGGTCATGGGTATTTTGGTAATTGTATTAGGACTTTCTTGGGGCTTAGAAAGGATTTCTTGTAGGATAAGAAAGTAGAGATTATATATTGATGTAATCTGTAATCCTAGATTTGGTGAGAGAGTTTGAGATGTGAGAGCTCTAACTCCCGTGGGTGTCGGAACTTTTTCGGACCACGTGGGATCGAATGGAGGAAAGTTTTCTTTCCCATGGATGCTGGCGAGTTTGCTGAACCATGTAAAATCTCGGTGTGATTTCTCTTTCTTGTGTGGCTTGATTAACTGTGATTATGGTCATTCACGCTTTCGCACACACGCGCCCAACCAAGGGGGCATATTATTTAGATGGGCAGTTAGAAACATTGGAGATAATGCAGTATTCATTCGTTAGAAATAGTGATGGTTGCCTCTGTCATGGATATTTTTTCACATTTTTTGCAGTTCTGAATAGCTTATTTCTGATTCTGCTGAATTCTAACTCGTATGTTCTGTTGGTAAATGTGGGGCAAGTCAGTCATGAGGGAGTTCCCATCACATGTTTCTTTGTAAACATTAGTGCTGCTGTTCTTGCATGGTGATTATTTTTGCAGATTAGATTGGGCACTCAAATTGCTCTGTTTTGCAGATTGAATTAGTTGAGCCAGCTGTGACAGGTACATTGAATGTACTTAAGGCATGCTCTAAGGAGGGCTTAAAACGAGTTGTTGTATCATCTTTATGTGCAGTTTGGATGAATTCAAAATTGGCCATGTGATAGAGTGATAGGCGAGGGTTGTTGGTCGGACATGGAGTATTGCAAGGCAAGTGAGGTAATTTTACGGAATTGACTAATTAATTTAACTTACCAATTATGATTGACTACAAACTCCAGATTATTTGGAACAACCTTATTGTTCCAAATGACATTGGTCTCCCCAAGTCTAGCATTTATGAATTACAATTTTGGCATCCTCTAACAACATTTTACCTTTGCATTTTTTTGAACTATATTTGCAACATCTGTGGGAAGATATGAATAGACCTTTGAGGCAACAGCATTATGCATACATGATGAAAATGCTCTCCCATTCGACCCTGAGGTTATCAAGGGTTAGAAAGTTAAAAATTGATAGTATTTAGTGTTAGACACATGATGATACATATTCAAATTAACATGAATAGTGATTTTTTTTCATCTTTTCAAATTGTATTTCTTTTATTGAAGAACACTCCTACCTTTTCAACTATTAGGTTCTATGGTCTTATGGATGTATGTGATTACTTGGATTGTAAATTAGAAGGTAATAAAGGGTTTCTAGCATACTTAGTGTTTCATTTTCTTCTCACTACAGGAGCCATTTAGCTGGTATTCTCTTGCCAAGACCATGGCAAAAACTAGGTGGGTGGTCATATTTAAGTGGCATAGCTTGGGGGTTTACCTGTATATTTCTTTTTGCTTTCATTTCCAAATTGGAGGTCTGGTGGTCTTGGATGATAAACCAGCAAGTGATTTTTACTGCAATATATAACTCATTCTAAAACCACTGGAGTTAAAGAGGTATTGCTTTCTGTTGAAATTGCCTCTAAAAGTAGATCAAGCTGTGCATTCCCTTATTCCATCCATTAAAGTGGTTCATATGCTATAGAGTTCTGTGGGATGGCGCTGCATTAAATATATGTCTTCAAATCTCACTGACCTGATAAAATGGGGTGAACATATATACTTTAATCTAGAAAAACTTCCATTTTACTGTTTGAAATAAAAAAAAAAAAAAGATGAAACTAGCTCCCCTCAAGGTATGCTCGGAATTCAACCTCCATGATAGTTAGACATAAAAACTGGGCTTATGAACAAAATAACTGTCATCTTGTGCGAATCGATGGAATGAATCATCCTTGCACTAATGGCTGCATCCTTGGAATTTTCAGTCTTCTAAGTGCTTCAGTTGAATTACTGATAAAAAGATAAAATTTGAGTGTTTGGCATCCCGTATCCATTTCTCTCTAAGTGCCTGGGTTTATTATGTTACATGCTTCTTTCGTGGTATCTTGTAATGTTCAGTGAGATATTACTCACTCAAAGAGTGCTCACATTGGAAGTGGCTTGTTTTTATTGGTTTCCTGCTACTTTTATGAACAAAGTTTAAAAGGATTCTGAGTTGGCTTTAATTAAAAAAACTTACTTTTAATTTATTTGGTCAGTACTGTTGATGTGAGAAATTTCTGATGTAATTTATTGTTGTCAAAGTCACTAAAGTTTGTGGTCTAGAGCAGATTTTCCCCTTATTGAAGTTGGCCTTGGGAAAAAAAATATAAATATTTGTTCAAGAATTGAAGGAAGATGTGGGATGCACGCACTGTCAGGACATTGTTGAAGGCCCAGGGGAAGAAGGTTAAGCAACCAGGTTAGAGTGAGTTTTCTCTGCACCTTCTATTTATTCTTTATATGTTCACATTACTATCCCAAATATTTTCTTTATCAGCAAACCATCAAGCACCATTTATCATGTGGCAATTGGAATATAAAAAAATGTTTTTCTTTTCAAATGCAAGAAGAAATTAGAGGATTTTACAGGAAAATTCCCGGTATATAGCCGTTGCACGAAAAAGCACCCCGTAGTTAGGGCCTAACATACGGGTCCATCAACCCATTTTCGTTTTTTTTCCTAATCTTGAGAAGAGAGATGCTAGCGTCGCTCCTCGTCCCATGCCCGAAGAGGCACAACAGATCGGGTTTTCTATTGGTTTACCTTCGTTGCAGAAAATTTGAGAGATAGGTTCTGATCTCTGGTGATCCTCCCTTCATCTGCTCCCTCCGTTCGAAAACAACCCTCTTCCACGCCTACTTCTCCTCTTCCTCCAACAACGACGATCACATCCTTTGCCGCATCCACGCCTTTGCCGCCATTTCCCCCTCTGACCTCCCACCGCCACCATCTCTTCGATTTGACTTTGGCCATGATAAGTCCCTACTCTACCACCATTGACGAGAATTTCCATTCCAACGAACTCATAGGATTGCTAGTACGCGAAGGACACATCTACTCGCTTGCTGCCTTTGATAATCTCCTGTACACCGGATCCGACAACAAGAACATTCGGGTCTGGAAGAACCAGAAGGAGTTCGCGGCATTCAAATCCACCAGCGGGTTCGTGAAAGCGATCGTAATCTCCGAACAGAGGATCTACACCGATCACTAGGATGGGAAGATCCAGATCTGGAAGGTCTCCTCCAGTAACCCGACAGTCCACAAGTGGGTTGGGACGCTCTCGCTTCTTTAAGACTACATCAAGAGCTCAATCAATCCGAATAGCTAAGGGAGCTGGGGACAGTTTCTTGGGGGATTTGTTGCAGGGTTGGGCTGGGGATTGATGGTGCCCGATGCGGCTCTTTTAGGGAATTTCTTTGGAGATCTCGATCATAACTTATCTCGCCAGTTTTTTGCAATGAAGGTAACCAACAGAAAACCTGATTTGTACTGATCTACCACAAGTCCGAACCACCACAATAGTTCCGTTGTGCTTCTTCGGTGAGAGATGACAGTCCATCTTTACTGATTGAACCTCTCGTAAGAAATGAGGAGTGACGCTAGCGTCACCTCAGTAAGAGATGAGCAATGTTCGCGTCACTCCTCTTAAAAATAAAAATAAAAATAAAAAAAACGAAAATGGGATGAAGGACCCCTTTCGTAAGACCCCAATTGTGGGGAACTTTTTCGTGCAACGGATCTATTGAGAATTTTCCCGTAAAATCACACACTGTTGGAGTCCCTAACCATATTTTTTTAATCTTCGATTCAAATTATACCTGAATAGTTGTAATATGCCAAATGGCTAACCTTATTTAACCCAAGATTTCCATGTCAGTTTTGGGGATGGGCCCAAAATTTTCATGTGGGTTTTGGTGGTCGACTTAAGATAGGTTAGCAAAACTTGAATATAAAAACTTAATTAGTAATCTTGCATCACAAAAAAGAAAGAAAAATAAGTTTTAAATAAAATATTTATAATAATATTATAACATAGAAAAGGCCTCATTTAAAATTGTTGCTTTATGCCTCAAATTGTCTCAAGCCAGCCCTGACCTCTAGGATTGGACCGGGTCCTCATCAAGTGATACTGTTCCTTCTACATGTGAGCCCCTTTTATTTAGGGTTTAATATTTAGGTATGTTACCCAAGTAGATGGAAAGCACATATTTCATTTTTAGAAGGGTTCATACCAAAACTGTCATCTGGCTCAAGAAGTAGGAGAAGATGGTGTTTCATTTCCGTTCGACAGGGTTGCAAGCACTTGCTTCCATGGTATGGTTCATTCATTTCCCCCTTTTTTGGGCATTTTTTACCATTTTTCAGGTTGATTAATCTTTCTGATCTTCATGAGCTATCTATGCTGATGTTTGTAGCTTTCACTAGATATACAATAAAGTAATATAGAAAATCACATCAAATCTTTTTGTCTTTTTGTGTACCTTATTTCTGTCTCCAATGTATTTATAGGTTATGTTCGTTATGCTAGGTATGGTTCATGGGTGAGTACTCACATATCTCAACGGACTTTGTGATATTTTATTGTCTATTGAAAAGTCAAAATCTGAATGGGTTGAAGATGGGCAGGTCGGCTTGACCTGCTGATGTCAGTTGATCTTGATTAGTGGAGCCGGTCCTCCTTCACTGCAGCGAGAATCCCAAGGAGGGTCCCTTGTTTCAAAGTCTAGCAGAAAGAAGTCTCGATCGGTTGGTCCTACCGAGTGCCCTCCGACTCCTAAGTCAGCGATGGAGGAAATCTTAAAAAATGTGAGTATCGATTGGGTAAGAATTCCAGTCGTACCTTTCTCATCTCATTTTTCCCTTATTTATGCGATCCTTGCGTGGATTTTTGGTGCTTGTTAGCACACATTTCTGAGCCTCCAAATCATGGCAAGTGGGATGATTGTGGCTCATCATCGTGGGATGTCTTCTCCTCAGTTCTGGTCTTCCATCTCCTTCTCCTGCCAGCTGTCCCAGCCTTCTTTGAATCAGTCCTCTAGAAGACGAGTCCCTTTTTCCGGGTTGGGCTGGCCTTGCAAGTAGCAGGTTGTGCTGGTTTCGGTCCAAACCCGGCCCAAGCTGTTTTGAAATTTCCCTCCACATCTGTGAAAACTGGGATGAACATGTCCTCATTTGCTCTTCCTTTTTGTTGATTGGCCGTGCCTATATTTCTTCCATCCATGACTTTGTCCTGCAAATTCATTATGTGCATACTTCTTTGCAACATGATTTTATTTACTTCCACATTTCTACAGTGGCAGAGATCCTTTTTTATATGCATCCTTTTTTTGTTGATTTTCTGCTCATAAGATGACTGCATTTTGGTTTGCATTTTGGTCAGCATATGCATCAACATTTTTTTTCTTTTCCCTGCACTTTCCATCAAAAGCATCCCAAAACTGTGACATGTATCGGACTTTTATGAGACACTACCAAAGTTCTTATAAAATATATAGTTCCAGAGTCATTATATCCCATAGTTCCTCTTGCAACTGTGATGGACACTATTCTCTCTTGTGTTGGATAGATCTTTGCCAGTCCAACCAAAGACGTAAACTTTTGTGGTGAAAACCTCTCGTCAAGGAGAATGCTGTGAGGCTTGATGTCAAAATGCAGAATCCACATATCCATTCTTTATAAAAGATATTCGATCCCATGGGCTATTCCTAGTGCAATCTGATATGTTTTATCCCAACATAAAGAATCTCTTTTCTCCTCTCTGAGGATATACTTTTCTAGTGAAGCATTAGGCATGTAGTCATAGATAGGAGCCCTTTTTGATCGCTCCAAGCAAAAACCTATCGGTCATACTACATTGACCTCGTGTGTTCTTCTAATTGTGTCAGCCTTACTGATTGACGTGGTTTGTTCTTCTAATTGTGTCAGCCTTACTGATGAATTCTTGGCCTTTACCTTTCATGTATCTTTATTGCAATAAAACAAACCGTTGATTGGAGAGCTTTCCTTTGAAGACAGAGCCATA
The DNA here is from genome assembly GCA_028538565.1 of Umbellularia californica. NCBI lineage: Eukaryota > Viridiplantae > Streptophyta > Magnoliopsida > Laurales > Lauraceae > Umbellularia > Umbellularia californica. The sequence continues at coordinate 36,586,214 of JAPQWN010000010.1, read as the reverse complement.
GCCTCCTTGGCCTAATTTTTCTTTGGAAGAAACACACCACAAAGGTCTCCAATGCTCTTCCTTTTAGAATCCTATTTTCAAAACCATGGCCCATGTGGGTTCCATGGAAGATTTTGTCTAGAGGATCTGGCACATTCATATTTCTGAATTTTTGTCCCTTTTCTTTTCTTATTCTTTTTTTTGTTGTTAAATTCTTGCATATCTTTCTTGATTTTAATAGGGAATTAGTGATGGAAGCTTCTAATTGTAGTCAGAATCTCATTTACTAGGGTTTCTTAGGGTTTTATAGTGATTTAGTGTATTCTATATCATATCATTGGTTGACAATCATGTTGCGCTTGTTCGACAGTTTTCATATTTTAACATATCAGTATTTTGCTAAGTGTTTTTCCCTCCCCTACTGTTGTTTGATGCAAAGGTGATTGAGATGGCTAAATAAGGTCAGTTGGGTTGATTTTATGATTCAATTCCTTATTTTATTTATTTCTGTAATTTCTGCATTTTTCTTGAACCCCAATTACTTGATTGAAATTCTGTTTTTTGGTTTTAGACAGTCCAATTGTGTCAAATCGGGACTATGTCAGCTTTTCACTTACATTACTCTCCTTCGACTTTCCTCGCCTTGAAAAGTACAAACACAGTTTCAATAGGTGTTAGGATTTTAAAAGTTACTTGTGCACACACAGTTTCATATTCTGGATTCACCCCTCCTAGAAGTTCGAATGTGTTCCGTTTCCTTTCCTTGGTTCTTTCCACAACACAATTCAAGTGTTATATATAGTGCCAGTTCATGCCACAGGCCTGGAATTTCTTTAGTTAGTTCAAGAATTTTAGAAGTGGTCCCTCTTTGTGCGTAGGCAATCTCAAGTGAATCAGAGAGTTCTTTTACTGTGCTGCCATACTTGGAACTTTTTGCTATACTTTCTTCCATTGAGAATCCAATTAATAATCAACATATTCTCAGAATCCCAATCTTAATATTTGGATCCTTTTGGGAAGACTCCCCAATTCTTCCATCAATGTACCCTAGCCTCTTGGCACCACCAATTGCCATTCTAGCGTAATATGCTTGATCCTTGTAATTGTTCCCATAAAAAAAATTTATTGTGATCCTTTTATTTCGATTCACAACATTAGGTAGTTGTTAAGAGGATGACAGAGAGTTTTGTCCCCCTTGCTTGGATTCCATGATGATTGATCAAATTCAATTCAAAGGAATCATATCCAAAAACAGCCCTCTTACTAAACCAAAACCACTGCCAATACACTCGTGGTTGAGTGGTGTTGACACCTTGCTATCACACATGCCCAGAGATTGTTCCTCGGGCCTTCAAGTTGGAAGTATCACTCCTGGAAAGCCGGCCAACCTATCAGGGAAGAAAAAACACCACAAATACCTTTAGGCAGTATCTTTTAAGTTGATTTGGATAATCTCGAATGGTTAAATGCAAACCAAAAAAAAAATACAAACAGAAACAACAATTCTGTTTATTGGATGCAAACATAAGCCAATGATGGAGAAAAAAAAACCCTTCTACACAATATCTTGGTCCTACCTATGATGAGAAAAAACCATAAACAGAGATTGAGGGCTCCTAAACTCTCCTGTGCATTGCCTACTGGGTATGACACCTTCGGCAGTCTTGAAAGCACTTTAAATATTTGTTTTCTTCGTCTGTATTCTCACGTGATGCTTCAAATCCGATTCAGATAGTAGGACTGGAAGAAATCCACAGCCAAAAATCCTTATAGGACATGACTCAAGGCTGTTGAGCTCTCCTGTGCACTTCCGACTGGGTTGCACTTGTTTGGCAGTCTCTAAACAACCTCAAATCTTTATTTTCTTTTCATTCAATCAATAGCATTGGGATCCTTTGTTGGATCCCCTATTACCTAGTATGCTCTGATACCAAGTTGAACAATTATATGTAAGATAATTAGGGGTTTTTCTTCAAGAGGTCAAGAAACCCTAGAAAGGAAAAACATGAGCAATATAGGAAAACGAAGAAGATTTTCTGGGAGGAAACTGCATAGCCAAATTTTCCTATGTTAGGCTACCATGGTTATATATACTTTTGTCATATTTTGAAATGCTAAAAGAAAAAAAATAAACAGTATATTCATAAATTAGATAAACAGTGCCCTGAAGTTTATTGATTTACAACCAGATCTTATTTTTATATCATAACAGATGCTCCACTTGTATATCTTCAGCTTTGATCCCTCACTCTCATTCCCGTTTGGTAGGTGCCCTTCTTCATCAAATCTTAGGAAATTAACAGTTGGGCAAACAAGCCCTTCTTCATCTCTCAGCTATGCGACAACAAATACCATCGAGCGTGAGTTAATTTCATATATAAGACTCTTCTAATGGATAAGAAAGCTTTTCTTAGATCACATAAATATGATAAAATGAAATTTATTTTATTACATACAGGCATCACTAACCAACTGACAATCATAAGAAATATGGTCTCCAACAGTAGAACATGCAAATACATGTAAAGCTAATGTTTTCCTTTGTCTAACCATTTCTCTTCGACTTCATCTTCCAACAACTTGGATCTTGAAATCAAGGGATGCAAGCTTTTTTCCTTTGAACTTATTCAGGTATAGCTGGCAAATTTGTAATGGAGCTATTCTTTGTATCCTTATTTGCTGAAAGTGATGAAATGAAAGGATTAGAGGGTATCGTCAGGTTTTCCATGCTTCCTTCCAACATCTGGACCACACTTCCCATAGGAGGGCGATCCATTGGGTACCATTGTATACACCAAAGAGCCACAATTGTTAATTTCTTGGCGATGTTAGCATCTTCATCTGTTTGAAGCTCGAGTCCCATGTCTTCCTCTTGACATAGACGTTTATAGATCCATTCTGGGAAATATACTTGACTTGTATTTTCTGCAGTACTGTTGTTCTTTCTTCCACTAACCATTTCTAATAACAACATCCCATAACTATATACATCTGATTTGTAGGAGACATTTCCAAAGTTTCTTGAAAACACTTCAGGTGCAATGTAACCCATGGTTCCTCTAGCATTAGTCATAGACACCGCACTTTGTCCCTTTGAGCATAGCTTTGCCAGCCCAAAATCAGATATCTTTGGATTGAAGTTCTGGTCAAGGAGAATATTGTGAGGCTTAATATCAAAATGAAGAATGCGCTGGTCACATCCTTGGTGAAGATATTCAATTCCTCTAGCAGTGCCAATTGCAATATTTTGAAGTTTCTCCCATCCAAGATTATAGTCATTGCTGCTTTTGGAAAAAATGTATTTCTCTAATGATTCATGTGGCATGAATTCATAGATAAGTGCCCGCTTCAATCGATCAGCACAAAAGCCCAAAAGACGAACCACATTGACATGATGAATTTTTCCCATGGTACTCACTTCATTGATGAACTCCTCACCATCAATATCAAAACTTTTGAGAATCTTTACAGCAACAAGAGTCCCATTTGAAAGCATTCCTTTGTACACACAACCATAGCCTCCCTGGCCTAGATTTTCTTTGAATTGCCCAGTCATTCGTTTTAGATCAGCATAAGAATATCTTGTGGGCTTCAGATATTTGTATTTTTCTAGGAACTTTTCTACCTTGGTTTCATTTTCCAAATCCAACTTTCTCTTTGACTTCCAAGAGCAGTAGACCTTAATGGTAATCACCAGAGATGTCAACAGAAGCAATGTGCCTATGACTGAAACTGCACTTTGAGAAAATGGAAATCACAAACAATTCCAAAGAAAGTCATTAATTTAGTCATTAAACATGAGGAGTGATCGCCTACCTATAATGACATGTTGTCTTTTTGAACCTGCAAGAGTAGTAAACTAAAGTCAGTAGAGATGAATCTTTCACTCTTTTTTCCTGTAATTGAACCAACTGGTTGTTCTTGGTAAAACAAGATTAGTTACATAAGTTTGGTGTGGATATAATTGAATTTGTACTGATTTGTTAGACTTTTGACCATGAGATGGTGACTTTGTAGTTTACCGCATAATAGGGCACAGGGTGGCAAGCAGGTCGGATAGGTAAAAAGAAATTGGGTCAACCAGGGTGTGTGGGTTAAAGTTTAACCTGTATCTGCTCATTTTAAAATGGGCCAAGATAACCCCCAGCCCGCCAACCAATGTGAATCAACCTGGTTCAACCCACGTAATCCACATCCAATGTGGGTCAACCCTTTTGACCCGGACTGTATCAATTGAGGCACAACCATAGTTTACAAAAAAAAAAAACAACCATTATGAAATAGTAACTGCCTATGCCATTGTGAGAAGCCTGATTTTTCTTGTGTTATTATTATTTAAATAAGTGTGACTAAAAGTTAGTAATTTAGTTTTGTGATCCCTGATTTTCTTGTGTTATTCTTATTTAAATAAGTGTGATTAATAGTTAATAATTTAGTTTTGTTTATTACATTATTAACTTGTTATTTTTGGTGGGATCTGAACATAGCAAGGATGTATTTGTAATTTGAGTGAAGGTTAGGGGTTATATATATATATGGTTTTCATTTTCTTTGTTTCGATGGTTTGGGGATATTTTGTTAATCATCTTTCATTCTTGAACCCCACTGTTTCAGCGTGTCATTTGATCAGCAATGATTATCTTCACTCTCAAGGACTTATTTGTAATTCGAATTTTGTGAGTGTAATAGTGGAATAATTTGGTGATTTTGAATTCGTTGGAAAATGGGTCAAATTCTGAACAACTTTTGTTCTTGGTCAAGTTCATTTTGAAGTCATTTAGAAGCAGGGGCGGACCTTCTTTATTTCCTATATTATATATGCTTTAATTAGTTCATATATTAATTTTATAACAAGTGCAAACACCCCCCACCCCCAAGCAGAAAGTAAACAAAAGAAAAAAAAGAAGTACAAATCGGCGCTTCATCTCCTTGTCTCCTCGTTTGATGTCTCCCAGAGCTTGAAGGCATTGACTTTGAATTTGCTTTCATCTTGCATATGATGAAAGAAATTATAGAAATCACGGATTTACTTTGTCAAGCATTGCAACGCCAATCTCAAGATATTTTGAATGCCATGGATCTGGTTTCATCAACTAAAGCACTTATTCAAAATTTGAGAGATGTTGGATTGTATGCTTTACTTATCAATGTGAAATCATTTGGTGATGCACGCAACATAGATATCCCAGATATGGATGCTCCTTATATTGTGAGACGAGGTCGAGCCCGTCAACAACAAGATGAGTTTATAATTAAGCATCATTATCGAGTGAATATTTTTATGCTGCAATTGATTTTCAGTAACAAGAATTAAATCGTCGGTTTAGTGAGAACGCAGTGAACTTGCTTATTCTTAGTTCAGCCTTGCATCCTCAACTTTCACGAGTGTTTTAAAATTGACGATATTTGCCAGTTGGTAGAGAAGTTTTATCCCCAAGACTTCATAGATCATGACAAAATGCACTTAAGAATACAACTGAACCGTTATGGGCATAATGTAGTTCGACATAAAAACGTCCAAGAATTGTCAACTATTTCTGAATTGTGCCAACGGTTGGTAAGGATTAGAAGATCAACAGTCTACCAACTTATCTTTAGAGTGATCATACTTGTGCTTACTTTTCGGTCTCCACTGCAACTACTGAACGATCATTTTCAGTCATGAGCCTTATTAAAACTAGACTTCGCAGCAAAAACGGAAGATGGGTTTCTCACAGACTTGTCTTGTGTACACATTGAGAGGGAAATTGCGGAGAAGTTTAGTACCAATCATTGAAGACTTTCAAGATTTAAAAGAACGTCGAGTTCCATTTTGATGGATTATGGAAGTTGGAATGTACTAAAATGCAATTATTTATGTCAGATAGATCCTAGTTTTATTTTTAATGTGAAATTTAGTTTTTGATTTTAATATATTTATCATGCTTGAGCTTGGAGATATGTTTAGGAAAAAAATATAAAAAAACATTAGCTATCTTCATTTGTTAAAAAATATTTATTTAAGTTTGCTTAGGTTTGCCAATACGCCGCGCCCCCCCCCCCCCCCCCCCCCCCCCCCAACCCAAAAATGAAATCCTGGGTCCGCCCCTATTTGGAAAACTGTCCAGCTGATTATAATATCTGTAAAAATGGACATTTTTGTGATTTCATAAAACTCCACTATTTCAAATTTCTAGAGAAATCTTGGAAATTCTCTGGTTCTCGCCGTTTTTCTTCGTCTTTCATGTTCTTTCTCCATTCTCTTCTGTTTTCCATCCTCTATAGCAAGAAACTCTTGCTATTTCTTTTTCTTATTCCTCCTCTCCCTTCCTTAGCCATGACTGTTCTTCTCCTTTTCCTTCTGTTTGTATTGTTATTACTATCATGGTTTAAAATCTCGATCTTGGGCGCGGTATCGGTCGGGCCGAAAAACCAATATGATATCGTTATCGGTTGCGGATATCGGTCCGTCGTGGTCGTCGCAGTGAATTTTTTTCTAATCCAAAAAAATTCGCAAAAAAATCAAAAAAATTCATAATATTAGAAAATGCTGGAAAACAATATTTTTTTTCCATTAGTAACAACAATAAATCAAAATCTCGATCACCTTAAGTTATGAGTCTTGTCTGCGTCGTAGTTCACTGTCTTCTCCAGTATTTCATATAATGCAACCATTATTGATGCTCATGATCAATTTATTAGTGTAAAATATAAAAAAATAAAAATAACATATCAATCATCATTTAACATTAACTCAATCATCAAATAAGTTGTGAAATTCAAGACCCTGAAGATGATATATTAAAATAAAAAATATGATAGTGAGATAGATAAATCATAACGCACTTGAACATCAAAAGGTTCATGGTTTACTTGAAAGATGATATATTATAATTCAAATATTGAAAAATTCAAAAATTAAAAAAAAAAATCAAAATCATGTGTACGAGTAGATCTAGCATGAAAGTATGTAAATCTAACTTCTAAATGAAGAACACAACACAAGTGACAAACTCAACGATTTCTATGCTTTATCTAAAAATTAAAAATAAAATAACATAATAAAATACTTTAAGTTGATTTTCTCTTACCTTAAATAATATTTTCTTCAAGAAATAGATGTGGGATTTGAAAATATGCCAGAGGGATGTGTGATGGAGTATGGTTGCTGCTATGGGTAGTAAGGAGATGAGAAGAGAGGAGAAAAAGATAAAGATGGGGAAAAAGATAGAGAAATTAGGGTTTTAACCCCTTTTATGAGATCTCGGCCGATATTCTTAGAAAAACCGAGATGAATTTCATCTCGGCCGATATGGCCCCAAGATACCAATACCGATATCTCGAGGCCATATCAGATCGGTATCGGCCAATTTTTAAAACCATGATTACTATTCCTTCCTGTCTGTCCTTTTTCAATTTCTGAGTTCGATTGGGTGTTTGATAGAGGTTATCAAGGAAAGAATTCGTTCTAGTTGAAGAGAGGTAGTAAGAGTCCAAACAAAGGCAAGTTTTTTGATATATTTCTCATGTTTTCAATGGTTTATATTTAAGAAATTACTCGAGTCTCATAATATCCCACGTTTTAATGAGTTAAGTCAAATGGTGAATTTCTTGTATCAAAGTATTTCCAGTTTCTTTTACTCTAATTATATTTGAAAGGTATTTTCAAGTTTCTGGAGTATATATCAGTTGGAGTGAAGAAAGAAGTGGAAAGGAAATTGATTTGAGACTGAAAAAGAGAAGAAACTCAATCGAGTTTTTGTTCACTCAAAATCGAGTTTTTGTTCTGTCCGTCTGCGGTTAACCATGGGAGGTTCCACGGTCAACCTACACATGCATACTTTCTGTCGGTAGGGATTTCCGAACTTGAGATGAGGCTTTTCTTAACATGCATTCATGTGAAATTATTTCTGTAACATGTATTATTATGATTTTATTTTAGTAAAATTATTAGTTTTTAATATGTTATTTTTGTTTATTATATCAGCTTACTTGCTCTGTTTTTTTATGGAACATTTGACGTTAGGAGATTCCACCTTTGTTGATAACCAGGAGATTGGGCGGTCAAGGAGACTATCCAGGGAGTACGTGAGTGGTCTACGGATGAAATTGCATAATGTTCTTGTTAAAGAAAGCTCATCATAGGAGAAGTGTTCCGAGGTGGAAGTTTCTAGGATAGTTCTAATAGAGGTGTGATGAGTTAGTGAAAGTTCTATGTCCATAAAACTTTTCTCTGTAAATTCTAAGTAGTGTTGAGTTGTAAATGCCATAAGACTTCATATGCTCTGTTTATATAAAATATATATATATATATATATATATATATATATATATAGGAGGGTATTCATATGCATCCATCCCTCACTATATATTGAGGGATAAACTTAATGCGGCCTACCTAGGGGCCCACTGATCATGGGACTTGGGGGGAGATGGAAAGAGACATCTTGGATGGGCCTATATATTTAGTTTGGGGTCGATCCCATGCCTCTAATTTCAATCCCTACACTAGTTACATTATGAAATTGGAACCATTAAGGATACCCAATTTTGAGACGTAACAACCATTACGTTATTTTCAATATAACAGTTGCGATATAACAAAAAGTGAAAAAGTTGGTACATAACGGCCGTTATTTTGAATAACGGTCAAAATGTCGCCGATGTCTTTTTTTCTTTTACTTTCTTTCCCCTACTTTCCTTTTCTTTTACTTCTTTCATTCTCAAACTATCTGTAGAGCTTCTAAAGCCTCTTTCTTCATCAAAACTAAAGTGATTTGCAAGAATTTGGTGGATCTGCATGTGAAGGCTTATTCCCTCAATCCTAATACGGCTGTGTCCATACCCCACTGCTTTTATTAATTAGTTCATGTTGATGTAGCAGTAAATCTTACGAAAGTTAAATTCATCTTGATGTAAGCAAAAGAGGACGTAGATGAATGTAGTAAAAATATATATGAAGACATGTAATCTATATGATGATTTAGCTCAAGATAGATCAGAATGGATAGACATAATTTGTGTAGCCAACCCCATTACAGTTGGGATAAGACTATGATGATGGTGGTGGTTACTCCAAAATTAAGGTTGCAATACATATTATAAATTTGTGATATTTCAATCAATTTTAATATATATATATATATATATAAATCTATTTAATTCAAAACATACTTAACAAGGTTTATATAAGGCAGCGATGCTGAATGTTACGACTTAAGGGGACCAATATTTTGTTTTAAACTATTTACTAATAGAAAAATATTGTTTTCTAGGATTTAATGATATTTTATATTTTTTGGGATTTTCTTTAAACTATTTACTAACAGAAATATATTTTCTTCTAGCATTTAATAATATTTTATATTTTTTTCGATATTTCTTCAATTTTCTTTTGTGCAATAAAAATTCGCACTGCAATGACCACAAATCGCAATGTGCTGTTGCATCATAATGATTTTCAAAATCGACCGCGATTTTGAACCATGGGTACAACAGATAAACTGGAGCCCTCCTTCTCCCACTTCTCCCCACTTCTAATGTGAGTGAACCCGTTTAACACGAACTATATCAATTGAGGTACAGCAGGTGAAATGCAACCATCCTTTTCCCACCTCTTCCCATTATAATGAAGGAACCGAAGGAGCAAGAATAGCCCAAAAGGCAAAGGATATTAAGTGTTAGAAAGTATGGGAAAGCCTTTGGCAAGTCTTAGCATGTTGATGATTTGAAGATTGAGGATCGTGATTTTTTTTGGTGGGGGCCGATGAGCATGAAGGTGGTGACTAAGCTGGCAAAGGACTCTGTGCCTCAGGAAGCGGAGAGATCTCGTGTTTGACACTTACCCTCATTGGCCACCTCCCATAGTTTTACCCATTGCATGCGGATAGGAGGGTTTGCATGTACAAAATCGAGTGTCCCTCAAACTTAGAGCCTCGGCTGGGCTAGGCAGAGTAGGAGATACCTAGGATATAAAAAAAGTAAAAAAAAAATAGAAGCAGGGAGGTTCTATCTAGGCTGGGATCACAGGACCCGTAAAACGCAATAGACCGGTCATGTTGGTTGACCCTAAGCCCCTCGTTTAAATTAGGTTCAGATTCTTTTACCCTGATCATATACCATGGGTTAGGTTTAACAGGTGAAATTCGGATATCCGGTTAGCGGGTCAGTCAGATTTTTCCACACCCAACCACAATTGTTCAAGGTCAGAAAAGCCTTACAGATACTTTTCAGTAATAACTATTAGAGCACCCACATCTTCATGCTATTTTCAGTTCAAGGGAAGAGTTCACTAACATGTCAATAAAATCATTCTGAAGCATTTATAATAAGCCTTTGAAAAACTACTATAATGTCCTTCTCTCCATCATTCAAAAAAAAAAATTTGACAATTTGGATTGAGGATTAAAATACGATTAACAATCCACCAGTGAAACCCAGAACACCACAAAATTGAATATGGATTTGTTCTTTATGGTATTTTATTTTATGATTAATCTTGGACTAGTTCTGTATACGTATGTGTAGGTGCATAAAGACTTTTATTTAGCAGTATTTTATGTGCTTTTACTTATAGATTCTTTCATGTTTTGCCTATTGAATACAACTTTTTTCTTATGTTACATCTCTTTTTTCTTTTCGAGAAAATTTAGAAATAATCATACTATTTGTCTATAGTACAATTTCAATTTCAAAATCATAAGTCAGAGCAAACCCATATATCTTACAAGATAGATTGTGTATGAGAAGTAATTCTCAACCATTAATACCTTTGCCTATTATATATGCATATTTTAAACAAAGAGACCATATGGTGCGGAGAGATTCCTTGACAGGGTATATATATATGGAGGAAGAAATTACTCTCCTACCAGGCACAAACGTTCAGGAAATATGTTCTTGGAGGGGCCATAATGATAAAAAAAAATGTTGAAATTTACATTAATTTACATTAATATAAGGGGTTTCTTGAAATTTCAGGGAGGTGATAGCCCATAGCCAACCCAACCCCCTAGTAAAAATAAAATATTATGAGGAACCTCTCCTCCCTAGAAAGAGGCTTTTTTACAGAAAATCTAGACCTACCAACCATGGAAAATCCCATTCACATGAAAGCTGCCAAATTCTATTGCGAAAAGTATCCTAAATTTTTTAGGGATTTTCCCGCCCAAATCGGTCTTTGAACTTGACATTTTCCTAGAGCACCGAAGTTTTTTAAATATTTCCTATAGAGTTGTTCGTACAAGAATGGTGCAATATCATAGTCGTAGGGCTTTGGGAAACCACACAGTGCAATATATGTGATATTGCACAATCCGATTTGTGCAATATTGCATGACCCTAGGATATCACAAGAACAGTTCAGAGGAAATACTTAAACTTCAATAGTCAATATCCCAATTTTCTATCAAGCCAAAACTTGAGACATCCAAATGCCACTCCCCATCGGATTAAAATCCAAAGAAATATCCTCCAGAATGGGGGTGATAGTTGAGGAGAGTAACAAATTTAAGAGGGTTTTGGGAAGAAGGGATCTAAGGACATTTAATAAAAGAGGGAAGAAGGTCGGAAAAAACCCTAAATCTCACTAGATGTGTTGATTTTAAATTCAATTGGAAAACTTTACCCCTCTTTTCAAATAAAAGATTTTTTCCTTAATTTAAAAATTGGGCAAAACTTCAGCTCTATTTTGAATTTTTTTTTTTTTTTTTGTAAGTGGTCATACCTTTGTGAGGCGGAGGGGGCAAGCAGAGCGTCTCAGAGCTGTTGTTGTCCCTGTATCCGCATTTTTTTCCACTCCGTTCGCAGTCTATGCAACCGGGCACGTACCACACCAGACTTAGGCCATCTAAAACTTCGCCATAATCTTCGTATCGCAACATCTCAGAAATATTATTCTTAGTTAGCGGAGGAGCCGACGGCAAATTAAGATTAAAAGGATATAATCTTGGAACTGAAATGGTCTTTATTGGCTGGCAAGATACCGGCAACATATCCACAGTAGAAAATTTATCATCACCATCAGGGAAAATAAAAGCATCATGTTCTGCGTCACTCTGACAAGGGCTATGATAACCTTCCCAGAAGCTAACCTTCTTTGAACAATTCAGGAGTGTATAAAGAGTCCAGCTGTCTGGATTGATACGAGAAGAGTTGAAATTGGAGCTGGTGAAGAGGAGGTTCCATAGGCAGTTCTTGTCTGCCACATTAATGGTCAGCGACTGGTATTCGTAATTTATTCTTTCCACGATAACATCACGTCCTAAAAGAGGGAATTGCATGAAGGTGTAGTCGTCTTTGCAATAGAGATCGAACCCTGGATAGCCGCAGCGTTCAGGCTGACGACGACTATCATTGATTCTGAAGGGGAATCTGATGAGAGGACCATCCCAGGAGCAGCGGTCAGGCTTGCAAGAGTCGGCATAGGCATGGTAGTATTCGATGACAAGAGGAAGAGAGAGGAGGAGGCAGAGCAAGCGGAAAAAGAAGCTCTGCTGTAAGCTACCCATTTCTTTTGCTCTGGAAGGGAATGATGCTGAGACTAGAAAAGTTTGATACTTTCATTATTGGATACCATACATTATTAAGCCGCAATCAAAGCCCGTTTGGCGATTTAAAAGTAACGTAAAGTCTCTATTTTTTAGATAATAAATAATATTAAAAGTAAAGTAAAGTACACATCTTCATAATTTCCTCTTCATTTTTCAAGAAAGAAAAATAAAAAAGCAACATCCTTTCTTCATTAAAAAAAAAATCACTTTTTAAAAGAAAGTAAAAAAAAATTCCTACAAATCCGCCAAAAACAAAATATCATCATAACTCCCTTATATTTTATTCTCCCTTGATTTAATGCTTTACATTACTTTTACTTTAATGGTTAATTGCCAAATGGGCAAGGACGGTCTCAAGCAGCAAGTTGCGTCTGTATCCTAGGCATGTTTGTTTGCTGGAAATTAAATTACTAGAATATGAAGAAATGTATTCCTAGAAGCAGTTAAAATCTAATAAATAAAGGTGTAGATTAATTCATAAATGGCAATACAAATATTTCACCTTGAATGGATATCTAATTAAGGAAAGATGGAAAATGATTAGCTAGTCTTCCACCTTATAATTCACCTTTCACCTCTTCAATTGACTTCATTTTACCCTGGGATTTTAGGAGTCAATTCCATGCAAACAAACATCCATGATTAATTGATGCCTTTCACTAACTGTCCAGGTGGGTTCTAAGCGATCACTTTGAGGCCCTAGAAATATACTTCCTGCCATTAGACAGACCTTTCTCTTTGCCTTCTTCTTCACAAGGGTAAGCCAGACTGCTCGAAAATTGGGATGGCCAGAGGTTTCGATCATGCTTCTAAGCGGGCCCACAGGTCAGACTGTTCGAAGATTGGGGTGGCCAGAGGTTCGATCATGCTTCTAAGTGGGCCCACGGGTCAGACTGTTCGAAGATTGGGATGGCCGAGGTTCCCGGAATAACCCATAATTCAGCATTCACCCCGTTCAGTTTGTTTTATTCATAAAAAAAAAAAAAAAAAAAAAAAAATGTTTGTTTAATTAGTCAAATCTTTTGGAGGCTAAAAACAGCTTTGAAGTCAAATTTCATATCTTGACTCAACATAGATTTTACAAAAATGGAGAAATTCGGTGAGCCACTAAGATTTACTTATGGAAATGACGGACAAAGTATGAAAATTGTTTCCATGCCACTCAATTGCATATGGAAATGAAACATGTGTGTCATTTGCACATTTGCAAATGGGATTCAATTTCCTTTGACATGCATAAAAGCCAAACAATCCCTAAGATTAGTGCTCAGACAAATATTAGGTAACCCTTCATCGACTTCCAAATTTTCTCAAATCTTCACTTCTCTTGGCTGTGAAGTGTGAAGTATCAAGGTGAGCCGGCTTGAGGTGGACGAAGTATTCATGTACTATTAACTCGCGCTTCCTATTGCAAACTCGGATTGGGGATTTAGCTATGGGTAAAATACTCAATTATACCATATTAAAGCCAAGCCTTTTAAAGTTAATTTTGACCGTAGCCATTAATTTTGACCGGGAGTTATATACATTCTCTATGACTAATCCACATTATCCCCACACTTCCACATGCAACCACCCACTGTTCACTCTTATCTTTTCAGCCACTTCATTTTCCATCCCAAATCACATATACACTTACTCTATGTATACTTCTCTTTTCTTTCAATCCAAATTCTCTTCCTCCAATTCTACACCACATGAGTCTTGGATTAAAAGAAAAAAGACTGTCATAATCCTTTTTTCTGTTGTTTTCTATCGGAAAGTGTTTGAGGATGATTCTATGTAATTTATATTTCTTTTTAATTGATTTTTATATATGCTTGTGCGTACGAGTTAGCGTGCTAGTTTTAGTATTAAAGCTGGAGGGATGATAAGCTCTCACTTTTGTATTTGTTAAGCTCATAAGCTTTGACTTGATGCGTTAGATTGATGCATAAACTTACATTTTAAGCTTTTGTAATATTTTATTTGAGTGTTTATGAGACTATTATTGGAGTTAAATTCTTTTAAAGGAGTCATTTCTTTTGTGGTCCCCACTACTGATTTCAAAACCCTCTACACCAGAGGTATAGAGCGAGGGGGAGAAGACAAAGAAGCACCTAAGGGCCCGTTTGGCACTTAAGTAGAATAGTAAAAGTCAAGTAAAGTCTCTATTTTTCAGACAAGATTTCACATCAAAATTCCCTCCATCGTTTTCCAAAAAAGTTAAAAAAAAAACAGTCACCTTAAACCACTAAAAGACAAAAAAACTTCGCTTTTCTATACCAAAAGTCAAAAAGATCACATATGAAATAATTAAAACTAAAATATAATCATAACTCATTTATATTTTATTCCTTCTTAAGTTGTTGCTGTACTTCACTCATTTCACTCTAAAATGATGATTTAGAGTTTATTTTTAGAGTTTCCAAAGAACCCCAAGTGTCCATCGTAATCTAGGTGCCCAATAATATGACCCACTTTGTAATTCCTAAAGGCTGGATCCATATTCACAATTCAAAGGTGTGCACACATTTTAATTAGTTCTCATAAAGGTGCATCCCATATTGTAATTTCTAAAGGCGGATCTCATAAACAATAATCCCTAAATGGGTCCTTAATTTATAATTCCATAATTCCAGTTGTTGGCTCATGTAATTTGTAAAGATGGGGCAATTTTCTAATTCCTATAAAAATAAACAGACCGGCTCCTCACTCTCTTTTGAGAGGACTTATCCACACCGTTTGTTTTTCAGACCCATCCAACACTCCCTAGCCCTACTTTATAACAAATGTTGGGCAACAAAAAATAAAATTAAAAAAATGGCCCAAACATTGCATAAATCTTGATGATGGGTTAGGCATGACTAAGTAACTATCATTCAGTTTGAGAAAATTAGACAAAAATATACACAAAAGAAGATGTTGTGGCCCAAACATTCATGAATCAACACGGGGCCAACTTAATTTTACAGGCTTTGGGTACATTCATTCTTTTGATTAACCTACATAATAAATCATTCCCTCGAGTTATTAGCTTTCACAATTAAGTGTATCTTAATAAATAACTTAAAAGATTATGTAGATTCAGAAAATTTTTATCCTAAGCATGTGAACTTATGAGAGTGCATTTAGACCATCACAAAAGGTAGAAATCCCCAATGAATTTCACCGGGTACAACATATTAATTTATTGGCACCATTGTGCAGTATATGGCTGCTTATGTGCGAACGGAGAAATCATTAGTCAATTCGATGGTGGGGTCCTGTTTCTGAACATGGTCAAATTTGATCCAAAGGTAAAAAAGAAATTGTGATTTTGACTGGTTTAGATCTTAATGGAGGATCTATTGAATATTGATTGGTGAGTTTTCCTAAGCTAAATAAAATAGGGGTGAGTTAAAAATAGTTTTTTTTTTCTTTTGGTCGAAAGAGCTGAAATAGATCTTAATGGAGGATTTATTGATGGATGGGTGAGTTTTCTTAAAAGGATAAATAAAAGGTAGGGGTGAGTTAAAAGTAGTTTTTTTTTTCTTTTTTTTTTTTTAAAGAGTTGGAAATAGTTAGATGGTGTGAGGGAAATGGTGAAAAGGATGTTGAGTAGGATGATGATTGTGAGATGGGCAGTTATGAAAATAAAGAAACCTTGTTAAATATAAGGGTATTATTGGAAAGAAACCCGGCTAGTTAAATGCCGTGAAAATCAGAGAAAGATGTGTTCTCAATTCCTATATATATGCGCTGACGTGGACCAACATAAATGGTGGGTACTCGTCGGTGCCCCTTCATAGAAACGAATCCCCTGATCAGGAGGTGCCACATAGGGGAGAAGAATTTTTATTATTATTATTGGAGGAGATGGGATGCAGCTGATTTGAAATCTCTCCCCCCTGTGACACCCCCTGATTGGTACAAACAGGGTTTTCTTGTTTGGTCCAAACAAGAGATCACAAATCCCCCGTAAAATGGTGCTGCTCTGCAGCCACGCTGAGTCTGGATCTCTGTTTGGGCCAATTCCCATGCGCCACATGTATTCCTTTCCACCATTATGTATGAAATGTCCAATATACCCTTATGTTGTACACTCATCCTCCTATCCATACCAAATATGGAATTGGACTGTAAGTTTGAAAACTGAGGAGGAGGGGTGGAGTTTTTTATTATTTGTTTTTTGATCATCCATGTATTTTTAGTGATTTTCCTTTTCTTTATTAGTGTTTTATGTTGATATTGTAGAAGAAATCTTGTGACATTCTTTGGACATGAATTGCCTACCACCTCCACCATCCTTTAATTTTTTAGAATTTTCATTTTTGAACTTTGAAGATATTAACAAACATTTCAATTTGAGGAATAAAATGTGTTTTCACAACCACGTGTTACTTGTGTTGTACTTACAGTCAGATTCGCCCTTCACAATGGACATGAGAAAGGAGTATATCGTGTAGGTGTAGATTGGACATTTAATGCATAATTTTTAGTAAGTGGTGGCAATTTAAACACGTGGCGCATGGGGATTGAACAGAACAGGGATCCCCAGTTTCAACAAAACAAATGTTCCAGACTCGGATAGATAAGCTACAATTTTAAGTCCAAACGCGGATCGGCAATTTGCAATTTTGAGTTTAGACTCTTTTTTCCAGTCAATCGAGAAGGACGAATTTGACCATGAGTACAGTACAAGTAACACTGACTGGGTTATGAAAATTATGAGAGATTTAATTTTAGATTTTGATAATCTAATGTCTTTTTAGTATTTTTCCCGTTAAAAATAACATGCCAAAGGGAAATAAAATAATTAAAAAATATATAACATTTTATGTTAATTATTATTATGCAAATATCATCATGGTAGAAAAACATTTTATTCCTTAAATTGAAATGTTTGTTAATATCTTCAGAGTTGAAAACAAATTCTAAAAAAATTAAAGGATGGTGGTGGTGGTGGTGGGCCATTCATGTCGGAAGAATGTCACAAGATTTCTCCTACAATATCAACATAAAATACTAATAATTAAAAAAAGGAAAAACACTAAAAAAACATAGGATGATAAAAAAAAAAAAAAACAAATAATAAAAAACTCAACCCCTCCTCGGTTTGCAAACTGACTGTGAAATTCCTCCTTTGGTACGGACAGTAGAATGGGGGTACAACATAAGGGTATGTTGGACATTTCATGCATAATGGAGCCAAGAAATACATGTGGCGCATGGGGATTGGCCCAAACACCGTTTGGGCGAAACAGGGATCTTGACTTAGCAACGCTGGATTGTAGCCCGTCTATTGCTTAGTATAGGAAGACTAGAGATACATCGGCATCGACATCAAGACTCAAGAGTGGTTGCACCGCTGACCTGACTAATCAACCAAGCTCACCTGGGTCCCATTGGAATTGCAGCACGTAAGAGTCTTCGAAAAAAATAAAAATCGGAGTCATTGTCATTAGTACAAGTCTAGGACGACTAGATACATAGACGTCAAGAGTGGCTGCATTGCTTAATTGATTCTGAACCACAAGCTCTATTGGTTTCATTGGACTGCAAACATCTAAAGAATTTCGCAGAAATATCACCAGTCAATGCCATTAGTGGAGCCTAGGACGACCAGGCCAGATACATTCACATGAAGAGTGATGCTAGTTTATTTGGATCGGGGTTAGGTAGGCCCCACCCATATAAAGAAATATAGGCCGTCCTAACTGGAACAATAATAATAATAAATTAGCACAATAATCCTTGCTAAGCATAGATTTATCCATACACCGCCAATTAAACATCTATACACTATAAAGATAGACATAAAGAAGAAAAATTATGAATGATCATTGCAAGTTAAGACTCAAAATTTCTAGGAGACTTTAATTGAGCAACTGAGCAATCTCAGGAGAGGAAAAAACACTATGGCAAATAGGTTAGGAATAAGAAGCGAAAGGAATTGAATGAAAGTATTTTCTTTTCATCAATAATTATAAAAAAAAAACTGACGGACCCCATTTTTAAGAGAATGGGAATGAGAGGAAATAAAAACACTACGTCTAAATGCACTCACTCACATGCCTAAGAGAATTTTTTTTTCTTTTTTTTTGGAATTGAAATACTTTTCTTAGTTATTTATTAAAATACACTTAATTGTGAAAACTAATAACTCGAGGAGGGAATGAGAGGAAATGATTTACGATGTAGACTTACCTCAAAAAACTGACGGACCCCATTGTGCCATTCGATCTTCAAAAGAGCATGTATGTATGTCGTATTATATATAAACTAGCAAAATGCCCCCGTGCTTAGCACGGGCATTAGAAGTCATACAAAAATTTCATTTAATTTTATGATATAAAGAAAAATTTTGATTTGTATTTCATATGTTTATATTTTATAAAATCTAAAATAGAAGTATTTCTCACACTTAAAAGACTTATAGGCTTTTATAAAAATCACACAACTAAAATTTTAAATAAATAATAAATATAGAAATGTAAAAAAAAATTAGTAGAAACATGAAATATAAAATACTAAGATGGGAGAAATTATAAGAAATTTAAAATATGAGATTTTCAAATTAGAGTCAGATTTGGTAGTGAGTCGGTTGGGTTTATGGTAGGTATAGAGTTTTTTAGAATTTAACTCGAGTTGGGTTCAGGACAGGCTTAAAATTTGGTTTGTTTGACTTGCCTTTCCATTGATAAAATTAATGTCACTAACATTTATTGAAAACTCATATCATGACAACAAAGAAAGAAAAAAAAAGTGATGAGGGAGACCAAGCTTGGATGGGACCAAATAAAGAGAGATAGAGAGGTGTCCTAGGCGAGGGCAAAGGGTGGAGAGAGAGAGAGAGAGAGAGAGATTGAGATTTGAGTGCCATTAAAAAGGGAAGCGTCGTTGAAAAGAGGGTGAGGTGGTGAGTGAGTAATAATAGACATTTTATTGAATTGAAGTAGATTAAATAATATTAAAAGAGAATTCAAAATTGTGGGGTATGGTCAAAATCAATTGGAGTTTATTTCAATTTGAAATTAGTCCCTTTTATATATAATAACTGCCTGGGAAAATGGTCGTAGAAAACTAGATAAATCTTAGATAATTAATAAAAATAAAAATAATGAAAAATACAAGAATTTTTGTTGAATTACATTTAATTTTATTGTTTTTTTATTTTTAACGCAGAGGACATGTCTAGACCCTGACAATTTGTGATTTTCCATCGTGGAAATTTTCAAGGTATTCTCGATCACTATTGGTCTTTTTTTTTTTCTCTACTTGGCTCAGTGGCCAAGTTCGAGAGGATTGAAGCCTCCCACTGGGGATCAATCCATCATGGAAGCGATGGGTGCATGAGCCATTACCACTAGGCCATCCCTGTATTCCCCACTATTGATCGTTTGCTCTATGCACATTATTGCTATCCAACTAATGGGAAGGCTTAGGCTCGGTCGAACTTAACTTAAAATCGGTTCATCCAGTTCAGCTATATATGATTATTTATAAATAACTAAATCTAATAATTATAAATAAATGTACTAATAGATAATATTTTTTGAGATTCTTAGTTATGATTATTTCCAAGTGTAAAAGTATTTCAAATGGATTTCTATTTTCAAATTAGTTCATCTTTAATGTGGACCCTTAGAGTTTGAAACCTTTTAAAATCAATTACAAATCTCAATTCGGTTGGCCTTCAAACTGTTATGCATTTTTAAATATTTTTCTATATTCAATTTTGTAGCTTTTATATTTGTAATAGTCGTTTAACTGGGTTTCAATTATAATGATTTAGAGATTATTTCTAGAGTTTCCAAAGAACCCCAAGTGTCCATTGTAATCTAGGTGCCCAATAATATGACCCCACTTTGTAATTCCTAAAGGGTGGATCCATATTCACATTACAAAGGTGTGCACACATTTTAATTAGTTCCCATAAAGGTGCGTCCCATATTGTAATTTCTAAAGGCGGATCTCATAAACAATAATCCCTAAATGGGTCCTTATTTTATAATTCCATAATTCCAGTTGTTGGCTCATGTAATTTGTAAAGATGGGGTCATGTTCTAATTCCTATAAAAATAAACAGACCGGCTCCTCACTCTCTTTTGAGACGACTTATCCACACCGTTTGATTTTCAGACTCATCCAACACTCCCTAGACCTACTTTGTAACAAATATTGGGCAACAAAAAATAAAAATAAAAAAATGGCCCAAACATTGCATAAATCTTGATGATGGGTTAGGCATGACTAATCAAACTATGATTCAGTTTGAGAAAATTGGACAAAAATATACACAAAAGAAGATATTGTGGCCCAAACATTCATGAATCAACACGGGGCCAACTTAATTTTACAGGCGAATGGCGCAATAATAAATCATTCCCTCGGGTTATTAGCTTTTACAATTAAGCGTATCTTAATAAATAACTTAAAAGGTTATGTCGATTCAGAAAAATTTTATCCTAAGCATGTGAACTTATGAGAGTGCATTTGGACCATCACAAAAGGTAGAAATCCCCAATGAATTTCACCGGTTAAAACATATTAATTTATTGGCACCATTGTGCAGTATATGGCTGCTTATGTGCGAACGGAAAAATCATTTGTTAATTTGATGGTGGGGTCCTGTTTCTGAACACGGTCAAATTTGATCCAAAGGTAAAAAAGAAATTGTGATTTTGACTGGTTTAGATCTTAGTGGAGGATCTATTGAATATTGATGGATGAGTTTTCCTAAGCTAAATAAAATAGGGGTGAGTTAAAAATAGTTTTTTGTTTTGGTCGAAAGAGCTGAAATAGATCTTAATGGAGGATTTATTGATGGATGGTTGAGTTTTCTTAAAAGGATAAATAAAAGGTAGGGGTGAGTTAAAAATAGTTTTTTTTTTGTTTTTTTTTTTTTTTTTTAAGAGTTGGAAATAGTTTGATGGTTTGAGGGAAATGGTGAAAAAGGATGTCGAGTAGGATGATGATTGTGAGATGGGCAGTTACGAAAATAAAGAAACCTTGTGAAATATAAGGGTATTATTGGAAAGAAACCCGGCTAGTTAAATGGATGTACGCGTGAAAATCAGAGAAAGATGTGTTCTCAATTCCTATATATATGCGCTGACGTGGAGCAACATAATTGGTGGGTACTCGTCGGTGCCCCTTCATGGAAACGGATCCCCTGATCAGGAGGTGCCACATAGGGGAGAAGATTTGTTTTTTTCTTTTCTCATTGGAGGAGATGGGATGCAGCTGATTTGAAATCTCTCCCCCATGTAGCACCCCATGATTGGTACAAATAGAGTTTTCTTGCTTGGTCCAAACAAGAGATCCCGAATCCCCCATAAAGTGGTGCAGCTGTGAAGCCATGCTGAGTTTGAGTCTGGATCTCTGTTTGGGCCAATTCCCATGCGCCACATGTATTCCTTGCCACCGTTATGTATGAAATGTCCAATATACCCCTATATTGTACACTCATCCTCCTGTCCATACCAAATATGGAATTGGACTGTAAGTTTGAAAACCGAGGAGGAGGGGTGGAGTTTTTTATTATTTGTTTTTTGATCATCCATGTATTTTTAGTGATTTTCCTTTTCTTTATTAGTGTTTTATGTTGATATTGTAGAAGAAATCTTGTGACATTCTTTGGACATGAATTGCCTACCACCTCCACCATCCTTTAATTTTTTAGAATTTTCTTTTTTGAACTTTGAAGATATTAACAAACATTTCAATTTGAGGAATAAAATGTGTTTTCACAACCACGTGTTACTTGTGTTGTACTTACAGTTAGATTCACCCTTCACAACGAACATGAGAAAGGAGTATATCGTGTAGGTGTAGATTGGACATTTAATGCATAATCTTTAATAAGTGGTGGCAATTTAAACACGTGACGAATGGGAATTGAACAGAACATGGATCCACAGTTTCAACAAAACAAATGTTCCGGACTCGGATAGATAAGCTACAATTTTAAGTCCGGACGCGGATCGGCAATTTGCAATTTTGAGTTTAGACTCTTTTTTCCAGTCAGTCGAGAAGGACGAATTTGATCATGAGTGCAGTACAAGTAACACTGACTGGGTTATGAAAACTTATGAGAGATTTAATTTTAGATTTTGATAATCTAATGTCTTTTTAGTATTTTTCCTGTTAAAAAAACACGCCAAAGGAAAATAAAATAATTAAAAAATAATAACATTTTATGTTAATTATTATTATACAAATATCAACATGGTAGAAACACATTTTATTCCTGAAATTGAAATGTTTGTTAATATCTTTAGAGTTGAAAACAAATTCTAAAAAAATTAAAGGATGGTGGTGGTGGTGGTGGGCCATTCATGTCGAAGAATGTCACAAGATTTCTTCTACAATATCAACATAAACTACTAATAATTAAAAAAAGGAAAAACACTAAAAAACATATGATGATAAAAAAAAAACAAATAATAAAAAACTCCACCCCTCCTCGGTTTGCAAACTTACCGTGAAATTCCTTCTTTGGTATGGACAGAAGAATGAGGGTGCAACATGTTGGACATTTCATGCATAATGGAGCCAAGAAATACATGTGGGGCATGGGGATTGGCCCAAACACCTCCGTTTGGGCGAAACAGGGATCTTTAGTTCTTGACTAAGCAACGCTGGATTGTAGCCCCTCTCTATTACTTAGTACAGGATGACTAGAGATACATCGACATCGACATCGACATTGACATCAAGACTCAAGACTGGTTGCACTGCCGACCTGACTAATCAACCAATCTCAGTTGGGTCCCATTGTAATGTCAGCACGCAAGAGTCTTCGAAAAGAAAAAATCAGAGTCATCGCCATTAGTACAAGTCTAGGACGACTAGATACATAGACGTCAAGAGTGGCTGCATTGCTGACTTGATTTCTCAACCACAAGCTCTATTGGTTCCATTGGACTGCTAACATATAAGAATTTCGCAGAAATATCAGCACTCAATGCCATTAGAGGAGCCTAGGACGACCAGGCCAGATACATTCACATGAAGAGGGATGGTAGTTTATTTGGATCGGGGTTAGGTGGGCCCCACCCATATAAAGAAATATTGGCCGTCATTACGGGAACAATAAAAATAATAAATCAGCACAACAACCCTTGCTAAGCATAGATTTATCCATACACTGCCAATTAAACATCTATACACTATAAAGATAGACGAAAAGAAAAAAAATTATGAATGATCATTGCAAGTTAAGACTCAAAATTTCTAGGAGACTTTAATTGAGCAACAGAGCAACTCGGGATAGGAAAAAACACCACGGCAAATAGATTAGGAGTAAAAAGCGAAACGAATTGAATAAAATTATTTTCCTTTCAATGATAATTAAAAAAAAAACATCATACATGTGAAGAATAAATAACTTTAGACAATTTAGCAAACATATCATATTCAAGTTAAAATTATACTCAAAAATAAAGTTTTAGAAAAGAAAAAAAAATAGGAGCAAAAAAACCTAGACAATAGCAACTGATTCAAGAATCCAGAAGAGCAGTAGAATTAGGATACAATTAGAGCAAGATAATATGCAAAAATGAATATAAGTTTGATAGAGAAGTCAAGATAAGTTTGGTAAAAAATGAGGTGCTGTGGAGAGTAGATTTAAGTGTTTGCATTAGGTGAAAGTTAGTGGTTGTATGGGGAAAATGATTTTCTACGTATTTGTGGAAAGTTAGTTTATTTTTGAAATTTTCCTTGAGAAAAAAGTGATCCGCCCAAATATGGAATTTTAAATGTTGTGAAAAAGTATTTTCACTTTCCATATATTTTCCACATAAAAGGGGGAAAACTACCTACCATGTAAAGCATTTCACTTTCAATTCTCCTATTAAGTAAAAAATGTTAGCTGGAGATAGAAATATATATAGAAAGGGATCTTCAAATGCATCAATCCCTCACCATTTTTTGTGAGGGACACCCCTTTAGGGGAGGTTTCAAGTACAAAAGGGAGCCTCCCTTTTGTACTTGAAACCTCCCTTAAAGGGGTGTCCCTTGTCAAAAATGGTAAGGCATGGATGCACTTGAATATTATATATATATATATATATATATGTATTTTGTGGCCATATAAGCAACCGGATGCATTGGGATGAGGAAGCGGTTTGAGATTTTTGAAATAGCTAGAGCTGCTAGACTCAATGAAACAGAAGAGGTAAGCGCGGTACAAAGATCGTAGTAGTAGATTCATCTAGTTTGGTAAAAAGAAAAGTTATCGATAAATTTGGATGAACGTACTCAGAAACTCCCTTGATTTTCAACTACATAACTAGTTTCACCGTCGTCGTCAAATATTAAAATTCTGAATCCAACTTGTCTCAAGTCATTATCAAACATTAAAGTTCTTGGCTTAACTTGTCTCAAGTCATTGTCAAACATTAAAATTCCCAATCCAACTTACATCCAACGTAAATGTTGGGCAAAGACCTTTTCAAGAGGAAACATCCAACATAAATGTTGCGGAGAGGTATCTTTATGATCGAGGTGAATCTAATTATGGGATTGGTTATTGCAACTAATAAGTCAAGATAGTAATTCAAAGAAATAGACCCAAATAAGATTGGTTCTTGCATCTGCAACTAAGTGAAGATAGTAATGCGACTAGCCTTGCGTGAATATATCATGTTAATTTGGTATTGCAATTGCGACAACGATTTCAATTATTTATAGAAAAATTCCAAATTGTAAGTTCTCTTTTTTTTTTTTTTCTCTTTTCTTGTATATAGAGGAATGGTAAACTATCCAATTAAGTCCAACTGAACAAGCCCAGTGTAGGTCCTAGGGACCATTCCTAGGGTGCTCCATAACAGGATGCCCTTCCGTGCTCCTCCAGTGTATAGTGTATACCAATATTTGTACAAACGTGTACTCCATGCCTGAGGATATTCCACCTTTGTGCTTCGCCAGTTCTAGGGGTCATACTTGGCACTGGTGTTTAGATGGGGCGATCATTACTACTTGGTTTGTCTTGTGGTTCTCCCAAATTAAATATTTTTGGAAGCACTGCAATATACTCATATGAAATTTGGTTAAAAAATCTGCAGTGAAGTCAAGAGTCATCAAGCATTGATGCTGTATAAGAGAACTCCATGGGTATGAGCTCCCTCTATATTGCTTTAATATACATAAAGTAGAAGACAAAAATGCCACGGGTAATTAGTAACTTTTTTTTTTCTTTTGAAAGAAGGAGAAAAATTTGGAGGGACTAAACTAAAATAGTAAAGATGTACAAAACTCTTCTACTTCCATAGTAATCTTCCCAGATACATCACCAGTCGCTGCCATTAGTGCAAGTCCGTGGATGACCGGATACTTTCACATCAAGGGTCGTTGCATTTCTTGACTTTTGAACCCAACTCCCTAATTGGGTCCTCATTGGAGCGCTAACAAGTAAAGAATCTTTGAATCTTCACAGAAAAAATGGGCAGTCACTGCCAAGTGCCAATATTACTAGTGGGCGGGGCAACCATTCATCGTGGCTGCACCATGTGTAGCGACGAGCCCCCATCAATTGTGAGGCAATATAAATAAGTATTGACCACACATCTCTCTCTGATTTTCACGCGTATGCATGCATTCAATCGGCTAGGTTTCTTTCCAATAGTACCCTTACATTTAACAACTTTTCATTATTTTCCTAACTGTCCCTCTCATAATCCTCGCACTAGTGAACATCCCTTTTCACCATTTCCCTCACACCCATCCAACTATTTCCAACTATTTCTACCAAAAAAATAACTATTTTTAACTCACCCCATCTATTTATCTTTCTAAGAAAACTCACCCATCCTCAATGAATCCTCCATTAAGATATATTTCAACTCTTTCGACCAAAAAAAAAAAAAAAAAAAAGAAAAAATCTATTTTTAACTGATTTCAAATCCCTCTACACCATGGGTATATAACGAGGGAGAGAAGACAAAGAAGCACTTAAGGTATCGTTTGGGAAGGATGTAAAATGAGGGAAAGGATAAAAAAAGAGGGGAAAATGGAGGGAATGTTGAGATTGAGGGTGTTTGGGAGGGGGGAGGGAAAGTGGGGGAGGGGAATTTGGGGGTAAAATTAGTGTGGGACCTACTCCAAAATTTTTCCTTTAAAACTGGGGGAAAATGGGAGGCAAAGAGGGGATTTTTTAGAAAATTACTGAACTTCCCTTTTGTCAAATTGCAACTTTTTTAAAAGTAAGGATAAAATGGTAATTGCCTATCTACCTTACAAATAAACAAAATTATACTTTTTCACTTTTTTTCCCCTACCTTTTGACTATCCAAACAAGAAGAGGTAAAATTAATTTTTTCTTCCCTCCCCTCCCCTTCATTTTCCTTCCCACTAAAATTTTCCCTCCCTTCCCCACCCCCCTTCCCAAGCATAGTTTAAGAGTCTCACAAAGTTGAGAACGCTTAAAAAGTCATAGTCAATATAAATAAATAATAATAATAAAAAAAAAAACTAGCTGCGACACCTAGTGTAGAGGCCCCATCAGATTTCACTTAAAATGGCCCACTATTAAAACACTCAAAGAAAGTGTGCATTTCTTTTTGTTGCCAGTGATGATTTTAAGGCCCACTGATGTTGTTTATATAAGTAAATACACACAATAAAAAAATGAGAAAAAAAAAACCACATAAAAGCCCCATGAGAATCTTGTGAGGCCACTCTATAGGCTCACCTAAGAAAAACTCAAATCTTTTACCAAAAAAAGAAAAGAAAAATCCAAACCAATAATACATTGTCTCTTCCGGTAGTGTATAATCCTGAAAGGGTTTCACTCTAATAACTCACCATAAGACTAGTAACTTTTAAAACTCTCAATCAAAATATTATAAAAAATCTAAATCTTTCATATAAATATATCTAATGGTGGCCTCCATATCTTGCTGGATTTAAATATTTTTATAAAAAAACATTTATTACTTTTATTGGGTTTAATTTTTTAGGTGCCACTGTTATATAAATAAAAAAATATTTATTTCTATATTGGCTTTAGATTTTGCTTAGGTCCCACCGTGAAATTAAGAATACAATTGTTGATATAATTAAAGCATTAATGACATTATTAATTGTATACTCAATCATTGCAAGTTAAGACTCAAAATTTCTAGGAGACTTTGATTGAGCAACTCGGCAATCACGGGAGAGGGAAGAAATTACAGCAAATAGGTTAGGAATAAAAAGCAAAATGAATTGAATAAATTATTTTCTATTCATCGATAATAATAAAAAAAAAAACATCATACCTATTAAGAATAAATAACTTTAGACAATTGAGAAAACATATCATATTCAAGTTTAATTATATGCAAAAATAAATTTTAGAAAGAAAAAAAGAGAAGAAAAAAAATTGTCAATAGCAACTGATTCAAGAATCCAGAAGAGGAGTAGAAGTAGGATACAAATAGAGCAAGATAATATGCAGAAATGAATATAAGTTTGGTGGAGAAGTCAAGATAAGTTGGGTAGAAAAAGAGGTGCTTTGTAAAGTAGATTTAAGTGGTTGTATTAGATAAAAGCTAGCGATTGTATCATGGGAAATGATTTTCTACTGAATTGTGGAAAGTTAGTTTATTTTTGAAATTTTCCTTGAGAAAAAAGTGATATGCAAAACAGGAATTTTAAATTCTATGAAAAAGAATTTTCACTTTTCATACATTTTTCACGAAAAAGCGGGCACACTACCAACCATGTAAAGCATTTTACTTTCAATTCTCCCGTTAAGTGAAAAATGTTAGCTGGATAAATTTTTTTTTGGCCATATAAGCAACCGAATGCGTTGGGACGAGGAAGCGGTTTGAGATTTTTGAAATAGATAGACTCAATGTACAGGGCTTTCCTTTTCTTTTCCTTCTTCTTCCCAGCAGTTTTTAACAGTTATGCTGAGATGCAAGATTGCTACTCTTCCTGTGGACCTCTCGCCAACATTAGCTACCCTTTCCGCCTAAACCAATCGCCCAAAACATGTGGCTTGCCCGATCCAATGTTCGAGTTCACATGCGAAAACAATCGAACAGTTTGGAATTTCTCCTCCAATCGATACTACGTTCTGAACATCTCATACAAGACAAGATCGATCCAACTCCTTTATTCTCTTCTTCCAACAAACAATTGCTCTTCCCTCCTCTCCTACAACTCCTTCTCTTATGTTTCAGGATTTAGTAACGACGATCTATCTCTCGATTGGTCTTTCATGAGTTGGGATCCAGTTGTGTATGTGAATTGTTCGGTTCCAGTAGAGGATCCAGCATATGTACTAGTTACCCCATGCAATAGAATGTTTTCTCCTCACACTCCATATCTTTATGCCATCATGGCCGATTTGGTGTCAATTACCCATCTAAACACCTCCTGCAAGGTTGTAATGAAGATCCCTACGTCTTATGGATATCGCGAAAATGCTACCAGTTACCATGAAATTGAAAGTATTCTGATGAGGGGTTTTGAAGTGTCTTGGTATATATCGGGAAACTGCTATTTTGAACGTTGCTGGAAAGTAAGGTCGTGCGATATATCGGTTATGTTACGTGACTGGAGGCGGTGCTCATCTTGTAAAAGATTATTACAGTCTCGTCATTGTAAGTATTAGAATGTTAAGATTAAATAAGTTCAAATAGAATTTGCATAGATTTGAATTAGAAATTCTCTACTCCATAAATTGATGTTTATGTTAGTGAAAATATACGGAGCCGTTTTTTCTGTTCTGGTTTTTCAATTATTGATAACACGACTTAAATCGACATCCTTATGGATCACACACTCGCTCTTGTCTATTCAGTAAAAAGGGCTTGTTTTCTTATTTGGTTTCAAAGAACTTTGGTATGGAGAATTTCTAATTTGTAAGACATGGGGGATTCATAAGTCCTCTTTTGTGCTTAGCATTCAGAATCGCTATGAAAAGCAAAAGGGTTGGAATTCTAAGAATCCTAAAGGTCATTTGAGACCTTTTAGTTAGCTGAAATTTAGAATTCTAATAAAGTAGACATGGTATTTCAAATATCAAGCGACAAGCCATGACGTCATGTAAAAAGACTAATAAAAATCTTCAACATCTCAAATTTTAGTAAGACATTCTCCTAAAGAAACAGGCCTTTAAGATTTACGGCTGATTTACAAAGATAAAACTTCTTTAGTATTATTTTCTCCTTTTAGTTGGTAGCAACTTCTATATTTATTGGTTGTCCTATTTGTCATAAAATGCCTATTAAATATGAAAAATGATGCCGAAAGATTTCAACCTTCATGTTTCGTTATTATTGGAAAATATTGCAAACAATGATGTCATAATCCTATTTGACTTGAAACTGATTCAAATAGATATATTTTACTTTACACCAACACCTCTTGATAATGTTTATTTGGATGTCAATTCAAGCACTTTCCTCCTTTTCTTTTCTTTTGCCTCTTATTTCAAAAAGTAACCGGAGGATAACTTTTTTGAATAAACAATCATAAACCTTTTGCTTTGTTTTTTCCATAAGTTTGCCCATATAACTTACGTAAAATAATCAGCTTGCATGTACTGGTTTTACTTTATGAAAAATCTTCTTATACTTCTTTTATATGACAACTTTTCTGTATAACTTTGACAGAGTAATAAGTTTACTTTTTGTAATTGAATAGACATTCCAAAGAGATTATTTCTAAAGTGTAATTGAAACAACTCCTACGAGCAGATCTATTTGAAGAGCTAATTTGTTTCAAACAAATGTGACTTACGAAACAGGCCCTAAGTGGAGCATTTATCTAATGTGCTTGGTTCCTTACAGAACTTGAGAAATATACTGATACAGCCATGCTTCTACATAAATGGGCTAAGTTTATGGTTCATGAGTTTAATTATTTATGATCCATTCTCGTAGCTAAAAAAATGAAGATTTCTATTTTGACTAGAATCATCCATTCTTATAGCTGAAAAAGGTAGATTTCTATTTTGACTGGAATCCTTTATACGTGCAGGTTTCATAGGAACTCTTCGTAAATACCTTGAAGGTAATTAAAAACTTAGATGTTGTTTTCTGATACGCAGTTACCCTGATCAATTAACATTTTTTTAGTACTTCCTTTTTCATCAATCTTTTTCATAATTTGACTTTATTTTCTTCTTTGACTTTCCTTACAGTTGCTGCCTTCTACATGTTCTACAAGGATATGGGTAAATCCTATCAAATAGTTTCTACTGCATTACTGATTTTGTTTGTACTCATTGAAAACTATAGTCATTTTAGCAAGTTAGATATATGTTTATGGTGGGTCATTGCTTTGGTGCAATGGTAAAAATTTCGGGTGCCTTGCGTGATAATGCGGGCTTGAGACCTGCGAACAGCCATTTTGTGCAAAGCACCAAAGATTAGGTCTGTCTCGACATTTCCAGGATCCTGCTTTGGTGGGACCGCACAGTGGGTGATGACCTTATATATGTTGACTAGTGCATATGTTTATATAAAGGCTCTGGATATAAGTTTTAAGTGTAGCATATATGCACGGTTCTCATTTCACTTTCTTTAATGACAGATATTGGTCGGGCTTCCTTTTATGGGTACATTGGTAAGACAATCTTATATAATTTGAAATTACATGATCGTGTGGTACCCATATATTATTCATGCTTCTATTTTATTTAAGCAAATCTAATACATATTTTGTATGTGATTTCCTGTTTGAAGAGATTTACTTTCTCGGGAGAACAACAACCGGAGCATTGTGCGTTTTTATATTTTTGCTGTACAAACTACGAAAGAGGCATATATGGATGGATACAAGTGTTGAAGAATTCTTAAGTAGTTACAGATATCAGATGCCAAGAAGATACTCTTACTCAGAAATTAAGAAGATAACAAAGAGCTTCAAAGAAAAAATAGGCCAAGGAGGCTATGGCTCTGTTTACAAAGGAAAGCTCTCAAATGGATGTCTTGTCGCAATAAAAATGTTAAACAGCACCAAGGGTAATGGACAAGAATTCATCAATGAAGTTGCCACAATTGGAAGGATACACCATGTGAACGTGGTACGATTGATCGGGTTTTGCTCGGAGAGGTCAAAAAGGGCTCTTATTTATGACTTCATGTCCAATGGTTCTCTAGAAAAATACATCTTCACAGAGGAAAATAAAAACTCTTTGTGTTGGAACACGATGTACCAAATTGCACTAGGAACAGCCCGTGGGATCGAGTACCTTCATCAAGGATGTGATATGCGGATTTTGCATTTCGACATCAAGCCTCACAATATTCTCCTTGATGAGAAGTTCACCCCAAAAGTTTCTGACTTCGGACTGGCAAAGTTCTATCCAACAGAAGAGAGTATAGTATCAATCACAGCCGCAAGAGGAACTCTGGGATATATTGCTCCTGAGCTATTTTATAAAAACTTAGGTGGTGTTTCGTACAAGTCTGATGTATATAGTTTTGGGATGCTTTTGATGGAAATTGCAGGGAAAAGAAAAAACATCAATGCATTTGCTGAGCATTCAAGTCAAATTTACTTTCCATTATGGATTTATGATCAACTAAAGAACGGAGGGGACATGGAAATGTTGTGTGCCAAGAATGAAGAAAAAGGAATTGCAAAGAAGTTGATAATGATCGCGTTATGGTGTATACAGCTGAAGCCTATTGATCGCCCTTCCATGAGAAGAGTCGTAGAGATGCTAGAGGGGAGTGTGGAGCATTTGCAAATGCCAAGCAAACCATTATTATTCCCACAAGAGATGCATGATCAAGATCATTCTTCAAGGACAGAAACTGCAAAACCATCAACTTCTAACCAATTAGGATCAATCACAAATAATATGGAAGAATCAAATATTATAGAGATGGTTGTAGATTGATTATTATGCTCTATGAAAACAATTTTCATCGTCTATATTCTCATTAAAAGTGAATAAAAATGTGTTCATCTTGATGTTCTATTTCTTTCCACTTTCATTTTTCTTCATGACTAATCTTAAATAAAGACCCGGCATGTACTCTTGAGGTTTAGGAGCTTCTATTAGGAAGAGGTCATGAGACCATACACAGAATTAAAGGGATGAAATGCAAATTGCATGCCGCTCCAACCACAACTAATGAGAGCTTGTAGTCCTCGCTGAGCTGATGGACATGTCATAGAACTAAGAAATCAGGGACCGTCATTAAAATGGATGTAGTAAAGGATTTACTTCTTTAAGCATTCATTATTTTTGTATCTATGTGACCATATATGTGTTGAAAATTGAACAGAATAGCGAATGCTGTCAAACTAAAAAAATGAAACAATAGTACCCGGCTCTGCAAGTATGATTTGTTGGCGGATGTCGTCGAGCAGCAACGGTAACAGATCTGTGACCGAGGCACGTCTGATGACGCTTTCTTTAGGACGAGTTCTGCCCCTTAGGATAAAATCCAGGTGCGAAGGTTCTCAGCAGAACCGCCCCCATGATACAACGGCCTTCCCTGATTCAGGTCTGGTCGCAACGCAGCCCGAAAAATGAAGACTCCTCTCTTGTTATGCTCAGTGCTCAGAGGGAAAAGCTCGTGAAAATGTAGGAAAACTTGTATATATTTTTCACTAAGACGAACCTAATTTATAAGCAGATTAGTGTCCGTTGGGCCATTAATCTCCATTAATGCACAACGTTAAAAAACAATAAACCTCACGCGTTTTTAAAATGGATTTGCACCCCCCCTGCGCGCGATATACACGCAGGATGCGCGTCGCGGACGCACGCCCGGTTAAACGTTTTCCGGACCCAGGACCTCGGGTCAAGCCTGGCTCGCGTGCGCGCATAGGACCCATGGCAAAAGCCTACAAAAGTCTTTAAAGAGTAAAGGAATAAAAATACATATAAACCACCTTCAAAAGTTGAACTTAAGCAATGTGGGATGGGTTGTTTTTCAATAGCCTACACTACCCATAAAGCAAAAGGTACTAAAGGACAGAACACCTTTTAAAAAGAAAACCTTGAAAATGTTTTGAAACACCAAAAAACCCAACAATCTCCCCTCTGTTTCAAAATATTCAAAGAGCATCTCACTGGTAAGGTGACAAAGCTTGAACCTCACCGTCATGACATAATTTCAAACCTTTAGGAGTTGGAGTGAACAAAGTCTTGAACTTCAACTTTTTATATCAGTTCAGAATTATGTCAAGTTTGATCTTGGAGTCAGAAATTAGTACTTTATGGCCTTGTGCTTAATCCCGGATTTCATAAATGCTCTAGAGAATTTGCCCATATTCTCATAGGAAGCGGCCCCACTTCCACACTCATATAGGTGAGTCTATCAAGGGTGCTCCTGCAGCTATGCACCCCACCATATAGGCTATAGATCTCATTAAGGATTAAATCCAACCTCATTCGCTACAGGTTATGTACCAACCATCAAATTAATCTCACACAACAGGAATGAGTACAGAGTATACTTACTCTTTACATTAGTACTTAACATCATCGGGATAGCTTGTTTTTCCCATTTAACCTATTTCTCGGGATCTCCGGTCATTAGGTTGGGTTCCCGCTATTGATGATTTATGGGCTTAAGACCCATCCCTTTAGTTGTTTTTTTTATTTTTTCCCTTGCAAGGCCTTTTGTCAAAGGATCTGCTAGATTATCCTTTGATCTCACATAATCAATTGAAATCACTCCTCCACCGAGTAATTGTTTCACATAGCTATGTTGTAATCTCACTTGTCTAGACTTTCCATTGTATGTGGCATTGTTAGCAGTAATAATTGCTGCAGTGTTATCACAATGAATAATAATAGGAGGAATTAGTTTAGTCCACAAAGGAATATCAAATAATAAATTTCTAATCCATTCAGATTCCATTGCAGCAGCTCCTAGAGTCAGGAATTCTGAATCCTTAGTAGAATGAGAAATTACAGTTTGTTTCTTTGATTTCCAAGATACTGTAGCACCTCCCAAAGTGAAAATATATCCACTTGTAGACTTAGAATCATCTAAGTCTGAATTCCAGTCAGCGTCGCTGTAACACTCAACCACAGCTGGATAACTAGAATAACACAATGCATAATTTATGGTATGCTTTAAATATTTAAGTACTCTATATGCAGCATTCCAATGTGTAACATCAGGATTACTAGTATATCTACTCAATTTACTCACTGCATAAGCTATATCAGGGCGAGTACAATTCATAACATACATTAAGCTACCAATGACACTAGCATAAGCAAGTTGAGATACACATTTACCATTATTTTTCACTAATTTAATACTTGGATCAAAAGGAGTAGACACAGGTTTACAATCAAAATGATTATATTTTCTCAATATTTTTTCAATGTAATGTGATTGGGATAATTTAATTCCAGAATCATCTCTTATGATTTTAATTCCCAATATAACATTTGCTTCTCCCAAGTCTTTCATATCAAAGTTTTTTTAAAGAAGACTTTTTGTTTCTTCTATGCATTCCAAGTTAGATCCAAATATTAGTAAATCATCAACATATTATAATTGTTGAACAACCATCATATTTATAATAAATACATTTTTCAGCTTCATTAATTTTGAAGCCATTAGAAAAAATAATTTCATCAAATTTCATATGCCACTGTTTAGGTGCTTGTTTTAGCCCATATAAGGACTTTATTAATTTACACACCTTTTGTTCTTGTCCTTTTATGACATAACCCTCAGGTTGATCCATATAAATTTCCTCTTCCAAATCTCCATTTAGAAAAGCTGTTTTTACATCCATCTGATGTATTATTAAATTATGAATAGCAGCAATAGCAATCAAGATTCTAATAGAACTGATTCTAGACACAGGTGAATAAGTATCAAAGAAGTCTATTCCCTCTTTTTGTCTAAAGCCTTTGGCTACAAGCCTGGCTTTATATTTTTCTATTGACCCATTAGGTCTAAGTTTTTTCTTGAGAACCCACCTGCACCCTAAAGGTTTAGTACCTAAAGGTAAGTCAGTTAATTCCCAAGTATTATTGGCTAAAATGGATTCAATCTCATCATCTAATGCTTCCTTCCAAAAGGCAGCATCATGTGCAGTGATAGCCTCCTGAAAAGTAGATGGATCTTCCTCTACTAAATAGGTTTCAAAATCAGGACCAAAACTAACAGCAGTCCTTACTCTCTTGCTCCTTCTAGGTTGAAATTCTTCTTCTTCATGAGTTCCTAGAACCCTTTTGGATGAAGAAGGGTCGGTAGTTAATTTAGTCTTAAAAGGAAAAAAGTCTTCAAAGAAGTCTGCATCTCTAGACTCAACTAGGCTTAGGTCTTCTAATTTAAGGAATCTGTAGGCAGCACTGTCTTGTGCATAGCCAATGAAAACACACTCCCATGAGTGAGGTCCTAATTTAGGCCTTTTTGGATCTACTATCCTAACATGTGCTAAACATCCCCAAACTTTAAAATTTCGAAGGTTAGGCTTTCTCCCTTCCCAAATTTCAAAGGGTGTATGATTAGTTTTAGAATGCAAAATTCTATTTAAAATGTAACATGCAGTCAACAGAGCTTCTCCCCATAAGTTTTTAGGACTACCAGATGCTATTAACATAGAGTTAACCATTTCAATCAAAGTCCTATTTTTTCTTTCTGCTATACCATTTTGTTGGGGTGTATAAGGGGCAGTACAAGTTCTCTTAATTCCTTTAGATTCACAATAGTCTAGAAAATCTTTTGAGGTGTATTCACCACCTCTATCACTTCTGAATGTCACAACCTTTCTATTCAATTTATTTTCAACTTCAGTCACATATAGTTGAAATTTAGATAATGCTTCATCTTTAGTTCTTAATAAGTATACATAAGTATATCTAGAACAATCATCAATAAAAGTAATAAAATAATATTTACCACCTCTAGTCATAGTATTACTAAGATCACATATAACAGAGTGAACCAATTGTAGTAAAGTAGATTTTCTTTCTACATGTTTGAAGGGCTTATGAGTAATTTTTGATTGAGAACAAATTACACATTTCTTATGATCATTGTCATATTTATCAATTAGTCCATCATTACTCATATTTTTCATAGTTCTGAAATTAATATGACCTAATCTACCATGCCATTCATCAACTGAAGCAATGATATAAGCAGAAGAAGATGCAATATTATTATTGACAACATTCAATTTAAACATATTCTCACATGCATAACCCTTACCGACAAATACACCTTTCTTGGTGATTACAAATTGGTTGGATTCTATTACCTGTTTAAACCCGGCCTTATTTAGAAGATAACCGGACACAAGTTTCTTTCTCAACTCTGGTGCATGGAACACATTCAGCAAGGTCACTGTCTTGCCGGAAGTGAACTGAAGTTCAACCTTCCCTTTACCAATTACATCAGTAGTAATGGTAGTTCCCAGAGTAAGCTTACATTCATTTGTGACCTTCTCATAGGTTTTAAACACACCTCTGTCATAAGTGACATGAGTGGTTGCACCAGTGTCAATCCACCATCCTTCGCTCTTTCCTGTACTGACAGCATTTACCTCAGAAATGACAGCAACGAACTGTTCTGTTTCAACAACATTAGCTTGAGGCTTGGTGGTGTGAGATTGTTGTGGATTTTTCTTTCGGTGACGACATTCTCTTGCAAAGTGTCCCGGCTTGCCACAAACAAAACAACTGCCTTTAGCCTGTGGCTTGTCAGTTCCTTGATTTTTACTGAATTTTTTGTTCTGCTTTTGCTTAGGATTCTTCCTCTTAAAGGAAGGATTAAACTGTTTATTCTTGCCAAGATGTTGATCAAACTTCCCTTTCTTTTCAGCATCAATTTGGGATTTAGATTCAGCCAAGTTTATTTTATCACCATTCTCAGCCAAATCTTTTTTATCAGTCTTCCGGGCTTCTTCCTCAATTCTCAAGTAGCGCTGAAGGCGCTCTAAAGAATAATCCTTTATTTTGTGTCGAAGGGTCTTTTGTATATCCTTCCAAGTGGGTGGTAATTTTTCAATAACTGTAGCCACTTGAAACTGTTCATCAACTCGGATCCCTTCTTTAACAATTTCATTAACGATGGTCTGTAAATCATGTACTTGAGGAAGAATGGGCTTGTCATCTACCATTTTGAAATTCAGATAGCGACCAACCGCATACTTCTTAGCCCCAGACTCTTCTGTTTTATATTTTTTATTAAGAGCTCTCCAGAGGTCTTTAGCAGATCGGGCTTCAGAATACAGATTGTACATGTTGTCTGCTACCAGGTTCAGAATATGGCTTTTGCACAGGTAATCATGCTCTTTCCATTTCTTCCGTGCATAAGAGCCACCTGATCCTTCTTCATGTTCAGGGCATGGTTCGGTGAGGACATAAGCAAGTTTTAAAGATGTCAGCAGAAATAAAACTTTTTGCTGCCATCTTCGAAAATTGGATCCATCAAAATTGTCCAACCGAACCAGATCCTGATACATGAATTTGACAGCGGAAGTAGCCATGAACTCGTCCTAAAATTGTTGAAAATTGAACAGAATAGCGAATGCTGTCAAACAGAAAAAATGAAACAATAGTACCCGACTCTGCAAGTATGATTTGTTGGCGGATGTCGTCGAGCAGCAACGGTAACAGATCTGCGACCGAGGCACGTCTGATGACGCTTTCTTTAGGACGAGTTCCGCCCCTTAGGATAAAATCCAGGTGCGAAAGTTCTCAGCAGAACCGCCCCCAGGATACAACGGCCTTCCCTGATTCAGGTCTAGTCGCAACGCAGCCCGAAAAATGAAGACTCCTCTCTTGTTATGCTCAGTGCTCAGAGGGAAAAGCCCGTGAAAATGTAGGAAAACTTGTATATATTTTTCACTAAGACGAACCTAATTTATAAGCAGATTAGTGTCTGTTGGGCCATTAATCTCCATTAATGCACAACGCTAAAAAACAATAAACCTCACGCGTTTTTAAAAACATTAAATCAGCAATTCAAAATTAGTTAACGTTATAGATTTACAAAACAACTAATTTAAATGAAATACAAAAAAGGGCAAAAGGTTGCTGTATCTATACGGGTCCCTCTAGGCCAGGTGGCCTGGATTTGCACCCCCCCTGCGCGCGATATACACGCAGGATGCGCGTCGCGGACGCACGCCCGGTTAAACGTTTTCCGGACCCAGGACCTCGGGTCAAGCCTGGCTCGCGTGCGCGCATAGGACCCATGGCAAAAGCCTACAAAAGTCTTTAAAGAGTAAAGGAATGAAAACACATATAAACCACCTTCAAAAGTTGAACTTAAGCAATGTGGAATGGGTTGTTTTTCAATAGCCTACACTACCCATAAAGCAAAAGGTACTAAAGGACAAAACACCTTTTAAAAAGAAAACCTTGAAAATGTTTTGAAACACCAAAAAACCCAACAATATGAGATGTGGAAATTAATCGACCGCTCAACTGGATGCGAAGTGAGAGGTTACTGAATAATTGCTAATGCAATAGGTCCTATTACAATGTTTAAATGGAGCCAGATTCTTGTTGAACTAAGCTATCCCAAATCTTGTGTCAGTTGAGCACAAACCAGCTCAGTTGAAGCTTGGTGCTGGCCCAGCAGAGCAATGCCACAATCCAATCAAAACCACAAGCAAAGTAGGTCTTTAATTTGTCTAATTCCAGTTTAGATTGTATAGAACAATCGGCTGAATTCTTTTGTTTAATAATAGAGCTTGTAGGTTTATTAAGGCTGTTGATATTTGGATATTTGGATTTTTCCTTATGTTAGAAAGCCCATAGGATCTAGAATTGGTTCTAGATTTATATTCAAGTATTCCACTCCAAAGATATCATCATCAATCTTATCTCATCTATCTAGGGTCGATTGTGTGGATCCAAATTAACACTTAACATTTCTCCGTTTTGTTGAAATATTCTGTCTCTCTACAATCTAATAACCTCCCAGTGTTTCTTTCAAAGTCTCTACAAGATTATTAGTTCCCATAAGATTGCAATCCAGCAATACCCCACACATGGTCTATGTTTCATCTAAAATTTTTTGTCCCCAAACTATCTTGATTTTTATGCTTTGATTTTCTCTTCTATTGGAGTGAATCCTAAGTTCCCTCTTAAGCACTTATTTCTAATTTTATGCCACTTAACTGATGCTAGGTAAAAATGACATGAATATAATCAATAGCTTAGTTTGATTAAAATTAATGAGGCCAGAAGGTTCTCCCTGCAAATTATGGGCCAAACTGACATAGCCCACTATTGCCAGGCAAACTCACAAAAGCCTAGTCCACTCGCCAACCTAGCCCATTCAACAGTGCATCCAATTCACTGGCTCTAGTGAGCTTGCTGGCCCAGCATGCCCACAGGTCCAACTCACCAGGTTAGCCTTTAGAGATTGCTTGTGTAAAGAAATTGTTGTAGCTTTGTAATTTTGTTTGCTTGTTATAGTCCCAGGAATTTGTAACAAAAGAACATCTAAGAGATAAAGGGTAAATGATATATGGTGGAAATGTAGATGGGACAGTTCCTTTACTAGGATTTCATTTACTCATATGATGCCGCGTAATTAATTTCTAATGTGGTGGAACTATTTGATTTCTATTAGAGGATCACCGTTACTTTTTCAATTTTAATCACATTAACAAAAAGAATTTTATAGAAAATATTAAGGTATCTAAATTTGTTCATGCATGGTTATAATTCCTATGAATTCAATAAAGAAACAACAAAGGGCTTATATACTCTTCTTCAAAGATCTTGATCATGTGTCTGAATAACGTTCTTTGCAAATTATTCATTGAGTAAACGTTGGGATAATTACAAATTTGAGGTTTTTTCAGAAATATTAAGAAGAATAAGAATAATAAAAGTTTATCAACTTTAAATAATTAAAAAACATATCACATAAAAATTCATATTTACTGGTCCTAAATGTGGTCCACGCATGGGTTATAAAAAAAATAACTTTGATCGTATTCCAATGACACTCATTTATCCTTAAACACCCGAGTTTTTTTTTATCATAACAAAGATTTCATTAAAAGAGAAGCTTGGTACAAAGGTCATAAAATAAAAAAAGAAAAAAGAAAAAAGAAAGGAACGTAAAAGTGCAAGAGAAGTGCACCAACCCCAGTCCCAAGAAAGTGCAAGAGAATGTACACCTGGGTTTTTAGCTGCTTGTTATTTATCGAAAAATGACCGTACGGTAGGCCTTAAACCTGACAATTGCCCCAGGACCGTTGGAAAGTACGTTATTCCTGTAGAGTTGTTTGTATTTAAAAGGACCCGGTGAAAGTAGCGATTTTACCCTTATTCGTGTGATATCCTATTGCTATAAGATATCTCATA
This sequence comes from Umbellularia californica, assembly GCA_028538565.1. NCBI lineage: Eukaryota > Viridiplantae > Streptophyta > Magnoliopsida > Laurales > Lauraceae > Umbellularia > Umbellularia californica. Next base: position 36,545,480 of record JAPQWN010000010.1, on the reverse strand, counting down.
TTGTGATATCCTAGATCTGTAATGCGATATTCTAGACCTGCCCAAACCTAAAGCATGTTTTCACCCCTACCGACATTCCTCTATAAAAATATGCTTTTCAAGGGTTAGTAATAACCATTAAAATATACTTTTCAATAGGCTAAGCAATAACATTTAATGGATGCTTTTCAATATTTAAAAGATGCTTTTCAATAGGCTAAGCAATAACATATAAAAGATGCTTTTCAATATGCTAAGCAGTAACCTCTACAAGATGCTTTTCAATATCTCTACAATATGTTTTTCTAGGCTAAGCAATAACCTTTACAACCCAAAGATTTCATCTCTCAATTGTGTCTAAGAATACACAAGAAGATATACAATTGAGTACAATACGATGCCTCTAAAATAGGCGGATATGAAAGTGAAAGAACAACTCAAACATAAACTCTATGGATACAAAGATGTATGATCAATGTGAATGTATTATGACTTCAATCAAGTTTTAAAATTGTGGCTCAGTAAATGTAAGCCTAAAGCTTTTGGAAGTTCAAATCATAGAAAGGATTTGATTGAAGTAAAAGGCTAACCAACTTGAAAAGATATTACTATTAAACTAAGTAAGTTGTGTGAAATTTCAAAACTAAAATATGTGATGCATGATCTTGTTGTTTCGTACTACAAAATAGCTTAACTATGGAACCAAGGTATGGAAATCAACAAGCTAAAGATTCAACCAAGTATGAGGATCATTGTAAGGTCCCCGACCTTATTAGTATGATTAGCTTGTTAATTGCATGATTAGCTTAATTAATTTCCATAATAGTTAATTATAAGGGTTTAGTGTCTTAGTGAGTTTCTTTTGTCATCAGGAAGGTTTCCGTTAAGTTCTGTGTGATTCCAAATGTGTTTGAGTATAGTACGGGGTAGGTCACAATTTTAGGGAAATTGAGTGTTTTTTTCGAAAAATTCAGTTTTTCCCCAGATTTAGGTTCGATGGAAAGATCTGGAAGTCCAGGATCCGAACCCTAGGGGGTGGGGTGAATAGGATGAGTTAGACTTTAGTGACCAATTATGTCAATTTTTAAACTTTCTTTAAATTAATTAATCACTAGTGATGATTATGTAACTAAGTGCGGAAATTAACAAAAACAGTCATCACAAATCAAACACCATAACAAAAAGATTTATGGTTGTTCAGCTTGAATGCTTACATCCACTACCGGCTTGTGATTCTACACCCCATAGGATTTCCACTATCTATGATTTTAAATAGGCTAAGCAATAACCTTTACAAAATGTTTTTCAAGGCTAAGAAATAACCTTACAATATGCTTTCCAAGGCTAAGCAATAACCTTTTAGGTTTTATGGTTCACCCCTAATCTTTACACTTATGCTTTTCTAAGGCTAAGCACTAACCTATAACCCTAAGATTGGTTGTCTCTATGAAGTATCTACAATACACTTGAAGTGATACAAATTAAGCTCAATTACAATGCCTCTTGATTAGGTGGATATGAAGTATAAATCTAACTCAACACATACACTATATGAATGCAAAGATGAATGTTCTACGTGTATGCATGAGAACTTCAATCAAGTTTTAAAATAATAGCTCAATAAATATAAGCTTAAAGCTTTTGAAGGTATAAAACATAAATATTTTGATTGAAGTGAAAATGCTAATCACATGTTCTTTAAATAAACAACTTATAAATATATGACTTATCAAGTTATGCAAATTGTATTGAAGTTTCAAATTTAAAACATTTGATGTATGAGCGTAGTTATTTTCAAAATAAATTAGTTTGCCTATGTGTTCATGAAATGAAAACAACTAGCTAGAGATTCAACCAAGTATGGATTCATGCTATGAGAGAAATCCAAATTTTAACAAAGCATAAAACCATTATAATATGAAAGTTAAAACAAACTTGGTTTGAATCTAAATGAAGAATCCAAAATAACAAAGAAATTCAAAGTGAAATACATATAATGGATTCAACAAAACACAGTTATAGTGTTAAAATTGATTTACAAATCATTTAAACAAAGCATGAAAATATATGATAAAGAAAGCAAAGCTTACTTGAAATAATTTAACTTAATGAAACCAAGGTTTTAGCTCTCCATGGACCAACTAGCCTTTCCTAGCTCAATCTCCTTCCCGAGGCTTCAAAATACATCAAAGAATACCTCAAAGTTGGTTCAAGCCCAAGGAAGAGCTCAAATATATCAGAGAAAAGTGGTCTAATGGCTCTCTGTTCGGTTGACCGAACTCTTAATGGTCAGAAATTTTGGGCGTAACTTTCTGGGAAAATTCAGTTGACCGAATTGTAAAATTCGATTGACCGAAATTGCAATTTCGGTGGATCAATTTATTTTTATTTATTTTTGGTTCTGTGAAATTTCGGTTAGCCATTTTCCCAAATTCGGTTGACCGACTGGTTGACCGAATTTTCCCTAAAAATGATATGAAAGTAATTTTCTAAATAGGGAAGTTTGGCCATGGAAAGTCATGCTTAGTTTAAAGTTTAAATCAATTAAAACATGAACTAAAATGCTTAAGATGACTTGAAAGCCCAAACTCATAGGCTAGCATGATTCGAAAATCTTTTTTTTTTTTAAATTAATGCATCCAAGTTTAAAATCCAGAACATGCATGTAACATAAGTTCTAAAAGTTTTAAAAATAATGCATATGAAAATCAAGATTTCAAATTTTTCGAAAACAATGCTCATGTGAGAATTCAAATGATGATAACATGATAATGCATCCATCAAAATCGAACACACAAAATCCCTAAAAATCTCAACAAGATCTCGCCGCTCTCATTGCTTTCCATTCTTGACTCGTCACGATTTGACGCCTTGAAGCCCCTCAAATAATCAAATCCCTCTCATTTCACTCAAGAAGGGCAAACCGGTCATTTCACCTCCCCATCTCTATATAAACCCAATTTCACCAGTTTTCTTTCATTCTCACTTCATTTCATGAGAGAGAGAGAGAGAGAGAAAGAAATGTTGGAGTTCTTCTTCTTTATATCGCATGTTGCATCTAGAGGAGGCAACCCAAGGATCTAAGGCCATCTTTTTCTTCCTCTTGATCTCCTCTCTCCAGTGAACCCATTTGTCATAAGCTACCTCATCTCCATCTTCTCCAAACTCCTTCCTTTCCTCAATTTAGGCCTTGCATGTCATTCAATTCCTTATATATCTCCCATTTCCTTTGTGCTCTAGGAGTAGTGGAGAGCTAGGTTGGAGATTGGATTGATTGGTGGGTGTGTGTGGAGGATCTTTTTCTTCTCTAATTCTCTCAATTTCTATTTCCTTTGCTAAGGCAACTTGATTTGTTATGTAATACTGACATGTATGCGTATTTGCTTGAAGTTTTGATGATTTTATTGCTTATATGCCCATAAATTCCAAGTTTGATTATGTAATTGTGGAATCATATGCTAGAATAGGAATTTATAATGTCTTCAACCTTAATTGGATTATGGATGGGTTTGATGGTTGAATTGATGAAAATCAAGTTAGCGACATTGAATTTTTCTAAGTTTGTCATATAAACTCAAATAAATTTATAGCGAATGACATGACTGGATTGTCTATGACCGGATTGTAAATTTATAACGAATGACATGACTGGATTTTACATGTGCTACATTTAGTATTCTAGTGGCACCATGTACTACATCACCCTATGTGCTAAAACCTTTAATCATCTGATCTTCTGACTTCTTCATCGATGATCAATACATCTGAACCGATCTGCTTTGCTTCCTGCTTCTACAAAACTTCCTTGACATGTTCTACAACAGAGACGGTCTTATCTCTTTTCTCTATAACAACACAGGTGATGTGATTTCTTCTTCTTAAGCAGTGACGAGCTGCAAGTTGTTACATGAGTGTAATGTCCCACCCTACATGCATACATGATATTGTTCGCTTTAGCCCATGAGACTCACGGTTTTATTTCTGATGGGTCTCAACTCATCAAAAGGTCTCATTCCCAGGTAATCATGAGCTGGATCATTAATCCGGGTATTTACATTACTTTTTGACCTCCGATTGTGATGAAACTAGAACCATTGGATTCTACATCTCAAGGGCTTTCCAAGGATATATTACATATATAAATCCAACAAGCGAATTAAAAGTTACGGATGTCCAAAGTTGACATGTACAGTGAACCCGTACCCTCCGATCGATCAGACATTGGTCCAATAGATCGGCACTGAAATGCTCCCAATCAATGCACCCTGTCCGGTCGATCGGCATTGAACCACTCTCAGTTAGTGGCTCTGTCCGATCAATCGGATAGACAGTCCAGTCGATCGGATTGTTTTCTATCTCAGTTAACTGGGCGCTAATCCCATGCGATCGATCGAACAGATAGTCCGGTCGATCGGACTGTATTCCGCCACAGTTAATGGCTCTGTCCAATCAATTGGACTGAGTGTTCGGTCGATCGGACAGTGGCCTGCACCTCCGAAAATGGGTTTTCTGCCCTCTTGGCTGAACTTACAGAAATGAGCCACCATGCTTCCCATTCACCACATTCATCATTTTACATTCATTCTAGCAAATTAAAACAGCATAGGGTTACCAATTACAATGAAATCAACCCAAATCCCCAAAACCTAGTCTAACATGTAAATCCCAGATCAATATTAAAACAAGTTTGGAATTAAGGAAATCTAACAGGAAATCATTGCAATCAATAGAGAAACATACACACATGCTAAATTATAAATTGCAAATCTACTTGCCTCGACCAACAAGTATAAGATAATTGGGGAAACACTTGAGGAGAAGCTCTACTACCACGAATTCCCAATCTAACCCACTCAAACGCAATTTGGAACACCACATAGAAGAAAAGAAGGAAAAAGATCAAGATCAGACATAATCTAAACAAAAGAGAAAATGAATGAAAAAGAGATGGTGGGAAAAAGCTTACTAACTGATATTAATGGAAAAAGGAGATCAAGAGGAAGAAGATATGCAGTTCGGATCATAGAGGTGATCTCTCTCGGGTAGAGTTCTGGGCTTGAGAAGATGAAGAGGAAGAAGAGGAGCTGCTGTAACTCTCGTTCGTTGCAGGGATTAGAATAAGAGATTAGGGTTAATCTCTGTTTAAAAAGAGAGGAAGGGAAAAATGACTGAGTTGCCCTTAAGTGGGTCCGGTGAAGGAATGGACCACTTAAAGTGTTTTTGATCGTCGGATTACGACCGAGACCTTTCCAATGAAGCCAAAATCACAGCGATTGGGATTTTTCGGAAAAACACTCAATTTTTCCTAATTTTGGAAACTACCCTTGCTAGGGTCAAACGCGCTCAAAATCGCACAAAACTTAGCAGACACTTATCTAACACTAAAAGAAACTCGCTCAAGATCTAAACCCACTTAAATATCTAAAATACAATTAATTATAATAATTACATAATAAACGGGTTAATGGGCCTATTGGGCTCAACTGACCCAGTAAAGTCGGGGACCTTACAATGAGGAAGTCTTGCTTGGAAACATTGAGTGTACAACAGAAGACGTAACAACATCGTTCCCTCCCATTTGAATTTCGAAACTTGATTTAAAACTAGGAAATAAAATCCATTAAACAGCTTGATTCGTTTACAAGAGGCAAATCAGTCATTAAATATCATGTTAAGGAGCTTCAAACTAGTTATTAAATTCGTGACATAAATTCAAACGGTTAGAAGGGCAAATCAATCTTGCAAATATATGATTTGGCATACTTAAGAACCTCTACCTTCAATAATAAGTCTAGACGCATGGACTAGAGGCTTTAAGCGAAAATCCCGTGGATTAGAGGCCTTAAAGGACAGTATTAGGAGACCTCTAGCTAATTTTCTCTTTTATTAGATAGGGAAGGGAAGAGGGATGGAGGGAGTGATCAACAACAAGTCTAGCCTATAGATGTAAAATGAGCTGTGCCTGGGCTGGGCTGCGCTGGCCTAGGCCGTGTTGTGCCGAGGTCAGCAAGGCCTTAACCCATGACGACCAATAGGAAATTATAAAGATTTACAACTTGAAATAAAATTTTAAGAAAAAATAAAATCCCTTGAAATAAAGCTTACAACTTTGATGATGATTTCAACTTGAGATAAAGTTTACAACTTTGATAATAAATTCTAATTTGAAATAAGATTTTATAGCTTAGATGATATTCCCAGCAAGAAATAAAATCGAACAATGAAAAATAAGAAACCCAACAAGAAATAAAATCGAACAATGGAAAAAAAAAACCCTCAAAGTATGAAAATTCCCGTGAAATAAAGTTTACAACTTTATCACTACGATAATAATTCCCAACTTAAAAAAGTTTACAAATTACAACTATGATAAATTCTGAGAACTATGATATTTTTAATGTTGAAAAGTCACCTTCTATTTCTTCTTTTGACATCAAGTTTTGTCAAATCAATCTCTTATGTACATGCATGTGTCCACCATTTCTTTTGATAACCCCATATCCTCGTATTGTCAATTAGTCGCCCACTTACACTAAAAGCTTGCTCAAACGCAATAATAGATACTGAAATTATTAGCAAATCATAGACCAGATCATCTGCTCGCATCCCATAATGAGTAGGCATGATTTTTAACCTTATCTTTATCTGCCTTAGCCACTGGTTATACTGCTTCTCGGTAAACAAAGACCACTGGGTCAAGGTCAACAACAGGCATAAAACCACAGGCATCGGATTTCCTGACGCCCATTCCGACTCAAGATCAGTATATGCCGCCCGTCCCTTCGTCTTCGGCCCCCTCTAATACCGGTCCTTTGCCTTGGTCCTCGTTGCTCTCCACCAAAAGAGTTTCTCCGCCTCGCTTTTTCTCTTTCTGGAGGAAAGTATGGAAAATCTAATTTCAAGAAAGTATGGAAAATCTAATTTCACTTTCCTATAGGCTAAAAACTCAAAATTTACTACATCATCTAGGACATCAACATGTGTCAACATGTGTCTATCCCGCTATGTTAAGGTAGACATTTGTTCATATCTCTATTAGGGTGGCTAGTGCAACGTAAAGACTTGCAGTTGTATAATTTTTCTAACAACTTTCTCAAACACAATTGTAAATACTGAAATTATTAGTAAATCACAGACAATAGAGGAAAGTATGGAAAATCTAATTTCGCTTACTTTCCAACAGGCCAAAAAGTCAAGATTTACTGTATCATCTAGGACATCAACATGTGTCTATCCCAGGATGTAAAGGTAGGGATTTGTTCATATCACTATTAAGGACTTGCATTTGTACAATTCTTTAAAATATATGCATTGTGCCTTTTGCATAGAGTTTTCATAGGGTCTTTAACAATAGCCAACTTTGAGATTTTTCTTAACTCCAAGAGTTATTTGCCCTTCTTTTTTGGACTTAAGGTTTGGCCTCGGGCAACAGATTCTTGATTTATTTCAACCTCTATATCTTGCTCTACTGCCAGATTTGCAACATTTGAATTGAATAGGCCAAAGTCAAAGTTGTGTTCTTTTGAAGGTCCAATCAATATTCAAAAATTAAGTTTATAAAAAAAATGTTGTATATATATAAAAAAAATAATGTATTTGTTGTGATAATTTATATAGCAAAGGGGAGAAGATGAGACTTACTTATATATAATACTACTATGTCTATATTAAATAAAATCTTAAAATTAAATAATTAAATACCTTGAAGAGCTTGAGAAAGAGAGAACTTGAAGAAGTTCCTATAGAGAAAGCTCTTTGATTCTTGATCTTGGTCCCCCACAAATCTTAGCTTGGGGGTGGGGGTGGTTGGGTTTTGAGAAATGGGGTGGGGCATATACGTTTTATAAGGGGGCTTGCTATTGGCACACAGAATTATTCTTTTCCCACACAAGGAATCTAAATAATTTTTAATTACATTTTTACTCCTTTATGAAATGACCAAAATATCCAATCTCCCTCCAAAACTAAAAAACTCTCTTCTTTTCACACACACAGTCGATCTTTTTCTTCCCTCCCTGTACTCCCACACAGAAGTCATCTTCTCCACATCTCATTCTCCACTTCTCATTATTCTCCACTTCATTGTTGTTTTGGCATCTCATCTTCCTCCATTTTGTGTTCTTAGCCAACTCATTTTCCTCCATCTCCTTCTTCTTTCCTTTTTCTTGTAGTTAACTTTTCTCATTAGATCTATCTAGTGCAATGAAGGAAGAAAAGAACAATGAAATCGTACCTCTCACTCAAAGCAGCAGTGGAAAGGTCCGTTTCAATGTGATTTGTTCGTATTTTTTGCCATTTTAGGGAAATTTTTCTCAACTGCGAAGTTGCAGACTCCCCGATATGTTCGGACTGTAAGGTCCAAACAAACTCAGTCTATTCGGACTTTTATGTCCGAACAAAATGAGTCTGTTCGGACGTATATGTCCGAACAAACTGAGTCTGTTCGGACGTTTATGTCCGAACAAAATGAGTTTGTTCAGCCATAAAAGTCCGAACATTATTGGATAGTTCGGATCTGTGTATCCGAACAGTTTGACTCCGAACATTTCTTCTACAGGTCTCTACACAGGAAAGTCAAGTTGGATCGGAATTTGTCATAGATTATACCAGTGAATTTATAACTCAAGAGATAAGACGTACTGTGGGTTTATTACTCAAATTACAATTGTTCGTTACTAGGTTCGTAATAAATTTGTTTATTGTAGGTATTTCACAGTCGGGATTCGTTGATTAGTTGGGCTCGTGCTGTAGGAAGGAGAAACGGTTTTGTCATTGTCATAAAGGTTTCAAATGCTGCTCGGGTAGGTGTCAAAGCTAGAGTACTACTTCGCGAGAGAAGCGGACAATATAAGCATGAACATCGCCAAAAGCCAAAAAGGATCAAACAAACAGGTTCAAAAAAATGTGGATGCCCTTTCGCATTAAGGGGCAAAAAGTTAGACTCAAATGATGATTGGATGTTGGAGGTTGTATGTGGCGTGCATAATCACTCGGCCGCGGAACATTTAGAGGGGCATTCATTTGCAGGCAAATTGTCAGAGGAGGAAACAAAGTTGCTGGTTGATATGTCTAATAGCATGGTTAGACCAAAAGAAATTTTGGTTACGTTGAAACAAAGAAGTGAATTAAACGTAACCACAATGAAGACAATATACAATGCACGTTACAGATATAAAGTTAATGAGCGGGGTGGAAGAAGTCAGATGCAACAGCTGCTGGGGAAGTTGGCAGAGCACAATTACATAGAATGGCATAAGAATTGTGAGAATAGCGAGACTATAACTGACTTGATTTGGACACACCCAAGCAGTTTAGATTTGTTGCGTGCATTTCCACATGTTTTAATAATGGATTGTACCTATAAGACCAATCGTTATCGCATGCCTCTGTTGGAGATTGTTGGAGTCACATCCACAGACATGACCTTTTCTGTATGCTTTGCATACCTTCAGGCGGAACGTAAAGAAAATTATGCATGGGCACTGGGTGTACTGCGTTCAATTATTGGTGATGGTATTCTTCCCGGTGTGATTGTGACGAACAGAGAATTAGCACTTATGAAAGTCATTAGCACAGTATTCCCTAGTGCTACTCATTTATTATGCAAATGGCACACTAATAGAAATGTTTTGGCGAGATGCAAGAAATTGTTCGAAACGAAAGAAAAATGGGACAGGTTTATTATGAGCTGGAATATGTTGGTGTCTTCATCCACAGAAGAGGAGTTTGGTGAACAACTCTATAAGCTAAATCAAGAATTCAGTACGTATCCCGGTGCACTAAATTACGGAAAGGTACTTGGTTGGACGCTTACAAGGATAGATTTATCTATGCATGGACAGATAAATGTATCCATTTTGGAAATACTACATCGAATAGGTATTTTTTAACGACTACTGATCATTTGAGTTATGCATATTAATTACTATGCCTCACCTCTTAATAATTCTATGCAGTGCCGAGAGTTCACATTCACAGCTCAAGAGGCAACTTGGATCAAGTCAAGGAAATTTTGAAGCTTGTTGGAGTAAAATCCACAGTTTGCTTGAGTTGCAGCATACCGGTATCAAAACTTCGTTCGAGAAAAGTAAGACAATTGTGCAACATAATTTCAAGCCGGCTGAATACAAAGAACTTCGTGGAAATGTCTCAAAAAATGCACTTGAAAAAATCTTAACAGAAACCAAGAGAGCCAGCGTAGTTGGGATTAACGCCAGTGTTTGTGATTGTGTTATTCGACGCACACATGGATTACCCTGTGCGCACGAGATTGCAGAATATATAAGTCAAGGGATGCCTATTCCTCTAAATTGTGTACATCCACATTGGTGTAAGCTTGATATGTTGCAAACTGCCCCACCAAAAAGTCATTCTACGGGGTTGGATTGTAAGGTAGATTTAGAGTTACTTGAAAAACGGTTTAGCAAGTATGACTCCACAAGAAAACTACAACTTCTAAAGAAGATACGAGAGCTAGCTATGCCAGAAAGTACTCATTTGATAGAACCCGAAGTAAAGTCAAGGCCAAGAGGTAGACCATCAATGAAAGTTGACACCTCAACTCAACGAGATCCAAGTGCTTTTGAGTTGGTACCATATGCACAAGATAGCTACTCTCCTATATCTGTTTCAAAGATAGAGTCAGGATAAAGGACGGCTGGTGTGCAAACCGAATACAATAAAAAAGGCTAAGGCGGTTCGTACGAGGTCCAAAAACACGAATAATTATGTGCTCTCATTTCCGGTGGGGTTGAGACCTTACATTCGACATGTAAAAGACGTCTCAGCTGATGGTAACTGTGGCTTCAGAGCCATCGCTGGATTGGTTGGCCTAACTGAGGATGGATGGAGACAAGTAAGGAGAGATTTATTACAGGAGATGCTCGCACATGTGGATCACTACTAACAGTTATATGGGGTGGAGAACAGAGTTGAAGAATTGATTGATACATTATCATACTATGATGATAACCCACCAATAGATTACTGGATGACTATGCCTGACATGGGCCATCTCATTGCATCTTGTTACAATTTGGTTTTATACCACTTGAATTTGGAACAGTGTCTGACTTTCCTCCCACCGCGGTCTGTGCCGGTTCCTATGCCTTCTCAGAATGAGAGAACAATAGTTTTTGTTAATCAAAATCATTTTGTTCAATTGTTCTTAGAACCGGGACATCCAATTCCGCCTATTGCAAATAAGTGGATACAGTTTCACCATTCCTGTGCGGATGGTTGGGAGTGTAAGACCCCGACCCGAGTGACTCGATTAGTGCTAATTATGTTACGTATTAGTGCTAAGCTCGATTAGTGATTTTGACTAAGCTTGGACTAGAATAGCTCTTATTTGGTTTTGGGAGAGTTTTAGTGCTTTGTGTTGGTGGGACCCTTTAGGGGTTCCCTTTTTGGTTGGCTTTACTATTGTGTGGGGGGGGATTATTCGTATTCCGGTGATTTGCATTTCTATCCCGTTTTACTCGTCTTGTTAATCCCTACAACTTTCATGTTGATCCCGAACCCGTCCGGAACCCCGAAACCCGATCTTCTTGCTTTGAGGGCAAAACAGTCTTTTTACATGAAATCTGTGCCCAACACTCGAGATCCTCGAAACCCGCGAAGCATGTACTTTTCCGAAACTAGATATTTCGGTGATCACTTTTCTCTTCTTCGTCGATTTCATTCGAGATCCCGAAATTAGCGATTTCAGCTCAAAGAGCTTTCCTAGTAGTGGAGCCCACACCCATTGCTTTATAAGGAGAACCCTCTTCTTCCATTCCCCTTTTCCAGCACAAGCATATGAGAGCCTAGGGTTTCCATCTCTTCTCTTTTTCTCCTTACTTCCTCACCACCAAAACCCTACCAAATCTCACACCAATCAAGAGATGAACTTCACCCTCTTCTTCCCCATTGCTAGAGCTATTCATTGATACCATTTGTGGAAGGATCTACTCAACTCAAGACCCTCATTGAGCTCACCTTGCCCATTTGAAGAGCTTCCTAGTGAGTTTTCCCTCCTATTCTTTTAGATTTATAATCTCTTAGCCTTAGAGGAGCTCTATTTCTATTATTGTGAGTTCTTCTTCTTGTTCCTTGGTTTGACCCATTTTAGGGTTTGTTTTTGGGGGTTTTTGGTGTAGCTTGGTACTTGGCTTGGAAGTGTGGATTAGAGCTTGGTTTTCTTGGTTTAGAGACCTTGAGGCAAGTGGATGTTTAGTTTTAAAAGTGATTTCCATGATTAAATATTTGCATTTATTGTATCATTATGATGAGCTTTCCCTTGCATTCATGATGCTATCAAATGCTTTTGAAAAGAGTTGGTAAGCATCTTTATTGTCTTGAAACATGATTTCTAGCTTTTGGTTTCATCCATTGTCTTTAAATCATGGATTGTAGTTTTGAGTTCATCTTTTGTACAATGCCTAAGTGAATCCTTGTGATGTTGGTTGTCCTCCTTCCCTTAGTAATTGTATGAATGCCAATGGAGAATGAAAGGAATGGGTTTGGGGAAAGGAAAAGCTTGAATCTGAACCCAGGGAAGAAATTCCCGTGACTGGCGGTCAGCTCCGCGGTCAGCTAGCGGCTAACCGCCGTGTCCATCGACGGCTAACCGCCATCTAACCGCACAGTTACGGTCACTTTTCCCGAGAGCTGAAGTCTCACGGTCAGCTCCGCGGTCAGCTAGCGGCTAACCGCCTAACCCATCAGCGGCTAACCGCCAGCCAACCGGATTGTAGCGGTCGCATTTCCAGAGAGCTGCAATTCCACGGTCAGCCTCACGGTCAGCCAGCGGTTAACCGCCTCTTTCGCTGGCGGCTAACCGCCACCTGACCGCAAGGCAACCGAAATTCCCTGAATTCTGTGAATAAAAGAAGGATTGAAGGGAGTCTTCACCCCATTGCTTGTGAACCTTTCTGAGAGCAATGGGCACCACTCACCTGGGATTGTGTTCGAAGCATAGGTGAAGTGTTTGTTGGTAGTACGTTAGAGAGAGAAACTACATCATCGAGATTCATTTAAGCGTTAAGGCTACTATAGTGTATAAGGAACCCGGAATGTCCCCCAAATTCAAAGAGTACCAAGTTTCCTTTATTATACGGACATACGGGATCCCTATCCACTTGGATTAGTTTTAACCCGACATTGTCTTGGCTTTTCAAAGTATACTCGTACCGTTTTGCTAGCTTTGATATACATGACAGACTTGACACGATAGCTGTGCCTTGAGCACCCACGCCTTGCCGAATATAGTCTTGTACTTGATTTATTTTACACATGTCTTGATTTCCATGTTTTGACCTGATTTCTAGTACATGACTCAAAAGCCAAAACCTTGAGGCAATATTGGGCCAGAGCTTTGTAGTGCGAGCCCATGAGCCAAGAAAGAGAACATACATACATGTACCTGTTTTATTTACTTGCATCTAACCTATGAGTCGGCACCACTAAGCTTGGATGCCTTGTTAGTCTGATCCACTGACTAGGTGATCCCCCCTCTTGTCTTGCCAACTGCAGTTTGGATCCCGATACCGCAGATTGCTACTGTGGTTCCTGATGCCCGGCTCGCTACCGTGGTCATGTCTAGTATATGGTATATATGTATATGTATTTCGTTGTACCTCCTCACTTCGGTGACTGAGGTCAACGCCTTGACTTGCTTGCTCTATCACTTCGGTGATAGAGGATTTAGCTTTGTGTGGTCGCCATCTTGCTAGTTTCCTGATTTCCTTGGTTACCTTAACTTGTTCTACCTTGCATATATGTTTTTAACTAAATGATGCATTTACTCATGAAAATATTATTTAGACAGGTTTAACTGTTTCCAAGGTAGATGTTTTATCATTAAATGTTTTTACTTTTATCCACCTGCCAGACCGTCGTGTCTGACCCTTTGCTTTGGTACTCAGGTCCCGTTGTTGGTTTCCCCGAGGAGGAGCCAGAGGAGGCGGTCGGAGAACCGCAGCCGCTAGTTGAGTGGCGTGCTGACGATGTTATGTAAACATCGGGCTGCAGAGTAGCGAAACATTTTGGGGAAATTGTTTGGATAGTTTTCTGGTGGTTATTGTTTTGTTTATTGGCCTTTGTTGGCCTCTATTTTTGGGAGTTGTAATTAACTGATCTTCTGATTAAACTTGAATATGTACTTTTGGGTTATGCTTTAGGACATTGCTCATTCTGATACTCATATTCAAATGTAATCAGCCCGGATATTTTGGGAAATGAAACACATGCATGATTTACCATACGCTTCCGCAAATATACTAAATGGTTATGTGTGTTGGGATATCCTCACCGCGGACACCTGTGGGAAATCACGTACACGGGTAAGGTGTATTCTTTTGGTAACCCGTGTACGCTTGATCATAAACACATTTTAATTATTGTCATCACCCCATATGATTATATCATCGGCTTCTCCACCATCAGTCCCGATCCCGGATTTGGTCCGTGGACCCGGTCCGGGGTCGCGACAGAACTGGTATCAGAGCGACACATGTTTCAAGCAATTAAAAGAAACTAGAAATCCTAAGGACGTGGCGAGGATTCGTTAGATCTTCCGTTAGTTAGAATCGCGTGAGCAATGTGTGACCCTATTCTTGATTATTTTGTGCTAACAACTTGTTTTGCAGCATCATGCCACCACGTAAACGCCCAGTAAATGGCAACCCCACAGCGAGTAACAGTGAGTATACAGGACCAGTTGAGAATACAGGGCCAGTTGGGGAAGATGGAGTGGGAAATGCTATGCCAAATCAGTTCCAACAGATGATGCAAGCTATGCTCGATCAACAGCGTCAAGCTAATGAGAATCAGGCTAGACTTCAAGAACAAATGCTAAAGAAGGATGAGGATCATGCCAGAGAGTTGGCAGAGATGCAGAGGCAGTTGTTGGAAGTATTACAGAGAAGGCCAGAGCCAGTCCAACCTCAACCTGCAATTGTCATCAATCAGAGAGAGCATGACCCCAATGCTTTATTTGAAAGATTTAGAAAGAGGGCACCCAAGGATTTTGTTGGCTCCGAAGATCCTTTGACTGCAGATGATTGGCTGGATCATACGGAGAACATCTTCGAAGTCTTTAGATGCACAGGGGGCGAGAGAGTAAAGCTGGCAACGTCCCTATTCACCGGGTTGGCAGATATCTGGTGGAAAACTGTAAGGGAAGAGTATAGGACAATGGCTGATGCAGTTGCATGGCGGAATTTCAAGATACAGTTTCGTGACAAATATGTGCCTGCCCATGTCAAGAGACAGAAGGCAGCAGAGTTCCAGCAGCTTGTCCAAGGGAGTATGACCGTCTTAGAGTACCTCACCAAATTCGAGAGGTTGTCAAGATACGCTCCGGAATTGGTAGACACGGTGGAAAAGAAGATTGCCAAGTTCCTGGAAGGACTTCATCCTATCATTGAAAGGGATGCCACCGGTGTAGTACCACCTCTTACCTTCGAGGAAGCGGTCAAGAGAGCTTACAAGTTCGAGAACTTCCACCACAAGATCCTTAAGGTCCAAGGCAAGGGACAAGGACAGCCTCAACAGCAGTACAACCATCAGAGAAACCAGCAGCACAAGAGACAGAGACAAGATCAGAATGTGCAACTAGTTTGCATTCATTGTGGAAAGAACCACGACAGTGCCCAGTGTCGTACGGTCTCCGGAGCATGCTACAGATGTGGTTCCATGACCCATCAAATGAGGGATTGTCCGAGGCAGAATAGGCAGAATCAGCAGCAAGGAGCACCGCGTCAGGCACCGCCACAGAATGCACTAGTGGTGCAGAATCAGGCAAGGCCACTCCAGCAGCAGGCACCACCGCAGCAGTATAGGCCACAGCAGCAGCAGCAGGCCCGTCAACAAGGACAGCAGTATATTCAGCGCCCACCGCAACAGAATAGAAATGCCCCTCAAGGCAGGCCACAACAGGCACCTATCAGGCCACAGCAGCGAGGACAAGTTTATCCAATCAACAGAGCTGATGCAGAGGCAGCAGGCAATGTTGTGGAAGGTACACTTCTTGTCAGTGGGTTAGAAGCTAGGATATTATTTGACCCTGGATCTACGCATTCATTCATATCCCATGCATTTTCTAGATTGATTGATGTGCATGGTAGAGATCTTGAGTACACCTTGACTGTAGCTACACCGGTAGGAAAACAAGTCGTGTGTACTAGCTATTACCCTAGTTGTACAGTCCGGATAGGAGAAGTTGTGTTAACCGCAGATCTTATTCTGTTGGAGATGAAGGATTTTGATGTCATCCTAGGGATGGATTGGCTGGCAGGGTACCATGCCACAATGGATTGTTTCCATAAAACCCTCACCTTCAAGTTGGATGAGACACCAGCAGGGGTGTTATTCCAGGGAGAGAGGAGGAATCCTCGTGCAGGGTTTGTCTCAGCGTTGAAGGCTGATAGACTATTGAGAAGTGGATGTGAAGCCTATTTGGCGTTTATCACGGAGGATAAACGGTCCCAAGGGGTGGAGGAGATCCCTATTGTTTGGGAGTTCCCGGACGTATTTCCAGAGGAGATTCCAGGATTACCACCCATGAGAGAAATTGATTTTACCATTGAGTTGTTACCGGGGACCGCTCCGATATCTATTGCACCATATAGAATGGCTCCGGCGGAATTGGGAGAGTTGAAGATACAGTTGCAAGAGTTGTTGGACAAAGGTTTTGTGAGACCTAGTATTTCACCGTGGGGAGCTCCGGATTTGTTTGTTAAGAAGAAGGATGGTTCGATGAGAATGTGTATCGACTACCGGAGATTGAACCAAGTGACCATCAAGAACCAATATCCATTGCCAAGGATAGATGAACTGTTTGATCAGTTACAAGGTGCCTCGTACTTTTCGAAGATTGATTTGAGATCCGGTTATCATCAGCTGAGAGTTAGAGAATCAGATGTGTTGAAGACAGCTTTCCGGACAAGATATGGCCACTATGAGTTCCTAGTGATGCCATTTGGGTTGACCAATGCACCGGCAGTGTTCATGGCTTTGATGAACAAGATCTTTGCACAGTATCTAGATCAGTTTGTAGTGGTGTTCATAGATGATATTTTGGTGTACTCCAAGACCAGAGAAGAGCATGAAGAGCATTTGAGGATTACATTGCAACTTTTGAGAGAGAACCAGTTGTTTGCGAAGCTCAACAAGTGTGAATTTTGGCTAGAGCAAGTCGCATTTTTGGGACACATTATCTCTAAGGAGGGTTTGTCAGTAGACCCGTCCAAGATTGAGGCAGTAGTGGAGTGGGAAAGACCGAAGAATGTGTCAGAAATCAGGAGTTTTCTTGGTTTGGCAGGCTACTACCGGAGGTTCGTACAAGGGTTTTCGTCGATTGCAGCACCGTTGACGAAGTTAACAAGGAAGAATGCACCCTATGTGTGGACAGATCAATGTGAGGCCAGTTTCCAAGAGCTGAAGAAGAGATTAACCACCGCACCAGTCCTTACCTTGCCATCTGGAAGCGGCGGTTTTACTATCTTTACCGATGCTTCGAACATTGGACTTGGTTGTGTGTTGGTGCAAGAAAGAAAAGTTGTAGCATATGGGTCCCGGCAGTTGAAAGATCACGAGAAGAATTATGCGACCCACGACCTTGAGTTGGCAGCGGTAGTCTTTGCATTGAAGATGTGGAGACATTACCTCTACGGAGAGAAGTTTGAGGTTCATTCGGATCACCGCAGCCTACAGTACCTATTTTCTCAGAAGGAGTTGAATATGAGGCAGAGGAGATAGATGGAGTATATCAAAGACTACGATTTTCAGATCAAGTATCACCCGGGGAAAGCGAATGTAGTTGCCGATGCTTTGAGTAGGAAGTCAGTGGGTATGGCAAATTTGAGTGGTACTTGTATTTTTGATCAGTTTGAGGAGTTGAAGATAGACCTCCAGCCACTAAGGAAGGGTGTCATCATGGCTAACATGTCAGTGTCAGAGCCTTCATTCATCCGGAAGATTAAGGACAGTCAGTTGCAAGACCCAGAGTTGGCCAAGATTGCAGAGCATATAGCAGAACGTCCTGATTTTCGCACGGTTGACGGAGTTCTTTACTACCGTGATCGTTTGTGTGTGCCTAACATCGAAGATTTGAGGAATGACATCATGGCAGAAGCTCACAGTGCGAAGTATTCCGTGCACCCAGGCAGCACAAAGATGTATCAGAATTTGAAGGGCAGATTTTGGTGGAACAATATGAAGAGAGAGATTGCAGCGTTTGTATCTCGTTGTATGACGTGTCAGTTAATAAAGGCAGAACATCATAAGCCTCCAGGATTGTTGCAGCCATTAGAGATCCCGGAGTGGAAGTGGGAGCACATTACCATGGATTTTATTTCGGGACTACCGAGGACTAGCAGAGGCAATGATGCGATATGGGTGATTGTAGACCGACTCACCAAATCAGCTCATTTTATTCCCATGAGGACAGGGAGGAAGATGCACATGTTACCCCTGGCAGGGTTGTTCGTTAATGAGATCGTCAGTAGACATGGACAGCCAGTTTCCATCACTTCGGACAGAGACAGCAGGTTCGTCTCAAGATTTTGGAAGACCCTACATGAGTCTATGGGTACGAAGTTGCAGTTTAGTACAGCTTATCACCCTCAGACCGATGGCCAATCAGAGAGGACCATTCAGACACTCGAGGACATGCTCCGTGCTTGCGTATTGGACTTCAAGACTCAGTGGGATGAAACCCTACCGTTGTGTGAGTTTGCTTACAACAACAGCTACCACTCTAGCATTGGGATGGCGCCTTTTGAGGCTTTGTATGGCAGAAGGTGTAGGACACCTGTTTGTTGGGAAGAAGTTGGCACCCGCAGTTTCAATGGCCCATCCATAGTGAGTGAGACTACTGACAAAGTGAGACAGATCCAAGAATGTTTGAAAGTAGCCCGGAGTAGACAAAAGAGCTATGCAGACTCTCACCGCAGGGATCTACAATTCAAGGAAGGGGATAAGGTTTTCTTGAAGGTGTCACCTACCAGAGGAACTTTGAGATTTGGACAGAAGGGCAAGTTGTCACGGAGATACATCGGACTGTACGATATTGTGAGCAAGATTGGTGATGTGGCTTACAGATTAGCCTTACCACCCGAGTTATCCGGTGTACACAACTCTTCCATGTATCGATGTTGAAGAAGTACGTTCCTGACCCTTCACATGTACTCCAGCATGAACCGCTAGAGATCAGAGAAGATGCCACTTATGTTGAGAAGCCCATCCAGATCATAGACTCGAAGGAACAGGAGTTGAGGAACCGGACTATTCAGTGGGTAAAGGTACTTTGGGAGAATCATGGGCCGGAAGAGGCAACGTGGGAATTACGAGATCAAGTGCAGAAGAAGTATCCGCATCTCTTACCCGAGGTGAGTTTGTATTTCATTTGGAGGACCAAATGCCCTAAGGGGTGGAGGATGTAAGACCCCGACCCGAGTGACTCGATTAGTGCTAATTATGTTACGTATTAGTGCTAAGCTCGATTAGTGATTTTGACTAAGCTTGGACTAGAATAGCTCTTATTTGGTTTTGGGAGAGTTTTAGTGCTTTGTGTTGGTGGGACCCTTTGGGGGTTCCCTTTTTGGTTGGCTTTACTATTGTGTGGGGGGGGATTATTCGTATTCCGGTGATTTGCATTTCTATCCCGTTTTACTCGTCTTGTTAATCCCTACAACTTTCATGTTGATCCCGAACCCGTCCGGAACCCCGAAACCCGATCTTCTTGCTTTGAGGGCAAAACAGTCTTTTTACATGAAATCTGTGCCCAACACTCGAGATCCTCGAAACCCGCGAAGCATGTACTTTTCCGAAACTAGATATTTCGGTGATCACTTTTCTCTTCTTCGTCGATTTCATTCGAGATCCCGAAATTAGCGATTTCAGCTCAAAGAGCTTTCCTAGTAGTGGAGCCCACACCCATTGCTTTATAAGGAGAACCCTCTTCTTCCATTCCCCTTTTCCAGCACAAGCATATGAGAGCCTAGGGTTTCCATCTCTTCTCTTTTTCTCCTTACTTCCTCACCACCAAAACCCTACCAAATCTCACACCAATCAAGAGATGAACTTCACCCTCTTCTTCCCCATTGCTAGAGCTATTCATTGATACCATTTGTGGAAGGATCTACTCAACTCAAGACCCTCATTGAGCTCACCTTGCCCATTTGAAGAGCTTCCTAGTGAGTTTTCCCTCCTATTCTTTTAGATTTATAATCTCTTAGCCTTAGAGGAGCTCTATTTCTATTATTGTGAGTTCTTCTTCTTGTTCCTTGGTTTGACCCATTTTAGGGTTTTTTTTTGGGGTTTTTGGTGTAGCTTGGTACTTGGCTTGGAAGAGTGGATTAGAGCTTGGTTTTCTTGGTTTAGAGACCTTGAGGCAAGTGGATGTTTAGTTTTAAAAGTGATTTCCATGATTAAATATTTGCATTTATTGTATCATTATGATGAGCTTTCCCTTGCATTCATGATGCTATCAAATGCTTTTGAAAAGAGTTGGTAAGCATCTTTATTGTCTTGAAACATGATTTCTAGCTTTTGGTTTCATCCATTGTCTTTAAATCATGGATTGTAGTTTTGAGTTCATCTTTTGTACAATGCCTAAGTGAATCCTTGTGATGTTGGTTGTCCTCCTTCCCTTAGTAATTGTATGAATGCCAATGGAGAATGAAAGGAATGGGTTTGGGGAAAGGAAAAGCTTGAATCTGAACCCAGGGAAGAAATTCCCGTGACTGGCGGTCAGCTCCGCGGTCAGCTAGCGGCTAACCGCCGTGTCCATCGACGGCTAACCGCCATCTAACCGCACAGTTACGGTCACTTTTCCCGAGAGCTGAAGTCTCACGGTCAGCTCCGCGGTCAGCTAGCGGCTAACCGCCTAACCCATCAGCGGCTAACCGCCAGCCAACCGGATTGTAGCGGTCGCATTTCCAGAGAGCTGCAATTCCACGGTCAGCCTCACGGTCAGCCAGCGGTTAACCGCCTCTTTCGCTGGCGGCTAACCGCCACCTGACCGCAAGGCAACCGAAATTCCCTGAATTCTGTGAATAAAAGAAGGATTGAAGGGAGTCTTCACCCCATTGCTTGTGAACCTTTCTGAGAGCAATGGGCACCACTCACCTGGGATTGTGTTCGAAGCATAGGTGAAGTGTTTGTTGGTAGTACGTTAGAGAGAGAAACTACATCATCGAGATTCATTTAAGCGTTGAGGCTACTATAGTGTATAAGGAACCCGGAATGTCCCCCAAATTCAAAGAGTACCAAGTTTCCTTTATTATACGGACATACGGGATCCCTATCCACTTGGATTAGTTTTAACCCGACATTGTCTTGGCTTTTCAAAGTATACTCGTACCGTTTTGCTAGCTTTGATATACATGACAGACTTGACACGATAGCTGTGCCTTGAGCACCCACGCCTTGCCGAATATAGTCTTGTACTTGATTTATTTTACACATGTCTTGATTTCCATGTTTTGACCTGATTTCTAGTACATGACTCAAAAGCCAAAACCTTGAGGCAATATTGGGCCAGAGCTTTGTAGTGCGAGCCCATGAGCCAAGAAAGAGAACATACATACATGTACCTGTTTTATTTACTTGCATCTAACCTATGAGTCGGCACCACTAAGCTTGGATGCCTTGTTAGTCTGATCCACTGACTAGGTGATCCCCCCTCTTGTCTTGCCAACTGCAGTTTGGATCCCGATACCGCAGATTGCTACTGTGGTTCCTGATGCCCGGCTCGCTACCGTGGTCATGTCTAGTATATGGTATATATGTATATGTATTTCGTTGTACCTCCTCACTTCGGTGACTGAGGTCAACGCCTTGACTTGCTTGCTCTATCACTTCGGTGATAGAGGATTTAGCTTTGTGTGGTCGCCATCTTGCTAGTTTCCTGATTTCCTTGGTTACCTTAACTTGTTCTACCTTGCATATATGTTTTTAACTAAATGATGCATTTACTCATGAAAATATTATTTAGACAGGTTTAACTGTTTCCAAGGTAGATGTTTTATCATTAAATGTTTTTACTTTTATCCACCTGCCAGACCGTCGTGTCTGACCCTTTGCTTTGGTACTCAGGTCCCGTTGTTGGTTTCCCCGAGGAGGAGCCAGAGGAGGCGGTCGGAGAACCGCAGCCGCTAGTTGAGTGGCGTGCTGACGATGTTATGTAAACATCGGGCTGCAGAGTAGCGAAACATTTTGGGGAAATTGTTTGGATAGTTTTCTGGTGGTTATTGTTTTGTTTATTGGCCTTTGTTGGCCTCTATTTTTGGGAGTTGTAATTAACTGATCTTCTGATTAAACTTGAATATGTACTTTTGGGTTATGCTTTAGGACATTGCTCATTCTGATACTCATATTCAAATGTAATCAGCCCGGATATTTTGGGAAATGAAACACATGCATGATTTACCATACGCTTCCGCAAATATACTAAATGGTTATGTGTGTTGGGATATCCTCACCGCGGACACCTGTGGGAAATCACGTACACGGGTAAGGTGTGTTCTTTTGGTAACCCGTGTACGCTTGATCATAAACACATTTTAATTATTGTCATCACCCCATATGATTATATCATCGGCTTCTCCACCATCAGTCCCGATCCCGGATTTGGTCCGCGGACCCGGTCCGGGGTCGCGACAGGGAGTTATCGTACAGTGATTGGATCAAACGATTCAAAGAGCTTGTAAATCCAGACGTCTCCACATGCGAGACAATAGATTTGGATTGAATGTAACAATTTTGAATGTAACAAGTTTTTATTGGATATTCGAAGTTTGAATGTAAACATTTTGAATGTAACAATTATGCATTTAACAAGGTTACATGAATTGCACTCATTTTTTACTATTGTCATTATGTTCTAAATTCAGTTTATCAGTGTGTTCATACAACTCCATACACAATTGAAATGTTCGGACCTGTCTGTCCGAACAAACAGGAAATGTTCGAACCTGTATGTCCGAACAGACAGCACTTGTTCGGACCTGTGTATCCGAACAGACAGGATTTGTTCGGACCTGTGTATCCGAACACTACATCTGTAACAATACATTTGATATTTCACCCTGTACATCTACATCTGTAACAATTCATTCAATAGTCCAAAGTAATAAAAATATAACAGTTTCCAAAAGTAGAAAAACTTGATTCATTCAAAGTAATTCATCGAAAGTAATTCATTCAATATAAAAGTTTCCTAAGTACAACCATCGAAAGTCCAACAACTTGATTGAAATACAAATTTTCAAATTTCTTTAAACTTCTTCAAATTTCTCCAGTTGTTCCTTCCCCGTGTTGACCTGCTGCGGCTGTAGCTTTGTGAACTCATGGCCGGATGTCGAATGGTTCGTTGAGCATCGGCTATTGACATTCCCCGCAAGACATGGGCAACTTGATTCATATGAGTATATAGTCCCCATGGGTCTTCAACCCAATGGTCATCACCCCTTCCCATCACTTCATCAAGAATGAACAGTGCATCCGAATTACGCTACTCATAGTCCACCATACTGCTAGTCTGTGCTTCTTTGGGACAGGGAACAAAATTAGAGTGAGAGTTTGGGTTTTGTAATATCCTCCACGAGACTCGTTTATACCAATCCATATAACCGGCTACGCAATCTGCAGGACGCCTTCCGGGTTGACTATGATTCAATGCAGACAGTAGGTGATTAGGCCATCCCTCCCAAACTTGATTCATGTATTGATACGCGATATGGTAGTCACGGGCAGTCGGACCTCGCGTAGCTCGAATGGAGGCTAATGGCGGTGCAAGAATAGTTTGTACTCTCCCAAACTGTCTGAGCACCCTATCCGGATGATAAGGCTCAACCACGTCCATGCACTTGATGCATCCACAGTAGTATGAAACCTCATTGAAAGGGTGATAGCGCCTAACATTACGATATGGGTCCCAAGTGACCTGAAAATATTGAATCAAAGCATAAGATATGAAGATACATAATACAGAATAATAACTTCGGGTGATAGAAAATGAGTTTGAAAGTATGCGTAATTACCAAGTCAGTGCTCATTGAATCAAGTCTCTCTCGTAGTGCTTGTAAAGGAGCAGACTCCCTACGAGGGACCCATCGATGGACTCGGAGATGATCTGGCTGATAGTGAATGTTTGGAGTTGGAGCTAAACATTTGAAGTGCTCGTACACCCAAGATTCCAATAGAGTTAGGTAACCGGCCATTTGTTTAACTTCATGCCGGGTTGCTAGCCCCATCTACCTGTATAAGTATGCCAGTGCAGCAGTACCCCATGCATATGAATGTACGTTGTCCAAATCCACCAGATGTGTAAGAAATATGATAGGCACTCGTGTGCAACTCTTATCTGTGAACAACGTACATCCCAATAAGTATAGAAGGTAAGCTCTGACTGCACAGTCAATCATCTCCTCCCCATCTTCATCAGACATTCCACCAAACCTTTCCTGCAACCACTCCAATCTAACAGATTGGCCCCGCACCTGGATCAGCTCATCATGTGCCTCTATGGGCTCTACTCCCAGTGCATCAACAAGGAGTGCTTGAGCTTCCTCATATGTCATTCTATCATTATACGAGACAGTCCGTCCTGTCACTAGGATGCCTAAGATAGATGCAACATCATCTAAAGTGATGGTCATCTCACCAAATAGCATGTGAAAGGTGTTAGTCTCGAGTTGCCACCTCTCCACAAAACCCGAAACAATAATCTTATTGACACTGCGGTATGATGCAGTCACTAAGGGAGCCAATCTGGATCTGGACATCCAATGCCTAAACCTATCAGACCCATTCAATTGTCATTGCCACAATGACACTTTCTGACCATGACTTAGACACTTCAGTGCTCTTCGATCCTGCATTCAACAATTGATACATCATCAAAGATATTCCCCAATAAATCAATCAATCAATCTTGATATGGAACAAACGAAACACACCTGTCCACTCCAAATATACCCAGCTATATGTGTATCAAAGCTGGTCAATAAGGACCTGTCTTATGGCCCCGGACCTGGTTCCACATCCATATCAGGTTGTTCTTTAAGGCCCTCCTCACTAAGAAGAGGTTCTTCAGCAACCTCTTCCACTCGGTGGCGACGCCTTTTGTTTGAAGCTGTGGGTCGCACCCTAGAAGAGCTCGGTCGGTCCATATCTGAAATAAAAATACAAACATTGTAGGAGAATTCATAGTAAGTTCAGCTACAATCAAATTTATTCCCACATGAGTTTATCACATTAATGCACATTAAAGAAATCGGGAAACGAGTCAAATAAAAATAGTCTTTGAAACAAGCAATAACTCCACATACTTTTACCAAAAAAAAAAAAAAAACTCAGCATCATGTTCGGACCTTTAGGTTCGAACACATCGTTATTTATGGGAACACCAAAACGAAGCAGACATTGTATGAGAACTGACCCAATGCATGAAAAAAGTATACCATTGTTTCTAAAATCCTACATTGAATGAGAATCTATCCCCATAACAAGTTTGCATAAAAAAAAGTCATCTAAGATGGAAACAATGGTAAAGAATAAATGGTGAAGCAAAATGAAATGAAAATGGTGGAGATAGAGTAATACCTTTGGAAGAGGAGATGGTGTAGATGACCGGGAACGCCGGAGGAACGGAGACGCCGGAGAAGGAGAGAGAGTTGGATCGATTTTGTGTGTGGAGTGAAAGAGAAAGATCTGTGTGTGGGAAAAAGAAAGAGGACGATGGAGAGGGGGTAAAATGGGGACATTTGATGTGTGGGGAAAGAAAAAATATACATTTTAAATTATTGTGTTGTGTGTGGAGAGAAACTGTGTGGGAAAAGAATAATTCTGTGTTCCAATAGCAAGCCCCTTTTTAAGTGTTGAAATGACCAAAACTACCCTTAAAGTGACTGTTTCGGGGGAGTGTTTTTGTCCGACCGTGCCGTACCATGCCACGGGCCATGTCCCCCTAGCACAACCCTGGACAAGCTAGGCCATGCTGAGCCTGAGTAGCATTGCCCATTTTACATCTGTAATGCCGGCATATATAGCCCTAACTAATCTCTGAGGTGGGGCCCAAAATTGCAATGGTAGTAGGAATAGAGGTGAGGCCTGTTTGTTTATAGGGTGAAGTAAAATAAATGAGTGTCAAATGAAGAAGAAAAGAAAAGCGGAGGGAGTTTGGGATTAAAAGCACCATCTTTTGTCATTTTATACTTTTTTAAAGTACATTTTTATCATTTTTTGCCCTTTTAATTAGCACTTTTTAATCCTTTTGTACTATTAATATTGTCCTTTTATCATTTTATTCTTTTACAATCAACTCCTTCCCTATCTTTTTTCTTGATTTTAGACTTTCATTTCATTTACGCTACCGTACAAACAAACAAAGTAAGCTAAAGAAAGTGGAGTAGGGTTTTGGCTAATCTCAGCTCAGATGGAGTTTAGCATCAAATTGATGCAGGCTTGGTATCATATGACTTACCAGTAGTATAAAGGTTGCACGACACACGGCAACCTGGGCACAGCCACCCCATCATTTCTGTTGTGCCGTGGCATCAGTCGCAGCCTAGAAGGGCACAGATCGTATCGTGCCAAACCTCCGTGTCAGGCTTCTAATGTGACATGCTTTCATTTTTAGGGGTCTTAGCTAAAAGAGTTTTGAAGATACATACAAAGAAGAGCATAACACACAGATAAGACCATTTTAGACTTTTAAAATTTCAAAATGACCTCCAATGCCCCCAACATTACTGTTTGATGGTGGTTGGGGGAGGGGGGTAAAAGGGTCAAAACACCAATATGTTTGTTTTTTGGCCGTTTGAGGAGTAAAACAGTCAACAAGTACTGTCTGTCGTGCCTGTCGTGCCATACGCCGTGCCTGAATCAGGTCGTGCCTTATCCGTGCCAGGCCCAGCATGGCCCATTTGACACCTCTACAGTTGTATCACAAGGGGCTCGGAAGGTCTGGAAAATTTGTAAATCTAGGATAGGTTACGGGTACCCTGAGGAGGATGTGAATAGTAGTCATGAATGGGGAGATGTTACGGAGGTGTCAAGACCTGGAGCTGGGGAAGGGATGGGATTGAGATTAGAAATTTTAGGGGATTACAAGGTAGAGGTAAAGAAAAAATTTCGTCACTAGCATTTTAGATCTTCGAAGTAGGCTGTTTTTTGGGTCATCAAAGAAAAAGCACACAGATCTGGGCTTTACCCCAAGCTATGAACATCTAAAAACATGATACACGTTATATAATCAATGAAAAACTAAAATATTACCCATGTTAGATACAATTATCTAATTTACAAAATAGGAAAACACTAATATGAACCCATCTTCACAATACTAGTCATGTTTGTGATAATTTACAAAATAGGAAAACAATACCAGTCATGCTTGTGGTAGACTGGTGGGATGATAAACAGGCCTTAAAAAACTCGGTTAATGGAGATCTTCAATGATACCACATATGAAATTAGCCTTGGTCTGGGTGATTTGAATTACAAAATTGAGCCAGTCAAACCACGTTCATGTAAAACCAAGGATATGGTATTTTTGGAGAAATGATCTTACCTTTTGCACATGCACAAATTTTGTGTGTTTTGATGCAGTATTTTATAATGGTGAAGGGAGAAAAATTAACTAATTTTCTTTGCTTTGGGCGGGGCCTACACGCATAACATGAGAACGGGCACGAACTATTTTACTATAGTTCTAGAAAATAAAGTCCTCAGTTCAGTCCACAGGCCTAGAACTGAATACACAGTTCCCATCTAATCGAAAGAAAATCTTCACATCTTCACCTATATGCACAAATCACATATTTGTGTATGCGGTCCGGCTTGTGAGGTTGGATGCAACCATTTTATTGGGGATCGGTTAGATGGAAAGGTCTTTTCATCAAATTATCCTACCTCTTATCTCCATAGCCCTAAGATTTAATCCTTAGTTAACCATAAATATCTTTGAAAGTCAACCCAACAATGGTTAAGGGTATGATAAGTTTCAAATTTGGGCATTTGATCTTCCAGATCAAGGTCCCCATAAGCGTGTGGCTGCAGCCATTTTATTGGGCGTGGGTTAGATGGGAAGGTCTTTTCGTCAAATCATCCTCGCTCTTATTTTGAGAACATTAAAATTTAATGCTAATTTAACCATAAATATATTTGAAAGTTAACCCAACGATGGTTAAAGGTGTGATAAGTTTTAGATTTGGGCATTATGCCACATCAAGGTGGGGATAAGAGTGTAAGAGCTACACTGATTAAAGATGGATCCAAGTGGGCCCAATAAAATTGGACTTTACATGTAGTCTACTCCTAGAAAAAGATCTCCTCCAAAAGAAATCTTATAGAGATTACATGGGAAGGGTTTGCTGGTAGCCTACTGAATAGAGAAGGGTTTCATTCTGAGTTTTATTTCGACTCTTATGTTATGGACAAAAACGTTTATGAGATCAGTCCTAGGTGCTATCCTGTCGGCTGGGTCAGATCGGGCCCGAGCGTGTCGCTTTAGCAAACCCCTTTGTTGTGATTTTGTTTCGACGAACCTCGATTTGGCCAAATTTGTCATATAATAGAATTGAATTGTACAACACGGATACAGTTGGCCATTACACAGAAAAGTTTGCATGTGCCCCTAAAAATTAGTTCTCGACCATCTGATATGCTCATTGTCCGTCTGAAATGCTCGCTGTCTGGATTGGATGGAAGAAACCATTATACTATATTAAAGATGAAGATATCCATTTTATTTTGACCATCTGTTGGAAATTTTAACCCTAAGTTACTCAGCTTTTAAACATTTTCTCCCCACTTACGCAACTACTAATTACTATCTTTCTCTCAAATATAATCGAAACCATCTCTCTCAAATATAATCAAAACCACCAGTAACCACTCCCTACTTCTCTTTTACTGCAATCAATCAAGTTATTCTCTTCTTTTCACCGCTAGCTCTTCGATTGCTTAAACAGGTGCTCATATCATTTTTATTGTGTTTTTTTTTTCTAAAATTTCTGATTTTTCTAATACATGAATATTTAAATAATTACAATGTTGGCCATATCTTGCAGCACGGGTTATTATAATAGTCGGTAATAAAAAAAAAATTTCTATAACACCAATGGTTTTCGATAATTGACACCCATTTACCCGACCAAGTATACTACCCGACCAAGTTTACAACAAAGGGCAAAAAGCACGCCCGTTTTTACTAGCACACAACACAGTGAACACACCCATTTGTACATGCTAAACATGGTGGTTTGTGCCGCGCCTTCACAGGTAACCCGAGAACGAGCACAACCAATCTTACTATAGGTCCAGAAAATAAAGTCCCCAAATTCAACCCACAAGCCTAAAAATACAGAGTTCAAAATTCCCCTCCAGCGATTCAAAAAAAAAAGGGGTGATTGAATGATTTGAATCCCATTTCAATGAAATCTGACATCAAAATCCACAGTAAAACTTCATATGTCGATGAAAAGCAAATAGGAAACGATTCTCATTAGAGTTAAAGAGCATCACAATTCACAAGTAGCAAAACCCGACCCATGGTGAAGTACGACCAACATTATTCAATCCCATTTACATACACACATGACAACACCTACACCACAAACCATACTAATAAAATAGCATAATAGTATTAGAAGTGGCTAAGATGGGCCAAAACAGTCGCCAGTCCGGACATAGCAAACACCAGAACCAACCAACCAGAGTCTCTGTACATGTCATGCCTTCACCACTCTCCTCTCTTTTTCAACATCCCCTCTTCAGCGATGGGTGCTCTTGGTGTCCCCACTGTAGAGCCTGCAAATGAAAATGACACCTTTTAGAATCAATTAGGGTCAGCAAAACCTAACCCAACTTGCTAACCAGACCTGAAACTAACCTGCAAAACTAGATCAGGAGTCAGGAACCAACAATATTCTAAAACCCTTAATAAAAGGACATTGAATAAGGCCGGCCAAATTAATAACAATTTCAGATTCTAGCTAGCTTTAATTTACAAATCCTTCTTAACATAAATCAACTTTGGTTGGATCGAATGCAGCATGTGGCAGTTTTGGTTTCAGCCGGGTTAGACGGGGCTTGTCTAGCCCATTTCTTAGAACACCAGAACTTAACATGCACATATAGGTGCGTCCCAACTCCCAAATAAGAAATCTTAAACTCTAACTAAAGTCAAACACCCAAGTTTACCAAATCACTCATTAAGGTGAGACCACACTTTCACCTGAGTAATTATGACTTCTTTTTCCATGGGCCCACAATAATTGTTTATAAAGCAAACCCAAATATATTATTTTAACACTAAAATATGAACATTCAATTATTCGTTTTGGTGGGTCATGTTGAACTGACAAACATCATCCTTTTAGGTTCAGCCTTGAGGCTACCAGATCTGTTTTATAATACAGAAGAGCCTGGTACAAGTTGAGCCACGCCCAACTCACTTAGACCCAACCCAACTCAGTGCAATTCAAGTATTCAACTCAGTAGTGTGTGTAGAGAGGGGGAGAGGGAGAACCAGTCATAGACGGTGGGGGAGTTGGGCTGGGGCTTGTCAAACTTCTCAGCACCAATTTTCTTGGTGGCTATGTTGCTCCCAGGGTGGAAAACGCTCCTCCACACGTTCTCCTTGCGTGCCGATGGTGGCGTGGTTGGCGTAGCGGGTGTCGCCGGTGTGCCGGGCGTTCCGGGTATCGACACGGACCTCTGGAAGCTTCTGCTGCTGCTCTCTCCTTCCACTGCAACACATCACACAAAACACCGACACCATTAAATCAAACCCACCTTCTCCAAAAGGGAAAAAAACCAGGTCTCCAAAACACGCACGTACGTTACGTAACGGTTTCGTACCCCTTCTCTATTGTCACCGATACGACTTTGTACACGTATCGGCTTTCAATTAAAAAAAAAAAAAACCCACCATCTGTTAACGAAAAACGTAAGCCCCATCACAAGAAAACTAATATCTAAAAATACATACTTATAAAACATGGCCGGTACGTACCGTTTCTTCATTACGTACCGGTTCAAAAAGTCACATATACTCATATAGTGTAAACAGTGAGTGTTTCTTTTGAAAAACAAAAGCAGCAAAATTACATTTAAGACTAGAGATAAAATGAAAGAGCCCTTGATCAAAACCTTATTTCTTTTGTTCTCTTCTAGACTGACCCATATCAGCCCCACCTCAACTTAGATCTGAGCCGTCCAATTCAAAGCCATCATATAAATTTTTTTCCACAAATTCCACTTAATCCAACGGTGAATACTACTCCGATTAGACTAAGATCTGATCCACCAACTATCCAATGTGGATCATGTGCCGTGTGAATGGCTCAGATCAACAAAATCTAAGTCTCACATGCATCAAGATATAACTAATCACCTATGACTATGATCATCATCTTCTAAACTATATACAACCGAAAATCAAAACAGATGAGAGAACAACGAAACTGATACATGCCTGGACCACAATATCCATAGACACACAACAGTTTCGGCCTTCACCTTGTAAAGAGAAATAGTAATTGCAATAGACAATCCTAACCGTCGATCAATCAATCAAAGGAGCAAATCAACAACCTTGGACGGCTAAGGACTTGGTGGAGAGCTTCCTAAGCTTGCCGAGGCCCTTCTCAGGCTGGGGCCCAGCCAAAACATCATCCCACAGCTTCTCTAACAACACCATTTTCTCTTCTTTCCTTCCTACAAACTACAAACCTTTTCCCTCACTCACTTTATATTATACTTACACATTCCATGCATCTCCTGGCCTGCCGCCCTTCTCTCCATTTGTCCTCTTCTCACGGGATTGAAGCCCTCTTAAATCCGGATCCCATACCCCTTCAACTATAGGAAAGCCCCATTGTTCTTCCATAATAGGACAGGTGGAAGACTCTGTAGGACCCACTAGTACATTAAAAAAGATGGGGTTTTCCTTGATTGGCTATGTGAAAAAAATTGAGGCCGTTCGATGTTTCCATCTGTCTGATCCATTCGAATTTCTATTTTGACCGTTCATTCTGCCCACATCCATCGGGACGGTTTAAAAGGTAACATGGAATCCCATTTTTTGTGGATGGCTGATCCATTTGTTCACATGTCTGTGGGATTAATATGGGGCCCATGAAAAATGCCATGTGTACTAGTTGTAGAGCTGGGTTGTGGGTTTTGGTGAGTAAGGTGTGCAGATATAATGATGGCATTATTTTTAGGTAAAATAGTGGTTGAGGATAAGGATGAGAAGGGTAGGGCCCGCAAAAAAAGATCTATTTGTATTGAGTCTCTTGTGGTGGGGCCACGTGTTGGTGCTGACGCGGACTCGCTGATGGGACAGGTGGAAATTGGAAGAAGTTTCTGGGCTATTATTGTCAAGAAAGATGTTTTTTGAAAAATCAACATCTCATGAAAATATCAAGAGATATTCATATCTGAGCTTTTCTCGAGATGATAATAGGAAAATATAATGAAATGTAATCTAGTTTTTAAATAATAGAAATTAAATAATTAGAATAAGTATTATTTTCTGTAAAAAGGCTGTATCTATTTTATTTTATGACAAGAATAGCTATTTTAGTTTTTTAGTACTCCATCCAAGGGGTTAGAACCCAAGAGAAAGCACGCAAGTACATGAGTACGAGCACACAATTGAGAAAGTAGTATACACGAGGGATAAGAAAGCCACAATCGCAGGAAGATGGGGTATATATAGGGTTTGAAACCCTAGATAGCGAGGTGAGAACTATCATTTTAAAAAATACCTATCTTACTTTCATGAGACGATGACAATTAGGGAGAACCTAGGAATTCTTCTCTGGGACCGCTATGTAAACAAAAACTCTTGGGGATCCATATTTAAAAAATGCATGTACTTTTATAGATATGTAAGAGTTTTTTTTTTTTTTTTTTCAAACTTTGAGGGCTATATGTAAAGACCACTTGTGGTGATAATATATCAACATTTAAAAAAGAGAAGTTTTATCAGAATATTATAATATTGGGATATTTTCCAGAATCAGTGATGTATATGTGACACCTGCTATCATCAATCCAATTCGTAAATACTTCAATTTTGGATTAGCCATTTATTAGCCAACTTAGTTGGGCTTATTGCATACCGACACATGACTTGATAAGTCAACATAGTTTGAGGTTAAATTAAATTAACCAGTATGGTTGGATTTCAATTGGTTTTCCCATTCGATTAATGAAATGAATAGAATTGGTGTGAGCTGATCCATGCATAATCCACATTCCTTAGTAGGCCCGAGCATAGGCTTGAGAAGACCAGCCTCGTAAAGATATAATTCAGATCTAGCTAACGAGGGCTCACTTTTTTGAGTTCTCGTGTCCTTGAAATATAATTTCTAAGAACCCATGATAATATGAGTTTCAACAATGGGGTAATTTTTTTTGTTGGAGTGTAAAAGGGAGAAAGATATAGATGGGACCAAGACTTTTGTAGAATCTGATTTATTTCGGTGATGTTAGGGTATTCACTATTAAAAAAATTATTTGGTGCTGGTTTAGGATATTATTAGATATTATACTTGTTTCTTTAATTTTAATCACTTTCAAAATTATGTTTCTTAGAGTTTCTCCCGAATTCAATGCAAAAAGATTGACCATGAGACCAAATTGATTTGTGGAATTACCTTTAAAATTTAAAGTGGACCAAGAAATTTCATGCGTTCTTTTGCTTTTGCTCAAGTATAACTTGAATAAAATCGTTACCATTGTAATATATTAAAATCAAGGGATTTTTTGGCTTTAATATTGATTGCCTATTCTAATTTTTACTAACAGTTATACATTTTGATTCAAATGTTCCACATCTTCTCTCTAATACTCATCTCTTGCACCTATTCACACCTATCTTTTTCTCTTCAAACCACTCACTACTACTTTTCACGTTTTAAAGTTTTAGTTATTCCTTTCTATAAATTCTCTCTTATACCAATTCTCTTTTATTATCTTTCGGTCCCAAGTTTCTTATTTCTATTTTATACAAGTTACTCTATGTAAACAAGCATCTTAATTCATAACCTTTTTAATGTATTATTATTTATTTTGTAATATATTGAGATACCGTGCTGAGCACGGATTATTGTTCTAACTGCCAAATTAATAATGTTAGAAATACATGCTCCCTTGTAGGATAGAAAGAGTTGGGTTAAATGGAGGATCCAATCAACTCGCCCCAAATAGGGGCCAAGTTTAGAATTGGATTGGTGTGGTTGGGGACAGGTTTAATATTAGGTTAAGGAAAGAATGAGCTTTCATATTTTCACCCAACCCAAACTCGATGAGTTTTCACGAGAAGGTGACAATCAGAGTAGGGCCCCGGAATTCTTCCTATAAAAAAAAAATTACATGTACAGCCAGCAGTGGCATTTAAAAAGAGAAGTTTTATGAGAATATTATAATATTGGGGATATTTTCCAGATTCATCGGTGTATGAGTCTCACCTGCCCCGCTGTTATCATTCCAATTGGTAAACGTGTCAATTTTGGATTAGGTAACTTAGTTTGACTTTTTGCATCTTACACATTACTTGATTGGAACGTGATCCAATGATTTGGGGATGAATTGGCCTGATGGATTGGGTTTCAGTTGGTTTTGCCATTAGATTAATGAATTGATCAGAGATTTGGTCTGAGCTGATCCATGCATCGCCCAGCTTTGAACAGAAAAATGGGTTTCATTAAAAAAAGATGATATTTAAAGCTTTGATTATCACTTTTAACTACCCAATATATTCAATTCCTTTTTAATGCAAACAAACATGTTCTAAAGTAGAATTCCTAAAATGTTGATGGTAAGATGAGTTTCAAGAAAGGATTGTTAAGATATGAAGGTAGATGGCCAGGACCAAAACTATGGTAGAATATGATTTATTAGGGTAATTCTAGGGTATTCACTATTAGAAATAAAATTATTTAATGCTAGTTTAAGATATTATTTGGGTTTCTTCAATTTTAATCATTTTTAAAAATACAAATGTATTTTTTTTTTTTTTTTTTGAATTCTTAGGGATTAAATTCAATGCAAAAAAGACCTTGAAATTCAAACTGGTCTAAGAAATGTCTCACGTTCTTGTGCTTTTTGCTCAAGTATTATTTGAATAAAATCATTACCATCACCAAATTAATAACAAAAGAAACACATGCTCCCTTGTAGGATAGAGAGAGTTGGGCTAAATGGAGGAGGATGCAATCTACCCGCCCCAATTAGGGGCCAAGTTCGGATTCAAAGGATAGCATGAGTTTATATATTTTTACCCTAGTCAAATTCGCGACATGGTTTCAGATTTTGGCTGCCTTTTGTTCGTCCCACCCTCATTATTGGTTATTTTCATATAACTTGGTAAGATTTTCTTCACAAATCCTGATTAGATAAGTGGAAATTACAAACCTAAGAGCCCTAGGACATATTTGTAAAAAAGATTTATATTAAGAAAAACTTTAGGATCCAATCCAACCCGATCACTATTTATTATGGCAGGTTTCATATCATAAACTATATATCTAGTGTTGTAAACGGGTCACTTCTAGTCCGGGTCAATGGTGGACCCAGAACCGAAACCGTTAAGGAAAAGGTGGAACTGGATTCGGACCCGGAACTGTTTCGGAACCTATTTCTTAGTTCCGGAACCAGAACCAGAACCATATATGGGGCGGGTCTAGGTCCGGGTCTAAGTAGAGAATTATATTTAAAAAAATATGATTTTTATGAGTGATTTTAAAAAATTGAGGTAATATGTCGGGTATCGGGTCCACGGGTCTAAACCAAGGTGGAACTGAACCCGGACCCATTTACTTATCGAGGCTTAAATAAGGACCCAAATTCTGTTTTTAACAGGTCGGAACCTTCGGGTAAACGGACAATCGGGAACCCATTTACATCCATATATATATATATATATATATATATATATATATATATATATTTATACACACACATAGGGTTACAAATGGGCATCTGATCATGTGAGTTTATGAAGTCTCCGGTTTTGATCTAAGTAAGTCCAAAACCAATTTTTGGAGCTGAGAGAATTTTGGATTTGGATTCAGAACCAAATCTTGTTCCAAGCTACAGTTATGAATATACAACAATTACATTCACATATATAAGGGGTTTTGACCTAGCGCTTACTTGTAGATCGAGATGAGTTTTTCCTCCCCCTTGCCAAGGAAAATGGAAAAAGGAATTAATAATAAATCAAATTATAGAGGAAAGAGTACGTTTTTAGGTATAAAAAAAAAAAAAAAAGAAATAAACTCACGCAATATCGCACAATTTATAATTTTATGAGATATCACATAATCAAGGTAAAGATATAGATTTATACAACAAAGCACGATTTATTTATTTTATGCGATGTTGCATAGTCAAGGGCACTCTAGCTATGGGAAAATATTTAAAACTTGGTAAGTCGGAGGGGAAATCCAACTCTATAGGTAAGTGTATGGTCAAAACCTCCATATATAAATATATATAGGTTTTAAGGGCTTACATGGCTTGAGTTATATTTATATTTGATAGTCTACTTAACTTTAATCATATACCATTAATTAGCCATAACATAATATACAAAAATATATATTTTTTTTAAATTCTTTAACCAATTATACATCTTATTTTGGATCTAAATACAGAGCTGGATCCATTTTTTTATAAGGTTCATTGTTGGAACTGGCTTTGGATTTAGGTCTGGATTTACCATAGTTGTGCCTTAGATCTTACCTGTTTGCACCCTATAAATCTCTCACATGTATAAAGCCAGGGAGTTGTACTTTAGGTTTAGATCATTTCCTACCAAATCTTACTCATTACCCTCTCTACTCTCCATACTTTATTTTAATCACATGCTCTAACAATTTGACCGAGAACTTTGATATGAGATTGATTTTGACTAATTATAAAACATTATGATACAATTACACTTGAGTGTTTTAGACTTCAGAGTTGTAGCCGAGAATTGGGCGGCCCAAGACCAAGAGTATCGCCATCCAATAAAGACGATTCTCTAGCAATTTTCAAGGGATCGAGAGACCTCTATATACGGAAGTCATTGTTACAATCACCTTTAGAAATTATTACCTAGAGAAGATATTGGGATATTTTAAAAAAAAAAACCCTGAGTTCTTATAAATTTTTTAGAAAATATTACTAATTCATTATTTTTAACTCAATATTTATTTGATTTCTATATTACATTTTTAGTTTTCATAATATTTTGAAAGGATTTTTACAGAAAACAAGCCACTTAAATTTGAGAAAAGCGGTAGAGGGTAGCAGTGAAGGAAGTTGGCTTCCTCCAATTTTTCAAAGTTTTGAGAATTTTAAAGAATTGCACGAAATCACAAAATGCCCGGATATTCAGTGGAATTCCTTTCTTTTTTTTTTTTCTTTTTAAAAAGACCCTAAAACGCATTTTCATCTTCACTTTTCTTTCTCTTCTCCATCACAGATGCAACACCAGTTGAACTTTTTTTTTTTTTTGTTAGAGTTTTCTTAATTTTTAGCCATTGATTTATATGAGAACTCATTGTCTCCACTATTTTTCATAGCTCTGGTCATTTGTATGAAATCTTACATCTTGTCTCCACTATTTTTCATTGTTTAGTGAGCTGTATCCTCCAGAAAGCGAATACCCGAGTAAGGATATATATGATGTTGATGATTTTTTTAAGGGAACTGAATATGCTATCCTTCATTTTCAGGTTCATATTCTACTGCTCGTCCGTTAGAAGATGTTGATTCTTGTACCATCTTTTCTTTTCTTTTTTGAAAGGTATAAAATTATTATACCATCTTTGCTAGCGAAATAATTCTGTAGTTCTGATTATCAATCAGTTGTGCAAAAAATATCTACAAAGGTTTTTGAAGTATGTGGCTTTGAATTTACGAATCCATCTTGTGACAGCCTAGGATGCACTTTCAAAGCATTTCAATAGTTAGGAGAAGTGATAAAAGTGATAATTGTAATGGATGCAGCTGCTGGGTAACCAACAGGGCAAAATGTGTTAATGGACTCGACTTTTGATTTCCTTTTCTAAGTTTTGGTGCCTAAAATCATTCAAAAAATAATTCTTTGTCAATAAAAGGATAAGCCTTTTCTTTTTCTTAAAAGTGATGAAGAAAAATGGATTTAGGGTAAAAAAAAAAAAATAGTTATCCTAAAATATCATGGATTGAACAGACTGTATGTAATTTTGTGAAATCAGAGTAAAATTATAAATAAAAAAGAACTATTGACCATATGACTGTCTTTAGATTTGACATTTACCCTTGAAGCGTGTTTGGCAATTAACTAGTTAAATTAAAGTAAAGTGAATCCAAACAAAAAATGACAAGGGATCATCCCAAAAGTACACAATTTCAAAATACACTCCGAATTTTTCAAAAAAAGTAAAAAAAAGCAACCTCATTTCTCCACTAAAAGAGAAAAAAAGAACCTCCACTTTTCGATACAAAAAGTCTAAAAGATTTCATACCAAACAACTGAAAATAAAACACCATTATAACACCTTATATTTTATTCTCTCTTGATTTGATGATTCACCTCACCATACTTCAATTCACCGTACATCCAAACAGGCCCTAAAAAGTTGTTCTTGCAACAAAAGTACAATACCCTACATCACATAATGATATGTGAAATGACCTTAGGATATCGCATAAATAGTTCTATGAGAATTTTCTTAAACCTTTGACAACAAAAAATCAAGTCTCGGAGTAGCTATACCATCTGAGGGCAAAAAAATTGGCATAGGGCTTTTTTATAGTTGTTATTATAATTTGCTTGTAATGTGTTTAGAGCCCCTGTCATTTTCATCATATGCATGTTTGTGTAAAGGCAACTTCCATGGAAATATGAAATTGTCATATCAGCAAATTCTATGGTTTTTAAATAACTCAGAAAAGGTTTTATGAGGAAGTTAGAAATTCATTTTTGGTGCAAAAAGTTTTTCCTCCATGAATTGGTGAGAATGTTGTTTGGTGCAGTTGCGGATTTCTTTTGTGAAAACTACTATTTCCTGAAAACTATTAGGTGGGTGGGTTAGTATGTGCATTGCGGGGGGAGGGAATAGGGGGTCAGTTTTTCGTGGAAATGGACTTTCCATACTACCTATAGGAAGTCCATTCTCATACCTAGGAAGGAAAAAGCTGACGTGGCGAAAAAACAGTTTCGCGGAAAATTGCCACACTAAACACAAGAAAAGGGAGTTTTTCGCAGAAAACCACATCCTTATCTGCGGAAATGGGCATACACAAACGTGTAAGGAATTCTATTTTCAAAGGAAAGCAGTATTTGTACGTGCTTGGCCTTCCAAAGAGATCTCACGGTTTGGATCTTGTATTTGAGGACCACATAATCAACAAAATTATACCTAATGGCTCACTTTTTTGCACATATCTAGAGATTGGTGATGATCCAACAGGTGAAAGCTATTCTCATGGTCATGTTTGATATTGTGAATATCACTAATGGTTTAGATCTTATTTTACACACCTCTAAATAACCAAAAAAAAAAAATGAAACAATTTACTGCTCATAGACGAATGCAATATTGTACATAATGCATCAATGATTACTTTTATTTTGCACATATCTCGAGATTCACAAAGTATTATGTAATCAAAATTGACCACATAGCTATTTTCATCTTTCCAAACATATCCAATGGTTTTAATCTTGTGTTTGAGGCCCGCGGATCATAACAAATTATTGTTGGAAGTAGGTGGGTCTCGTGGATAAAATTTCAAAACTTTTGACCCACTTAACTCAGGGATCAAGTATCCACAAGGCCAAAAACCCAATTCAGGATGCAAACCCTCTATCTCAAATATCAAGATCAGTAAAAACATCTATTTAGAAGATAGAATCAGCAACATAAAAGCTTCAAATAAATCTACAACATGCAAGGAAGTAGATTATACCTTCGGAGCTCGGTTGTGCTCTAATAGAAAAGTTGCTACTTTATTTGATCTCGAACTCTTTCGCAAATCAAATCAAGATCTCCAAGACCCAATTGTGTTCCACACTATATCCCTCATCAGATTTCTTTTCTCAAGGAGATGGGTGGGATCTCCTAAAGAAAACTATTAGAGAACAACTAGAAAAGGAATTAGAAGAGATGTGCAACAACTTACACAAGAGAGGAGAAGAGAGAGAGGGCTAGCCTTGCACAATAATGCTTGGGACGTCCAAAGGGGTTTGCTCCCCTTTTATAGCCTCTTGCAACTCATCTAATACTAATTCCCATAAAAGTCTCACTTCCATTAATTAGTAACCTTCTCTTTCTAATTAAAATAGAAGTCCTACTTCCATTAATAATTAGTAAGTTACTGTTACCACTATTAGAAGTCTCACTTCAAATAGAAATAGTAATTTTCTAATTCCTTTCTATCTAGAGTTCTATTAGAATTAGTATCTATCCAGTACTTTAGCTAGTGTGGGGACCACTATGGATTCCTTAGAAAGCTGGCTCCAACTAGGACACGAGACCCCACATCTCATGTGCAATCCGGGCCCACAGTTAATTGCAAATAACTCCACTATATAAATGCAATTGAACTCCAGTCTTAAGAATAAATTACATAGAAGACCCTAAACTTCCCTATGACCACAAGTAGGCCCCTCCATCTATATCCATGGATCAATTGGACCTGTCCACCAAATTAGATCCACATCTTATTATCCTTGAGCCCCAATTAATTATAATGATCGATTGGTACCTATCCAATTAACTCTTAATCGGAATGGGTGCGCACTTACCAATGATAAATCCATTAACTGGCACAAGGGGATAATCAAGATAGATTCCATCTTGACCATTAAATATTCTCACAGCTCTACTACCATTCACCCAAATCACCGAGGTGTTAACCTACAATTGACCTCACTCATTGTGACTCAAAGCAAATGAATAAATAGAAACTTGAGTTCATTAATGTCTCAGGATTGAGAGCCTATTGCTAGGGAATTATGAGAGCAGACCTTAAAGTAAAGATAGTATTCTTAAGGTGCTTCTCATGGTCCTTCAATACATCCAATGTACCAGCACATTGATCCAGAATCTTTCATTATGATGATCGAGACAAATCACACTATCTCATAGTGATCAAAGTGTTGCAACCTTATCAGATGAGATGCCCAGTCTCATCACTGGTTGTGAAGATATTTTAAGTATAAGATTTATGACATTTATCTCCCGTGTGTGGATCTCATCCATACACATATATCACATCTAATATACTAATGGGACCCGGTTTAACTCATGAACCATTGTCATATGTATTGATCATGTGCATAAAGTAATAAAATAACATTCATCTCATGAAAGTATAACATGATTTTATTGATAAATAAAGAAATTAATCAATTTATGACATCAACTGATAGATTGAGTCCATACAATCTAACAATTATATCTAATGGTTCACTATTTTTTGGCACATATCTCGAGGCTGGTGATGATTCGATGGCTGAAATTTGGATGCATGGCCATGATTGACCTTGTGGACATTCTCAACGGTTTGGATATTGATTGACCCTCTCACATTTAAAGAAAAATCAATAATATCGGACTGGGCGTGACTATGCACAAAACATTGTAGCTCCGC
Organism: Umbellularia californica; assembly: GCA_028538565.1. Lineage (NCBI taxonomy): Eukaryota > Viridiplantae > Streptophyta > Magnoliopsida > Laurales > Lauraceae > Umbellularia > Umbellularia californica. Next base: position 36,503,861 of record JAPQWN010000010.1, on the reverse strand, counting down.
ATCTTATTCTTTCCCTCTATTTCTCAACTACCACGTCAAGGGGGCTGTGGAAAGTAGAGGCAATATTGCATCTACTTCTCTAAAATTGGTAGAGGCTTAAAGGTGGTGCCAAACACTCTATTTTTCCAGACCTCTATCAATTTTAGAGAAATAGAGAAATAGAGAAACAAAGAGAAAAATTAGACCTCCCAAATATGCACTTAGCCCATGTTTGGCATGTCTATTTTTTCCCTCTAAACCTCTACTTCTCTAAAGCGGATAGAGGTTTTGAAATTAGAGGTCTTTGGCAATGATTTATAGCCTCTACAAAATCTAGAAAAAAAGAGGCAAAGCCTCTAAAATGGAAATGCCCCAAAATTGGGCAGGTAGAAAGAAGAGGCAGTGCCTCTTGAAAAAGTAGAGGTGGAAACAATTTTGATGACAAAATTGCCCCCGACGGAATTTTATTTCCAACGAAAGTCCTTTGAATAAAGCGCTCCCTTCTCGTTCTTTCTACATCTTGAAACCACCGAACCCTACCTCTTCTCCTTCTGCGAAAATGAACTTACTTGAACTCCAGCAACTTCTTCACAAAAAACCATCTTTTCTCTTCCACAAAAGCACAAGAAGAAGGAGAAGAAGAACGAGATCCAGTTTTTCTTTTCTCTTTTTCACTGAAGAAATCCATCAAGATGACGATTTCAGAGCTCCCAAATGCCAAAAAAAGTCTCCAGAGATCACCCATTTGTGTTCTTGATGCTTCTTCCTACTTGGGCTTTTGGATTCTTAAAGGACTCTTGAGCAAGGGCTATTCGGTTCATGCAACTGTTCCGAAGAATGGCAGTTGCTTCTCTCTCTCTCTCTCTCTCTCTCTCTCTCTCTCTGTCTCTGTTTTTATTTTTCTTTTCTTTTGGTTTGTGGGTTTTTGGTTTTGTACGTGTATGTTGAATTTGCTTTTTGTTTTCTTGGTTTAGATACAGGGGAGACAGAGATAATGAAGAACATCAAGGAGATGGGTGAGTTTGAAAAGAGGTTGGAGTTGGAGTTGTTTGTGGTGGATATTTTGGACTACCAGAGCATTCTTGGAGCTTCTTGTTAATGCCGAGTACAGTCAGTAATAGTTCAGTGTTTAGGAGACAGGTCTGAACACAGTGAATTTAACAACTAGTAAATACAATAAGAAGTCACTCACTGTTTGAAGACAGAAACAGGGTGTTGTTGCAGAAGTCTTGAAGTCCAGTAATTCACAGAAGCTTGGTGATCAAGGCTAGTGCGCAGCACTATTTCCTTAAGACAAAAATCGCCCCCGCAATGGTGCTTACGAGCTCTACAGCGTCTGTCTCCCAAGATACAATGATCAGTCCCACACAGTTGCAGCACTACAAACTGAGTGTCTGGCGAACCAAAGGTGTATCAGCAGTACTCTCTTTTCACAATGATGATTCGAATGCAGTGCAACAGCAGTGAAAATGGATGCTCAAAAAGCATGTACGAGATGCACTTAAATAGCTTGAACAAGTCTTTTTAATGGGGGTTGCATCTGTTCAGAACAGTGACTGTTCAGTAAACAGATGCATCTTCCTTCTTTGGACACACCCTTTCAGATGCGAAAGGACACACATCACTTAGGGACACATCCCACACATCCCATTTGCAAAAAGGAATTTTATTAAATAAAATTTCTCCAAAAAATTAAACGGGTAGTGGGCAAAGCCAAGGCCTAACTCGCGCGTGAAGCCCAAGCCCAAGCCCGGCCCGGTTCAGGGTGGGGCGGCTCGGGCGCGTGTGTGGTGGTGACCCAACCTTGATCTAAGTCCTCCCTACCCCACAAAAGTGGGGTGCCCCTTCTTGTTATCATTGGGACCCTGCTGTTTTGGACCACTGGGATTGTTCTTCCTCTTCTTGGGATTCTGCCCATGTTCCACTACATTGGCCTTAGCTTCAGTGAACGTTTTCCCTGTTTTCTTTTCAGATGCACGGTTGTCTTCCTCTATCCTCAATCTGATAATCAGGTTTTCAAGTTTCATCTCCTTTTGCTTATGCTTAAGGTAGTTCTTAAAATCCTTCCAAAGTGGTGGCAATTTTTCAATGATGGCTGCCACTTGGAAAGACTCACTAAGAGACATTCCTTCTGCATGAATTTCATGGAGAATTACTTGCAGTTCTTGAACTTGATTGATTACTGCTTTGGAATCTATCATCTTGTAGTCAAGGAATCTGCCCACAACGAATTTCTTCATTCTGGCATCTTCAGTCTTGTACTTTTTATCAAGAGAATCCCATAATTCCTTAGCAGTCTTCAATGAACAGTACACATTATATAATGTGTTGTCTAGTCCATTGAGGATATAATTGCGACAGAGGAAGTTAGCATGCTTCCAGGCATCAACAGCAGCAACCACTTGCTTATCTGTTTCACCTTCTGTTAAGGCAGGAGCTTCTTCATGGAGGAACCTAGCCAAGTTTAAGGTAGTGAGATAGAACAACATCTTCTGTTGCCATCTCTTAAACTCAGTACCATTAAACTTTTCAGGTTTCTCCCCATTGCTCACCATAACAGGGGCAGGGGTACTGACTGGAGTATTCTTCTCAATACCCATTACTGTGAATGAACAGAAGCAAAAGAAAATAGAGAGTATACTGAGAGTTAACAACTAATAGTACTGTAAATACAAATCAACTGAGAGAACAATAAAACAAGTTACAGAACACACTGAAGTTCTGTAACAAATGAAATAAAAGATAGAAACAGAGTTTTACACTACTGGTTTCAGTAACAGAAGACTTATAAACCAGTAGTAAAATTGACAGAAACTGAAACCAGAAATACTGAAGTAAAACTGATAACAAAGTGTACTCAGAATCAAGATTTTTTGTCTTAAGATTGTTAATGCCGAGTACAGTAAGTAATAGTTCAGTGTTTAGGAGACAGGTCTGAACACAGTGAATTTAACAACTAGTAAATACAATAAGAAGTCACTCACTGTTTGAAGACAGAAACAGGGTGTTGTTGCAGAAGTCTTGAAGTCCAGTAATTCACAGAAGCTTGGTGATCAAGGCTAGTGCGCAGCACTATTTCCTTAAGACAAAAATCGCCCCCGTAATGGTGCTTACGAGCTCTACAGCGTCTGTCTCCCAGGATACAATGATCAGTCCCACACAGTTGCAGCACTACAAACTAAGTGTCTGGCGAACCAAAGGTGTATCAGCAGTATTCTCTCTTCACAATGATGACTCGAATGCAATGCAACAACAGTGAAAATGGATGCTCAAAAAGCAACAGATGCATCTTCCTTCTTTGGACACACCCTTTCAGATGCGAAAGGACACACATCACTTAGGGACACATCCCACACATCCCATTTGCAAAAAAGGAATTTTAATAAATAAAATTTCTCCAAAAAATTAAACGGGTAGTGGGCCGAGCCAAGGCCCAACTCGCGCGCCGCCCCGCCCCGCACCGGTTGATCTAAGTCCTCCCTCCCCCACAAAAGTGGGGTGCCCATTGAAGCTTATTTTATACTACCAAAGTAAGTATATTTATACCCAAGGAATGTTTTGCTCCCAAGCAATGTGGGATGCAAGTTCACTACTTCCTTTGTTTCCATGTTTAACGTGTTCAAGTAGTGGGTTTAGGAGGCAATTTCTCATTCACTCCTTAATGGATTAGAGTAACCCAATACATGTAATTACTCTACTCATGGAGTAGAGTACATTCCCATGTATTCCCACCAAAAAGGATTAGTGGGTCCCACTTAGTTTTTGGCTCAAACTTTGACAAAAGTAATGGTGCTCTAGCCATTTTTCCAACACTTCTAAGGGATGTTCTACTTTGATCTATTGTCTGGACAGTCTTGAAAAGAGGTTGGAGTTGTTAGTGGTGGAGATGGCAGTTGCTATTCTCTCTCTCTTGGTGGATTTGGTGATGTTTTTGGTTGTGTGTTTTGGTTTGATCAGGAGAATATGGTGGATTTGGAGGTGAGAGGAGTAATCAATGTAGTGGAACAATATGCACAAACAGAGAGTGTGGAGAAGCAGTTCTTCTTTGGCTGCTGGGATCTGGAGAGAGAATGTTTGCATGGAAAAGGATGCGGATGAGAGATCATGGAGTGATGCAGAGTTTTGCAGGAAAGTGAGGGTTTGATTATCCATCAAGATGTCTTTTTATTGATTTCCCTTATTTCTTAGATGGCTTGTTTCTCTTTTGATATTCACATTACTCTTATATGCTTCTGGTTATGAATTTCTTCCTTTAAAATGGGTGGTCATGATGCCACCCAAAGCTTCTAGATGTGAAATTTCCTTTTTCTTTGACCTTAGAAATTTCATCTCAAGCTTGATATCAGCCCATCTCTTTTGAATTTTGTCTTGAATATCTTGATACCATCCAAATCTTCTAGTTACTTCAATCTTCCTTTTCTGTGACTTGTAATAAAGTTGTTTGTTTTAAACTGCACAAGTGTTTCCTTTTAATTGATTTACCTTGGTCAAAACATTGGATTATTGGAAACACTGTGAGCATGTAACTTTCAGAACAAAGAGGTGTAATAGTTCCGGCAAGGCATGATCTGACTCTCATTGTAATTGGTAGGATCGGCCGAATTTTCAATCCTTTGTTGTTGTCTATGTAATCCATTCTGTATTTGTTTAGGGGCTAAAAAAGTACCTGCCTCCTTTAATCTTGTCCGTTGTCATATGTATAATCCACCATGTATTTAAATTGTTAATAAAATCTCCATTTTATGTTATGCTTCTTCCTTCAGTTGTGCAGTAGAGCATGCTTAACCATGAGGGCTCATTCTGTCATGGTCTAAATCTAGATGCATTTGAAGATTGTCCAAGGGTAGCACAACTGCTCAACCACAATCACAATATAACCATTGAAACATTAGGAAAGACACAATAGTGCACAAATATAGATCATAACCTATCTAGTGCACAAATGTGGCTTCGACGCTCAAAGTCTCAAGTGGAAAAAAAAATAATTGCATGTGTTCTTGAATAATATATGAAGGTGGAAAATGTGCATAAGTTCATTTTTTACATAATGACAGAAGATACCCTTCTAAAAAGAGGCAAACCCCTCTAAAAAGAGGCAAATAGAGGGCATACCAAACGGTCTATTTGAAGTAGACCCGTTCATTACCAAACACATTTTTTTATTCTAGCCTCTTTTTTTTATAGCTCTTTTTTTAATTGCTCTATTTTGAATGGTCTGTCAGAAAAAGAGTAGAGATGCCAAACAAGGCCTTAGTAGGCCTGAGTGCAAATACTTGAGAAGACCAGCTTTAAAAAAAATTGGATTTCATGAAAAGAAGATGATATTTAATGCTCACTTTTGAAAATCCACCTTTGATTATCATTTTTAACCACCCAATGTATTCAATTCCTATTTAATGCAAACAAACATGTCCTAAAGTAGAATTCCTAAATATTCATGGTAAGATGAGTTTCAACAAAGGATTTATTAAGATATGAAGGTAGATGGGACCAAAACTATGGTAGAATCTGATTTATTGGGGTAATTCTAGGGTATTCACTATTAAAAAGAAAATTATTTAATGCTGCTTTAAGATGTTCTTTGGGTTTCTTCAATTTTAATCACCTGTAAAAGTACAAATGTATTTTTTTTTTTTTTTTGAATTCTTAGGGATTAAATTCAATGAAAAAAAGACCTTGAAATTCAAACTGCTCTAAGAAATGTCTCACGTTCATGTGCTTTTTGCGCAAGTATTATTTGAATAAAATCATTACCATCACCAAATTAATAACAAAAGAAACACATGCTCCCTTGTAGGCTAGAAAGAGTTGGCTTAAATGGAGGATGCAATCAACCACCCCAATTAGGGGCCAAAGTTCGGATTCAAAGGCAAGCATGAGTTCATATATTTTTACCCTAGTCAAATTCGCGACATGGTTTCAGATTTTGGTTGCCTTTTGTTCGTCCCACCCTCATTATTGGTTATTTCCATATAACTTGGTAACATTTTCTTCACAAATCCTCATTAAACAAGTGGCAATTACAAACCTAAGAGCCCTGGGACATATTTGTAAAAAGATTTATATTAAAAAAACATTAGGATCCAATCTAATCCGATCACTATTTATTATGGTAGGTTTCATATTATAAACTAATATCCATAGGACTACAAATGGATATCTGATAAAGTGAGTATATGAAGTCTCCGGTTTTAAACTCGGTCAGTCTGGAACTCATTTTTGGATCTGAGAGAATTTTGGATTTGGATTTGGATTCGGAACCAAATCCTAGTATATTCCAAGCTACAACCATGAATATACGGCAATTACGTTCACATATATAAGGGGTTTTGACCTAGAGCTTACTTGTAGAGATGAGTTTTGCCTTCCTCTCCTCAAGGGAAATGAAAAAATAAATTAATAATAAATCAAAATACAGAGGAAAGAGTACGTTTTTATATAATAAAAAAAGAAATAAACTTATGCAAGATCGCAAATTTATAATTTTATGAGATATCACATAATCAAGGTAAAGATATAAATTTATACAACAAAGCACAATTTTTTATTTTATGCAATATTGCAAACTCAAGGGCATTCTAGCTATGGGAAAATATTTAAAATTTGGTAAGTTGGAGGGAAAATCCAACTCTATAGATAAGTGTACGGTCAAAACCTCCATATATAAATATATATAAGTTTTAAGGGCTTACATAGCTTGAGTGATATTTATATTTGATATTCTACTTAACTTTAATCATATACCATTTATTAGTCATAACATAATATACAAAAATATATATTTTTAAATTCTTTTAACCAATTATACATCTTATTTTGGATCTAAATACAGAGCTGGATCCTTTTTTTTTTTTTTAAGGTTTCGTGATGGAACTGGCTTTGGATTTAGGTCTGGATCCGCCATAGCTTTTGCCTTGGATCCAACCTGTTTGCAACCCTATAAATCCCTCACATGTATAAGGCCGGGGAATTGTACTTTAGGTTTAGATCATTTCTTACCAAATCTTACTCATTACCCTCCCTACTCTCCATACTTTATTTTAATCACATGCTCTCACAATTTGACCAAGAACTTGAATATAAGTAAGATTTTGACTAATTATAAAAACATTATGATACAGTTACACTTAAGTCTTTTAGATTTCATAGTTGTAGCCGAGAATTGGGCGGCCTAAGACCAAGAGTATTGCCATCCAATAAAGATGATTCTCTAGCAATTGTCAAGAGAGAGATCTCTGTAAGGAAGTCATTGTTACAATCAGTACCTTTAGGAATTATTACCTAGAGAAAATATTGGGATATTTGAAAAATAAAACCCTGGGTTCTTATAAATTTATTAGAAAATATTACTAAGTCATTATTGTTATCTCAATATTTCTTTGATTTCTATTTTACATTTTTAGTTTTCATAATATTTTGAAGGGATTTTTACAGAAAAAAGCCACTTAAATTTGAGAAAAACGGTGGAGGGCAATGAAGGAAGTTGGCTTTCTGCCAATTTTTAGTAGTTTTGAGAATTTTAAAGAATTGCACGAAATCACAAACTGCCCGGATATTCGGTGGAATTCCTTTCTTTTTTCTTCTTAAAAAGACCCTAAAACGCGTTTTCGTCTTCACTTTTCTTTCTCTTCTCCATCACAGATGCAACACCAGATGAACTTTTTTTTTTGTTGGTTAGAGTTTTCTTAATTTTTAGCCATTGATTTGTATGAGAACTCATTGTCTCCACTATTTTTCAAGACTCCGGTCATTTGTATGAAATTTTGACATCTTGTCTGCACTATTTTTCATTGTTTAGTGAGCTGTATACTCCAGAAAGCGATTCCACGACTAGGGATATGATGTTGATGATTTTTTTTTTAAGGGAACTGAATATGCTATCCTTCGTTTTCAGGTTCATATTCTACTGTTCGTCCATTAGAAGATGTTGATTCTTGTACCATCTTTTCTTTTCGTTTTTTGAAAGGTATAAAATTATTATACCATCTTTGCTAGCGGTATAATTCTGTAGTTCTGATTATCAACCAGTTGTGCACAAAATATCTACAAAGGTTTTTGAAGTATGTGGCTTTGAATTTATCAATCCATCTTGTGACAGCCTAGGATGCACTTTCCAAACATTTCAATAAATTAGGAGAAGTGCTAAAAGTGATAATTGTAATGGATGCAGCTGCTGGGTAACCAAAAGGGCAAAAGATGTTTATGGACTAGACTTTTGATTTCCTTTTGCAAGTTTCACTGCCTAAAATCATTCAGAAAATAAGTTTTTTGTCAATAAAAGGATAGGCCTTTTCTTTTTTCCTATAGTGATGAAGAATAATGGATTAAGGGTTATAAAAAAGGAATTATCCTTAAACATCATGGAATGATTCGACAGTATGTAATTTTGTGGAATCAAGGTAAAATTATAAATAAAAAAAGGAATATGGACCATATGATTGCCCTTAAATATGACATTTGCCCGTGAAGAGTTGAAGTTTTAATACTTTCCGTAGAGCTTTTCTTGCAACAAAAGTACAATATCCTACATCGCATAATGATATGTGAAATATCACATGACCTTAGAATATCAAATGAACAGTTGTGTGAGAATTTGCTTAAACCTTTTGTTGAACAAATATCAAGTCTTGGAGCAGCTATACCAACCAAGGCCAAAAAAATTGGCATAGGGGTTTTCTATGGTTGTTATTTCAGGCATTTGGTGCTGACTCGTCAACATATTCCTTGATAATGGTGGAAATGGATTTCCTATGGAGGTATGGGAAATGGATTTCCTTGAAAAACTTTTCTCCTCTTTTCCCCACTCTTGTCCATTTCAGCCCAAAACCCTACAACTCTTTTATTTTTTGTTTCTTCAAATAAATTATTATTTAATGTTGAATAAATAATATACATGTTATGTTTTTTTTTTTCTTCAAGAAATTGTTTCACTAAATAAAAAAATTGATTTTCTATAAGAAATCCACAACCGCACCAAACAACATTAGCACCAATTCAATAAGGAAAAAAAATTTATACCAAACATGAGTTTCTAAATTATGCGGAAATTCTTTTGAGAATTTCTATTTTTATGGGATTTACTGACTTGATAACTTTCTTTTACCCTCTGTTTGGGAAGGGGGGGAAGAGGGGGGAAGGAAAAAAAGGAGGGGAAAGTGGGGGGAAAATCTTTTTGGGGGTGTTTGGGAAGGGGGGGAGGAATATTTTTGTCTTCTTGTGGAAAAAATTTTCCCCCCAAAAATGGGGGGAAAATGAGGGAGGGGAAGGAAAATGAGGGAAAAAGTCCTTTTTGCCCTTTTTGTCCTTTGTTGTTCTTTAGAAACTTTTATAAAAGTAAGGGCAAAATGGTAATTTTTCATATACTTCACAAACAAATAAAACCCTACTTTTTCACTTTTCTTCCCCCTACTTTTTTACTTCTCAAACAAGAGGAGGTAAAATTAATTTTACCTCTCCTCCCCTCCCCTTCATTTTTCTTCCCCTCAAATTTTCCCTCCCCTCCACTCCCCGCTTCCCAAACAAAGCATTACTGTGAGAAGAGTGTATACACAAACTTGCCTGTAAGGAATTCTATTTCCAAAGGAAAACAGTATTTCTATAGAAGAATAATGTTTTTTTCATATAAATATCACGATACATGCAGAATATCGCCAGTATTCGCGAGATGGTAGGTGGAAACTGAAAAGGACGCCGCTTGATGGAGCTCTGCCCGGAAGCCAATCAAGTGCCGATTCTGTCCGCCACTTGATAGACAGGAATGTACTACTGGCAAACAAAAAAGGAACGCGTGGCATCGTACGGTTTGGATTGCAATCTTATCCGTTTAATAATCAAGACAATGGACCTTAGAATTAAGTAAAGGGTCCACTAGACTACAACCCATACTTGAACCATGCCTCATGAGTCAAGGCTAGATCGGCTCCATCGATTGAATGTGTGGGTGATAACTGATAAATAGCACTCCTTGCAAAGGATTTCACACAGATTATCGATCAGATCGAGATTCAAATGTGGCTTATAATTGTCAAGATACTTATGATCGAGTGGTGTTCTTACCTCAATATCATACAAATGTCCAAGGATAGTTTGATTAATAGGCTCAGTAGGCTAAGCTAGTTAGAAAAACAAAAAAAAAAAAAAAAAAAAAAAAAAAAAAAAAAAAAAAAAACCCCTGAAATAATAGAGTTTATTGTATTTATAAATGAGGAGCGCTAGAAATTTCCTCAAGAATTTTTTTTTTTAATAAAAATGCCCATCCTACTGTAGTGTATAATAACTATGGAATGACGCTGGATGGATTAATCTAGATGGGATCTACTTATGTGAGAAATTTCAAATTTCATTAGCTTATACTAACCCTTTTATCAATTGCGCAGCGGTGAGCAAAAGTTCAATGAATTTCAAATTTGAGCTTTATATTAATACATAAAGAGTAGTACGTGAGAAATGATTGAATCAGTTAAGGGGGGCTTCACACCCTAAAAATACAAGAGAGCAAATGAATAAGAATATATATATATATATATATATATATATATATATATAAATGAAGAGCTTTTGAAAATTCCTCTCTAAAACTAGGGAAATTCTATATGTACCACTGAAATTGCTGTATACACCCACTTTCCTTTGTGTGAACAGTGAAATCACTGTTCACACAAAGAAAAGTGGGTGTATACAGCAATACATGTGGGTGCATTTAGAATCACTCCTAAAACTATGCCTACACTGTTTGCATGTATTTGACTTGACCAAGTGAAATGGACGAGTAAATCAAATTAGGATGTCATGTCATAGTGACCTGTGGCCCTTATTCAATGGATCAGCGATATACTTTGTCTTGAAAGGGGCCAATCATAAAAATAATCTAATTTGTGCCGTGTCTCGTAGTATGACCGTGTGAGGAAGGGATAATGGTCTTAGTCTAAGTGAATGATTGGCCACGCATAATAAATTTGGCTAGACACCACTGGAAAATGTTATCCTCCAGCTCACTGGGGACGACTTTGGTTATCTAATGATCAAACATCAATTCTAATTTTACATTCAATTGACCTTTACTTATTACCATTGGATTGGATGTAGAGCAAAATAATCTACAGCTAAATGTCGTTAAACTTTAAACCTATTAAATCAAGGGTGAATATAACTTGGTAGGGTGGATTTTTAGGATCTCCCTTACCTAAGAAAGCTTTTTACATCTCCACTCATCTCGTTAATAGGCATACGTTTAAGTGGGTCCCATAACTCGGACTACAATGAGAATGAGCAATATGCAGTCTGCTCCTAGAGAAACAAATACTCTCCCAAGATCTCTTACTCTCTACGGTCCGATGGATCGGTGCCGGTTGTTACGGGTCTAAGAGTGAAGTTCAAGTGAGGGTCTGCTCTCATGATAGTTTGATCTACGAGCTGTGTGTGCAGGAAAATATTCTACAGTCATAACATGTCATATTGTTAATATGCTCTTAAGTCAAGAGAAGAGGTTGCCTCAACCTATTTAACCTGCAAAGAAGATGAAAGCAGTGGCGGAACCAGAAAATATAACTTGGGGGACTAGTAGGTAAAAAAAAAAAAAAATCTAGAGAAGGCAATGTAAAAAAAAATCCAAACCCCCTAAGTCCGCACCTGGACTCAAGGTTACCCTTGGGCTGACGGATTAAAATAGTTTACTCTTCCATCCCTTGTTATACTAGGTAAAAGGGAAAATGAAAAAGAAAAAAAATTGGTGTAAAATATTATTATTGCTCAGTTCGACAACAATGAACTAGGAAAGTTTGACCCACTTATAGAAAGGTTTAAAAAAAAAAAAGAAAAAAAAAACACTAGAGCGAATACTAAACATGTCAAGTGATGTTCAAGAAGTCTATATTTGATGTCTATTTAATTTAAACTCATATAACTAAATATTCAAGTGCTTTAGATTAGTCGGGTTAGTTTTTTTGAATGCCTGATTCAATTAACAAAATCTTTTGAAACCAAAAAGTAACTCTTTTCAAATAGACGTGAATGTCTAAAGCAATCAGAGGTGTTTTTCCTTTTAGAAAGTTAGCTCATATAACTTTTTTATTGTAACAAGTTTACACATACTTCTTTTACTTTAAGGTAAATTTCCCCTACTACCTTTACAATATCACAACTTTGCTCATACTTCTTTTAAAATATATTAAATTTAATTTTTATAATTGAATCAGGTCTAACAAACAGTCTATTTATAAAATGGTCTAATTTTAACAAACTATATTCCAAAAAGATATACTTTGAACACTATTTCATGTATATAAAGCTTATCAAACACGCCCATGGGTTAGATAGGTTGAACCCAGATGTGGGTTGATTGAATTTCAATCTGCCAAACGGGAATCTAAACCCGAGCCATTTAAACCCAACTTGGCCCAGCCCAACCCATTTGATCCTCTAGCTGGATACATTCAAGGCCTCGGATGATAGAAAAGTCTCATCATGAATAAGGGCCGCTGAATAAATCAGCCCCATGAGATTATTAGTGCCCTTCTTAGTTGTTTTAAGAGTCTCAAAAATTTAATGGTGTTTTAACCATACAAATTTAAAATTTTATTTTCACATTCAATCCATCAATAAAAATAGGTTGATGAGTGTCAATTAGGGTTCTCTCGACCAACTTCTTCCTACAGAAGCTCGTCAGCGGGTGCAGTGCTACAGAGTAGCTGTTACTTTGTGTCTTGTTTGTCTGCTATATAGAAGATAGGTTAGAAAACTTGAGTTGACTCTTGACTCAGTTCAGTCACCTTTCTTCACCTTTTTTCAGGACAAAAGCTGAGTAAAATCCAAGGATAAAAAGTTAAAAAAAAAATATAACCATATTTTGCTTTGCAAGGTTTGCCCACACACCACGCATGTCCCTAATAAGTTGGGCAACAGCGGGACGTTGGTGCTATCTATGGATGAACAAAATCCGAAGAAATTGTCTCATGTTTGTTTATTTGAATTCTAGAAGTTTTTAGTCGTCGAGTATTCTTAGTAGGGATGTACATGGGCCAGTTTCGGTCTGTGGATTCGGAACCGTTAATGAAAAGATGGAACTGAAATTAGAACCGATTACTAGGTTCTATAATCAAAATTGTTAATGAGAAGGTGGAACTGAACCGTTTGTATATAGGATGGGTCCGGGTCGGGATAAAGGTTAGGAGGGATTCTAAAAAACTGAGGCAATATGTCGGATCTCAAGTCCACGGGTCGGAACCAAGGTGGACCCAGACCCATTTAGGTCACGGGTCCAAAAAAAGGACCATGATCCGGACCCATTCACTTATTAAACTTGTTTTTAACAAGTCGGAACTTCCGGGTAATCGAAGAATCGAGGATCCATTACATCCCTACTTTTTAGGTGTTCCTAAAGTAAAATGGATATTTTTTTATCTGATTTTGATAAAGTCTTGTAAGTTTGAGAAAACTATGACATTTTAATTTTCAAATAATGTGTTAACTTTATCATCAATCTCAAACCCCAAGGGGCTGGCTGAGTGGTAAGGACCACGGTTCCTCCCTCTTACGGAGTTAGAGGTCTTGATATCGACCCCGATTCTCCATTCTTTAGGAATCGAAGGTTGAGTGCATTAGTGCTACCACCTTGAGACCAGCCCGGGGTATTTGCTCGGCTTCCCTCTGGGCCTGAAGGGTTAAAAAAAACTATATCATCAATCCTTCATTACTCTAAAGTAAGTGACATTTGCCAACATATGCACCATTGAGTAACTTTGGCACCTTAGCTTCACATGTATGCCTCGGGTCTTCAAGTTTAAAATATCGCTAGTGACTAGTAGGCCAACTTAGCCCAAAAAAAATATATAGTTAGCGACATTTGAATTATTATAACATTCTTTGTGTGGAGTTATAAGAATTTGTTAGGGGATCTAAACTGAAAAATGCTTTTTCTGTATTAACTAAAAGTAGAATCTGAACCTTTAGCTTGTAAGTTTTATTGGAAATCCATAATTAGCACACGTGAAGCACTTGAACTTCCCTCCCCATAGGAACAACCAATGTTCAATCCCTGGCCTTTGCCTTGATGGTAGGCTTGTGTTATATATGAAATTTGTTATTCTTATAACTCTGAAATGAATTTATGTTTGATGATTAGCATTTGACCTTTCAGTGAATATCACTTTGTTCTAGGATCTCCTGGATTTAAAAATTAAAAAGAAAAAGGTGCATCAACTTAAAAATTAAAAAGAAAAAGGTGCATCAACTGCCTACACCCTACTGTTGTAATTTATGCAACTACACTGCATATATTGCATGTGTACATAGAAGTGAGTGACCGTTTACAATATTTCTATAATAAGATGCAATGGAAAACGTTTGCTTTTTTCTTTTTCTAGATGTTGATTTCTTTATTTCTATTTATTTTTCGTAATGGGTTAACTAGAGGATAATTGATATTCAATTGACACTCAATGCTCGGTTAAGGTATAGAAAAATAAACATAAAAAATTAGTTTTCTTATTTTCAAGCCCCGGGCCCAACCTTGGCCTGCGAGTAGGCCTGAACCTGCATATATTAAGGACTGGGTAAGGACAACTACTGGCCCGGGCAGGGCGGTCAGATCGTTAAGGCAAGTTCGGCAACTCTACTAATAAAGTCAAGTGAAGTAAAGTAGGAGTGTTTTAACCAGGTTGGGGATGGGGTATCAGGTATTCTATTTTACAAGTTTCAAAGTTGTATGGGTGTATTCTAGGGAATCCTTCTCTACAGACCAGCTGTGTGGACTACAGGAACCACCTAGGGTTGTAAACGAGTCGATTTCGGTTCGGATCCATGGTGGACCAGGAACCGGTTTCTTGGCTTCAGAACTGGAACCAAAACCATATATGGGACGGGTCTGGATCTAGGTCTAGGTCTAGATAGAAAATGATATTAAAAAAAAAAAAACATGATTTTTAGGAGAGATTTTCGAAAATCGAGGTAACATGTCGAGTCTCAGGTCCATGGGGTCCGAACCAAGGTGAAACCGGACCCGAACCCATTTACTTATTGGGGCCTAAATAAGGACCCAAACAAGGTTTTTAACGGGTCGAAACCTCTGGATAATCGGAGACCCATCTATATCCCTAGTACCACCAAGAAGCTACAATCTCCTTGACATTGTTTTCTCACATGATCTGGCAACAGCAAGCTTCACCGTTGGATTGAATCTCGAGACTCATGGGCTAGGATAATCTGATGGGGATTTATTTTTTGCAAGACCCTTACCTGTAAAGAAAACTTTCCATCTACCCGACAACTACAACAAAAATGCATCCAAGTGAGCCCCACAAGCTTCCCATCTGATTTTTCTTTCCTCTCCTATCTGGTGTTTACTCTGTTGAAAACGAATAGAAACCAGAATCTCTATATATTGCGTACATATCAATGCGGAAATAATTATAAAAGAATCACAAGGAAGTTGGCCTCTTCTGCGAATTCTCATTTGCTCTCCAAAACGAGATTTCTATTGTTTTTCTTGTATATTAATCTAGAGAGTAGTAGCGCATATTTATAAACTATAATAGAGACCTTAAGAAAGAAATAATTATAGGCTTCTTATAGAAACATGAAACCCTAATTTAACATAAATTATAATGCTATTTCCATAAATTACAATTCAGTCCACTAAAGAATTGTAATTGTACTCGTGTCCTTATTCTCAAAATAATATTTCAAGCTTCTTGTTATTAAATGCTTATTAATCTTCCCACGTTAAGATTTTAGATATCCATCGATTAAATAATTACTGACATCTATATTTAATCGATATCTTTATAATTCCTTGAGACCTTACACTGAACTTATTTGATATATCGGACACAAAGTCTACCTGCACGGTTTGACATAATCAAAACTTAAAAGCTTTATCAAGGGGATATCATCAATCCCTATCACGGGACGTGGATTCCGTCAATAAACTAATATCCACCATACACGTAGTGTAGTCATCCAATTTCCAATTTGGTGAGATTGTTGACCCATAAAAGATCTCTCATTAGTAAATCAATATGCCAAATATTAAATATATGTGTCTATTATTTATATCAGAATTAAGAGTACAAGCACTCAAAATAACCATTTGCATGTTTATCATCTTATATAGTTAGTATAAAGATAATAAACCTAAAAACCGGTCTTGCTCAATACACACAAAGTATACTAGCATAATGAGTCGAAACTAATACCGTTTCCCGCAGCCAAGACAAGCCTACTGAAACATCATGCTACAATCGTATCAATGGTATGTCCAAATCCATCCAGATTGTGAACAACTTATATTCTATAAGAACCGACAAATAAGTCTTCCGTGTGTAAGTAGAACTCTACACACCAACTTGTCTACTTTATGGAATAAAAGACACTCACATGTATAATAATTAACAATGCAACCATTTGCCCATACAAAATCTCAGTTAGATGAGAAGACAAAATATACTAAAAATGAATCAGTCAAAGACAAATATATAAAAGTATGTTTTTAATATAAATTCCCAACATACTCTGCCTGCAATACTTGGGTGGTTTCTGTGTCTTTCGAACACACTTTAGTTGATTGGTTGTGATTCTGCCTTTTGCCCTGCAACAGAACTATTTAGAGCAGCATAACTTAATCGATTTGTAAGGATGAACATTACTATTGCTTGACATTTTTTCTCCGCTGACAATTGCCGGCTTGTATTATTTCACAATCAATTATATGTAACATATTATAGATCGGATAGGCGACCCAGACCCTGCACAAAGCACTCAAGCCTTTGCACCAAAAAGAACGACAAGTGATTACAGCAAAATCCTTGAAACACAGTAACTGTACTTTTTCATGATGGCTAAGACCAATCACAGTTACATAGACACCTTCACACCAAATGGTAGGATTATTTATTCTACGAACAGATTTACGACAAAAACAAGGCTTAGCTACTCTTCACACCAAACCATGTATGGAAATCTGGGTCCCTCTGAGAAATGTATGTTTCATATGAGAAAATATGAAGAACCAAGAACCGATGTGTGGTTTTTACCCAAGTTGCGGCCCCGAAGGCACTCTAGATTCATCACCTGAGAGTGATCGATGAAAAGGTTCACCTGAAAACAAAGACCATTAGACAATATAATTACAATGCTGGTCATAACTCAGAAGATCCAAAGAACCCAAATATAAGAACAACAAAGCAAGATTGCCAGTATAACAAGCCAATCGCTCCATTTGAACATTTGAGTCCGTCCATTAGATAGGATCCACAATATAGATGACCACTGGCACAAAAGTCAGGTGGATCAGTGGTGGACATTACAGCCATGAAGAAATGGACCAGGTTGATTTATTGGGCTCAGTTACTAGACTGAGTAGATGAGATGGGAGACGAAAGGCCACATCTGGGCATGTGGAAGCTAGGAAGTGGGAACAGACAAGAGTGGACCGCAATATTAAGAAACCTCTGAAAACAAAATTAACAAAATGAGAGCATACCCTTGGACCATAGCGTTTAACGAACCACTCGGATGTGTCGGCATTTGACGCTTCGAACATGGTTTTCTCGAGACCCAGACGACCTATGATCTTTGCAATGATGTCAGTCCTCAGTGAGTCAGCATATGTACACACATCATCTGCATCAATCATGATCATATCTGCCCCTGCTTCTAAGCACCTCTCAGCCCTTCTGATCAACAGGTCAACATCTTCCACTAATTCTGTTAACCAAGACATAGTAACGGACAAAATTATAAGCATAGATAACATATTCTAGCTTGGATAACATATTCACAATTTTCAATATGTCATAGGTGCAGAAGGTAATTCAAACCCTGTATTCCCTCAGGAGGGCATGCGCGACTGATGTACATAAGAATAATTAGATTCTTAGTATTTTGTTTATTATTTTGATAGTAGTATGACGTGGGGGAATGCGCCCTAATTCATGCAGTAAAGCATTCATGGTAATAATAATAAAAAGGTTGTGGCAGTAACTTTCGTTTGGGACCTATCAATAGCCCACTCGTTAAATTGGTACGAATTACCCTCTTATTACCCTCTTATCAAAGGGCCAAAAATTAAAAGAATAGAGGTGAAGTTAAGCAAAAGGGGCCATCAAATAGTCTCTTCTTTTATCTGAAATAATTATCCAGTCATCACCCTAGTAGATCAAGACCTGGGAGTCTGTGTGTCTACATACATCCCTACCTATATTCTTCACTCTTCACCTCTTTAATAATCCTTAGAAGCCACTTTACTACAAACTCTATATAATTCAATTCAAAGTAGGCAGACCAGCCCTAACGGTCAAACGGCAAAACCTTTTTTTTTGGGCTAAAAGGTCACTGGTTTAAAAATAAGGGAATCAAGAGTTAAGGTGTTTGGCAAAACCGAAGTTGTATGGAGCACAATGGACAGATAGGTGGCTAAATTTAGAGATAATGAAAGGTTAAGAATTAAGATTAGCCTAGAATTTATTGTATTTATTTATTATTATTATTATTATTTTACATAACAGCACTCAAATACATCAATAACTAGGGACTTCGGCCTAGCAGGAATGCCACAATAATCAGTGCTAGTAGGATGGTTTGCAAATTTTCTTTTGAATTGGGACCCACATTAATATTGTAAAAGACTTTCCAGTGGTGAATATTTTATGAGCTTTTTGGTCATCTCGTTCCTTCCACTTCTCCTTGGTTGCACCTAAGCCAGTTTCTCTTTAACAAATGTTCTTTAATACTTTTCTATTTGTACCCTGAACCATATTTACAACTTCTCTATTGTGTTATTTTCTGCTTATTTCCTATTTTTGACAACTCATGAACGAGATTAGAGGAAAGAGAAAAAAAAAAAAAACTTATGGTCTCTCTTGATTGAAAGAAAAATTACAATAAAGTGCTAAAGCAACTTATTTGGAAATAAAAAAAGAAAAATACGAAGAAAAAAATGCATCCCAAATGGATATTATAAAACACATATGAATAGGCCATAATATGTGTGAGAATATGGGCAAGGTGACATTTGACTTCTCAGCCAGCACAGGTTAAATGTATTTATTCTCCTCTGTAATAGACAATGTAACAGTGAATAACCGAGATTTAGTCTTATGGCATATAATTTTTGCAGATGATTTTACACTCATTAGTCAAATGAGAAAGCCAGTAAATGATAAGCTTAGAATCCAGGTGGTTGAGTCGAACGGGTGAAAAAGCAGATCTAAGACGACGGCATTGCAAGTTCAGTGCATAGGGAGTAAAGAAGATGAATCTGTCAAAAGAAACTTAGAAAATACCATGATGTGATAGGATCTAATATCTAGAACATGATCCTCATTTCTCTCCATGAAACTTCTTACCTTTGAATGACGACCAACCGTGCTAAACCGAATTGCCAGGCATCCATCCCCCATCTGAATGTCCAACCAAAAGAAAATCTTATTTGCATCAATGATCAAACTCTTCCATTGTTGATTGCATGCCCTTCTAGAGGGCTGAAGAGTGGTATGATGGACCTGGATGTCCTACCCATTTTTGCCCACTCAATACTCTGCCTCCATGATCTCATACCATAAGTTACTGCGCTATTCTCCCACCCTCCAAAGCCATTTACCCAAAAAGGCATTGTTTATGTGTTTTAGAGGCCTGATACCTAGCCCCCTTTCCTTCTTAGGTTTGCAAATTGATTCACAATTCACAAGACAGAATTCTTCTTCTCTTCCTCACCTTGCCATATGAAATCACAACGCAATCTACACAACTGATTTAGAACAGAGATCGGACATCTCAACAAAGACATAAAATACATGGAACGTTATATCTGAGAGAGGGCTGGTTGAATAAAAGTGATTCTTCCCCCCAAAGGATAAGTACTTGGCTCTCCATACGGGCAGCTTTCTTTCAACTCTCTCCACAACTAGATTTCAAACAGATTTAGGAGCACCCCCAATACATAAAGGAAGCCCTGGTAGGAATTCGGAAGGCGGCCAACTCTGCAACCTAGGATAAAGGAGGAAAAGATACTCTTTGTCAACTCTAATAGCAATCAATTGCTTTTGAAGAAGTTGATCTTAACCCCTAACATCCTATGAAATACAGAAGAGGAGTGTTCACATTCTTTATCTGATCTTCCTCTGCTAAGCAGGAAATAAAAGACTGAAGATGATGAATCACGGGAGTGGGAGTGCTTTGGGCTGTTTTAAACACCACCTATTAAACTAGCCTCACCAACCGCCGAACATCCTAGAAAGGCCTTCCCTTTTAATAGTAACCGAACATCCTAGAAAGGCCTTCCCTTGTAATGATAAAAAGGAAAGGGTAAAGAGGATCTCCCATACTAAGCCCTTTTTGCCAGGAAAATACCTTCAAGACATCCGTTGATGAGGACTGAGAACATAGCCGATGACAGGCATTCTTGGATATACGTTTTACACTTTGCACCAAAACCCATCATTCGCAATAGATACTAAAGAAATCCTAGTCCAATCTATCACATGCTTTTCAAATCCAACTTACACAATAACCCAAGAGCCTTTACCTTGCTTATTATAGAATGAATACATTAAATGAGAACCCCATCCAGGATCCGTCTACCATGCACAAAAGTCCCTTGAGCTTGCGAGACAATATTAGACAGGACCACTTGTAGCCTGCTAGCCAGCACCTTTGCCAATATTTTGTACATGCTACCAATTAAGCTTATTGGCATGAAATCTCTTGGGCATTCAACCCTAGTTTCTTCAGAATAAGAGCAATGAAATAAGCCCCAGTGTTCTTGGAAAGCTTGCCTCTCAAATGAAATTCCTTCATGAAGGCAATAATGTCATCTTCCGCATCACTCCAAAAATGCTGATAGATGGCTATAGGAAAACCAATCAAGCACCGGGGCTTCGTCACTCCAACCAAACCAAACCAAACCAAGCCTTTTCCCACTAGGTGGGGTCGGCTATATGGATTTGACGACGCCAATTAAATCTGTTTAGGGCAATGTCCTTCGTTAGATCCATGTAGGCAAGGTCATGTTTAATAGTTTCTTTCCAACTTCTCTTGGGTCTCCCTCTCCCTCTCCTACTCCTGGCAATCTCTATGCCTTCACACCTTTGTCACACCTTTGTCACACCTTTCTCATGTTTGATATGGGGGCTTTGTCACTCCCCATATCAAAAATCTCATTGTGCACCTCCTACTCCAAAAACTTCCTTTCCCGCCAAGAAAATTTATCTTCTCTATGGAAGCAAAGGAAAGGAGGTCCAAAGATGGCCCAGACGACTCTTCTTTAAAATAGAGGGAAACAAAGCACTGCTTAAGTGTCAAATAATATCTTCACAGCTATCCAGCCTATCATTGTCATCCAAGAGAGAAGAGATTCCATTACCCTTTTTACCCTTTTGTCTCAAGACACAAACCCATGAAAGAATTTTGTATTTTTCTAGCCTTCTGAGAGCAACCTGCATTGGGACCTCTATTTCCATTTAATTCCTCCTGCCTCACTTTCCGCAGAATATTACAAGGATAATCTCTTAAGGGAATCCTCATGCAAAAACTAACCAATTTTTGCTGTAAAAATCCCGAATGTCTTCCAAAATATCAGATTTCACTGGTTCCACCTCCCCAAAATACAATGAGCTGCATTTAAATGTCTAGTTCTTGGTGCATGCATAAACTTACTAATCACATTTGGTATGATCTAGCTAGATGGCAGTTTGATAAATAAGTTTTCCAGTAAACCTTTGGTATGCAATTGGATCATTCAACGATTCACTATTATTACAACCAACCCATGATTTTCCTTTATAACTGCCTTCATAGGTATTACACCTAGCTTCCCAATTTCTTTTAATAGATTTAAGGTGTCCTTTTGTTGCAAAATTACAAACCCCTTTTCTTGACCTGACTACTTTATTGACTGCCCAAGAAATTTCAACACCCTAATTCTTTCATTTCAATCTCTTTTCCCAAATACAATTTCAAATGATTAATTTTCTCTTCATCATCCCAGTCACAATAATGTCATCAATATCTATAAATGCAGTTATTTTATCATTGCTCCCTCTGAAAAATAGTGTGTGATTTGCTTGACATCTCTTTATCAGATACTTCAGTACCATCTGACTAAACCATTCAATCCCAGTTTGATATGACTGCTTTAGTCCATTTAATTATTATTTTTTAACTGTCATACATTTTCCTTGTGACTTTTAGAGTAATCTTTAAAGGAACAGCAACAGTAATTTCTTTTAGCAAAACACCATGGAGAAAAGCCTTCATTTTGTCCAACTGATATAGTGGCATAGTGGCCAAGAGAAGTTTGCCGCCATTGAATGTATTACTCCGGAAGAACTTAATTTTTCCATTGGGGAAAATGTCCTCAAACAATCAATCTGATAGAGCTGAGTACAAACCTTGGCTAACAAATCTAGCTTTATATCTTTGGATTGGTTTGTTAAAATTATATTTCAATGTGTACGACTACTATCATGGATGCTTTCCACTTTGGATTAGACAAGGCATTGAAAACACATGGAGGTATACTTTCTGAAGATTTACAAGATGAAAATGCATCATATACTTGAATGGTAAGATACTAAGGCGCAAGGATCAAAATAATAGTTGCAGCAAGTATTGTGCCTAATGGACAAAATATGGACAGAATGCTACGTAGTGGTTGCAGTGCAGCGTAGCGGCATGAGTTTTTTAGTGGTTAAAAAAAAAAAAAAAAAAAACTAAATCGTGTATGTATGTGCGTGCGTGCGTGTTTTGGAATCATATAAAGGTAAAGATAACTTTAGGAAAGACTATTGAGGAGAAGAAATAGGAAAAACATTATTTAAGTAAAAACTTTTTGGCTCTACTAAGTTTTAGACTATAAGGCCGCTATTTTCAAAATAGTATGGCGGCCTCAACCACTATGGCTGATAATGAGGCCACTTATATTTTGAACCATGCTAAGGTGTAAATGGATGTCTTGTTACACATGAATGACTAATGATTCCCTTGGCATAAGGCAACAAGGAGATCCAGATCCAAATCAGCAACACGTGTTAGTTGAGTGACATGAGGACAAGCACCTCAATCAGGGACTTCAGTTGCTGTAGGTTTTGATGATCCTATGACGCCCAGATACGGACATAGATACGAGGACCGAGGATATGACTCCTCACTTTTGAAAATCTAGGACATGGATACGGATACAGATACAGGTTTCCTCATTTTTTCTTTAGATCACTTTTGAACCAATGAAATTATCATTGTTTTCATCCCTCTCCGGCATTTTTTATGGTGAGAAGTAAAAATATTAAAAAGAAAAATATGAAATGAGGGACTTTATATGTAGGATATGTTAAACTTGTTTCCTAAAAGTATCGGTGCAGTATCAGGCAAGAATGAAAATAGCAGTAGCGGCGGGCCGCTATGCTATGAAGCGGGCACTACGTAGCGTAGCGGCGATTAGTAGCGGTGTAGCGGCGCATTTTGAGAAAATAGTCAAAAAAATCTAAAAGAATTCTAGAAAATTCAGAATATTGGAAAATGAAAGAAAATGTGTTCTTTTTGCAAAAGTAATTAAGATAAGGGGGCGTAGCGATCCCTTCATTGTATGAGGTCCTATATCATTGACGCTGAATAAATAGAGTGAACAATAAGAGTTAGGGCGTAGGAATTCAATAGAAAACAACAAGAATGAACTTTGGTGGTAAATGACCCATTTTTTAGGGCCCTATTTCCTATTAATTAGAGTGAACTTTGCTTGGGCCCTATGTCCTATTACAGTAGCCTATGTTTAATTAGTGTGAAATTTGGCGGCGCTTTATTTTAATTCCCAATTAGAGTGAAATTTGACTAAGGTGTCAATTTCAATTAAGTAGGTGATATTTAGCTACGATATGACTTTTTTATTTTAACGTTGATGCATCATTGTGGAGCCCACCAATGGTTACATCAGGTTCTTCAATTTTTTATTGTTTTGGATGTCCACATTTAGAATGTTTTTTTTTTAGTGAGTGGATTTTACATTTAATTTTTTGAATGTATTATTTTTTGATGGATGGGTTTTTAATGGTTTTTGAATGGCCCATGTAATTTTCATTTCATTTGTTGCCTTCATTAGGTGGGCCCATTGTGGGCCCATGAATTACCTGATGATAGAAAAGAAGAGGGGCAGCCCGATAAGGGCATTTGCTGCCCTAGCTTCATCTTAAATAGAAAGAGGGAAACGAAAGTAAATGAGGGAAAGAGGAGGAGAACGAGAAGAAGCCACCGCTGATGCTGCTTGTTGCCTGCGACACTGCCGCTGCGACGATGATGTTGCTGTTGGTGCCTCCACACATCAGGTATGTTTCTGTTGTCTGTTCAATCGGTGATTCAGTGGAGCAAACAAGAAGGGGGAAGAGGAGGGAGAGGAGGAGGGGGGGGGGGGGGGGGGGGGGGGGGGGTGGTGGGGTGGTGTTTTGGTTTACCTAGACCGCAATGTAGCGGCCGCTACGGACCGCTATGGGTGCGATACCTAATATTTCCAATGTAGCGTGGCGGCCACTGCCGCCACGACCGATATATCAGCTGCTACGTATGGTATCAAGTACCAATACAAGTGTTGCATCGGTCCGATATGGATATGTTGGTCTTGTACACGTATCCAAGTATCATAGATTGTCTCATTCCTATGAGAATAAATTTCAAATGTTCTCTCAAAAGTCTTCATTAAGAGTTTAGTTTTATTATCAACAACCCGTGGCAATGGAACATAAATGGTGCAGGAACTAACTGAATTAGAGATGAATACAGAATACTACCCCCATTGAAATAATTTAGTAATCACAGTATTTTAAGGATACAAGGAACATCATCAACGAATGTGGCATTTATAATGATAGACTGCCTTTTGTCCTTCCCTGGTGAAAGGAATTTATAACCATTTTGTAAGCTGACTACTTCAGATTTGTGCTCATGTCTTAGTTGTCTTGGGGTATAGATAAAACAAACATATCTAAAAGCTTTTATAGAATTAGGAAACAAAGAAGTACATAAAAATACAATGACTGAATAGGACCTCTACATCTAGCACCTAAGATCACATATGGTTGATGAGAAACGATGCAACCCAATGGTGGTTTTGGGTTGGTGGTGGGTCGATTTGGGGTGTGTGTTGGAATCATAACATAAAAAGATGCATGAGCTTCCCATAAGAACAACGCGGGGGGGGGGGGGGGGGGGGGGGTTTCGAAAGTTGGGGTTCGATCAGATCAATAACACGTTGGAACAGTCATCTCTAAAAGAAGTAACCGAATGATCAAGTATGGATTCCTTCGCTCAATCTATATAGTAGAACTTTAAGCCAACATCAATGATATGGAACTTGTACTGTTTAAAGGCTTATTGATGTAGTTATAGCAGCAAATGATAAAAGAAACCATTTTGCAGTTATTGTATAAGATTCAGATGGCAACCAATCAATAGATTTGAAGACAATGAATCAGTAACAAGCCATCAAAAATGTATAGCAGGAAGCAAATGAATACTAGTATAACAGGGGCGATGGAATGAACTAAAATGGATTCCATGCTATCCTTGGACAGGATCCAAGGTGAAGAGCTGGGTGTTGCACCCATCGTCACAGAGAAACATCAGGAATAAGCTTTTACACAGGATATAAAATCATCCATTCAAATTTCATTCAATCAAAATAACTCCATACCAAACTAGCCGCAACCTATGATGAATATTTATTATAAAATAAAGAAAAGATAAAATCTAATCTTACCCTTATCTAGATATTTTCCTAGCCCTCCAATTAATTACTGATTAAATCTCACCAAGCATTAAAGGTTTAAATGAAGAAGGAATCTTACACTCTCTAGAAAGAGTTATCTGACTATCCATCCGAGTCCAAACTTAGTAAGACAAGCAAGTAGCACCAAAATAATAGGCAATATAATCGAGGATATTCAATAAATGAGAAATTTAAATAATTTATGCTGAAATCGAGGATTCCTTTGCATAGCTCCTCTTGTGTTTTGTAGATGTCCAAAGTAGGGCCCAGATGATATAGCCTCGCATCTACCAATTCATTCAACTCCCTACTTCTTTGGTCCTCAAGCCTTTAGGCCAATTTTACAAAGA
Organism: Umbellularia californica; assembly: GCA_028538565.1. Classification (NCBI taxonomy): domain Eukaryota; kingdom Viridiplantae; phylum Streptophyta; class Magnoliopsida; order Laurales; family Lauraceae; genus Umbellularia; species Umbellularia californica. The sequence continues at coordinate 36,477,788 of JAPQWN010000010.1, read as the reverse complement.
AAGAAACAGAATTACTATAACAGGCACCAAACAAATTACATTGGTAATCTTGATATATGGCTTAAGGCTCATCAATTATTGTCATATGGTTTGTCAAAAGGTTAATGTTTTTGGTCTCCTACCTCATTTTACTAATAGATAAACTGAGCAGCCAAGGGGGCAGTCGCTTAGACTCTTTCGAGCATTTTTACAAAGTAATTGATCAAGATACAATAATACACAGCATTATTCAGAAAGCCAGATTGTAATGTAACACAAGACATTTTGATCACTTAGCACATACTCTTAAACGAAGTTGCTCACCAGATTTCTGGGGGGCTGGCACTATATAAGCCCCAAATGCTCTCTCACCTCCAACTGGGACATCACATGCATCAACTTTCACTGTAAAAAGAGGTTTGACTTTTAGACCTCTGCTTCTGATCAAGCGCACGAATCTCAAGAGAGCTTCCTCAGGAACTTTTAGTGTACCAACATTTAGCTCAATGGTGTCGAACCCTAACAGTTTGCATTCCTATAAAGACAATCAAGTAGAAAGAAGGCAGCATTTAAATAGATAACAGATTGATAATGCATACAAATGCACATGCAAAATCAAGAAATGCATTCATACTTCAACATAGTGCTTGAAAGCACCTGGTCCTTCACGGAGCAAATGTTCTGCCCAGTCACCTGTGCTGACATAGACATTGTGTCTATGCGCCATGTCAGTAATTTCTTTTATGAAGGTTTTGGGCATCAAACTGTGTGAACCCCCAGTGAACTTCAACCCATCAACAAACTGTCCCATGGATTCTAGAATGTCCTGCAGGAAGTGTTCAAGCATTAACATGATGTAAGCATTAGCAGGAATTTTGGATACAACAAAAATGAAGATACTTGGGGAAAGAGAACCAATGTTTATATATATTTAACTCAGACTTAGACTAAAGTTAAGCTCACGCTTCAAACTCTACTTAAAACAAACACAAAGGATCTATTTATAGACATTTGGGATGGACTTTAGACTTCCATAATTCCGGAACAGTATTCGGAAACAATTGAGCAGAATTGAAAACATCTGAAGTCCACGATCAGTATTTTGCATTATTGTCCTTACTACAGGAAAGCATTTGGACATTTGTACTGACGCTAGCCACGCGTGCTTGATGAGGTGGAGTCGATCAGGACGGAGCCGACAGCAAGATATTGATGGCTGAATTCTAGCTGGATTTTTCCTTGATTGACATGATGTCGAGGTCGTCATTGAATGCATCATTCGGGTCTTGTGAATCTTGAAGAATTGCAAATGGATTTTGAGTTGAGCTGGATGAAACTTGAGATAACCCAAGAAGGGCTTTCAACTTTTTTTCAAAAACTTCCTCAGAAGGAATAGGAGTTCCTTCGGAGAGGAGTTCTTGTTTCAATTTCTGCTTTAATTTATCAAATTGAGAAATATACACTGGTGGTGAAGAGGCAGGAATTTGCAGCTTCTTCCAGGCTTGAATTCCAGTATTGATGTCATAAGGATCCCACCATTTTGCATAGATGTTAAGAAGAAGAGTAGGAGGAAGATTGTCAGAATCCTTTCCATAATCCCAGTGGATAATCCATGGAATGCCAAAATTGCAGAAGAACTTCATTGTAATAATTTGTAGGGCAGCTCCGGGATTTGAACTAGAGTCAGGATCAAAATTTAATTCTCCTTTAAAACTTTGAAAAGCTTGTCAAGAAGGCTCATTTAGAATTGAATAATCAGGGCCAAAGGAAGTCCACCAATTGTCATAGAACCAATTTGGGATATTGTCAAATGATTGAGGATCAAAATGGATAAACCAAGCAAGGATGAAAATAACGGTAGCGGCGTGCGTAGCGGCCCACTGCTAAAACGCTATGTAGCGGGTGCTACGTAGCGTAGCAGGGATATGTAGCGGCGTAGCGGTGCGATTTGAAAAAATCGTCAAAAAAATCTAAAAATTTTTGTAGAAAATCTAGAATATTGGAAAATAAGAAAATGTTCTTTTTCTTTTGCAAAAGTAACTGAGGTAAGGGAGCGTAGCGGTCCTCTCATTGTATGAGGTCCTGTATATCTGTGAAGCCTTGAGAAGAACTCTCCATATCCACTATAATTTGGCAAGATTGTGTGCTTTTTGGTGTTCTTTTAAACAGAAAAGGGTAGAAGAGTTGTATAAAAATGTTATTTGGAGAGAAAAAGAAAAGAAATAAGTATCATTATACATTTTAAAATTTTTTGAAAAGTAGGAAAACTTCACAACCCGTAGTGGGCGTAACGGATGTGAACGGCGCTAAATGCCATTTAGCGTAGCGGTGCCGATATAGCGGCCGCTATGCTACCCATGAAACCAAGAATGATGGAAGGCTTTATTTTGGAATAGCAGGATAGTCTGCTAGGCCAGTCATAATAAGTGAAGGTGACAGTCACTTCCTTGCTTGATTGTCTTCTTATTGAGCCAACAATTTCCCCATTGCAGAGGATACATTATTTTCAGAATTTTCAGCTTAGAATAAGCTATTTCTGAGACTTGATAGAATTAAGATTATCGTAAGAGTGGTCAATAAACACACTTTTAGTGTATAATAGTATTCGAACATAAAAGTCATAATTGCCATTATGAGAGATAAAATTCTGATTATTCCCATAGGCCATATTGAGTAAATCTTTTATTGAAAGAGCAGCATGCCAGTCTTCTATAGTAAAGAGATATTCAGAGGAATTATGAAGATATGGGCTTTTTCTTTTTTCAATTGTTTTGCCCTTTTCAGAATTAGATGGGGAATTGGACAATTGAGAGGGAGAACCAGAAATTCTGGATGCTTTATTGAAGCTTGATTGTGATGGACTCGGGCTATTTTCCATCTTGTAATTTTCCCAGCAAAAATTCTCAAGACAAATAGTCACAAAGAGAAATATCCTTTCCTTTAATAAATTCTATGTCAAATTCAAATATAACTAAAAGAGCTTGCCAATGAGCAAATATTTTTTTTGCAGAAAGATTTTTTACATCTTTTTCAAGAATTTCTTTGGCAGATTTGCAGTCAAAATCTTTGATTAAGAATATCACTTTGAAATTTCATTATGCATGCAGCTATAGCTAAGACTTCCTTTTTTTATTGTCGAATAATTTTGTTGTGTTGAGTTCACGTTCCAGAAGCAAATCGAACAATTTCTTCTTTGTCCTTTTTTATTTCTTTGGAGTAAAATCCCTTCAAATCCTTTTTCTGAAGCATTGGTCTGAACTATTTCAAAAAATTCAATATTTGAAATAGATAGACAAGAAAGATTCTGAAATTTTGTTTTGATTTTTTGAACCGCTTTAGGGTGTTTAGTGGACCATTATTGTGGGTGTGTGGAAAGCCTATTTTGAAGAAGCTTTCTTTCTTTGGCTAAATCTTTATAAAAATCAGAAACATAATTTAAGTATCCTAAAAATCTTCGTAATTGTTCTTTGTCAAGGATTTCATCAGGAAATTGGGAAGCAAATTTGATAACTCACTGAATTGGAGCAATCGTTCCATTTTTTACTTTCTAACCTAGAAATTGGATTTCAATTTGAAATAGTTTCATTTTTTTTTCTGGGATAATACTAATCCATTTTTAAGGATTATTTTTTTAAAGATATATAGATGCTTCCAATGTTCGTCTATGGTTTTAGAGCATATGAGGATGTCATTGATGTAAACCAGGGTAAAAGTTTTATAAGGATTAAAGATGTCATTCATAATATTCTGGAATTCCAAAGGAGCATTTTTGAGACCAAATGGCATTACAGTCCATTTTTAATGGCCAAATGGAACTGTGAAAGCAGTTTTGTACCTGTCTCTTGGGGTAATTTGGATTTTCCAATCCCTAGACTTAAGGTCAAATTTTGAGAAAATATGCGCACCAGAGAGACAGTTGATTAGATCTTTGTTTATTTGGGACAGGATAATGAATAGCTTTTAGTACAATATTTAAGGGTATGTAGTTTATGACAAGACGAGGGGTCCTCCTCCTTGTTCAGCAGCATTATTGACATAAAAGGCTGCACAACTCCAAGGAGATTTCGATGACTGTATCAAGTTTTTAGTGAGAATGGCCTCTTACCCTGGTGGTAAGAGGTGCCAGTTCTTACTTCGAAACTAGGACAAGCACCTTTCCTCACCTGAGGCTCTGATACCTCACCCGAGCACTTCCTTACCGAGGCTCTGATACCTCACCTGAGAGCGCCGCGCCCGAACCCCACCCACCCCCCCCCCCCCCCCCCCACACACACACACACGATCTTCTATTCTTAGAGTTTGGACTTCTTCTTTTAGGTGTGGCAGATATGAGTTTTTTATGAGAAATTTGTGCTTCTATTAAGTTGATTTTCTCTATGAATGGAACCTCAAAAATTCAAAGAATATTTCTTGATTGTCAATGGCCGTTGTAATTCCAAGAGAAGTTACTTGGAAAGGTTGAATTTTTATTAAAAATGGGTTTCCAAGAATAATATCATTGCTCAGTCCTTTTGCTGCTAGGAAATTGGTTTTTATGCATTTTCCTTTTTTACAGATATGAACATTTGACAATTTATATTTTATATTCATTCATTCTGCATTTGCTAAACGAATACTGTAATTTGTTTTTTGAAAATATTTTGTAGGGATTAATCCTTCCCCAATAACATTAATGTTAGCTCCACTGTCTAGTAGACATGTGGCTTCTGTTTTGATATCTTTTACCTTTATAATTACCTTTGCCATTTTTGAAAAGGAATTTTTGTTCTTGAATTTACAAAATTATCAATTTCATTTTGAAACTTTAATTCATCATCATCATCATCATCATCAGAATTTTTAGGTGCTTCTAGGCATAATTCAAGATTCTCAACTCTTTGTTTTAGTTTTTGAACTTCATTTAAGTTTCCTTTTAATTGTCTAATTTCTTCCTTTTGGATATTTATTTCTCGATGAAGATCTTGAAGTGTGACTTTTGAAGGTAAAGGTTTATTTCTTATTCTTTTAATAACTTCTCTCATGGTGAAGGGTTCAGTATTTTTTTTAATAGACTTGTCTTTTTTCTTTTCTCTTGTTTCTTGGATTTTTCTAAAATATTTATTTTTTAGTTCATCTTTTATGTCCTCAAGACTTCAAACATTACTAATAGTACTTCTTCTGATGCAGTTAAGACATTTAAATAAAGGAGGAGACAGATTCATATTCAATTTCACTGTCAGGCATATTACAAAGACATGATTCTGAGTGACTAGAGTCTAGCTCTGACTCAGTTTCAGAATTGGAATTAGAAGAATTACTATGAATCAAAAGATCCTTTATTTCTTCTTTTTCCTTTTTTACTTCTTTTCTTTTTTGGGCATTTATTAGCATAATGTCCTTTTTCTTTATACTTGTAACATTCAATATTTTGATCTGTTTTTCCTTTTAAAGAAGAGGGTTTATGTTCGTAATTCTGCCTTGGTTTCTTATGATATCGTCTTTTATAATATTTAGGAGGATCAAAGTTTTTTGTTCTTGTTGAGCGATATTTTCTTATGGGTTACCTACTAGTTTTATTAGCTTGAGAGGGACTAATTATTAGTTCAAAACCGTATAGGTAGCAAAAATCGCCTAATTCATATTTGCTAATTCTTGTTTGTAGTTCAGTTTGTCTTTTGAGCTTCATTTCGTTGAGGATGCACCTAAACAGTTTATTGTCTCTATTATATCTCCATAAGTGAAATTTTGAAGTGGTAAGGAACAATTATTTTCAGATCTGATAGCATCTCTAACTTTTTCTGCGAAAAGCTTAGGCAAGCCTGAGATAAATTTTTCTTTCCAAAAATCAATATTACATTCTTCTAAAGAAAAGAGTTTTGCTAGAAAAACATCTTTCTACCATCTAAAGCCAGAACGAGTAGGACAAGACAAATTCATCAATTGAGTTCCTACTTTATCTTCTACATCAACAAGATTACCAGTAAATTGGTGTAGAATGTTTAGAATTAAAGAGTAAATCACATCTTCTTGTGGTTGTCCTTGCTCATTTAAAATTGGTTTTTTTTTTATTGTCATCACATTTTACGGAGCTTCTAATACTATTTCTTTGTTCTCCAGATAGGTACTGTTCCCACCAGCCTTTTAATTGACCTGTAAACCCAGTAGTGATAGCATTCAAAGCACTTGCTTGAGTGTTTCCTGCTATCATACAGGTGGTAGCATACATCATTATGTGAGCACAGGAATGAAGAATTTGATATTCGGTTAAACCGTCAATGTTCCATTCATATTATGCAACCATCAAACTGAACACCAGTTAAATTTGGAGTTTCTTCGAACTGAAGGTCTGCCAAAGTGGGTCTAGGATGATAATTTTTTGTTTTTGATGTAGAAAGAACTGGTTTTTGTCTTTTGAAAAATTTATTTATTTGGAGAAGGGTTCTTTATTAGCGTCTGATGACTCAGAAGACCTAAATTCTTTTATTAAGTTGGAAATAACACTTATAGTTTTGTTTTTCTCTCTATCTCTAATTTGAAGAATAGAAATTTTATTGGACAATTGATCAATAAATTCATTAGAAAAGTTAAGGGTTTTAAATCTTTTAGAGAGTCGACGTGGTTTTTATTATTGGAAGGGGTTTTTCCTTTAGATGTAAGTTTTCCATTCTTTCAGTTTGTTTACTTATTGTGTGCAAGTCGAGATTTGTATAATTGTTTTGCTCAATCAACTGATTTAAGTATTCAGCTTTAATGAAGGCTTTATCATCTTTTGCATTTAATGTATTTTTTGAAGGAACACCTAGACAGGGTGCTTCTAGGCTACCTTTGTATTTTATTGAATTAAAGGTGGGTGGATTGATTCAATTGTTTTTTGTGTAGAGGTAGATGTATTTAATTCCCAAATTGTAGACAATTTTTCGATTACCTTGATTGAGATTTCGGAGGTATTTGAATACTCCGTTTTTAGCCAATCAAAGAAATATATGTGTTCTTTTGGTGAAAGCATGTCTCCATACCATTTTGTTTTTAATTGTTCTCTCTCAATAAGGGTAGTATATTTGAAGAATTCTTTTGAAAGAGGGTGATTTTTAAGGTTATTTTTTAATAACTCTTTATTGATTTGAAATTCTTTTTCTTCTTGTTCTATTATTAATAAAACACAGAGATTGAAGTCGGATTCTGTGGGATTGGAGGTATGAGTTGGAAAGGGAATAGGAGAGGAAACTTCTTCTGTTTTAGAAGATTCTTGCTTTGGATAAACTGGAAAAACTGGACCAGTTGGCCTGGCTGGAGTTGATTGTCTAGGAGGATCAATCCTAAAAGATCTTACAGAAAATCCTACAACTGAAGGAATATGATTCAGATTTTCTGGATCCTATTGAAGATGGGTAGTGAATTGTAGGTGTTCTTTTTCTAGTGTTTCTGGCAAAGTTTATGTCAATACTGCCATCAGAATTCTCTATTATGGAATCCATTTCTTCATTCTCTTGAGAGCTTTCTGGTTGAGAATTTTCTAGATGCCATCTGCCAGAGAGACCTATAGAATTCCATTCCATTCTATTTATCATAAAAAGTATCGTAACACCTTTAATTTGATTTGAATAAGCAATATCAGGAACAACAGAATTCATGGCTTGATAGTAAAAATGATAAACAACAGCAACTTTTTTAGAATTGGGCTTCATGTCAAAACCCTGAGTCTGAACTCCTAATGAAATAGCTGTAGAAGATAGCAGGCCCAGCAGGCCCGCAAGCCCATACGTGGGATATACAGATAGGATAGGATTTAGTTCCTAACTTTTCTCTCCTTCTATGTATAGGATATGATTGATTCTTTCCTTTTCTTTGTGATTCTAATTTGTAACTGATTTGTAATCCTTACTAAATTAGAGCCTTGATTAAGGCATTACATCAATATAAATATGATAGTCGATGCTCTGTAATAGCACGACCTTCTCTCCAACTCTCTTCTTCTTCTTCTTTCTCTTCTTCCATATATTATAACATGGTATCAGAGCCACGGAAAATCTTCTCTCATTGATCCAATCATTAATCCTGGCTTGGATCTTCTTCCCGGAGTGAAACTTTTCTCTCTAATAGAGCCTGATCATCTCAGAACAAAAGTGGCCCGCCAGCGATCATCATCATCATAGCAGGGGAAGCAGCCCATGTTGATCGACTGGTTCTCCTCTTATTTATGAATATTTTTTCAAGATTTTTGGATCATCAGAGGTAGGATATCCACCTGATTTTGTGTTTTTTCAGTTTTGTGCAACAATTTTCATCACAGCCGTTCAAATTTGTGGATTTTGATCCGTTTTGAGTAAGACTTTGGCCTGGAGTTGCGAAAATACTTTGTCCTTTCATCCCCAACCTCAGATCTGGTCACTGATCCTCTAAAGGACCCCACGTGGAATTCGATCCACTGACGACAGGGTCGTCGGACGTCGTCTGGGTCATGCTGTGCAACTGTGGACTACTGACGACCATCAAGAAGCCTCCATCCCTCCATACAGGAATGGTCGACTTGATTTTCTGGGAATTATGGTGATTTTTCTGGATTTTTTCCATCACCTTTGAGGTAGTTTCCAACCTCTTCATCATCTGACGGTTTTCTCCGAAGGTTTTCATCACCACCGTCCAGATTTGTGGATCTTTCTCCAAATCTCATCAGATTTGGACTGCATGAAGTGAATTTGATCCACTTTACAGAGATCAAACTTGATCTGTGATTAGACAACACCGTGGGGCCCACGCACAAATCCAGGTCCACTTTTCAGTTCGTCTGGCTCTGTTTTACACAAAAATTACACTGTTCTGCTGTTTTCTTCTCTCTTCTTCTTCTATTGATCATTCTGATTGCTGGTATATGCTGTGGAAGCTACTTGTTACGGATTAATTACTGATTAGCTCCGGTTGCTATTATGGACAAATATGATGTTATTCCTGTTAAATTTAATGGAAATAATTATATGGCTTGGTCTTTTCATCTGAGGAATTTTGTCGAAGGCCAAGGACTGTTTGGTTATCTTGATGGTTCGATAGCTAAACCTACTGCAACTACTGACACAAAAGCATTAGCCAACTGGTCTAAAGAAAATGCTAAGGTCATCACTTGGATTCTTAACTCCATCGACCCTTCTCTTGCCATTGCTCTTCAAGCATATACTACTGCATCTGATATGTGGGGTCATCTCAAAAATGTTTATCATCAAACAAATAAAGCCCGCAAATTCCAACTCGATAGTGAGATTGCAAAATTCAGTCAAGGTGATAAATCTGTACAGGCGTACTTCAATGGATTTCTCACCTTATGGACTGAGAGGGATGCTATGATTATTCAGTCTGTGTCTGCTGGGTTTCTATCTGAGGCTCTTAAATTACAAGAGGAAACCCACATCAGCCAGTTCCTTATGAATCTCAGACCCGAATTCGAATCTGTTCGGCCGGCACTCATGAATAGAGAAGTCACAGCGAACCTGGATACATGCTTCCAAGAAGTCCTTCGAGAAGAACTTCGCCTCAATTCTCAGCGTAGCATTTTTGAAGAACCAAAGGCCTATCTCGCTCCTCTTCAGACTGAGTCTGCTCTTCTGGCAGCCCCCAATCCCAAGCCTACTCAATGCTATGAGTGCAAAGGCTTCGGTCATCTGGCCAAGAATTGTCGGAAGAAATTGGTTTGCAGATATTGCAAACGCTCTGGTCATATTATTGATGACTGTCGTAGCTTACAGCGAAAGAATGGACCTCAGCAAAAGCAACATTCCTCCACCATGCCCAGACAAAATACTCCAGCTGCGTTCCAAGTTCAGGCCCATCTCCCCGATACGGAAAGCACTTCTTCTGGAGTTGTCTCCATGACTCCAGCCCAGATTCAAGAACTGATTCAGAACACGGTGACCTCCGCATATGCTTCCATGGGTTTCAATGGTGGTCGGTATCAAACTCATTCTCCTTTAGCATTTCCTGCTTTTCATTCTTCAGTCTCTCTGTCTTCCTTCATCACCCCCTCTACCTGGTTTTTAGATTCCGGAGCATCAAACCACATGACTTTGTGGAAACCAGCTTTACAGCCTCACACCCTTACCTTGGTAAAGATAAAATCACCACTGCTAATGGAGACCAATTACTCATCTCTGGAGTTGGTACCATTACTCTCTCTAGTGTTTCGGGCCAGTCCCTCCACCTATCCAATGTCTACTTTGTTCCCAAATTATCAGCCAATTTACTTTCTGTCGGCCAACTTATTGATGATGGGTATCATATTAACTTTTCTTCCACTGGCTGTGTCATACAGGAGCGGCAAACTGGGAAGGTGATCGCGAAGGGGAGTAAACATGGTCGACTGTTCCTGCTGGACATTGGACATCATTCTCTATTTTCTTCTTCTTCTAGTTTCAATAAATTGTGGACCATTTGGCATAGTCGCCTTGGTCATGTGAACAATGCTTCTTTACTTTCTCTGTTTAAAATTGGTTGCTTAGAACCCACTGTTGATAATAAAATGATGTCCTCCTTACTTCAATCAAAGTGTGAAACATGTTGTTTGAGTAAGAGTCATATTTTGCCATTTCCTATACACCGTTCTCGTGCATTATCATCTTTTGATATCATTCACACTGATGTTTGGGGAATTGCACCCACTTTGAGTAGGACAGGGTTTAAGTATTATGTGACTTTTATTGATGATCATTCTCGATTCACGTGGATTTATTTCATGCGCTTCAAATCTGAAGTCTTTTCTCATTTCCAAAAGTTTTACAATATGGTTCACACACAATTTCAGAAGGATATAAAAATTCTTAGGTCTGACTCCGGCGGAGAATACATGTCCCATGATTTTTCTGCCTTCCTATCTGATAAAGGCATTCTACACCAAAAATCCTGCCCACATACTCCACAGCAAAATGGTGTTGCGGAGAGGAAAAACAGGCATCTCCTTGAAACTGTTCATACTCTCCTACTTGCATCCTTAGTCCCTCCAAATTTTTGGTGCGATGCTGCACAGACGGCTGTACATCTTCTCAATCGTCATCCTAGCTCCATTCTAGGAAAGACTACTCCATATGAAGCTCTCTTTGGTCATACCCCTTCCTATTCTCACTTGCGTGTTTTTGGTTGTTTATGCTTTGTCCATCTTCCACCTACAGAGCGCACTAAGTTGTCACCTCAGGCTGCTAAATGTCTTTTCCTCGGTTACAGTACTGAACACAAGGGATTTCTGTGTTATGCCCCATCCGAGAAACGCATGCGAATATCTCGCAATGTGATCTTCCTGGAACACATTCCATTTTTTTCCTTGCGTTTAGACACTCATCCTGTTGCTGTGTCTTATCTGCCACAATTCCCTCCCACTACTTCTCCCCCACCACCTATTACTAATGTCTATGTCCGGCGTACTACGGTTCCACCTGTGGGGCCTCCTTCTCCTGATCCTATCCCTATGCTGCCTCCTGCTCCCTCAGGTATTACTCCTTCCTCTACTGATAATGTCATACCCTTGCGACGCTCTAGTCGCCCTTCTGTTGCTCCTGACAGATATGGCTTTCCTGCTCTTTTCACTTCTTTGGATAGTGCTCCTATACCCACCTCTTATTCACAGGCTTCGAAGATTGCCTACTGGCAGGATGCTATGACTGAGGAGTTACTTGCTGTTGAAGCAAACGACACATGGGAATTGGTACCGACCCCAGCTGATGCATCTGTTATTGGCAGTAAATGGGTCTATTCCATAAAAGTTCACTCTGATGGGAGTCTTGACCGTTATAAAGCCAGATTAGTCGCACAGGGTTATAAGCAGGAGTATGGGATTGACTATGAGGAGACCTTCGCACCTGTGGCTAAAATGACCACTGTTCGCACTCTCCTTTGTGTCGCTGCAGCTCGCAACTGGCCTCTATGGCAGATGGACGTCAAAAATGCTTTTCTACATGGGGACTTGCGCGAGACTGTTTATTTAAAACCTCCACCAGGATATGCTTGTCCTCCAAAGCATGTGTGCAAATTGAGGAAAGCTCTTTATGGGCTTAAACAAGCTCCCCGCGCTTGGTTTGATAAATTCCGGGCAGCAATCCTTCAAGCAGGGTTTCGTCAGAGTCACTCTGATAGTTCCCTCTTCCTCAGATGGACATCGAAGGGCTACACATTCCTCTTGGTCTATGTTGATGATATGATTATCAGTGGAAATGATACTGCCGGCATTACGGATCTCAAACACCACCTTACTCGCCACTTCCGGATGAAGGATCTTGGTCCTCTCACCTATTTTCTGGGGCTGGAGTTTGTGCGTACCAAATCCGGCATTCGGGTCCTTCAGCTCAAATATGCGACAGACTTGATCACATCAGCCAGGCTTGATGATGCTCCCACTTTTGATACGCCTCTGGAATTGAACAGCAAAATTAGTTGCGATGATGGCACTCCCCTGGATGATCCCTCTGTTTTCCGGCGAATAGTTGGTAGTTTGCTCTACTTAACTATGACTCGGCCGGATATTTCACATGCCGTTCATACGGTCAGTCAGTTTGTTAGCAATCCTCACAAACCACACCTTGCTGCTGCGTTACGCATCCTCCGCTATGTTAAAGGAACACTTCATCATGGCCTCTTCTTCCCTTCTGATACTTCTCTGCAATTATCAGCTTATGCGGATGCTGACTGGGCTGGCTGTCCGGACTCTCGGCGGTCTACCACTGGCTGGTGTATGTTTCTTGGAAAATCTCTCATTTCATGGAAGTGCAAGAAACAGACCACTGTCTCAAAGTCCTCTGCTGAGGCAGAATATCGGGCGATGTCCTCTGCTAGTGCTGAAATTATCTGGCTCCGCCGCCTTCTGTGTGAATTGGGTGTTATTGTTGGTAGCTCTACACCTCTCCATGGGGACAATACCAGTGCTACTAGAATTGCCAACAACCCGGTCTTCCATGAAAGAACAAAACACATTGAGATTGACTGTCACTTCATCCGTCAACATCTCGTTACTGAGAAGATAACTCTGCCTCATGTCTCTTCTTTTAACCAGTTAGCAGATATCTTCACCAAAGCCCTTCCCCGACAGCGTCATCATGATCTCACTCGCAAATTGATGTTTTCAATCTTACCTCATCAATTTGAGGGGGAGTGTAGAAGATAGTAGGCCCAGCAGGCCCGCAAGCCCATACGTGGGATATACAGATAGGATAGGATTTAGTTCCTAACTTTTCTCTCCTTCTATGTATAGGATATGATTGATTCTTTCCTTTTCTTTGTGATTCTAATTTGTAACTGATTTGTAATCCTTACTAAATTAGAGCCTTGATTAAGGCATTACATCAATATAAATATGATAGTCGATGCTCTGTAATAGCACGACCTTCTCTCCAACTCTCTTCTTCTTCTTCTTTCTCTTCTTCCATATATTATAACAATAGCTTCATGTGCATGAGGGTCAGACGAGAATACTGAAATTTTTGGAAAGCAATTAAAGAAAGCTGGTCCATTTGCAAGAATAGATTCTATCATTCCTATTAAAGAATCTCAAAACTTATTGTCTAGTATCTTGTACGTAAACAAGAGCTTCTGTGTTGAGACCAAGACGGGTTAAGGGTTTAATTGCTACTTGGATTAGTCCTAAGTGAAGATATTTGTATCGCTGAGATAATTGTTGTAATTGATTAGGAGAAATAAGTGAGGGATTCAATATTACGCATTATTGATCCAGTTCTTTCTATTGCTTTAACTAGATAATCAGTTTGGAGTTTGAAAGAGGCAATCTTATATACTTCTCTAGTCTTAACTTTAGGAATAGTCCAATCATATATAGATGGTTCTAATTTATCATAACTAATTTCTTCACAATTCTTTAAAGACACGGTTTTTGAAGAAGATGAAGATGAGGATGATGCAGATGAAAAAGTTATAAGAAATCTTTCCATTTTATCCAGATGATAACTGATATTTAAATCTTTATAGCCGATCCACAGAATCTGCAGTAAAGTGTCCCTCAACGCCTTTCACACGGCTAAACGGGAAAAGACTGCACTGCTTGATTACTTAAGATTCAACAAACAGTATATAGCCTGAATAATCTGGTAAAGAGTTCATCATAAAAGAAATCACCCATTACACGATCTTGAATATAAACAGAAAGATAATATCTATAGAAAAGAGAGTATAGTTACAATAAGAGAGACTCTTACAATAAGAGAGACTGATTAGACTGGACTGATTAAACTTGAAGCTAGTTGGCTCTGATACCATTTTGAGAGGGGTCGGAATTTCTCCAAGACTCTCAAGGACATCCCATCTTCTTCACACGGTTCTCAACCTGATACCTAGCCACATAGTCTCCCCCCACATGCCTGCCACGGACGGAGAGTCTCTATTTATCCGCTAATTCAAGCGAGAGTTTCCATGGACGCGAGCTATCCCGACCCACAAGCGTCCATATAATTGGGGTTTTTCCGGGGCTCTACGGCTCTGATACCATTAACACACACACACACACACACACACACACACACACACACAGAAAGAGAGAGAGAGAGAGAGAGAGAGAGAGAGAGAGAGAGTCCTAAAAGAATGTTAAATACACGTGAAGGCCCAGGTCCAGGCCCAATTACACAAGTTCCCTCACGTGGGTGGCTTGGTCAATGGCATTTGTGTAGTTTCTTTATTTAGGGATTTGGTTACTTATTTCTAGCATTGTAATTATTGTAAATAGCAGACTATACTCGATTGTAGCCTTGATAAAGGCATGTAAGATCTATATAATAGGGGTTAATCCCTAGAGGAAATCAATCGATTCAGTTCACATTTCAGCATTATTCTCTTTATGGGAATGACAGAGAAAACTCAACATAGAATACACTCCCATATGGTTTAGCAGGATTCATAATTGTCTTCATCAGTTTTGGATGTTTATAGGTAGGCCCAGCACATTCATGTGAAAGGGGAAACAGTGAAAAAGGTGTAATGTGTATGTTCAGGGACTCAGTGAAACAAGCAACATATTTCATAGCAAACAGGTTTGCTATATCATATACTTCAGAGTTCACACATGTTTGCAACCTAAAGATTTTTTCCCCTTGGATTTCCTAATATATACTGAGTTCTTTTACTTATCAACAAATACCCCATATGGTTTACTAAGGTTCTCAGGGTGCCGCATTTTAGAACACCATAAGAGCATTGAGATGGGATTGCTGACAGCAGACCCAAAAGTAGGATTTTCAGACATTTCTATCGGCAAGGATTTCAGTCAATACCAATGACAAGGAGTACATCTCATCTTTGTCACTGGCCTCAGATGGACAGAGATGATTATGCTAGTACATTTCATCTCTGTCACAGGCCTCAGATGGACAGAGATGATTATGCTAGTACATTTCATCTCTGTCTGACAAGGAGTACATCTCATCTTTGTCACTGGCCTCAGATGGACAGAGATGATTATGCTAGTACATTTCATCTCTGTCACAGGCCTCAGATGGACAGAGATGATTATGCTAGTACATTTCATCTCTGTCACTGGCCCGAAATGGATGGAGATTATTCTGCTAGTGCATTTCATCTTTGTCACTGGCCTCAAATGGAAAGAGATTATTCAGCCAGTGCATTCCATCATTGTCAGTGGCCTGAAATGGACAGAGATAATTATGCTTGTCAAATCAAAGCTTGCTAAATACAAACCCAAGGGCTATTGTTACTACAGGGATACTGTTAGGATTTTAATGTGTTGGCTAATTCATGCGTTGGACAAAACTCTGGGCCCGTTAAGTTGTAATTTTCTATTTATATTAGAATGGACTGTGGTTGTTTCACTGGAAGATCTGAAGCGAAGAAAAGAAAAGAAAAAAACAGATGAAATTCGGAAGACACAAGACCCGATCAATCGGATGTGGAGACTATCCCAGTTAACAAGCGCTGAATTCAAAGATTTCGGGAGACAGGGTTTACTTGATCGATCGAACCCCATACCCAATCGATCGGATGGTCCGATCAAACGGATGGCAGAATTCTTCCAGACGGGCTGCGCAAATCAGTTTCCTTTTGTAACTGGAATTTCCAAGTTTGAGTCCTATTTGTGTTCTAATACTAAGGTACGGGTCTTGGGCTATTTAAAGGGCGTTTCTCTCAACCCTAAGTAGAGGAATCAAGTTATTCTTTCATTGTTTTGAGGCGAGAAAATTCATAGAGAGATCCCTTCTTCTCTAGAGCCATCATTGAGAGATTGGGCTCAAGATTTGTTCTAGAGAGCTTGTTGCTTTTACCTTCTCGTAGAAGATTTGATCATCTTGGTTCTCAAGGTATTGCTAGATCACGTAAAGGGAGCGATGCACGGCAGGGAAGTTGTGGCAACGAGGAAGTTGTGCAAGAACAACTACAGTCCTTAGGTCAATGGATTGACTGGGAAAGGGAGCGGTGAGTATATCTTATAACCGTTCAATAGTGTTTGATTTCGGATCATAGTTTTTCTCTTTGGATTTTCCCCGTAAATAATATGCGTGCTTATTTGTGGTGTACAATTGGTAGATATATTTACTAGTTTGCATTGATTTGATTCCGCTGTGCATTGGTTATTAGACTAGTACCCATTTTAGAGAGGACTTTCGGATATGATTTCTATGAAAGCTCTAAATCAACAAGAGCAATGTCCTGATATTGACCGTTATGTGGACATTGGCAAAACCACCCATAGCTTCCTCATTTGTACTCAAGCAGTAGATAAATGGTTCAAATTAGTTGAAACTTCAGCCTCTTACCCAATTAAAACATCCTTGTTCTCTATGGCAACATCTACTCCATACACTAAACACTCATCATTGTCAGGATTTCGATGAGACAAATAATTTGATTCAACCTTACTCGACCATATAGTATGGTCATCACTCCTCCTAGATACAAGCAATTATAACCTAAGATTAAACACACTAACTGTTCAACTAAGCCCTAACCAAATCCATACAGATACACCTCAGTTTGTAAAGATCAAAACCGTTCAAAAATGCCCAACCTGTGTTTACCCATTTGGGTCCATGATTCACTGAAATAATCACCATTTGGATGGGAGAGATTAAGAAGAAAAAAAAAGCGAATAAACTCCAAGAGGGTACCCAAGTTATCAATTCCCATTTGGAACTTAAAATAAGGCATAAGATTATCAGCAAACAATAAAAAAATCATTCTCAAATTTCAGTTTCCATGGAAAATGCTTCCACAATCATATCCTAGAATCTTAATTTCAAGACAAATGGTTAGATACCCAAATACAAACAGTCAATTTGGATTATCAATTGCCACTTGAAACATAAAATGCATAACATATAACATCATCAAACGTAATTTAGTAGAGAAATAGTCATCCTTAATCGAAAAGGTCCTAATATTACTACAAATTCAACAACAGCAGCAATTGGGTACCCACCAAACCAATGAAAAAACCCAAAAAAAAAAAAAAAAAAAAAAAAGAAAGCCTAAGGTGAGTTTGATGTTTGATGATTAAAGAGAAGAAGGAAAGGGGAATAGACCTCAAGAACGTTTCGGTTCAAAAGAGTGTAATTGGGTCCTCTCATCTCTGTAACACCATACATTCTAGGCTTCTCGGGTCGATCCTCATCCTCCATGAAGCTCTTCCATCCATACACCGACATGTTCCTTCTTCTTCTTCTTCTGTCAACTCTAGAAAAGAAACTAGAGAGAGAGAGAGATTTCTCTTTCTTCTGTTTGGAGGATTTGGATGGGAATCTGGGAGATGAGAAGACTGGTTTTTATAGGAGAGAATTGAAGCTTTATCGGAAGCTAGAGTTGGCTCTGGAAAGCTCTTGGAGCTTCTTCTGCCTCTCGAATGAACAACTGTGGACCCCACTCCAGTGGATCCGTCAGATTATCCTATTATATGAAGTGGTCAGGTATAGTGCAGAATCCGGATCCTGCCAATGGTCCAGCAGGGCCCACCTGTTCCAAATGGGGAATCCACCGTTGGATTGAGGATATGATTGTTAACTGGATTGAGATTTTGGGACATCTCATAGGGCCCCACTTTAGAGTCCACTCCTGAAGGTTTATTAGTGGGGGCGCTTTCAAGAAAATCTAAATCACTAAAATCAATTTCCTTGGGTCAAATAGTCATTGGATCCGTCATCAGCTTGATTTCTAAGAAACAATTGATATTGATTTATGCTTCTTTAATTTTTTTTAATCAATCTCGTGATAAACCCAATTTTTGTTAGAGTGAGATTTGTTAAAACTTCAAAAAAAAAAAAAAAAAACACCTTATTTTGAGCAATTTAGAAATTTTTAAGTGGGACTTACTACAGAGCCTCACAATTTTATTTATTTATTTATTTTGGGAAATTGGACTCAAATCCATGGATCTATAATGGGTCTAAAAGCATGTGCTTTGTTTTGAAGGTGGGCCCGACTCAAATTTGAATAAATAGCTTATATAGTCCATGATTTTTGAGTGGTTTGGGTTACAAAGATGCGTCTGGTGATGGATTTCTCAACTTATTTACAGGGATATGAATCCTCTTTTAGATCTTGTTTGAATAAGGCCTCTTACAAAGATGGGGCCACCATCGATGTCAAGGGCTGCCTCATGGCCAGTGGGTTATATCTTTTCATTCGGAGGTCCATTTGTGTGATGAGAGGAATCAATATTAGAGAGAAAGATTGTCCTAATATTTCATGTAGCGCCTTTTACAGTTGTTTCGAGTAACACTTTATTTTTTATCGTGAGAAAAAGAAAATTTGAAAAAAAAAATCTTGATAAAGAGGAGTTCTATTTCCTATATTACGGATAGAAATGCAAGATTCCGCTCTCCCAGGACATTAATATACGAAGTGCATAATTCCTTAATCATTTCAATTCACAAATCCACTTTCATGCAGGGACGTAATGCATAGACATATGGTTCCTCTCCAAATACCGAAAGTTTCCAAGTGAATGATAAGGATTATCAAATCATGGTGACTTTTGGATCAATGCTCCATAACATTATAAGTTCCGCTCTTCTAGTTGATGAATGGTTCAGAATTCATATCCATGCGTACTCATGGGCTTCTAATTTCTATGATACAACTTGTGGTTAATTGAATGGAGACTTCCCTGACCCTCAGTCACTTGCCCAGGGATCCATCGTCGGGCTCTTTCCTTGTATGTGTCGACCTCTCCACCCGTGTGTGTGAATGCTCTCTCCACTAGTGTCGTGCAATCTCTCGGTGCATGTGCAGGCCTGTGCTTTCTCCGTGTAATGCGGTGTTCTCTCCCCACCTGTGCGGGTGCTCTCATGGGGCCATACCCATGTCTGGGATAGCAAGAAAATAAATTAAATGGAAACTGTGGTCCTTTGGTTTTATAGGAATGTTAGGAAGTAGAAAGAAATTGGTCCATTCCAAAAGTCCACAAACATGATTAGGGATTTAGGGTTGCATTCCGGCTGGATCTTCTCAGACCCAACGCAAGTACAGCCACTTTGGATGAATTATGGGCTGAAATTCTATCATAAAGGGCTGACCCTGGGACTCAATTGTGACCCACTTTGGTGTGACTAGTGATCAATCCCTAGATCTCTCCCTGTTTGCATTTGTGAGTCTTTCCTCCCTACATGTGCGAGAGGGTGTCCTCTCCTATCATGTGCGAGTGCTCTCATCCCACGTGCGCGGGTGCTTTTATGGGTCCCAGCCCTCTTGGCCAAGGTACCAAAGTAAAAATAAAATAAAATAGTGGGGAATGTCTAGAGTCTGCATTTCTGTTTTAAAAACTCTATCAGAGGCCATATTACAAAACTAGGGACATTGGCCTGGTTCGACTGCTAGTTCATTTGGGTCGAATCAGAGATGCATAGGTTTGGGAGGGTTCGAACTTGGACTAGAGGTGCCTAAAATATCTCATTTAAATGTGGTTGTGTTACCTTTTGTGGTAATTAATTATATGTTCAGACGGCTGGTCTTTTAAGCATACAGAAGCATCAGGGGCGGCTCGACCATTGGACAAGAAAAGCCCTTGCTTTAGGCCCCCAAAAAATAAGGCCCCATAAAAATCATCTTTTCAAATTCTAAAAAAGCATTCAAGCAACTGTAATAGTTTATTTTCTCCCAAGGCCCCATAATAGTAATTAGTATCACATCTCATTAAATACATATTATTCTCTTCACATTTAAACAAAGCATTAAAGCAAATGTCATCCTTCTTTTTCTCTACATAGTAGTGTCTTTTTAAATCCCAACTAATCTCAACCTCCTTGCCACCTCACCAATGAAGTTTTTCAAATGAACGTTTCTCCACCAACACTTTTCCATCTCACGTACTATTTAATCTCTCACCCTCTGTCTCTCTCATACATTGCCTTTCTCTATAATTACTTTATTTGTTTCTAAAGCAATCTTCTTTAAAGATTTATTGATCTGGTTTTGTCTTCTTTTTAATAATATATGTGGATATATTTTGATAATATATGTGAGTATTTTTTATAATATATGTTAATCATAACCCACTAACTCAAATATAATCCATTTTTTTTTCATAATGAAAAAGCTAGATCAAATTCGAAATTCATCTACATCTACAATCTTTATGGCCAATAATGATAAATCACTAAATCAGGTTCTATTGTTTTATGATTTTAAGATTTTTTTTAATTCCATGCTCGTATTGTATGTTTATTATAGTTAGTGTTCATTTTATTTATAAATATTATTAGTTATAATTTATAAATGATAAATGTATATATATATTTTTTAGCTCAGTTGGCCTAGGACCATGGTTTGCACTCGGAGGTTATAGGTTCGAAACAGCACCACCACACTAGGGCTACAGGGGAGTTTACCTGGCTTTTTTCTGGGCCTGGAGGGATTAGTCTAGCCCAAAGTGTTGAGAACCCTCCGATAGCATAAAAAAAAAAAAGAAATAAATGTATCTATTAGAAAATATGAATCCAGATGCTCTAAACTTTTAAAAAAATAAATAAATAATAATTTGATGCCTCATTTAGGATTTTGTCGCTTTAGGCCTCAAATTATCTCGAGTCGGCCCTGAAAAGCATGCTTTAAAAACAGTCCAAATCCCGACCAAAGCAAGTTGGGCAAGCTGGCCCAGACCATAAGGACCTCTAGGTTGGTAATCCACAAAAATTCCAATCTAATCTATGAAGCATTGATGAAAGAGGATTTTAAATAGGACATCCACACATACATTCAGTTATTCAGTAACTATAACTTTTTACTACCAATCTACAGGACCTTTGAATGTGGGTTATATAACCAA
Source organism: Umbellularia californica (assembly GCA_028538565.1). Classification (NCBI taxonomy): domain Eukaryota; kingdom Viridiplantae; phylum Streptophyta; class Magnoliopsida; order Laurales; family Lauraceae; genus Umbellularia; species Umbellularia californica. Next base: position 36,456,586 of record JAPQWN010000010.1, on the reverse strand, counting down.
CTTTTCGTTAAAATAGAGTAAGCGGAAAAGTAGTTTTAGTAAAGTCAGACCCTAAATAGAAGTGATAAGGCTCATTGATATCGATAGCATATGCATTTATGAACATAGAGTTCACGACAAACACGTTTTAACGACAAACTCGTTTTAAACTCTATTCTTTAACTCAATGTTCCAAACATAATTGCTTATATCTTTATAGTAATTTACAGATAAATGCACTTCTTTACTGTTACCGAATTGTCCAACTAGTCTCAATGGGGGACCCTGCAAGAGCACGGTGAGTGCATAATAGTTTCATCCTTTGCATACGGGTAGAAGGCAAGAAATGTATAAAGATACCGTATAATTTGCACCAAAATATTTTTAATTTTATTTATATCTAAATTGCATTAGCAATTTTTCACGAAGATTTCCCAACATTTTTTTAAAATTAAAATTAAAAATAAATAGTGAAAAGGGGACAAAGGGATCCATGCAACAATTTGGGTGTTGGATCAACCATTATGCAATGGCTTCGACCTTGGCAATTAAAAATCCCAAATCAAGGTATGGAACTCAAGTAAACCATGTTTAGGCATAAGTACAGGAAGCCAAACCTTTGGGTATGTAATAATATTTGTAACAATGATATGGATTGCATTTATGTGTAATCAAAGTAGAAAAAGGAGTATAACATGACATTGCTTGTGAAGTAATGATTTTCTGCCCTACCAAGAGACTCATTTCAGTTCTCAATTTCATCCATCCATGTGAAATTGCTTCAAGTGCATGACTTCATTATTTCCTTGCCACCCATGAAAACATTTCATGGAAAAAGCAAGAAAACAAAAAATGAAAAGCTAAGAGCAACTTTGTAAAAGTTAGAAGAAGCTTTCCTCACCTCCACAATGTAACTAATGCATTGTCTGAAATGTGATCATATTCTTCCATTTATAAGGCCTCTTCTCCCTCTGTTTGCTCTCACCAAATCTTCACAGGGGTGCTCATCTCCCTCTTCGTTTATTCTCTTCATCATTCTCACAGCTTAAAAGTACCTCCCTCTCCATCCTCAACCAAGAAAAAAAATGAGGAAATTTCAATGTGCAATGGCCTGTGTAATGCTCGCAGTTTTGGACTTGGTAGCTGGGATTCTAGGGATTGTAGCTGAAAATGTTCAAAACAAAGGTAATGATCAATGCAACTCAATTTTACCTAGATTATGCTACAAACCATATGTATATTGGAAGATGCCATCCATTAAGTCAGGCCATCCTTGATGGCCATAATAATTTTCAACTGAGAGGTGCCTCTTATGATTTCTATGAGTGTGGGATCCAGTTGGATACGTGTCATTAATGGGAGATAATCACAACCATTGATTCAAGTATCCCAAAGCTTACTATTTTCTTGTGTTACTTTTTTATGAAGTTGAATATAGTATTGAGTATAATTCAGATAAACGTAAAATAGGGTGAGCAAATTTACGAGGGTTACTAAGTGTGAGGGGCTTGCATTGATGATAGATGGATTCGATAACGTACAAAAAAGTGTTACCTCCCATAGGAACCATGAGAGATGTCTCTTGTAAGAAAGATTTGAGTGTGTCCATGCTCGTGTGCGTGGCATGCCCTGTGTGTGCATGTGTGCGAAGATTATACCATGTAACAATGGGTTTAGCTTTACTAATTGGCCCTTTTTTTTTACAAACTATTTGATATAATTAGACAATTATAGCGATAGTTCTATGTTCAAACTGATTAGTGATGGTAGGGATGGGTCTTACTGCAATAACATGGCAGCAATCATGATAACATGGGGATGCTCGGTTGGTTGGCCACCCCAAATGCCACTTGGCTACCGGAGGATCAATCCCTGGGACTGTCACTCTTCCCTATAAGTGTGGGCTTTTCTTTCCAATTGTGTGAGCTACCTTGGGTCCCTCGCTCCCAACCCTCCTAGTTGCGGTATAATAATAATATTAAAAAAAACATGACAGCCATCATGAATTGGACATATGCCCCAGTTTTCTCCCTAGATGACTGTTGCCATCCCACAAAAATGAATCGATTCAACACATAATAGGTTTGATCAATAAGATCATCCATCTGGACCTCTGGTATGTTTTTGAGATAACTCCCTTTCTTCACATCATGTCCTTTACTCTTTATCTATAGGTCTCCTTCTTCCTCTAGGGTTTTTTAGTTGTAATCCTTCAACATCAAATAGGGATATTTCTGCACGTCCAAATCAATTCAAACTGACACTCATAAGTTCTTTCCTAAGTACTAATTCTTAATTTTATCCTTTCTTCTTTTTATTTGGGTAATCGGTTTTATCTTTCTTGAAGCTTCATATATTGAGATTTCTATTTTAACTATCGATCTGTTTTCAAATCCATCGGTCAAATGGTTAAGCATAGTCATATTAAACATTGATGACTATCATCTAGCCCCTTGTGGTTTTAACAAAAGGGTTAATAAATAACTTGGACATATACACACATACATCAAGTTCTCTATATTATTTTTGTTATCTTTATTATACCTTGAGTTTTTTTTTTTTCAGATGACCCATGTAAGGATTCTGATATTTGAGTGCAAAGAAGTAAGCTATAAAGCTTATGGCCTAGGGCTAGCCGCAGCCATAGTACTTGCATTTGCACATGTTATTGCTACCTTACTTGGTGGATGCAAGTGTGTGTGTTCTCCAAGGGAGATACAAAGAGCATCAAGGAGGAAGAAGTTACCCGCAGCTTCCCTAGTTCTCTCCTGGTGAGCTCTTTGATTTTTCAAGTCTACCCCTTTTCTTAAGGCAATTTAGTAGATCATAGGGTGAGAAGAAAAGTGAAAAGTATAGAATCCTCTCAAGGTTGGATTTGCTTTCAAAGGAGGAAAGTAATTACATACACATGCAAATCGGGGCCGACGTGGGAGATAGAAAATCCCAATGAGACCTAGGGGTACAAAATATGAAACCGCATTAGAACATCTTACCCCTTTGATCCATGACCATTAAATTTAACAGTTTAATTTAGAAGGCAATATATCATTTTTTATTGCAATCCAACGGTGAGATAAGGGTTGGATGAGGATTAAAAAGGCTTGTGGAAATTTGGGGAATGGGTTAACTTGCATGGGCGTACTAATTTGGTTATAGGTGACCCAATTGGCCCAAGACTAGGATAAACCACACTAAGAACTATGTGGAGGGCTCTCATCTGAATATCACTTCATGTATGTATCTATATATATATGGGAAGTGCTCCTATAAGAGACACTCTCACCAACTTTATGAGAGAGTCTTCCATATATATATAAATATATATATATATATATATATATATAGAGAGAGAGAGAGAGAGAGAGAGAGAGAGAGTCATAGTTATTTACAAGTCCCAAGTGGTTAAAGCTCACAACTTTATTTAAATGATCAGGGTCATTTTAACCGTCGGATTCCTACTGTTAATCATTGGAGCATTATCCAACTCAAAATCAAGAGCCCATTGCAGGATCTCACACCACAAGTTCCTTTCTATTGGAGGGGTTCTCTGCTTCTTTCATGCCCTTGTTTCTCTAGCATTTTGCATATCTGCCTCTAGATCAACTGCAACTGGCCGAGAAAGCAGGGTCCAGATGACATAATGGGCCCACCATGCTTCACATCCCTAAGCGAATGCAGCTCTTAAAAATAATTAAAAAATAGCCCTTGTGAAAGCATGTTTGATGGGCTGGGTGTTTAGCCATTTACAACTCCTTTTCTTCTTATGTTAATTTTTTATTAGGTACGATGTGTAAGATGATGGGATGATGAAATTGTGTTATCTTAGTTTCTGCAAATTTCAGCGTTGGCTATTGTGCATTGGTTTATCCTCTAAACAAGCAATTTAAAAAAATACCTGGACTCCACCAGAAAAAGGCATTTCAAAGAGGTTTTTCTTAGGCATGTTGGGTAAAATTATTTAATCAATGAAGTGAAGTAAATAATCAATTCAATATACAAGAAAAGAAATTGGATCAAATAAAAAAGTACTAAATCACGAAAAGCCCACTTCTTTTTCCTAAAACAAGTAAAAAAACAAAAAACAAAAAAACTAATCTCTCATGCCACTTATCAAAAGACCCTCTTTTTTTTTTTTTTTTTAATCAATGAAGTCAAAAAGCTACTCTCTCATGTACTAAGCCTAATCTACCAAATGACCGGACCCAAAATTTCTATTAAGGCCCATTTTACAGCCCACTTGACAATAGCATCTGGATCTTACTTCTGTCAAGTCCATGCCTGAGCATCCATCTATCCGACCGTAATAGTTTAATTACTCAGTAGATTACATTATACTTACATCTGAGGATTTGCCTCAAACCGATCGTAATGGAGAAACACAAAAGTTATCAAATCCTCAGACCGATCGTAATGGAGAAACACAAAAATTATATACCGGACTCCAACATACTTGGGATAGACAACTCTTTGATGATGATGTTGAAGACACACTTACGCGGTAGTGAAAAAGTTTTATGACATTGTGATCGGGTGTAAAACCGGGTCACTTATTATTGTTTCCATGACGGGTCCAGGTCTTGTAATCGGGAGTGGACCCCTTTCAGATTTGACAGGTCAGATACAGTTCAAATAATTGGGTCTGAACACTGAAACCGGGTATGAAATGAACCTGAACCGAATCAATTTGAATCATTAATTCCACCTGATCATGGAGCATCTAGATTAAAGAATGTTCTATTTTATACTGCTAGTAGATTTGCATTTTTTTCTTCGAGGAAGGATCCAAATTCAAAACCCTCTGTGCAAAATGCACACGGAGCACAACAATTTATATCAGTAAGTGGGGCCCACTTCTTAAATTGTAGCTGCTTGAATCAAATCTCAGCCCTTTGATTTCGTTGTTACAACTATGAATTATTTCACTAATATCGATTTGATGATTAAGGATGGATCAATCTGAACGTTATGTGCTATGGTTAATCCGGTGTCCATGATGTCTGCATCTACCTATAAAAAGGAAAAAAAAAAAAGTCATATCCCACACTGACAAATCACAGCCGCATAAAGCAACACAAGGCTTTTATCAACTTATCAAAGTCATTATCTTCCTCACAGATTGGAAGCAAATGGAGACACCCCTAAGTCACCCCACGTCAACAAAGGAGGCCCAACATTTCAACCAATAAGAAACCCATAGATTCACTAATTCAGAACCGAATAAGCCCTCTTTCCTTCATCCCATATAAGTCATTAGCCCATGTTATCATCAATATGTGTTGAGGTCAACGTCCACCTTTACTCCTGAACGGTCATAATTGTGGTCGACATGCAGCGCACATGATAAGCACCTTCTTGTGTAGAAAAATGGCAGCATCAATGGATCCCACGGCATATATCGACCGTCCACACAGACATGATGCTGAAACTCGAATGGGACTCTGCTCAAAAATTAGAATCATCCAATATCAAGATCCACAAAGAAAATAATAGAAGTTTGTCTAAAAGTTCCATAACAGATGAGGCAAATGTGTTAAGAATTTAAATGGCAAGTTGACCATTTAAATGGCCTACTGTAAGATAAAGATAAATGGTGTAAAGAAAAGATGAAATGGTCCATAGTCTTCAACACTAAAAAAAAAAAAAAAAAAAAGAGGACTCCAGAATTACCATACCTTGCGAGATTCGAGCATGATTGCACATTGAGCACTGAGCAAATCATGCTAAGCAGAGTGTCAACCACAAGGTTGCGTGTTGAGTCATGTTATCATTCAAAAAAAAAAAAAAAAAAAGGACCATGCTCAGTTATTGCATGATCTGTTTGCACTAGGTGTTGTCCATTTGAAACAAAACAATCACCCTCCAGTTCTTGAGAATGATAAATCTAGATTTTGTCCACCGATAAGAGCTCCAAATCTCACTTTTGATGCACAAATGTAGGAGCAAAGAGCCTCATAGACTTTCACCAAATTGGGAAAAAAAGGATAGATTTTAATGTTGAAACTCAAAATCACCAAAGCTTTTGACAAATTAAATTGGTCCTTTCTTTTCTCTATCCTACATTTTTTTAATTCTCTGATACTTGGATTAACCTCATCAAAGAGTGTGTTTGTACAACTAAATGCTCAGTGTTAGTTAACCGCTCCCCCCAAGGTTTCTTCAGCTCTTCCTGCGGTCTAAGACAAGGAGATCCCCTGTCCCCTTACCTCTTCATTTTGGCTGAAGAAATACTAAGCCTTCACTTGCAAAACCTCCTAACCCAAGGTATTTTTCGCAGAATTTCATCTGTTCCCTCCACCCCTTGTCATTTGTTATTCGCAGATGACATTCTCATCTTCATGAAGGGGGAAACCTCCAGCATCCTAGTCCTGCAAGACCTGCTTGAGACTTACCAGGCTGCAGCAGGCCAGTTCTTCAATCTTCAAAAGAGTCATCTCCAAATAGGTAAATGTGGCACAAGAAGGAAAAATAGAATTAGTTCTATTCTGGGGATCAGTGAGTCTTCCAACCAGCTCAAATACCTGGGTATTCCTATCTGTTTTGGAACCCCAAAGAGGCGTCACTTCATCCCTCTCATGGACTCAGTCAATGCTAGGCTCAGTGCTTGGAAAGCAAAATCTCTTTCATTTGCAGGCCGTCTTATCTTAATCAAGCATGTGATCTCCAGTATGCCAATCCATCTAGCTGCCACCCTGCCTCTTCCAGCTTCAATCTGCAACGACCTTGAGAGATTGATGAGACAATTCTTGTGGTCAGGCCAGGCTTCTCACTCCAAGCCCAACTATGTTAATTGGGCTACCATTACTCTTCCAAAGGCTGAAGGTGGTCTGGGCATAAGGAAAATTGTTGAGGTGAACACAGCTTCTTTTCTCAAGCTTGGTTGGCATGTGACTACTGCTTCATCTCTTTGGTCTATTTGGTTCAAGGACAGATACTTCAAATTTAAGTCTATCTGGCACCATACCAACTCTACCTATGGTTCTTGCATATGGAAAAAATTGAGACGTCTGGCCCCTTTGCTCAAAGATGGAAGTACATGGATCTTTGGAGATGGACAAGATATTAACCTCTGGTTTGACTCTTGGAATGGTGAACAGTCTTTCTCTGACAGATTCCCTCATCTTCAATTTCCTCAGGATCAAACTCTTTGTTCCCTTCTCCAATCTGGATCTTGGTCTCTCCCGGAAGGACTCCAGCCTGAGGTCCTCAATCAACTCTCTAGTCAGCTCTCTAATCTCTCCACCAGGCCAGAAGGTAGGGACTGCCTCATATGGAGAGACTCTCCTAATGGTCAGCTTTCTATGCAAGCAGCTTGGAACTTAGTTAGACACAGAGCTGACAATCTTCCCTGGGCTAAGCTAATTTGGAATAGTATCTCTCCTCCTAAATCAAAGTGCTTTGGATGGCGCCTGTTTCACAACAAAACGCCTACAGAATTCTTGCTGAAACTCCTTGGTTTTGCAATTTCTTCTAGATGCAGTGTCTGCAAACTTGTAGAAGAAATATCCCTCACCTCTTCTTCTCCTATGCTCACACAAGATCCCTTTGGCTTTGGCTGTTTAGAGTGGCTGGTCTGAGGTCTCCCAGGTCCTTCTCTGCTGCAGGTATTTAGTCTTCTCTTTCTCAAGGAAATGATTCATCAGGCTCCAAGTTTATGGCAGCAGTTTTCATTGAAGTCATATATGCAATTTGGAAGGTTAGAAACAAGTCTATTTTTGAAGCTCACAGCCTCCCTCTTAATAGTATCATTTTCCAGCTGCAAGTGGACATTTCCATAACCTTGAAGAACATCAGTAAGTCCTACTTCAGCCCTCAGCTCATGTCAATCTGTAATTCCCTGCAAGTTCAAGTTTAGTGCTAGCTTTGGTCTTTTGGCTCCTCTGTTGAGCTCTATTTGTTTTGGGGGTCCTAATTGACCCTTGTACATTCTTTCCTTTGTTTCTCCTTCTTCTTAATACAATTACCCTTAAAGAAAAAAAAAAAAAAAAAAGTACCTCATTATAGTAATCAGAGTAGAACTACTGCAAGGGGGCGCAAGCAATGGTCGACACACCGATGATATTAGCTTTGAAGCACTTTGTTTCCACTGAAAATAACAGAAGAAAAAACTGACAATGTGCCCAAATTGTATTAAAACTTCTGTCAGAAAAGTGCATTTCTTTTATGGCCCATTGATGATTTCAATGCCCACAATGTTTCTACACAGTAAATATAGGGAACAAAAAAAAACAAATAATTACAGAAGATCCCACAAGCATTTCATAAGGCCACTCATGATCTACCAATGAACTTAAGTCATCAAAAATATGGTCCCTCCCCTCTGATGTATAGTCCTCAGAAAATCTCAGTCGACAGCCTACCATTAGATTGATATAACATTTGAATAAAATATTATGAAAAAACCCAAATGCTTCATATAGATATCTCTAACAGTGGGCCGAGATAGAAATGAAGTTAAATTTCTATAGAAAATGAAATATTTCTTTTATAGGGGGGCCACTTATGTAAAATCTAGACAACTTAAAATGAACTTCCTCCCCTTTAGTGGGATGCCCCAAATATACTTGAGCTGGTCTAATTGTAAGATTAAGCATCAATTAGTAACATTTATATACTCAATCTTATGATGATGATGATGATGATGATATACTCAATCTTATGGTGGGACTAGATACTATTAGATTAAAATTTGGAGATGTGCAACCATGAAGGCATTCATTTTGAGGATTCAGATTTTAATAGGTGGGCCTCACCATGGAGATCCACTCCACTCACGATCCCATGAGTGAGACACATTAAGACATGAGTCCTTTCATTTCTTCCAATAAAAAATGAAAGACAAAAACACCCTCATTAATACTGTAAATTTCTATCCACTTTCAAAGAGAAAGAAGAGATGAGGAGCAAAGGCAATATTAAAATATGCCCGTTTCAACTTCCTCTTTCATAAAAGCAAAAGAAGAAAAGTTGGGGGGGGGGGGGGGGGGGTACCTCCGCCATTGTTGATGACAAGTTATGATTTTTCAATATATAAACTAAAAAGAATTTCAAAGACATGGCCATTTGAGTGCACATCAGGTCAACATGTTATATATTTCTAAAAGTTTTACATACTATTCTGGGAGAAAACGAGTGAAAATAAAAACTACTTTCTACTGAGCAACATTGTTATACCCCGTCCTGAGTTAATCGAGATTAACTCTAATTAATTAAGATTATTACTAATTAATCGTGTATAATTAAGCTAATGATGGTTAATGACCAAATTCAATGAGATTAGTCTCAAATGATTGATTTAGGCTTAATAAAATGATAATGAATGAGATTGAATGAATTGAATTGATTTTATAATCAAAATAAGAGAATAAGGACTTTTTCGTAAATACAAATCTTCGCGTGTTTTTTCGAATACGGAACCTCTTGATACCAACGCATGTATCTCGAAAAGTACGTCAACTTCCGTAATAGGCGCGGTTCCATTCAACGTTAATTGGATCAAATGAGTCTTCATTTGACTCGAAATGTAAATAATAGAAGTGAATGGGGTTTTGTGCAAAAGAGGGCTTATAAGGTTTTCAATGAACCCAAAGTTCATTCATTTCACTCATTCCAACACAGCCAAAACCCAAGGCTCTTCCTTTCTTCTTCCTCCCTCCATTTCTCCACCATTTGAGAAGGTTTGGGAGCTCGCATGTGTGATTGGAAGGTGCTAACTTCACCTTCTTCTTGGGTTTTCTTGGAGATAAAGCTTGAGAGAAAGTTCAAATTTCTCTCCACAAAGACTACAAGTAAGTAGTTGATCTCTTTTACAGTTTTACGAGTTTCATTGAGTGCTTAGGCATGGTTTCTAGCACAAACAACTCATAGGAATTCTGTTTGAATTGATCTTGAGTTTAGGTTGAAAAGAGACTTCAAGTTGAGAAGTTTCCATCTCAAACCCAAACTAAGCAAAGAGGTTTTTGTCAAATTGATCTTCAAACAAGGCAAGTATAAGCACATCTTATGATTTAAGATGTTATTGAAGTGATTTTTTGAGCTCAAGGAGCCTAGATTCGGAATTTTCACTTCAGAAATCCTGAAGTTCTGAACTCAGAAATCTAAGATTCTGGGAGCAGTTCGGCTAGCCGCCAGTTGACCGACCCACCTGGGTTGATTTTCACAAAAAATGTCAGCCTCTGGAAAGCTGACTGTGAGCTGATCGATAAAGTTCGATTAGCCGAATTTGCTAGCCGCTAGCTGACCAACCCACCTAGGTTGATTTTCACAAAAAATGTCAGCCTCTGGAAAGCTGACCGTGAGCTGACCGACGAAGTTCGGTTAGCCGAATTTGGGAATTCGGCTAGCCGAAGGGTGACTGCCAGATGACCGAAATTAAATCAAAAACTCCCATCAGAAGATAAGTTTCTAGAAAGCTAACCGAAAGGTAGCCGAAATGGGTTCAGCTAGCAGAATTTGAGAATTCGGTTAGCCGAGTAGGTGACCGAACTGGTGACTGAAAGGAGAGAATAGATCAGTAATTGTAGGGTTCTGGAAATCTGATCGAACGTAATTCGGTTAGCCGCCTTCCAGAATTCGGTTAACCAATAGGTGATCGCCAACGTGACCGAACTGGAGGAAAGTTTCAGATTGAGGTTTGATTCTTCTGAGATGAAAGCCTAATCACTAAGGCTAGTGTTAGTGGTATCTAAACCTTCATAAGTGTTAGCTAAGGTTATCTTAATATACAAATTCAATTAAAGTAATGTCATCAACAGTAACATGTACATTGATAACGAATGTTTCACTCAATTGTTTGGTTTAGATAATTGTTTGAAAGTCTGAATTAAATGATTGATTGATTTGATTTCTTGAGTCAAGCACTACATAGTAGTTTCTTAAGCTTGTTAGTAAACTAAATTGAATACTGAGTGAATTAATGAATAGTGAACAATTTACTAAATATAACAACGAACTAATGAACAATCCTATAGCAGTAGATGGACTGGGGGTGTTCTGGAGCTCCGTGGTGATGCCGGTGATCTCTAATCCAGACACTGGTAGATCCCACACTTTATTGAATGAAAAGATACATTATGGACAGAAAGGTCCCAATCGATAAGCCATTTAATAATAAGAATACTCACTGAAATGAATGAATATCAACGAACATGAATGACTATGAATGACTGATATTTGTGTTTACAAATATACTGACTGCTTCCATTAGGAAAAATTGAATGAAGCAAACGCTATTGTAGATGCCAATATGGTTTACTGGACTCTCAGGCATAGGTACTGTATCGAATTGAATTGCCTAGAACTGTTAAATTGATGAATTGACAGGTTATCGTATATGATAGAATGAATTATCATAGATTTGTGTATACATTGTTGAACCGTCGTGTTCACGGTGTTATTGATGACATTGCAGGCCCAGTTGCCTGTGCCGGTCATGTAGAGGCAGCGCCGCCGGACAAGGAGGTCAATCCGATTCCTCCAGGATGATTGATAGAATGGACGTGATTGGATATCTGTTGATATCAATATCTGAGTGCGAGAACACGAATGAGAACTTTTGAAGGAGTTTTTTTTTGGAACGTTTTGGAAATACTTTAGTATAGCATTTTGGGATTGTAAATAGTGTCACCTGCATTGTATTTGAATATGCAATGGTTGACGTATTTAGAAAGTGTAAAGTGTATATTGACTTTACTTTTATGTAAAGAACTTGTTTGGTTTCAATAGTTTGTCAATGTATATAAATTCCGCAGAAATATATAATTGACATGTATTGATATATGGTTATCCCTTGTGAATTCCGTCTTAACTTCGGTTAATTCGGAGTTTACGGAAGTAAGTATGGATAGCGCAACTCGCAGCTCAAGACCCGTTCGGATTAATCGGATCTCGGGCCCGGGTCGTGACCAACATGTGCAAGCATTAACAGTTTGAGAGAGAAAAGATTACGTTTGATCAGGAGATGTGAGATGATACATATGAAATGCATGGCCAGATAGATGCTCCTCGGGGACGCCCACTATATGAAGTTGCATCTTGGGGTTTGTAATTTGCTGTCTCTGTTGTTAAAAGAAATTGTCTCATAAATAAATGAAGATTAAGGGTGAATGACAAAAGAAATCAGAAACTTTTGCAGTAATCTCAGGAGGGTAGAATAATCAAATTTACATAATTTACTGAACAAGAAGTTATTTCATTTGAGTGAAAATAAATGGTATAAGATAACAACAATGTATACATCTAGACACTATTATAGATTTATCTAATAATTGTGACAATGCTCAGTCTAAAAGTCCTCATAAGTTTTGGGAGGTCCATCCATAGAAACTCTTATTCTAAAATCCTCAATACCAAACCGACTGATATTTTTGTTGTTAAATGTGGATGGAAGCAATAAATACAACCTCTAACTGTTTATAATTTTTTATTAAAAAGAGAGAGAAATAGTACAATTGTACAAGTATAGGATCTAGAAGGACAAGTTGAATATCTCAAGCTATATGTGAAGGCATGTTGTTTCCCAACACAAATTTAGAACTCAAAGCTTCCAATTATACGTTATAGAATTGATGAGGTATGGGCTGTGTCTGTGTGAAAGGCAAGCATAGACCCATGATAGGGACAAATAAAAAGATATGATAAAAGAGCCAAAAAATGATAGATTGATGGAAAGATAAGATAATAGCAACTAGAATCATGAATCAAAATATCGGCCTATACATATCTTATTGGCCGAAAAATTGGTCAAATTGGTTTCACCATCCAAAACGACTGCACACTCAATACAATGGTCCTGTTCATTTGGATGGGCACAAAATCCTAGGACTCATTCTTGCTTTACGGTCCACTCGGATGGAACAAAATGTGGGCCCCACCATGTGTTCCAAAGCATTGGTGCTCACCTCTAAGCTGAGGAATTCCCTTTGTGTGCGTGTGTGTGAAGAAAAGAAAATTTTCAGTCAAAAGATTGAAACCAATAGACTACCCATGGTTTGACGGCATTCCTTTAAGATACGGAAAATTCAATTTAAGGAAATTAGGTACTTTCATTTAGGAATGATATCAACATTATTCATGATGTATGGCTAGAGCATAGATTTGTTCATACAAGCATTATTTGAAACTTTTGCACGCTTCTTGAAAAGATAGGAGTTTTTTCCCAATACTTTGCCCAGAAGGACCATGCATAGAGCTATTCTAGATACCCACATTTTCTAGTTTTTCTATGCATCCCGAATTCGGGATTTAAGTCGAAATGTGACTTCTCGGCCGAAATGGAATTGTACATTTTTTTTACACATATATACTTTGTATTTCTTATATTTTCCCAAAATGTAATTCAAATTGTTTTTTTACTAAAATGGATTAAATCTATATTTATTACTTTTTTATTTTTTTTACATATATATATGTATATATTATGTTATTTTTCCCCAAAATGTAATTCCGAAAAGTTTCACCGAAATTCTGAATTGACCTAAACTTTTCATTTTGTAGGCCAAAGCGAAATGGGGTCCGACATGATATTGACAATATGCCTATGACACTCCAATAGCCCTAATTCTTCGTACAACGATAACAGGGGATGCGATAGCTAATATTGATTTATAGATTGTGGTGCAGTCTTGTATAGCATTAGTAAATGAATGATGTGATACCTTAAGGACTTCTTTATACCAAATTTTCTTCGGTAACGCCATTGATAAATACGTAAAAGTTACGGGTGTGATAGGGTGTCGCTATGGATAACAACTCCCATTCCCACAACACCCTCTAGGGATCGATCCCTGGAGGGGCATGTCTTCTTGGAAGTTCTTGGCCACTGGGTCACCTTAATAAAAAGAAATACTTAAAAGTTACACAATATTGATTAATGATGCATTTGGGCAGTCTAGACCTTAAAAATGGCATTTTCATCATTTTCTATTTCCATGATCATCATTTCTAGTCTCAGTACTCATATGATTTGTTCATGTACTTTATAACTTCTTTATATGTATTTTCGTATTCTGTTTATTTTTCATGTTCTGTTAAGATTAAATAACATGTTATATACACATGTTAAGTTCAACTCGTTTTCAAAAAATGAGTTTTTTTAGATTGTATCCGTTTTTACCCGTATATATTCCTGAGTCAACAGCACTTAGCTTTGGTCCTACTGTAATTGGACACGGTGAAAGTAGACAATACATGTTATGGCTAGCTGTAGCATAGTCCCAGTATAGGAGTACTTATCATGGTTTAAAAGAACGGACTCGGGACCCGACTCGCCGAGTCAGAGTCAACTCACCAGACTCGGGCGAGTCACATGAGACTCGGCCGAGTCCCTATGTAGTGCTCAAAAAAGAGATAAAAGAAAGAGAAGAAGAAGTAGAAGAAGAAGAAGAAGAAGAAGAAGTTGCTGTTGCTACATGGAGTTATACAAAGGCTTGCAGAGAAAAAAGAAAGAAAAGGTGTACAGGTCACCAGTCAGCAAAGCAATAGTGTTGCAGGTAGTAGCACTAGTAGTATGGTAACATGCAGTTGACAGGTAAAGTGAACCATCAGCCAGTGAGTGTAGGCTTGTCAACCGGGCGAGGAAAACCCGCCGACCCGGTTGACCCGCCCCGTTCGGGTCAACGGGGCGGGTTGACCCGGACCCGGTCAAAGAGTTGACCGGGTTAGGGGCGGGTATGGGGACGGCCGACCCGCCCCATACCCGCCCCGGATATATATACTACAATAACCAAGAGACCCATCTCAATTTCTCCCCTCTTTTCTTTTCCTGTCTCTAAAACCAGCATCTTTCAAAACCCATCTCGATTTCTACCACCTTTTCCTCTCCAAAACCAGATTCCTTCAAAACCCATCTCCATTCCCACCTCCTCTTCACTCTAAAACCAGAATCCTTCAAAACCCATCTCGATTTCACCCTCCTTTCGCCATGGACGTCCCAGAAAAGCTCCTGCAGTTCAGGTTCTACTTCATCTTTCTGACCCTTGTTTCCATTCTAGTTGCTTTGATAGTCACCTACTCTTCAAGCGTTGTCACCATCTTCTCCTATTTCTGGCCTCTTGTTGTCTCCACCGGCCTTTTCTTTGCTGCCGTCGTCTTCTTTGGCCGGATCTTTCCTCCGGAAGCTGACTGCCCCAGCGAGAAAACCGGAGCAGAGCTCATCGACTATGTCGCAGGTCATCTAGAAATGAAAGTTGAAGACACCCATAACATGAAAGTTGAAGACACCCATAACGTTGAAAACACACATCTCCTTGAAACGAATTTGCAGTGAGCTGACCGGGTCAGCGGGGCGGGGCAGGTTTCCTCATGACCCGACTGGGGCGGGGATGGGGATTCATCCCCATACCCGCCTGGGTTATGGAGCGGGTATGGGGATGGGGAATTTATTGAATCCCCATCCCCGCCTGGGTTATGGAGCGGGTATGGGGATGGGGAATTTATTACCCGGGCGCGGATGGGGCATGGTGACCCGCCCCATACCACCCCCCCCAATTGACAAGCCTAAGTGAGTGTGTGCAGCAGCAGAAAAAAGCATGCAGCAGCAAAAAAAAAAAGCTGCTGCAGCAGCCAGCCAGCCAATGAGGAGCAAAATGAGCCGGCTAGTAGCAAAAAGTTGGCAATCATAGCAGAGGAGCAGGAAAAAGCCAGCAAAAGCTAAAAAAGAATTTACAAAAGACCCCCTTGGAAGTATTTTATTTCATTTTTTACTTTATTTCAAAATGTCTTCTAAACCGAGTTCGAGTCGACTCGAACTCGGCCGATTTTTTAAACCATGGTAATTATACTCCAGGTACCTCCTCAAATAATATGATCACATTATGAGATATGTTGGGTATCGTTAATATGTTTATATGTTATGCTCTCTTTTGAGAGAAAGTAGCTGATGTTGGATGAAATGCCAATTGTTAGGAACCCCGTTAGATGTGTCTTTATCGGATTCTTATGTTTGATACATTCATATGTATTCATTCAGTTATTTATCTGTCATATGATTTTCCATATATTTGTATTTAATATATCATGTTATGTTTATTATACCTATTGACTTACTCGATTTCTGATGTAATCTTTGGTGTTATAGGAGACAATACTGTTGTATATACCTAGAAGTCTGAGGCAATCAAGCAGACTGCACAGGGGGTGAGTGAGTGGACTCTTGACGATGTTTTCTAGTCATCTAGCTCCGAGAGTTCATCACATGGGAGAGTGTTCCGTTGGGGGATGCACGTTGGAGGGTTTCTTGTGGCTAGTGTGATGAGCTTTGTTTTGGGATTATATATAAAACACTTTTCTTTTATGTTATAAACTTGAAGACTTTTGGGATGTAAATATTTTAAGATTGTATATGCTATGAAACATGGTTATATGTATATATCATTGTGGCTAATGTGATGAGCAAGCAGCAAGGGAGAGACAGTGAGTGAGGAAGAAGTCCCGGAGAGAAAGAGAGTAACAGAGAGAAAGAAATAGAAGAAAGAAACAGAGACAGGGAATGAAGCTAAGGGAGAGTAAATTTGGGGCGGCTATGCATGTGGAGGTGAGGTGAGGTGGGCTTTGACTCACGTGAGTTATAGAAGGGAGGAAAAAGGGGTATGATGGGAATTAATAAAATAATTCAAAGTGGGTTCGGGTCAGATCGGGTTTTTGAGAGGTTTCGAGGGTTCGAATCGGAATGAAGTAGAAGGACAAAGTCTGAGAAATTAAGAAATCTATCCGATGGTACCAAAATCTCGAAAAGCGGAAAAATACGAAAAAGCCCTCGGAACTTTTCGGAAATTGCGACACACACCCCTACTATACCCAAAGGAGCTTAGAATCACGCGAAACTTCCCACGCGTGACTCACACATCAAACCCGACTCGCTAATATTCTAAACACTCTTAATTACCTAACAATCAATTAATTATAATTAATAGGAGATTAAGGGACAGGATGTTACATCCTCCCACCCTTAGGTTATTTGGTCCTCCAAATCTCTAACACACTTCTAGCAATAACTCTGGATAATTTTCCTTAACCTGATTCTGAGTTCCCAAGTCGCTTCCCTCGGACTGTGATGCTTCCACTGTACTTTAACCCAATGGATGGTCCTTGTCCTCAACACTTGCTCCTTCATGTTAATGATCTTCTTCGGTCTCTCCAAAAATGTAACATCTAGCTGAACATCCAAAGGTTCGTGATGTAGCACATGTGAAGGGTCTGGGTTGTACTTCCTCAGCATGGAAATGTGAAAAACTTTGTGAACTCCTGCTAACTCTGCTGGTAGTATCAATCTGTAAGCGACTTCCTCGACTCGCATATCAATCTCAAACGGTCTGATGTATCTTCGAGTCAATTTCCCTTTCTGACTGAATCTCATAGTTCCTCTAGTCGGTGAGACTTTGAGAAACACCTTGTCTCAAACCTGAAACTCCAAATCTCTCCTCTTGGGGTCTGCGTAGCTCTTCTGACGATCTCTTGCAATCTTTAGCCTGTCAATGATCTGCTTCATCTTCTCACTGGTATCACTGATGATCGAAGGTCCATGAAAACTCCGAACACCAATCTCTTCCCAACAAATCGGGGTCTTGCACTTCCGTCCATATAATGCCTTGAACGGTGCCATCCAAATACTGGAGTGATAACTGTTGTTGTAGGCAAACTCACACGAAGGAAGACTCTTCTCCCAGTCCTTCCCGAAAGCTAAAACACATGCCCGCAATATATCCTCCATAGTTTGGTTGGTCCTCTCCTTCTGTCCATTAGTCTGAGGGTGATACGCAGTGCTGAAACTCAATGTAGCACCCAAAGCTGCTTGCAAACTGACCCAAAATCTGCCCACAAACCTCATATCTTTGTCTAAAACAATGGAATCTGGAATTCCATGCAATCTGACGATGTTGTCTATGTACTTATGTGCCAAAACATCCATGGATCCTCTCATCTTCATCGGAATGAAGTGTACTGACTTGGTGAGTCTGTCAACAATCACCTAAATACTATCATTGTCCCTCATGGGTGGCAATCCTGTAACGAAGTCCATGGTGATGTGCTCCCACTTCCATTCCGGTGTCTTCAAAGGTTGGAGTGACCCTGAAGGTTTCTTATGCTCAACCTTCACTTGTTGGCACACTAGACATCTCGAAACAAACCCTGCAATGTCCTTTTTCATGTTGTTCCACCAGTAAAAACTCCTCAAGTTTTGGTACATTTTGGTGCTCCCAGGGTGAATAGCATAACAGGAATGGTGTGCCTCAACCATAATCTCGTTCCTCAAATCAAGTACACCTAGTACACACAATCTGTCCTAGCAATACAACACTCCATCTATGAGTCTGAACTCTGGCCTATCTGTTATGATGTATATCAATCTAACTAACTCTAGATCCTCTCTCTGCCTGCCCTTGATTCTAACCAGAATCTCTGGTTCCCAAGTGTGCATGTTGGCAACCATGACTCTTTTACTCTGAGGCTGGAACTCTATGGCCAAATCTTTGAATAATTCCATCAAAGACCACTTTGTCTGCAAGCATCCGGTATTCGCTGTCTTTCTGCTCAATGCATCTGCAACCACATTTGCTTTTTCTGGATGATACTTTATCGGAAAGTCATAGTCCTTGATATATTCCATCCATCTAGTCTGCCTCATGTTCAAATTCTTCTGCCCGAACAGATACTAAAGACTACTATTGTAACGCCCCACCCCATACCCATGTATGATATTGTTCGCTTTGGTCCACGGGCCTCACGGTTTTGCTTCTGATGGGCTTCAACCCATCAAAAGGCCTCATAAGAAGCAAAAACGTGAGGCCCGTGGACTTGAGCGGACAATATCATGCATGGGTATGGGGTGGGGCGTTACAAATGGTATCAGAGCCGACTCTCGACTAGTTCGAGTGTGGGTCCCCTGCCGTGGCCTGGTGCAAGTGGGCGGGCCGAGAGGGCTGGCAGGCTACAGAGACTGGCAGGCTACTGCACAGGGATGTGCAGCCTTAAGGGGGGTGGATTGTGATGCCTCGGAGTCCCACATCGACTATAGAGAGGAAAGTGAATGGGGTTATATGTAGAGCTTACACCCTTACCTAGCATGAGGCCTTTTGATGGGTTGAGGCCCATCAGAAGCAAAACCGTGAGGCCCGTGGGCCAAAGCGGACAATATCATGCATGCGTGAAGGGTGGGGCGTTACAAATGGTATCAGAGCTGACTCTCGACTAGTTCGAGTGTGGGTCCCCTGCCGTGGCCTGGTGCAAGTGGGCGGGTCTCCATGTGGGCGGGCCAAGAGGGCTAGCAGGCTACAGGGACTGGCAGGCTACTGCACAGGGACGTGCAGCCCTAAGGGGGGTGGATTGTGACGCCCCGGAGTCCCACATCGACTATGGAGAGGAAAGTGAATGGGGTTATATGTAAAGCTTACACCCCTACCTTGCATGAGGCCTTTTGATGGGTTGAGGCCCATCAGAAGCAAAACCGTGAGGCCCGTGGGCCAAAGCGGACAATATCGTGCATGGGTATAGGGTGGGGCGTTACGAATGGTATCAGAGCTGACTCTCAACTAGTTCGACTGTGGGTCCCCTGCCGTGGCCTGGTGCAAGTGGGCGGGTTTCCATGTGGGCAGGCCGAGAGGGCTGGCAGGCCATAGATGCTGCCAGGCTACTGCACAGGGACGTGCAGCCTTAAGGGGGGTGGATTGTGACACCCCGGAGTCCCACATCAACTATAGAGACGAAAGCGAATGGGGTTATATATAGAGCTTACACCCTTACCTAACATGAGGCCTTTTGATGGGTTGAGGCCCATCAGAAGCAAGACCGTGAGGCCCGTGGGCCAACCCATCAAAAGGCCTCATAAGAAGCAAAACCATGAGGCCCGTTGACCAGAGCGGACAATATCATGCATGGGTATGGGGTGGGGCGTTACAAATGGTATCAGAGCCGACTCTCGACTAGTTCGAGTGTGGGTCCCCTGCCGTGGCCTGGTGCAAGTGGGCGGGTTTCCATGTGGGCGGGCCGAGAGGGCTGGCAGGCTACTGCACAGGGACGTGCAGCCTTAAGAGGGGTGGATTGTGACGCCCCGGAGTCCCACATCGACTATAGAGAGGAAAGTGAATGGGGTTATATGTAGAGCTTACACCCTTACCTAGCATGAGGCCTTTTGATGGGTTGAGGCCCATCAGAAGCAAAACCGTGAGGCCCGTGGGCCAAAGCGGACAATATCATGCATGCGTGAAGGGCGGGGCGTTACAACTATGATCCGAGTGAACCTCGAATTTCTCTCCGTACAGGCAATGTCTCCACATCTTCAGTGCCATAAACACTGGTGCAAGCTCCAAATCACGGGGAGCGTATTTCTTTTCATGCTCTTTCAGCTGTCTGGACCCGTAGGCCACTACGTTTCCTTCCTGCATGAGTACGCATCCCAATCTAATGCCTAAAGCTTCTATAAAAATCACAAATCCTCCAATTCCTGAAGGTAAAGTAAGAATAGGAGTTATGGTCAATCTAGTCTTCAACTCTTGAAAGTTTGCTTCACACAGCTCTGTCCACACAAAAGGAACGTCCTTCCTTGTCAACTTGGTCAATGGAGCTTCTATACTGGAAAATCCCTTCACAAATCTTCTGTAATACCCGGCTAAACCCAGAAAACCCACAAATCTTTATTCTATATGTTAAGGCATGTTGTTTCCCAACACAAATTTAGAACTCAAAGCTTCCAATTATGCACTATAGAATTGATGAGGTCTGGGCTGTGTGAAATGCAGGCATAGACCCATGAAAGGGACAAAAGAAAAGATAAGATAAAAGAGCCAAAAAATGATAGATGGATGGAAAGATAAGATAATAGCAACCAGAATCATAAATCAAAATATCGGCCTATACATATCTTATAGGCCGATAAATTGGTCAAATTGGTTTCACCATCCCAAACGAGTGCACACTCAATCCAACAATCTAGTTCATTTGGATGGGTGCCAAACCCCGGGACTCATTCCTGCTTTACGGTCCACTCGGATGGATTAAAATGTGAGCCCCAGCAAGTGTTCCAAAGCATTAGTGATTACCTCTTAGTTGAGGAATTCCCTTCGTTGTGTGTGTGTGTGCGCCCCAGCAAGTGTTCCAAAGCATTAGTGCTCACCTCTTAGTTGAGGAATTCCCTTCGTTGTGTGTGTGTGCGCGCGCCCCAGCAAGTGTTCCAAAGCATTAGTGCTCACCTCTTAGTTGAGGAATTCCCTTCGTTGTGTGTGTGTGTGTTGTGAAGAAAAGAAAATTTTCAATCAAAAGATTGAAGCCAATAGACTACCCATGGATTGACGGCATTCCTTTTGTAAAGATACAGGTCAGCCTGACCTAACGGGTCAGCCCACGACCCATGAATTGGGTCATCCCACAAATCAAGTTATTGTATGAGTTGTTAATTAGATTCTAGTTACCTTATTTTGTTAGATCCTCTAAGTTAGGCAATACAATACCTGTAATCATGTAATTAGATCCTCTAAGTTAGGCAATACTGTATTATATAAGGAGATCCATCGTCAATACAAAGCATCAAGTTCTCTTGCAACTGTCTGTCTTTTTTCATATTGTTCTGTGATCTCTTGCATGCTTCTGATTGGGTTCAAGGATATCAAGGTTTTCTAACATGGTATCAGAGCCCTAATCATCTGTACATCAAGCATAAGAGAAGCCCTGCAACAGTCCCGTCTCGTCTGTGAACTGTGAAAAGCTCTGTATCTACTGTGATCAAAGGTGGCCCACCTGTTGATCAACTTTTGCCCAGAATAAAAACGTCCTATCTTGGTCGCCCAGCACTCCTGAGAATTCTACACATTTTTTCCAGATTTTCTGGTCATCTGAGGGCCCACAGCACTCTCTGTACTCAGATTCAAGTATTTTGTCATCTGATCATTCCGTAGGGACCACCTTTATTGGAATTCTTTCAGATCTGGTTAGTAATTGACACTGAATTTCTCATCTATTCAGTCTGTGCACATATTATTTATTCCCATGTCTTCTGATCGCACTGTTTCGGGCATTACTGTTATACTTGATGGAACCAATTATTCCTATTGGTCCCATCTAATGCAAAACTTCCTCAAAGGACAAAAACTTTGGAAGTACATTGCTACACATATCCCTACACCAGATAGTAAGGATGCTACGTTTGAGGAATGGGAAGCTTCAGTCGGGAAGATCAACTCTTGGATTGCCAACTCGGTCACGCCATCAATTGGAAATCAATTGGCTAAATTCAATTATCCTAAGGATGCCTGGGATTATTTAGCCAAATTGTATACTCAATCTAATGCTGCTCGTCGGTATCAATTAGAATGGGAAATACAAAATGCAGACCAAGGCAATGACTCCATTCATGATTTCTTTATCAAAATGACTGCTCTATGGGATCAACTGGCTCTAATGGAACCCACTTTTGCAACTACTGATGACGCCCATACCTTTGAGGTATATAGGTAGCAGACTCGCCTGGTTCAGTTTCTTATGGCTCTCCGCCTTGATTTTGAACATGTTCGTGGTTTATTATTACATCGGTCCCCACTGCCTTTTGTTGATACGGCTCTCTCGGAACTACTGGCAGAAGAACAAACTCAGCTTTCTCTTACAAGGAAGAAACATGTGGAACCTATACATGTCCTGTCAGCAAATGTTAGTACCCCTCAGAATGATCGCTCCTTTCCACCTGGTACCAATGACTTTTGCAATTATTGTAAGAAGAAAGGACATTGGAAACGGGATTGCCCAACCCGACCTCAAAGGCCAAACAACAAGAACAAACACTCTGGTCATCAGCCCAATCGTGGTCCCATGCAATCTTATTCTTAGCGATCCTATGCTGCCAATGTCACCGAAGAGGATAACTTTGTGCCTCCGCAAATGGATCTTACCTCTCAGATCCAAGCCATGGTTGATGAGCGTATGCAACAACTGTTTCTGGCTTCCTCCACTGGTTCTGCTTCTCAAATGGCCGCTACCCCCTCAGCCTCTAGTTCTGCCATGACCATTTCTGGTCCTTCAGGTACACATGATACTACATGGATTTTTTTATTTTGGTGCTTCCTATCATATGACAAATGATGTTTCGAAACTTCATAATTGTTATACTCCTGCTAGCTCTATCACCATCCATACAGCCGATGCCACTCCTCTATCAGTATCACTTATTGGCTCCGTTTCAAATAAGTTGCTCTCTCTCACTAATGTTGTGTGTTCCCCACCTCTCCATCAATTTAATCTCTGTTAGTCAACTGACTTCTTCTGGATTTCTTGTCTCATTTTCTTCCACTGGTTGTTCTGTGCAGGATCCGCGCACCGAGAGACAGATTGGGACCGGCCTTAAGTCAGGAGGACTTTACTATCTTCGATCGCTCCACCTTCCATCATCAAGCGTCTTCCCTGTCGCCCATGTTTCCTCTGCATCCCCTTTTGCCCTTTGGCACTCTCGTTTAGGCCATTTATCTTTGAATAAAATGAAACTTTTATTTAATAGTGGTGTTCTTGGAAACATTTCTGTATTAGACATTTCTACTTGTTTTGGTTGCCAATTTGGTAAACAACATGCTTTCCCTTATAATAAAAGCACTACTTTTACTATTGCTCATTTTGCTTTAGTGCATTCTGATGTTTGGGGACCCGCCTCTCAGCCAACGAAAGGCGGTTCCATTTATTATGTGTTGTTTATTGATGATTTCACTAGATATACATGGTTGTATTTGATGAAGAATCGTTCTGAGTTATATACCATCTACACTGCTTTCTCTACCATGGTTTCCACTCAATTTGACACAAGGATTAAGATATTCAGGTCTGACTCTGGGGGCGAATACATGTCCCACAAATTTCGTTCTTACCTGACTAGTCAAGGAACTCTAGCTCAATTATCCTGTCCTGCCACACCACAGCAGAATGGAGTGGCAGAACGGAAACACAGACATATCCTCGAGACTGCTAGATCCTTGATTCATTCCTCACATGTTCCTCTGCAATTCTGGGGGGAAGCAGTTCTCACTGCCACCTATCTGATTAACAGAACACCATCCACTGTCTTATCTGGCATTTCTCCATATAAAAAATTGTTCTCATGTAAACCTGATTTGTCCTATCTCAAAGTATTTGGCTGCACTTGTTTTGTTTTGTTGCATGATAACAACAGAACCAAACTTGCACCAAAATCTATTGTCTGTGTTTTTTTAGGGTATGGCATTGAACAAAAAGGCTATCGGTGCTATGATCCTAAAACCAATAAGTTACGGGTCTCTCGTAATGTCACCTTATTGGGACATATACCTTTCTATACATTACCCATTGCATCCTCTTCTCCTGAGCAACCTCTGATCTATCCCCTTGATCCCTTTCCAGACCTATTTCCCTCCGATACCCCTTCTCCTCCACCCCTGCAGGTATATCATCGTCGGCCAAAACCCCCGTCTGCTCACTCGGAATCTGCGGTCCCTCCTCCTACTTTTGACCATGGGCCTATCTCCTCTGCTCCAGATGTGCAGGATCCTCCTCAACCTCGAAGGTATCCCTTACGCACCAGAATCCCTCCCTCCCGATTTGGTTTTGTTTGTACTGATCATTTTTCTCCATCATATAAGTCCTTTCTTGCAGCAATTCATACCTTAACAGAACCACAATCCTATAAGGAGGCCATTACTCATCCGAACTGGTGATCTGCCATAGCAGAAGAACTTGCAGCTCTGCAGAAAACTCAAACATGGGATCTTGTTCCCCTTCCCTTAGGGAAACGGGCTATTGGCTGCAAATGGATATTTAAGATCAAGACCAAATCTGATGGCACTATTGATCGTTACAAGGCTCGCTTGGTTGCCAAAGGCTACACACAAGAATATGGGGTAGATTATGAGGAGTCCTTTGCTCCAGTTGCGAAGATGACAACTGTTTGGACTTTTATCTCCGTTGCCGCTGTTAGACGTTGGCCACTCTACCAGCTTGATGTCAAGAATGCCTTTTTGAATGGCTTCCTTCAGGAAGAAATCTACATGCATCCTCCCCCAGGTGTCGCAAGACCTCCTCATTATGTTTGTCGTCTCAAACGTGCCTTGTATGGACTCAAACAAGCCCCCCGTGCTTGGTTTGAACGGTTTAACACCAGTATTATCAGCATTGGTTTTTCTCAGAGTGCTCATGACTCCGCTCTCTTCACTCGCTACTCGCGATCTGGATGTGTTTTCTTGTTACTCTATGTCGATGATATGATTATCACTGGCAGTGATGCTTCCGGTATTCTATCCTTGAAGCGCTTTCTTCATCAACAGTTTGAGATGAAAGACTTGGGCCATCTTCGGTACTTTCTAGGCATTGAGGTTGCCTACTCTCCTGAAGGATATCTTTTATCCCAAACCAAATACTGCAATGAAGTTCTCCAACGAGCTGGCCTCACAGATTGTAAACCTGTCTCTACTCCAATTGAACATAATCTAAAGCTTCGGACTACTGATGGAGAACTACTTTCTGATCCCACTCGTTATCGTGAAGTGGTCGGCAGCTTGGTTTATCTTACGATTACCAGACCAGATATTGCCTATGCAGTACATGTGGTAAGCCAATTTATTGCAAAACCTACTCATCTTCACTGGGGTGCTGTCCTACGCATATTGCAATACTTACAAGGAAGTTCAAACCACGCCCTCCTTCTTTCCTCCAGTCAACATCTTACTCTTCATGGTTATTCTAATTCTAACTGGGCATGAGATGTCAATGATCGGCGATCTACAACCGGTTTTTCCATTTTTCTTAGCTATTCTCTCATCTCTTGGAAGAGCAAGAAACAAGAAGTTGTCTCACGATCATCCACTGAAGCCGAATATCGTGCCGTGTCTCACACTACTACTAAAATTATTTGGCTTCGCTGGTTACTTCGAGATTTAGGAGTTCTAGTTCCTAAATCTACCTCTCTCTTTACAGACAGTGAAAGTGCATGAAAACTAGCAACGAATGATGTCTTCCATGAACGATCCAAACATCTTGAAGTTGACTGTCATTTTATTCGTCAACATGTTCAGAGTGTTACTATTAAGCTCATCCAGATTTCATCAGCCGCTCAAATTGCAGATTTCTTCACCAAAGGCCACTCCACTTCTCGGTTTCGGAGCTAGTTTCCAAGCTTTCGATGGTCACATTCTCCCATCCAAAGCTTGAGAGGGTGTGTAAAGATACAGGTCAACCTGACCTAACGGGTCAGCCCACGACCCATGAATTGGGTCAGCCCACAAATCAAGTTATTGTATGAGTTGTTAATTAGATTCTAGTTACCTTATTTTGTTAGATCCTCTAAGTTAGGCAATACAATACCTGTAATCATGTAATTAGATCCTCTAAGTTAGGTAATACTGTATTATATAAGGAGATCCATTGTCAATACAAAGCATCAAGTTCTCTTGCAACTGTCTGTCTTTTTTCATATTGTCCTGTGATCTCTTGCATGCTTCTGATTGGGTTCAAGGATATCAAGGTTTTCTAACACCTTTAAGATACGGAAAATTCAATTTAAGCAAAATTAGGTACTTGCATTTAGGAATGATATCAACATTATTCATGATGTATGGCTAGAGCATAGATTAGTTCATACAAGCATTATTTGGAACTTTTGCACGCTTCTTGAAAAGATAGGAGTTTTTTTCCAATACTTTGCCCATAAGGCCATGCATAGAGCTAATATTGATTTAATTGGGTGCACCCACATTTTCTAGTTTTTCTATGCATCCCCAATTCGGGATTTCAACCGAAATGTTACTTTTCGGCCAAAATGGAATTTTGCATTATTATTATTTTTTACACATAAATAATTTGTATTTCTTATATTTTCCCAAAATTTAATTCCAGAAAATTTACTAAAATGGATTAAATCTATATTTATTACTTTTTTATTTTTTTACATATATATGTATATATATTATGTTATATTTTCCCCAAAATGTAACTCCGAAAAGTTTCGCCGAAATTCTGAATTGGTCGAAACTTTTCATTTTGTAGGTCAAAGTGAAATGGGATCTAAAACGATATTGACAACTATGCCTATGATACTCCAATAGCCCTAATTCTTTGTGGGACCATAATAGGGGATGCAATAGCTAATATTGATTTATAGATTGTCTTGCAGTCTTGTATAGCATTATTAAATGAATAATGTGATACCTTAAGGACTTCTTTATACCAAATTGTCTTCGGTAACGCCATTGATAAATATTAAAAGTTACGGGTGTCATAGGGTGTTGCTATGGATAGCAACTCCCATTCCCACAACACCCTCTAGGGATCGATCCCTGGATGAGCAATCCCTGGATGAGCAACTCTTCTTAGAAGTTCCTGGCCACTGGGTCCCCTCAACAAAAAGAAAAATACTTAAAAGTTACACAATATTGATTAATGATGCATTTGGGCAGTCTAGACCTTAAAAATGGAATTTTCATCATTTTCTATTTCCATGATCATCATTTCTAGTCTCAGTACTCCTATGGTTTGTTCATGTACTTTATAACTTCTTTATATATATTTTCGTATTCTTTTTATTTTTCATGTTCTGTTAAGATTAAATAACATGTTATATACACATGTTAAGTTCAACTCATTTTCAAAGAATGGTGTTTTTTTAGGTTGTATCCGGTTTTACCCATATATATTCCTGAGTCGGCACTACTTATCTTCGGTCCTACTGTAACTGGACACGGTGAAAGTAGACAGCACATGTTATGGCTAGCTGCAACATAGTTCCAGTATGGGAGTAATTATCATGGTTTAAAAGAACGAACTCGAGACCTGACTCGCCGAGGGCTGAGTCCGAGTCGACTCGCCCTAGTCGAACGAGTTGCATGGGACTCGGCCGAGTCCCTATGTAGTGCTCAAAAAAGAGATAAAAGAAAAGAAGAAAGAAGAAGAAGAAGAAGTAATAGTTGTTGTTGCTACATGGAGTTATACAAAGGCTTGAAAAGAAAAAAGAGAATGATCATAGGCCTCAAGTGCGAGACCGGGATGTAGTAATAACTCGGTGAAGTCCGAGGTCGATCCACAACGAGTAATTAATCGTGCAAAGCCTGTCCTATTGAAAAATTAGTTCTAGCCTAAAAAAAATCACAAATCCTACTTTAATAAAAAAAAATTGATTACAAGCCTGAAAA
Organism: Umbellularia californica; assembly: GCA_028538565.1. Taxonomy (NCBI): domain Eukaryota; kingdom Viridiplantae; phylum Streptophyta; class Magnoliopsida; order Laurales; family Lauraceae; genus Umbellularia; species Umbellularia californica. Next base: position 36,428,489 of record JAPQWN010000010.1, on the reverse strand, counting down.
ATTAATTACAACCAAGGAAAAAGAAAAATCCTAATCTAGAAACCTAATCTAACTACTGCATTCACCTTAAGATTTGTCAGTCGAACCAATTGCAATAATTTTTAAGATACATAAGAATAAACTTAAAATAGAATAAAATCATAGTATAAAAATTTTTTATTTTAATTCTAAAATTTTGCAAGAGTTACTTTGCTTGATGCCATCAAGAAAAATCAAGAACACCGCACCAAGTGCACACTGTCACTACGCACAAAAATTCGATGTTGACCCATTGGTGAAGACCAAGACCCCATAAGCTTGATTTATTAATGAAAGACCCATTACAAGCAAATAACCATTACAAAATTATTTGAATCAAAATAAAGTTCATCCAACCTTACCCTAGACACATGAAACACTAAACTGAGGAGAGGGACTCACGGTCCCAAATGGCAATCCAACTGGCTATCGTTTTGCGATCTAAAATCCAAGCAAAGGAATATAATGAATGGCTGGTCCAATGGTGGAGCGACGGTAGCAACGGCGGCAGTACGACGGTGGCGTAGAAATTCAAGTGGTGGTGTGCCTTAGGGAAGGCCTTGGATGAAATTATGATGGAAGGAGGTGAGATGGAGAAAAATTAATGGAAAAAGGTGGGTGGGTGGGGGGGGGGGGGGGGGGTGTTGGTTTAATGGTGCTGGTCGTCCAAGAGGAATGGGGGGAAGATGGATTCACGTGCAGCCCCTTTTTTTTTTGGCTCCTTTTATGTATTTTTGATGACTTGGCTTGCAAGGTTTTGATTTGGGTAAGGATTAGTAGTATTGGGTCAAATTTGGATTAGGATTAGGAGGGTTTTGAGAGAGTTTCAAGGAATTGGCCCACAATCCTAGTGAAAATAGGATGCTTATTATCTTATGCAACTTCTTCTCTTGGGCCCGCTTTGGCTAAGAATCAATTCAAACATGAAATTTCAGATTTGAAACAAATCTTGAGATGCATGTGGTCCCCAATCTTGGACTTGTGAATGCTTTGGATAGAGGTCTTGGTCGTGTGAAACCTTGGGATGGGGGTGTTGGACGTTTGACACTTTCTTTGGAAAAATCTTGGGTTGCAAACTTTGAAAACTTGAGGCTTGTCTTTTTGGAGCTAAATTTAACAAGTGCTAAAATCTTGGACTCTTTGAATTTGTTATTAACTTGGATTGCTTAGCAAGATCTTCCATTTCTTTAGAACTCTTCATGGTTTGAAGAATCTCCTCAGATGGGCCCACTTTCTCTCTTGAAAAAATCCCCTCAAATATGAAATTAATTTTATTGCAATCAAGGAAGCAGGCCCCACTATAGTGCACACAACATGGACCATCCAATGCATGGACGTCCTTATCTTTTTGCACTCTTTTTTTTCGTTTCTTTTCTTTCTCTTGTTTCTTATCTTGTTTTGAATCTTGGCCATCCATCTTGACATGTAAGCAACATTTGTTTGAGAGTAGATAAGACACCTCATCATCACATGGCCCGCAAATCTAGAACTTATCTTCAAGAGATTAAATCTGAATTTTTGCATATGAGAGCGGACCCTACCATGGCTACCCCTACCTTGGAATTCATGCCAAAAGTAGATGGGTCCCATGGCGCATTTCCTTCATCAATTCTCTTCCGCGGGCCCTAAGAAATTGATTTTTCTTACAAAAATACAAATAATATAATCAATGATCAAAGAATTATCTATTTATGTAGGAAAAGAACATTGCAAGATGCGGGCCCAATTCACACTAAATAGATGCATAAAATGTCACCATTTTATCAAATTTTCTTTAATTAAATCAATGGTGCAAAGAAAGTTAATCATTTTATGTGTGAACAAAAAGTTATGAGAAATTTGTGACTTCCAATGCCAAGAAATAGAGAAATTCATGATTTTATGTGAAAATTCAATTTTTCAATGAATTTTGACTCGAATTCAAACTTTGATGCTCACAAACATAGAATCATGATTTTTTACTAAAATGGTTCTTGATTTGATAATTAAGTCTTTAATTACTCTAAAATGATGATGAAATTATGCATTTTTAAGGACTAATCAGATATGGAAAAAAAAAAAAGAAAGAAAAGGTGCACCAGTCACTAGTCAGTAGAGCAACAATGTTGTAGGTAGTAGCACTAGAAGTAGGGTAACATGTAGCTGCCAGCTAATGAGCAGCAGCAACCAGTAAGCTTGAGCACCAACAGAAGTTAAAAAGCATGCAGCAGCCAGCTGGCCAATGAGGAGCAAGATGAGCTGGCTAGCAGCAAAAAGCTGGCAATCACAGCAGAGCAGCAGCAAAAAGCCAGCAAAAGCTAAAAAAATTTACAAAAGAGTCCCTTTGCTGTATTTTGTTTCATTTTTTACTATATTTCAAAATGTCTTCTGAACTGAGTTCGAGTCGACTCGGACTCGGCCGATTTTTTAAACCATGGTAATTATACTCCAGGTACCCCCTCAAATAATATGATCACATTATGAGATATGTTGGGTATCGTTAATATGTTTATATGTTATGCTCTTTTTTGAGAGAAAGTATCTGTTGTTGGATTAAATGCCAATTGTTAGGAACCCCGTGAGATGTGTCTTTATCGGATTCTTATGTTTGATACATTCATATGTATTCATTTAGTTATTTATCTGTCATATGACTTTCCATATATTTATATTTAATATATCATGTTATGTTTATTATACCTGTTGACTTACTCAATTTCTAATGTAATCTTGGGTGTTATAGGAGACAGCACTGTTCTATATACCTAGAAGTCTGAGGCGATCGAGGAGACTGCAAAGGGGGTGAGTGAGTGGACTCCTGATGATGTTCTCTAGGCATCTGGCTCTGAGAATTCATCACATGGGAGAGTGTTCCGTTGGGGGATGCACCTTGGAGGGTTTCTCGTGGCTAGTGTGATGAGCTTTGTTTTGGGACTGTATATAAAACACTTTTCTTTTATGTTATAAACTTGAAGAGTTTTGGGATGTAAATATTTTAAGATTGTATATGCTCTTTTACTTTATGAAACATGGTTATATGTATATATCATTGTTCATTATGCTTCTGCAGGAAAATTTTAAAATATGATGAAATATGCATAATATCCTCACAAGTGATATTCTATGGGAAAAGTGCAGGGAATGAAATTTTATTTGACTCAAAATGACTCGCATACCCACACTAGTTATGTCTTGAAATTGGGACCATTAAGGTAATCCAATTTTGGGTGTGACAGTTGTCTTGTAGGATAGACTTGCGGGCCCACACATGAGGCCCAAGACATGTAGGAATCTTTACTATTTCCCTAATAAATTGTTAGTGGCTTTCTAATTTTTTTAATGAGTTGTAAGTAGGATTAGCTTTCCAAATTCATTAGGATTTCTTATTTAATTTCCTAAGTTGGTTAATAGTTAGTTTCTTAGTTTGATTGAGTGATTTCAGGGGGTGTAAACGGGTCGGTTCCAGGCCGGAGCCACAATAGATACAGAACCAGACCCGTTTTATGAGGGATTGTTCTGATTTCGACTTGGAACCTATTTCCTCATCCTGGAACCGGTTCTGGTTGGAGGATCAGGAATCTGTTCCAGTTTTCTGTAAGAAAGGAAAAAAAAAAAAAAAAAAGCTCTATCATTCGATTCTTTCAAACGAAGAAGATAAGCAATGATTCATACTTGATTAATGTTGAAAAATCGATGATGTTGAAGAACATTTAAAATCCCCCATCCACCGTTGATCTTCCCTCATATCTTAGTCGCCGATTCAAAGCCCATGGTCTTCGTTGCCTAGAAAATCATAGGAAAGGGACGACAAGGGTGAGAGGAACACAAAGCAGAGAGGGCAAGGGAGAGAGCAAAGAATGAGAGGGTTAGAGAGGAAATAGCATATGGTGCGGGAAAAAGCAGAGATCAAGAGGGAAATGAGAGGAGGAGAGCAGAGCAAGATTTTTTTTTTTTTTTTTTTTTTTTGTGTGTTGGGGTGGGGGAACCCTAGAACCTTTGAGGTCTCCCACTTCTAAATCTGGCCCTTCACACGTCACGAACTGAAGCCAGAAAGGTTGTCACACCGGCATAGTCTCTGTCCAAATCCGAGAACAAGAGAGGAGAGACAAGAGGGAGATAGAGTGGAGAGAATAAGGAAATCAGAAGAGAGACAATTTTTTTTTCTTTTTTTAACAAACCCAAGGGGTCGAGCATTTAAAAATTAAAAGTCATTGCAAAAGGACTGGACCTCGGGTCCATGGGTCGGGACTATTATGGTTCTAGAATAGGAACCCTTTAGCCACCGCGTCCAAAAAGAAAAGAGGTTCCAAACCCATTTTTTAATGGGTCGGAACGCGGGAAGTGGATGTAAGCAGCAATAGCAATTGCGTCTTCGTCAATATGTTTGCCCAATTGCATGGGGCATCCGATCGCGTCGTCGATCTTTTTTTCCTTCTTATCCTCTATCTGTCCAATTGCCTAATTGTCGTTCTTCTTCTTCTCCCTCTTTCATTTCCCTCCTCCTTTTTCCTCGTCCTTTCCCTCCTCTCTCTCCTTCTCAATTCTTCTGTTCATATGACATGCCCTTTTCACAAGAACCCCTTCCTTTAAATTAAACAATGGGCTTAATGTGATTCATGGCCCCCACCTTGAAGCCATCTAACTTAAAATACTTACCATGGATCAAACTCCCCGGGACCCTCTTATTATTAATAGACTAAGGTGAGATTCATGGTCCCCACCATGGGGCCCACTTAAAGTGAAGGATGTAACATTGATCAAATGTCCCACCTATATATATATATATATATATATATATATATATAAGCCCAAATTTCACTCTAATAGTGATGGGGCCCATCCAACTCTAGCCAAATTCCACTAAAAAAATGGATATGGACCATGATGCCTATCCAAATTTTACTCTAATAGAGATAATAGTGCCCCAGTCAAATTTCACTCTACTATGAAATATAGGACCTTAGCTAAATTTCACTCTAATGAGAATGGGCCCTAACCAATTCAACTTTAATGGGAAATAGGGCTTTAATTACATTTCACTCTAATGTGGAATAGGGCCCTACCCAAATTTCAATCTAATACTAAATAGAACCCAGGCCAAATTTTATTATAAGTAGGAAATAGGACCATAGGCAAATTCTAATTTAATAGGAAATGGGTTATAACCATATTTCACTCTAAAAGAAAAATAAGGACCTAGCCAAATTTCACTGTAATAGAAAATATGGACCTAGCCAAAATTAACTCTAATAGGAAATAGGACCCGACCCATATTTAATCTAATGATAAAAAGGAATGGGTCAGGACCGAGTTTCACTATAATAGAAAATAGGGCCCTATTTAAATTAGTAAAGTTGACCAACATGATACATGTGCAAAAATCGATCACTAATATTATTTTCTAATCATACAGCAATACAGGACCTCAAGTTATGAGAAGACCGCTTTGCCCCCCCACCCCACCACCCCCCCCCCCCCCCCCCCCCCCCCCCAAATCTTAGTTACTTTTTCTATAAAAAAAATAAATTATATATTTTAGCATTTTCCAATATTCTGGATTTTCTAAATTTTTCCATTTTTTTTTATGACTTTTTCTAATCATGCCAATGGACTACTATATAGCGCCCGCTATGTAGCGTTTCGATGGCAGTCTGCTACGCACGCTGCTACCGCTATTTTTATCCTTGGTCGGAACCTTCGGGTAATGAGATAATCGGGTACTCATTTACATCTCTAGTCAACTTAGCCCCGAGTCTTCCTTTCTCTTTTTCTTTCTTTTTTTTTTTTTTTTTTGCTTGATTCCTTTTTCTTATTTATATGCATATTATAGAGATGGAATTCAAAGTTGATGATTAATAGAATGGTGGGTTTTATCCCTTGGAGTGCGTCCTTGCGCGTGAAAGTATCTACAAAAAGCTATTATGGTGCTTTGGCACTTTTCCACGCAAGCCCTAACCCTGGTATTAGGTTGGTTACCTAGAAGAGTTCCCACGTATCATGTATCAAACATCTGAGGAATCATTTCAAGTTTGAGGAAGAGTCTAATGTCAAAGGCTTAGTTTTTAGGAAAGTGTGGGTTTCAAACTTGCGGAGGGGGCGAGTTCTTTTTGGTTTGATGATTGGTGTGGGCATAGTCCTTTGTGCAGTCTATTTATAGAGTATTTCAAAATTGTGCAGTAGAAATTGGAGAAAGTACTCAAATTTAGCCCAGTTTAAAGTCAACCAAGTTAAAATATTGACGTGGAATGGCTTGGATATGTGTAGGAATTCTCCGGAGAAAATAGATTTTGGATTCAAATTTCCTAAATATTTCATCTGTTATGATTCTTTCCGAAAAAGGAACTTTTGGCCTTTTACATGGTACTGATCACCTGCTTTTTTGGACGCCCCTAGAAAACCCTAACGATGGGGTTTAGAAAAAAATACCAAAAAAAAAAAAAAAAAGAGTTTGAAATTAACAATAAATTGTCTAAAAGCTACAATGCTGAATCAAACACACCTGATCTACTTCAAATGATACACCAAGCTTTTAAAAGCACGAGATGACAGTTAGCAGCACCAGATGTGTCCAATTTGCTTGCTTGATGCGACTCTATCACCTAGAGGTTTGAAAATACAGTCAATGTGTCAAGTTGCATCTCCAGACCATAAAGAAAATAGCAAATTAAGGAATAGCTTAGCATAATATGTAAGGTCACAAGAAATGCAATATGCAGTCTCAGAATTCAGAGGTAGATTACAGAATTACAAGGCAATGCATAACAAATTGACAAGCATCTAATTTATCATATACCCAAAAAAAAAAGTGATAGATTTCAATTTCATACATGATACATCTTTTATTAAAATTCCCAAGTAAATAGCTGTTAACCATTAAAATACTACTATTAGTTTCAATATAAGGGCATTACCTATTTTGAAAAACAGCAACCATGATTTCAAAATAAGTTATGGTTGTCAATCACACAGGAATTATCAATTGCATATCACAGTCAAATGACCCTTCTCAGTCACAAGAGTCATAACAGCATAATGGTATCATTCCAAACATGATAGCTTTAGTGCTAAGCATTTTCTTAATTATGGTTATTAATGATAATTATTAATTAACATTCAAGAAAAATCTTAAAAAGCACTACCAATGCAGATCTGAAATTTGGGAGGGCCAGATAAAAAGGCCCACGACCAAGCAAGGCCCAGCCCCGACCCACAATTATCCAATAACTGGACACTTGATTTGCAATTTATGGGGACCCTAAATTAACTTCATCATATGTTTATTCTGTAATCTTTCATTGTTGAAAGCTTACTTGGAAGGTTGCTTAATAGTATTCTAAGTCAACTAAAAGTCTTGCTGCAGCGGGACAGTCGACATGAACATTGCTGTTATTTTTCATGTGTTGTGCGAAACTAGAGTCTTGTGGCAGACCACTCTTGAAAATGGACTCTCAAGTTTCATTTTGCAACAAAGTGAGGCAAAAAAGGTTGTGTATTGACCATCATGAACAAATTTGATTCTATTTGAAAACTTGCTTTCTTTCTTCGCATGGTGAAGATTCCATGCAGGTTTGATGGTGAAGATGCCTCCAAGGCCACCCTTCCTAAGATCTACATGCAGAGGAAGCCTGGAAAAGGATTTAGAGGGCTAATCCTGTATCAACTACATAAAAATACAGTTGAGCAAAATAAACTAGGCCACTCATCAAACAACAATGAAGACCTATTGGTACAATTACCTGCAAAGCCTATCAGCAGCCTCAACAACTATCACTAGTAGTACTTATCCTAGATTACAACCAAGAGTAATTTTATTTCGGAACAACTTTAAAATCTTATATAAAAGGAAACATAACATATGATGAGCATCTTGTTAGGATCGAAAACACACGCACGATCTATGAGACAATCAATCCACCAATCACACAATCAATCCACGAGACACGAATTTAAGTGGTTCGGCAAGATTGCCTACGTCCACAGGAGATTCACGTCGTTCACTATTATTGGAGATTCCCACAAGAGTACAAGCACTCATTGTCTCTCTTGTTCTCTCTCAATATCACCCTCTAATTGCAATGCTCTTAACACCCAGTATAAATATATGAAACCCTAAACCTCTAGACACCCACAACCGTCGGATCTAGCCTTATAACAGATGGTCCAGATTAAACTGACAAATTATAGATAAGCCCCTGTAATTAAATAAAGTCTAGATCAGGCTTGACCAACCCATCAATCTCCCACTTGAAGACTGAACATACTGAATGGATTTGACAATAACAGGAAATGGCTAAGAATCTTGATACCTCATCTTCATGCTTGAAGACTAACTAAAGCTGAGCACAGCTTCAGTTTCTCTATTGTCACCACCTTTATGAACATATCTGCAGAATTCTCACTTAATAAAATCTTCTCCAGTTTCAATATTTTTCCTCCAGAAGCCACCATATGAAGTGATATCTAATCCGAATGTGTTTGATTTTTGGATGAAATGCGGAATTCTTTGTAAGATGAGACACTTTTACTGTCACTGTAAAGCCTGCTGAACTCTTGCTTCTTACCCAACTCTTCCATTAACTCTTGTAACCAAATCATTTCCTTACTAGCTTCTGTAGCGGCAACATACTCTACTTCTGTAGTTGAAAGTGCAACAACGTCCTGTAATTGTGACTTCCAACTGATTGTTGCACTACCTAATGTGAAGACAGATCCTGTAGTGCTTCTGCTTTTATCAAGATCTCCTGCCAAGTCCGAACATAGCCATGCAATTTGATATCTGATCCTCCAAAACACAATGATGCATTAGTGGTGCTTCTCAGATATCTAAGAATCCACTTAACTGCTTCCCAATGCGCTTTTCCGGGATTACTCATAAATCTACTTACAACTCCCACTACATGAGCAATGTCTGGTCTAGTGCCAACCATAACATACATAAAGCTGCCAACAGCTGAAGCATATGGGACCTTGGACATGTTCTCCTTCTCATGTTCCATCTTAGGAGACAACTCTTTTGAGAGTTTGAAGTGGTTGGCCAATGGAGTGCTTACTGGCTTAGCACCCTGCATGTTGAACCTGTTTAGAACATTTTCAACATATTCTGCCTAAGACAATTTCAATTTTCGATTTTTCCCGTCTCTACTAATTCTCATGCCGAGAATTTGATTTGCAACACCCAAATCCTTCATTTCAAATTCCTGTGACAACTGTTTATTTCATACATATTTGAACTTGCAACAAGCATATTATCTACGTACAAGAGTAGAATAACGTAACAGTCATCAAAACTTTTGGAATAACAATAATGGTCTAAATGACACCGTTTGTAACCTGTGTTGCACATAAACCTGTCAAATTTAAGATACCATTGTCTTGGGGCTTGCTTCAAACCGTATAAACTCTTTTTGAGCTTACACACCATTTGCTCCTTTCCCGGTACAGCATATCCCTGTTGCTGATGCATATAGATTTCTTCTTCCAAATCACCATGGACAACGCAATTTTCACATCTAATTGCTCAAGATGTAAATCTTCTACCACCATAATGCTCAAAACACTTTTGATTGTATTCAATTTAACCACAAGAGAAAATAGTTCAGAGTAATCAATACCTATCTTCTGTTGGAAGCCTTTTGCAACTAATCTGGCTTTGTATTGCTTGCTACCGTCACGTTCTTCCTTCAATTTGTACACTCACGTTTTGTGCAATGCTTTCTTTCCCTCAGGCAACTGAACTAAGTCCCATTTTTTATTTGATAACAAAGATTGCATGTCATCTTCATGGCTTGTTCCCACCTAGCCCGAGTTTCAGCCTGCAATGCTTCTTAGTAACATTCTGGCTCACCACCATCAATTAACAAGTAAAACAAAGAAGGTGAATAACGCTGAGTAGGCTTAGGAGTCCTAGATGACCTTCTTACTGGGGCAGGTGTTTGAAGGTACATTATTTTCAGAAATGTCATCTAGTTCTAAGTATTCATTCTTGTCCTCCTGCACCCTGTCCTTGTTTTTATGCATCACTTTCTCATTGAATATAACATTTTTGCTTCTAATGATTTTTCTATTTTCATCATCCTAAAAGCGGTAACTAAACTCATCAGAACCAAATCCAATCAACGTGCATTTCCTAGATTTAGAATCTAGTTTGTCTCTTTTTTCAGCATCAACATGAACATAAGAGATACAACCAAATACTTTTAAGTGTAAAAGGTTTACCTCTTTTCCGGTCCAAGCTTCCTCTGGTAGTCCACCATCCAAAGGTACTGAAGGCCCCCTATTGATTAAGTATGCAGCAGTATTCACTGCTTCTGCGCAAAACTGCTTGAGCAATCCACCATGTAGCTTCATACTTCTGGCACGCTCAACAATTGTCCTGTTCATGCGAGCGCCACACCATTTTGCTGTAGTGTATTGGGAATGGTCTTCTCTCGCTTAATGCCATGTTTGGCGCAATACTCCTCAAATTCTTTGCTGCATTACTCTCCCCTATTATCAGACCTGAGGCATTTCAGTTTTAAACCGGTTTCATTTTCAACCAAAGCTTTCCAGTTCTTGAAAACATTAAACACGTCAGACTTGTGTTTCATAGGATATACCCATAATTTTCTAGTAGCATCATCAATGAATGTAACAAAGTAAGAAGATCCACTAAGAGAAGGTACCTGAGTTTGTCTCCACACATCCATGTGTACTAGTTCCAACCTTTCTGACTTCGGTGGCCTGCCTACTTTAGAGAAAGTAACTTTCTTCTGTTTTCTGAAAACACAGTCTTCACAGAACCCTAAGTCCAATGACTTGAGTCCTTCCAGCTTACCTTTAAAATGAAGAATCTTCATCCCTTTCTCACTCATGTGTCCGAGTCTATAGTGCCATGTGACTGAGTCAATGCCTTTATTTGCAACTGCAAGTGAACTTGTAGAACTATTAGTCAAGTAAAGAGTTCATTCTTTCTTACCGCGAGCAACAACCACACTCCCTTTTGTAACTTTCCAGAAATCATCTGCAAAAACAGTTACATGACCAGAGCTAGCAAGCTGACCAACTGATATGAGGTTTCTCTTCAAGCTGGGTACATGCCAAACATCATTCAATTGTCATATACTGCCGTTTGGCAATTTAATATGAACATCTCCCTTCCAAATTATGTCACAAGGTTCATCATCACCAAGATAAAATTTACCAAAGTCACATGGTATATAATTTTTGAGATATTCTCTATGTGCAGTAGCATGAAAGGACGCACCAGAATCTATGACCCAAGATTCGGATTTATAATAAAAAACAAGAATTAAAGCATCTCGTACGATATCACCTGCGACATTTGCGGAAGCTTCATTGTCCTTATTATTGTTCTTTTGCTTGGTTTTCTTTAGTGGAACTTTGCAGTCTTTTTTCAGATGTCCTTTCTTGCCACAATTCCAACACTCGATCTTGCCTTTTGACAATCTTGACTTGCCCCTTGATTTGGATCTTCCACGGTTTTGCTCTCTCAGATGGCCTATCTCTATTTTCCACATTCAATGCACTTCTTGATGATTCACCTGAAGGTTTCCTACGAATTTCCTCATCAAGGATAACACTCACAACATCATCAAATTTCAGTGTAATTGATTATGAAGAATTACTCAGTGATGTAACCATACCATTCCAGCTATCTGGTAAAGAAGATAAAACCAACAAAGCCCAAATTTCATCTTTGAATTGTATGTTAACCGAGGATAACTGGCTCATGACCGTGTTAAACTCGTTCAGGTGTTCAGCAACAGCCCCACCTTCAACCATCTTCATGTTAAACAGCTTTCTCATCAAGAAAACTTTATTTGAGGTGGAAGGTTTTTCATACATTCGTGATAGGGCATCCATAACATCTTTAGTGGTTTTCTCCTTTGATATATTGAATGTAACAGACTTTGATAGAGAGAGACGAACCGTACCTAAGGCTTTCCTATCGAGTACCTCCCATTCTGCATCTGACATTGTTGCAGATTTCTTGGCTTTTCTTCCAAGCAGCAAGTAGAAATTCTTCTGGTAGAGGAGATCTCCAATCTGTATCTTCCAGTGTGCGAAGTTTGTACCATTAAACTTCTCAATTGTAAGCTTCGTGTCGTCCATCATGGCTCCCACTCAAACCAAGCTCAATCTACTTGACGAATTTCTCTACCTGTCAAACTGTCAATCCGTTCCATCTACCTTGTAGATCTCGTCGATACGAATCCAACGAAAAAAAATGGAGTGCAATTCTGAGTCTAGATGGCTTCAGAAATCAAGAAACAAATCTAGCCGTTGATTCTAGTTAAACTTCCTTGACCGTACGGATGAAGTCAGTGTCTGGATGCTTCTGGGCTTCTGTGAAACGGGTCAGGTCGAACTGACCTGGACTTTACTTGCAACTGCTGCTGTTGGGCTTTTGGAGCGGGTGGGCTGGACCTGACCTGGCCTTAAAAAGACCCAACTGGGTCATTTTCTTCTTCCTCCAATCACTGTTCTCTGCAACATAAAACAGAGAACACAGCCCCCTCCTTCCTGCGGTGGTCTTCTCTGAAAACGCTCGGCAACAGGCGGCGAGGCGACAACGACGGCAATAGTGCAGCGACGGAACTCCGGTCTTCTGCTACGGGTCGGTGATGCTGCAACTAGGTTTTCTTCCCACTTGGGTTTCTGCAATAGAATTTCTGCGTGGCGAAGCCGAACCCCTGTCCGGCAATGACTGTGTCGACGATGGGGGTGACGGCTGCGACGGAAGGCAGGAGCGATGATCACAAAATCCTGGATCCTCTGTGTTGCTGCAACAGATCCGGGTTTCCCTCTTAAATCTGATTTGAGATAAACTAGATCAATCCCTGATTCTCGTGTTCCACCTGATTGATCAGAACATCTCTGATCGTCGAGCTGCAACAGTGCCCGAACCTTTGATTTGTGTAGGAAATCAAGAGATCAAGATGATCTCTTCTCTGGGATTAAACCCAATCTCGATCGTGATCACATGCAATGCCAAGACCTAGAAAAATCCTTGGCTCTAGCTCTGATACCAGTTGTTAGGATAAAAAACACATGCATGATCTACGAGACAATCAATCCACCAATCACACAATCAATCTGCGAGACACGGATTTACGTGGTTCGGCAAGATTGCCTACGTCCACGGGAGATTCACGCCGTTCACTATTATTGGAGATTCCCACAAGAGTACAATCACTCACTGTCTCTCTTGTTCTCTCTCAATATTACCCTCTAATTACAATGCTCTTAACACCCAACATAAATATATAAAACTTTAAACCTTTAGACACCCACAACCGTTGGATCTGGCCTTATAACAGATGGTCCAGATTAAACTGACAAATTACAGATAAGCCCCTGTAATTAAATAAAGTCTAGATCAGGCTTCACCAACCCATCACATCTACTATCCCGAAAAAGAGCAATGAAACACAAAATGATAGGCTTATATTATAGTGAAAGGAGCTAAAGAAGAGATCAGCTTGAAAAGGCTCCAGGAAACTCCTTGGCCATGTTTTCCATAGTTGCGAGAAATGCAACAACCTAAACCAACAAGAAGGTGTAGATGCCAATTATTAACTCAATAAAGCACTTCATCAGAGAAGGATCAATACAACTCTACAATTTCAACCAAACTGCAAGAGTACTGTTGTTTCAAGCACCTGCTTTCCCATCCGAGGTGATATTACTGCATAAACTTTTGCATTTTCAACTGTTTTAAACAACCTCTCCCTATCTCCACTGGTAGTACCCATGACAAATGGCACACCAATTTTGCAGTAAAGTTCAGCATTTTCTATTTAATGAAAATTAAATAAAATCCACAATTAAAAATGGCTAAAACCCCATGACAAGAAAGGAAGTCATGAATAAGTGGTAAGCATATGAAATATTAATTTATACATTTTTTTATATTATAATTGAAGAAATATAAGTATAAATGAGCTAAACTTTCTTGTACTGACTGAAATACTTACATATTAACATAAACTTCAATGAATTATATAAACAAATTACCATTATGAATGAAGTCTTTCATTTTCTAATTTATATGGTTACATGTGAACTTTTAGTTTTAGTATGTCAACATAAAAAGGTTACCAAAATGATCTTTTTCTATGAGCAAAATTAGTATGCATGAGAATATTGTAGGTTGTATGAGTTTAATTGGTTTAGTTGTCAATTCCATTCTGCTCCACACTACAGTTTTCCTGCTGAAATGAAATGGTTTGATATTTCAGTCATTTTGATGTTCTGTTTCAGTCAAAACATGTGAACAGCTAAAACATATTTTTTAAATAAAAACTGAAAGCAAATCCAAAATAGGTAGAAAACTATACAACACATGACAGCATAGAAATCACAATTTTTTTTTATTTATTTTTTTTTGAAACAGGAAACATAAGTTATTAACTTGAAACGGAAATTACATCAGAGGAAATAACAACTTGCAGCCATGATGGAATATCATGCCAGACAGAGGGACTAGCATGAAAACAAGATGCTTTAGCTATCGCATGGTCAACTTCGTTTGCTTGTCTCTTTACAAAATTGACAGAAAAGTTAATCCCTTGGCACTGAAGGGATTTACATTCTTGAATTATGGACCAAACTCAGAAATATCAGCAACTTGGGAGTAAAAAGCATCAACTACAACCTTGGCATCTAATTCAAAGACGACATTTTGAAAACCTGCAATTAAAGTCCACGAAAGAGCCTCTGACAACCCAATAGCTTCAGCTTCTTTAACACCATACAAACCAGAAAACAACAAATAAAGGTACCAGTATCGTTTCGAAACACCAGTCCAATTCCTATGCTTTCTTCATCTTGAAAAATTGCAGCATCTATATTGCACTTGATAAAACCAACAGTGCCAATGTGAGAGAAGAACAAAGAAAGATATGCTGAATGATCGCCCTTGAGGGACGATCGTGTTTCATATATGTAGGGGCTGAATGCCCTAATTACAGCTAATTTACAATATCTAATCAAATCTAGATCCTAAAGTTTAGCTAGCTAATTAAGTATGTACATGTGAGTTTGGACTAAATACAATGACTGGGCCTAACTGGGCCTGTGAGTTTGGGCCTCATTAACACCCCCCCTCAAATTGATGCCGATGAATCCACCAGCATCAATTTGTCTGTCAAGAATTGATGACGTGGCCGAGGAAGTGCTTTTGTAAATATATCAGCAACCTGACGGCTTGAGGAGATGAGCGGTAGAGAAATAACATTACGTAGATATTCATCCCGGATAAAGTGGCAAGCAACCTCGATGTGTTTAGTTCTCTCATGAAACACTGGATTTTCAATAATCCGAATGGCACTAGTGTTATTCGCATGTAATGGTGTGGGAGAGGTTTGGGAGAAGCAAAGTTCCTCAAGAAGTCCACGAAGCCATATAATTTCGGAGCATGCGGCAGACATTGCCCGGTATTCTGCCTCAGTTGATGATTTAGACACTTTGTCCTGTTTTTTCACTTTCCATGAAATAAGAGCATCACCTAAGAACATGCACCAGCCTGTGGTGGAATGACGAGTATCAGGGCAACCTGCCCAATCAGCATCAGAATAGGCAGTCAATGTCAGTGGAGAGCCAATAGGAAAAAACAAGCCTCTGTGAGATGTGCCTAGAAGATAACGAAGAATGCGTCGAACAGCTGCCAAATGGAGATGATGGGGCTTGGTCATATACTGACTCATCAAGTTGATTGCATAACTGATGTCAGGCCGAGTGGTAGTTAAATATATAAGACTACCTACAAGCTGTCGATAATATGACGGATCACAGAGGGGATCACCACTGTCACTATGGAGTTGAAGATTCAGTTCCAGAGGAGTATCCACTGGTGTGGAGGTTGACAGGCCTGCTGATTCAATTAAATCCATAGTATACTTATGTTGATGCAAAACCAACCCCTTCTCAGAGTGATGAACTTCCAATCCCAAAAAATATTGCAGAGGACCCAGATCCTTCATTTGAAAAGATTGATGTAGAGAAAATTGGAGATCTTGAATCATGGTTGTATCTGTGCCAGTGATAATGATATCATCAACATAGACTAGAAGAATGGTGATTCCTATAGATTACTGATGAAAAAACAATGATGGATCATAAGGACTCTGTTGAAATTGTAACTTGAGTAAACCTTGAATTTGTCAAACCATGCTCTTGGTGCTTGTTTTAGCCCATACAAAGACCGTTTCAAAAGAGCAACTTGTCCTTCAGATGGTGTGGGGAAACCTTGAGGCAGTCGCATGTAAACTTCCTCTTTAAGATCACCATGAAGAAAGGCGTTTTTCACATCAAATTGGAAAAGGGGCCAGGATTGAGATGCAGCTATGGCAAGGATGGTGCAAACTGTGGTCATCTTTGCGACAGGCGTAAAAGTTTCATCGTAGTCGATGCCATATTCCTGTCTGTTGCCAAGGGCCACAAGTCTTGCCTTGTATCTATCCAAAGTACCATCTGCCTTCAATTTGATAGAGTAAACCCATTTACTCCCAATAGGTTTAACCGAGGCTGGGCAGGGAACAATAACCCATGTTTGGTTCTGCTGTAAAGCATTAAGTTCGTCTTCCATAGCCTGTCTCCAGCATTCCTGCTTTGCTGCTTGTGAATAAGAAGTAGGAATGGAAACAGATGATAAAGTAACAAAATATGAAGAATGAGAAAAACCATATCGATCTGGTGGGCGAGATATACGAGAAGAACGACGAATAGCAAGTTGAAGTGAATCTGATGCTGGAGCAGGATTCGTGGCCGGTTCTTGCAGAAGAGGCAAAGTAGTGGCATTTGTTCCTTGTCAACAAGCATACACCTTGTCCGGATGAAATCGCAAAGGTGAAGGAAGGCATTCATCATCAAAGGATGGTACTTTATAAAAGGAAATTTCTGGAGATGAATCGGGATAAGATGGAAATAGGTACTGGTGTTCAAAGAAGACAACATTCCTAGAAGTCCGAATACGCTTGGAGGTGGGGTCATAACAAATAAAACCTTTTTGTTGAGAAGCATAACCAAGGAAGGCACATTTGACAGATTGTGCGGATAATTTTGTACGTTCATGTGTGGGAAGATGAACAAAGCAAACACAACCAAAAGTGTGTAAATGTGTGTATTGTGGCTCATTTTGGAAAAGACGAAAATATGGAGATGTGTTTTGAAGTTTTGGAGAGGGAAGGCGGTTGATAATATGAGTTGCAGTGGTTAAAGCTTCTGCCCAAAATCTAGGTGGAACGAAAGATTTTAATAATAAACACCTAACCATGTCTAGAAGATGACGATTTTTCCGTTCTGCAACACCATTCTGTTGGGGAGTGTAGGGACAAGTCCATTGGGATAAAATTCCTTTGTCCTGTAAAAAAGCCTGAAATTGTGCACACATATTCCCCCCCTGAGTCTGTACGAAGAACTTTAATACATGTGGAAAATTGATTTTGAACATAATTCAAGAATTTTTTAAACAAATCAAAAACTTCAGATTTGGCATGTAGAAAATAAACCCATGTAAAACGGCTATAATCATCAATGAAAGTCACAAAATACTTATACTGTGAATGAGAAACAATTGGTGCAATACCCCAAACATCACTATGGACTAAATCAAAACATTTGGTAGCAGATGAAACATGTAATGGAAAAGGCAAAGTTTTACTCTTTCCCAGCTTACAAGTGGTGCAATCAAGAGCAACATCTGATGAAAAAAACTTCATTTTATTAATATGACCAGAATTGAACAAAGATAACAAAACTGATGACTTGGGATGGCCTAATCTATTGTGCCACAACTGCACATTATTCTTAGAAATAACTGATAAAGCAAACACAGACATATCTGGATTCGGTGTTACTATGTGAAGAGGAAACAAACGACCACACTTAGGGCCCTTCGCGATCACCTTCCCCGTCTCCTGAGCCTGCACCACACAACCAGAGGAGGAAAAAGAAACTTTGCAGTTATCATCAACTAATTGACCGACAGAGATTAAATTTGTAGAAAGAGTTGGTGAACAGAAAACATCATATAAGGGTAGAGAATGAGAAATATCACCAACAGAGGTAATTGGTATTGTGGTACCATTAGCAGCATGGACCTGAATCCGTCCATCATATGGTTTAATGTTGGAGAAATTGTTTGATGGTGATGTCATATGATTGGAGGCACCAGAATCAAAATACCAGTCAGAGAGAGAGAGTTTTACCAGAGATACCAAGAGTGGAAAAGGCCTGGAGAATCATCTGTTGGATCATGTCAGGGGTAACTGGCGCAGCAGAAGAAGGGGCAGAAGGAGATATGGAAGATGAATCAATAGTGCCAGAAGTAGCAGTAACTGCCTGGTAAACTTTTGGATTTCTGTTCTGAGGGCGTTTGCAGCATTCATTGATTGAATGTCCAGATGCTTTGCAAGAATTGCAGATCATCTGCTTGCACTGATTTGCATAATGGCCAAAATTCTGACACTTGAAGCACTGCACTTTACTAACATCTCTGCTCGGGTGCTTTCCTTTGGTAGAATAAGCAACAGTTCCGGGGGAGATCGGTAGCTGATAGGAAGTGGGTACACTATAGGCAACATCAATAGCACCAGGAGGAGCTTGTTGGAGCACACCAGATTGAGTCAATTGTCTTTGTTCCTCCCGCAGTAATTCATTGAGACACTCATCTAGTGATGGAGAAGGTACCCTACTCATGAGATTAGATCTGACCGATTCATACTGAGGCCGTAATTTCATAAGAAATTGATCCCGATGACTAGTTGCTAGTATTATTTGCAATTCGGGAAGAGCCTATGCAGAGATATTTGTATATTTAATTTCATCTAATTCGGTCCATAAATTCTGGAAACTAGAATAAAATTCTTGAATGGAAGAAGTCCCTTGCATATAATTTGCAATTTCAAATTCCAATTGATACTGTCAGGCAGAATTCCCCTGATTATACATTTTTTTAAGATAGTCCCACATATCTTTGGCAGTTCTGTATGGTTTCGAATTCATAAAAAACTGTGGTTCCATGGACCCGAGAATCCAAGATTTGATCTTAGCATCTTTGGTGTTCCAGGACACAATTTTCTTCTCATCTTCTGTTGGTTTTGGATCAGTTCCAGAGACATGGCCCCATAATTCTTTACCTTCGAGGTAAAGTTCAAATTGAAAAGCCCAAGATGGATAATTTTTTCCATTGAACTTGATTAAGTTGATGTCAGATTTCTCCATATGTAATCAACGATTCAGATGAACCAACAGAATGATGAACAAACTAAGCACGCAGCAACAAATCCTCTGATCAGGTCAAGATCTGTGATTGAAGGTGTCTGGATGAGCACGTGGGGCCCACAGAGAGATTGGCAAAGAGAATGAATGCAAATCAGGTGTAAAAGCTGATAGCCCGACTAAACTTTCTTCAGCAATAGAGGAAACACAGCAGCACAGCAAACAGCAAGCAACAGACAGCAATAGGAAGCAAAAAAAGAACAACCGCACGTCCTTGGACGTTAGTGAAAAAACATCCACGTGGGCCCCAGTGGATGATCAAAGATCTGATCAGAGGTTGGGGATGGAAAGACAATGATTTTTCGCAACTGGGGGAAGAAGTCCCACTCGAAATGGATCAATATCCACAATATTGGACGGCTGTGATGAAAACGTCGTGATAAAACAGAAATATCACAAAAAATGCTAGATGGCCTACCTCTGATGATCCATAAATCTTGAAAATTTCGTCATAAAAAAGTAGAGAACCAGTCGACCAAGATGGGCTGATTCCGCTGATATGGTGATGATGATCGCAGGTGGGCCACGTCTGATCTTGGTTGATCAGGGATGATCAGGCTGAAGAAAGGAGCACTGAATGGCTTCCAGATCTTGGAAGATGACTAGGAGGATCCAAAGATCATTGGATCGTGAAGAAAAATAACTGACTAGTTGTTGACTGGCTCTGATACCATGTCAATGTGAGAGAAGAATAGAGAAAGATATGCTGAATGATCTGCCCTTGAGGGACGATCGTGTTTCATATATGTAGGGGTTGAATGCCCTAATTACAGCTAATTTACAATATCTAATCAAATCTAGATCCTAAAGTTTAGCTAGCTAATTAAGTATGTACATGTGAGTTTGGACTAAATACAATGACTGGGCCTGTGAGTTTGGGCCTCATTAACAAACAGGAGATGTGCACCAATTAGAAGGCCCGTCATTACTTTGCACTTGTCGAGGGTTTTCTCTATGTTTTGCATATGCTGCAGTCCATTCACACATAACAGCAAGACTCTCATGAACTGTTTTCTCAGGTAATTGATTGGTATCATTCCAGAGTTTTTCATTTCTTTGTCTCCAAATGCACCAAATAAGGATACAAATCTTGCCAACAGTAAGCTTATTGCTAACACTCAACATATTAAAAAACCAGTCCTTGAAACCAGAATAATCAGCTGTACTAAGATTCATATTAGATTTAACCCAGCACTGTTGAGCATAAGGACATTTGATGAAAACATGCCAGGGATTTTCGCCAATATGACCACAACGTACACAAAAGTTTGGAATAGGAACACCTCGCTGAAGGAGTTTATCTCTTGTGGGAAGACAATCACGGCAGGCTCTCCATAAGAATGATCTGACTTTAGGTGGAACTTCTATTTTCCACAACTAATTCCATGCTCTAGGAACCCGAAACAGATCATTTTTGCCAAGAATTTCCATTGCCACCCTATATCTAGATTCGACCGAATAGAAACCATTCTTGGTAAAATGCCAAATCTTAATATCCCCATTATGTCTTGTTCGCAATGGAATTCGAGCAATTGCAGCCACATCCCTTGGATTAAACATCTCATAAAGGAGCTCCATATCCCATTCCTGACATCCAGGTATAATGAGGTTATTAACTAAGGCATTTTCAAGAACTGAAATCATAGGAGTATGAACTTTGAAGCCACTATCTTCTTTTTAACCATGGTTCCTTCCAAACATTAATGTTCCTACCATCCCCTACCCGCCATCTGCACCCTTTCTCCAGCACTATTCAAGAATGCCAAATGCTCTTCCAAGTAACTTGGGTTACGGCCCAACTGGGCTGATAAAAATTCCCCTCGTGGGTAATATCTGGCTTTGAAGAGCTGACTAACAAGAGCATTAGGGTCGGAAATTAACTTCCACCCTTGTTTCCCTAACATTGCTAGGTTAAAAGCATGGAGATTACGGAAACCCATATCTCCAAATTCTTTTCTGACACATAAACGGTCCCAACTATACCAATTTATGCCACGACTCCCATTAGACTTTCAACCCCACCAAAACGAATTCAGCATACGCTGAATTTCATCTCCCAACGTCAAAGGCAGCAAGAAAGTACTCATACAATAAGTAGGGAGTGCTTGAGCTACAATTTTCACAAGGATCTCGCTACTAGCTCTAGAAAGAAGCTTCCCCCTCCACCCTTGAAGCCTACTCCAAAGTCTATCCCTCAGATAACTAAACACAGATCTCTTCTTCTTTCCAATAAGAGACGGCAACCCAAGATATCGCCCCGTATTAAGAGGAGCGGAGACCTCCAAAAGAGAATAGAGTCTTGTTCGCAAATCCACCGACACATTAGAGCTATAAAAAATACCTAACTTCTGAAAGTTAACTGCTTGTCCCAAGGCTCTTTCATAATCAGCCAAGATACCCTACATAGTGGTACATTCGAACTCAGAAGCTTTGAAAAAAAAAAAAAAAAAGCTGTCATCCGCAAATAGTAAGTGAGAAATACTAGGGGCACCCCTACTAATTCTACATTTATGGATTTCACCCCTACGTTCTGCCTTGTTGAGAAGAGCAGAGAGACCTTCAGAGCAAAGGATGTATAAATATGGAGATAACGGATCACCCTGACGCAACCCTCTTCCTGGATTAATGGGGCCAATCTCACTACCATTCAAAGCAACTGAATAGCTCACTGTCATAACACACAGCATAATAATCTCCACCCACTGCAAACCAAACCCCAACTTCAACAGCATACTTTTTAAGAAACCCCAATCAACTCCGTCGTATGCCTTACTAATATCAATCTTGAGTGCTACTTCACCCTTCTTGCCTCTAGTCTTCATCTTCATATAATGAATCAACTCAAAAGCTGCTAAAACATTGTCAGAAATAGCTCTGCCTGGCACAAAAGCAGATTGAAAAGGCGAAACCAAACGAGGAAGTAAGGGCTTCAGCCAGTTAGCGAGGACCTTTGAGATGATTTTATACAAAACATTGCAAAGCGAAATAGGACGAAGATCTTTCATTTTGGAAGGTGATTCACACTTTGGAATAAGGACTATAATGGTATCATTTAGTGAGGCAGGGAACTCTTTTTGCTTTAACCAACTAACACAAGCATAAAAAATATCCTTGCCAATCACCGGCCAGAATTTTTGGAAAAAAGCAAGCATCATTGTGGATAAAAAGGGAAAAACAGTGCTCCATGGAAAAAGAAATCCTGACAATTGCTACGTAGACTCAATAGGGAAAGAAATGACATGTAATTCTGCAATGATGAGTGACATTGAATTGTGGCATCAAAGGTTGGGTCATGTAAATTACAAAGACCTGGAAAAATTGTCAAATCTTGAATTGGTTCGAGGGCTTCCCAAACTCAAAAGAGCCCCGAATAGTGTTTGTGGTCCTTGTCAGGTTGGGAAACAAATTAAAGCTCCGCACAAAAAGGTTGATTCTGTTACCACCAAGAGACCTTTAGAGCTTTTGCATATGGATCTCATGGGACCCACTAAGTTTGAAAGCATTGGCGGTAAAAAATACATATTTCTGACCGTTGATGATTTTTCTAGACTAACCTGGGTGCGTTTCTTGCGTGATAAGTCTGAAACTTTCGCTATTTTTAATGACTTGTGGTCTTTGCTTATTGCAGATAAAGGACAAGAATTCGGAGGTGTTTCCAGAATACGCTCCGACCATGGATCCGAATTTCAAAATTCTGATTTCTCCACTTTTTACACCAAACATGGCATTAAACATGAATTTTCTGCACCTAAAATACCACAACAAAATGGAGTAGTGGAAAGGAAAAATCGTGTCGTACAAGAGATGGCACGGGTTATGTTACATAGCAAAAAAATTCCCTAACGGTTTTGGGCTGAAGCTATAAACACAGTTGTCTATGTTATCAACCGTGTCTATCTTCGTCCTGGAACAAAAACTACTCCATATGAAATATGGACCAGAGTCGAGCCCAATATCAAATATTTCAGAACTTTTTGCAGTTAGTGTTACATTCTTCGGGATAGAGAACACTTGTCTAAATTCGACTCCAGGAGTGACGAAGGAATTTTCCTCGGTTACTCACTGACGAGCAAAGCCTATCAGGTGTTTCACCTTAAAAATTCTATCGTCATGGAATCCATAAATGTGGTTGTGGATGATGCAGGAATTTTTTATTATTTCTCTGATGATGATGAAGGACTGACATTTTCTCCATCCTCTGAACAGGTTATTCATAAAGAAACCGAAAGTCGAACTGAACCTGATTCGGAAAATGAAAAGAAAAGGATACGATTGCAACTGCAGAACTTGTCAGTCCAAAGAAATCTTCCTCTGAATCCAATGTACCTGACATCATTTGTCAATTCGAAGAGAAAAGTGCATCTCCCTTAGCTATTCACCCTCGATCCCAAAGAGGACAAGTAATCAAAGATCATCCTCTAGATACTATTATTTGTGAGATTTCGACTCCTTTGAAAACCAGGAAACAAGTACGTGATGAGGTAAGTCATGTATATTATGTTTCCACTTTAGAACAAAAAAATGTCAAAGATGCACTTGTTGATGATTGTTGGATAAATGCTATGCATGATGAACTTGCTCAATTTGAAAGAAATTGTGTTTGGAAGCTTATTCCTCGACCCTCTCATACAAACGTCATTGGTACAAAATAGATTTTAAAAATAAAACCGATGAGTTGGGTCAAGTGATAAGGAACAAAGCACGTCTAGTAGCTCAGGGGTATACCCAAATTGAAGGTATTTTGATGAAACCTTTACCCCTGTTGCTAGACTTGAATCAATACATTTGCAACAAGAGCATGGTATGAAAGACTGACAGTATTTCTGATTGAGCATGGTTTTTAAAGAGGAACTGTTGACAAGACCTTGTTCATCAAGTGAGAAAAGAACAACATTATTATTGCATAGGTCTATGTCGATGATATCATCTTCGGTTCGACATCTGAACTTTTGTTTGATAAGTTTGCTGAAAGAATGTCAAGTGAGTTTGAAATGAGTATGGTTGGTGAGCTTTCTTTCTTCCTGGGCTTACCAATTAAGCAGACTCCATCTGGTATTTTCATCTCTCAGCCAAAATATGCCAGAGAGTTACCGAAAAAGTTTGGAATGGAATCTTCAAAACATGCTAGGACTCCGATGAGCACAACTACCAAAATCAGTCTTGATGTTGATGGACTGGACATTGATGAAAAAATCTATAGGAGTATGATAGGTAGTCTTCTCTACCTTACTGCTAGTCGTCCTGATATTGCCTATAATGTTGGAGTCTTCTCAAGATATCAATCCAAACCGAAACTGTCTCATGTTTAAGCTGTTAAAAGAATTTTGAAATACATTTGTGGGATTGTTGAATATGGGATATGGATGTCCAAAAATACCAACACAACCATTGTTGGTTTTTCTGATGCTGATTAGGCTGGATGTGCTGATGATCGAAAAAGTACTTCTGGTGGCTGCTTCTTTGTTGGAAACAATTTGGTTGCTTGGCATAGTAAAAAGCAGACTTCGACATCTTTGTCGACTGCTGAGGCTGAATACATTGCTGCAGGAAGTTGTTGTACACAGCTGCTTTGTAGGATTATGGAATTGAACAAGAAAAAATGACGTCTTTTGTGATGATCAAAGTGCTATTGATATTTCCAAAAATCCAATCCAACACTCTTAAACCAAACATATAGACATTAGACATCATTTAATTCATGATCTTGTGGAGGAGGGAACAATTTCTTTGCATCATATTCCTACGGAAGCTCAACTTGCGGATATTTTCACAAAACCATTGGATGCAACGCGGTTTGAAGCTCTACGCAAATCTTTAGGAATTTCTCTTATTCCTTACACTCCATAAATTTTTGTTTATTTAAGTGCACATTCACATTTTCTCATGACCATTTTTTTATTTTTGCACAGCACAGATCGTTTTCGATTCTCTCATAGCTATCTCCGTCTTTATTCTTTGAGAGATGTTGTGGCAATAAGGTTAAACCGGAGGAAGAGGGCTACCTAAGAATGTGTGTGAAAGCTTCCACTTGATTGAAAAGTTTCATTTGGAGAAGGCTACCATGTTCATTAGTGTGAAAGTCACCTATGATGGTTTAACCCGTCCTCAGCTTGATTCAAAAAAAAAAAAAAAAGGAGGAAACTAGTTTGCTCAACTTTTTGTTGATGGGTGTGCTCCCCATATGACATTTATGTTCATCTCGAGAAGATTCAAGGGGAGTGGATCACACTATTGTTCTTCAGTTTCAATTCTTTATTTTTTAATTTTTCAGGTCATACTCTTCACCTTTTTCACTGTGTGCTTAAATCTATAAAAATTTCTACAATGACACGTTATCACTGTTCATGGAGAGATTTGACCGAACTATAGCCATTAGAGATTTTCCCACACTACACTCGGATTTCTCGAACCCTTGGCAGTTCACTCAAGCAACCATTCAAGTTTGCCCGAGCGAACCCAGCGCATTAAAACCTACGCGAGTTTCTTCCTCTTTCGTTTCTCTTTCTCATTCTGTTCCTTTCGTCTTCCTTTCTCCAAAGCCCTAACCCCAAAATTACTTCTGCCGTCTTCGCTGTTGTGAGGCTTTCATCCAACCTCGGTCAAGGCATTTATTCACATCTAGAATCATCTAACTCATCTTTTATTTTGTCTTTTTCATTCCGATTTACATTTTTAAGATTCTTCGATTAGGAATTTCATCTTGTTAGTTTCAGTTTCTTTGTTCATTCCCATTTCATTTTCCCTCTTCTTTCTTGCTCATTGTTCATTGTTCTTTGCTCATTTTTCTTCTTATTCTTCCTTTTTGTGCATTCTATTTCTTGCATTTATATTTCTTTTGGAGATTCATGTTCATGGCATTTTTTTTTGTTCCATAATCCATTTATCCTTGCATTTCATATTTCATTCATCTCGTATATTTTTTTGTGTCTTGGATGGATTGGAAATTGATATAAGCCATTTTCTATATTTTGGACTGTTTTCTACATTCATATGTCAGATAAATCATTGTAAATTGCTCTAATTCTTTATCTTGGAGATTGTCTATGTTTGGCTGTGTTTTGGTGAGATGTGATTGATGCAAATTATTTGTGACCTTGTGTCTGGCTTCTGGAGATTTTTTTTGTGATGCTTGTGGCTGAATGGGATTTGGAGTTGTGTGGAGATGTGAAATTTCTGTGATGATGGCTGATTGAGAAGTGGAACTGAGTGGATGTGAAATTATTTTTGGAGATTTACTGGTGATTGAATGAAAAATGAAGATGGGTGGTTATACCCAATTTTTCTGCAGGAAATGGTTGGATGAAAATGGTGTTTGCTATAGACACTGACTTGGACATTTTTCTCAAATGGTTCATTACAGATTTTATCTCATGGCTCCAAAGAAGAGACAGCATGTAGAATCTTCCTCTTCTTCAAGCTATGATCATACTTTTCATTGGGTAAATCAGTTCAGTTTCATGAACAGTTTGCATCATGAAATGTAGAATCTGAAAGGGAAGTTGCAGAAGAACTTCACAACAAACGAGTATGCAGAAGTCTTGCCAATAAAAACTGATTTTCCTTGATGAAGTTTAATTTGACTACAATTCACGTTGACTAGGTGCGTGAATTCTACTGTAATATGGAAGTTTTGGATTCTGGCTCCGTAAAGACTTATGTTTGAGGAAAGTTGCTGACCATCTCTGTGACTGATATTGCTGAGTTTATTGCCATCACAGAAGTTGAAAATCAGGATTACCCAATTCCGGATGAATTTTCAGGCCCAATTAACTATGATCTTGTGGCCACCACCATCTGTGGTGCAAAGACCCATTGGCCAGGAGGCATTTTACTTCATGGGAACTTGACAGATGAATACCGGTTTCTCAACCGGTTTGTGTGCCACAATCTTGAACCCAGGGGACATACATCTGATGTGGCTCAAAGAAATGGTTATCTACTTTATTGTATTGGGACTAGGAAGAGAATAAACATCCCACGGGTGATCATGAATGCGTTCATCAAGACTCTCACTGCCAAAAGAAATTCTCTTCTTCCGTTTGGTGTCCTGATCATTGATTTTCTCTCTTTTAAAGAGATTCCCAAAAGGTCCAATGAGCTCACACAGAAAATCAAGAATCCTGTCAATGCTTGTACCTTGTCTCAATCAATAGCTCACATCCCTCTTGGTCCTCCTGGTGATGATGTTCATGCTGAAGAAGAAGATGTACCGATTGCACAAGGACAGGGGGAGCAACAACGCCAGTTGGACAGGATCGATCAACTTGCAGCACATGTTCAGGATTTGACTGCCAGGGTTGATACAGGTTTCAATCAAGTGAATGCCGCTCTTGCCGAAATCCTTGCAAGATTGGGTCAAGGACATCAAAGAAGGACTTCTTGGCTGACTTGGAATTCATTCTCTTTGGAATTCATTTCGCAGATTATGGATTTCTTTTTGTTTAGTCTCACTCAACTGCCATTTTAGTTGTTTATGATTTTTACTGCTTTTTTTTTGGACATTTCATGCTATTCTTGCTGATACTTTTCCGTGTTCTCACTGCTCTTTCTCTCTAGTGTTACTCATATTCTGATAGTTTTAATTGTTCACTCTCCTTTATGTCAATCTTCGACAATTTATGAATAAAAAGGGGGAGTCAAATAGATGAGCTGATTTTTTATATTATTTCCTTTTCTATGATTATACACTTGATCTTTAGTGAAAGAATTTGTAGGTATTCAAAGAATGAAAAAATTTTGGAAGAGTTTTAGTCCGGCTGAGTTTTGGTGTTGACTGGGTAGATTTTTTTTTTTTTTGTAAATAGGTGTTTTGTCCATGAATTGCCAAAGGGGGAGATTGTAAAGTTTTTAGGTGGCTAATTCATAGGTTTATGGACAAAACCAGGGTTTCTTAAATAGTGTCTTTCAATTAGAAAAGGACTACTAAAGATCTGTTTCAAAAATAGAAAGAAATTCCGTATTATGTGTTGACAGAGGTCGCTCGAGCGAACCTTTATTCGCTAGAGCGAATCCTTCACAGAGGAGTCTTCGCTCGACCCATCTATCTGTCCACTCGAGCTATCATAGTTCTGCTTTGATCATCAGAAGACAGAGAGTAGTTTGCTCGAGCGAACTCCATGACCGCTCGAGCGAACCATTCACAATAAGTTGATCGCTCGACCGCCCTTATGTCCGCTCGACCAAAGAAGGCTCTGCACTGAACGTCTGCAAACAGTGAGCAGTCCGCTCGAGCGAACCTGGGAATTCTAATTTCAGCCAAATTTCACTTTCTAAATTTTCTGAAGGAAATTTTCTATTCTGAAGGCTTGAAGACACGAGTTTACACTTATAAAAAGCTATTCTCTCTCCCTTCCAAATCACCACTGATCAAGATTACATCCCTAGAAAGATTTTGAGAGATCCATCCAGTTCCCCCTAACGCTTCAAGTTCTGCTACGCTGAAGATCAAGTTTTGGGAGTAATTCCTTCCTGCTTTCTTGAAAGTGGTTCTGCTCAAGCACGGTGAAGATTAATGACGGGTTGTCAACAAGATCTGAAGCAGTCCTTAGGTTGAGTCAACAGCTGGGAAAGGGTTGTAAGTCATCTTGTAATCTTCGTTTTCATATAGTGCTTGGTTGTCTGTTGCCTTAGATGGTAAGGCCCGTGGTTTTTTCCCGAGTAGGGTTTTCCACGTAAAAATCGCTTGTCCTTCTCTCTTTGTGGTTTAATTGATTTTCAATTGGAATTAGGGTTAATCATTAGTTTAAAAACATGTGATTGATATTTAATAGAGATCTGGTAATTGGGACCTCTACCTGTGTTAAGGTAGGAATATTTTTCAACCTGGAATGCTAAAACTGTAGTGCTGTGAAATTACATTGAACAAATAGAACAGACAAATGCAGAAGATTTTCTCATGCAAACAGATGTCTCCTAACCGAACACATGCCAACTTTGTATACAAGCTTTGGATCTGGGTCATTGATTGATGAAGGTGGGGCTCAACATGAACATGTTCTCGATTTAAATTCAAACCGACTCACTCAATAGGCGGGTTTACATATGTATGCAAGAAATGGATGGTTGAGAAGAAAATTATTGACAATTTCAAATTTAATTTGCATGCCACCTGAGGAGCCAGCCCAATTCCATTCATTATAAGAAAGCAGTGGATCATATGACCACGGGACCATGGGCCCAAATTCTTTAGGGTATATATTTTTGTGAAGAGGGATTTGCCGTGGAAAGGGGAGGAGACAATCTGGTGCCTTCCTCACTGCGTTTGGTGCAATGACGAAACAACCGAGAAATCTCCTCTTTTGGCTGCATTTACAGGGGAGACTCGCCCAAAGTCACCTCATTTTATTAAGTTTTTTGCATTTTGAACCATTTGATAGGTGGATTTGAGTTTAAACAATTAAAGTAAATATATAAGTAATTACCCATGAGATTTGGAGTCAGTAATTTAAAAATGATGACTAGAATGCAATTTGAAACCTATATTTGGTCTTTTACAACTGATAGTTGGACAAGCAAATTATGTCACATGCAACATTTTTTTTTTCTTTTAATTTCCTTACAATAGTATTTTTCTTGCATATATAAATCCATTAATTTGAATTGATTATCATGAGTGCACGTAAATAAATGTATATTTATATTTTTCAAATATTTGATTTATTTTTTAATATTATTGAAATTATTGGAAAAAAAAATGACTCTCCCGAGTCTCCGTGTGGACTCTATCGGAGCATTTTTTTTTTTACATTGGACGAGTCAAGTCCGAGTCATGAGTTTTCCAACCTTGGTTGTGCCATGAAGAAGCTATTAGATTTGTATTCTAATGAATATCTCTTGCACATGTCAAAAAATAATGACATACTAAGAAAATTTTAATTAAATACAAATAAACCCATTGGTGATGGCATCTGAAACTTGTGCCCAGGTACAATCATGAACAATAATATCACATTTTCAAAAACTCATCTAAAATACAGATGTAAATTTTCATGGCAAAAATATATAAACATCGTTCATCTTAAAGGGAAACAATGAAGAAATCTTCATACATGTCCAAGACTCAAAAGGGCATTACTTTCTTCTATAGCTGTTTTCATGCCCTCTATTATGTAGTTTTCCAGGTTTTTCTCATGATATATCACTTTATTGTTTAATCTTCTGTCTTCATGCAACACTTAAGTCGCATGCATGGGAATGATACACCACCTCATTTTCCTTTTTTTAGGCCAATGGCAGATCCGGCGCTGGTGGATACCATTTAGTAGATAATCAACACCAAACTAGACTGGCAACTGGATTGGTCAATTTGGACTAATCAACCAATGGGCCACATCATGGATGGAACTGTGGTGAGTGATAGTTCTAACCACTTAATCAGTACAAACTTATTTGGGCATTGCAAAGGACTTGCTTGACCGTCCAATAAAAGGGTGATGGCTAAGATGGTGAATTTCCTTCAGCAATGAATTCTGTGGCCATTGAAGAAGAAGAAAATAGCTACGACTCAGTGTATCTAAGAAGTGGTCCACTGGTTGGGCAGTCCAGACTCCAGAGTCATGCCACTCACCACCAAAGTAAACTAAACATATGCTTGTACAGCTGTACAAATTACTAGCTAAATGTTACTTGACTAGCCAATAGAAATAATGCTTCAACAATGAAGATGAGGATGACAATGATGAAATAACCATGGACCTAGACAATGAAAAGGCCAGTTACATATAAAGTATAAAGAGATGTAGTCCCAGTTGAATTGACCCAAATCCAACATATTTTGTGCCCTACCATGGCAGACCTTTCTTTTAAGAACAATTACGTGTCTTTATATACCTACTTGACCCAAAATAGTATGAAATCAACAATTACCTGGCACAAACAAAGAAGCAAATTAAATAACAAGAAAAATAATTGACCACAACTTTTAACTTCTATAAACTTCAAAGTATAAAACCAAAAGCCAAACCCTGTCACCAACCAATAAATAAATAGAGTAAAAAAACCAAAAGAATCATAATGATCCAGCCAAAAAAAAAAAAAAAATCCAGTATCTTACTGAAGCACAAGATCACACCTTGTCGAATGTTGCAACAAAGAGAAGAAAAAAAAAGGCGATAAGACAGAGATAGGCCCGAATTGTATCTTTTTAACATGCATCTATAACAAACTCTTAGCTGGATCCCTTAATCACGCATATCTTATCAAAGCAAAATTCTAAGTTACTATGACTACTTTCAACTAAAAATAATAATAATAAAATGAAGAGAAGAAAAATTATACAACTATATGGCCAAAAGAGTTGATTACCATATCAAAAAGAGGAGGAAGAAGAAGAAGAAGAAAGAAATAAAATATCCAAATACCAAGTAGGGAGATATCAACTCCATACCACGATAGGAATCGTGACCTTTTGTGGTGCTTTATCAACCTTTTCAGTAATTGAACTGCACATGGAGAGATTTGTCTTTAATAGTCTCTTCTTTCTTACTACAGCACTCTCCCTCTGACTTCGAAAGAACGGCGCCTGCTTTAAGTTTCCTTGCCGAAAGATGACAATTGCATTTTGGAGCACCAACACCATTATCTGAAGCAGAATGAAACCACTTTTTTTTTAATGGTAGCTATTTAAGAGGAGCTAAATGGTCTAAGAGACATATACAGAAAAGTTACCAAAACAATAGCCAACGGCCACAATAAAAACAGCAAACCAAAAGAAAGAGCAGCAGAATTAAATCACGAAGAGGCTAAACGTTACAGCTGAACAAAAAAAAAAGCAGAACAGCATCTAACTTTTTTTTTCAGCTCGTGTGTGGAATGAGGTAGGGATTTGTGTGAACTATGGTCAAAACCAAAATCCTTGCACCATTCGTCACCTTCTAACTTTTCTACAGTCATGCATAAATATGTAAAACCCAAAACACCAATCATTTAAATAAATTAGAAAATTCTCATAGACAGGGATGGACATTCAAAAGATACAAAAAGAGGGGAGACTGATAAAGGCTCGTTGAAAAGTAAAAGGGAGTCCGGATTATCTAAGCCTCTCGCTCATTGCGAGAGACAAGTGGAGGTTCACTCCACAGTCGACCTACCTATTGAAAATCTATACAACTAAAACTCCCTCCTTTTGCAATAGTACGTGGCCATATTTTACTTCAAAAGGAATTAGTCCCACCATATGATTGAGCATAACTTCTGCCGAAGAACGTTTACTTTTAGCTGTATAGATTTTCAATAGGTGAGTCCCATTGTGGAGTTCTCCTTTGTCTCTCTCAACCTCATAGGAGTTAGACACATACAAAGGTGTTGCCAGCCATTAGCCAAATGGAAGTGGTGTGTTTGTAAATGCATGTAGAAGAAGGTCTTAACTAATTAAAAGGTAATAAGTGTTAACAATTGAAATTAGTTAAATGTAACAGGTCCCATGTGCATGGCCTATGGGCCATTGACCACTCAAACTAAAGAGAGCTACAAATTGGACATCTACCAAAACCTAGATTTATTCTTACATTGTTAGCCATAACATCACAAGGTTTAAAATAAATAGTCAAAATATAATAAAAATAATTGCAGGCCAACTTCCAAATGTTGCATTACATCTAACAGCAAGAAGTGTCATATTAATCTATTCATTGGAGCGTACACTTTCAGTTTAGGCCAAGTTTGGCAATAAAACAAAATACCATGTGTGTAAGTATAGTGTTTATGAGAGTACAAAGAACATAATCCAGTGATTATGATAATGACCCACAACTCATAAAAGAATTTAACATTATAAAATCCGTACCTCTGTGTGAAAGGGAAAGACTGTTGTGAGAGCTTCTAATGCTACAATTTTTTCTTCTTCCTAAAATACTTCTAATGCAACATTGCTATCATGATTTCTACATATACCAACACAGATAGAGAGAGGGGTAACTTCGATCATGTGGAGAGAGAGGGGGGCTTAAGTGGGTTCTCTAAAGAGATCATTCCAAAAGAGATTTAAGTTTCAATACAATGTGTGAGCAGTGAGAAATTAAAAGAAAAGTGAAGGCAGAAAGTTGAGCAGACAGGAAGAAACCCCATAGATGATAGATTGAGGAATTGGAATAATCTGCTTACGGGCACTGGTGAAAGTAAATCTACAAAATGAGAGAGACAGCAGAACGGTCGTCAGATTCTTTTTCAAGGGTTTGTTTTCTTTTCTTTGTTTGGGGTCTAAAGAGACTGAAGAAGAAAAAATTGGAACAACAGAGATAGGAGGGTTTTTCGGAAACCATCGTTCTGAAATGCGAAAATGAAAGGGAGAATTTCAAAAAAGTCCTTGATTTTCGACCTTATTTTAAAATTTACTGAAAAACTTAGGAACTAACTTGAAATGCCTCAAAACTTGTGTCCTTTTTTAATATAAGGTAAAAACTTGACGCCATAGTTGAAAATTTCCCAAAATGAAACAAGGGCTCTAGTTGTGTTTTGCTGGGCTCAGGCCTTGGGGTGCATTGGTGCCACCAAAGGACTTGTGACCTTTGTGACATCTTTATTGCAAAAGAAAAATAAGAGTCCACTAGTGCTATCGCTTTAGGCCCATATGAGTGTTTACCAGACTTCGCTCTGCCCAAAGAAATTAATACAATCCAAAAGATTGGAAACCCACGAAAGGAGAAAAAAACAAGTCCCAATTGCCTACTCAATTTTCAGATGTTAAAAACATGACACAAATGCATTTAGAAGCTGATAACAGATCGATCTACTTGTTTATCCCCAAAAGGCGATGGATTTTGAGAGGGGAGAAATCGATCTAAATAGAAAGAAAGACGTAGAGAGGATCCGAGAATCGATCGGGAGATGAGAAGGAAGAAACTCACCTGATCTTCTAAAAGATTCCACGGATTTCAGCTCCAAAAGCAGGGGTTTGGAGAAAGAGAATTAGAAGAATTGATGAAAGGAGAAGAGCAAGGAATTTCGATTTCAGAGCTCGAAAGCAATGAAATCGCACACCATTTTATAATAAGAGAGGAGGTGAGATGGATGCTCTACTAGGACCAGTTATCTGTCGTGCCATCCGCTCAAAACATGGTGGCATGTGCACTCTTCCTGTGAACGGGTCTTTTACAAGGGCTATGACTCTGAAAAGTGGATTTTGGGGGTGCAAAGGTGGCTGCAGAAGTCAAGTCGAGGTTGGGGTTTTATCTCCCCAACGACAAGAACGAGTACGTAGAACTATTTTGTAGTTTCAGCTCGTCATCTAATGGTAATGGCACCAGAGACTTCCAACGAGAATGATGAAGACTATGAACTCTAGTGTAGTTGAAGCTGGTATGGGTTTGTGACCATTTATGGTTGACCTCTCTGTCAACATCGTTCCTACTGCCACCTGCCTCAACCATTGTTATTGCCGGAAAAAGGACTGTCACCTGCCGGAGAAGAGGGGGAGAACAGGGACTGGTGCGCAGCTGTGAACAGAGAAATGATAACGGAGGACTTGGACGAGGAAGAGATGTGGGGCGATGCTAGAGATTCTGCTCTCAATATTCTAAAAACAAATTATAGGGCATGTTTTGTGTGGCCCAGGAGGGACTTTTTTTTTCGTACAACGGCCACCTACCAAAAATTTTCCTGTAAAATCCTTTAAAAAATAAATTATATTCTATTTAAAAGAAATTTAGTTAGAGGAAATCATGTCTTGTGGCAATGGATTCACTCTCCACGTGTTGTGATCAACACCGCATTTGCCTGTTATGTGTTTGTATGGATTAAGTGGTTGCCACATGAGGGATTAGTCCTGTTAGGTCAAAAGACATAGGGATAAATTCAGGAATCACCACTCTCTAAAAACAGAAATATATTAAAAGCGAAATTCTCTTGTTGCACAATCAGATTTTTTAAGTTAAAAATGTTTTTTAAATGCTAGAAGCCTGGAAAAGACACTTCTAAAAAATCCAGTGAAACAGAGCTTTGCAGAAATAAATTACTATGAATTTTAAAAATAGTATTCTTATAATATGGTAAAATCGAAAACAAGAATAAAGGTAAAATTCCATCAATGCCTATCACATAATCTCCATCTCATGGAAATCTACGACGCTAGTAAATCAAATCTTAGAAAAGTCAGGATTCATCTATATTTCCATTCATATATCTTTCATCCTTTTCCTCTTTTTTTCTTTTCTTTTTTATTAACACTTATTCACATACTATACAACTCTTACACCATTTGGTGCTACAAGTAGGGGTGGATGACTCATTGTCTCCATAGAAGGTATGTTCCTCTTGAGTGAGCCCATTCTACAATTTAATTTCAATGTAAACCAAAGCCTCTCAATCACACTGACTTAAACGTCAGCCAAGACTATGCCCAGTCCATTTTCATTCTAGCCCCACACGAGGATTTGCCACATAAGGAGGGTCCATATCTAGCCCGACTTGGACATAATAAGAATGAACCAATTGTAGTGTCCCCAGGCCCGACTCAATTTGGAGTCCAAATTGGGAGCTGCTATATGCACATCCTAGGTTGCTCGGTGCACATTCATCCACGGGACCCCTTTCAAAAAAGACCAAAATATCCCCCCTTCTCTCTCCCTCCCCTTCTCCCTATCTGTCTCCCTCCTCTGTTGCCGCCCAAATCCACCCACTCTCCCTCTCCTTCTCCTCGTCCCTCCCTCTTCCAGCGCTCACCTCTGACCTCCTCTCTCCCTCTCCTTCTCCATGTCTCTCCCTCTTTCTCTCTCCCTCTCCTTCTCCCCAATCGTCGCCCATCTCCCTCCCTCTCTTCCTCTCCTGTTTGGCCCCCAGGGGCCGAACAATATCCGCTCTGAGTGGTTGAATGGGAGAGCGAGAGAGGGATAGAGATCGGGGAGAAGGAGAGGGAGAGAGAAAGAGGGAGAGGGAGAGTGGGCGACAACAGAGGAGGGAGACAAACAGGGAGAAGGGGAAGGAGAGAGGAGGCAGGTCGCCACGCGAGCGAAGGTGGGCTGCCGAGGAGGGAGAGGGAGAGAGAAGCAGGGGGTATTTTGGTCTTTTTATAGAGGGGTCCCATTGATAGATGTGCACCAAGCAACTTTGAATGTGCATATAGCAGCACCCTCCAAATCCGAGCAAGAAAAGCATTTCCCAAACCCTAAGCCCTAGACTAACAAATACTTGATCCAAGTTTTCCTTCTTCGGCTTCCATGGGTTAGATGGCATTGGTTTTGAACTTGATCCCTGAGAAGAAAATAAGTTTTAGATTGACATATATGGTGGAAGACGAGCAGGAAAGTGCGATTAGAGGTTCATGGGGAAAAAGATCAGTGTTGGGATGTGCACCAAGCAACTTTGAATGTGCATATAGCAGCACCCTCCAAATCCGAGCAAGAAAAGCATTTCCCAAACCCTAAGCCCTAGACTAACAAATACTTGATCCAAGTTTTCCTTCTTTGGCTTCCATGGGTTAGATGGCATTGGTTTTGAACTTGATCCCTGAGAAGAAAATAAGTCTTAGATGGACATATATGGTGGAAGACGAGCAGGAAAGTGCGATTAGAGGTTCATGGGGAAAAAGTTCAGAGTTGGGTAGAGCTGTTAATGGAGGGAGGAATAGAGAAAGATGGTAAGAAATAGAAGGGAAGGAAATATATAGAATCTAGCAGGGGAGATGTACCACTTCAAGTTTCAAAAAGGGGCGTCTTGAAAAATGAGCAGATGCAATTTTATTTTGCAATGGCAAGGGATCGATTGATGGACATGTGTTTGATATGGCCGCCTTTGCAATAACTCCAAAAATGTTTAATTCTGAAATTAACGAACAAAAACTTGTTTGGCTGTCAATTTTTTTCCCTCTCACGGCATATTTATAAAATCCTTCCCTTTCTATCTCCCCTTTCTCTATCACCATATAAGTTTTTCATTTTTTCTTCATTCATTCTTGAAATGAGACATTTCCAGAACAATGCCAAACAGATTTTCCAAATTTAGGGGTAGCAAAATCTAACTCGACCCGCTGATCCGTCTCACATTTAACCCGCATAACCCGACATGTTTTTTATGCAGGTCGAACACAAGTTAAGCAAAACTGGCCATTAAAGTTTTTCTTTTCTTGAGATGTTTGTCATTGGCCGCTCCAATTTTTAGTTTTATTCATCCATACATGCAAATAGAATTTTTCCTTCTTTTTGACTTTTATAGGCCGAGCCTATTTCCAGACTCCAAGTTTTTTTGAGCTCATTGATATGAAGATTTAGTGACCCCAACACTCTAAGCCCCTCAACTGCATCTTTTCTTATCATCGTCAAAGTCTTGTCTCGACTATGTTGGATCAATTAAATGAATTTTATTTCACCATTACAGTGCATTGCTTGCACTAATCCAAATCTATCCTTACTTCATCTATAACTGTTTTCACTACTCCCCTTTCAACGCGCGTTAGATCTTTTTCTTTTAACTATAGTTATATTTAATGTACGTCAATACGATGAACTATCACTTTCAAAACACATGATTCAACTTTTATTTTTATTCTAATCATGTTTTATTATCAAATTAGTTAATCATTTTTAGGGCATGTGTGATAACTAAATCCTCAAGGAAAGATTTTTATTTTTTACGAAGTTGAAGAAAACCCGCATTTGACAATTGTAAATCGTTGAGGATTTGGACCAATGAGAGTGGTCATTTTTTAGGATTTTCAAGTCTAACTTCCTTTTGTAGGATTTGAAAATCGACTTTTATGGATTTGCATTCTTAATTTTTATAGCTTTATGCATTGCTATTTGCTACCAGCCGATATCAACATAAAACTCTCAATGAGGATTCCCTATTTCAAGGATAAGTGAGGAATACTTAGATTTGCAGATTCTTCACCTGTTACCAAACGTTCTCTTAAAATTAGTAAATTGACTCTCTTTTTCTAGTAAAAAAAAAAGAGGAAATTACCAGAAAATCATCTTAGATGTCTGGTGCACCAAAAAGGCCTGCATAATTCCTGATCTATAACAGTAAAGTCCACCTTACCGCCAACTTTCTCTTTTGTTTGAGCGATGATATCGGTACTCGTTTCAGTTGAGTGACGATATCGTCTTTTCTCTTCTTCTTCCTCTTTTCTCTTCTTCTTCCTCTTCTCTCTCCTCTTTCTCCATCTCTCTACTCCATTTCTCACCCAAATCACCACCGTCGACACCTCCATCCTCAATATCTCCTTCCAACCACCCATTCTTAGTTTTTTCCTGCTCAAACCATCCATCCATCTCCATCTTCAACTTACACAGAACCCATTCAGACCCATCTCTACAACTCACCATCTTCTACATTCGAACCCATCCTCATTTCCCTTTGAGGCCGCCGAGGGATGCGATGAGGAGGCTGGTGGCGATTCCCTTGCCACCTCTCCAAGTTTTCCCAGTTGGAAGCTTTGCGAGGCAAAACTCCTTGATGCTTTTCCATTCAATTCACAAAAATTCACATAAATAATTCATCAATCAGCAGTAACCATAAAAACCATTGATTAAAAACCAATATCACTGATATTTTAAGAAAATAAAAGAACAAAAAGAATTGAGAAAAGGGTTAATATGGGTATGCATTTGTTCATCAATACCATATCGTTGGAATCGAGGAAGCATCCTAGCCATGGATTCCAAATAGACTTGGAACAAAAAATAAACAAATAAAAATAGAATGATGAAGGTGTCAACGAGTAGTGGGTTTGGCGAGAAACAGAGTGAGGAGGTGGAGAAAAATGGAGAGAGAACAGGAAAAAAGAAGAGGAAGAAGAAAACACGTGTGACGATATCATGGCTCAACTGAAACGAGCGAAGATATTATCGCTCAATCAAAAGTGAAAATATGCTCGAGGGCCTTTTTAGTGTACCGGACATCTAAAGTGATATTTCCAGT
Source organism: Umbellularia californica (assembly GCA_028538565.1). Classification (NCBI taxonomy): domain Eukaryota; kingdom Viridiplantae; phylum Streptophyta; class Magnoliopsida; order Laurales; family Lauraceae; genus Umbellularia; species Umbellularia californica. The sequence goes on along the minus strand of JAPQWN010000010.1, from coordinate 36,389,360 downwards.
AACTTCCACTTTAAACATTTAAACAAGAGTAACTTACAATTTGCTAATTAAAACCATTGAGGCTGGTTTGGGGCTTGGGCTTGAGATTTTTTAGGAAGACCAGACTTGGGCGTAACATGTAGATCTGCACATCAAGTATGAGCCTAATTTTAGGCCCGAATATAAGCAAGCTAGCCTCACCCAGCTCGGCCCATTAGCACACCTAGTTCTACTATCGATTCGATGTCATACTCATTTCCAAACTGCACGGGACACCATAGAACTCAGTAGAGTAACTCATTCTATGAAAAGAAATTTTGTGGACCCAATGCTTTATGAGTTTTGGCTTGACTCAAATTAACCCAGTCAAGACTTGGCTTAGTTGGCCAAAAATTGATAAAAAGTCAATTGTCAAAATAAGCCCGCGCTTAGCACGACCAATATAATCTAATACTATAAATATAATTCATACTATAAAAAAAATCTATAAACATTGATATCCAAAGTCAACGAACAAGAGACCTCTTCACTGCCAGCAATCTCTTCTAATGCCTTGACAAAAACTACTTCAACACAACCAATGGTCAAATTGGTGGATTGAAGCTACACTTGGAAAGCCCAACATGATTCATGTTTAGATTATTCAATTCGAACCAACTACAACTTCTGCTATTATTACAAATGTTCAAATCCTACCAACCTTGATAGAATTTTATCAGTCTTAAGTTATAGATAATATGACGGCAATGCAATTATTAAAATAGTTCGTCCCAATTCATTTGGTGTTTGATCCATGAGGCAATATAAGGTGGTTGTTCGCTATTGGCATTTACAAATTTCCAACCTTTAAGGGCAAGGTTAATTTCAAGCAGTATAGACTGTAAAGAACCTCTCATTTATTTATATTTTCAAACTCATCTCAACTAACTCCCTTGATATCTCAAATTGTTTATCCTTCAGTAGTAGAAATTCAGATAGAGGGAATTGAACGAGTGGTGAGGGTTGTCCCGATGCCCAGGCACCGATCCCTGGGCTTCCCTATGAAAATAAGGTGCCAACACCACTGATCTATCAGTGTGTTGTCGTCATTGTTTTTTATTCACAATTGTAATAAGAACTCCTTTGTGTTCTTTTTAAAAAAACTCATGACTTTGATCTTAGATGCTGAATATGGGACGGACACAGGTTTTGATTAGAAAGTGAAGTATCAAATATAACACAATAAAGATGCATTGCCTATTTTGAAGTATTTAGGTATCATATAATATGATATTTTCAATTAAGATTGCAAATGAATATCCGATTCTCCAATTGCCCGGAAATTCCGACCTACAAAAAACCGAGTGTGGAACCTATTTTATGTTCCAATTCATAAACGAGTTCATGTTTAGAACCCAATTTAAGTTCCGATTGATAAACGGGTCCGATTCTGGGTCCATATAGATTCCAACTCATGGACCCGACATATGAGTCTTTCATATTGCAAACTATACGCAAAAATTAACTTTTTTTAAAAACATTTTTATGTATAATACTGGAAGTAGGCACTGTAATAAATTGAATGATATGCTTATTTTAAGAAAATTAAAATAAATAAATAAAGAGAAATTAGAACCAATTTTGGAACTGGATTTCAGTCCTCCAGGTAGATCCGGTTTCAGGTGGACCTAGTTCTGAAACCGGATCTATGTTTTCCTATCGGAACGGAATATAAGGAGAATTCTCAAATATATCAGAGGAATTACCAGTGAATTTAGAATATAAGTCCAATCATTTCAAAAATAAAAAGATTCCAATCAAATCTTCAAACCCAAGAGAGCCCTGTGTTTAAGAAATATGAGTTATTGAATCAGTATAAACACTAATTCTCCATTGAAGGGGACGGAAATATTTTGACTTGATCTTCACTGTTATAGAATCTGTATCAACCAAAGTTCTGAAGTGCTTCTTCAAACAGAAAGGATGAATTTACTAGTTCCACAACAAATCAGTCATAATCACAGTTCTAGAAATGAACATGTTATCTGATTGGCTTGATCATTGAGCTTCAGCAAAGCCGGCTTTTTTTTTTTTGACACAGATCACACCATGTGATAGCTTTTCGCATATAATATATGAAAGCATTACAATACCTAATCAAACATTCAAGTGGACCAATGAATGCACTGGGGAAAACCAATTCCGGGGTTTGCTGAACTAAGTGAAAAACAAATTATGAGCGAGCAAGTAAAAGACAGTCCAAGGATAGCTTTAATAGAAAGGACAAAATCAAGTGCGTTTAAGATCATTTGGATATGTGCAGAAAATTACAAATCAGCAAGCAATGACAATCCTTCCATAACTTATAAGAAGTGCCTCTTAACCGAGTGGTAAGAGGTGTCAATTCTTACCTGGTTGCACAGGGTTCAAACCGGGGCAGTCACCTTCCTTCGCCCCAGGTCTACTTCCCTCACCAGAGGACTGAGGTCCCAAGCTCCCAGCCCTTTAAGCTGGGTACCAAGGAAAAAAAAAAAACACTTAACTTACAACCTTTGTTTCATACTAAAAACCTCATATGGATTCAGCAGGTTAGACATGTAGTGTATGTTATTGATACTACTGTGTTGCTCATTTCAGAAAAAATACAACCCATTCAAATGTCAAAACAACTGATCTATTGCTAATGTCTTAGAACATAGACACAATTCAGATAAGCAGAAAGAAAGATGGCTGCATGTCGAATTATATTGAAGCTAAATAAAACGTGGCCATTACTCCTTCAACTACATCTGGGGTTACCCTAGCTCTGGGCACAAGACATCTATCAGGTTAAGTGACTGATAATTACAGATGAAAAAATGATGCTCAAAGACATGAAAGCTCATGATATTTAAATAAATGCATACACAACCATTCACAAAACATGCTTCCCTGATTATCAAAAGATAACAAAGCCCAAATTACAATATTCATGAAGCCAAGGTTCCAAAAAGGTGGTTGCAGAGACCAAAGCAAGAAACCTGGACACATCAACAACGCAGAAAATATGTATCACACATCAGCATTCTGAAAATGAGCTGATTAATACTTTTAAGGAATTGAATGAATAAGATTTCTGCTATAAGTAGTTAAAAATGAAGACCAAAGGTGAATTTTCAAAAATGAGCATCAAATAATGTTTCCTTCTAAGGAAAAAGAATCCAAGGAAGATGGGAAATGAATAACTAAGGCTGATAGTTGTTCATTTTCCATTTTTCTTTGATTCTATTTCCACACAAGGAAATGTTACTTGATTCCAATATCTGAAAATGGTCTTCATTTTTATTAACTACTTATGTGGCATAAATCCTATACATTCAATTCCTATGTAATTTAAAACAAACAAATAGAGGCTCTAAAGTTTTTCTTAAGCTTAGAAAGTTCATGCTATACACATTGATGTATAGAAAAGGCTTTCATTCTGTATCGATATGTACAAAATGACAGATTTTTTTTTAAGATGTAAAGCATGTACACTTAAGCCTAAAAACAAATCATCCAAAATATCAGGAACTGTTGGATCGCTTCAAGTAACATGTGAGCATAGATTAGAGTATAAGTGATGTTGCAATAATTGCTGAGTCTATCCAATCAATCCACTGGCTTAAATGTAGTGTTTTAGAGTTACTGGCATGTTAAACAAAATATAGGTACAGGTATGTGACTAATATCTTCTTGTCAGTGGGTATAAGGCTATAACTAATAAGTTCTTGATAGTATGAAGTGCTCGTTATTAGGGAGTTATAGATGCATGAATTCATTCACAACTTTGTTTAGACAAGTACCCAAAAGAAATTGGGAACATAGGGTTGTCCTTCGGTTAAGCCAGCCCACTCCCACAGCTCCCTCCAAGGATTGATCCCTGGAAGGGTAGCTTTCCTTCAGGTTTCCTGGCCACTAGGCCATACCCAGCAAAGTACCCAAAAGAAATTAAAAACTTAAAAAATAGGACTCAAAAGATTGTGAGGAATGGCCCCCAAATGTGGTAATCAGACAAAATAAAGTAATATAAAAAGAAGCAAATTGGCCAAGGCATTCAAATTGAAGAACTGAAAAAATAGCACCCAAAGATTTTGAGGAATAGCCCCCAAATGGACTGAATCATATGAAATAAAGCAATTTGAAAAGAAGCAAATTGGCTAAAGTATTGACAAAACCATTGAAGAACTCTCCCCTTCCTTGAGTGGCGACTAAACATTTCCATTGAAAAACAGAGAAGCAAGTACAATGCTGAAAATATAACAGAAAATCAACTTGGTATATCAGTCTTGCAGCCAACAGAGCTACCAAACCGCAACAACAGAGGAAGCACTAAAGAATAAAGATCACTCCAAGATAACTATTATTTGCTGATCTCTTATTGAACCCCCACAGAATACTCTTTACTTAAAAGCATGCTTTAAACTCCATTAGCAAAGGTCTACAGAGACATTTAATATCCTTAGAAATGAGTGTCGAGGGGAAGTCTGAATTCTTTAGGACCTCCTCAATAACGTCCATCGAATCAGTCTTCACCATCAGTGGGCTTGAAAAAAAAGGAAAAATCCTGACAGCATGTGTTATGCTCAAACCTCTAAATAGACCACAATAATACAGATCCCTTTTTCTTCAACAGAGCGCTTTCCCCATGCCTGTCTGACACAGTTTGCCTCTAGAGATGCATTGACATTGAACTTAAAACTCCCTAAAGGGTCCACACTCCACAACTCCATCAGAAACACAAGACCACAGTGGAAAGGGGTGTCTACTCTTACACAGATGCCTAGGATCGACCCTGGGTAGGTAGGTTATACCACATATAGTGTACCAGTTGCCAAATAAATAACTAAAAGGATCCACAACTCATTATCTTCAGCTTTCTAATCTTAGGAGATTGAACTGAAGATAATGCTTCCCAAGAGGATAACAAACAACAGTGAGTCAAGTGAGAAAAAATATTTCCCAGTAGCCACAGACCATTACACCACCCTCAAATTTTATTTTTACCACTCTAAAGTTAGCCTCCTCCCCTGAAATATCATACAATTCCTTTCCTTTCAAAATTGACAAAACCACCAATGAAAACAACATCCTATACATGCTTCATCCTACCTCCTGAGAATGGGCAGCCAACCAAGCTTAGAGAACATCGCACAGGTTTTGGGGAGCACAAAAGACCTCAAAACACAGAAGTCTCACACACACATCAACAGAGTTTTAGAATTTAATAACGAAGTGGTCACTGCTCTCAGTACTCATTAGCATTATTGCCCATGGGAAAAATATCAGAAATTAACTCCATCGTAGTGCCCCTTCATCTAAATTTTATCAATGATAGAGGCTTTCTACTCTCTTGTGACAACTACCCAAGACAATGCCTCCACTTTGGGGCGAGCAAGGCCTATCCTAACAAGAGAACGCAGGGGCTTAGAAATGGGCCTTGATTAAGGGCCTCCAATAAAGGCTTCAAGACTTCTGTAAAGGACACTGTTCCAATACTCGCACATAGGTCTCATCCCTGAAAATGAAAATAGAGGTTTGCAGACTTAACAAAGACATACTTTGGACTCTCCTGACTCAGAAAACGATCTCTAATAACAAACAACGTAGACAACCATACCTCTCAATCGTTCATAATAATGATAATTTGCTATGCTGCACGACAAGACTTCAGAGAAATTGGGAAAAGAGACTTTTAGGGCCAGTTACTTTAGCAGAATTCGGAGAATTCTTGTCTGGAGAAATTAAAACTTCTCCAAACGCTGTCCCCCAAATGGAATTTCAAAACCCTGAAGGCCAAAGAAGCATTTGTAAATGCTAAGGATGCCAGAATTTAGAGAACTCAGAAGGATATCTGTGACTTGTCAGGTAGTTGGAATTCAGAATTCTTGCAAAGAAACATAGCATTTATAAATGCCAAGGGAACAACCATACTATCAATATCAGAAATTCCCAACATCACAAATTCTCGTCAGTCAGGAATGCTACTAAAGAAACAGGACCTAAATGGACAAACATTCACCCATACATCTTCCCAACAGCTTACCGTCTGTCCTTGAATAATAACATATCTCACCCCTTCTAAAGACTCTCAACATTGAGGACTCATTAACCAACCTAAAATGACATCCCCACAAACACAACATTTTATTTACCAAGTGACTCAACAAGGTACCATGCCAGCTGGGCTTCCCTACACAAATTGTAATGATTTTTATTCTAGAGCCCTTTCTTGTCTTCCCATATATCTTCTTAACAAAGCCCTACACTTGTCTCAATTACCTATTCCCAGAACTTCACAACATTTTTCCAGTTAATCAGATATAATGCCTTATCATAAGAAATTCTCTGCAATCTCTCTAGCATCTCTTCAACTAGGAGTCTTGAAAAGAGAAATTTAATTAATCGGAAAATTCGCAAGAGTAACATACTAATATTACTAAGAGTTATCCAGGGCCATAAAGATAGCTACTGTCTACACAAAGTGGAGAGCTTTCTTACAAATTGGTAATGATCAAGTCCCAAACGGCTTTATATCTTAGGTTGGCGCCCAACTGATAGTACCAGATATGTAAATATGTAACAGACCAAGAACAAACAACACACAATTCATCTGTCCACTACCACTGCATCATTCGCTCCAACACCCAACATAGAGACAGAGAACAAACAACATATTTCATATGTCCACTAATCATTGCATCATTCACTCCGACACCCACCATAGACACTCTCCGCCACTTTGATCGAAGATCAATGGATTGGGGATCCAAACCTCATGTGCAATATAACATTTTAAGAGGAAGAAGTAAAAAATCAATTACTTCGAGCTCAACAGGGGAATTTTGAAAGAAAAAAGGAAAAAAACAAAAACCACTTTCAAGCTGACATTCATGTCACCCTACTTGTACAACTTCAGGAGACATGCATATGAGATATTGTGTTTGACTTTTCAAATGGTCGATGCCCAGCTACTTACTGGACCAGAGGGCCAATACAATATATATCATCCACTTCCTGAACAATATCCATCAAACCCTCCATAACAATCATAATTATTTTTTCTATTATGTAACAGTAAGATTATATTACGAAAAAAGAGTACACAAGGGGGATGGAATAAGAGATACTATAATAATCATAAGATTCAGGCACTAGTCATCCATCTTTGTAGATGGGTTTCTTCTAAATCTATCATTTATACAATATCCAAGAAAAAATAATCCCCTTGATGCTTGTCTCTAGCTACAGATTGATCCTTTTCTAGAACACTAACCTTAATATCCCACTAGTACACAATTAACAGTGGAACTCCAATCTAAGCTCACAAAACAAGAAACAATCCTAGCCCTACATGCCATCCCTTACAAAGTATCCTAGCCCTACACAATACACTTGCCATCCATCTACAGATTGTGGCAAAATAACAAAAACTGGAAAACCTCTGATAACCTCCATTAGACATTCCATCTTGCTCATCAACTTTCTTATCGTATTAACGCCCACAATTATGAGTTAGACTTTCATTGACACCTTTCCTTTGCATTTCTCAACTCAAAAATAGAAATAACAGGCAAGTAAGCACGCAAGGAACCAGGTTAACAAAATCATCTGAAAGTGAAGATTTTCAAGGAAAAAGACAATTTTTAGGGCTTGTTTGTGTGTGATGTGGAAATGGAAAAGCAAAATTGTTAGCTCTTCAAAATTTAAAGCATTGCAGGGAATTGAAAACATAGAGGAATCATAATGAAATGGCGCTCTTCTTTTCTAGAATACAGTGGAATTCTCTTTTTCAATGTGAGGGGTCAGAACGAAGATTTTGGTGGCACGTTAGGAACTCTCACTCAGCAGACATGCCCAAACAAACCATAGAAGTGATTCTTCAAGACTAAGTTACCCACCTTTTTTTCCCAGTAAAATATAGGATCAGTTGTGACTTGATAATATACAATATTTTCCAGGACAGAGTGGATCATGTTTTGCTGTCACTACACAAGGACAAGAAGTTTTTGATGTTCTATATCAGCAACTTAACAAGTAATTTTCAATTCTTGATCACTGAAAGTAGCAGGAACATATTTCAATGATAATGACATCTATGATCAATAATCTGAAATCCAATATTAGCAACCACAATCTATGAATAAAATTTTAAAATAAATAAATATAAATTATCAGAGCCAATACAGAAAATGGCCTTGAATTACTGATCACAAAAGAACACAAGTAGCAAAGAAAAATAGTCTAAACAACATCAATAGTCAAAACACCTGGACAGGTAATTGTATTCTGCCACAGACTCTCCCTCTGCAAATAAACCCAATTCACTAATCAAAAATTCTCTTTCTTCTTTAGCAGACCACATGACTTGAATCTGCAACTTTGTGGTTGAAACATGCAGCAATATACCCTTTTACAAATGCTATGTGCTCTCATAAAAATCACAATTTTAAGAAAGAAACCAACAAAATTTTACCTCTGAATAAACAGAATATTCATCAGAAACCATCACATATCTAACAAATCCCCTCCAATACCAGACTAAAACTACACTTCTGACGACTTGACCAGGTCATAAAACTGCTTAGTCAGGTCATAAGCGAGGCTGAGCCTCTCCATGTGGATATCTCTCTCCTTCAGCTGCAACGTCCTCCACTGCAGATCCAACTCCTTCACCTGCAAGGGACTCATCAACTGAAATGCTCTTTTCACATCACTCTCCGACAACCCTGAGACCCTTGCAATCCCACTCCAAGGCAGTAACTCGTTCAAATGCGGATAAAGAACTGCCTCACTCTCTACTCCCTCAAGTAAGACATCATCATTCTGCGAATTCTTCTGTCTCCTCTTCACATTGCCACCACATTTTTTCTCCATGGTCGACATGCTCTTCTTTGCATTGCCACCGTCTTTTTCCTCCGTGTTCAATGTATCAACCCCATTACCATTCTCCACTTCAATGTCATCATTACCATCATCATCATCTTCCAATGTAGGATCGTTTTCACCCCATAACTTCTTTGAAAGCTGATACTCCAGTTTGTGGTGGGGTTTAGAAAAGATTGGTTTCATTCCCTCCCTCGCTTTCTTCGATTGGGTCCTATACTTCGTTCTCATAGAATGAATCTTTCCATCCACTTGCCTCCTGGTCACTTTGACAGTTAGCAATTTATTGATAAATCGATGGAACCCATCCTTATCAGAAGATACATCAGAGTATCCTCTCTCCGCGAATTCCATCATGCCCTTGAGAAGGGTGATCTCATCCTCAGGGCGCCAAAAGAAGCCCGGCTTCTTACTCTCCACACCCGCTTTACCGCTGGCGCCCAGTTTCTGCTTCTTCAAGCCATTCTCATTTGCTTCAGCAGGTGCCTGAGGGCGTTTGCGAGAGGGGGCGGCTCCGTCTGAACTCGTTTGGGGTTTCTTGGATTTTGGGTGCCGGTCAATTTTCTTGGAGGAGATGGTTTTATTGGATTTCGGCGATTGTGAGGAAGATTCAGAGCTAGAGCCCGAAGCTGAGTCTTGTTCATAGTCTGAATCTTCTTCTTCTTCTTCTTCTTCTTGTTCTTTCTGCTTTGTGGGTTGAGTGGGTTTTGATAGTGTTGCAATGTACTTGGTCTTTTCAGTTTCAGAATCTTCTCTTTCTTCATCATCTTCTTCTCGATCGATTTCTTCTTCTCCTCCTCCTTCTCCTTCTCCTTCTCGATCGATTTCTTCTTCTCCTCCTCCTTCTCCTTCTTCTTCTACTTCTTCAGAGGAAGAGGAGGAGGCAGTATGAGGTTTGTGGGTTTGATTGAGGTGGAAAGTGGGTTTGTTGGAGTTGGGTTTCTGTGAGAAGGGTTGAGAAGAAATAGGAGTTGAGACTTCCTCTTCTCCTTCTTCTCCTTCTTCTTCTTCTACTTCTTCAGAGGAAGAGGAGGAGGCAGTATGAGGTTTGTGGGTTTGATTCGGGTGGGAAGTGGGTTTGTTGGAGTTGGGTTTTTGAGAGAAGGGTTGAGAAGAAATAGGAGTCGAGATTTCTTCTTCTTCTTCGGGAGCTTTGAGAGGCCTGTGCTTCTTCGGCATCTTCTTGTTCTTGTTCATCTGAAAAAGAGAGAGATTTTAGGTGGGGTTTTAGAGAGAGGGAGGGAGGGAGGGAGGGAGGGAAAGGGAGTAAAGAAACAGAAAGAGGTGGGTGTTTAAGCTAGGGTTTAAGAGGCGGGGTTGGAAGTTTGTAGGTGGGAGAGCTGGGAAATTGAATCCGGATCGTCTGATGATGTTTGGGAAGAGGAATTCCTTCTCAGGGGTAGAATTTGGAATTCAATTCCCTCCCAATTAGGGTTGTAAACGGGTCGGTTCCGGTCAGGGTCCATGGTGGACCCAGAACCGGAACCAATAAGGAGAAGGTGAGACCGGATCTAGAACTATTTCCGAACCTACTTTTTGGCTCCAGAACCGGAACCAGAACCATATATGGGGCGGGTCTGGATTCGGATCCGGGTCTCAGTAGAAAATTATATTAAAAAAAATATAGTTCTTATGAGTGATTTTCGAAAATTAAGGTAATATATCGGGTTTCGGGTCCACGGGTATGAACCAAGGTGGAACCGAACCCAGACCCATTTACTTATCAGGGTCTAAATAAGGACCCAGACTTAGTTTTTAACGGGTCGGAACCTTCGGGTAATCGGGGACCCATTTACATCCCTACTCCCAATGTGACAAGGAAGCGGGAATCTATATCTCTTATTGGAATCTGCTTTGCCCTTAATCTCCATCCATGCCAAGTCTCCTCTCTCTTTACTATCATTTCTCTAAACTAACTAACCTGCATAACTTCCTCCAAAAAAAACCAACTTCCCACTTCGTAAGTGCTCTCCTATCTACTACTACAAAAACAAATAATATTTAAAAAAAAAAAAAGAAAAGAAAAGAAAGAAATCGAGTGACAGCAAAGGAGGAGGAGAGAGATATAGAAGGGAGAAAAAAACGAAAGGAGATCCCATCATTTCCAATCAGCGATTTTGTTTTGACGTCATGTGAGTATCTCTCTCTATCTCGAACTTCATGTGTCTTTCGTTTATCCCAATTCTGTTTCACGATCTGCTGCAACGCTGTAGCTTAGATGAATTTCTTCTATCATTTGATAATTTGGGTCACCTTCACAAATGCATAGTGATCCACATAAAGAGGTCTCAATCTCATACCAATTCCAAGTTTGGGTTGCTAGATGTTTTATATGTTATGGGTTTTTATATGATTCTTCTTTCCTTAATGAGCTCTCAATCTGACCTTCACACTGCAGTTAGTGGTTTAGGTAGATAATTCCGCATGATCTTTTGTTTTAATGATATAAGAGATGTTATAAAGCCTTTTAATTGTGGTATGTAACTCAGCGATTCTGTTTTGATGTCATGTTAGTAACTATCTCTCAACTTCATTTTCTTTCATTTATCCCAATTTTGTTTCATGATCTGCTTCAATGCTGTAACTTAGATAAATTTCTTCAATCATTTGATGATTTGGGTCACATGCACAAATGCATAGTAATCCACATCATGAGGTCTCAATCTCATCCCAATTCCAAGTTTGGGTTGCTAGATGTTTATATGTTATGGGTTTTTATATGATTCTTCTTTCCTTAATGAGCTCTCAATCTCACCTTCACACTGTAGTTAGGGGTTTAGGTAGATAATTAAGCGTAATCTTTTTTTAATGATATAAGTGATGTTATAAAGCCATTTTTAATTGTGGTATGTAACTCATTGACACTATTATCCGAGTATAATTTATATGTTTGTAGTACCTTTCTAAGTACGAATCTCTAGCATTGGGCCTCTGTATAGCACGAGGTACCATAAGTATAATGACTCGATATAAAAAAGAGAAATGAAAAAAAGACTCATCACCGAAAATTAACATAAAAAATATATAATGACCATATCAAAAAAAAAAAGAAATAAAATAAAAGGAGAAAAACCCAACTTAGGTCAAACAAAAAAAATTAATATATATATATATATATTACACAATATTGACAAAATGAACCTTAATGACAATACATAAAGCTGAAACGCACTCTGACAGAAAGGACAATGATATAAAATGACTAAAAAATGTTTGAGAAATTAAAAAAAGAAAAAAAAAGGACTCACAAGTTTACTAATTAATAAATTTATTAAAAATAATTCGTATTAGTCTATGCATTTGGTGGTTCCGTGGTCCATGCATAGACTAATACGAAGTATTCATGACTAAGCTCAAATGCATTTAATGCATGAACCACGGACTATTGTAAGGATAGAAATAACACTTAACTCTTAACTCTTTTATATCATTAAAAATAAATAGTTTTATAAAGCAATAACACAAAAACATATTGGAATAACACAATAACTGTAAATGTCATTGTGATGGGGACTGGCTTCCAGAAATGATGAGAGCGAGAAAACGGTGCCAGGTACTAACTGGATTTTTTTGGGCTGGGATTGGATTTGGTGTTGTTGGGATGTTTTTAAACACTTAAAAAATCCCATTTGTATTGGATTCCTATGTATCTTAATTCAAACAGAGAGGGGCAAGGAACAGTGGAATGCAATAAGTATGTTTCATCATTTTTTGGATCTACAACTCTCTCTATCATTGCCCTTTTTTTTTATTTTTTTAATCAGATGATGATGATGATCCTATTCATATGATGCAATAAGTATAATTGATCATTTTTTGGATTGTAAATCTGCAGCTCTATCTATCATTGTGTTTTTTCAGTCACACCCAAGAGAGAATATGGGTTTTTGGCTTCTATCTACCACAGATTATGAAGATAGGAAGAAAAAAAATCTTTATTTTACTTTTCATTATGCTGATGCTTCCATGGTTTCTCCTATAAAAACCATTTTTTTATTTGACAATAAGGCAAGATTTTTTTTTGGGTAATTTTTTTAAAAAGAATAACACATTCCCACATCAGAAAACAAACTTTCCTGTGAATTTCCTTTCCCTTCTGTTTTCAAAAAGCAAGGATAATATTCAAAGAAAACCCACCTCACATATCATGATCTTGATATGGGTGTATAGTCAAGAGAGAAGATGGGTTATTGGCTTCTATCTTTCAGAGATTATGAAGATAGGAAGAAAAAAAAAACTTTATTTTACTTTTCATTATGCTGCTGCTTTCGTAGTTTCTCCTATAAAAACCATCTTTTTATTTGACGATAAGGCAAGAATTTTTTTTTTTTTTTGGTATTTTTTTTTTAAAAGAGTAACACATTCTCACATCAAAAAACAAACTTTCCTATAAATTTCCTTTGCCTTCTGCTTTCAAAAAGCAAGGACGATATAAAAGAAAACCCACCTCATATATCATGATCTTGATATGAGTGTGTTAGCAGGCCTGTCTTTGTTATGGGTTGTTACTGGGTCTAACTGCAAACCTGTGACGAATTAGAGACTGAAGCTTGATGTTAGGCCCAGCAAGTTAGGGGTTTCGGTAGATAATTACGCATGATTTTTTTTAATGATATAAGTGATGTTATAAAGCCTTTTAATTTTGGTATGTAACTTATTGACAATATTATCCAAGTATAATTTATATGTTTGTCGTACTTTTCTAAGTACGAATCTCTAGCATTGGGTACCTGCATAGCACGGGGTTTCATAAGTATAATGACTCGAAAAAAATAAATAAATAAATAAAAAATACCAAAAATGAATATAAAAAAATATAATGACAATATCCAAAAAAAATAAGAAATAACATAAAAATAGAAAAAAAATTAAGTCAAACAAAAAAAAAATAATAATAATAATAATAAGATATATTAAACAATATTGATAAAATTAACCTTAATGTTGAATTATATGTTACAATCAACAAAAACGAAAAACCAGCCTAAATATTGTAAAAAAAAAAAAAAAAAAAAGCAACAACCAAAATGAAATAATTATTGTTCATAAACTAAAAATGAGATAGGATTTAATGCATTTCTAAATTAAACAACTTAAGGAATTGGGTACTAGGTCTAAATGCAAGACTGTGATGAATTAGAGAACCAAGCCTGATATTATGCCCAATAATTTATATTTTGAACTGAGGCCTGGAGTAAAAAAATTTCAACTATAGTTAGGGGTTTAGTTGGATAATTCCGCATTATCTTTTTTTTAATGATATAAGTGATGTTATAAAGCCTTTTAATTTTGGTATGTAACTCATTGACAATTTTATCCAAGTATAACAACTTAAGGAATTGGGTACTAGGTCTAACTGCAAGACTGTGATGAATTAGAGAGCCAAGCCAGATATTAGGCCCAATAATTTATATTTTGAAATTATTTATTTAATATATTTAAACATAAAAGAACTATCTTCGCATATGGACCGGGGCCTAGAGTAAAAAAATTTCAAATGCAGTTAGGGGTTTAATTAGATAATTCCGAGTTATCTTTTTTTTAAATGATATAAGTGATGTTATAAAGCCTTTTTAATTTTTGTATGTAACTCATTAACAATATTATCTGAGTATAATTTATATATTTGTCGTAACTTTCTAAGTATGAATCTCTATTCTCTAGCGTTGGGTCACTATATAGCACGAGGTTTCATAAGTATAATAACTTGATAAAAAAAAGATAAATAAATTAGAAAAAACACATCAATGAAAGTGAATATAAAAAAATATGAGAGAGAGAGAGTATTTTTTATATATACGTCATTATGTTAATGACGTATATATTTACCGATTCTTGTGTGCATGAAATGGTAGCCATTGTGAGAATAAATGACTTCTTGTATACCCTCCAAATGCTAAGGTCGTCTACAACGCAAATCCAATAACCATAAGAATCGACATTCCTTTTGAATTTGTAGGAGTCGATTTCTAAACCGAAGAGAATTATGTTCTGGATTGCGTAAGATGAGCAATCGTCTTATAGCAGCCAACCGAGCCATCTTATACTTGATTATTTCAATAAATATTTTTAACTGGAATATGGAGTTCGACTTTCATATGCTGTTGTTGTTGTTCAGTCCATCCTCTAAATCTTCTAAAGCCTTTATTGTTGTAAGGTCAAACTCGATCTCTTTCAACATTTCTTCTAATTCCCTCATGTCTACGAAATTAGTCTTGAGCTGAGCATGGATGTCTTGTATTGGCCAAGGAGGTGGTAGAGTGCTTACCATGGAACATGCCAGATCTGCAATATTTGGTTTAGATCCTTTTCTTTTGAGATCGTTGAACAATTATTCATTGTTTAGCAAATGTTCCCTAACACCTATTCCTCCAATCATTTTATCTCTCTGGAATTATATCCATAAGGGATGGATATATTTTTCAAATGATTGTAATAGGTAGACAAACTCCTCTGCATACTATGGTTGCAAAATTTCAAATATCCTCCTTTTTGCAGCATCCCAAGCTAGTGGCAATGTTTCAACAATTTTTATCATTATATATCTTTCAGGGATAGAGTTTCCACACACTCTCAACCGCTGAGCTAGTTGTATTTTGTAGGAACCATGCTTTGCTATTGGTGTGTCATTTTCAAATGGTTTATGTTCGAACTCATTTGCCCATTCCCTAACACGTAGAGAGTCTTTGCCACGACAATATTTGAGATGTGTACTCATATTATCTGAGTCAGAGTTGAAAAATTAAATTATCAATTGTAATTTAATGAAAGCAACAAAAGATCAATAAAATTAGTATTAACTCATATTATCTGGGTCAGATTTGAAAAATTAAATTATCAATTGTAATTTAATGAAAGCAACAAAAGATCAATAAAATTAGTATTAACTCATATTATCTGGGTCAGAGTTGAAAAATTAAATTATCAATTGTAATTTAATGAAAGCAACAAAGGATCAATAAAATTAGTATTAACTCATATTATCTGGGTCAGAGTTGAAAAATTAAATTATCAATTGTAATTTAATGAAATCAACAAAAGATCAATAAAATTAGTATTAACGTAGTAAGCAAGTTAATAAATTGGCACACATTATAAAATACTTATAAAATAAATATAACGACAAATTAGCTACCGCAGAATAGAATAACAAAAATGACAATTGCAAAACAATTCAACGATATATTTTCCCTATTTATTTATACATTAAATTAACCAAATATCACATTTTTAATGATATCATTTGGCATCCCTTGTTTATTGATCAGCAGCATCTTCAAACCTGATGGAGATGTAACATGCAACAAAGCTGTATATAGCTGGCCATGAGAAAACACATGATTCGGGAGGTAGACACCCACATTTTGTAATGTTTGCCCTTGACTCTTATTTGTGGTCATTGCAAATGCCAACTTGATAGGAAATTGTCTTCTTTTCAGAGCTAATGGTGAATCACCTGACGTTGGTGTTAGGTCAATACGACTTATCAATAAAATTTATCAAATGCAGGACCTTGTTATGACTTTAGCTTGTATGACTTTATCCCCCATCTTGTCAACAACCAATCGGCTACCATTGTACAAACTCAAACATTGATTCAAGCTTCTCAACAACATTATCGAAGCTCCAACTTTTAACTCCAGAGTATGACTTGGCAATCCTGGTAAGTCCAAAGAAGTAAGTCCAAAGAATTCAGAAACTTTGGAGGATGCAAAACATGATCATTAGATTCTCTTGATGCAAGACATTGCTTATCTACACTATAAAATACCCGCCTTCCTCCTAGAATCATCGATAACATCATCGAGTTTAGCTGGTCGACATCGCTGTTTTTTAGAGCCAGTATTCTATGCTCATTTAAGTACGACAAATCATTGTATTTATTAAGTAGTTCAGGGTAAGTTGATTCAATCAACCTCTCTACTCCCCTTTCATCATTTCGTATTAGAAACTCATCTGGGATTTTGATCCAGTTTGTATCAAAATCATTTCCAAAAGATGTCCCGAATACCTTTCCCTCGCCAACCATCTTAATCCACTCCGTAAAATAATGTAACCGAGATTGTAAAGTTTTAGAGACATTGTTTGCTGTAACGTACATATTTATCTTCAAATGTAAAACCCGGCGATATTTCCAAATACTCGACCTCGGTAATGAAGCTCCAACTATTTGTTCATGTGCCCCCTTTGTTATAATTCGCATTATATGTCTAAAATCTCCCCCAATTACAAATAACTTTCCTCCAAATACCTTCACTGAGGAACAATTACTTGTATTTTGCAGAATGTTTCTAAATGCTCGATCAACTTCGTCAAAGGCATAGCGACTCAACATTGGAGCTTCATCCCATATGATTAACTCCACTTCGTTAATTAACATTGCTAAATCAGTCCGATGGGTGATGTAACAACATGACGATTGGTGAAGGTTCAGTGGTATTTTGAAACATGAGTGTGCAATTTTTCCATTTGGCAAAAGCAAAGCAGCAATGCCCGATGATGCTACTGAAAGTAACTTTTTTTGGTGACCTGACCTTTGCTATAAAAGCCCTCCACAGATACATCTTTCTAGTTCCTCCACTACCATAAACAAAGAAGAGACCCCTGTTTGTCTCGTGTACGCATCCATTATCGTGTTGAAGACCCTCTTTTGATCATCATTTAAGCTGATATGTAACGATTCAAACAAATGGCTTTCAGCAGTGCTATCATAATCTAGTTCTTCCCTTATGAGTTTGTTTGTAATAAAATCGCCTAATCGAGAAGATGGCAGCGGCATAGGTGTGAATTTTGTCAAGGATCTACCATTCATATTCAGTATACGCTCGATATCCAGCAGCCCTAAATTTCTCCATTCACTTTCATTAAGACATGTATCTCTGTCTCCAAGCTATCTCCTTGTTCAATTTTGTAAATCATCCATGAGGTCCACCCAGTGTTTTTCCCACAATTCCATTGGATTTGTAATTTCTGAGAACATGAGCATTGAACAATACATATTTCTAAGTTGGGATCCTGTGGCCCATGTTGAGGCTTCGCCAAGTGTTTCATGCCATTCACCATCATGTTCAAGTAAGCCAAGTACAAAGCACACCAATTTGTAAGTTGGGTGCACCACTCCGCCAATGGTTCTTATATCCTCATGGCATTTTACCCCCCGAAATTTGTTAAGTAGGATACCCTCCGAGTTTGGATGTGCATAAGCAAGCCTACCAATATTGATACGTTGTTTTTGCCTTGTCTACTTTTTTTGCTTTGCGTTCCAGACCCTTCACTTTGTTGGGAACTTAACGTATGTAAATTTATTGTCATCCAGGTGGTTTATTTTTCCTTCGAATCATTTGTTGAACATTGTGTCATCAATCCCATCCCGATTAATCACGGATTCAACTTTATCTGTGTCTCTAAACACAACAAACCGTTCTCCTAGTAAATGATATTATAACCTTTGCACTTGATGGACCCGGCTTTCGTCCTTTCCTTTAGCCCCGGAGGCTGTCGGGGTCCGGCGGAAGAGAAAAGCGGGTATCAACAATTTTTGTACGGGTATGCTAGATTTTCTATTCTACTTGGAATTTGATGTGGTGATCCGGAGATTCACATTCACAAGTAAAAAGGAAATCAATCATTTTTTCTAACTTTTCAAATTGCATAAATATTTAAGAAAAGAGACAAATTTTTTGAATGTCGTAGGAGGCGATTTTTTGTTTGTTTGCCGTGAAAGGCGATTTACAAATCTCATCAATAATGAAAGACAAGAATTGTGATTTTTTTGTCTCTTTAAAAAATACAAAATACAATAGAAAAGAAAGAAAATGGATCTAACTTCTCAGGATATTGTGGGGACACGTTTAGATCGACGGTCGCAAGTCATGTATGGACTTCGCCATCGTCCTTCAGATGAGAACGCTTGATGCTTTGATTCTTTTGGCTTGGCTCTAACCTCAGATTTTTAGAGGACAAAGACCAAGAAGAGGTCTTATATCCAATAAAAAACTGAGTAAACTGGCTGAGAAGCTGCGTTTAAGCCATGTTGGATAGAAGGAGAGAAGAGCTTTGCCTTGGGGGGTGGCCCCCCAAGGGACTTCGATCACCTTGTGGTGTTTCTTACAGCACAGTAGCAGGACTTCTTCAGAATTTCTCTGGGATTTTCCAGACTCCGACCTTTGTGGATGTGTGTAGAGATGTCTCGGTGTCTCGGTCTCTCTCTTTGGAATGAACTCCTCTTTATTGGCTTTTGGTAGCCATGTGGTGGTTTATAAGCATTGATAGTCATGATGAGAGGATTGATGGCATTGATGCTCCATGATGGGAGGAGTTACAAGTTTTTATTTCTTGATTTTGTAACTCCTTTTTCTTGGCTTGTGATTGGCCGATGGAGAATGATAGGCATTTAATCGCCTTTAATCTCCATGATGAGGGGAGTTTCATGGCTTTAATGCCATGATTGCTTGGACTTGTAACTCCTTTTTCCTTGAATCTAATTGGGCCGTCCAAAATAATGGGTTAATGACCGCATTAAGTTGTCATAAAATGGGTCAATGAACATCATTAAGTGGTCGCTAGGGTATTTGAAGAGTCACGAGCCGTGTCGCGTCTTTTGGAATTCTTCTTGTGATGATCGCCGATGGATCCACGTGTTATTTGATGTTGGATGGCAATGCAACTTCAGACATTGATTGACGTCAGTGGGTTGGTGACATATGTCTCGTCGATTTCTCGATCCGTCGAACAGAAGGTGTACTTTCTTGGTCAGCCAGTTGGTGATCTTGGAGCGATCAATGATGAATCATGCTCTCGACGGCGGATCCGAGATTTTGGCAAAGATTCGTCATTTTCAAGCATCAAGAATTGGATTTTTGGAAAATCACAGGGGCTTGAACTCCCGAAACGTAACGACGATCGGAAAACGGGCCACCCAGCGGAAAATCCGGCGACCCGGATTTCCAGGGTCGCCGGCGACCATGGGGATTGGTCCCCTTTTGGTCGTCGTTTTTCGGCCGTTTTGTCGTCTTTTTCGTTCCTTTTTTCTCTTGTATTTTTCTTGACATTTTTCCTCAACTATTGACTTGATTTTCCTGAAAAAAACTTAATGAGAATCCACGCAAACCTGAGCACAAAGTTTCCCATTTTTTGGAAAAGTAGAAGACTTTGTAGCCGATTTTCCGTTAAGAGTTGAAACTAGGTCAAACGATGTCGGAATGACCCGAAATTTGAGGTGAAGCCTCTTGAGCAATAGATAGGACCAACCATGGGCTTTTATTTGATTTTTGAAACCGTTTGGGTTCCCGTCGCTGCTAGACTTGATTTTGCCGCGAGGAAGATGTCGAGCTTTGATATACGGTCAATCGATGTCCGATTGACCTGAAATTTGACAAGGAGCCTATTGGAGTCATTTTGAAACAATCCATTAGCTCCGATTTGGATGTCATGGTCCCGGGAGGCTCCACCGCCGGTAGGCTTGATTTTATTTCGGAGCGTCGAAGTCTGGTCAAACGTTGTCGGAATGACCTGAAATTCGACGTGCAGCCCTTTGGAAGCATGTTGAAGCCATTCATGTACTTTGTTTGATGAGTGATGGCCTCGGTGGTTCTCGCCGCCGAGAGGCTTGATTTTGTTGCTTGAGGGTTGATGGAGGGTCAAACGTTGTCGGTTTGACTTGAAATTTGACAAGGAGCCTTTTGGAGGTATTTTGGAAGCATCCGTAGGCTCTTATCGAAGTTTTGATGTCTTCGACACTGCCACCGCGGGGGGCGCCTGTTTAACTGTCGGAGGAGTGAAGTTAGGCCAAATGATGTCGAAATGGCCTGAAACTTCATGTGTACCCCTCTTTTGGCTGTCTTGAAGGATCTTGCAGTTTTTGTTTGATTCTGACAAGATCTGATGCTTGAAGTAGCATTGCCTGTTTGTAGTAGGATGCAGCTTCATGTGGCTTCTTGATGTTGATGAGGCAAATTGACCTTTTTGGTGTCAACAGCACTGAGGGATATTGTTTTTGCTAGTAGAGTTCCAATATTCTCTAGCATGCTTCAATCAAAGATATGTATCGACCGTCTTGGAATTACTTGATCTCATTCACACATCTGTACATACGTTCTCCATTGTTATTAGGTTATAAAAGAGCCAATATTATCCTCGATTACAATCATTGCACGATCTAGACCCTTATGAATGTATTTGTATAAGTACTTAATGCCTTGCTGTGGGCACACCGCTCAATATTTATGTGTGAATCATATCTTATAATGAGATCACGATTACATGGCATAACACATCGGTTATCGACATCAAAACTGTTGATTATATACGTCATGTTATTATTTCGACGTCTGTATACCACGAATCAATTCTCCGCTATTGTTGTTGCACTGACAAATGGTTTTGGATAACCTTTTGAGCACTTTCCATTTACCATACATGGAGCATTAATATTTTGATAACCACATGGCTCGTGTAACATGCATCTTGTCACAGTCGCAAATGCCAAAGGATCTTCAACCTCACTTGGTATTTCTGCCAAAATAATGTCATCAATCTCTTTCGGTAACTGTAATTTGTCTTCATCAGTCAGAGTGAGGATGATGTGAGCATGCGGTAATCCTCGCTTTTGAAACTCAATAACACAAATATCTGTTCAGATTGGGGCTTTTTTCAGAATTAATAGAATGTTTCAAAATCATTAGAACACAGTAACACAATTACTAAATTAGGAATTGATCTTAAAGTTACAGCATGCTAAGACTTGAGTTTGTATACCTGCAATTACTTTGCAGAAAAAATTATTTTTTTTAGGTCCTTCATTAGTTGTTTCATCCTGATATGAAATACCCATGCAACTATATCTAGCCTGTCTTCAGTGCGTTGACCAGGGAATCATGATAGTTGTTGCTTAATCTCTGGCCAACTTAGGTTACATGTGAATGTCATAAATAGATCAAGGAATCCAATCGTACAACAAATCCCCATAGCATCTTGATAGTGTTGAATCATGTTCCTTGGACCATCAGTGAATGACGAAGAAATAATATAGCGCATACCAACCGCAGTCACATCCGTATCATCAGCGTTGACATCATCCTATAAACCCTAATACAACTCTGCACGGAAAGCATTCTGATTGTTCCTAATGAAACTAAGCCTTTCCTGCTCTATTGTCCCGTAGCAATCAACCACAAACTATTAGAACAGTCGGCCACCCTTAAGCAAAGACGTGCCTTCATCATCTCGAGACATCAGTCTAAATGCATAGAACTCTCTGATCGATACACCCTCACACATATAGTTTGTCCCAGGTGCGAACTATATGCACTTTTTCCATCCATTAGTTCTATATGGAAAAGCAATGGGTATTAGAGCGGTGTTGTGATCTAGGGCCTAGCAGATGTTGACACCAAAAAAGTCACTACGTCTCCTCGACATCAAGAAGCCACATGAAGCTGAATCCTATTACAAACAGGCAAAGCTACTTCAAGCATCATATCTTGTCAGAATCAAACAAAAACCGCAAGATCCTTCAAAATAGCCAAAAGAAGGGAACACATAAAGTTTCGGGCCATTCTGACATCGTCTGGCCTAACTTCACTTCTCCGACAGCTAAACAGGCGTTCCCGGCGGCGACAATGTCAAAGACATTAAAACTTCGATCAGAGTCTACGGATGACTCCAAAATACCTCTAAAGGGCTTCATGCCAAATTTCAAGTCAAACCCGACAATGTTTGACCCTCAATTAACGCTCGAGCAGCAAAACCAAACCTCTCGGCAGCGAGAACCACCGAGGCCATCACTTATCAAACAAATCATATGAGTGACTTTAACATGCTTCCAAAGGGCTGCACATCGAATTTCAGGTCATCCCGACAACGTTTGACCAGGTTTCGACGCTCCGAAAGAAAATCAAGCCTTCCGGCGGCGGAGCACCCCGGGACCATGACATCAAAATCAGAGCTAATGGATCATCTCTACATGACTCCAATAGGCTCCCTGTCAAATTTCAGGACAATCGGACATCAGTTGACCGCATATCAAAGCTCGGTATCTTCCTCGCAGCAAAATCAAGTCATGCATCAACGGGAGTCCAAACGGGTTCAAAACTCAAATAAAAGCCCATGGTTGGTCCTATCCACTGCTCAGGAAGCTTCACCTCAATTTTTAGATCATTCCGACATCGTTTGACCTAGTTTTGACTCTTGACGGAAAATCGGCTACAAAGTCTTTGGCTTTCCCGAAAAATGGGAAACTTTGTGCTCCGGTTTTGTACGGCTTCTCGTCAAGTTTTCTCCAAGAAAATCAAGTCAATAATTGAGGAAAAATGTCAAGAAAAATACAGAAGAAAAAATGAACGAAAAAGAAAGAAAAACGGTCAAAAAAACTACTCGGTGACCAAAGGGGCCAAAACCCCATGGTCGCCGGCGACCCTGGGTGAATGGTCGCCCGCGACCCTGGAAATCCGGGTCGCTGGATTTTTCGCTGGATGGCCCGGTTTCCGATCGTTTTCGCTTTTCGGGAGTTCCAGCCTCTGTGATTTTCTGAAAATCCAACTTTTGATGCTTGAAAATGACTGATCTTCGCTGACATCTCGGATCTGCTGTCAAGAGCATGAAATCATCATTGATCGCTCTAAGATCGCCAACCGGATGACCAAGAAAGTACACTTTCTGTCCGACCGATCAAAAAATCGACAAAACAGATGTCACCGGCCCACCAATATCAATCAATGTCTGAAATATCATCGCAATCCGACATCAAATAATGTGTGGATCCACCTGTGATGATCACAATCAACTTCCGGAACAAAAGAAACCAATAGAAATTGACTTCTCTCTTCTTCCTCTCCGGTTCCGGCGATCTGAAGAGGCAGCGACTGCTCCGATTTTCTTCCTCTCCTGTCTCCCTCTCTACGCTATCAGACCTTTTCCGGAACCTCCACAGCAACCGAACCTGACCGTTCTCAGAGACAAAGAGAGTCTGATCCTCTGTTTCCTCAACCAGATCCTCTTATCCGATCTCTTCTTCTTCTTCGATCATGACCCACCTTGAGATGAAACGATCTCCCTCTCCGTACGATCCGAAAAACACTATCTCAATCTTGAGATCTAATCCGTCGATCGTGCAGCCACAACTCTAGCCCTTCGAGATTCGATCTGTCAAATCTTCTCAAATCACATGCAACGCTCTGATACCAATTTGTGCAGCCTAGCACAAGAGAACACAGAGATTTACGTGTTTCGACTTTTGGCTTACGTCCATGGGGAAGACGGGAGAATTCACTATGCAATCAGAAGAGGTGTACATCCTAGAGATGCTGAGTCTCTATTTAAAATATCAGCCCCAAACCCTGTTACACCCAAACCCTGCTTCTTATCACAGTACAACTTAGGCAATCCAGGGGTCCGGTTAACTAAGATTAATTAACTTCTATTGAGCCATATAAATTAACAAATTATTACAAATGGTATCAAAGCCGACTCTCGACTAATTCGAGTGTGGGTCCCCAGTCGTGGTCTGGTGCAAGTGGGCGGGCCAAGAGGGCTGGCAGGCTACTGGGAGGGCCAAGGGACGTGCAACCCTCCCTAAGAGGGGTGGGATTATATATAGACCTTACACCCTTACCTTGCATGAGACCTTTTGATAGGTTGAGGCCCATTAGAAGCAAAACCGTGAGGCCCGTGGGGCTAAAGCGGACAATATCATGCATGGGTATGGGGTGGGGTGTTACAAGTGGCATGTATGAAGGGTGGGTTTCATTAATCCTCTAGAGATTTCTATCTAACTTTCGAACTATGATGTCACAATTTCCTATAATTTCATACCCATCTTCAACAATAATGGTTGCAACCACATTTGCTATTGGTTTTGCGTACTGTCTTCCTTCCCGTGAATGTAGAATTCGAATATACAAATTTTGATTACCAATTTCAGAGAACCTATCTCTTGCATTACCAAACACTTTTACATACGAGTTAGTAGCATTTAGCAATGTCTGCAAGCCTTTCAATACTGTCAAGTCAAAATCATTTGCGTCTCCGCTTCCTTAAACAACTCTTACTCTATTGGAGGTTTCATGTTCCGTGTCATATATATATATATATATATATATATATATATAGTGGAGCAAACTTAGGCATGTCTCCAGGTGCATGAAGTAATGCCTTGGAGTAAAATGAGGTGTACTCATTTCTACTATACACTCATATCAAGATCATGATATATGAGGTGGGTTTTCTTTTATATCGTCCTTGCTTTTTGAAAGCAGAAGGCAAAAGAAATTCACAGGAAAGTTTGTTTTGATGTGGGAATGTCTTATTCTTTAAAAAAGATTACCCAAAAAAAGATTTTGCTTTATTGTCAAATAAAAAAATGGTTTTTATAGGGAAAACCATGAAAGCAGCATAATGAAAAGTAAAATAAATATTTTTTTTTCTTCATATCTTCATAATCTCTAGTAGACAGAAGCCAATAACCAATCTTCTCTCTTGGCTATACACCCATATCAAGATCATGATATGTGAGGTGGGTTTTCTTTGAATATCGTCCTTGCTTTTTGAAAATAGAAGGGAAAGGAAATTCACAAGGAAGTTTGTTTTCTGATGTGGGAATGTGTTATTCTTTAAAAAAAATTACCCAAAAAAAAAAAATCTTGCCTTATTGTCAAATAAAAAAATGGTTTTTTATAGGAGAAACCATGAAAGCATCATCATAATGAAAAGTAAAATAAAGATATTTTTTTCTTCCTATCTTCATAATCTGTGGTAGACAGAAGCCAAATATCCATCTCTTAGGTGTGAATGAAAAAACGCAATGATAGATAGAGCTGCAGATTTGCAATCCAAAAAATGATCAAAGATACTTATTGCATCATATGAATAGGATCATCATCATCATCTGATTAAATAAAAAAACAATGATAGAGAGAGTTGCATATTTGCAATCCAAAAAATGATGAAACATACTTATTGCATTCCTCTGTTCTTTGCCCCTCATTGTTTGAATTAATATACATAGGAATTCAATACAAATGAAAAATTTTAAGTGTTTAAAAACATCCCAACAACACCGAATGCAATCCTAGCCCAAAAACATTCAGTCAGTACCTGGCACCGTTTTCTCGCTCTCACCATTTCCGAGAGCTAGTCGCCATCACCAACTTCGGCTTCATCGCCTTTCTATTGACAGCAATCGAGATCAGAGTAAAGAGTATGAGTATGAGTTTCCTCATGACGCCAAAACTAAGAGTATGAGTTTTTGTCTAGGAGAGCACAAAATATGAGAGAGAGAGAGAGTCTAACATGAGATGAAAACAAAATCGTTGTTTGGAAATGATTGGATCTCCACGCCAAGATTAATGTTCTCTATACTTGGAGGAGAGCACATATGAATTTGGGTGGTTTTTTTTTTTTTTTAGGAAGTTATGGGGGTCAGTTACCTTGTTTGGCATCTCTACTCTTTTTCTGACAGACCATTCAAAATAGAGCCATTAAAAAAAGAGCTATAAAAAAAAGATGCTAAAACAAAAAAACGCGTTTGGTAATAAACGGGTCTACTTCAAATAGACCGTTTGGTATGCCCTCTATTGACATCTTTTTAGAGGGCTTTGCCTATTTTTAGAAGGGTATCTTCTGTCATTATGTAAAAAATGAACTTATGCACATTATCATCAAAATATATTCTCTACACACATACCATAACATTATAATCTCTTATCATTTGAAAACCAACCATTTTCATCAAAATATGGCCTGTAACTTGTAAACAATTTAAAGATTTGTAACTTTAAATGTTATTGATGTGAGCTTTCAACCCATTGCACTTAACTAGACTTGCTGAGTTACTTTGACTCTGCATCCTTCCATGCCGAGTTGAGTTCCTCAATTTTTAAAGTATGATAGGAAAGCATATCATCACCAACCAAAAAAAGCTCTTTATTTTTTTTAATGCAAATCAGATCAATTACATGATATTTTAGTTTGCCATGTTTTCATGACTTTTACTACCTGTCTGACCCCAACCTGTATCTTTTTGTGGTTGAAAATGATAGGAAACACATTTCACAATGGTTGCCTATCAATGTTAAAAAGATCAAAACACCCACCAAGCAGCAAACTCAAACGCTTCCATTACAATTATCTTATAATCCCACTTCCATCACTATGCCAACTCTCATAGACATTATAGTATTGTCATGTAAATATCTATCCATTTAGAAGGGTAATTATCCTTTATGTACAGAAGTTACATCTTATGAACAAAAGTGTTCCTAACTCCACATATGCAGAAAAGAGATACTAATATTTATCACTCCCCATACACCTCAAAGCCAGGAAACCTTGAATTCTCTTGAGATGCAACATCAAAGAAAAGGCATGCAACCCCGGTAACTCTTGGATGAAAGAAAATGCATGATCTCCTATGAGTGTGATGTTATCTGCTACAAGATTTGTGGAATTGCCATACAAGAAGCCTGCAAACGCCTTGGCCCTATCCTCGTAAACCTTGTCCCCTGTTAGCCAATACAAGGAGAGGAAAGCATATGCATTTCCACTTGTTCCATCAGCAAGCCCCACCTTCCATCAGATGCCAAAGGAAGAAAATAACAAAATTTCCCATCGGTTCAAAGCTCTTGATATGGTGAAATCCTAAATCAGATTCTAATGCACTCATCAATTAAATCACATGATACACAATAATAAAAGATTACAATATCATCTAATCACATTAACCCAAAAAATCTAGAAACATAATCCCTTCCAAAACAAGAGCTGGAACTGGATCTTCCTTCCTATGCAAGAAAAACTCTCCTCATACAGAATAACTAATATTCCATATAGATTAGCATCGTCCCTACCATCTAGTTGACCCCATTATGACAATACCATCCATCCATATCAGAGAATGAACGGACAATCAGGTTAAAAATCAAGCCTTTAGTTCACCAACCATGTAGAGAATCCCACCAATTGAATGGCTGAGATTGTTCGATGGTGAAGATCCCTTGTTCTTCACCCATCAGGGGTGGGACCCACATGCGATTGGTCTCATTGATGCTGCCCGAACTGGAAAAATGGGGGGTCAACAAATTGCAGAATGCATCTTTGAACAACAAGTACGAATTACGAGATGCATATCTGAAAGAAATCGATGCCCCTAATTATAAATCAGACTTCAACGAGCATGGAAGAAATTGGGGTCATGGGTATCGAAGAATTCATCATCTAAAGAGAACCCCTCAACGAAGAATCGGAAACACGAAAAAAAAAAAAAAGAAAAAAGATTCGATCGAGTGAGAGAGATTTCCATGAAAATGGGAAAGGTGAAGCATTTCTTCGT
Source organism: Umbellularia californica (assembly GCA_028538565.1). Classification (NCBI taxonomy): domain Eukaryota; kingdom Viridiplantae; phylum Streptophyta; class Magnoliopsida; order Laurales; family Lauraceae; genus Umbellularia; species Umbellularia californica. The sequence goes on along the minus strand of JAPQWN010000010.1, from coordinate 36,361,174 downwards.
TCAAAAGCAGAGAAACAATCGAATACTGAATGTTGCGAGGGAGCTTATGAACGAACCTGAAAATCCGATGTCTTTCGCTTCATTCTCGACTTCAACGCAATGTTCTGTGTTGCTTGAGGAATGAAATATACGTTCTTTCTGCAATGTTCTGTGTACCTCTTCTCCGTTCTCTTGTTTGTGGTTTCGAGTTGCGGAAAGAACGAGCCTCTCCTCTCTGTTCGTTTCTTTCGAGTTACAGGAAGAAGGAGAACTGACGAGGGTTTTATTCAAAGGACTTTCGTTGCCAATAAAATTCCGTCGGGGGCATTTGTGTCATAAAAAATGGGTTCCGCCTCTATTTTTTCAAGAGCCATTGCCTCTAATTTCTACGTGCCCATTTTTGGGGCATTTTCATTTTAGAGGCTTTGCCTCTTTTGCTCTAGAGTGTGCAGAGGAAATAAAGCATTGCCAAACACCTCTAAATTTCAAAATGTCTGTCCGTTTTAGAGAAATAGATATTTAGAGGCAAAAAATAGATATGCCAAACAGGGGCTTAGTTTAGAGAGAAATAGTGGAGAGAGAGGAGACTGGCATTAATGGAGATTTTGACACCTATTTTGTTGTATTTTCTAAAATTAAGATTTGTGGTTTAGTGGACCGTGGTTAACCGAAGGCAGACCACATTCCAATAGAAATATATACTTTTCTTAGGGGTGTAAGAAAAAAGGGGGAAAACCATCTAACAGAACCAAACCGAACCGAACTGCGGTTAATAACCGTATTTCACGGTTCGGTTACGGTTAATGAAATTCAAAACACGCATGGTTCGGTTCGATTATGATTTTCTATAATAATTCATGGTTATTAACTGAACCGAACCGTATGATACGGTTCAGTTAACCGTACGTGGTTAACCGTACCATTTACAAATAAAAGAAAAAATAAGGAGCCGTAACCGTTCGGTTAACCGTATAATAAAGATTACCAATCAATGAGATTTTTATTCAATTGCTCCTTATGTGTCATTTTACCTTCAATCATTCACATTTATCCCCTTATGTTTCCACGGTTATTAACCGTAACCGAACTGTTTAATACGATTAACCGCGGTTACAGTTTTCCACGGTTTTTGTGGATACGGTTACGGTTCCGGTTTTAAAAGACAGAAAACCGCGGTTACGGTTCGGTTAACGGTTTTCCCAAATTGACCGGTTAACCGAACCGTTACACCCCTACTTTTCTTTCAAAATTAAATATATTAAATAAATAATTTCAAAATATAAAGTCCTGACCCTAATATCAGGCTAGGCTCTCTAATTCATCACAGTCTCGCAATTAAACCTAGTACCCAATTCCTTAAGTTGTTATACTTGGATAATATTATTAATGAGTTACATACCAAAATTAAAAGGCTTTATAACATCACTTATATCATTAAAAAAAAAAAGATAACGCGGAATTATCTACCTAAAACCCTAACTGCAGCTGAAATTTCTTTACTCTAGGCACCGGTCCATATACGAAAATAGTGCTGTTATGATCAATATATTAAATAAAGAATTTCAAAATATAAATTACTGGGTCTAATATCAGGCTCCTACATATCTTAACCACACGGTCCCCCCAAATGGAATTCCAAAACCCCTCAAGGCCAAATAAGCATTTGTAAATGCTAAGAATGCCAAAATTTAGAGAACCCAGAAGGATATTTGTGACTTGTCAAGTAGTTGGAATTCAGAATTCTTGCAAAGAAACATAGCATTAATAAATGCCAAAGGGACAGCTATACCATCAATATCAAAAATTCCCAACATCACAAATTCTTGTCATGAATGACGCTAAAGAAACAGGCCCTTAATGGACAAACATTCACCCAAACATCTTCCCAACAGCTTACCGTCTGTCCTTGAATAATAACATATCTCACCCCTTCTCTAAAGACTCAACATTGAGGACTCATAAACCAACCTAAAATGACATCCCCACAAACCCAACATTTTATTTACCAAGTGACTCAACAAGGTACCAACCCAGCTGGCCTTCCCTAAACAACTTGTGTTGATTTTTTTTTTCCAGAGCCTTTCCTTGTCTTCCCATATATCTTCCTAACAAAGCCCCACACTTGTCTCAATTACCTATTCCCAGAACCTCACAACATTTTTCCAGTTAATCAGATATAATGCCTTATCATAAGAAACTATCTGCAATCTCTCTAGCATCTCTTCAACTAGGGTCTTGAAAAGAGAAATTTAATTAATCCGAAAATTTGCAAGAGTAACATACTAACATTACTAAGAGTTATGCAGGGCCATAAAGGTAGCTACTTTCTACACCAAGTGGAGAGCTTTCTTATTGATAGTACCAGATATGTAAATATGTAATAGACCAAGAACAAACAACACAATTCATGTGTCCACTACCATTGCATCATTCGCCCCAACACCCAACATAGAGACAGAGAACAAACAACACAATTCCTCTGTCCACTAATTGCATCTTTCACTCCAACACCCACTATAGACACTCTCCTCCACTCTGATCGAAGACCGATGGATTGGAGATCCAAATCTCATATGCAATATAATATAGCATTTTAAGAGGTAGTAGTAAAAAATCAATTACTTTGAACTCAACAGGGGAATTTTGAAAGCAAAAGGAAAAAAGGAAAAAACAAAAACCACTTTTAAGCTGACATTCATGTCACCCAACTTGTACAGCTTCAGGAGACATGCATATCAGGACTTTTCAAATGGTTGATGCCCAGCTACTTACTGGACCAGAGGGCCAATACAATATAAATCTTCCACTTCCTGAACAATATGCATCAAACCCTCCATAACAATCATAATTATTTTTTCTATTATTGGTAACAGTAAGATTATATTACGAAAAAAGAGTACACAAGGGGGATGGAATAAGAGCTACTATAAAAATCATAAGATTCAGGCACTAGTCATCTATCTTTGAAGATGTGTTTCTTCTAAATCTATCATTCATACAATATCCAAGAAAAAATAATCCCCTTGATGCTTGTCTCTAGCTACAGATTGATCCTTTTCTAGAACACTAACCTTAATATCCCACTAGTACACAATTAACAATGGAACTCCAACCTAAGCTCACAAAACAAGAAACAATCCTAGCCCTACATGCCATCCCTTACAAAGTATCCTAGCCCTACACAATACACATGCCATCCATCTACAGACTGGCAAAATAACAAAAACTGGAAAACCTCTGATAACCTCCATTAGACATTCCATTTTGTTCATCAACTTTCTTATCGTATTAACGCCCACAATTAAGAGTTAGACATTCATTGACACCTTTCCTTTGCATTTCTCAACTCAAAAGTATAGATAACGGGCAACTAAGCACGCAAGGAACCAGGTTAACAAAATCATCTGAAAGTGCAGATTTTCAAGGAAAAAGACAATTTTTAGGGCTTGTTTGTGTGTGCTGTGGAAATGGAAAAGCAAGATTGTTAGCTCTTCAAAATTTGAAGCATTGCAGGGAATTGAAAACGTAGAGGAATCATTATGAAGTGGCACTCTTCTTTTCTACAATACAGTGGAATTCTCTGTTTCGATGTGAGGGGTCAGAAGGATGATTTTGGTGGCACGTTAGGGACTCTCACTCAGTAGACATGTTCAAACAAACCATAGAAGTGATTGTTCAAGACTAAGTTACCCACCTTTTTTTCCCAGTAAAATATAGGATAAGTTCTGACTTGAAAATTTACAATAGTTTCCAGGACAGAGTGGAATAGTGGATCGTGTTTTGCTGTCACTACACAATGACAAGAAGTTTTTGAGGTTCTGTATCAGCAACTTAACAAGTAATTTTCAATTCTTCATCACTGAAAGTAGTAGGAATGTCACACTCGGTCCCGAATCACCCTGGCTTAGGGTAATCTCCGAGGTGTGCCACACGTACTCCCGCGTGCTCTGTCTCGAGCCAAATACAACACACGAAGGAGAGAAAAACAACTTTCCATGTACGTAAGAGAGAACTCACCAAAACACATCAATAGCAATTAAACATAGCGGAAGCTGTAATTCATGTGAGGATATCAGTTTCCGTTCAGTCTAATTATTAATCCAAGTTTCAATACAAAAGAATTATACAGGTATTTACATTGATTTACAAAAGAGGGTGTGAAGAAAAACCCTATACAATCAATACCAAAAGTATAAACAAAAGAATTTCTATCACCTAAATGTGGCCTACACAAAAAGGGTTAGCCACACAACAACAGAGTTTCCCAAAAGATGATTTCGCTCTCCGAGGATGACAAAATCACTTGGCCTCAGGCGCAGGCCACTCTTCTAACCTTGAAGGTACCTACTAGGTAACCTTCGCTCTCTCCTCGGCCTCGATACGATCGGATGCTGAACCTGCGACTGTGACACTAAGAATAGCATATGAATATGACGATTCGGCAAGTATAGGCATTGATAATAAATTATATGCTGTATCATATGGAACTTATAGACAATTAATTAAAAGATGTTAATATCAGGTAACAACTAGGCAATCGTGCCAAAATCGAATAATTTATGTATTAAATCAATGGGGGATATAACACACTAATTGGCTACTACATTAAGCTCATCCTCTCAAATAGAGAGCAAATCTAATTGGGATGTCACTAGCGGCCCAGTCAAAGTCTAGCTGGTTACCCGATTCTGGAGTTTCGATGCTCCATATGATCTACTGCAGTGATCTCAAATAACTAAACCAAATTTAACCCCGTCGGGTATCAGGAGGTCGAAGCTCAGTAGTGCCAGACCAATCGGATTAAATAAATACAAATATGAGTAAGACTGTTTTTACTTAAATCAAATCGAATCATTAATATCCAGACTTTTCACATATAAATTTATTCATCTCGAATTTCAATTGAATATCGTATAACAGTACAAGTATAAGGAATAGAAGCGAAACAATTTATGCAAATAAATCATTCTTTAGAATTTGGAAGGTGAATGGAAAATAAACATCAAAATGCACATGCATTGATTAAAAGAATCAAGGATTATTTACTAGGTTTTCATCCTTCACCTTCTCACAAGATGAGGTTTGGAAATCCGGTGCATAGCTATTTTAAATTTGGTGCCACTTTATATAAGTGCAGTGTACCGGTTTCTCCGAGCCTCATCCATGACAAGGTGTTAGACGAAAAGAATAAATTTCACATGAGATAATCTTAGCCTCAATGATTTCTCACGTAGTTAATTACCATTGGTCAGTTGATCTCGTCAAGGGTGCCATTTTCTAGGGTCATATAAATCCCTCGGAGTCAAAGATCCTAATGAGTTTCATAAATTCACATTGTATGGTGTTGTCATCTTCAATGTGCAAAAGAAATAATTTTAATCACAATTCCGGACCCCCTACACAGAACCTGCCCCCGCTATAGCGAGGTCCATCCTCGCTATAGCGAGGACACATACTGTGTCCAGTTAAAGAAAACACATTCTGTGTCCATTAAACTTCCACCCCTACATTTAAACCAAATGACAACTCTCAGGTTGTTTCCTCCCATTTATACTTCCAACATGAAGTAACAAATGTCATAAAGCAAGCCACCATTTCATCATTCAATGCATTAATATATACAAAAATTCCTCACCCATTTCCATTCCAGCACATGCATTGATTAAAATGTTCCTTGGGTACATATGCATACATGTACACCCACATGTATTTTCAACTTCACCATTCCATCAATAATCCCATCTCCTATTAATCTTTCCAAATGAAGACCATTAACACCCAAAAATCAAATTCATGCCTTAATCATTCCCTAATTAAAATTAAAGATGCTAATCATAGTAAAAAGGAAAATAATAGTATTTAATATCCAAATCAAAGAATAACATCACATGCATTAATTATTAAAGCTTATACTTGCCTCAATGGAGATTTCAAAATCTTCTCACACCCTTGATTTAAGAAAATCCCAAAAGCCCCAAATGAGCAAACCCTAACCACAAGAATCATGGAAAAATGGAAATGAATGTGCATGCTGGATTACCCAAGAGGTCCTTGACTCTAATGCAAGTCCAAATACTCATATTTAAAGAGGGTTTAGCTCTAACCTTAACAAGGAGTCCAAATGTGAAGAGAATGAAGGGATGGTGGAGATGATTTCTTGACTCCAAGAGAGAAAAGGATGAAGATAATAGAGTTGAGTCTACTTCTAGCTTCTCAAGGTCCAAATCCTACCTCTTAAAGTGGCTGGAGGAGAAGAGGGTTTCGAAAGAAAGAGAAGAAGAGAAAGGGTGTAGAGAATGAAGGAGATGAAAGGAATGAAAAGGAAGGCTAAGGTATATATATAAAGGTAAAGTTGCTAAATTGCAGGAAAGCCCACTCAACTAGTATATTTCCAATTCGAGTCAAATAAGGGTCCAATTCCACAACGGTTGGTCAAATGAAAAAGAGTCTGATGTGAAAATTAATATACTCGTCAAAATACACACGATAATGTCAAAATGATGCGTAAATGATGAAAAATGCGAAAATCAATATTTACGAAAAAAGCCCTTGACTCTACTCAATTGAGTCAATCCCACTATAACTCACCTATATAAGGTGTAAAACTCATCTAACTCAGTCTCTAAAGACTAATAGACGCTAATTACCATAACCAATAAGTAAACATATTTAATTTAGCTAAATCATAATTAATTAGTACTAATTAGGGTCAAATCAAGTCGGGGTGTAACATTCTCCCCCTCTTGGACTCATTGGGTCCTCCGAATGATCATACCTGCGCGAAGAGTTCTGAATAGTTCCGTGCAACTTGCTCCTCGAGCTCCCATGTGGCTTCTTCGGGCCCATGGTGATCCCAAAGGAGTTTCGCCCAGCGAATTGTCCTCGTTCGCAACACTTGCTCTTTCTCGTCAATGATACGGAGTGGACGTTCGATGTACGTGGAATCAGGCTTAATCTGGACCTCCTCTTACTGAATGACGTGAGACGGGTCGCGGATGTACTTGAGAAGCATAAAAACGTGGAATACATCATGTACTCCTGCGAATTCGGGTGGAAGCTTCAATCTGTAGGCCACGTCACCTATTCGGCTTTTGATCTCGAATGGTCCCACGTATCTAGGTGAGAGTTTCCCTTTTTGCCCGAACCGAATCGTGCCTTTCATCAGAGACGTCTTCAAAAACACCCAATCTCCAACTTGGAACTCAAGTTTCCTTCTTCTATTGTCCGCATAGCTCTTTTGTCTGGACTGTGCAGTCTTCAATCTCTCTCTGACTTGAAGGACTTTTTCGGCAGTATCTGCAATGATAGTAGGTCCGTGGAAACTCCTTGTGCCGACTTCTTCCCAACAGACCGGAGTCCTGCAACTCCGTCCGTATAAAGCTTCAAAAGGTGGCATCCCAATAGCCGAATGAAAGCTGTTATTGTACGCGAACTCGCATAAGGCCAAATGTTAATCCCACTCACCACCGAAACCGAAAACGCTGGCTCGAAGCATGTCTTCCAAGGTTTGTATAGTGCATTAGGACTGTTCGTCTGTCTGTGGGTGGTAAGCGGTGCTGAAGTTGAGTTTGGTGCCCATAGACCGCTGAAAGGATTGCCAAAAGGAAGAGACGAATCTCGTATCTCTGTCGGAGACGATCGAAACTGGAGTGCCATGCAAACGAACTATCTCCTTTACAAAAAGCCTAGCCATCTCATTGAATTTCATACCTTTCTTGAAAGGGAGGAAGTGAGTTGATTTCGTTAACCGGTCAACTATTACCCAAATTACATTATTCTTTCGACTGGTCAATGGTAAACCTGAAACGAAGTCCATCGATATGTGTTCCCATTTCCACTGAGGGATGGATAAAGGATGTAACAAGCCCGGAGGTTTCTTGTGTTCAAACTTCACTTTCTGACAAGTGTAACACTTTGATACAAATTCTGCAATTTTCCTTTTCATATTATTCCACCAAAATCGCCTTTTGAGGTCTCTATACATCTTCGTACTTTCAGGGTGCATCGCATATCTGGCATGATGTGCTTCCTTCAGAATTGGATCTATCAGTTGCTCAATCTTCGGTACACACAATCGATCCCGAAAATATAAAACTCCATCCACCAACTAAAAATCAGGTTTCTCAGCAATATGATCTCTTATTTTAGCTAAAGCAGGGTCTTCGAATTGCTCGTTTTTAATTCGGCTCATCAACTCTGGTTCGTACACTGACATTGCTGCTAACAACACTGAGTCACTAAGCAGTTGGACCTTAACATCCAGTTCTTCAAAAACATCAAACTCGCTCTCTTGTGTGTCTATAGCTGCAACTAAAGAAGATTTCCTGCTCAAAGCGTCAACCACAATGTTCCCTTTTCCTGGAATGTACTTAATTGGAAAATCATAATCCTTTATAAACTCTAGCCACCGTCTTTGCCTCATGTTGAGATCCTGTTGGGAGAAAAGATATTGCAGACTCCGATGATCCGAGTGTACCTCAAATTGTTTTCCATACAAATAATATCTCCAAAGTTTCAATGCAAACATGATGGCTGCTAACTCAAGATCATGGGTGGCATAATTCTTCTCGTGGTTCTTCAACTGTCGTGACCCATAGGCTATAACCTTCTCATTTTGCATTAAGACACACCCCAAACCAACTCTAGAAGCATCAGAATAAATTACGAATCCTCCTGTGCCTTCAGGTAACGACAAGACTGGGGCGGTCAACAACTTTTCCTTTAGGATCTGAAAACTGGACTCACATTCCTCAGTCCACAAGAACGGTACATCCTTGCTAGTCAACTTCGTCAACGGAGCTGAGATCTTAGCAAAATCCTTAACAAATCTACGATAATACCCCGCAAGGCCTAGAAAACTTCGAATTTCTGCCACTGATCTCGGACTCTGCCAATTAATAACAGCTTCTACCTTCGCTGGATCCACTCTCAGGCCATCTCGAGAGATGATGTGCCCCAAAAAGGCCACTTGTTCAAGCCAAAAGTCGCACTTCTCAAGCTTGGCGTACAACTGGTGCATCCTCAAAAGTTGAAGTGATGTTCGGAGGTGATCTGCATGTTCTTCCATAGACTTCTAGTAGACTAAAATATCATCAATAAAAACCACGATAAATTGATCGAGATAGGGAGCGAAGATCCTATTCATTAACGCCATAAATACTGCCGGCGCGTTCGTCAAGCCAAAGGGCATCACAAGAAATTCGTAGTGACCGTATCTCGTCCTGAACGCCGTCTTCTCTATGTCTTGCTCACGAACTCTTAGTTGATGATATCCGGATCTAAGATCGATCTTTGAAAAGTAAACTGCTCCTTGTAGCTTATCAAACAGTTCATCAATGCGAGGCAACGGATACTTGTTCCTTATCGTCACTTGATTAATCTACCTGTAGTCTATACACATTCAAAGAGAACCATCCTTCTTCCTCACGAACAATACCGGAGCTCTCCATGGTGATACGCTAGGACGTATAAGTCCCTTATCTAGCAAGTCTTGCAACTGCTCTTCAATTCACGGAGTTCTGCTGGGGCCATCCTATATGACGCACGACGGGTTACATCAACAAAAACCGAAACCGCCCCATTATAAGAAAACCACTACCAAAGTACCCCTAATCAAAGCGGGATGAGCGGGAACTCCATCTAAACCCGACCCGTTGTCATCCCCTTTTCTGTGCTCATGCTTAGCATGGGGCATGTTTTGCTAGTTGTAGGTGAGGTTAACATGATAAATGAATGATTGAAAATGGACAATGTACTGGTTATTATTATTATTATTATCTATGTTTTGATAAATAGAATATTGATGTCATTCGCAGTTGAAGTTGTATGATTACATTTTACAAGAATCTAATCGGTGCTTGGGCCACATATGCATCGATGGAACTCTTAGTGCTCATTATTGAATGTATATGTTTTTTGTTAGAACTTCATATAACAGATTGATTTTGAAGTACATAAAACAAATTGTCAGGATGGCCGAGTGGTCTAAGGCGCCAGACTCAAGTTCTGGTCCTCGTGAGAGGGCGTGGGTTCAAATCCCACTTCTGACACAGATTATTTTTAATGAGGTTTTTCATTTTTTATGGATCAGCCCAGATCCAATAATGGCATTTTTTATGGCTCAGCCCAAATCCAATAATGGCCCTCTATGCTTTTCATTTTTCTATGGGTAATGACGCTTTTTAATTTTTATGGGTCAGCCCAGATCCAATAATGGTCCTCTATGTTTTTAATTTCTCATGGGCAATGACGTTTTTCATTTTTTATGGGTCACCCCAGACCCAATAATGATTGTATTGGGATGATGTATGCTAGGATTGGGATGATGTATGCTAGGTTGTTTCCAATTTTAATTGTCTGTAAGGTTATCAATGGACTCCTTCATCCTATATCTAGTCTATTTAGTCATGGGCTAAACATTCATTTGGATCCGATGGCCCAGATCCTAATCCGTGTTCAAGGTCTAAAATCTTAAGCCCAATGGACTTTTATTAGATCTTTTTGTATTTTATATTGTATTATACACAATACAAACACTATGCCAAGAAAGGACGGAAAAGAGTGATTTGTTTTTAACAATTCGCCAACTATGACCCCAATCTGATTTGTACATCAAAGTCAGTTTGATTGGTTTGATCACAATCATCTGGGAAGGGTAGAATAACTATTTTCAGCATAAAAATTAAGGTCCAATCCTTAATCAGGACCGTCGAGTTTATCCTTATCTTTGATCACTCCATCCATGACCAAATGATCAAGTAGATCAAATGATCTCAAGACCATCCAGTCATTGCCAATACAACACAATCAAAAGACCATCTAATATCCACTTTAAAGCCTCACCTTGGACTGTCCATCCTTCTCCAGAATGGGTTCATAGATATCCATCCAGCAACTTATTAAGGTATCGTCAGCCTGATATTTCCATGCAGATTTAGATTATCAACATATCTCCTCTCCCTGCTCCCTCCCAGTGCCTTCAACCAAATTACTTACTGTAAGGGCCTGTTTGTTGCATTAAAATACATGGGTATTGAATACATGGGATTTATATCACAAGTAGTTAAAAAAGAAGACCATAGTTCAATTTCTAAAAATGAGCATCAAATAACCTTTCTTTCTATGGAAATAGAATCAAATGAAGATGGGAAAAGAATAATTTCCCATCTTCCTTTTATTCTATCGCCATAAAAGGAAAGGTTATTTGAAGCTCAGTTTGAAAGTTCACATTTGGTCTTCATTTTTAACCACTTGTAGCATAAATCCTATATATTCAATTCCTCTGTATTCTAATACAAACAAGCCTTACAAGGATATACTTCTCATTCATTTCATCATCATCATCTTAGGCTTACATCAAATTGGGTGGTCATCCTAATCTTGTCTTGCTTTTCTTATCAAATTAGGTCAGTTGAAAATTGGTGATAATACCCCTCCCCCAACCAACCAAATAATGTGATTCGGACCGTCTCAAGCAATGTTAATCATGCAGAGAATCAAATCATGAAGGATCAAGATATACTTGAGAAAGCAAAAGATGCATAAACTAATAAACTAAAAAAATGGTAGAAAAAATAATCAGAACTAGCTGCCTTCCCCCTCTGTTTCAAAAGTATTCTACAATGAATTAATAAAGAAATCATAACATCTACCTATACATGCACAAGTTGATGCTAGAGGCCCAGAAAGTGAAGTCAACCAGAGTCCTACAAGCCATCTACCTCTCCCATATACCTGATACAATGTTTTAGAAACATAAGTTTAATAATGGATGCTTTCCTGTTCTATTATACAAATTTTGAACCTTTCGAGAACGAGCTTATTGTCATCTTGCAGAAAATGCAGATAGCAGTGTCTCCCACCTCGCTCGAGCAGGCAAAAGAATAGATCTTCATTGACTAGAAATGGCATCTACAAAAGAACTGGAACTCAAATCCAATTCTGAAATATGAGCGGAAAACCAACATTATACAGTCACCTGCACAAATGATGATAAATATAAAACACCATCAAATGAAAATAATGGCACCTTATACTGCTAACTGTAGTCATGCAAATACACACACAATGAGAGGAGCATTTTGGTAATGAACTGTTTGCTCAAACAATTTAGTAAACCCACACCTCCATCATTGGATATTTCCAACAGAAGAGAAGATCACACTCCTGTACTCCCAACTCCCCCCACAGCAATGCCACCTCCACTCCTTCCACACAATCCTCAATCCTCAAATCTCACACTGCTTAATACTGTAAACAGACATCCTCATCCTTGGAAGGCATCCCTCATCATGGCCTGGAGCATCTGCCGGAGCGGTTCTTTCAGTTAGGATGAGGCCGTCAGCCAATTAACATGCAGGTAAAATGGCAGTTTAAAGCTTTGAAGCAGAGATGGAATCTGGATTGGGTCTTCGATTTGGCAATTGTTTGGGTACTAAAGAGGGGAACAGGTTTGGAGGATTCCATTCACAGATGGTTCATATGCAAAAGCTCATTGTATTTGGGTTTAAGGTCTTGGCAGATCAGGCACATACGGTAAAAATATGAGCTTGGGAAATGATTTGACTAGTGTAGGCCTTCAAGAAATCGCTGTGAACAGGTTTTGGACACAGGAGTGGATGTTTTACAGGTTCTGAAGTAGATGACAAAGCAGAAGGTAATAAAATCATCAAAATGAAGAGGTAAAATTGGATCTAATGTGGCATTACCATCAAAGAACTGCAATTGAAATCTTCTATGAATGATGAAACAAAGAGTTTACCATTACGGGTTCTTGCCTCACACTGATGCAGGACAGACCCACGGGGACCAACTCGACCAGCCTTCCAGCCATTTATATATGGTTTTGTTTATTTTATTAATTGAGCTGTTAGTAGGGTCTACAAGTTTTCATTTTATTAATTGAGTAATGCATGTATAATACATAGGCTTTATTTGTGTTTAATCCTGGACATCAATATGTTGAGATGGTCCATATTAGTTTTATGGTTAGTCTTTTCCCTATACAAAGTTGTAAAGCATCTTGGCTTAGACAATGGTTGAGAATAATGAAATTGAGTTTTGAGTGCTATTGGGATCTTCCCGAAGTTCTCTTCGAGTTCTCTCCGAGATCTCTTTGCCTCCTAAATTGGAGTTTGGCGTGAGGCCAATATTTCCCCCCACTTCCAACTTCCACCTTTGCCCACCTGCAATCTCACCTCTGGTCCGCTTTTTTTGTTATCAGAGCCAAAGGTCAATCCAACCCTGGATTTGATAATCGGCGTTCCATCATCCCTACCGAACCATCATTCATCATCACCAAATCCACATTTGTAAGTTCCAACAATCATCCACCAGTGACCGATCATCATCCCAGCCTTAGATCTCCACTACCGCAACATCAAAACCTCATGGCTGACCCCTCCATCTTATAGATCCGGTTTGCCAAATCTTTTCCCAAACCACCATTGTTGATCCAATCGAGAACCTAAACCAGAAACCCCAGATCCAGAACACAGTCGATCCACACAGAAGCCCCAGATCCAGAACACAGTCGATCCACACAAATCCCAAAACCCGAAACCCTGTTGGATCCATCCGCTGCACATCACCATCACAAGTGTCTCCCCATCAATTCCATCAGACCTTGAATCCTCTAAACCCTAATCAATAATTTACAAAACCCACATCCCTCAATCGATTGCCAATGACCAACCTCCAATATCCACAAATTTCGAGATTTCCCAAAACCCTAAACCTATATTTCCCTAAAAATCTCCCCAAATCTAAAAACTCCGAAACCCCCTATTCCCTTCTTGCCCCACCAAACCCCTCGATCCCTCAGTTCCAAACCCAAAACCCCATCACCAAACCCTTATCATAGCAAAATGTCATCAAATACACAATCCCCAAAAAATCCCAACCCACCCCATTCCAATTAGATCCCAGAAAACTCAAGTCTTTCAAATCTCCTCACGGATGTGAGTTCGTGACCCCAGAAAGCCCAAACCCCTTGATCCCTCAGTTCCAAATCCAAAATCCAATCGCCGAACCCCAATCCTACCAGAACCTTATCAAATACACAATCCCCAAAATAATCCAAACCCAACCCATTCCAATGAGACCCCATAAAACCCTAAATCTTTCAAATCTGCTCACCGCTGTGAGTCCGTGACCCATCTTTGATCCGTAACACCTTCGATCCAGTTTTTCCAAAATCCCTTCAACCCACCGTCTATGCTACACCCAAACTTCTTCAAAGCCCCCCAAATCCCAGGAAAAAAAGAGAGAGAAGGAAAGCACAGAGAGGAAAAGAAGAAAGTGGGAAAAAAAAAAAAAAGAGAAAGAAAGAAAGAAGCAAGGCAAAAAGGAGTGAAGAGAACAGTGTAACTATTTGTTGTAGCCACGCCTCGACATCACCATCACCATCGTCAACTTCTCTGCAACTCCATTTCTCTCTCTCTCTCTCTCTCTCTCTCTCATATATCTTTGCAGTTCAAAACTGAAAGGTAAGCTTTTCAACCCTTTCTCTCTCAGTCCAGGCACAGTGAACAAGACAGGGAGAAAGAGTTTCTTCGCACATGTCCTGCTACAGAGGTGAATCAAGTGTCTGGCCTAGTCTCATGTTCGATCCAAACTCGGCCTGATATCAGTCTGACAAGTCAGGCCGAGCAGAAATCAACCTGATACAGAGAGTCAAACAGCAGTCATAGCCTTCATTGCTGCCATCACTTGGTATCATTGGTCAACGGCAGTTTGATCAAGTTGGATGATCCAGGTTACTTTTGCTCCATGTTTTTAAAAGGAGTTCAAATTTATTTTCCTCACATCCCCGCCGATATGAAATTGCAAGATTTTGCCCTGCAACTCTCTAAATTCGATGATCAACTTCAAAGAAATCAATATGCAATTAAATGTGGAATATGGTATTATCAAAATGATGACTACTTGGGCAGTATCTTAAATTGAGACAAGGAAAATTGTCCGTTGATGAATATGCCGACAAATTTGATAGGTTGCATTGTTTATGTCAATTGGGCTAGACACATGATTTCAATCACCTTCTCAAAGATTCACGACCGAGTATATCGAAATATAGGAAGGAATGAAGGATAGTGAGACCATGCATGATGCACTTTGGAATGAAATTCCTGTCGAGTGCTTGTTAATACGTTATCACCTGTGGAAAGCTAAGTTGCAAGAAAAGAAGTCTCCAAAAATAATAAAATTCAATGTCGTGGAACCAATTGTGGAGAAGGTCAAGACTGATATTAACAAAAAGAAGAAACAACTGATTCCACAATCAATTCGGATGAAGTGAAAGGTAAAACTTCCCCAAAGGATTCCACTTCAGATGAATTGGAAGAAAAGGAGACAGGTATTTGCAAATCGAGTAATTGATTTGAGAAATAGTTATTAAAGTTGTTGCAGAAATGGGTTATTAACATTCAAGACATGCCATGGCGGTTTATCCCCATGCAGCTGAAAGGAGGTGGAAGATGATGAAAGAAAAAATGCCAGACGAATTGGAAGGTTAGGCTCAGAAACTGCTAAAGCCAAGTTGTTTTTTACAAGGAAAAGCTCATCTCATCTATGCCATTGGAATCAGATGAATCCAACGATGGAGGTGTAAGTTCACTAAATGGTTGGAAAAAAACACTTAAACCACTGAATATTCTCCCTCTCTCTATATATATACACACACTCTAAATACTTTCTCTCTCTCTATCTAAAGAGAGAATATGTAGAGAGATTTTAGGGTGAGATGAGCATGATTGCTCATTCGGTTGGAACTGAAGGGGAGTTGTGATATTTGGAGGACAGCACATGGTTAGAAGGTGAAGATGCAAAGTCTCAGCCCATCCAACACATTAGCCCCTTCATCTCAGCCATTGTACTTTCACAATGGCTGAGTTGAAGATGGCCCTAGTTCCCCTATCTATCACATGGATAGAAGATGGCCCAACCCTAGCCCACAATGAGATCTCTCCATTCCCCCAGCCTACATGATTTTCACCATTGCAGAAGGTTATTCTCTTCATCACACCATTGCAGAAGATCATTTTCACACACACACCAACACCCACACGCGCACGCGCACACATATGTTCTAAATTAGAAAATAATCAGTCTGTGAAGTGATTTCCTTTCAAGTATGAACTGGCAATTAAAGAAAAACAGAACAGAATTAACTTCCAAGAAAAATAAATAACCTTACCTCTCCCAATAAAAAAGGAGATTAGCTCTCGTCATCAGAACTGGAACTATCTATCCGTCGGTCTTTAATTGCCGGAAAAAGCAGCTGCCGGGGATCTGGAGTGGGTGGCACTGTTGTAGTTTCCCTGATCCTTGGTTCCTTGGGTGCCTTCCTCGAGGCTTCTCTCACCTGTTTACATGCCTTGTCTAACATCCCTAGGAAATCCCGCACAGTGATGAACAAGCGCAAACCCTCATCTTTCGATGTGTTCCCATGGAAGTAATCAGTTGTGTTCTTCACCAAAGTCCGTATTCTCTTTTCTTCCCCAAGTAGCCAGGTAATATCAATATCTGCATACTCTACAAAGCTTTTAAGCATTTGGTGGAATCCATTTTCCTTGTCCACACTACACATCTCTGAGTTCAGAAACTCCTTAATCCTCTTCAAACCATGTCCAAGGTTTGTGACAGCACCTGTTAAGGCATCTGCATCCAAGACCGCTGCCTTCTTCACATTTTTGAGCTCTCCATCCAAGGCAGCAACTGCCTGAAGGCCAAGGTTACGGTAGTGGTCACCCATTTCCTGCGGAGAACTGGAAGCCACCAAATCATCTGAATTCACGCTAGAGATGCTCCCACTCTCTCTTGCAGCACGTGCAGCGCGTATGCCTTCTGAGCGGATTATCTCTTGGACAACAAAGTGCAGGAGAGTTGTCTTGCCATCAGTTCCTTTGACGTCTGCTAGTTTCAGCAATGTGTCGAGCTTGAATGCTTGTGCGCCCCCACGGAAGGTGCCATCATTCATGCGGTTGCCAGTTTTGAGAACAGCTTCTAAGAGTTTCAGGAACAGCCTACTGCTTCTGAGTTCTTTGCAAGCTACCTGTTAGGAGATGAAGAAGTATCTCAGTTTACATGTATAAAAATGTGAAATCACTCACCAGCAATGATATGTGTGATCACGACCACGGGGGAGTGAGGAAGGAAAATACCTATATACATACATACAGACATTCAAGCTAAAGGCTAGCTGTATCCAGGAGAGTAAGATGACATTTTGTGGCACCCACAAACTAAGGCATAGTTGCGTGTAGGAGAACAAGTGGATGTCGGTGGATGAAGTTTTACCCTATCAAATATGTTGGCTTGGATTTGGGGCCATGGAAATCTTAACCTTAGAAAAGATAGAAATTCTAAAAGATGAAATCAAATCTCAACTCCTGGGTGAATGGGGGAAACTCCACCAAGCCTCAGAATCTTTTGTCTCCTTCACATCTCACCATTCCTCGTTTCTTGCCACTTATCCATGTTGGCCTGAAAGAGTTCAGCATACTTCCAACATCCTTTAATGCTAAAACTGACATGCTTTTCAGTGCCTTTTCCAGAATATGAGAAAAGAAATGTATTGATTTTCTTACTTATACCATTATATTTTAAGGAAAAAGAAAAATCAGAATGAGTTTAGATGATTGAAGTTGACAATTTGATATGTGAAAATGCATCAGCATAGTGTAGAGTGATGGCGCAAATGTCCTTTTTTGGGGGTAATTTGGCTTTTTTAACCTTTTCTTTTCTTAAATTTTTTGTTGCTTCTTGTCTGAATTGAAACAGCTGAAATGCCAAAACGATCTGTCCTATAATAGCAATTCAACAAAATGAAGTTGATAGCTATGCTTCAACTTATTCAATGTGGAATGTACATAGTATCAATCTGAAGATACCTATCCTGGAAAATCAAACATGTGTCAAACAGCAGATGCCAATCTTGGAAGTCAAATGTGTGTTGCTTCAATTCATAGGATGCGACATGGCTTTGATAGGGAAATACCAATCAATGGGATCTGCATTTTTATAATTCATGCTTCACCGAAACTGCCGAGTGCCAATGCTCCATGTCTCCCCATCTCTCATTCTCTGTGTGTGAGCCTCAATTTGTTGATAAGGCTTTGGTTTTCTCAATAGACTCAATACTCATACTAAAAAAAATTGTATTTTTACAATCCTGTTTCAATACAGTTGCCAAATCTCCACAGCTTTCCAGTCTCTTATGAATGAGTGACTAGTTAGGGATTCCTTTCTTACCAATATTTTTTCTTTGCTCATACAGTTTCGTTGACTATTGATCAGTAGGAATAGTACCAATAAGAGAGAGTATTCCAAATTTTAACATTTTGATTTGTAAAGGGTGCTTTCCCCAGTGCAAGCAGGTCAGTTTCAACACAACTTACAACTTCAGTAAAAGAACATTTTCTTAACTTTAAGGGGAAGAAGGTGCAATATCGACTATGATTGGTAATAACTAAACCAATCTAGGAGAACAGGCTGAACTTAGTCTAATAAAAAAACCAATAAAGGGGATCTTAATTTGAGACACAGAAAGACTTGCCTCTAAAGTTGCAAAAGACTCCTTAATGCTTGTTACTTCCTCTTGGAGAGAGCATATGAAAAGCAATGCATCTATCCGTTTAAAAGCAAATGGGATTTCCACCAAGGTTTTTAGGAACCGTTCTGCAGGGCTAAGTAGGGAAAGCTCGCCGCTATATAACCGAAGCTTACGTTCTTCTTCTGTGGTCGGTGCCATCTTCAAGAGTGTTTGAAGGAGCTCCAAAGGAAGTTCATTTCCTGATTGTGAGCATTATAACATTAGGACAAAGTTGGAAACATATATGAATACAATTAACATGTCACAAGCAAATAAAGGGTCTTAATCATAGTTGCCAATTCCATTCCAGTTCCAATCCAGTTTGGCCCTGCAGTGGAATGTTCTAGCATTCCAACCGATTCCGGCGTTCCACTCCCAAAAAGATGCATGAAAAATGAAAAACTAAAAGGATACCTAAAAATGGAAAAAAAAAAAAAAAAAAAAAAAAAAAAAAAAAAAAAAAAAAAACGTAGAATGCTAAAATAATACTAAAAATGCATACTTATATCATTTAAATTAACTACACTCTACAATTGACTATTTCTAGTTTTCACCATGAATGAATGAAAGAAACATCTTGAGTTATCAAAACTACACTCTACCAATTGATAAGAATCCAATTCTAATCCTTGACCCAAATCAAAATAAGTCAAGCAATCACAAGGAGAAAAGTAGTAGAAAGCTTACTCTAAATACACAATCTACCACTTTAATAGTCTTAAACCCTTAAGAGACACACTCTCAAACCAATGCAAAAGAGGATAATAGTTGCAAAAAATGCAAACATATATTGAAATCTGGAGAGTAAAAAATTGCAGCGTTGGACGTCCCAAACCAGGGCATAAATATAGTCCTATAATCGGTCAAGAAGATAGTATAGAGGAGTAGTTCTATCAGCCTTGATCTCGGCTGGAAGGTAGTAATCCCCGATGAATCCTTCACTCCTGTGTGCTGCCTTGAATCCGATTTCTCTTCTCGTGGATGGGCATCTTCCCATCACGTCTAGTCGTGGGTGTGAGGTATGGATGGATGTTCCTGGGCTGGCTGTGGCTCAAATAATCCTCCTCCTTAAATCTCAACGCTTTATTCTCGTCGGATCTTCACTGCTTTCCTCCTGTTATCAGTGGTGGATAGGTTTCGTATGTATAGAAACAGTTTTGGAGCAACTGCGCCTCTTCTCCTTGTGATAGAGTCTCGTGACTGTAATGTCAGGGGTTGGCTCTGCTCGCCAACTGTGCTGCGTAAGCCTCTAAATGGCTCCAAGCAAGCGAAGGTTTTCGGGGTGATCGCCGCACGTCCTTCCCATGCTCTATCTCGACCGTGACAACGGTGGTGTCTGTCGCTTTTCAAAGGGGCCACCTAGTCGCGGTAGCGAGGGCAAACCGACTCCTGGCATCCCCACCGGGATACGGGCCGTTTTCCCACAAAATGTTCTCCAATAACAAAACCCTAAAACTACTTTCTAGTTTCATGTGATCATAATCCTTAGGAACGAAGGGAAGAAGTCCAACTTTAAAAAATCCTTACTACAACGCATAAATTTTCTTAAAAGAAAATAAAGAAACAAAATCATTGAAGATTTTTCACTTGGATGTCCTTATCTAGTAGGTTCTTGGTCCGTTTCTTCCTTGTGACTTGCCACTTGTATTTTCCTTTGCAGCCAACTTCCACTAAGAAAGATTCCATTCCTCTTTAACTCAGTCTCTAAACGTGATCATGCTGAGTCTTAAGTCAATTCGGACTCAGCAGAGAAGGACTAGGGTCTTTTAAATTGAATTGAATACATGAGGGTTTTAGCATGTAAAACCAAACTACTTTCAAGTGGGTTGTGACCTATCTCTTGTGATTATTGATCGAGCAATCAGTCCTAAAAGGCCTGATTTAGAAGCTGATTTTACCCTGTAGTGACTCTTCTCTTTATATGGTTAATCTATGATCCTTATACACATTAAGAATACAGCAGGAACACAGATTTTGCAAGTGAAAAAATAAAGTATCGACTATGATACATAATGATATATTGCCTATTTTGAATTATATGGGTATCATAGTGATCATTGCATGCTTGCTTTTACCAGGCACGTGACTGTTTTCAATGGATTTATTGCCTAACCCATAGTTGGTTCAACCCATAGATCACTGGGACTAACACATGATCAGCCAGCCCATTGTCTTCCCATCCTCTATAAATTTCCTTTTAATCTCTCATTTATACAATTTAACGAAAATTCTGCCTTTCCTTCTCATTATTATGAATGCATTGAGAAAGTATTTCCCCTTGAATGAAGACTCATTGCGTTGCCAACAATGATGATCCAAAGGCCAGGACTCCATGGTGAATGTTTGAAGACTACATCCATCATTGAGTCCAATCACAAAGTGTGTCGTCAACCTTACATGCTAAGTTAAGGTCCATGGATATCACCCTTTTTCCTTTTTTTTTTTTTTTCTTTTTTTTTTGAATAGTGATGTCACCCATAACCTTAGGTTAAGCCATTAAGGATCTATGTAATTAGTAATGTGTTTTTGGCCATTAGTTATTCATTAGGTAGAAAAGTTTACCTTCAAGAACTGCATCACAGACTTCCTCTATTGTCACGTTCAATGCCCGCAAAAAAATTGATAAATTTTGTGACTTCTTAGGATCAAGAATCTGGACATACTGGCTTGGAGAATCATTGGATGCCAACTCGTTTTTGCGATCAGCTTTAATTTTATTGGTAGAGCTGTACCCAAAGAGACTTTCTATCATCTCTTCATTGAACCTACAGATTCAAAATAAATCAATTTAGTCTATCAAACAGTGAGACAGATGAGTACTTATAGGGTACATTCTTTGCAAGGTGCATGTGAGATGGTGGAGACCTTCCACTGTGCACATAAAAGGGAAATGGTGGATAGAAGGTCAGACCAGCCAGTGAGAATCTACAAAGGATGTACTCCTGTGGGACCCACCAAGGATGAAATACAGTTCAGAGAGAGTGATTAGACAATTGCAGCTTAGCGGCCAAAAAATTGATGATAAAAAAATGGTTGATGTTCCATATTTAGTGCACAACAGGGGGAGACGGTAATGATTAAGGTCATGCAACTGAACAGGTATTTAATTGCAGTCTATCCATGGCACATCACGTAGATGATCTTCTTGATCCATCATACTCCCTGCAATGTGCCTGGTGAAAGAAGTTGCCACAACATGAGGGTGGAAAAGTTACCTACTTTATTACATCCCAAGACAGAATTATACACTTACTGGAATGATCCTGAACGAATCTGATGCCAGACCATTGAATGATCAGGGTTTGCAAGAACTTTATCCCAAAAGAATGGTTTGAGCTTAACTTTTGGAGCTTCCATTTCACCCCTTGTCCCAACATCTTCACTAGAAGTTCCGGGGCGGTTTGGTCCAAGAGGAGAAGAGTGTGATGCTCTTGAAGAATTCAAATTTGATTGTGGTGGACGAGGAGGAAAGGCACTCTTTGGTGGAGGCGGCGGCGGCGGGGATGGACCAGGCTTAATCCCAGTTGGTACAGGTGGTGGAGGAGGAGGACCAGCCCTGGTAGGTCCAGGCTTTATCCCCGTGGATGTGGGTGGTGGAGGCGGCATCCCAGGAGGGGGAGGATCAGGCCTAATCCCGGTTGGCATGGGTGGTGGAGGTAGTGGCCCAGATGGGGGAGGACCAGCCCTGATAGTAGGCTTCATGGGAGGGGGTGATGGTAAAGGTGGATGGATATTGTTTGATGCAGTAGATGGCTCAGTCCATAATTTGACTGTTCCCAGAACGGTCCCTGATGATGGATTTTCTTCAGCTACTGATGACTTAGCAATAATAGACTCCTTTGTTGTGTGGCTAACTTTGACAGATGGAACCTGCCCATTTTGGCTTGGATTGGTTTTATAAGATAAATTTTGAAACTTCTCTTTGTTGATTGGATTTCCTAAACCAAAAGAATTGGGCGAAGAACCTGAAATTCAAGAAATTTAAATGGAAAAAAGGAAAGAAAGAAAGAAAAACGAATTAGTTTCACAGTATCTAAGTGTGTTCAGAAATTACAAAAAAGTGCAAGTGGTTTGAACCTTTTAACAAAATCTGTGGTTACCGTTTTCCCCAAATCATTATTAAGGATACTTTTTTTTTTTTTTTTTGCTCTTTATTGATTAATGATACTGATTTGGTGAGGAAAAGTTGGAATAACAGTTTCCAACCAAATGTGATTTCTGATCTCTGAGCCACCCCAAACGAAAAGAAGCATGGTTAACCATCCTAAATTTAATTAATCCAAAAAGTGCTTCCATACCAATAGAGAAATCACTCATGCTCAAGCTCAATAGTGGCCTGTCATCCCTTTGTCCATCTCCAAAGCTGTTGTGTCTACAACATTTTTTGTAAAACCAGAAAAGCAGTGAAACAAAAAGCAATGTCCCAGCTGCAGTTGTAACAACAGCTATCAAAACTGCCTTCTTGCTAGCACCACGCTTTGATGGTAGAGCTGGAACTGAATGTGCACTTGCTGAAGGTTGCAAACTTGAACCAGGGGTATCTCGAGGAAAAAATGGCGTAGTAGTCCCAGTAGGGGCTGGGCCATCTGGAGCCTGAGTACTGGTGGGTGTTGGACCAGGAGATGGTGCCACACTGGAAGTGGGTCCTTCAACTGCAGGTGCATGCGCAGGGGCAGAAGTGGCTAATATGGTTGCAGATGTTTGATCGGACAGGTTTCGCCTCGAAGAAGGAAGCCAACCAAGTAGGGATTCCAGATACCAAGTAAACCAATTTCTGGACATGTACGCATCTCCAGAAACATGAAGTTGAGAATTTTTCTTGCTTAGACAATCCAGAAAGGTGTTTTTCATTTGGAGAGGCAGCACAGTGATAAATTTTTGCATGGTATCTTCTGTCAACGACATGCCTTTCAGATTCATTCCATTAGAAGCAATAGCCATTTCCTCTGAAAGAAAAATGTTTGATTTTTTTACAGCTTCCTTGCTCTGCATCAATTCCAAAGTGCACAAAATCCAAAAGTGCTCCACCTGTAGCCATAACATTTCATGCCACTTCAGTTATTTGAATTCTGAGGATTATCAATATAATGCAATGAGTATAATAACAATAACTATTTGGAATCTGAAGACAGGATAGATTTTTGGTATCCATCATAGTGTCAACATTCTTTATTCAAGACCAGAGCCTGCATAGAAGATTTGCTTAGTATGACAAGTAATAAATCTATTTAAGCAATTGTGTTTTCCCTTCAATTGTAAGCTTCCTGATTCCTCAAAACCACCCTTGAAAAGCTTCAATGATTTCTTAGTGGCCCTCAACTCTGTGGCGGTTCTCCCACACCCATCATTCCCAAAAGATCAATTTTAAACCACCTTTTTCATCACTCCAGCCAATAACTGCATGTCCCACATTTTTCTCTTGACCTCTTGATGATTAATCTATCGTAAGTTTCAACTGTCACAAGAGAAGGAAGAACCACCAAACTTTCCAAACCGCTTTCCTTTTTTCAGAAACATAGAAGCCTCCCAATTTGGTGGGCCCACATTGACATAGGTCAACTAGATGACTAGAGGGATCCATATATGCTGGGTTTCTAGAGTGTGATCATTTCCCATCCTTCAGGCCCATTTGTTTGAGGAAATTTCTTACAAGAATTCCGATTGTCGGGGATTTCTGGAATTCCTGTGAGGATTCCTCATTTGAATGTGAGAGAACTCTAAAAACATCTTGAGAATTTTTAAAACTTCAAAAGTGAGCATCCAGAATGCTACAGATGCCTTGGGCAATTTTGGAATTCTGAGAGTGAGAAGAAATCCAGTAAGATATGTAGCTTTTTGACAACTTCAGGCCTTTGCAATGTTCATCATCCATTTGAAGATTCAACCCACACCAATGCTAAAATCTATTTCTTAACTTTTTTGGGTTTTCACATGTCATTCATCAAAATTCTTCTATTGCAAGTTTGAGTGGATGAAATTTATCAAACAGATTCTTGTGAAAGGCTTGTTAGTATAGTACTCTTGTACTGTTAAGTGTTAACCATTTTCTAATGAAGTTAGCATTCAAAAAAAAAAAATGTTATCAAACAGAGCATTCTTAGATTTCATGTGAAAACAAAAAGGCAGTGTAGGAATATTGATTCAGGTTAACAGCTGGCATAAAACTCTTGTCATATCTGCAACATGCATTTTGACACTTTATTCCTAAACTGGTAAACCCATATTTGTGAGCCACACCATTCCTCTATAGAGAACCTTGTTCCTCCTTGAACTTACAATTCCCACCCTGCCTTCACATTTTCACCTTGCTCTACCAGTTTGATCATATCCCAAACCTTCAAACATAAAATAAAAAAAAAATAATAAAAAAAAACTCTCCCTTCTGTATATATGCACTTTCTTCTCTGCCAAGAAATGATAATTAACAAATAATAGTATGGTTTCTTTTCCTCTTTATTTTTTCACTATCATGCACCAATGATCACAATCTACAAATACATTACAAAAACCAATAAATTTCTCAAAATGCTATATCTAATCTCCAATTAGAGATGCCATCATGCTTTATAATAAAAGGGGGATTCCTATATTCACATGAAACTCTAGTTTTCTCAACTCCCTTAATATAAAAATAGCAAAAGCCCTCCCTTCCAGGTTTTATATTTAGAAACTCAAATCATTGATTCAAATCAAATAAAACCCAAACAACCAGTGCTATGCCCAGACAACCAAACTAACAGCTACAAACAATTAACTGCAACAAAAAGGCATGACAAAGAACACCCTGAAAAAGAAAGAATTAATGGGTTTCTTAAAACTGAATTCATTCATTGAAACCAATAAAACCCAGTTCTCATTTCCTCACCAGTGCTCTACCCAATCAACCAAACAAACAACTGCAAGCACAAACCCCATCAAAACGGAATCTTTAAACAAACCCATTGAAAAACAGATATAGCCAAGGATAAAAAAGATTAGATCTTTTACCACATGGCCATCATTCTCCGTAGAAACCCCAATCACCGGATTCTGCCTCCCCAAGCAAGCTCTGGGAAGAAAACCATAAACCGCTACGGCGAAAACGAAACCGAAAACGACACAGACCCTCTTCGCATCATCCATCGCCTCTCAGATCGCGGCACCCGTAGACCGATGCCTACAAACCAACGGCCGAGATCGAACCCGGCCAGATACCCTCGATTCGCACCCAAAATCAGCTGAAAAAAGCGTAGAATTGAGATCTAAAAACCATTCCTAAACCCTGGAAATCAGCAAAGCGCTTGAATCTTTCAGAACCGATTTTTACAATTGAAATCTTGAAATCTCTCTGCGGTCGACAAGTTCGGGAAATTTGAGCGGAAATGAAGAATCTGTACAGAAATCGAGGAAAAGTTGGGATTTTTGAAGTCGAAATCGGTGCAAAGTTGGGACTTTTCAAGTCTCGAGAGCTTTTTTCTCAAGCAGCTGTGCTTTGACAAGAAGCCGTTGAATACGTAGGGGTTTTGCACTAAAGAAGCTTCCAAATAATGGGATTAAAATTATTTCTAGTGTTAGGGAAATTTACAAGGGACCTGTAGTAGTTTTTCACAATTATAAGTTACTCCCACCTCACATTTTTATATTTTTTAATATATTTTTATGGGAAGATTTATTTTTTGGATAGAAGATTTTTTGTTTTTGGGAAAAGAAATTGAAATCAGGTGAGAGACAGCATAGTAATTGAAAGAAGTTTTTTTTTTTTTTATAATAATTATGCCTATTAAAAGTAGGGTAAACTAGCTTCATCGTCGTTTAGTTTGGACTAATTAAAAAAGATCTACCATATTTTTTAGTTGGATGTAGCCTCATAAAGGATAAATTCAGGGTGATATAGTTGCAGGATCATTAAACTCAATTCAATTTAGTTAATATTAATGTCGTCAAATTAGTTGGATTTAGATTTGGTTTGAAAAGGAAAAGAAATTACCTTTTTCACTGTAGAATGTTTTATCGCCCATTGCTTGAATAATTTTTAAGTTAGTTTTAATATAATTTTTATTCTAAAAGATGAAGATGATTTTATTTTAAAAAGCGTAGTTTTTTCAACAAAAAAACATTCAATTGTTTTAAAGAAATTTTACTGCTATTTTGGGTAGTTCCAACCTTTCGAAAATGATCTAGTACAATATAAATGCAATATTGATCTACAAACAGAATTCATCACCACTACCATCCATTGCTCTAAACCAAATCTTGCAATTTTATAATGGAAAATAGAGGAAGATGATGGTTTTTGAATAAAACCTAGTGTCTATTTGTTTAGAGATATTTTTATGGGAATTCACTATATTGTGAAATCTCAACAACAATGAAAGCAGTGTCTCCCGAGAATCTTGAATTCCCTATCCGAATAGTAAGAATTCATCAACTTAAATCTATGAATTATCAATTTTGGCCTATAGAATTTTCAAAATGTTACATTTACTTGACCATATATGAACCTATGTGAGAGTCATAAGTTAAGGAATTAATAAAAACCATCTAACGTGAATCCTCAAGATTCTTACAAACTAAGGGCTTGTTTAGTTGTAAGTATTTAAGGATTTCTTCTCTAGAGCATTTGGAATTCTCAAATTATGTCCCTCAAGTTAAATTTCAAAATGCACAACAGCTATTTAGGATGAATGCTAGTTTTTTGAAAATTCTACAGTGCAAAAGTGGCATTTGAAATGTCAACTCATTTGTGAGTTTCTCAATTTAAATATTTGAGAATTCAAAATTCTACTAATATAGGACGTACACCCTTGTTAGAAATTTCCAACAAAGAGAATTCTTGTCACAAATGCCATAGACAAAACGGACCCTTAAGGACAGTTTGACAATTCTACTAATAGAGTCAAGTGGAGTAAAGTTGATTTTGAAGAAATAATAAAATATAAATAGATTATAATGGTATTTTGTTATATTGGCAACTCTACTAGTAGAGCCAAACTAGCCCTAAAGTGTTTGGATGACATTTTGAACCGTTTCGAAAATCAAAATGTGCTCGGATCATATCTTTTCATCATTAAAGGGCAATGAATCCATGTATGGTGGTATATGTATTTTTGTTATTTATCATCTTTGACCTACCTATTTTTTTAAGATGAATAAGGTATTTTGACCTTTTAAAAAATGTGCATATCAAAGTTGATATAAAGGATAATCTATCGTAGCTTCTTTCCACATAAACAATCAAGGATCAACTTTTAGCTATAACACTGATGCTAAGGGGCTTAGGCGACGTGTGGGTCAGTGGGTGCAAGAGTACTTACATGAAAGAAAAGTTGGTTTAAAGGCCAAAAGAAATTTTGAAATATTTCAACCAAATGCAAGGAGTTCTTTACATTTATTACATTGTTAAGGCTTTTATCATAAAAGGCAACAAAACAGGGGTGTAAGTTAAAAAAGTCCGCTGTCATTCTAAAAATCCCTCCAATGTATGAAAAGGACAAGAGAAAGTTCAACGACATAAAGATATTTAAGAACAGCAAGGAAAAAAAAAAAGAGTAAAAACTGGGGGAAGAGCAGCGGAATACGGTGGTCACGTTTGGCGGGCCCAAATGTTCCACCCGGGCATAAAGTGCCCATCATCCTTATATTATTTTTGCCGTCTTTTTCATGGACGGCTATGATCATCCAATAAGGTGAAAACAGATGAAATCTGAGCTCCGGAGTGAAAATGGGAATCCCTAAATTTCTTGGGTCCCGCCATAACGACGGCATCCATTGGATGGAGTGGAGGTGAAAATCTTCGAGTTCCAATCCATTTCACACCTTTAACACGAGAACATTGCAATACATGCCTGGATCTCCACCGTAAAGTCAGTAAAAATAATTTAGACCGTTCCAGATGAATCTCATCTCCTATAACGACAATATTCTCATATTTCCATCTATGATTGAAAACATGGATGGGCGGCGCTGTGACACCGCTGCAGATGTAGTGTTAGTCACATATTCATGATGTGTTTAATTTTACGGTGGAATCCAATGAAAATGGGATGAGATTGATCTCGAATGATCCAAACTATCTATGTATGGGTCCATGATAGACACCTTGGCATGCAGGGGTGGACCTAGGTGTCGGCTCAGGGCCATGGCCCCCCCTCTCAAATCTTTATTTCCTATATAATATATGCTTTAATTAGTTATATATTAATTTTATAACAAGTTCTCATATTAGACCGTTCCAGATGAATCTCATCTCCTATAACGACAATATTCTCATATTTCCATCTATGATTGAAAACATGGATGGGCGGCGATGTGACGCCAGTGCAGATGCAGTGTTAGTCACGTATTCATGATGTGTTTAATTTTACGGTGGAATCCAATGAAAATGGGATAAGATTGATCTCGAATGATCCAAACTATCTATGTATGGGCCCATGATAGACACCTTGGCATGCAGGGGTGGACCTAGGTGTCGGCTTGGGGCCATGGCCCCCCTCTCAAATCTTTATTTCCTATATAATATATGCTTTAATTAGTTATATATTAATATTATAACAAGTCCCCACCCCCCCCCCCCCCCCAAAAAAAAAAATTGTTTGCACAAAGTAAAAAAAAGTACAAATCGGCGCTTCATCTCCTCGACTCCTCGTTTGACGTCTCATATAGTCAGAACCCTAAGCGAGGAATGTACTAAAATATAATTATTTATGTCGGCTAGATCCTAGTTTTATTTTTAATGCGAAATTTAGTCTTTGATTTTAATATATTTATCATGCTTGAACTTAGAGATATGTCCATAAAAAAAATATTAGCTATCTTGATTTATTAAAAAATACTTATTTAAGTTTTACCTCCCAAAAATGAAATCCTTGTCTGCCCCAGCGGGCATGTGTTATCCGGACTGACTCAAAAATCAAAATCTTCTGCTAATCGAATCTGTAGTTGACTCTTCTGTGCAAACGAGTAGTGGCGAGAAAATTGGAAAAAACATAGGAGTAGCGTTCAAGAAAGAAACATGGCCAAGTGAAAAAAAGCCGGTTTTGCGCGTACAGAGCAGAACGCGGTGCATCCGCGGACGTGCCAGTTGGAAGAACCAGTGCAATGAGATTATTGAGATCTCAACCTCTCATCTGGAAGGGTCTAAAGAAAATGTCTAATGCAATTTTTTTTTTGGCTAGGATGATAAGTATTTTGACAGAACTACTGTTTGGAATTTCTTTTGGCTATTGATCCCTCTAACCCACAAGAAGCCCACAAGGCCTATATTCTGGTTCCTCCCATCGATTAAGATTTGATTTTCCTAAGTTTTAAATTACTGAAATGAAAATTGGGAATTCATCTTCTATTTACCCATGATATTTAAAGGGTAAAATTATTTGATGATCATATTTTAATATTCACCTTTGTTTCTTCATTTTTAATAATTTTTAAAAATAAAAGATCTTATAATTCCTACAAAATCAATTACGTGAAACAAATGTGCTATTAAGATTGGTGATGTGATCAATATCAATCATAAAATACTGTAAGTGCACGGGTGTCTATATGAGACAGTGGCAAGAACGGGTCGAACCCACAGGGAGCTAATTAAAGAAACTTTGAAATTAAGAAAACTAATTAACTAACAATTAAGAAAAGTTTTGCGTTCTTAGATAAAAGAAAATAAGAAACTAATATAGAAATTCGAAATCTACCAATTAATGAAGGTGATTAGAGCATAGGAATCCAATAAGCATCCACCAATTATTTATCAAGTAACCCTAACTTGTTCCAAATTTTTACTTCAAATCAAAGACAAATCAATGTTTTTAATTTGGAAAATCTAACTTTTAAAATCCTTTTTTAATTATAAAAATTCAAAACTCAAGACTTCCTTCATCTCATAAAAGAATAAAAATAATTTAAGCACCACCCATAAAAAAATTAAGCATAAACCATCAAAAGATCTAAATCCTAAGCATGGCCTATCAAACCTAAGCATAAGTAGTCAAAAACTATTTTTTATTTTTAGAAATAAAAATAGAGATTTGCCTAGGGTACGAAGACAAGCCAATTAATTATTAAGCACATAATCATAGAGCACAAATTAGAATTACTAAATAAATAAAAAGACAATTACTTACCTTCATCCATAACTCTAATCAAGAAAATTAGCCCGCCATTGCAAAGAATGCTTCTTGATTTATCGTTAAAAATTGCATCTTTACAACTTCTCATTCACAAATTTTCTCTTTCAAAATAAATCATTGGACATGGCCCAAGACTACCAAAAATAAAAATAAACTAATGGAAAAGAAGAAAGGAAGAGAAAAAGAAAGGAATAGGAGAGAGGGAGAGTTGTTTTGGACGTATGGAATGTGTCCTATGGGTTTCCATCATGTCTCCTTTTATGCTTTTTGCCAACCCCTTTTAATAGAGAAGTACCACCCTTTTAGGTCTTTTTTTTCCTTATTTATAGAGATTCTTTATTGTTCTCCAAGCTAATTTTTCTTTTGGAAAGACTTTTGGCTTTGAGATGATTCTTTTTCTTAATTTAGGTGTCTTTGGCTAATTTTCAAATGGGGTCCCAAAAGGAATGTATAGCAATTGATTATCAATGGTGTGGATTTAATTGCAATCCCGTCTAAAATTAAACATGAAAATCTCCGGGCCCATAACTTTGTCAATATAGCTCTGATTTGCACGTTTGTAGGCTCCACGAATATCTACTCTGAATAAGCTTTCCAACAGTAGGTAGACCATTCTAAATTATGGCCATTTGAAGATGAGTTTTTCTCAGGATAACTCATCTTCAAATGGCCATAATTTTCTTTATGGCCATTTAAACAAGTCTATTCTCTTTATATATATAATTGTACTATTTGAATTATCCATTAATAATTTTAAATTGCAACTACTGCAGACGCTGCCATGTGGGACATTTCATCTGCTTGGACAGTGGGCCCTATGAGAAGTCTTCTACCGTAGTTAGGACTCTTCACTGACATGATGAGTGGACCCCTCATTTGATTAATTTGCATATGGCTTGTGTGTGGAGTTCACATGGTGAATTTTTCAATTTACTTCAATTCAGCAATGCAGGGCCCAAGATGACAATGTATGCTTGAAAGTGGGTTCCATGATAGAGGCCTGTAATTTTCATTTTCTACACATTCTAATTCAACACATCAAATACTGAAGAGTCCATATTGAGGCGGGACCCACCCGGACAGAGTTCTACTCCAACTGGGACTCTTCGGAGAAAATTTGCAAAACATTCTAAGTTAACGCAGAAAATATATGAAAAGTATGAAAATTCACGTTTCTAGGTGAAAATGCATGAAATGATGAAATTATATTAATAATGATGCAATTCACCTAATTAAATCCCTAATTCATCCTAAAATGATATGTAAATATGCAAATTTATGAATTCAACAATTGGTGCTATAAATAACTAAATAATCATTGAAGTATTTCAATTTTAACCAAACACTCTTTCAAGATTAAAATGTAAGAAATCCCAATTCAAACCTTTTGACAAGGATATAAGAAGTTCTAGATAAGAATTCCAAATATTACTGCTATCAAATACGCCATGGGGTTCTTGTTGTAGGCATGCAAAATCAATTAGGTAGCCCTTGTAACTGAGTTGCCGAGACTAAAACGACCTTCTGTACTTTCCTTTGTAAAAGCATCCCCACATATTGTCCCTTCAAGGTATTTTCATGGCCCACGACCCATATCCGGCTTAAGCTTGACACAGGCCGGCCTGAATCTGGCCTGAATCTGGCCTGCCTCAAACATGTAAGGCCTAAGTCCACTCATTTAGTCGATCAGGCCTGGCCAAACCAAGCTTTCTATCACTGTTTTTTTGGCAAATCAGTTTCTAAACTGCAAGAAATATTTATTTGGACAGGGCAAGCTCTTTAAATTCAGGCCTTGCTCAAGTACTGAAATCCAAGGCCCGGAACCAATGTTGCTGGCCCGGTCCATGAGTACCCTAGTCGTGCCAACTTAGCTTATGGTAGCAGGAATCAGCAAAGCCTGTTCATTGGATGTCCCGGGTGTCATGTCCCGGGACTGGCCCGACTCCATAGGGGGTTGACCAAAATGCCCTCCCCCTATGGAGTCGGGTCTAGACTTTTTGATAAATGAAAGTGACTTCTGCAGTAGTTGTAGTGGGGCCCAATTCTTGTCAAGTGTAGGAATTTTCGTTCTAGGCCAATTATTGGTCTTGTATAGAATGATGAATGACAAAATGATGCCTATTGATGACAATTCTCATCTTTGGACTTGGTTATCGATGTTGGACATGTCTGGAGTCTTCCTTTTGACAGTAAACACAGTTCTCTTCATCTCTAAAAAGGTTTTAAAATTTCATTGATGCTTTAAAGAAACATCAATTTATGACTCTGGGTTTGGTGGTTGAGTAATAAAGACATGGAAGTCCAGCTTTAAAATAGTGTTTTATTTCAGGAGATGCATATGTGATTTGATAATAGAGAAAACCTAGTCAACCTGTCCTAGAATTGGAACAACTTTTTGGTCCAAGCCCTTAATACCATGGTTCAGGGAAATCAAGTAAGGGCCCCACTTCCATGGATGTATTATATTAGCCACAAATATCCTAAAATCTGAATGTGGGGTTTTTGTCTTACGTACTATGAGAAAATCCAAATATCATGGTAATTAGACAATCTTAGCCCTTCATTCTAAGATATCAACAATATGACATTTTGTTGACTTCATTTATAAATAGTCTTTCACACCTTAGATTTCAAAACCCAGAAATCATACTATTTTCAAAGCCCCACATATCAAAACCCTTTGGGTTTGTCAATTTACTATTAAAGTAAAAGTAACGTAAAGTTTCCAATTTTTCAATTTTCCAGGCAAAGAGTCACATCAAAAGTACATTTTTTCAAAATTTTCTCATTTCTTTTCATAGAAAGTAAAAAAGTAGCCTCATTTATCTACAAAATGACAAAAAAATACCCACTTTTTATATAAAATGTCAAAAAGATTCCTTATCAATCCACTAGATATAAAATACCATCATAACCCCCATATATATTATTTTCTCTTGACTTAATGCTTTACTTTAACTTTACTTTACGATAAAATTACCAAACAGGTAAGGTCTTTTGAACTCTATGCATAAAAAGGTTTTATAGTAGGTGGAGGGTATATAATTCACCTAAGAATGTTGAATTTGCATTGATTAATTCCTTGAATGTATGGTTGTACTTGTTGTTACTTCATTTATTATAATGTATAGGGCCTTTCACCTATTATCCTGGCTTGAATTAAAAGGCCCATTGAATTAAAAGGTGGGCCCCACTAGCTATCTGACTGACTTTGACCTTTGCATCCTCTTCCTTCAAAGCTCCCATTGTGTTTTGCAGTACCGGTCTAATTTTTGTTCCGCTCCTATTCCTAACTCCTCCTGGTGTGTGGGTTAGGTAGGCGCAATTAATGGTCTTCGGTTTGAGTTAGATCGACCTGAACCTGAAGGGTCCAATGGGTCGAATTCACAGTCTGATCCTAAGGTTAACCCTTATCAGGCCCGAACCATGTCAAGATCTTTGTCGGAGGACCTGTACCCTATGTGTAACCCTTATGAAGTGAACTCAGGCCTTAATAGATGAGTTCATATCTGAGTCACAGAATCCATGTTGGACTCAGACTCAAATTTGTGTCCTAAAATCCTATTTGATCCAAAATGTTGGTCCATGTAAGTCTGCCCCAAAATGGCCCATGGGCTTCCTTTGATAAGGAGATAGAAAAAATTGCGAAAATAAAGGATTTTTACAAAAAAATAATTAAAATCTTAATTCACAGTGCACTAAAGAAATTTTAGAAATTATCGCCAGAGCACTTCGTTTACGATGTGAGTTTTTTTTTTTTTTAGGAAAATGCCCTTAGTGGAAATATCGCTAGTGGAGTTTAAGCTAATTCTTTCATGAAAACCCATAAAAATAAACTATTGAACATATATTTAAGTCTTTTTGAGAATAAGATGGAATGAGTGCACGAATTAAAGATTTTAAATTGGGCATATAGAACCATTGGATTGGTGTTTATATTTACCATGGAAAAGGTGGATACTAGCTTGGGCATGTTTGTGTAAACTTTTTCACAGATAAGTGGACGGTTTTTTACGAAAAACTCATTTTTCAGGTGTTTGGTGCGGAACAATTCTACGGAAATACTTTCCTTCCTCATCAGCATCTTCTTTGCTAATGTTGGAAATGAGTTTCCTATTGGGGATGAGAAATGGATCTCCTCGGAAAACTCCTCCTTCTTTTCCTCATTTTTTTCCATTTCAACCCAAAACCTTACAACTATTTCATTTTTTATTTCTTTAAATAAGTTATTATTTGATATTGCATAAATAATATACATGTTATGTTATTTTTCTTCAAAAAATATTTCACCAGACAAGAAAATTTGATTTTTTATAAGGAATCCACAGCCGCACCAAACAATATTAGCATCAATTCAACGAGGAGAAAAATTTCACACCAAACATCAATTTCTAAATTCTGCAGAAATCCTTTTCCGAGATTTCCATTTCTATGGAATTTGCTGACATGATAATTTTCTGTTTTTGTGGAAAGGGTGTGCACACAAACGGCTCTGATAAGTCAAACTCCAAAGATCATAAAGTCGAGCGACTCACTTGCTTTGGATAGAAAAAAGTTAATATCAGGTCATGCCCATTCAACTTGCCCTACTTGATGACCAATCAAATCGGGTTTGACTCATATCTCATGACTCAGTGAGTAAAAACGAGTTTGAAGACTGGATTGGAGTAGCCACTTTGCCTATAAACTGTGTCGGTATGTCTTGCTAATTTTAATATTTAGAAAGTCTATGGTCTCCTTCGAATTGTAAGAATGTGGAAGTTTATGTCTGTTGAAATTTTAAAAGTCGACCCAATTATCAAGAGTTATCCAGGCAACTGAAAGTTCATTTTGAAGACTTTATTGTTACCATGAAGAATGTACATACGTGACTCTTGAAAACGCATAGGGTAGTCTCCGTCATTGTTTTGAGAAAGAAGCAACTGTTTGGTGTAGATAAGATTCCCTTGTATTTTTTAAGGTCAAAATCAATATATCTAGGTAAATCTTCAGGCACATTCACCACTCATCTTATTACAACGAAAACCACCACTAGTCTCACCTCATGATCCATCCAAATCGTCCACAGATATGGAGCTCACATATTATGATATATACATACTAGTAACACACGCCTGTGCTGATCCCGGGCCTAAAAATTAAAAATATTTTTAATTTAATATTTTCTTTAGAATATTAATTATAAATAAAATAAATATATAAATATATTATTTCAAAAAATGCTTGGGTCGTCTCAACAATACCTTTTTAGGAAAAAAAGTAATGGAGAAATGAATAGAGAAAATCTTTTCTTAATAACCCAAAATAGTGTAACATAAACCGATAAGAAAAATAAAAATAACAATAAATAACATATATTATCCATTCACGTGCGCATTTCATGAGGTTGAATCACTAAAAATCAATAAATAAACCTCAAGAAAACAAAATGGCAAATGCATCAAGCAAAATAAATATATTGAGTTTTAGATATATTATTCATCTATGAAAAATTCTTTCAAAGAAGAATGAACTTTTCAATCTTCTCATTCGTGGAAAAAAAAGAATAAAAAAATACCTAATGAAGTTTTTGCCACTAAACATTAATGATTATCGATGACATTTGGAATTTAATATATATAACTCCAAGTCCTTCCTAAATTCAGTTCGAAGGAGTGCATTTCTTTTATTATAAAACCTAGCAATACCGCAAAGAAGAAATTATCATTATCAGTAATATGCATTCGCAAATGTATATTATTTTCTTTTTGGGCCTATTTGTTTCCCCATTGATCATCTAACTCCCTCGGTCCTCTTTGAATCAATGTTAATTTCTATGGATCAATAGCATGTGGTGGGCCACTTCAAGTTTACTTTAAGCCTTTGTGAAGTAAAATCTCTTATGTGGGGCTTAGAGATTTATTATAAGATTTCCATCGGTGAAAATCGTAGAGCTTCATGCATATCATTGGGTTATGAGTTTTTTATGTGATTAATGGCATATGGTAGGCCACTTCAATTAAGCTTCATACTTTGGTGAAGTAGCAATCTCACATGTATGGCCTATAGTGCAAGCCGTGTAGCCAATTGGAAACCAATTAAAAGGCATGGAAACTAACAACAATTGCATACAAATAATTATGTGGGACCCACATTGTGGATCTCAATCACATGTATGGTTCATATGCTCCTAGTGAATGTAGGCGTGCATCAGGGTGGGCCCTGATCTGAGATCATAGCATAGCAGTGTGTAATGTGCATGAAAATCCATCACGTGAAAGAATCCAACAGTTTACAAAGTTAATACTAAAATTATAATGATAAGATGATTGGTTAGACAGATTTTAGGATGTATTAAGATTAGAGAGGGATTTGAGGATTAAGATGAGAAGATAAAATAGAAAAGTTAGGAAAAGAGAGATTTTAGGAGTATTTAGAAGGATTTTAGAAATGTAGGTTTAAGAAACCATAATCTTAATTTAAATGGAGAGGTTTAGGGAGGAGATTTGGGAGGTGTAGTGGCCCACATTAAACCCAAAGTTTTATGTGATTTTATAAGTATTTTTCTTAAAGGAGAACTCACCTACTGATGACGTGGCATGCTCCACAGCCCACCTCCCCGTTTGTTTTAATAAATATAATTATCATGAGATATCTACTAAAAAAACTCCCTTCAGAGTCACTATAGACAAAAAAGGACCTAAAAGATAGGTATATACCATAGTGGTCCCAAGGCCCTTTCAGATTTTTTTTCTTCCAAGCATCGATATCCCCGCTCGTTTCTTCTTCTTTCTCCTCATCCTCCTCCTCTTTCCTCCAACTCCTTCCACATCTACCAACTATAAACCCTTACCTGCACAGCATCTTTCTTCATAATATGGTGACCTCAATGGTCTTGGACTTGGGTGCAGGTGTGAGATTGTTGCCGAAATACCTCAGGTCTCGCAGATAGTCATCTAAATCCAGCATCTTTCTCATCCCATTTTTTTCTACAACCTAAACAAACTCATCTGAATTCATTCATCTTCTTTCAACCAAACAAATAAAACTTCACCCCCATCTAACGGAACTCACCTTTTCTCTCTTTCTTGAACACACGTATTTTTTCTCTTCTTTCATTCGTTTCTTTTTTTTCTTCTTGTTTTTCTTAATTCTCCTTCCATTCTTACTCTCTACAACCCACACTTTTCAATATCTTTTTCTCATCTCTATGCACAACCATTGCCCATTTCCAAACCACCTCTTCCCCTTCATCATAATCTTATCATATTCCCCTTGCATCCCTTTCCCCACCAATCCAACTCACAACACCTAGACTAGTGTTGGCCAAATGGCTCCAAACCAAGTGGGTTTAGGGTCATGAATATTTTGATAATTGTACCGGAGCTTTCTTGGGGGCTAAGAAGGATTTCTTGGAGGCCAAGAAAGTGTG
Organism: Umbellularia californica; assembly: GCA_028538565.1. Lineage (NCBI taxonomy): Eukaryota > Viridiplantae > Streptophyta > Magnoliopsida > Laurales > Lauraceae > Umbellularia > Umbellularia californica. The sequence continues at coordinate 36,323,088 of JAPQWN010000010.1, read as the reverse complement.
AATTATATATTGTTATAATCCATGCCCTAGACAAAAACATAGACTTGAGAACCCAAAAGAAACTAGATCGAGTTTCTTTCCCGTGGACATAGACAAGTTTGTCGAACAGGTAAATCTCTCTGTATGTGTAATTTTCTCTTTTCTCGTGTGGCTTGATTGATTGTCGATTGCGGTGATCCACGCTTCCTCACATGCGCACAACAAGTGGTATAAGAGCCTAGGTCCGCCCAAGGCTTTGAGTTGTGCTGCGCGGCGATCGACATGAGATCCGTGGAGGGAGTCGGGAATTTCTCTCAGTAGGGGAAGATAAGATTTATTATAGGGGACTTTCGGGGAAAATCCCATAGGATGCCAAAGGATAGATGGGGACCCACTAGGACTTTGGAGATGGAAGGGGTCCTCTTGTTTCTTTTCAATTTTTTTTTTTTTTTTTGTTGTTGTTGTTTCGCGATATGGCCGATATCGACCATCATTTGAGTAACCTATAAAATACCAACTTTAGTTATTTTTTATTGTGGCTGACAGTTTGGTCGATATCGACCAAGCTATTAGTAACCTACAAAATAACAAGTTTAGTTATTTCTCGTTGTGACTGACAGGTTAGTCAATATCGACCATTATCGGGAGAAGTGGCGCTTGAGCGGGCCCTTATTCTGGTTCCGGAAATTCAGTAAACTTCTAGTTCTTTCTGACTTCTTTTTCCTTCCTTTAATATACTTCTAATTTTACCAGACTTCTCACTTCTAAATCTTTCAGACTTCAATCTTCATTGTGAAGCCTCAAACACAATCCACATCTAAAAACAAAATTACAACTCAATGGACCCAAAGTTTTGTCTAACCCTCGAATTCGCCAACACTCAAAAACCTAGCAAAGGGACTATACAAACATGTCCTATAAGTGGAGTAACATTCCCGTTAGATTGCTTAAACACAATTTACCCACATTTTTCCAATTTGTCCAATTCATCAACCATTGTCTTTAATTGACCTGAAGTTTGAGAACTACGCTTCTTGTTTTTGTCAAGATTGAAATGAAGGTTCAAATCCGTGTAATTTGAGCCCAATTGTGTAAATATTTGATATTGTGATTTTTTTTATTTGTGGAAATTGATTTTTGATTTTGTGATTAACTATATATATTTGGGAATTGTTAAAATCAAAAGGTGATGGTAGTAGTGTTCATGGACTAACATGGGTAACATTAGGCAAGCACATTTTTTATGGTTTAGATATTCTATCTTCACAAAGTCCCCAACATTGTTAGGACAAGGCTTTGATGATGACGATCTTTACAAAGTAAACTACACGCATCTTATAATTCAATTTAAATCACTTTACTCATGGTATGATCAATCTTCCATTATTATATAAATGACCATCCCTACTCCGAAAATGAACTAAGAATAGACCCATTAATTTACAACCTTATTTATTTATTTTTCGGGCAACCTCAATTGGTCCTCCGATCTTAAACTTTGCCCAAGCTGGTGAAATGAATAGTTTTGAAGAGATTGTTATGGACACCTTGTCAAATCTTTTTTAAGACCCTTGTCACATATTTTGAACTTGAGTTCTCACTCTAGGAAGAAAGAGAATTAATGTCTGAATCCGAGAATTAATGACCGAATCCAACTACATGAGCGAGAATTGATGTATGCAATGAGTCTGGATCACCTGTTTCATAGAAATAAGAAGATGCTGTTTCATCCAATCCGCTTTCGCCACCTATAAAAATTTTTATGCCAGCGAATACACCCTCTCAATTGTCTCATTGTAATGAAAAATAAAATAAAATAAAATTTTTTATATAGATGGCGAATGTGATTGAATGAAACAGGATATCCAAGATCCGGACCGGTGGGATGAACTCTAATGTACATGGCCGTACTAGCACTTGTTGTTTTAAGAGTCCAAATACCCTAGGACCAAAAAAACAAAAAAAGTTTTTTGTGATTCCTCGCACCATTACGTACTCTAGAGACATCATACAAATGCACTTCCCAATGGGATCGTGACAAATGGCATGCTGTTACTTCTGGGCCCACCCATCCCCATCATAGACCTGAAAATATTCTAGGCACCTTTGGATATCTTATCTGATGGATTAGACTGCAAGATTCATTGTTTAGAATATGGCTTTCATTATCTAAATTCTCATGATTATGAGCTTTGCAAAGTCAAAAAGGTTTTTAGCATCTTATTCTTCAATAATGCTAATAAAGACTTTGGAAAGTTCTTTACAGCAAGCAAACCATTTGAGCATTTGGACAAAATCATTGATTAAACAGAAGATTAATTCTAACACGCATTTTAACAATGGGCCGGATGGATTCGGGTCAGGCTTGCGTGGACTTGGAAAGTGGGTTAGATATGGGATATTAGGCTATACTTCATCTGGATCCAAAAAGTCATCCCCTCCACTTAATGGGTTAGTCTCAAAAACCAGTGGACTAGCCCAGACCGTTTACAAGACCCATATTCATGACCCAGCTAATAGGACACACAATATGCACTTGTGGGCATGGGCCCACTTTCTAATGCCAGATGGCGTGCTGCCAAACATGCCACGTGGACCACCAGCATCTCATTCCTTCCATTGCCCTTTCACAGTGGGAAAGCTCTAGAAAAAAGGGAAAAATTCTCTGGGCTTTCTCAATCAACCAAAAATTCCAAAGGAATCAGTCCCCTGCTTTTTTCTAAAGGCCAATACCACACTATAAGATAAGAAACAACAATATTTGCAGCTTTCATTGATACCATTCCTACATCTTCCAGCCCCCATTGACCGGCAATGTCGCGCCGGCGAGCACTCGAAGTTCAATTCGACGACAGAACACCCCGAAAATGGCGTGTTCCGCTCCGAGAAGATGTGCTCGCCGGTTTCATATCTCAGGGTGGCACCACTGTCCATAGTGTTTTCGGCGATGGAACTCTGTTCAGCCCACTGTTGTTCGGAAAATTCTTCGATCCATCGGACGCTTTTCCATTGTGGGACTTCGAATCGGAAATTCTCCTGTCGGGTCTCCGGAGCTCCGGTAGATGCAGCGTTGATTGGTTTGCAACAGATAAAGAGTATGTGCTCAAAGCAGACCTACCAGGTAAGTGCATAAGTTTCCTCAAGTCTTGACTTGTGCATGGGTTCACAACTTAAAGTCCTCTGGGCCGGGCCTATTTAAAATTCAGTTCTTCCCTTGTCCAGACCATGGTTTCAAAAATGGGTTTGACTTGCCCGAATTGACTCAGACTCAGTAAGTCACCAATCTAGTGAGTTGAATCAGTTTGGCCATGTATATATGGACAGACTCACCTGAGTTACTCGGTTTAATGATCTTCTAAGTTGACAATAGATCCACCCAGATGAGTTCTCTTTGTGGGTTGAGAAAGAGAAACTTGAAGCATTGTAATCCTTGGATGAAGGCAATTTTATCTAACCCCATATAGCTATTGTTTTCTTTTTTCATTTTATTACTTTAATCTTGTTTTGTTTTTTTCATTGTTTTTTGGGTTGCCCAACTCCGGGGTTGGGGACCCATTGAACCCACTCCAGTGGGAGAGCCCGTGGGGTGAGGGAAGGAGACCTTGAGTGAGATTTTTTTTGTTTTTCTGGTAGAAGAGACCTGGCGTGAGTTAAGGGGCCTCGGATAAGGGAAGAAGTCCTTGGATGTACTCTAAAACTTGACATAACTCAAAAGGTCTATGAGCTGAGTAACTCAGGCAGGTCAGGTCATGTACTCGACCAGACTCGTTAGCCCCACTCAGTGGCCTACTGAGTCAACCAGACTCGGCCCTACCTTAACATCTATATCATATTGAGCCTGTAGTGATCTCTTATCACTCCCTTTTTTGTTTTGTTTTTGCTTCGACCTTTTCATTCTGCTCGTATTAGTTGTTCCCTCACTTTTCACTTTGAACCACTTGTTCACAAGTCACCCTGACTTGGAATGACTTATGAGGTAATGCCTGAAACCAAAGTAAACAGACTGGGCCCAAACTTTAGATGGGGCAGTCAAAGAGAAGGGCCTCAATTGAAATCTCGAACAAGATTGAAAACTGAAGTGGCTTCAGCCAAGTCATAACTAACTAACTAGACTTGGACAGGTACAAGGACATGAGTGAGCCAATCCGAGCTGAATTTAGAGCTTGTCTTGAGAGCATTAACCACGTCGCATTAAACAGCGTTCAATGGACTAGTGGGGCTCTAGCTCAAGCTTAATTGAAAATCAAGCTAACCTAATCCAAGCTTAAGCTTGACCTGACAATCCATAACTAGCTTGAGCTCAACTCAAGGTCCCATATCTTTTACCACCTTGAGCGGAATTTGGTTAATTCATCTCTACTGGGCTTAATTAACTTGAGCCAACTTAATTAGATTGATAAATAAACACAAGGGATTGGGTTCAGATTTATTGTCACAAATATTGTTTGCGGGAAGTTATCCTATATATTGTAAAAACATCAATCTTAAAATGATAAGTTCTCTTATCATGACCCTACTTTCAAAACAAAAAATAGAGAATCAGACATTTATCATTGCCCGTAGAGTCCTCCCTCTGTATACATGTGTTTAGGTTGTTGAGGACGGGGGAGAGGTGTTTTCATTATATTAATTTTTAGAGAGCATAGAGCGCGGAGCGGGAGCGCGAGCTCAAGCACTGAAATGCTAGATTTAAAAATAATTATACGTCCAGAGCGCCTATACAACATAGTGATTATGAGTTTATAAATAATTAACTAATGGGCACAAATATATCTTATCCACATATTCAAGTATAAAAATTGGAGAAAAAAAAAATTAACTTTGCAATTTGATCACATAAAATAGACAATACTTAATAATTTAGAAGAAGTTTCTTCATTGAAAAGATAAATGCCAAGCTTATAGAAAAAGAAAATGCACATAAACTAAAGATTCTACATGGTTCGCTTCATATTTAGTTGATCTGTGCTCCGAACATCTTCAAACCGCACTCCGAAGATGATCAAACCGCGCTCCGAGGATATATCCGCACTGTAGACACCGATCAGCATTTTCGGAGTAGGATCGTAGAGGGGAAGGGGAGGTTTCAGTTTCTAAGCTCTTAAGCAGCATGTGGAACTGAAAGAGGTGTTTTAGATATTGTGAAATGCCAAGAGGCTCTCATTGTTGGGGATAAGGAGATAAGAGTCACTCATTGCTGTTGTGGTGCAGGGATGCTGATGTAGCTCTAGGAAATATCATATTTTCTATGGAAATATTATTGATAAAGTAACGTAAAGTAAATATTGCCTAAGGTTGAAATAGTGAGCGCCTTATATAGAATCTAATTAATATGGCTTGGAACATAAATCAAACTTATGGATCTAGACTCATGCATTAACCAATGTATATTTGAATCACAACCATACAGAAAAAAAATAAAAATCAACTAAACGAAGATTGTTGAATGCATAGATCAAAACCTTGCTGAGATACCAATTGTTGAATCTAATATGGTTTGCAACTTAAATCAAACCTATGGATATAGACTTACATGTGCAACAATGGATAATCAAATATAATAAAAGCAAACTTTGCATCATGATCTTGATGATGAGCGGTTTAGATTTGATCTAAAGATTGTCGCGCCTTGCGAACAACAACCTTTATCAAATAAGGTTTTCTTTCATCTCTCTTTTCACACACTCCTAGATGCGTGAGAGTTAATAAGTACTATCAGCCCCAAGGGGTTGGCCAAGTGGTCAGGACCATTGTTTATCTCTTTTTTGGAGCTAGAAGTCCTGGTATCGATCCCTGGTTCTCCCCTCTTTAGGAACCGAAGGTTGAGTTCACTAATGCCACCGCCTGGGGGCAACATGGGTTTAACTAGGCTTTTCTTTGGGCCCGGAGAGATTAGTCAAACCCAAAGGGTTGGGAGTCCTCCGTTAGCACAAAAAAGAAGAAGAAAAAGTACTATGCAGTATGATGCGAGTCAAGAGAGAGGGCTAGAAAACCACTTATATAGATAGCCGTAGAGAGATTTCTTCCCATCAAGAAAATTCTATTAGAAGTCGGTTTCCTTGGTTCTCTCATTGATCAGCTAAACAAGAGTCCTAACTGAATTAGGCTTTCTTAAAGTGAATCCAAGCTAGATTTATTCAAATCAAAATTAAAGGGAAAAACTTATCTAAAATCAATTAACTTAAAGTGGGGCCCTATAATTATTAGACATGTTTCATGTGGACCGCTTACGTCTAACACCTTCTGCTTTGTCATGGGATTTTGCCAATAAAAATATTCTCTGAGTGGGTTGTCCGGGCTTACGGAAATTAGTTTATTCCAAGAAGCATGAGGAGAGCAAGGCCCAAAAAAGTTAGAACTCAAGTTTTTCAAATATCATGTATATTGCGCTCATCACACCATAAACGATGGCACACTACCAAACCACATAAATTTTATTGTGTTGTTCTTATCTTGGTTGTTTACTTATTGCATTGTTATAGATTAGATCCACATCACCAAAGTTGGTCTATAGACCGACCTGACCCATTCCAGCCTGACCAAGTTGCACCAGTGCAAGTATAAACAAAAATTAGAGGATGCATTAACACACAACGGATTTGACAAAACAGATTCAAGGAAAAATGATGTGCAAATATATGTGGAGAATGGGAAGGTGATGGAAATCAGTGGGCTATGGAGGCAGCAAGAATCCAATGCCACTGACTGGAAAAGCAGTTGCTGGTGGGAATTCGGATATGTTAGGCGAATCGAGCTGCCAGAGAATTCAAATTGGAGAAAAATGGAGGCTCATGTCATTGATGACTGTTTACTTGAGATTAGAATTACAAAGAATAATTTGGACTCAGATGTACCCCAAGCATATGATGAGTCCTCTTCCAAAGAATCAGCAATTGTGTGACTAATTACAATGAGATGTATGACTCGAAATAAATTTTGTTCTGAAGTAACACAAGAATGGCTGCAAGATGTAGATAGATTATATCATGTAAATAATGAGGGTTTTGTGTACATACACACACATACATATATAATATATGATGTAATTGGGATTTCTTTTGCTGAGAGGCACCTCTTTGTGGGACCCACTTGGATTCATGCCCAATCGTGAGGGGATGATTGATGAAAAGGTCACATTGTGAATATGGTCTTCGATGGGGTCTGCATAAGATTGTACTGTTTTATGGGCCTTAAAATTAACACCCAACTCAATTTATTTTTTAATTTTTAATTTTTGGCTGAATGCAGCGCTTGAATTCGGCTCAAGCACTCACACACATATCCATGTCCCTAACCAATTCAACAAAAACTAAGAACTAATTTATTTGAATTTCGATTACATTGAAGGGCACATGTATTTAAAATTGCTTACTAAATAGGATCTGAGAAAATCATTGGGATGAAAATGGGTTTCAGAATATGTGACTCACCTTAATGGGAAAAAATTGGGTATGGGTCCAATGTTTGACTTGTTCTTAATTTGGGTCTGAGTATTGGTCCTTGGATTTTATGCCCAAAGGCCTGAGTACCCGACCTGCAACTATATTGTATTGTGTGAGTGTACAAGTAACTGAGCCCAAGTCCAAGGTCCTTTTACAGATCTAGGTTCTGGTTGGGATCTTTAATTTAGATATAGATGCAGGTATAAGTCCAGTTACCTTGACCAAAACTAGGGTATGGGCCTTGCTACTTGTTCATGTTTAGCTCCATGTGCTCTGACCTGATCCTTGTCATTCCCAAAACACTGTGAATTGTAGTAGTCCATATAGTGCGTTAAATAAGAGTCGGAGGACTAGTGGTTTGAGCTAATCAAGCAACTAGTTTTTCTAAAATGTTGCCTTCATAAAAAAAAAAACACAAAACCCTTTGAGACACTGGTTCTGCAAAAGGGGTATGTTAAGGGGTGTCCATGGTCTGGGCTGGGCTAAGGCATATATCCATGCCAGGCTTGGCTTTAGAAATAGTGGCTCAGGCCCAGCACAAGCCCGACAAGTGCCATAAAAGCTCGGCCCGAGCCTGCCCATTTAATCAATCGGACTGGGCTGAACCTGGCTTTTCATCACTTTTGTGGGAATTATAGCACTAATCAAATTAAATTACATGCATTTTTTACACAAGTTGGGCCAGGCCAGGCTAGGCTATAGCCTTTCAATCACTTAATCCAAGCCCGGCCCAAAGAGGGCTAGGCAGGTGTCGCGACCCCGGACCGGGAGCCCGGGCCCGCGACGGTGTCCGTCAACAACAATTCCCCACAGGTTCCCGCGGTGAGGATACCGAAGACACGGGACAAACTCACTCAAACAATGGTTGCGGAAGCGTGTAGCAAATCGCGTCAAGATAAAACATAAGATATAGAAACCGCACTTGCATAATTAAAATCATCAAAGCATGTATTCCAGAAAGGGAAATATAAACCGGACGATTCCCAATTACATTCAAGTTTAGAGTTAACAAAAGTATATTGTTTAGAATAACCCAATAAGAGGCCAATAAAGGCCAATACATTCCCAAAAGAATCAAAATGTAAATCCCTTCTCAAAAAGGTGCGCGTCTCAAGGACCCCCCCGACGCCTGGATGACATCGTTGGGTTGCCACTCACGAGCTGGGGGTGGCTCAACAGCCTCCTCCCGACACTCCTCCTCGAGGGCAAAGGCGTCTGCACCTGAGCACCAAAAATACAAGGATCAAACACGACGGTTTGGCAAGAAATCAATTTAGATACATATATAAAACCATTGAAAGAGGAGGAATATTTCTGAAAACATATACTGAACTTAAAACAATTGCAGAACTAAGATGCATTTCAAATAAGCAAAACCATGAATACTTATAATATCATGAATAGATAATCCCACAATAAGCTCATCCTTTCTCCATCATATAGAAATGAAAAGAGAAAGCAGAACAGAAACAGAACAGAGCAAAACAGGATCCCGTACCATAAAAGGTAGGCGGGTACCGGCCGCGTTACTGGATAGAACATGATGTATATATAATATACGACTAATCTGCAGAAAGTCCAAGTGTTTAAGGACCCCCAGACAGTGGATCGGATTAAAAGGGCAGTCCAAGCTCAGTGGTGTTCATCATGAGTCATGAATGCATAAAAACGAGGCTAACATGTACAAAACAGATCGAAAATAGGGGAAGCCATCATCAAAACATGGCAAAACAAAACTAATCAGGAGTAGCATAAGCTATAGCAAAACTGAACTTGTGAGGTGATCCCCTTATTGGTTCTTAAAACTGCTCAAAACATGACCGAAGTTTGTAAATCAAAATAGGTGCAAAAAGATAGTCATCGTGTCAAGACTGAGAATCTAAACATATTCATCAAACATATGGATTAAGCCCCTTTATTTGACCCTCATGTATTTGACACTCAAATGTCGTAATGAAATGTATTTGGTGCTTCCGAAGCTAGGAGGCATTTTGAGTTCCAATGCATAATGTTAAGCTAAAAGCCCTTAATCATATTCTAGTTTTCATTCCCAAGAAAAATCCAACAAAAATAGGCTAAAACTGAATTTCGGTTAGATCACGGTCATCTGTCCGCTAGCTGCAGAAATGCAGGTCGGCTAGCCACCAGCTGACCGCTGGGTTCCAAACAGAAAATTACAGCATTCTGGAAATGTAACAGAAATTGCTCGGTCACCTATCGGCTACACTACACCATTTCAGGACATTCCTAACGGTCCAAAACCGTTACTAAAAAAAATTGTAACGGTTTTTTTGGGTCACAGTTTGGGCGTTTCTAATCTGTTATAAACATCCGTAACGGTTATAAACCGTTACAAACATATTAATTGTAACGCTTTATTTCCGTTACTGAAATTAGTTCCTAACGGTTTTAATACTCATTTGTGTTAATAATTCTTAATAAAACAGTAACAATTTCGCAAGTTTTGTAACGGTATTTTACGCTTAAATATTTGTAACGGTTTTGTAAACTCTGTAACGTTTTTTTCGTGCCAAATTTGTGTTACTGATTCATAACATTCCTAACGATTGTGAAATCTTTTGTAACGTTTTTAAATGTTGCTATTCGCACAAATTAGTAATGGTTTATAACTGTTACAAAACTTTTTCATGTGTAAAAAAAAATATCCAAAAACCACCCCTTGGGCAGTCGTTTAATGGGTTTAAAAACGACGGTCAAATGCCGTCGTTTTTATTTTTTCGAATTTAAAAAAAATATATTGAAAAACCAGGGCATGCCCAGGTTTTTCAATATATATTTTTTTTAAAGCCTGAAAATTCATTAGAATCACTTAAAATCTTTAAGGTGAAACACTAATACATTTAAAATCTTAATTACATTGGAGAAAACTATACAACAATTACATTAGAAAAGAGTATAAAAAAAAATCAATAATAGAAGTGAGAGGGAGGCATTTGAAGGGACTCCAGGCAAATTGCAAAGAGAAAATGTCATTGGAGCCATCTGAAGGGACTCCACAGCTTGGGGCAGCTCTCAATCTGATCAAGTTCTTGCAAAGAGAAAATGTCATTGGAGCTAGATGGCATCAGCTGTATGGGAAAGTACTTTGACATCACGAGGAAGATACACTGTAAATGCCCCTGTAAATTGTAATTACCACATGAGAAAACTACACTGTTCCTAACACACACATACATACAAAGGAAAATGTGCATAAATTCAGGTTTAGTAGATTGCCAGTGCCCTCGTCCAGAAACAACAAAAAAGAATGTCTTGATCTTTATACTAACTATTCAAGAGAAATAATGTAAACAATAATCATACATAATCTGCATTAAGTGATAACTTCTGACATAGATTGTCGTAACTGAATTGAAGCAACAAAATAAAACCACCAAACTCGGATTGCTCCCACTTAATCTACAAAGACAAATAAATGAACCAATCTCAATGTGTAAAAAGCTTCTGTTTCTATGTTGGACTTCAAAAAAATAATAATAATATAGCACACACAGAGAGACCACACTTCTAACAAAAAAACAACAGAAGATTGACTGGTACATATGAAAAAGAGCAGAAAATGTCATTTGTCCAACTATTAGTCCTTAAAGTAAAATTAGAAAATAAAACCTCACTTCCAGCTTCAGCAAATCTTCTCAACTTAACATAGTTATAATGCTAAGAAACGAGACAGAGAAAGGAAGATGGACAAGAAAATAAGCAACACACCAAGATGCACTAAAATTCATTGTAAGCAGTACAACTTCTTAATCCCCTTGCTAGAACTCCCACTTAAAGAGCACTTTAGAAAAGACTCTACCTGTATAGCATATATGTCAGCATTAATCGTGAAGAAACTTGGCCTAAGTCCATCAGTAGATACAGCACGTGCCTGCCAAATACCATATGATAAGAGAAACAAAAAAGGTGCAAGCAATAATCACAAGTCAACTAACACGAGTAAAACCAACCAGCCAAGAATCAAAACCAACTTGATAATAAATTTCAGCCCAAAACAAGACCAAAAGTGCATATGTTGTGAAGAATACAAGACTAGGCAAATCAAGCAAAATATGTTGTATGATCTGACAATAAGACAACACCATTTATCACTCAATACCACTGAAGTAAAACTTATAAAGATTAGAAGAAGAAAAAAATACCAAAAAGAGCTTCAATTAGTAACATAGATATCAAGCAAACCTCGGGCTTTATATGTTGTATATCCCGCCGAAACACAAACACCACGCATCGAACTATAAAATACAATTCAAAGCTAAGGATCCATAAAGAACATAAACACCAAAAACAAGTTCATAAACACACCAAGAAACACAGAAACAGATGCATACCTGCATTCACAACAAAGTTCAAGAAATGGAAAACCTTCTGCGTAGTCCAACCATACTCAGGGACTCTCAGTTGAATTCGAACAAGTTGGATCTGTAAATTACAGTATATCAGCACTTCAAAGCATATAATTCAGATCCAAAAAAACAAAAAACATTATTCAATCGAAACTACGATATAAAATTTTAAAAAAGAAGCTATTTTCAAATCCCCCTCCCAACCCAAAAAAGGCTGCACCACCCTGCACAGCCCACCTGCTGCACCACCCTGCACACACCCGGCCACCTGCTGCACCACCCAGCACACACCCGGCCACCTGCTGCACCACCCTGCACACACCCACCCTGCACAACCCACCTGCTGCACCACCCTGCACACACCAACTGCAGCACCACCCTGCACACAGCCACCTGCACACCCACTTCCTCCTCTTCCACCACCTGCACACACCCACCTGCTGTACATAGTAGTTCTGGCTCTTAATTTTATGGTTCGATTCCCACAAGACACCTTTCCAGATGTTTAGAAATTTGTTAGACAAAGAACTTAAAACATCATGATCGTTAACATTGAGTGTGTTCTATTAATTAATTATAATAAATGACAACCACGAATGTACCACTCATATAAAATGATCATACATCAGATGATATTCCTTAAGTTAGCAAAAAAAATTCACTTTGATTTAGAAATCTATAAAACCCAAGATAAAATGCGATATACCAAATCATGAATATCCAACTGAATATAACATCTGGGTGATATTTTGGTGAGCAGCAAGTCATTTGAGTGGTATTGATATAACTGCTAACAGTCTATATTCAGTGGTAGTGAGTTTGTTATGGCACAATTGGAACAACTGGAGGCTTACCTAACAACTCATACTTTGGGCAATTGGAACAATCAGCTCATGCCACCTAAAAGAAAATCATTTGATTGGTTACTTGTAATACATGATTTGCAAATGACAATTGTAGTAGTTGCCTTATGACTTTAAGATGCATTAAATAAAATGAGCTAAATGAAAAAGAAAACAAGAGAAAACAGAGTAGCAAATAGTACCTGGGGTCTTGGAGTCCCAGCATTGAAAAGGGTAGGGGAAGCATGGGTGAACCAACGGTGTGACATGAGATGGTATGTTCTGAGGACAGAATCAATATCATCTTTATGAATTCCACAGAACTTGGATAGTTGGATTAACATGAATGGTATACAATCCTCAGAACACAACTGTGTGCCTTTACACAACAAAATTGAAGGATATACACATAAACACATAAGTTGATAAGAACACAAGATGGCACTATAATACACCTAGGAGTGGGAGCATCAATGCCCTTGAATCACGTAATAGATGTGTGGCATGCGTATGATCCCTTTGGGGGGGTTATAACTAGACAAGAATCCAACCTTGTATAAATCTTGTTTCTAGAGTTTGGCGGGGTTGATATGACCAAAGCCATATTTCAACCAGATTATGGATGTGCTCAAATTTCTGCATCAAAACACCATCACAGTAAAGAGATTTGTTATTACCAATGATGTTGCTGAGGAATGACTGACTCATTCTGATACAATTCTCACTGACACTATAATATGATGCCATAATCCATTCAACTATGCTAGACTACAAGTAGGGCCACTTGTGATCAGTTCACTTGTAATCAGTCTGAATCTTTGCATCAACCACATCTACTCCCACCCACACATGCCAACCAATAAAAAAAAAGGGTATAGAACCAAGTTCAGACCCAGTGAGAAAGGTCAGGCCAAATAATGCAATGATGGGATAGATTAAATTAGTAAATTGTCAACTGCAGATGCATGGGATAAAGCAATGATGATGTTATTTAATCCAGACCCAATAAAGTAAAGTCCTTTTTTGTCCTGCTTCAGCCCAGAAAAAAACAAAACAAAAAAGGGAATGATGGAAATAAATGGCAACTATTGAAATAAATAAATAAGTTTACAGCACCCAAAGAGGTTGTGCAGAAAGACCATTCTGTTTCCATTTCCATCCAGCTGTGGAAGGTGAGCCACAGATGTTAGAAAATAAATTGCAGCCCTTGAACTAAATAAATCTTCTGCACCCAAAGAAGTTGCAGTCTAATTGGGTCCAATCCAAAAATCCCACAACATGTACTGGCAAAGTGCTTTTCAAGGATGATTACACCAAGTCCCATCCCATGTTAACAATAAAAGCATTTCAAAATCACGAGTAGAAAGGGGGATGGATTTACCTTTGATTCTAGGATCCCTTCTTTCCTTTTTCTGGTAGTGGAAAAGAATATGGGCTTCAACTTGGCTAAAATCTGTGGAATTTGGGTTGGGAAGGAGGCCAAGAAGAAATTTCTGCTTTTTTCTAAGCCATGGTTCATTTGTAAATCCAAAATTTCTAATTTTCGATTACTATCCTCTAGTGGTATTTTAAATTTCTGCTTCGCTGCAACATGCTTAAGTGACACAGAAGGCAGAAACCAAAATAGGCACATTTTATCTTTTCCATATCATCCTATCACAACATCATGAAAAATTGACTCCAGTTCAAGTAGATTTATAAAGCAACCAGCATGTGCAGAACAATATACAATCCTTGCTGAGATAACTAACTGATCATGCCCAAGGTTAGAATAAACAACACCACACACCTGGAGAGCATAACCAACCATCTTCGAGAAAGCTGTATTAGTAACATGCTTTCCTTCTCTTCAATCTGTCAATAGAGGACATCAAACACAAGAATAATTACTGTGAATTCATGAAGATGATGATGTAGATAACTGTTTTTTTTTTTTTTTTAATAACGATGTAGATAAATGTTTGTACACTTGAAAAGCATACCTTAGCCTTTCCTATTGGAAGGCAGAAACTTGAATCAAGAGCTTCCACTGAAACAGGCAAAGACTCACCATATCTGGACGCCATGCAAAGCACATGTCAAAATTTTAACGTTAATCAAGTAAACATTCGGTCTTGAACCAAAAAAGTTTTCAAACAGAACTTACAGCAACTCATTTTCAAGGAAAACTACAGGATCATTACGCAATACAAAAGCTAAAACTGATAGAGATCTTTATCATACTTTTAGAAAAATAGAACCCCCAAATTCAGTAAATGAATCAAGCTTCTAAACAATTAAGAATGGAGTGAAAGACGCATACAAGTGCGCAATGCGCATGCATGCACACATGTGCACTTGTATGTGTCTTTCACCAAATACTTTCAAAAGCATGCTTAGATACCTTACATAGTCCACAAACTAAAACAGGAATATAGCAAGAAATATTAAGCATTATGTCCATGATGTTAAACATCAAAATCATAAATCAAACTCTGAAATAGCCCCTGGTTGTTGCTCAACTAGCTAGGGATATGTGTAGTATGCAGGGGTGTGTGAGTTCCAGTCCATTGTAGACCAAAAAAAAAAAAAAAAAAAAAAAGGAAAATCAACCTCTGTAATTGGAGTATCAAGAACCCTCTCAGGACCATACTTCTCAAGAAGACCTTTGGAAATCTGCATAAAAAAGTTTTAGATTAACTATAAGGAGAGAACAGGAAACAAATATATTAGAAATCAAAGAAGAAAAAGAAAATGGATTTACAATCTCAATGAATAAGCAAGACAAAACATTTGAAATGAGCATGTCTAATCTTGTATGAACCCTGGTATTCACCAACCTGCAGTAGAAAAGGCCATCCTTAGAATAAAAAAATTAATGGAATAAAAATTCCAGAAAATATTGTGAGTAATGATTTCCACAATTACCTCTTCACCCATCAAGAGAACTTTCGGATCAGCAGACATTTCTTCATCAAGTGCAGAATTTTACAGTCATCTGTGATAAATCAGAGTTAAAACAAAATTCCCTCACTTTCAATATGTTCAACATAAAACCAATAAGCACATACAAACAAGAAGAATTTATTTGAATGCCCAAGTGGCAAATGGGCCTCATATCCCAATGTTCTCTGGCCAATTTAATAAGATCTTAGTTGACCCAAAGTAACAATAAATTGAAAATTTCTGTGAATCATTGGAACACATGACATTGACAACTAACAAGTTGACAGAATGTAGAGCTTGTGCTATCATCCTACTCTTATACTCACATCTGGGTATCTAATAGATAACACCATTATCAACACACTATGTTAGTTCAAGAGTTGTATCCGTTGTATCAGAGAAATGTTCTAGTGACTCTGCTTGCAGTTCACTGTGGGCATTCTTTCCCTGGTAACATGACTCAAATCCACAACCTTCTCATTGTAGCAATGACCACCTTATGACTCTGCTAGATATTATTTCCTTGCCTTGTAAAATGGCAATACTATTGAAGAAAACAGGTTTCTCAAGTTGTTCATCACTCTCATGATTGAAACTGTAGAAAGGAACTGATAACGAATACGAATTAATGTAGGGAATAAAGTTAATCAAGTAATTGGATGTAATGGTGATAGTCAGACTGAGAATCTTTTAAGCACCACAATGATGCTCTCAAGTTCCAAGAATATCAAAGGTTCATATTCTAAATATTTGACTCACATGATGTCAGTAAAAGGCTTAATGTGATTCTAAATATAAGCAAGTGCCTGCTTATATTTCTTGTAGATTTGCTTGGTTACTATGTTCTTGGATTCAAGGTAATAAACCAATAAATACCAAAACACCCACCTGAAAATCAAGAAGAACTTATAAGAGGAATCCTCAACTGCTACTTGTTCTGCCTTTCTATCTCTCATTTGCATAACATGTTCTGCCTGATCAGCAAATGAGACACCAGAGTACCAGACTGATTACAGACAAAGTTCAACCAAGGTAAGGTCACTCAATGGCGAATGCTCAGTAACTATAATTACATAGAACTGTAATTAACTAAAATAAGAATCAAGCAAGATAAATAACAAGTCATGAAACATATAATTTCATAGATGTCTGGTATGAATTGAAGTGGAATTTGACTTTGATAGAACAAAGACTAAGGTCCTCAATATCCCTTTACAATCATTCAAGGGCACAAGAGGGAACAAGAAGGGAAACCCTCCTAGTTCTCCATCTTCAGATTCTCTGAGAAATTTAGAAGTCCTTTGCATGCTTAAGAGCTCTTGGGAGGCAACAGCTTTAGAGGTGAATAGAAGGCCCTACAGTCATGCTAGGGAGTAGGGACTCCTATTTACTTTTATATGGCTTGGATGAGCAGAAAAAAAAAAGGCAAAAAATCCTAAAATCCAAAGGTGGGGGCAGGCAGGCCTCCCTCACTTGCTTCTTTCCATTCTATCTGCTTTTTTTCCTTTTTCTCTGTTCCCCAATGTAGACAACTTTGATTGGACCCCCAAAAAAGGAAAAGAAAAAATCACACTTGATAAATCCCCCTTAACCTGCTACCGAAAACCATGCTGGAGTTTCCCCATCTGCCCTACCAACCTGATTGATCCAGCAGCAAAATCTGTACACTAATTCTCTGTTTACAAGAAAATTACACAAAACAGAGAGTCCAATCCTGGAATTTTCTGGGCAGTCCACACTAGCATTTCATGATTAAAACAATGAATATGACATTAGAAATGGGACAAAGGTTACAGTGTATTGCTGCCTCCTAACAGGAGTTGACAAATGAAACAAGAAAAGAAATAAATGAAATAAAAAGGAACAAAAAAGAAGAAAAATGGGATGAATAAACAATACAATACCTCAAATTGAAATCAACATAGATGAAATTGTGAGGTAAATTTAATTATTCACAAGCAAACCAAGTCAAACATGGTTTTCAGGAATGGAGCATGTGATGACAAAGAAAGTAATGGATGATTATTCTTTGACCTCACCTTGGACCCATTCTTAGTGGCTCCAGTATTAGTCTTCAAATCAGCATCCCAGTTATTTAACAAATGTAGAAAGAGTCAGGCAAATACACAATAGAAATTCATAACATAAATCACTAAAAGGGAGAAACACCCACCAGTTTAGCTTCTACTTCAGCCTTATCTTCAGCATCCCTACTTAGTAAAGCAGAATTAGCATGTTACAGAGAATAGAAGCTTGATTTTGTTTTGTTTTGAATGGTAAGAAACTAAAGAAAATGGAATGACAAACACATCCACATGAGGAAAATGTCTATTAAACAATAAAAAAAATACCCTTCTTATGTGAATCCTTCCCCTAGAGACCAAATACCAAATCCAAAGAACAACAAGGTAGTTATGTGATGAGTCCAAAGAACACTGAAAAGAAAGCCAGACAGCTGCAGCAGTAGCTCAAAGCTACACTCCAACCAGAAAGCCAGCAGCAGCTTAGAAGAAGAGCAATCCAACAGGACTGCTGGAGGCTAAAAACCAGACACCCTCAGCAGAACTAGCGTAACCAGATCACTCTGCAACGCCCAGCCAACACATGAATGAAGCTACACAACCACCAAGATAGAGCTGGGATGATCAGCAAAACCAGAGCAAAACAGCAAGAGCAGAGCAGCAGCAGGCAAAGCCTTGCCAAAACTGGGAAACCAGCAAAACCAGCTCAGCACCTTCAAGCTCTCCTCCAAGGCTCGACTAAAAACAAACCAAAGCCGAAGATTACTGGATAGGAACAAATAGCTGGACTGAGGGATCAAGGAGGCTGCAGAGTGCTCCTTAACCCAAGCAGAATGGGGTGAGAGGGAGGAGAGGAATTCTCATCCTTGATTTAAGGGCCACAAGAGTTGGGTTTTCAACTATGCAACTTTCTTATACAGTTTCAACTTTCAATGCTATAGTGTAGGTCAGATGAGTGCCAAATTGGAGTGACTACCAACAAAGAGGGGACTGATGTGAATTAGATTCTATACAAGCATAAAAAGATTATCTTTTCCATCTACTTTGTAGTGTCATCATGCTTTAATTCAAAACATATCTATTATAATTAACAATTTTTATTTTCTTCAGAAGTAACTGAAATCCTAAAATGCAAACTTGAATGCTCATGAACCAAGTAAAGAGAATGGATGCATGTCTTCGACTTGCATGGCTAGCTTTTAGTTACCTTTGCAGCTCTATACTTTTTATATACTTTTTATGAAAGAGTAAAAACCATCTACGACCTGTGCAGGTTTAATTATGGAAATAAAGAACGGCCATGCTTAAGGAAAATATAGCCGGAAGGGTCGGATGCAACGATGAATATTTGCAATAAACAAGGTGGTTGATACACAGCCTCAATCAGATAAAAACTCCATACCACCAACAGATCACATATCAAGATATTTAAAATAGAAACAACATTTGACTCACATGATGTCGTAAAAGGCTTAATGTGAATAGGATATTTTCATTGAATCCAAGAATCCCATGCTTTAGGTTCAATGCCAATCTCCAAGCCCTGCACATACAACAATAAGTAAGTACCTACATTTTGATACAGCAAAAAAAACATTAAAACAAGGGTCATATATATATATAGTCATTGCTTCTTCAAATTTGCAATAGCATTACCTTCTTAAAGGCGGTCGTCCCAATAGCATTATGTGGTTTGTAGAATTGTCCAAGGCACCACCATCCTCCCTCCTCCTTTATCTGGGCTTGGGACCAGCAGTTGAAACCAATATCAAACCAATGATATTGATTATCACCAGGCGGAGTTAAAAATGGGTTAATACATGATTGAACCTGAATATTCAAACAAGCAGGCAATCATCATTAATATTTATAAAATAAAAAATATGCAAACACATCCAAATAAACATAAAGCAAACTAGCCAATAAGTTCTTACATCCATATCAACCAAAATGCACTCAAAACATAAACTAGCCAATAAGTTCAAGTTAAACATAATAAGTCAATATACATATCCAAAACAACTAATTAAGAAATTTTCATCCTTGACTCTAGCCAAATCAAAGGCCCTCCTGCACTAAAACCATCCAAATACCTTATTCCATCTTAGGGGCCGTCGTAAACAAGAGCATCACCAACTAAGACTTCCTCAATGTAGACTTTTTTTTCACCATTGAGAACTTTTCTACCATGGCAAATTCCAGCTGTCTCTGTCATAACATAACCCTTAGCAACCGCAAGACCATTCCTATCTAGTAAGGTTACATTCGGTGAAGAACCAAGCGTCCCAGGAGAAGGATTCACAGAGTCAAACATGTCCTTTAAGTTTCGTTGAGTCTGACGGCAAACTGAATTGGAACCAACTTCAGTTTCGGGTGGTGTTGTCCCGCATGCGGCTTGAGCACTCGACATTCCATTGTTTCTTACGAGCTTAAGTACATCCTGACACAATGGAGATAACAAGTAGTTATATATAAATGGTATTAAATGCAAGGAGGCACAAGTGTAACTCACCGTTAACACACCCATGACATTACATATGGAAGCCTTCATCTCATTCAATTCCCCTTTCAACTCAGAATTGGATGAAGAGCTTGCTTGTTGCAGTAATGCCTTTGCAATAGCTGTACGTTGCAATTGGTTCTTAGACTTGGTCGAGCTGATTCCACGAGTTCTACTGCTTTTCTCGGGCCCAAATACTTCAGCCAATTCATCGTTATCCAAGTCTGCTTCAAATACACTACCCTCACCGTTCGAGCTTGCTTCTTTTCTTCTTTTTTGAGCAGCCTCAACTTGTTCCTATATTATCAACCAATGATATGAGTAGTAATATAAATTAAAAGAATTAATCTTCTTTTTTTAGAACTTACGTAATGAATTCGAGCACTCTCCAATATAGTCCCATCACGGCGCTCATGTCCTTTTTTCCAACTATCTACCCGTCCATGTTTTCTGCTAGGATCTTCTTTATCCTACAAAAACAATCGTCATTAGTTGTTGGGATAAAGAGAATAGAATTTAATGGTGCAAGAATAGACACCTACCATTTTATCCAACATATGGGCGTATGTGCCCCGCCCATTAGTATGCCGATATTTATTCTTTTTCGCATTCTCTGCATTCTTTGCATTTCTAGCTTTCACTTCATCAGTACTCTCATTTCTAACAAACATTGCCCAATGATTTGGATCTTTACCCAATGGACATGCTGCAATAGCTTCTTCCACATCCCCGCACTTACTCAAAATCTCTTTCCGTAAGGCATACTTTGCTGATCTGAACTTTTGGGAAAAGTCCTTTTCTACTGCTTTTCGTGCCGCTGCTTGGGGAACATTAGGCTCAAATTCTTGCTACATAGAACAAGTAAAAAAGATTAGATCTTCAGCACTTATCTTCAGTAAAAAAGATTAGTCATAAGCAAATGTCGGATACATGTATCCAAAACATCAAATGTACATGTAAACCTTACCATTAATTCATTCCAAATATCATTTTTGAAGCTTCCATCTATTTTCCTCCAGTCCTTGTAATGAATTGGAATACGAGCTCGAACGTAATAACCAACACGAGAATTCCATTTGGCATGGTTAGGACCCACGGCAATGCCGTCCGCATTGAACTCTATAGGTAACTTACTAATGGTTCCTGTTGCTGGTGAGGCTCCCGAAGTTGGCTTATGAGATGGAAGTGGCACTGAACTAGAAGGTTGGGAAGCAATAAGGCGTGATTGACCTGATGCCATTGTAAAACAGCCCACCTACTATTTGACAAAGGATTGTTAGTAGAAACTATTACATGAGAAATTTATATCTAAATTGAACTAAAAGGAATATTTATATCTAAATGTAGAAAATGAGAAATTTTGCATGTAACTCTACATACCATAAATAAAAGTGTACAACTATTACAATCAAGTTAGACTTTGCATCAACGACTCCAAACTAGGTTGGTCGTCGAGAATAGATTGGAAGACAGTTGGTGCATCTAGATCATCCACTTCACATGTCAATTGCCTAGGCGAATGTATGACTACCCACCAATTAGGATATCTCAAATCCTTCGAGTAAAATACTTGACTAGCCTCAGATGCAAGAATCACCGGCTCATCAAAAGAATTATTGATACTCTTTAGCCTATTGAGATTAACCATCACCAAATTAGAATCTGGACAAAGTTTACAACCATTGGTCTTGTCCTCCACCCTCACCCAATTGCAGTAAAAGACAACATGATGAAAGGTCGTATAGTCCAACTCTATTATCTCTTCAATAACCCCGTACCACTTGGTCGATGCATTAATGGGATTTTTGTCCTTCCTACTTGATGTAAATGCAGTGATTGCATTCATACAAACACCACTGTCTTGTGTGGCAACTGTTTCGTCATGCGACCTAGTAGAGAACACAAAACCATTAACACGGTACTTTTTATACGTTTTAGCTTTGAATAATGGTCCCACAACAAATCGCCATAAGTCACAGTCCGTGTCTTTTGCAGCCAACAACTGTGAAATGACAAAAACCGCCATTTAGAAAGATAAAATTACTAGATGTAAATTCATATTAAGCGTAATATATATAACAATACCTTGTCATATAACCAGGCAATGAACTCAGTCTGTATCTCCACTTCTGTCTTTGTTATTCCTTTTCTTTTACCACGAGTAGTTTCTTGCAAGGCACGATACTCACTGCAAATTGTTCATGCAATTTGACACAAGTATTTACAACTTTCTAGAGTAGTAAGTTTTTAAGCCAAATGTGTCAAGAAATCGAACCTGTAGTATTCATCAAGCTTTTCAACGTCTAGTCGAAAAAGGACCCATCTACGTATTTGTATCCATTGTTCCTTGCCTAGGGTCACAGTTTTACCCTCAAGTATTGGCCCTTCATCACTATACTCGCCATCTTCATCTAGAAATGCCTCACGAGTAGCTTTGTGGTTTCCATCTCGTGAATTTGGCATGTACTCCATAGCATACCTAACGGATTCAGAAACAATATAGGACTCTGCAATGGAGCCTTCGACATATCGTTTATTGCTGGGAATATTTTTACAGTCCTTCATTGCCCTATTAAATTAAAAAATACAAAATTGTAATTCGTTGTTTCGTCATAGTTGCAGCTAAAAATCAAATAAAAATAAAGGAATTATACATACCGTTCAAACGGAAACATCCACCTGGGATAAACAGGTCCACAAATTAACCCTTCATCAGCCAAATGCACCATGAGGTGGATGCTGATATCAAAAAAAGCGGTCGGAAAATATTTTTCCAACACACACAATGCCTCTGCAACCATGTATTTTGCAGATTGAATTTCATGTCTGATGACGACTTTCGAACAAAGGAGATTAAAGAATAAGCTAATCTGGTGAATAGCTCTTCGCAAGTCACGGTGTTTTGGATAAGCGTGTTGAAGCAAAACCGGGAGCAAATAACACATAATCACATGATAGTCATGTGATTTCATTGTAAGCAAACCAGGAGGACTCAAAGTGACAATGTTTTTTAGGTTCGAGGAAAACCCTGAAGGAAGCTTCAAGTCTTTCAAAATTTTGCAAAACTCTAACTTCTCATCTTTATTCAAGACAAATGGGGCCTTTGGTTTTACAGATCTCCCAGTAATTGGGTCTGTTTGCATCCACTGGCCACTATGAGTCCCCAATTTCCTTAAATCCTCTCGTGCCTGTACTGTATCCTTTGTTCCTTTCTTGTCCAAAATCGCATTTAATAGGTGTTCTGCGACATTCTTTTCAGTGTGCATCACATCAATAACATGTCGAATTGTATGTTTCGGCCAGTATTTCAAATAAAAAAGAATAGACCTTTTATACCATGCCTCAGTAACTTCATCATCTTCATCATCTCCAGTATCAACCACATCCACATTATCAGTACTCCGTTTGGTACCTTTTAAGACTTTACCAGGTACATAGTGGACACGGCTTAGCCTTTTCTCAATTACTTCTCCCTTTAACCTTGTTGGAGGGGGTTTTAACTCCTTTGTCTTCAGCCCTAAGTATTTGCCTTGCCTAAACGGGTGATCAGATTTAAGAAACATGCGGTAATTTGTGTAGACGATCTTCCTTGCATTCCCAAGATGCATAGACGGAGTTTCATCACTACAAATAGGACAAGCTTTGTAACCATGTGTTACGCAGCCTGATAAGTTGCCATATGCAGGAAAATCATGAATGTCCCACACCAACATTGCCCTTAAAGTAAAATGCTCTCTTTTGTGCATGTCATAAGCTGCAACCCCTTCTTCCCATAACTGTTGTAACTCCTCAACTAGCGGTTGAAGGAATACATCGATGTTTTGACTCGGTGCTTTCGGCCCAGGTATTAACAATGACATCATATGGAACTTAGATTTCATGCACAAAGATGGTGGGAGATTATAAGGCACCAAGTAAACAGGCCAACAACTATAACCAGTGGATTGAACTCCACGTGGATTGAATCCATCAGTTGCAATTCCAAGCCAGACATTACGCCCTTCCTTAGCAAAATTTGGCCAATCATCTTTACATGTCTTCCACTAAAGCGAATCAATCGGATGCCGCATATAATTCCAAGAAGGTGTAGCTCTATCATGCCATGTCATTTCACGCGCTATCCATGGTATTGTGTACAACCTTTTGAGTCTTGGGATCAATGGAAAATGTCTCAATACTTTTCTCGCCTCTTTTGTTTCTTTCTTCCCCATTTTCCCCTCCTTCACTTTGTATCTAGGTGTTTGACATTGACTACACACCGTTAAATCAGCTTTGGTCTTCCAATATAACATACAGTTATTTTCGCAGGCATCTATACACTCAACTTTCATTCCCAGATCTTTTAACATTGCCTTCATTACAGGATACTTAGAAGGCAAAGTGTTTCCGTCTGGCAACCATGTTTTTAACAGAGACAAAAGTGCAGTCACACTATTTCCCGACCATTTATACTGCTTCTTCAAGTTATGGAGGTCTACAATTGCAGAAAGAGTTGTTACAGGAGCCTCGCATGAAGGATATAATTTTTCTTCTGCTTTTTTCTTATATTCATTGTACCTTTTACCCAAATCAGGCTCTAGAACAACAGGGTGTTCAACATCTTCGAACTGACTTCCATCACCTTCATTCAAATCATCCGCTAACTCTTCATGCACGCCATAAGCAACATCAACAAAATTCTCCATCCCTAGTCCCTCTGCCTCACTATTTTCTTTTTCAACTTGGTTTACCATTCGATCCTTATATGGGTTCTCGCCATGTAAAGCCCATACGCGATATGTTGATTCTATACCGTAAAGGATCAAATGTTTTCTAACTATATCATACGCAAACCTTTTTCCATTTCGACATTTTTTACAAGGGCAAGGACACGTGGTCGATGTTTGGTCTTTGCCACTAGCAAATAGAATAAAATCCGAAACCCCCTGCCTGTACACACTCCCAAGTCTATCTGTTTCATCCATCCATTCTTTTAGAATCGGCTGAGACATTCTGTAGGTAACACATCAAGTAAACACAAACAAGTAATTGTAACGGTCAATGTCATACATAATCATGCACTTTCACTCATAACCATATAAAAAAGCCCAAGAAAAAAAAAACTATCTTGAAAAAAAAAAAAAAAAGAAAACCAACTTTCTCAGAGTTTCAACAGCCCATAGATCAAAACCATCAATCAAAAAGGAAAATATAGATCCAATTAATGAGATGTATAATACCTGTCTGGCAATAAGCTTGTTTCAACTGTTGGATCCTTGCCTAGTCCCCCATGGCCAAATTTCTTTGTTTCTTGATTGCCTGCAGAGAATAAAAAAAAAAATTAACTATAGAAACACGGATGACAAACATAGCAGAAACACTTTACCAAAAGAAAAAAAAAAAAAAAAACACAGCAGGAACACACCCATGACATACCTCCATTAATTCTTAAAATTGAACTTGAAAAAAAAAGTGACATAACAAAACTTTCCATTATACAATTTTCAAAAATTAAAATAATAACAATGAAATGTACAATTTTTTTTTCATGTATAACAGTTAGTGGGTGCACATCCTGTTAGAGTATTTATTTTGTTGCAATTTGATAGGATGCATTCATCTTCGTAAGCTTGTCCTCCCATTCATTCATGGATCATCATGCATTTTTATCCTCATGGTTTTTTGGTCTTTCAAAGTTATGCATGGTTTTTCATCATTCTCTTAGTTATCAAAGCTTTCAGTTCAGTCTTGGTATTCTTCCTTGTTTTCAAAAGCTTTGTATTTGTTCAGCTCTTTCAGTATTTTCTGGGTGTTTGGCCTGTCGGTCACCTGTCGGTCAAGTGTCGGCCAACCGACAGTGAACCGAGCCTAACCGAGACATTGTCGGTTAGAATTCCAGAGAGCTTCATTTTCAAAAATTTGTTGATACTCTCTGGTCGGTCAGGGTGTCGGTTAGGTGTCGGTTAACCGACCTTCATTCGAAACCTGACCGAAGTTCTCTCGGTTGGAATTCCAGAGAGCTGTTTTCTGAACCATTCTGATCTGTCGGTCATCGTGTCGGTCAGCCTTCGGTTAACCGAAAGAGTTCGGTCAACCGACCATGTTTCTTTTGGACAGCTATTTTTTGAAATTATGACCGTTGGGGAGTGACCGTTGGGGTGTCGGTTAACCGACACATATATGTCGGCTAACCGACGCCTAGCCGTTAGAACAACTTTTTCTATAAAAAGTGGTTTTCTCTTTTGGAAAAGTGGCTGAACTTTGGGAGATTTTCAAGAGCAAGGAAGAGCAACTTTTCAAGCATCTTTGTGAAGGGATTATGAAGCCATCTCATTAGACTCAACCTTTGATCTTCAAATGGGTGTGCTTCTCTTCTCTTTAAATTTCAAAAACATGCTCTTTTCTTAAATCTTTATGTTTCTATTTAAAGCATGATCTTAGAGTTGCTTGTTTCCTTGTATAGTTGATTTTCATAACATGTTTCATCTTTTAAAGTCTATATGATTTATGAAATCAACTTAAGTCTTGTGTTCACATGAGTTTTTCAAAACCTAGTTTTCAAAATCAACTTGTTTATCTTGTGATTACATCTTTCAATATACAAGTTGAATCTTTATAAAAACCATGTGTAAATCATTCTACTCTTTGTCTCTCATATGATTAGCATCTTTGAATCATCTTGAATTTACTTTTCTAAAAAGAGTTTGAATGTACTTCTAGAACTTGCATCTACTCCACTCTTTGTCTTTCATTTGCATGCATCTAGAAGTTTAGTTTTTCACCTTCATATCAGCCTATTTAGAGGCAAATCTTAGTGCTTGATTAGTTCTCTTATTCATGCATGTTGAGGCATAATTCACAAGAGAAAAATCTAAGTTGTAAAGGTTAGTGCTTAGCCTTGAAAAGCATTTGTTGTGGTTGTAAAGGTTTATGCTTAGCCTTGAAAAGCATGGTGTTGTATGTGTAAGGTTTGAGGTGATCCTAAACCTTAAAATTGGTTAGTGAAAATCCGGTAGGATTACCGGGAGTGGATGTAGGCATTTTGGCCGAACCACTATAATTGATTGTGTTATGGTGATTGATCTTTTACTTTTATTTCATGAATGGTATATGAATGCTTAGGATTGAATATCTAGGAGTTCTCCTTTTTATCAAAGCATAATATATTTAAAAAGTGAAAGAAATTTAATAGTTGCATAAGTTCTTAGGAGTAATCCTATTCACCCCCCCCCCCTCTAGGATTCGATCTTGGACTTTCAATTGGTATCAGAGCTAGGTTGCTCTTGATTAGGTCTTACCACCTAGAGTTAGAATCCTAGTGAGTGCTTTTATTTTGTTGCCACCATGCAATCTCATTTGGGTGAAGGAAATGCCACAAATAGACCACCTTTGTTTAATGGAACACACTATCGATATTGGAAAATTCGAATGCAAGTGTTCTTAGAATCCCAAAGTCTAGATGTTTGGAACATTATTGAAGAAGGCTATCATCTTCCCACTACCATAGAAAAGGATTCTGAAGGAAATGATATATCCATAAAACTCAAACCCAAGAGTGCTTGGACTCAAGGGGAGAAGGATAGAGCCAACTTGAATGCTAAAGCTAAGAACTCTCTATATTGTGCTTTATCTCAAGAAGAATTTAATAGAGTAGTAAATTGCAATACTGCTAAACAAGTTTGGGATACTCTAGAAACCACTCATGAAGGAACGGATCAAGTCAAGATAGCTAAAATACAAATGTTGACCTCTAAATTAGAAGACATTAAAATGCTTGAGGAAGAAACATTTGATGAGTTCTACACAAAGATAATGGAACTTGTCAACTCTCTCATAGGACTAGGAGAAGTCATGGATGAAGCTAAAACTGTTAGAAAAATTTTGAGATCTCTCCCTAAAAGATTCAAACCAAAAATTGTGGCTATAACTGAGAGTAAAGATGTTGACAAAATTAAAATTGAAGAACTAAGAGGAAATCTACTCACTTATGAATTAGATTTTGAAGTGCAAGACAAAAAGAAAGGAGTGGCCCTCTCATCTCAATTTAAGGAAAATAAAAGTGAATGTGACAGTGATGAGGACAATGCTCTGTTTGTTAAAAAATTTAAGAAATTCTTTAGAACAAACAAGAACATAAGAAATTCAGATGAAAGCAAGTCTCCAAAATTCCAAAGAAGCCCCAAGAGATCATTTGTTAAAAAGGATGTGCAATGTTACAATTGCAAAGGGTTTGGACATATTGCACAAAATTGCTCCACTCCTAAAGAATTTGAAAGAGGAGACAAGAAAGGAAAGAAAGCCTTAAACATAACTTGGGATGATGAAGATGAAGAAAGTAATAAATATGAATCCCAAGATGATGAAGATGAAAATTCCCCTAATTGGCTTCTCATGACACATATTGAAGAAATTAATGAGCATAATTCATTAATAGAGAATCTATTAGGGCAAGAAGAAACCAAAAATGAAAATGAAGATAATGAATTACAACAAGCTTATGATGAACTCTATGAAAATTGGGAGATTGTGATTAAGAAAAACAAATCACTAAAAGAAGTGTCAAAAAAGCTTGTCAATGAATTAAGCATCTTGAAGGATGACTTGAAATTAAGAGTTGTTGAGAAAGAGAGCATAGAACAAAAAGTCACCACTCTAAATGAAGATCTAAAGCTTGCTCAAAACAACATTCATAATTTACAATTCAAGTTAGAATCTAGTCAACTTGAAATTAACTCTCTACAATCAAAACTTAACAAAGGAAAATTCATTGTTGATAAATTCACCTTGGGAAGTGATAAAGCTTATCAAATGTTGGGCATGCATAAAATCTATGGTGATAAGAGTGGACTTGGGTTTGAAGGTTCCTCGAATAACATAAAGAATAACATTCAAAGCTTCACAAAAAATTCTCAAAAACCCTTAGTTGAAAGAAACTATCTCTCTAGATGGATTTGCCACTTTTGCAATCGTAGTGGACATTTAGTTCCTAATTGTCCCTACAAGGTTAGGTTGTCACTCAAAAATCCCTCTAAGATCTCATTCAAATTTGTCCCCAAGATCATTACTTCTAAACCTTTGTTAGCTAGTTGGGTTGTTGAAGAAACTAATCTTAAGAATCTTATAGTCCAAACTGCCTTGAAAGCTAAGGAAAATCCCACTTGGTTCTTAGATAGTGGGTGTTCTAAACATATGACTGGAGACCGATCTAGGTTCAGCTCCATAGTGGAATATGATGGTGGAAATGTCTCTTTTGGAGATAATAGCAAAGCTCAAATCATTGGCAAAGGAAGTGTGAAAGGGGATCAAATACCAACTCTAAATGATGTATTTCTAGTGGAAGGATTAAAACATAATCTTCTTAGCATAAGCCAATTATGTGACAAGGGAAACAAAGTAGTCTTTGACAGTCTTTCATGCAAAGTAGTTAATGACAAAACCAATCAAGTCATTCTTACTGGATCAAGGACAAAGGGAAATATTTACATCATTGAAGAATGTGATGACAATGAATCGAGGTGCTTGATAACCAAAGATCAAGAAAATTATTTATGGCATCAAAGGATGGGTCACATAAATTTCAAGTTGATGAAAATATTGTCGAAAAATGAAATTGTGAAAGGTATACCCAAGTTAAGTGGCGAAAAATCAGAAATATGCAAAGCTTGTCAGTTGGGCAAACAAATCAAGAAAAATTTCAAAGGATTAAAGGATATATCGTCGTCTCGTCCTCTAGAACTAATCCACATGGACTTGATTGGACCTGCACCCGTGCAGAGTATTGGAGGAAAGAAGTTCATATTAGTTATGGTAGATGATTATTCTCGTTTTGGATGGGTTGCATTTCTTCATGCAAAATCTGATGCCGTGGACAATATTATAAGGATTTGCAACAAGATTCAAATTGAAAAGGATTGTAAAATTCAGAAAATTAGAAGTGATCATGGAGGAGAGTTTGAAAATGAAAAATTCGCAAATTTTTGTGAGAATCATGGAATCAATCATCAATTCTCAGCTCCTAAGACTCCTCAACAAAATGGAGTGGCAGAAAGGAGGAATCGAGTGATTCAAGAAATGGCAAGGACCATGCTAAATGAAAAGGATCTTCCTCGAAATCTATGGGCTGAAGCTGTTAATACTGCTTGCTATCTTATCAACAGAGTTTATCTCACCAAGAATACCAACAAAACCCCCTATGAACTTTACTTTGAAAGGAAACCTAATTTGGGGTATTTGAAAGTGTTTGGAAGCAAATGTTATATTCTAAGAGATAGGGAGCAGCTGGAGAAATTTGAACCTAAATCTGATGAAGGAATTTTCTTAGGATATTCTGAAAGAAGCAAAGCCTATAGAGTATTCAATCATAGAACCATGACTATTATGGAATCAGCTCATGTGGTTATAGATGATATGAATCAAGTCGGAAGAACGCTACAAGAAGATGATGAAGTCGAGATTGAGTGTGAACAAACATCTCCTACAGATAAAAGTGATATCATTCCATCCAAAGCAATTATACCAGTCAAACTAATGAAAGATCATACCTTGGATGATATCATTGGAAATATCAGCAGTGGGGTTATGACCCGGAAACAAGTACAGAATCTTTGTGCTCATTATTCCTTTGTATCTCAAATTGAGCCCAAAAATTTTTCTGAGGCTGAATCCAAATCAGAATGGATGGAAGCAATGCAAGAAGAGTTAAATCAATTCAAGAAAAATGATGTTTGGGATCTTGTACCTTTACCTGCAGAGAAAAATCCCATAGGCACTAAGTGGATTTACAAGAATAAATCAGATGAGTCTGGAAATGTTGTGAGAAACAAGGCAAGACTTGTAGCTAAAGGATATGCTCAAATAGAAGGTATTGATTTTGAAGAAACCTTTGCTCCTGTAGCCAGACTAGAATCCATAAGAATCCTATTGAGCTATGCGAGTAGCATGAAAATCAAATTGTTTCAAATGGATGTCAAGAGTGCCTTCTTGAATGGAGAGATTGAGGAAGACGTATATGTTACTCAACCGGAAGGTTTTGAAGATCCTCACCATCCTGAATATGTGTATAAACTCAAGAAAGCTCTTTATGGATTAAAACAAGCCCCTAGGGCCTGGTATGAGAAGCTTACAAATCATTTGATTGGAAATGAATTTGACTGTGGGAAGGTTGATAAGACGTTATTTATCAAAAAAATTGATCAAGATATTCTTGTTGCTCAAATCTATGTTGATGACATTGTTTTTGGATCCACATCAGAGAAGCTTGCCCAAGGATTTTCAGAATTAATGAGTTCCACTTTTGAGATGAGCCTGGTCGGTCCCCTTCAATTCTTCCTTGGTCTTCAGGTTAATCAAACTGAGAAAGGGATTTTTCTTAGCCAGTCCAAATTTGCCTTAGACATCATTAAGAAATTTGGCCTAGAAAACTCTAAACCTAGCAGCAATCCCATGGGATCCACTTCAAAACTTTCCAGTGATCCAAATGGCATTAAAGTGGACCAAAAACTTTACCGAAGTATGATAGGAAGTCTTCTCTACCTCACAGCTAGTAGACCAGATCTCTCCTTTAGTGTTGGGATCTGTGCTAGATATCAATCAGATCCTCGAGAGTCCCATCTCAAAGCAGTTAAACGTATTATCAAGTACGTCAATGGTACATCTCATTATGGTATCTGGTATCCTTGTGACTCAACTTTACAATTACTTGGTTATAGTGATGCTGATTGGGCCGGATCTATTGATGATAGGAAAAGCACCAGTGGATGTTGTTACTTCATAGGTAGTTGCCTAGTAGCTTGGCATAGCAAAAAGCAAAATTCTGTATCCCTCTCCACTGCAGAAGCTGAATACATTGCTGCAGGGAGCTGTTGTGCTCAATTATTGTGGATGAAACAAACCTTGTTAGATTATAATGTTCCACAACAATGTATGCCTATCATGTGTGATAACTCTAGTGCAATCAGCATTTCTAAAAATCCTGTTCAGCATTCTCGTACTAAACATATTGACATTCGTTATCACTTTTTACGTGATCATGCTGATCAAGGATCTATTGAGTTACTATTTGTTCCGACAGATTCTCAATTGGCTGACCTATTTACAAAGCCCCTAGGAAATGAAAGGTTCATCAAATTAAGACATCAATTGGGCATTGGCCCTTGCCCTGAATTTTAAACCCTGTTGACATATCCCCTGATTGTTTCATTTCAGTTTTATCTTTTAATCAGGTGCTACTAACAAGGTTATGTGCTTTTCTTGTGGTTGGGCAGACTCCTTTGCAATTAGATGTCAAAGGGGGAGAGAGAGTGTCTCAAGTTAATCAAGTTAATCAAGTGGTCTCCAATTGAGGGGGAGTAGAATCAAGGTCTATCAAGTTGAGGGGGAGAATTTCTGGCCTATAGTTGCTCCTACAAGGAAAATCCAAAGCTCCAGAAAATCCAAATGCTCCCAAGCATCCAAAGCTCCTTAATATCCAAAGAAGTTAGTTTTTCAAGTTTCAAGGAGATTGAGAGAGAGTGTTCAAGCTTCTAAAGTTGCCATCAAATTGCAAAGGGGGAGATTGTTAGAGTATTTATTTTGTTGCAATTTGATAGGATGCATTCATCTTCGTAAGCTTGTCCTCCCATTCATTCATGGATCATCATGCATTTTTATCCTCATGGTTTTTTGGTCTTTCAAAGTTATGCATGGTTTTTCATCATTCTCTTAGTTATCAAAGCTTTCAGTTCAGTCTTGGTATTCTTCCTTGTTTTCAAAAGCTTTGTATTTGTTCAGCTCTTTCAGTATTTTCTGGGTGTTTGGCCTGTCGGTCACCTGTCGGTCAAGTGTCGGCCAACCGACAGTGAACCGAGCCTAACCGAGACATTGTCGGTTAGAATTCCAGAGAGCTTCATTTTCAAAAATTTGTTGATACTCTCTGGTCGGTCAGGGTGTCGGTTAGGTGTCGGTTAACCGACCTTCATTCGAAACCTGACCGAAGTTCTCTCGGTTGGAATTCCAGAGAGCTGTTTTCTGAACCATTCTGATCTGTCGGTCATCGTGTCGGTCAGCCTTCGGTTAACCGAAAGAGTTCGGTCAACCGACCATGTTTCTTTTGGACAGCTATTTTTTGAAATTATGACCGTTGGGGAGTGACCGTTGGGGTGTCGGTTAACCGACACATATATGTCGGCTAACCGACGCCTAGCCGTTAGAACAACTTTTTCTATAAAAAGTGGTTTTCTCTTTTGGAAAAGTGGCTGAACTTTGGGAGATTTTCAAGAGCAAGGAAGAGCAACTTTTCAAGCATCTTTGTGAAGGGATTATGAAGCCATCTCATTAGACTCAACCTTTGATCTTCAAATGGGTGTGCTTCTCTTCTCTTTAAATTTCAAAAACATGCTCTTTTCTTAAATCTTTATGTTTCTATTTAAAGCATGATCTTAGAGTTGCTTGTTTCCTTGTATAGTTGATTTTCATAACATGTTTCATCTTTTAAAGTCTATATGATTTATGAAATCAACTTAAGTCTTGTGTTCACATGAGTTTTTCAAAACCTAGTTTTCAAAATCAACTTGTTTATCTTGTGATTACATCTTTCAATATACAAGTTGAATCTTTATAAAAACCATGTGTAAATCATTCTACTCTTTGTCTCTCATATGATTAGCATCTTTGAATCATCTTGAATTTACTTTTCTAAAAAGAGTTTGAATGTACTTCTAGAACTTGCATCTACTCCACTCTTTGTCTTTCATTTGCATGCATCTAGAAGTTTAGTTTTTCACCTTCATATCAGCCTATTTAGAGGCAAATCTTAGTGCTTGATTAGTTCTCTTATTCATGCATGTTGAGGCATAATTCACAAGAGAAAAATCTAAGTTGTAAAGGTTAGTGCTTAGCCTTGAAAAGCATTTGTTGTGGTTGTAAAGGTTTATGCTTAGCCTTGAAAAGCATGGTGTTGTATGTGTAAGGTTTGAGGTGATCCTAAACCTTAAAATTGGTTAGTGAAAATCCGGTAGGATTACCGGGAGTGGATGTAGGCATTTTGGCCGAACCACTATAATTGATTGTGTTATGGTGATTGATCTTTTACTTTTATTTCATGAATGGTATATGAATGCTTAGGATTGAATATCTAGGAGTTCTCCTTTTTATCAAAGCATAATATATTTAAAAAGTGAAAGAAATTTAATAGTTGCATAAGTTCTTAGGAGTAATCCTATTCACCCCCCCCCCTCTAGGATTCGATCTTGGACTTTCACATCCCATGTAAGAACGCTGTTGGTCATGCTTGCTAAAGAAACCCAATTTCATAGAACATGATAAATATGATAGACACAACAACTTAGCCTGGCCAAAGTGTGTGGGAAAGGTCAAATCCGATCTCCTAATCGCCTAGGATATCATCCACTGAATAAAAAGATTGAACTTTACACCCTCCCTCTCCAAGTTGGTAGGAAAGGAGTCCAAGTAACCTCATTTATGGTATGAGAACAAGACATTACCTAATTGTAATAAAACTTGTTTGTCAACATTTAACAAATACTAACAATCAATATTTTGGTAACAAAAATTTCTATAACCCCCATATAGAAAAAAAAAAGTACACATCCACAAATCAGAAGTTGCAGTTAATTAACAAGAGCAAAACAAATATTCTCACCGCTTTCTCCAGCCTCCTCATCACTCTCATTCTCAATATCGTCAGCAAAAGACAAGCGCGAGTTCACCTTCCCTACCCTCCTCTTTTTCCGTTTTTGAAGTTCAAGTTCCTCCTCCCTAAAATGTCAATCAACATGATAAAACATCAGAGACATAAGTCTATAAAGGTCTCTCACCAAATCATAATAAAAATTCACCCACTCTTGTTGCAACTTTTGGAGCTTCTCCTTCTCCTCCTCTTCTATCTTGTTTCGAATATTGACTCTCTATGATAAAAACAAAACCAAACCCATATCAGAACATGTCTGCATTACAAAATCTCTGCTCCAATACAAGAGCATAACATTGCCAACAACAAAAAAAAAAGGACATTTTTACCTTCTCAACATATTGCTCTCTAGTAACAAGACCAACAGTTTCCTTTTTAAAAGCAGTCTCAAGAATCTGCAACCATCACAGTCAATTTACTCAAATTGCATTGATCACTCCCAATCAATATGTTTGGAGCATGGACTTCACATATTCCATAGTCCCTACAAAGTTGGGGCAATTTTTTTGTTGCCAATTCAGTCATCCATTCATCAAAATATAGATCACATTAGAAAAAGACTTACCAGATCAGGCAAGTGTGAGCCGATTGAAACAAGTAGACCAGCTGCAGCCCTTTGCCAATCAGCATTGAGTTCCTAAATAGGAAGGTGAAAAGATTAGTAGTTCAGAATACTTCAGATAGCATCCATTTAACAAACATTAAAGAAAATTTTCGTTAGCATTGTAAATGAAATAAACTAATCAAAGCTCAACCCTGATTCAAAAGTACACTTGCATCCACATCAAATAGAAAACTCTCCCTCATCAACATCTTTGAACAGCTCAAGTGTATCCGTGAGTCAACTCCTACCAGCAATGTCAAAGGTGAAAAGGCATGCATGCATGTACTATAAGAGGTTGCTTCTGTATTCTCTCTGGTTGAGTAAAGAGAAATACATCCATGGCGAAAAGACATATAATCATCAAGAAGTGAAAAAATAAAATGACCTAACTGTTTGGACATTCTGCGATGCTACTTCTGCGAGAGAGTAGACAATGACATTTGTTCACTACACACAAAATCAACTGTTCACAATAAAAGAAATCACCATGCATCTAAATAGAACCTGGAATCATGTGACTGGTCACTTTCAGAACTGTCACTTATGATTACAAGGTTAGGAAAAGACACTTCGAAGGGGTAAGCCAACTTAAACAATTTCAAGCTTCTGTCCGCAGTGAAGATGACAAAGCCACAGGTGCCCAAGATGAAGTACACCTGTCATCATTTCTAAATTCTAAGGAAACCTCAATCCCAGATTCTACTACTGCTAGAAAGGGAGCACCTAGTCGATATTGAACTCCCAGAATCTTAGAAGAAGAGCAATGCAAGAGTCAACATTTGATGGTTGACCCCCTTTTTCTTTGGAGTCGACAACCAATTTCCAATCCCCTTCCAGTTCAACAGAATTTGCAAGAAATAATCTTTTGTCAATAGCCAAAGGCCCCAATCAGACTAGTGAAACCTGCCATATTTTTTAAATTTCAAAAGAGGATTTTTGTCATCCATAAAGGCCTCGTTTTCATTTTCAAAATTCTAATGTAACTGCTACCATTCATGGGAAATCTCAAATAACCTCTTATATCTATGATATCTATAAATGGGATTAAATTACATTAATCTACCAGAATTGAACTAAATATAGAAACACTTCAAATACAAAGACAAAAAATGCACTTCAAAAAAAAAAAAAAAAATCTTCTAAAAATTAAGGCATGTGCATATTAAAAAAAAAAGACAGCATAGTGACTGCAAGTTTGCATTACATTAACCTCGTAGGGTTTTGCTGTGCTACTTACCAACAGAGTTTGAAATGCAAAAAATGAAAGAGACAAATTGAAATCCAATTTTCTTGTGCAACACCAGGTGTTTCCAAAACCTATGTTATAATAAGTGAAACAAACTGATGATGTTTTCTCACCTTCAGATTTTAAGCAAAAGTAATGCATCTTTCCAACCAAGTCTTTGGACACCAAGCGCTGAATATATGTGCTACCATTCATGGGAAAAGAAATGTATGAACATGTAGATGAACAATGCCAGTTCGCAATCTAACCGCAGATGGTACACAAGGAAATATGTGAGTTTTTTCAAACAAGTGGAGGAACAAAACAACATCCATCCCACCAATTTTTTTTTTCATTTTCTTGATATTTCACAGAGCAATCCAAACCACCAAAAAAGGGCCACGAGAGGGTGTGGGGTTCTCACCTGGATTGGGAAGGGATTATCCTCGCTGGAGGGTGTCTACGAGCTGCTGCGGAAACCCCAAGTTATCCTCGCTGGAGGCGGCCTCGCCGTCGGCCTCGGAGGAGAAGTCGTCCTCGGCGCACGGGAAGGCACAGTGCACAGAGACAGAGAGAGAGAGAGAGAGAGAGAGAGAGAGAGAGAGGAAAAGAGGGAGAGGGAGAGTTAAATCCTCGCTGGAGGCGGCCTCCCCGTCAGTCTCGGAGGCTTAGTCGTCCTCGGCGCGCGGGAAGTCATAGTGCAGAGCGAGAGAGAGAGAGAGAGAGAGAGAGAGAGAGAGAGAGAGAGAGAGAGAGAGAATAGAGAAATAGAGCGAGGGAGAGGGAGAGGGAGAGGGAACCGACGCAAGAGAGCTAGGGGGAGAGTTAAAAGGGCGCGGGAACAGGGCGGGAGCAGGGGAAATAAAAGCGGGAGAAAAAATTAAGATACAGTAAAAAAAATATATTAAATCAAATAAAATTAATTTAACACTTTAAAACCAATCTTAACGGCCATAAAACGTTAGGAAACTAGTTACACTTAAAAACTGTTACTAACCAAAAACCTTGAGTGTTACTAATATCCTATTTTGGTGTAGTGCTAGCCGGGGATGTGCATGGCGGTTAGCCGCTAGTTGACCGTCAGAACCCATTCAGTTACAGAACTCTGTGATTCTAACCGCGAGTTTTCAGCGACCTGACGGTTCCCTTGGCGGTTAGCTGTGGTCAAATCTTCGGCTAGCCGCCAGGGCTGCCTAGAACTTGCCGCCTTCTGGATTTCTAACCGTAACAGGGTCGGTTAGCCGCCGATCACCATCCGGCTAGCCGCTTGGTGACCGCTAGCTCGGGAAAAGTCATTCCAGTTGCAGAACTTTGGCACTGACTTCGCCAAATCAATACAGATCCAACAAAAATAAACTTGAGCAAATCAAAGACATTCAAATCAAGCTAAAACATATAAATGCAAGTTGAAAATGGGATTTCCAAAACAAAACATCACCTTTATATGAATACAAAAACAACCCTAGAATCACATTTGGGCTAAAAATGAAATCTATACTCAAACATTCATTGAGGAAACTAAAAGGATAACTTGCCTTAGAGATTCAAACCTTCTTCAAATGCTCTACTCGAGATTGAAGTCAAAATCTACAAAAACCCCAAAAAGAACTTCAAAACCCTAACATTTGAAAACAAAGGAACCCATTTTGAAAAAGGGTTTGTAAACATAAAAAACAAGGTCTTAAGGAAAAGATAAGAACTCCATTGAAGAGATTGATGAAGCTCTTACCTAGAAAAGGCCAAACAAGAAGGAATGGAGAAGAAAAAGAGCTTGTCAAGCTGAAAATGCCCAACAACAGGGTCCAATGGAGAGCTTGGAAGGTGAGGAAGACGATGGTGAGATCCAAGCTTCTATCCAAGTTCAAATGATTGAGCTTCAAGGGAGAGAAGATGGAGAGAAAAAGAGAAAGGAGAAGTACTCAAGCTCTTGCACGTTGAAAAACCCACGAGAATGCAAAGTGAGTGAGAGTGAAGAGAGAAAAAAGAAGGGTTAAATGACTTGAGTGTGGGCCCCTTTGAGTCTGGAACTTCAAACGGCTAAAATATGATCTTGCGGGCCTCGGACAAGGTCGACGAAGAAGGATAAAACGATCATTGAAAAATCTAGTTTCCAAAAAGTATATTTTTGACATGGTTTTGGCATTTCGAAAATAGTGTCCACATCTGGGTGTTAAAGACAAATCCTACCCTTTTTTTTTATTAAAAACACAGATTTCTGGCCTCGTACACTGACGGGTTAAATACGAAAATCGAAGTAAATAATAAAACCACTCAAGATAAATCAAAATCACAACCAAAACAGAAATCTATGATTATCTTCCCATGCTTACACGTGTACTTAGGGCCTCCCTGAGTGTGTCTGACTCAACCAACGCTCTCAAAATTCCCAAAACTAATACCAAGACTAAAACACTATTCTAATCCCACGAATACTAAAACCTCTCAAAACTAAACACTCACTTAATTAACACTAATCGAGCTAGTCTGGGATGGGGTCTGACAACCGGGGTCGGGCTGGCCCAGGCCATGAGCACCCCTAGGTATGTTGTGGTATAATTACCTTTCTCATAAGCTACGTGCAGGGCAGATGGATGGGGGCCACGGGCCAACTGTTGCCCCATTGTTGAACTGGCCAGGGCCTCGGAAGCTCCACTATTCATTTATATACAAGATTTTTAAAATATTTTATTTTTAACTAAAAGCAAGAAAAACTACAAAACTCGCCAACACACTCATAGATGAGTGGAGTTGGCACCATAGTCTCACAGCCATGCTTGGGGATTGATCCCTAAGTTTCTTAAGTAAAACTATCTACATGACCTGTTAACTATGGAACATTATTTGTGACAATCCTACAACACTAGGGAGATAAATGATTTGATCTCAGGTTAGATCCATCTAGATCGTCTTGAGGGTATACGTGGCATCTTGAGGAACTACAATGGAGATGTATTGTTTACGTTCTCAAAACATATAGGCATCAAGGATTCTAATGAAGCGGAAGTGTTAGCTACATTGGAAGCTCTAAGGATTTGCGTCTCAAATAATTTTCATGGCATAGTGGTGGAAACCAATTCGTTAAATGCGACTTCTTGGATTTCTTGTTTAGGGAAGGGTTCATGGAAATTTCAATTTCTTTTCATAGAAATCAAGACTTGGTCATCATTTTTGAATGTTGAGTTTCTTCATGTCTTAGGTTGGAGAATGGCATGACGGATGCTTTGGCTAAGTTGGAGGTAGAAAGAGATATAGTTTTGCTTGCTCCTATGTAATTTGTTCTTTTTGTGTGGGTATTTAGTTTTAATACCTGCACAGTTTTTTTTTTTCCTTTGGGAAAATTACAAAATAGGGTTTAAGTTTTTTGTAGATTTCAAAACAAGATAAGATTAGATCAATATTTCAAAATGGGAATTAAGTTTTCCAAATGAATTTCAATTCAGGACATCCAGCGAAATTGGATGAATTCTGGCTGATTTCTCCCCTGTATTTTTCAAAGTCCCAAAAGTGCCCTTTAGGGCATTTTAACATAAAAAAGAAGACGGAGAGGGCGGTCTTTCTCTCTTGGGCATCTTCCACGCCTCCTTCCATATTCCCCTTTCCTCTTCCTCCTTCCTTCCTCTGTAGGCTTCTCTCCAACGTCACCGGCGAGCACTGGCAACCGGGATCCTCTGGCGTAATGTAAAGGATGATCTTGCTCCTCAAAAACTGGTGCAGGAGGGTTTACTCAATCCATAATGAGCTATTCATTATGAGATTTCTTGCATGTGGTGCCTTGAGCATTGATCAAGATCACATACTCGTGGCATTTGGGCTATGGGAGGAGGAGGTTTATGAGATTTTCAGGTCCAGTGGTTTTTGGGGTTCAGACTGCCTTCACCAAAGTTCACTGTAATAGTGTTGCTGAGGTACTCCATGAGCTTTGGCCTTGTGTTCTCTTCCGCAGATGGAATCATTAAAATATTTAAGCTATTGAGGGTCAGCTACTAGTGCTTGGTGATTCAAGGATGGTGATATGGAGGGTCTCAAAATCATTGTCTCATCTTAATAGAATGATGGTTGATTTTAGGAAAGCCATCACATTGGTGAAGTGCATAGGAAAGGAGCCTTGACATTTTTCCTTATTTTAAACAAAATCGAGTGCTAGAAAAAAAAATCAGAAAATTCATAATGTCACTATATTCTCAAGGAAGATAATGGAGAACCTATAAGCAGTTTTCTGACCAATTCTGCACTCCCTTTATTTAAACGCCTTTGATTGCAAATCCTCCGGGTGTTAGGATGTTCTCACATTACTTTTCTTTTCAAATGCTTGAGATTTTGAGCATAATGCTGCATGAGGTAAAGGCTAGGATGTTGTCTCTTGGAATCATGGACCTTGTATGTCAACAGGGCTATGACTGAAGCTATGGAGAGCACCGACAACCCTATATATTCATGCGGTTGCCGGTGATCTCTGGTGACATGGGAGAAAAGCCTATTGCCACATTCCGGCCCTGAATTACCTGGCCTAGGGTAATCCCCGAGGTGTGACACATGTACTCTCGTGATGCTGTATCTGTTTCGAGCCAAATACAACACATGAAGGAGAGAAAACAACTATTCCACACGTGAGTTGAGCTCACTAGGACACATCAATAACATTTAATTCACAGCGGAAGCTATAATTCATTGACAAAGGGTATCATTTCCCATTCAGTCCAAATAACTGTTCAAGTTGATACAAAGAAATTATACAATTATATATATTGTTGCACAAAGGAAGGTACATAAAAGAACCCTATACAACTCTACCAAAAGTATAAGTACAAGTATAACAATAAACTACATGTGGCCCACACAAAAGGGGCTAGCCACACGAATTGCATCAACCTCAAAACATACAACACGCGCTCCGAGGAAAGGAGAATCTATGCCGGCCCTAGCTTTGTCCACTCCTTTAATCCCGGAGGAACTCCTCTCCTTCCTTTGCCTTGAAGGAGCTGCACCTGTGACTGTGACACCAAGAGTGGTATTTCAATACGACGAACCAGCAAGTATAGGCAATAATAAGGAAATACATAATGCTACAAATTGAGCTAAAGACGAATAAATTAATAGATATCAATGATAAGTATTAACTAAGCAATTGTGCGAAAATCAAATAATTTATGCTTGGAAATCAAAATGAATGAAAACATACTAATTGGCTACTACATTGAGCTCATCATCTCATAAGCGAACGAATCTAATTGGGATGTCACCAACGGCCCGGTCAAAGGCTAGCTGGCTACCCGGGTCTGGAGTTCTGGTGCTCCAGATGACTTACTACAGTAGTCTTGAATAACTAAACCAAGTTCAACCCCATCGGGTATCCCATGGTCGAAGCTAAGTAGTGCCGACTCGATCGAATCAGATAATAATCAAATTTGAGTAAGTCTGTATTCACTTGTTCATAATCAAATCGAATAATAATCACATATACTCGAATACTTACTCAGTCCACATTTTCAACAAATATCGAAGTGGTTATGCAATAATTAAGCCACGAATTTGAATTGGGACAATCGAACCACAATGAATACTAATAATGAAATCAATATACTAATTAGGATTTGATATCAATAATGAAATTGAACTTCAATATGAAATGCAATAATTTAAAGGAATCAAGATATTTTTACTATCCAATACTAGACTATTACTTTAGTCTCTCACCGTCCAATACAAGTTCGATTTGGAAAGTCAATATACTACTTTCTTGTTTATGTGTCACTTATTAGGAGAAAAGTGTTGAATTTCCCAAATCAATCCTCATGGCATAGTGCTAGACCAAGGATTGCCCAGTGGTCCAATTAGTGAAGTTAATGGTTCCATTTTAAGGTCATAAAAGTCTCAAGGGTCCTAAATCCTACGGAAACAAGGGTATGCACCTTAATTATCTATTAGGGATGATTAGGGTGGGTTATGATAGGTTAAGGGCGGTGATTCACCCTAAGAATTGGTTAGAAAAGACCCAGGCTTCAGCTTCAGGATCGCTCGAGCGGACCCATCCAGAGGCTTAATCACTCAAGCGACCCATTTCATTCGCTTGAGCGATGGTTTCATAAGGGTGTTCGCTCGAGCGGACCCATCCAGAGAACTGGTCGCTCGGGCGATCCTCTTGATCGCTCGACTGGTTGCTTCAGAAGGAGGATCGCTCAAGCGAACCTCCTGTTCGCTCGAGCGGACGCTCTAGAATTCCTGAATTTTGGAATTCCTCATTTATTCCTCTCCCATCAATTCCTCCTCTTCCTTCTACTACAACACTTGCACAATAAATGGAGCCCCCCATGCTCCCCTTTACAACACACAATCCCTCCATCAAATTCTACCAATTAAAAACCATAAGAACAATCCAATCAATCCATTTATTAAGAGATAAAAGCATTGAGTAAGAGTCTCATTTGAATCAATGAAATTAAACAAAATGTAACTCCAAATAAATGCTTATACTTGCCTCTAATGATCTTTCCAAATCTTTCCTTCACACTTGACTCAAAGAAACCCAAAACCCCCAAATATCAAACCCTAATCACAAATATACATGGAAAAAGGAATGAACACGTGTGCATGACTAACCAAGAGCCTCTTGACTCTATGCAACTCAAATACATAAACAAAAAGGGTTTTATTCCTACCTATCTCAAGAATCCAAATTCAGGAAAGGATGGAAGATGGTAGAGGTGGTTTCTTGTCATTCACTTGAGGAAGAAGATGATCAAGAAGATGGAGAAAATCAAGAGAGTTTCATTCATTGCTTCCAATGCACCCACAACTACTCTCAATTGATAGTGAAGAAGGGGAAGAGAAAGAGGAAGAAAAGTAGGGATGAAAGGAAATGAAATGGATAGGTTCATTGAATGGGTTATAAGAGATAAGGTTCTCTTCTTTTTGCAAGAAGGCCCACAAAAGTTACATTTTTCCATTTTGAGTCAAATGGAGGTCCACTAGTTCAATGGTTGGTCAA
Organism: Umbellularia californica; assembly: GCA_028538565.1. NCBI lineage: Eukaryota > Viridiplantae > Streptophyta > Magnoliopsida > Laurales > Lauraceae > Umbellularia > Umbellularia californica. The sequence goes on along the minus strand of JAPQWN010000010.1, from coordinate 36,279,533 downwards.
ATGAAGTAAAGTCTAATACAAAAATCAACGTATTTGTCGAAATACACGCGATGATGCCAAAATAACGTACAAATGATGTAAAATGCGAAAATCAATAATTAAGAAAAAGCGCTTGACTCTACCTAATCGAGTCAAATCGGTTCCAACTCACCTATCCAAGGCTCGGCCTAACTAACTCAGTCTATAGCGGCTAATGGGCACTAATTACTATAATTAATGACTAAGTATAATTAATTTAGCTAAATAACTATTAATTAGCACCAATCAAGGTTAAATTGGGTCGGGGTGTAACACTTATGAAGAAAGGAAGAGGAAATGGGAAGATGGAAGGAGGAGTTGAAGAGGGCCAAGAGAAAAGACTGTCCCTCCTGTCTTTTTCAACCTAAAATGGCTTAAGGGCACTTTGGGGATTTTGAAAAATAATTAGAAATCGGTTGGAATTCATTCAATTTCGCCGGATGTCCTGAATTGAAACTTATATGGAAACTTAAGGCCCATTTTGAAATCTTGTTCTAATCTTGTCCAGTTTGAAATATAAAAAAAACTTAAGCCCTATTTTGTAATTTTCCCTTTTCCTTTCCATTTTCTTCGTTGTACCTCTCTTTTAAGTCTTTAATATATTTTTCCGTGATGGAATGCTTTGCTATAACTTTGTTGAAATTGAAGTTTGTATTCTGTGTATGCTGAAGTTGCCTTCAAAAAATACTCAGGTTTAGGTTCTGTGTATTAATTAAGGTTGATAGAACGAAATACTGAGGTTATAGTGAGAACATAAATTACTTTGCTGAAACTCTTTTCTCTCAATAAAACCAAAGTAAGAAGATTCAAGAGAAGAAACTTATCTTCTTGATCTTAAACAACAAGCAAAGAAGACTAATAGATAAACCAAGTATGGAACCTTAAGATTTCACTCTAACCTCATTTTTTGAAAGAGAATACATGACTCTACTTATAGACTTCACTTCTAAACTGGGATTGAATAACAATTAATCCCTTATAATTTTCTAAGCAACAACTTAATAATGAAAATGCATGAATAAATCAAAAGACACATAGAAATCCTAAGATACAATGATGCTACATAGAGCCAAGAGATATGTATTCATAGAGTTGTGGCAATATTAAATTCCTGCAGCTGCATTGGGCAGTGAACCAACTGCATTGAGCAGTGAAAAAAACATAGAATCTAGCTTACCTCTAAGATACCGTTACCGATTTAAAAAAAAAAAGATCGTCCATACACAACTATTTTGGGTGAAGCCCTTAAGAGTAATTTGGGCAAAAATGGATCCACTGCCATTCTATAGGACAAGACCTTACATCAATTACAAATACAGGTATAACCATATAATCCTCAAATACATCAATCAAACAAAAAAACATCCAATGTCTGGGAGATGCATTAAAAAATCCTATGTCATTCAATCATCCAAAAACCAACATAACTTAAGGCCAAAACCCAAAGCAATCTGCATAAGAAAGTGGCCTCGCTAAGTTGGCTCACCACATGCAATGTATAGATGGGATCCACAAGAGAAAGACAATGTAATTATGTAAAACTAAAAATCCTACAACAAGGACATTAGAATTTCCTTTTAAGTCACTAATTGCAACATAAAGAGACCTTTATACCAAAAGATTGCAACATAAAGAGATCTTTAGCAAGGACTTGATATTCCTTTCTATGTAATAATTATAACTAGCTGCCTTCAAGAGCACCTACTACTCAACTTAAATAAAATATTTCTGCATTTCAAAATTTCAACGAGACTTTTGGAAGTAACTACGTAGAAAAATATGAAAAGTGAATATGTTATAAATGTAAAAAATATAAGAAATATTAAAATCTAAAGATTTCCATATAAATTATTTAGTTAATCTTATTCTGCTAAACTGATGGACTCAGTTTCTATTACAAAAAAACTTGGACTCAGTTTTGTTTGAGTAAAATTCGGCTGGGGACCTATTTTCTACCAAAACCAAGGGTCATAAAGCTAACTCCCATTTTGCTCCCCAATTTTTTCGGCCATGGAGGCTATATTGAGAAAATCTAATCTTTTCACGCACACTAGCCCCCCTAATTATCACACATCCAAATTTGATACTTATCAACTTTTGCTCACCGTTGGGTTGAAATCCTAAGAAAATGATGCTTGTAAAGCCATTAAACTTTATGGCAAGGTATTAGGATGATCTAATGGAGTTGAAAATTTAAATATGGATAGATTTTATCCATATATTTTAGGGGTGCACAAAAAAACCGTTGAACCGCTAAACTGATATGGATCAGGCGGCTCGGATCGGTTTTGTAGTAGATCGGTTCGGTCATGGTTTGGATTTACTTCATATCGTTCGGGTTGGTTTTCTGTTTGACTGTGCAGTTAAACCGCTCAAATTGAACCGAACCAAACCAAACCATTTATATAAATATATATTTTTTTATAAAATATTTAAAGGAATATGAAAAATTACTTGAAGAAGCTCAAGTTCTCACTCTGTTACTTGAAGTCCAACATCTCTCACCAATTGAATTGCCATTATTTTTTTGCGAAAAGAATAAAATAAAATAAAAATAAATAAATCGTAATCGAGCTGGTTCCTTTCGGTTCGGTTTGAGCATATAGGCGGTTCAATTTAAGAAAATAGAAAACTGATGTGTTCGATTTGGTTAATGGTTTCCCCTCTAAACTGATCCGAACTGCTCATGTGCACCCCTAATATATTCTAATACAATGGCATTCCATGATTGTAATGTATGTTAACAATGGGCCGCCCACATGGGCCTCACTTGGGATTGGAACCTGGGGGAATCAAAAGATCCCTGCGGGCCACTAATCTCTGCAAAAAAAAAAAAAAAAGCGTTAACCGATCATCCCATCATCCTCATCAAGAGCCCACAAGTTTAACGGTGGATAGTCCATTCTGATTGGTCTAAAGTCGATACAACATGAGTGTATGGTCCATTTGAATGCATGGGTGCAAACTTAGTGGGATCGTGTAAATTAACAAGGAGGGTATTTTTTGGTCCACTCGGATGGACCTCTAGGTGGGTCCCAACCCCAAACCGCAATAAGGGCACTTTGTCACTTTTGTGTGTGTGTATGTGGAGAATATTCAAGTGCATCCATCCCTCACCATTTGTGGTGAGGGACACCCCTTTTGAGGAAGTTTCAAGTAAAAAAAAGAAGTGTACTTCTCTTTTGTACCTCTCTTTTGTACTTGAAATTTACCCAAAAGGGGTGTCCCTCACCACAAATGGTGAGGGATGGATGCACTTGAATATCCTCCATATATATATATATATATATATATATATATATAGGGAAATGCTCCTATGAGAGACACCTTCACCAACTTGGTGAGAGATGGGCAGGGGCCCTTACATTTAAGTTGGGGGTCCTTGCATTTAAGTTGATGGGAATGGATATGGAAGCGAGGCCCCCCACCCATCTCTCACCAAGTTGGTGAGAGTGTCTTTCATAGGAGTACTTCCCATATATATATATAGGGAAGGATCCACACATCTTAAATGTGAGCGCCCCCACCCATCTCTCACTAAGTTGGTGAGAGTGTCTCTCATAGGAGCACTTCCCATATATATATATCTAGAGAGAGAGAGAGAGAGAGAGAGAGAGAGAGAGAGAGAGAGACCATGATAGGGCCCACCTATCACCAATCCGAACCATCCACACATGTGGAACTCCCTCGAATGACGTTGAAGCCCATGGACTTGCACCCATCTGAATGGAATGGATCGTTGGATCTAGGGTCAAAAAAATTTCTTTACTACAAGTCATTAAACTTGAGGGCCACATATCAAGGGATTAGAGGCATTGGATTGAACCTAAACTTGATAGCTGGGCCCGTTAAGGATGGCTCTCTCCATCCGCCTCGTCTTGTGATCAGTAGGGCCCCGAGTGGGCCCCATCATGGAAGGATCCACACATCTTAAATGTAAGGGCCCCCACCCATCTCTCACTAAGTTGGTGAGAGTGTCTCTCATATGAGCACTTCCCATATATATATATATAGACACCATGATAGGGCCCACCTATCACCAATCCGAACCATCCACACACGTGGAACCCCCTCGAATGACGTTGAATCCCATGGATTTGCACCCATCTGAATGGAATGGATCGTTGGATCTAGGGTCAAAAAAATTTCTTTAATACAAGTCATTAAACTTGAGGGCCACATATCAAGGGGTCACTACAACAGATAAATCTTTTCCCGGCGCATATTTTCGCCGCTAAAAATGAACAAAATCGCTGCTAATTCTTTTTCCCGACGATTAGTACTTCATCGCAAAATTGCCGCATAAAATCCTTCACTTTTGATCTTCAGCGGCGCAAACGGAAAATCGTCACGAGAACTTTTTTTTTTTCCCGGCATTTTTTTCTGTCGCTATTAGTGCCAACAGACGCCGCAAATATCCTTCAACTTTCAGTTATGAGTAGTTGGCAACGTGTTTTTTCAGCGTTCAAAATTAAACTTTCCCAACATTTTTAAGATTCACCGCAAAAAGAATTTTGCAGGTAAAACACAATTGCGTCGATCTCAAATCGATGCAATTGCTGGTTTCTACCGTTATTTTTTGGGTTACAAAAAGTCATTTGCAGCGACTATTTATCGCCGGAAAAATATTGTCGCAGCGTTTTTTAACTTCGCCGCTAGTTAGATATCGCAGCTAAAACTCAATTGCGTCGATCTCAAATTGACGCAAATGCTCGTTTCTGAGTTTTAAAAAATCATTTGTAGCCACTATTTATCGCTGGAAAAATATTTTGGCAGCGTTTTTTAACTTTGCCGCTAATAGATGTTGCAGCTAAAACTCAATTGCAACGATCTCAAATCGACGCAAATGCTCGTTTCTGGCTTTGTTATTTTTTGGGTTTCAATAAATCAATTGCATCGACTATTTATCACCGCAAAAAATTATTCGCAGCGTTTGTCCACTTCGCCGCTAGGTAGATTTCGCGGGTAAAACTCAATTGCGTCTATTTCAACTCGACGGAGTTGCTCGTTTCTTACTATGTGACCGTTGATTTTTGGTTTCAAAAATTCAATAGCGGCGTTACTTTATCGCCGGAATTGATGTTTTTCCAGCGTTTCTTGAAATCGTCGCTACAGAGTCCAAAACTCAGTGCATTGACTTGTTTTTGCCGCTAATTCCCACTGTTTCGCCCAAATTAAATCACCGTAATTGATGTTTACAGTGTGTTTTTTCCCCCTCACGTCACATTTATTGTCACAGCTGCCAATTAAACACCATATAATTAGTCTCTGTTTCTATATATTAACACACAAAAATTCATTAATCTGTTCAAACATCAATTCATCCAAACTCAGTATTTATACAATGTGGCGGTGCATTATATTCATATTAAAGAGTCTATTATCACTAAAATGAAGGCGGTAAAATCTGGTGTACAACTAATGTTGCTGCTACTTAGCCCAATATTGAATGCATGGCCACATCACCCCGCCGATCAAAAGCTTTTCTCTTCTGCATAACCCACTACATCCATGCTTCAAATGCCTGACATAAGAATGAAACAAAAAATGCCTACGTGAGCAGCATAACTCAAATAAGCCAACTATACTGCACTTATAAGGAAAAAAAAAAAAAAATACAAATGTACCTAATGCATACAAGTTACTAGTTACCAATAAACCCTGAGATTACCAATACTTGAAATTAGAACATCTTATACAAACGTGCAAATTATGGACTGACAATCCTTATATATAATTTATTTTAGAAAAAAAGTATGAAAATTAATGGTTTTTTTTACCTAGAACAGTAGAATATAGAGAAATAGTGTCCCATGAGCATGGATGTTCAGCTCTCTATTTATTTGTCAATATATCTGTGAACAATTCCCTACATCTCTACATAGTATCATTGAAATACCTGTATATTTGGCATATACAAGTATCCACATATCATAGGTGTCTAATGGCAGAAACTAAATGAGAAAAGCATTATATGATTTCACATGGTGAACTCTAGGGTGAACACTAGACAATATTCACCTTAGATTCTCAGAATCCCTCTTCATCTTTCTCTCTAAACAATTTAGCAGTAGACTCACCAGCTGCAGCTTGCTCAACTAAACTATCACTGCATCAGCAACAGATGAAACAAAGTTACACAAGGGACCCAAAGTTAAGGAAGATTATCTCATTGTAAGTCACTACAACACAAAATGCACTTTTCTTGACAACATACATCAGACACCTATTCGAACTTGAATAATATATAGTGGGAATAATTAATACATCAGACACCTATTGATGATTCAGACACCTATTGATGTTTGAATACATCAATGGGAATTACAGTGTTTCCTTACAATGGGAATAATCTCTTTGCCGCTAATTACGGTGATTAGCGGTGACTACAGACATCAAATCACAGCTAATTCCCACTGCCGCTAATTCCCAACGCAATATACATCACTCCCACCAAACTATAATAATAATAGCATTATAATGCATTATCTGTGTGATTCACAACCATCATCTCTGCAACATGTATCAACTAGACAACCCACCTCTCTATACTAATATGATTTTAGCCAAACAACCACAATACATCCTCACCACTTTACATAAAACCCACTTCACAACCATCATCTCCGCAACATGTATCAACTAGACAACCCACCTCTCTGTATTAATCTGATTCCAGCCAAACAAACACAATACATCCTCACCACTTTACATAATAAAGCCCACTTCACAAATCCCAACATGAAACATCCACCATAGCCATTTTCCATCTCACTATATAGCAAAACCATAACAAAACCACAAGAAACCACAGTACTCAAAATATAGCAGATTAGCAGTCATAACCCTTATATGTTTCATTTCTAATTGTGGGTTCATTTTGGGTTTCCAAGTTCCAATATAAGACAAGGAATTTTGGTATCATAATTCACAAAAAGGGAAAAACTCAGCTCACTACACAGATATAAACTAGTTAGTAGTTCCATTTGTAAGCTCCATGGGGACGACTGATAATAGCTAAAGAAACTTTTAAAGGCCTAATATATAAGAGCACTTTATGAAATGTAATTCTATAATAACATCAATATATATTTATGAAAGTTGGTAGTGCCTTTGTTGCCGGTTGTTATAATAGTACAAATGAGGAAATCGAACAGCAACTACAGTAACAACAATCTTACCAAAAAGAAAAAAAAAAAAAGACTCTTACCAGAAAGAAAAAGAATCTTATCACTTTCTTTGATTCGCAGTGCTTGGAATGGGTGGTGGGTAAAAATCTAAGTCTATTCATAGCTGGTGATATGGTTTTGTTGGTTGGGAGGTAACAGCAATTGAAAGTCGTAAGCTTGATGTTAGTGCATCTTCTTTCTCAAGGTTGAGCAACGGAAGCTTTCTTTTATTGCCCCCCAAAATTGCCCAGTTTTTGTTTGGTTTCATCGGTATGGGCTGGGATTGGCCCATTTAAACAAGCTCCTAAAACTGCCCAGTTTCTATTTGGTTTGCAGGATTTTCCTGCAATTTGCAAACAAGCCGCTGCACTCATCCTGTTTCTGTTTGATCTGTATCCCCTTTGAGTTTTATTGAATATTTGGGATTGTTTGAGGCCCAGTTGATTCTTTGGCCCACCTATAAGTGTGTCCAGGTTCCTTAGGCTCAATCACAAGCATCCAAAGATTTGAATAATAAGTTTATTGACCGTCATCAATTGATGCAAATTGATCCGCATCAGTTTTGTAGGCCACTGGTCAAAGTGTTGAGATATTCTAAACTAGATAGTCGATGCATCTCCTTCACTGTTGGAATCATCATATCAAAGTGTTGAGACATTCTAAACTAGATAGCCTAAACGTTTTTTTCTCCTTTGTGTTATGTGGAAAACTTAAAGCCTACAAAAATACAAAATAAAAATGCAAATGCATTTGTTTAGTAAAGAACCAATGTAAGTTGAACATCTGTATAGAAAACAGCCCAATAATTCCTCATTTTTACACTGTTCTATCTTTTTGTTAGTGCTTTACAAATCCATTCAGATTCATCCAAGCACTTGCTTTAGCCCATACAAGCACAGTTGATTCTCATGTACAGATTGATATTTTTTCTATGATAGGGAATGTACGTTGATGCCACCACATCTTGCCGGCCATCTACTGATGTGCTCCGACTTGAGGGTGATGCTTCTTTCCATAAGTTTGTCATATCCTTTTTCTATTTGAAAGCAAATGACTCTTGAGAGATTGTGGATCCTTGCGTTTCAACCAATGCCGTATCCAATATCTTTATTTGGGCACTATGTTTTGGTGAACTGTGCTAAAACACCTATTATGATAGTTTCTACAGTTTCCCTATTTAAGGTTTAGAAAACCCTAGTAGAGAAATGGAAGAAAAGAATAAATTGGAGGAGAATAATTTTCTGTGTACTTGGATATCCTACAAAGATATATTTCACGGCTTTTGCATCATGCTTATCTCATTGTTGCTTTGAACTATGTATAAAGCAGACACATCCAAATTCTTGAGGAGTAACAGAAACTATTGGTGCTGATGGTTTCAAAATCTGTATTAGTGACTTTCCTCCTAGGGTACTTTATGACATACAATTAATGAGAAATGAAGCTGTGAGAACAGTGATTGACCGGAATGCCTTTGGAACATTCATTTAGTTATAATAGAGCTTTGGTGACTTTCAGTAAATGTCAATTTTTGTGTTCTGCTTCACCATTCTGTTTTAGAGTATACAGACATGAACTTCGTGATTCAATCCCATTTACTTGGAGGTATCCTTGAAACACGCTTGATGTTTACTTACCTCCATTATTTGATCTAAACACCTTGGCTTCGGCATCAAACCTATTTTTTGCCATCTTATGAAACTACTCAAATATATATGGTAGTTGATCACGAGATTTATCATATACACCCATGTACATCTAAAAGCATCATTAATTAATGATAACCAAAAATAGAGGTAAGAGGAGCATACCAAACGTCATGATGTATTAGAGAAAAGGAACTTGATTCCTTCTGTTAATACTAAGGGGATATGATGTTCTGTATTTCTTTGGTTGGCAAATTTCACAATCAAGCTTTTTAATGCTACAAACTGATATCTTTCAGAGTCAAGTTCTTTGAAAGTTGACAAGTTTCACTATTATTAATGCTTGACAATGGAAAAAGAGTCCTAAGGCTACTAGCTGATAAATGTCCTAATCAGCAATGCCACTTCATAATATCTTCTGCATTAGCTGATAATGACTGGTAGGTTGATGGAGACTTCAAAGTTGAATCAATGTCACCACCAATCATCTTTCCTGTCTCCAGATTATATCAATGCAAGTGTTGTATCAGTCCAACATGGATACAATGGGGTTTGTAGAAGTATCTGGGTATAATAGGTATTTGCGTGTGTATGTGCATGCGAGTGTTGAGAAACCATTAATAGCTAAAATCAATTTGGTTTTATAATACCTTTGGTAAAATTGTGTTTTTTTTTTTTTTTTTTTTAATTTGCCACCAGTTTAAGATTGTTTGTAATTCCTATGTTTCTCAAGAACTTCTTGTATAAATTGGATTTCTATAAATTTCTGTAACATTATATCTGCAAGTCTATTGGTAATGACATGGATTGTTTTTTCAGGTTCCAATCATAGGATTGGTTATGCGTGAGAGGGGTGCGATCTCACGGTTGCTTTGTGCTAAGTTTGGAGGATATCTTACTTTTGGCACACTTGATGCGGCCTAATATATAAGAGCACTTTAGATCTTATAACTGGCCCAAAGGCAATATAGTGAATATACTAATCTTAAGAGGTTTGAATTTCAAAGTTGGACTCTATTGATGGATTAATATCTAGGACCCAAAGAAGGGTCCAAATTCATCCAATACAAAATCTACTATGGATTTACTTGACAAGGTTCCATTGTTCAGTCTATTAGGACCAATCTAGAGGGATATTTCTATTTAGTTGGGTGGATTTTTTTTTTTAATGAAGTTTCACCCTCTCAAGTGGAGTTAAACTTCACCAACCTCACATCCACAAGATCCTTTACACATCCCTATCATCAAACCAAGGCAGGAAACCTGATTCATTTTCTCCTAGTAATCAATTGGATGGGTGTCATAAATGAGGCTGGCATGGCATGCTAATGGAAGGATTCCACTGCCAACATGAACAATTTTGAAAACTTACATACCTGTCTTAAGGAATGATTCCACTGCTACCGTGAATCTAGCCCTGTTCATAGTATGCAACACAACAGACTTCACCTGGCAAGGTACATGAACTCAAAGTAAGCAAATTTAGTTAACTTCGCTAAAGAAGTGAAATATATGAGTTATTGTACAAACCAAACCTCTTGGAAGGAGCTGAAAACATATCCACATGAGAGGAGAGCAAAAGTGGTCAGCAATGAAGGATGTCTTTTAGAAATCAAGATACTCAATCCAGTTCCCAGCTGTTGATGACAGAAGTTTTAAGATGGAATTACTATAAAAGTTACAACTTAGTAATACGTAGCATTCATTAAGAAAGGTTACTCATGAAATGTCTTCTTCAGCCATAAAATATCCACATGGAGGATGAAAATGTCACCAGTTATTTAGCTAACAAGAATCAATACAACCATGTATTTCTGGGTCAAAACCTAACTAATGTTCTGTAGCTTAAAGATATAGATACTGTTCAGTTGAAGATGTCATCACACCTTGAATAATGAAAACAAAACAAGTAAGAAATTCAGGGAAACCAAAAATCTGTTATATGTGAATACTCCATGTGTGCAACAGATTGGGATTTATTTTTAATCATACCATCACCCAAAAGAATACTCCACTCAGTAAAGCTGCACTTTTCACCCAAAATATGTATAATCTATTATTAGCCTTTTGTTTTGTTTGATAAATATTCTTAATATATAAGTTACAGAGTGCACATTCAAAAATTTAATGTATGTTAGTACCATTTACATTACTATACAAATAATGCTCTTTCAAACTCAGCCAAGTCAAACTGAAACGAGGAGCTCAATGCAAGTACAGCCAAAGCCAAACCTGATTTTCAAAATAAATAGGTCCCTCATGACCTGGGCAGTTTCATAACAGAAAGAGTTAGCAAATTCAATGGTTGCCTAGCCACTCAATCATTTCTAAACAGTAAAATCTAAAAGGGATAATCATTTATGGTGACCTTTCTTAATCCTATGATTCTGATCTCACTAAGAGCAAGGGATAGGGATGAACTAGGGGAAAGAACTCGGCCAGTTGAGGCAACCTAGTGTTGATTCTAAAAATTAAAAAAAAAAAGGCTACAAAAACCTATTGTTGCTGTTGCACATTTAGTTGGTAAGTATACAAGAACCTGTTGTATAAATAAAAATAATAGAGATTTTGAAATGCTTTATTTCATAAAGACTTATCATCTTTATTTATAAGATGATAAGTATACTATATTTTGCCAGACAGCCTATTATTTTTAAACTAAAATCATAACAAAAGGTCCTAACTGAATATGCACAAGAAATGCAAAGAACAAGCGCTGCTCCTGTTAAAAAGTAAAGCAGGTAGCCATAATTCTAACCTTAAGTAATAGCAACAGCAGGTTCCTCTTTCTTCAACCCAGTTTGAACAATCAACCTCAGAAAGAAGGGGCGTTTAAGGCACCAGCAGGAAAAAGATCACCCTGGCCATAACAGTTATGGTTAAACACCAACATGTCATATATGATCTTTCACAGAACCTTCAGCAACCTGTGATTTAACTGTACTCCTTGCTCAAAAAGCTTCTCAAAAATCAAAAACCCACCCTGTTATCTCTCAAGAGTAAACATAGACCCCTTTATATATATAGATATTATATATCTGTTCCCTAGTTGCCATATTGTCTAACAAAAAGCACCCAAAATATAATGGTCAAAGCATACAACCCCCTTAGTGATCAAGGGAATTAGTCCAACCCTGAGTCTGTTGAAATGACTCAGTGAATCCAGGAAAACTCTTGAAAAAAGTCTGGAGCATCCTGTTAGTCTACATCTGCTGCTCCCTAAGATCCCGCATCTCTGCTCTCATTTCTTCAAGTTGACTCTTATACTGTTCAGCATCTTGCTTTTGTCTCTCAATCTCGGCCAGATACTCTTGCATTTTAAGTTGGTCACGTTGTCTGCTTGACTCGGGGATGACCACCTCTCCGAGTCCCCGTGCATATCCAGGTCTATGGCCAAGAACCTCCCTAAAGACAGTCGATGCCACCTCATCAGTACGCTGCTCCAGTTCTAGGCCATCCATCCTACCTTGCATCTTCTTTTGCACGTTGACAAAACACCGATCATAAAAAATCTAGATATATCTTGTGCTATTGATGCATTCATCACATTTGAAAAGAAGCATAGATCCCAAGGACTATAAGTGCACTACTCACATTAGTCTCTTCTGTATCGGCTATCACAAACGCATTCTTCTTCTTTGACCAGCGTGTCTCCTTGTAGAAGTCAATCATATTCGTTGAATTATTTCCAGCACGCTTCATGTGTCAGCAATGTGTACAGTATAAGAATATTGTTTCATATCATAAAACTTTCATTAAAGTGGAAATGTGCATTTTAAGCCCAAAAACTAGAGTAACCAATCACAACAATAATGTAATATGAACACAAAAAATAATAGAAATTCACTTCATTCGAAAATAGTATATAAAACAACACTCAAAAGCATATTCCTAAAATAATAACATACTACGAAATACCGACCTATCGTTGCTGCCTCATGCATTTTCAAAAGTATAGTTTCAAACTTTTTCGGGCCTTTGATTTAATACATGATAAGTCATTATGTTACCTATTGTTGGGATATGAATTCAGATTTGGGACAAGTGCAACCTCAATGAGAATGAATTATTTGAAACCTATACCTTCTACTCAAGGATCCGGACAAATGATTTACATCCTGATGTGTGATTAATCGTGAGCTTCTTTCGGTTCTCTCGATTTTGAGCCGACATTTTCTGCCACCCAAACCCAATGTTAGCTCTAAAAAAAAAAACAAATTTGTCACTATCAATATTTAGACATATTAAATGGGTAAATATATGGTTTACTATTGTAGACAATACATACCTTAAATTCGTTGCTGCCCCACCTCTCACATAACTTAACCCATACGAGTGGGTCAACCAAGCTAGTCCCATGTGCCAGTGCCTCTTCGTGGCTTCCATATGATAGATATATCTTGTGCAAGTCGTGGTGGAATGAGTTGAAGCGCTTACGCAGCTGCTTAGTCACTGTCAATCGGTGGTTTTCGTGTTCCCAATCAAACACGAAGTCACTCTACAATTAAATGTCATCACGTCATTTAGGCAGCGATTATACTACAACCACTTTCAAACAATCGATATTAATTAACAAATGACTTACCTTAACACAGGCAATGAGCTCCTCCTTCTGGGCTTGTGGGACAGCAGACTACCATGCGTAACTCATGTCGCAATTTTGCTTAATAATCCATGACACCCGGGTCGTGAACATAGAAGCATTATCACAACACGGGGCAGTCTCGCCATCATTTATCTTTAGAGGCACTTTCCCATTCTTCCTCATTTTCTCAAACAAGGTGCATTTTGCGGGCCCACGCGTACGTTTCCTTTGTTGCCTGTTTGCTACGAGCTCTGTCGGTGCATCTGAAACTATATTACAATTGACCACGTATTTAGTTAGTCACAACTATAGTTAATCTTTACACTTAATTAACATGTATAAATAGGCCAACTCACTCTTTATATCTACAAAAAAACACGCACCAATTTGTGTTATACCGAGATCCTCATTAGTATCAACTTGTGAGGGTTCAAGAGTAGGATCCGGTGGGGGAACTGGGTGGGCGCATGGAGGCACCCAAGGCTGGCTTGGGGGCTGCGTGGAATCATCCGAGTCGGTTTGCTCTTCCTCCTCGGAGCTATGGTATGACGAGAGACGTGCTCCACGCGATCGGTCAAATCGACATCCATACGGTGCAAGGCCCTTGGCACGAGTACCTCGAAATCTCCCTCCGCCTCTTAAACTTTCCCCCAATTGGTTACCTGCGTGTGCACGAGTTAATCATTTTAGACAAATGCCATTCCACTCCACATGATAATGTCAAAGTCAAAGACAGGTAGCAAATAAAAGATCATATATCTACTGTTTCCTTTAATTATTAGTAGACTAATTCTTACATTTGATAAGGCTTATGTTTTTAAGAGCAAATGGAATCCTTAAAATTAATATCGTTTAATGCACGTATATGGCAACCTATGTTACGAGCATAACATAAATAGAAAAATAACTAAAATTATCAAATTATATACCTTGATATTTGACATTGCTCCTCGTGCCTCTAGATTGAAGATGAGATTGCAATGACATGTCGACACAGCGTACCGCTTACAAGTATGGTATGTCCCGATTTCTTGTCACAGGAAGCAAATAAGTATCGCTCGCTAGACTTTGTTTAAGCAGGTATTAATGTAGTAAAGCTGAATACTTCTTGTGTACTTGTTTGTTATTTGCATAATTAAATAGGTCGAGCTAGAAAGAAGTAAAATCTACCTTGATCAGATGGAAGGAAGCAAAGTCACAAGCAACACCGTCTTTTTTCACCTCACCTGAAAAAGAACAATATCATACATATCAGAAGTAAAACAAGTTTAGAGGAAAATAAATAAATGGTCAGTTATACTTATCCCTATATATATATATATATATATGGGGAACATTCATGTGCATCTATCCCTCACCAAAAATGGTGAGGGACACCCCTTTTGGGGGTGTTTCAAGTACAAGAGTGGTACAAGAGGAGTACTTTGTACCTTCCTCTTGTACTTGAAACACCCCCAAAAGGGGTGTCCCTCACCATTTTTGGTGAGGGATAGATGCATATGAAGATCCCCCTATATATATATGCTATCTTGAATGTATTAGTCCAGCCCATTTATCAATAATAAATATGATGGTTTTAATAAATAAAAGGCAAGAATTTCATACGATATAATAATATGATAAAAGCAAGAATTTAATACGATATAATAATTAACTGCCTATGTCCACAACTCAATTTGAAATAGTTAATCTATCGTGTTACCCTTAAACTTGGTGATCTCTTTTTTTGTTGTAATTATAAATCTGATACAGACTCTTCCTTTGTGGATAGGTCCCCCTCATCTAAATATTCCCCATCACCATATGCATCTCCAAAACCAGAAGCAATAATGTCATCGTTGATAAAGTTTGTTGAATCTATGCCTTGACCATCCTGATCCATGATAGCTCGTGCATCAATATGGCTAGGTAGTATATCACTCCTACTCATAGGGGTTGACATTGGACATGCAGCACACTGCACTAATGCATTATAATATGCTGACTCATCTTCCTGATCGGCATCATCGTCACTTGATTCACCATCAATATATTCTAGAACCCTTGGCACTGGAGGAATGTTGTATACATTCCTATTTGTATAGCTCTGCACAACACCCCAATTCCCTTTCATTCTTAAATCTCTAATGTAGAAACACTGAGAAGCCTGACTCGCCAACACAAATGGTTCATCCTTATACCAAGTCATGTTCATGTTGACACTAATCATATGGTCATCCACCCGCACCCCTCGTTTTCGATCACCAACATTAAACCAATCACATTCAAATAGATACACCCAACGCCATTCCATGTACCGTAACTCTACGATATTATTAACAACACCGTAGAAATCTATGTTATTTGTAGCCTCGTCACCAGTTACAAACACCCCAGAATTTTGTGTACGCCGGTGAAGTTCACGCTGCTTTATATGAAACCTCTTTCCATTTATAATGCAAGCAGTATATGATGCAGCCCAACGGTCAGGCCCGCAAGCTAACGCATACAAATCAGCGGACACATCAGGTGGATTGGAGATACGTTGTTCCTAGATCTACACCAAAATTGATGAAAAATCAAAACATATATTTTAGTCATTCCAAAGCATAACAAAAGCTATGATATTTATAATAGATAGGGATGGAGAGGAATTTACACGTTGCTTGAACAAATTTGGAAACTCATTTTGATGCGTGCGTGATGGACCCTCGGGAATCTTCCGTCCTCTCCTTCCGCACCCCGGGGGCTGACCTGGGTCTCGGCGGAGGAGGGAAAATCGCGGGCATCAGCATTTTTGTACGGGTATGCCAGATTTACTTTCTACTTGGAATTTGGAATGGTGATGATTCAGAGATTCACCTTCACAAGTGGAAAGGAAATCAATCCTTTTTTCTAACTTTTTAAATTGCATAAATATTAAGAAAAGAGACAAGTTTGTTTTTTGAAAATGCCGTAGGAGGCGTTTTTATTTGTTTGCTGTGAAAGGCGATTTTACCAAACTCATCAAATATGAAAGACAAGAATTGTGATTTCTTTTTGTCTCTTTAAGAAATACAAACTACAATAGAAAAGTAAGAAAAGGGATCTAACTTCTCAGGAGATTGTGGCGACACGTTGAGATCGACGATCACAAGTCATGTATGGACTTCGCCATCGTCCTTCAAATGAGAACATGTGATGCTTTGATTCTTTGGTTTGGCTCCTAACCTCGGTTTTTTAAAAGACAAGGGCCAAGAGGAGGTCCTACATCCAATGAAAAACCAAGTAAACGGGCTGAAAAGTCGTGTTTAGGCCATGTTAAAGGAGGAGGAGACCTTGGGGGGGGGGGGGGGGGGGGGGGGGGGTGGCCCCCCAAGGGACGTTGATCACCTTGTTGTGCTTCTGGGAGCAAAGCAGCAGGACCTTGTCTCTCTCTTGGATTTTCTGGATTTTCAGAGCTTGGGATTGCACTTCGGATCTTCTTTTTTTCATCATTCTTCTTGGAACTCACCTCCTT
Source organism: Umbellularia californica (assembly GCA_028538565.1). Taxonomy (NCBI): domain Eukaryota; kingdom Viridiplantae; phylum Streptophyta; class Magnoliopsida; order Laurales; family Lauraceae; genus Umbellularia; species Umbellularia californica. The sequence goes on along the minus strand of JAPQWN010000010.1, from coordinate 36,262,637 downwards.
TTATAGGCTTTTGGTAGCCATGAGGTGTTTATTGGCATTGATGGCCATGATGAGAGAATTGATGGGGAGTTATAAGTTGATTTTGTAACTCATTTTTCATTGCTTGTGATTGGCCGATGAAGGTAGTGGGCATTTAATTCCCTTTAAGCTTCATGATGATGGGAGTTTCATGGGTTAAATGCCATGATTGCTTGGATTTGTAACTCCCAAATGCTTGAATCTGATTGGGCCGTCCAAAATAATGAGTTAACGACCGCATTAAGTTGTCATAAACGGGTCAATTAACGTCATTAAGTGGTCCCCAAGGCATGTGAAGAGTCGCGGGCCGCGCTGCGCCTTTTGAGATTCTTCTTGCGATCATCACAGGTGGATCCACATATTGTTTGATGCTGGATCGCGATGCAATTTCAAACATTGGTTGATGTTGGTGGGCCGGTGACATCTGTCTTGTCGATTTCACGATCGGTCGGACAGAAAGTATACTTTCTTGGTCAGCCGGTTGGCGATCTTGGAGCGATCGGTGATGATTTCATGCTTTTGACGGCGGATCCGAGATGTCGGTGAAGATCAGTTGTTTTTAAGCATCAAACATTGGATTTTCAGAAAATCACAGAGGCAGGAACACCCGAAACGCAAAAAAGATCTAAAAACGGGGAATTTGGTGCAAAATCCGGCGACCCGGATTTGCAAGGTCGCCGGCGACCTTAGGGTTTTGCCCTTTTCGGTCGCCGAGCTTCGTTTTCGGCCGTTTTTCCGTCTTTTTTGTTCCTTCTTTCTTCTGTATTTTTCTTGACATTTTTCCTCAATTATTGACTTGATTTTCTTGGAGAAAACTTGATGAGAACCCGCGCGAAATCGGAGCACAAAGTTTCCCATTTTTCGGGAAAGCCGAAGACTTTGTAGCCGATTTTCCGTCAAGAGTCGAAACTAGGTCAAACGATGTCGGAATGACCTGAAAATTGAGGTGAAGCTTCTTGAGCAGTGGATAGGACCAACCATAAGCTTTTATTTGAGTTTTGAAGCCGTTTGGGGTCCCATGGATGCTTGACTTGATTTTGCTGCGGGGAAAATGCCGAGCTTTGATATGTGGTCAAACGATGTCCGATTGACCTGAAATTTGATGAGGAGCCTATTGGAGTCATTTTGAGACGTTCCATCAGCTCCATTTTGGATGTCATGGTCCCGGGTTGCTCCGCCGCTGGTAGGTTTGATTTTCCCTCGGAGCATCGAAACCTGGTCAAACGTTGTCAGAATGACCTGAAATTTGACGTGCAGTCCTTTGGAGGCATGTTGAAGCCACTCATGTACTTTGTTTGATGAGTGATGGCTTATGTGGTTCTCGCCGCCGGGAGGCTTGATTTTGCTGCTCGAGCATTGATGGAGGGTCAAACGTTGTCGGTTTGACTTGAAATTTGGCATGGAGCCCTTTGGAGACATTCTGGAGTCATCCATAGGCTTTGATCAAAGTTTTGGTGTCTTTGATGATGTCATCGCCGGGAGCGCTTGTTTAGCTGTCGAAGCAGTGAAGTTGGGCCAAACGATGTCGGAATAGCCCGAAACCTCAGGTGTACCCCTCTTTTAGCTGTCTTGAAGGATCACTCAGTTTCTGTCTGATTCTGACAAAATCTAATGCTTGAAGTAGCTTTGCCTGTTTTGTAGCAGGAGGCAGCTTCACGAGGCTTCTGGATGTGGAGGAGACATAGTGACTTTTTTTTTTTTTGGTGTCAACAGATGCCCCCTCGAGGTACAGCGACGAGTAGCTTTTTGGAGTCGATGTGCCTCGAAGAGAAACTTGGAGGAGAGATTTCGACTTGACCAAGAGTCTTGAGTATTTTTTTTTTGAATAGACTTCTGAGTTTTCGGGGGAATTTTATGGTAGTGGGAGGGATCACGTGCCATCTTAAGGCAAAGTTTTGAAAATGACATGGGGATTTTGGGTTTTTGGATTTTGTATTTTGTATTTTGACCTTGTAATCTAACAAGCTGTATGTGGCATGTTAGGGGGTCGGAGTTTGGTTTTGATTTTGACCTTATGACCCAACAGGCTGTATGTGGCAGATTGGGGGGTCAGATTTGGTTTTTTGGTTTTGATTTTGGTTTTGTTCTTGTGACCTAACAAGCTTTATGTGGTGAGTTAGGGACCTGAATTTGGTTTTGTGAAATGTCAATTTCAAGATTTTGGCTCAATTTGGTTCATGAGGTTGGATGGTTTGGTTTTTGGAAACTCATGAGGCTTTCTTGTGTCTCTTTTTTTTTTTTTTTCTTTTTTGAATGGTCCCATCAACTTAAAAGAGGCATGGGACTTTTTTTGCTCTTTTTTTTTTTTTTTTTTTTTGCTCTTGGTAAGAGGAATATTTTGACTAAAAGCCACATTTAGTGCCTAGGTGGTCAAACCTGGCTCATATGGGCTAACCCATGGGACCTTAGGCTTTGGAGATGGCCTAGATCTCATATGGTGTCATTTTTGTAGAGAATATCTAAAAATATCTCTTTTGTGTAGAGAATATCTAAAAATATCCTTACTTGGAGGGAATTTCTCAAATTTCCTCATTTTGTGGAAAGGCTTTCTCAAAATATCTTTCTTTTTGAGAAAGTAACTAAATTTTAGCACTTACCTTTTTCTTTCTCCTTGTTTCCTCTTTTGGCTTGCTCTTTTCTATAAAAGTAAGAGGGTTGGTTCTTTTGCTCCATTGCTTTCTTTGCAAGAAATCTTCAAGAGTGCTCTCCAAGATAAGAAGTGCTTTCTCCTCTTCAAGGATCTCCAAGCTTTTCTTCTTTTTCTCCATCAATGGCTTCAAGTAAGTTTTCTTCCTTCACAAGAATCTCCATTGTAGAAATAGTTTTTTCATTTTTTCTTCTCTTCTTCTTTTTCTTTTCTTTTCTCTGTTTTTTTTTCTTCAAGCACGTTTTCCTTTTTTTTTTTTTTCGTGCTTCTTCTTTTTCTTCTTTTTTTGTTTTTTTTCCTTCTTTTCATGGTTTTTTTTTTCTGTTTTCACGCTGATTTTTTTTTCAGCGTTTTTTTTTTTTTTTTTTTTTTTTTTTTTTTTTTTTTTTTTGTTTCTGTTTTTTTCCCCACGCTGATTTCTGTTTTTTTTTTTTTTTTTTTGTTTCAGCGTCTTTTTTTTTTTTTGCCTTTCTTTTTTCTGCACTCTGATTTCCACTTTTTTTTGTGCGTTTTTGCTTCTTTTTTTTTCTTTTTTGCTGCTTGGTTTTTTTTTGGTTTTTTCTTGGCTATACAGACAGCTTGCCACGTGGCAGTGGGCCACGGCCTGTGGGCCAGAATTTTTTTTTCTCTCTCTTTTTCTTTTTCTTTTTCCTTGTTTGCTCACCATGATAATGAGGCTATGCAATTTCAATATGTATGCATTTTTTTTTGTTTGATGCATCAAGATAGAAGGCTAGAGTCTCTAGGTCAAGCCAACATGATTTCTGACTTGGACAAAGTTTGATTGGTTTTGACTAAATTGGGTTGGAATTGGTCAAACTTTGGTCAAGGTTTTCCTAGCATTTAATGCATGATGATATTTTTTGATGCATGATTTTTGGTAAATGGACTTGGAAGCATGATGATGCATACCTGAAAATCTTTTGCAAGTATTGGGATTTTGAGCTCGCAGCGATGTTGAGCTCTTTCTCGGTCTTGCTGGATTTTGAGGAACTTTGCAATTTTTGGATTCTGAAGCTCGCAGCAATGTTGAGCTCCTTTCCAAATTTTGCGGAAGTTTGATGAGATTGGCTCGTTCTCGCAGCGATGTCGAGTTCGAACATTCTTTGAGAATTCTCCACTGATTATGAGCTCGCAGCGATGTTGAGCTCATCTTCAGGCTTCCTGTCTTTTTCAGAGTATTTTCCTTTTCTTTGGAATTGCCCCGGAACCATGTCAAAATTTTGCTAGAATTTTTGTAGCAGAATTTTGTCATTTTGATGTTGATTGATCTTTTCTCTTCCATCTTTTGCAGGTAGTTCTTCTAGAACGAACGAGGGTAAAGGTCCTGTTACTGACGCACCTCGTCGGTCTGCTAGATCTTCCAATGCGGCCGTTTGAGCAGGCTTAGGAGAAGGTCCAGTTTGTTGAGAAGAACTTGGAAGAGTGCGATTTCCTCAATCGTGATGAGATGAGACAGCGATTGATCGCTCTCAAAGATGAGGAATTCTACAAGATCATGGTAAGCGGTCGTCCTTGGGTTACGGATGATCAGAGCGTTGTGCTCAAGCCTACCTTCTTCTTTGGTGATGCAGTCCCCGACGACTTGACATACCAAAGGAGATGTTCATAAAGCCATCCAGCAAAGTCAAAGCTGAGCTGACTGAGGCCACGAAGACTCGGAGGCAGATCGTTCGGGAGAAGAACGTTTACCAAGTTATCCATCATGGGGCTGAAACAAGACTTGGACCGCCATTGATAAGGAGGTTGTCGAGGCTAGGCAGCGTCTTGAGTTTTTGGAGGAAGAAGCTGCTGCCAAATGGACCGCCATTGTGGAGGCTTGTGACAAGGAGGGGACTCTCATTCGCCAGGTTGAGGAAGCTGAAGGTAATGTCCGGAGGAAGACTCAGGAGCATGAGCAATGGCAAGTCCTCTGGGAAGAACTTTCTCGTGCTGCAGATGGGTCACGACATTCGGCCGCGTTTTATGGGAACATTTTGAAGAAGCGTGGCCTAAGAACTTTGGAAGTTAAAGCCAAGGGTCTGCTTGAGGAGTTGAACCTTTGGTTGAAGACCATGCTAGATTGAGCTCCTGAGTTATAACAAACTCTTTTTTCTTCTTCTTTTTTTTTTGTTTTTGGTGCCTCCATGTATAAACAATTTTGGTACTATATTTTTGTATTCCCTTCTTTTCACTTAAATCATTTTTTGATGAAAACAAATTTGAGTAAAAGTTGATGGGAATGTTTGTTAAAAAACTTGATCAAAAGGTTTGTCATTTTGTGAAAATCTTTTGTCAAAGAGTTGTTTTGGGCATGAAAGCCAATTTTGTGGCAAAAAGCCTGGTTTTTGATGGCTTCAAAATCGAATTTTAATGGTATGGAAGCCTAATTTTGTGGCGTAAGAGCCAGATTTTTTTTTTGCGGCATGGGAGCCAAAATTTTGAAATGGCATAGAAGCCGAATTTTACTTTGTGGTATGGAAACCAATTTTGTTTGTGGCATGAGAGCCAAAGTTTTTGTTTGTGGCATGAGAGCTAAAGTTTTTGGATGGCGTGAAAGCCGATTTTTTTGGAGTGGCATAGGAGCCGAGTTTTAAGATGGCGTGAAAGCCGATTTTTTTTTGAGTGGCAGTGGAGCCGAGTTTTGTTTTGTTTTGGCATAGGAGCCAGATTTTTGAAAACCAAGTTTTGTTTTGTTGGCATGAAAGCTGACTTTGGCGTTTATCGCCGATTTTGGCGTTTATCGCAGATTTTGGCGTTTATAGCCGACTTTTGGCGTTTATAGCCGGATTTTGGCGTTTATAGCCGAATTTTGGTTTTCAAAATGCAGATATCGACTAAATGTCGCCTCCCCGCTGAATGGTCTTGCAAGTATCGATGGACTGTCGCTTCCTTGCTCATTCGGTTTGGGAGTATTGATGGAATATCACTTCCTCGCGGGCTGTGTTTTGCGAGTATTGATGGAATGTCGCTTCCTCGCAAATTGGGATGCAAGTATCGACTAAGGGTCGCTTCCTTGCCTTTCCCAAAACTTTTGGTTTTGTGGGTACTGACTTGGTGTCGTTTTCCCGCGATTTTTTGAAATTTGAGGTTTTCTCGAACCATTTGAAATTTGGGTTGTGGATATCAATTGGAATATTGCGTCTCCACGATTTTGAGATTCAAGGTTTTGCACGTATCGAATGGGGTTTGCTTCCTTGCGATTCTTGGGTTTTGGAAGTATCGAATGGGGTTCTCATCCTTCGGGTTTTTGGATTTTGGAAGTATCGAATGGGGTTCGTATCCTTCCGATTTTTGGGTTTTGCGAGTATCGATTGAATGTCGCTTCCCCGTGGTTTCTAAGAACCATTTTTTCGTTTAAAGACACGAGGGTCATAAGTTTTGACTTAAAACCATTTTGGTTGTAAAAGCCGAGGCAGACTAGGGTGAAAATTCCTGAGTCCTGGTTTTTGATTCAAACCAAGAATTTTGGGTTCAAGGATCGAAAACTTTGGTGAAGTCTGGGAAGAGGCTCCTAAACTTGGATTTTTGGATTTTGATTTTTTTTTTAACAATGAAACGATGAAAGTAAGCATTGTTTTGAAAGTTTTTTTTTTTTTTTTTTTTAAACTTCAACATTAAGATGAAAATTTCAAAAGGGGTGGGTTTGACGAGCAAGTACTGGAAATAGGCTTTGGCCATGTAGATATCGCTCTGACCCGTTTGAGGAAGTCTTCAAGGGTAGTACCACTTCAAGAACTTGCCGTTGATGGGCAGCATACATCTGTCTCCTTCCATGTTTAGAAGAGTGTATGCACCATTGGAGAAGACTTTGTCAATGACGAAGGGTCCCTCCCATTTTGGTTCGAATTTGCCTTTGGATTTGTGGGCAAAGACTATGGATCTTTTTACTGTAAGAACCAAGTCACCCTTTTTGTAGGGCGTTGCCTGACCTTCTTGTCGAAAGATCCTGCCATGCATGCTTGGTACAACTCAATGCTTTGTAGAGCTTCGAGTCGTCTTTCATTGAGATTATCCAGCTCTTGGAGTCTCAATTTGACATTGCTTTCTTGCGTCATGTCATTTTGCAAAGATACCCTTAAGGAAGGAATTTGTACTTCCAAAGGGACAACAACTTTGCATCCATAGACCAAGGATAATGGTGTACTATGGGTTGGTCATCGAATGGTGGTTCGATAGGCCCACAAAGCTTCTGGTAGTTTGTCGCCCCAGTCTCTTTTGTGACTAGAGACCATTTTCTTGAGAATTTTGCAGAGTGTCTTGTTAAAGGCTTCTGCTAGTCCGTTCGCTGCTGGATTATATGGAGTCGAAGGACAAATTTGGATTTTGTACTTGTCGCAGAACCGGTAGAATCTGTGATCCCGGAATTGTGGTCCGTTATCATGGACGAATCTTTTAGGTATGCCGAAGCGACAAATAATGTTGGTGCGCAAGAACTGAAGGACTGATGAGGTCTTCATTTCGCTGAGCTCAAATGCTTCTGACCACTTGGAGAAATAATCCGTAGCGGCGAAGATGAAGCGATGACCTTTGCTTGATGGGGGAGAAATAGGACCTATGATGTCCATACCCCAGGCTTCGAAAGGCCACGAGATTGCTGTTGGATGTAGCCATTCTGGAGGCATGTGGATATAATCTCCGTGAATCCGCGCTTTTGGATCTTCAGGTAGGATTCCGAACATGATGTAATCAATGAACGAATCTCTCCAGTCGCCAATCGGAGGTTTGAGGATGGACATCCGACTTCCCACCATTTGGTGGCATTCAGCAACTGCTTGGTGTGTGTTGAGAGGAGGGAGAATTCTTCTTTAACACACTGTGACTTGCATGTTTTCCCCTTCTTGGATTGCCATGGATGCAGCGAGTCCAGCCAGGGCATCTGCACGGATGTTTTCACCTCTGAGGATGTGGGTGATGTGACAGATGTTGAATTTTTGTCGAATCAACTGCGCCTTATTGTAGTAAGGTAGCAAATCAGGCTTCCTGATTTCATATTTCTGATTCATCTGGTTGACGATCAGTTGAGAGTCCCCAAAAGCTTCCAACATGGTGATACCGGATTCGAGGGCGAGTTCCAATCTTACAATCAGGGCTTGGTACTCAGCTGCATTGTTTGAATATGGTTCCAGTAGCGAGAAGGCGTGTGGAATCATGTATTTGTCGGGGCTGACAAAGAAGATGCCAATTCCCGATATTTGCTTTCCTTTTTCATTTGTCCTGGTTGCATCGTCAAAGTACATGTCCCAGGAAGTATTTGATAAGGAAGTTTCCACGTTGTAGACAAATTCGTTTGGGAGATCATCCCTGAGTGGAGAATCTTTAGGCAATGGATGCTCTGCGAGAAAGTCTGCTACAGCTTGGGCTTTGATTGCTTTTTGTAGTACATACCTAATATCAAACTGTGATAGAAGAATGGACCATTTTGCCAGTCGGGCATTGAGAGAACCTGCTTTTGTGACAAGGACCTTTAGGAGGTTGATCCTCGAAATCAGGTAGACTGTGTTGGATAGCAGATAGTGACGCAGCTTTTGTACGGCGAACATCATTACAAGGCATTCTTTTTCGACTAGGGAGTAGCGATGCTCTGCACCTACCAACATGCGGCTAAGGTAATATAGAGCAGCTTCTTTTCCATCGTAATTTTCTTGTGCGAGCAGAGCACCCAAAGAGTAGTCGAGAGCTTTTGTGTACAAGATAAATGGTTTTCCAGTTGTGGGGGCAGCCAGTACTGGAGGTTTGGTGAGGTATGTTTTGATGTCTTGAAATGCATTTTCACATTCAGCATCCCAGACAAAGTCTATGCCTTTCTTCATCAAGGGAGAGAATGGACGGCATTTCCCTGATAGATTGGAGATGAACCGTCGAATGTAGGCCAACTTTTCTTGAAGCCCTTTTAATTCTCTTAGGGTTGTGGGAGATGGCATTTCCAGGATAGCCTTGACTTTGGTAGGGTCAAGTTCTATTCCAGCTTTCCGTATTATGAATCCGAGAAACTTACCCGATGAGACATCGAAGAAGCACTTTAGTGGATTCATCCGGAATTTGTGTTTGCGAAGTCGGAGGAAGACTTCTCGAAGATCATCTAGATGGTCTTCTTTTCTTTTGCTTTTGATGGCGAGGTCGTCAACATAGCATTCGACCGTTTTGTACTTCATATCTTGGAATATTTTCATCATAGCCCTCTGATATGTTGCACCTGCATTTTTCAGACCAAATGGCATGATAGTGTAGCAATACATGCCAAATGGTGTGCGAAATGATGTATGCCTTTCGTCTTCAGGATGCATCTTTATCTGATTGTAGCCAGAGAATCCATCCATGAATGTCATTCGCTTGAACCCATAGGTGTTGTCAATCATCACCTCTGGTATGGGGAGCGGGAATTCATTTTTAGGACATGCATTATTCAGGTCTCTGTAGTCGATACAGACCCTTATCTGCCCATTTTTCTTTGTCACAGGGACGATGTTGGCCAACTATTCAGGATGCTGTTCCTCGCGGATGAAGCCAACGTTTTTGAGTTTCTGAACTTCTTGTTCAATTTTGTCCATCACGTCGGGACGGAATCTTCTTTGGCCTTGTTTGATAGGCTTGATTTCTTTTTGCAAGTTGAGCTTGTGGACTGCTACTTTGGGATCCAGGCCAGGCATTTCATCATAAGACCATGCAAAGCAATCAACGAACTCGAGAAGAAAAGAGATATACTTGGGTAACTCATCATCCTTTATATTCTTGCTTATGAATACAGGACGTGGGTTATCAGGTGTTCCCAAGTTTATCTTTCGAACAGGGTCTTCTGTCGGAAGGTTTAAAGGTGGTTCCTCCACAGTATTTTTGGAGGCTTCCAACTCAACAAGACCTTCTTGAGTGCCAGAGACATTTTCAGACTGAGGCTCTGTTTCTGTCCATGGATCTTCTTGATCAGTATCCTTCTTAAGACTTGCAATGAGATGGTCCCAATTATTTGCTGGAATTGGGTTGAAATAGGGTACTTCTTTTGGAGACGATGATTCTTCTGTGAAAGAGAACCGCCCGTCTGTATTATCGGGCAATTCCTCTTTATCATCAGAGAAATTATACCAATTGGAGGAGCTTTCTGGATTTTTGACGAATAACTCCTCAAAGAGATATCCAGGGATATCGATGTCTTCATGAGATGTTGAGGCTTGGTCGGTAAAGCGACTTTGTAGCCATGGTGTACTGTCTCATAGGACCAATAGGATCATACCCTAACCCATATGAAGACTTGCCTTTATGAAGGTGGATTTTCCAATCTTCTGGTTGACTTTTGATCAGGGTGGGTTCCAATGGCGTGAGAATACCACAGCCACCTCCCAAACCAGTCGGATTTTGAGCGTCATAGCCCATTTTCTTCATGATAGCTTGTGTCATTGGACTATACAAGGATAGCTGAGGCATACCTTTGTTTTGGAAAGGTTCAAGTATAGAGTTCAATGGAGATGCTCCCGATCTATGGAAGAAGATGGCCTTTTCTTCTGGCGAAGTTGCCGGAATAACAAAGGAAGCAGACTTAGGGTCTTCTATATCTGCAGGGTCTTCAATGGATTGAGAGGGGGCTGATCTCGCTGAGTATCAGCTTGGCTTGATGCTGTGTCATCTTCTGACTCTGACTCCGAGTTTGTGTCATGCATAATAGACACAAAGGAGACAGTGAACTTGCCCCCAGCCTTTTGTTTTGTCTTCTTTACTTTGGCAGTGATTACCAAAGGCTTTGGAGATTTGAAGGAGACAACGAAGGGAGCTTGACCGCTTACTTCGAGTTTGGTGGAGGGTTTGTTTACCTCTGGTGATTGCTGAGGAGCCTTGCCTTTATTTTTCTGGAGACTGTCGGCAAAATAAATTGTTTTTTCCTCCTGTTCTTATTTTCCATCTTTATACATTTGAGCATCTGCAAAATAGACATCTCTGCCTTTGAAGGGCTTTTTGTCTGCAAACACTCGATGTATCAAGCCATCGTTGCCAACGAACTTGATGCACTAATGTAGAGTTGAAGGGACGACACCATTGTCATGTATCCAGGGGCGTCCAAGGAGTATATTGTAGCATGAAGGGGTCCTTATTGCATACACGGTGACTTCAGAAATAAGATCGCCGATTTGCAATTTGAACCTGATTTTGCCGATAGGCCTTTGAGCGCTCCCATCATATCCGAAGATGGATACAGACGTGTGACTCAGCTTGCTAGGTGGGATGCCCAGCTCTTCGAGTGTCGAAGTAGAAATAAGGTTGAGTGCAGAACCTGGATCGATCTGAACTCTGTGTAGTGGCATTTCTTTGACGTACCCCATAAAGTACAAGGGTCGGTTGTGCTTTGTCTCGCCTAGTAGGAGGTCATCCTTGTCGAAGGCAATTGTTGCACTTGCTGCTTTCTGTACCGAGAGACATTTATTGCTTGATCCCTCTGTTTTCTTCTTTTCTCCCTTTGGGGGAGTATTTGATTTTTTGACCCTGTAGTCCATTTCAATTTGTAGGACTTGTGGGGTGTGTTTATCGACATCTGCATTCAGCCTTTGTAATTCTGAAATGAGACTATCACGAGTTTGTGGAGACATTCGTAATAAGTCAAGGATGTGCAGACGTACAGGTATGTGTTTGAAGTGCTCTATCAAGTCGTACTTGAAAGCCTCCTTTGGGCCTGCATTTTCATTATTATTGCCACTTGGGGCGCTTACAACTTGATTTCCCGAAGGATTTACATAAGAAGAAGAAGGTTGGTTGTAATTTTTGTGGTAATCCCGGCCAGAACGGGTACCTCTACCAACTTCAAGAGCCTCTAGAGATTGGTCTTCTTTTGCAAGATCACTCTCAGGATCAAGGGGTTGATCCTTTTCTGAAGACGTCTCTGTAACAGCATTGGTGTCTTTAGTAATTGTGTTGCATGGAGCAATTTCAGGGAACAAGTCCTGAACAGCAGCCGACAACCTTTCTGTCTTGGTCCAGACATCGTCTATGAGATCGGGTATCTGGGACCAATCAACTGGGCTTTCATTGAAGAAGATTTCATTGGCAGGAGTTTCTTCAAGATGATCAACTAGGAGAGGCTTGAGTTCCGATGTCACAGCTTCAGGAGACGAGGGCTGAGAGGATGATATCTCAGTGGAAGTCACTTGAGAAGATGTAACTCCAGATGATACATTACCGGTTGGGGTGTACGTGTCTTCAGAAGCTTCAGAGGCACTATCGTCCTGAGCTATCGCATTGCAGGTCATCCGGACAGGAGATGCCCCCACAGGAGATGCCCCCAGTGCAGACTGTTAGGAATCAGACTCATCCTCAGATGTAAGAGGATCATCGATCCAATTGTTTTCTCCATTTTCAGGAGTTAAGGGAGAAAGTTCCCGTTGATTTTTAGGGAATTCTGGTTCTGGATTATGACGAAGATCATTAACATGATCCTGCTCCTGCTCTATGGCAAGATGTTGCAGGATTCTTGCATATTCATCAAGATCAGGCAAAAGAGCCAAATCTTCTTCGTCACCAGCTCCTCGTGGTTCACCAATGTTGGGTTCCACCGGAGCATTGGTTGGTACTGGATCGACAACATTTTCTTGAACAGGGTCCTGGTTTTCTTCATCATCGGACCAGGATCCTTGTGGCTGTAATGGGTTATACCAGATTACTGGCATAAGATGAGACTCGGGAATCCATTCCTCGTCGGAGAGATATTCTCCTGTTTCAAGGGATTCTTCCCACTCATCGATATCACTGGCAGTATCACTGGACTCGTATCCATTCATGGAGAATCCAACAACCGAGTTGCAAGAGTATGATGCCCCCTGCACATTTTCATTTTTATATAGAGGTGGCATGAAATCATCAAGGGTGAATTTTCTTACCGCCTTTGAAGTTTTGGGAAGGGATTCTTCTGTCACCCCTAGTGAAGCAGTGGAAGAGGTTTCTGCCTTTTCAAGGACTTCTTGTTGTGGTGGAGACTTCTGCTGTTGTTTGAGCTTGCGGAGTTGCCTCTTGGCTTGCCTTCGCTGCCGAGCGGTCGGCTTTGTTTTGACGATCTCCCAATTTTCATCATCTACGAGATCGGATGCACTCATATAGGTTGTCCATCTAGTGTTGGATAGTGAACCAACTCTTGGGACGTTTGAGCCATTTTAATCACCTTGAATGAAGTAGTGATCTTCTCCTTCGGTGACTTTGAAGTTCGCCGACATGACACCATGTTGACAGAGGCAGGGCCATAGTTTTTATTAAAAGTTATGACTCTGTTTTTCCACATCTCATTGATCTTCTCTCTCACAACGAAGCATTGATTGAGAGGATGTGAGATCATCTAATGGTATGGACAGTATCGGGAATCATTGGTTTTGCCAACATCTCTCGGTCTTTTGGGCTCTGGCAAAATGAGTTTGCCATTTGGTAGGAGAGCTTCAAAGATTTCTTCAACATCTTTATCGAACGGATATTTTTTTTCTACACGTTCTTTGAAGGCATCAGAGAGTTCAGGTCTTTTACCTACAGTTTTGTTTTCGGGTTTCTTTGGCTGCTGAGGAGCTGATTTAGTGTGCACATTGAGAACCTCCTTTTTCTTTGGTTTTGAGGTTGTAACAGTAGTTGGCTCTTTCTTTGATGATTTCTGACTGTTGAGGTCTTTGATCACCATTTCAGCTTCCATGGAAGCTTCGAGGAGTTCTCCCAGGTTCTTTGATTTGTTGCCGATGATCATGGAGCGAATTTTTGCTCTCATATTGTTACGGCAGATGTCGACTAGCGACGCTTGTGGCAGTACATCTGAGCATTTGTACGCCATTGCCTTCCATTTGTGAATGAAGTAGTATGTTGACTCATTCTCTCCTTGTTTTAGGTTGCAGAGTTGAGCCATAGTAACAGGATGATCCTCACCTTGGAAGTGGGTTAGGAAGCGTGTCTCTAACATAGCCCAGTTCTGGATGGAGTTCTCCGGCAGAGTGGAGTACCAATCAAAGGCTGTACTTTTTAGGGTACTTGCAAAGAGGCGAATCTTAAGGGCATCTTGATCCGCAATGGCTCCTGTCAGGATTTTGAAATGGATGGCATGCTGTCTGGTTGAACCTTTCCCAGTATATGTCTGGAGAGTAGGTTGCTTGAATTTTGCAGGGAACAGAACCGAGTCCATCCATAAAGGGTAGGGTGGCTTGATCCCATGTTCCTTCAATGTATCCTCTTCTTTTGGTTTTGCGAGGATATCGTCCAGGTCCTTTTTGGTAAGGGCGCGTGACTCATTGTTTTCTGCATTGCCCTCATCATCTTCATGATTCAGAGGGGTTTCATTGTTAGGTGGTGGACGTTGTAGAGTGAGAATAAGGTTTTCCATCAGAGCCTCAATTCTCTGTTGTCCTTGCTCCAACTGCTGGATGCGTGTGGTTACGTCATCATGTGGTGGAGGCGGCCCAGAACTTGTAGCCAAAACGTTCATCCCTCGGGATTCGAACGAAGAAATCGTCCTGGTGACTGAGCTGGGGCTCATTCTTCTGGATGAAGAATCTGAGGAGTGGTTACTCCGATGTCCTTGGCTTAGAGGAGTGGAGGATTCTTCTAGATGTGTTAGTGTCCGGGAGATGCTGCGAGTCACCGGACGTCTAACACTGATTTTGGTTGCTGACTTCTGGCATTTTCTGGTTTTGCCAACCATATGAATAGCAACGAATTGGTCGGGTCTTTCTTTTTCGACCCATTTGTTTGAGACATGGAGATTAGAACGCTGGGTTCGTTGTTTCTCAAGTCTCTTTTGTTGATATACTGCACGGCGACGCATACGACGAGCAATTTGAGCTTCAGTTAGCTCTGGCCGGGCTCTGGCGATGAAGGATGTGTCCCTCGTGTGCAGCAGCCGAGTTTGTCTTCTTTGAAGCTGGGCAAGGACAGAATCTGGACGTGGTCCTTTGTCTGTCGCAGTGAAGATTTGAATTTTGCGAGCTCGGCCCCTGTTGAGATGAAGGGTCGACTCACGGGAGTGCAGGCCTCAGCATATTTTTGCATAGGCCTAACAATGCAGGATTTGATTTTGGGCTTGTAGGAGCAAGCTGGCTCATGATGATTTTGTTTGTTCTTAGGGTGGAGGGTAGGTTTCTCCTCTTTCATGTAAGAGAGAGGGTAGAACTGATTCTCCTTGAGAGGGGCTAGATATGCTGGCTTTGCAGATGTTCGGGACCTCCGTTGCTTTGGTGAAGATCTCGGGGACTAGGTTTTGGGGTAAACCTGATTTCTTGTGGGTTGAGGCTTCACGGAAATGCCACGGGCTTCAGGCTTCTTGGTGTTCACCCTTGGTGCCATTTTAGTGACACGTTGCGGGGAGGTTTTCTGCTTCTTGACAGGTACAGTGTCTTCTGCGAGGAGTGGGAATTGTCCCAGCGACCCGAAGACGATGGTCCGGGGAGTTGAAGTTGATCCAGTGTTTGGAGAGTTGTCAAGGGAGATGACGCTTCGACAACTAGCAGGGCGCTTATGCTTGTTTTACTTGTCTTGAAGCATAAGCTGGTACTTGTTCTCATCGAAAGTGATGGTCAATGAAGCTGCCATTGTTAGTTTTGGAAAACTTCTGAAACAAGACCAAATCCATTAGTAATCACAAGAATATGGTGATCATAAATGGAGAACAACTATGGTTTTGTCTTTTCAAATCACTTGAGGGGACATGGCCCAACCCAAGGATGATGAAGAAGGCAAAAAGCCATAGAGGATACAATTATTCTAAAATGCAAGTATGGTAGGCTCAGAGTGAGCGTTCCAGTGACTGCTAGAAGCAATTGTAGACCTTAATTCAAATTACCGAGAAGCAAGGCTCACTCGAGGTAAAATGATATAATGTTGGAGATACAAATGTGTCGGTCGCGAATACAGTAGACCCGAAAGGGCGTACTAGCACCGCTAGGCACAAATGTTACAAATTGCATCCTTGGGAAGGACACGAGATGGGATTTTTTTTAAGGGTCAAATTTGGGTTCATAAAGGAGAGCAACTGGTATTCCAATCCGAACCACAACTCAACATTTCTGCGAGCGTTAAATCCGAAAGGGAAAGGAACCAGAATTTCTCAAATGTGAATCCAGTATTGACAGAAGTTTTTTTTTTTTTGAAAGGTCAAGATTAAATTCATCAAAGAGAGCAAATGGCGTTCCAATCCGAACCACAACTCAACATTTCTGCGAGCGTTATATCCGAAAGGGAAAGGAACCGGAATTTCTCAAATGTGAATCCAGTATTGACGGAATTTTTTTTTGAAAGGTCAAGATTAAATTCATCAAAGAGAGCAAGTGGCGTTCCAATCCGAACCACAACTCAACATTTCTGCGAGCGTTAAATCCAAAAGGGAAAGGAACCAGAATTTCTCAAATGCGAATCCAGTATTGACGGAAGTTTTTTTTTTTTGAAAGGTCAAGATTAAATTCATCAAAAAGAGCAAATGGCGTTCCAATCAGAACAACAACTCAACATTTTTGCGAGCGTTAAATCCGAAAGGGAAAGAACCAAGATTTCTCAAATATGAACTCAAAAATGACGGGAAATTTTTCTTTCTTTTTTTTTCTTTTTTTTCTTTTTTTTGAAAAATGCACATAGGTTTCCAATTCGATCTTATGAAACCTTAGTAGATAGATTAGCCCCCAGGTAAGGGTAGGATTACTTAATGAACCCGTTTGGAGGACCCTTGCCTCGAATAGTCTAGCTGTCTCCACACTCTGGACACGGCTTTTCTTGAATCTACTTTTGTCAAAGAGCGCAATTGATGCAACCTTAGTGTTTTTTTTTTTTTGAAAGATTTCTAATTAACTCATTAAAGAGAACAAGTGGTGTTCCAATCCGAACCACAACTCAACATTTCTGCGAGCGTTAAATCCGAAAGGGAAGAACCAAGATTTCTCAATTTTGAGTCCAAAAGAAAGAAAACTGATTTTTTTTTTGAAATTATAATTTTTTTGGAAATCCCAATTGGACTCATCAAAGAGAAAAGATGGCCCAATTCCGGATATGAACGATAGCTGCAAACATTTCTGTGAGCTATCAAGTTCAAAGAGGAGAGGATCAAAATTTCTCAAAGTTGAATCTTGAGAAAGAGAGATCAATTTTTTTTTGAAAGAATTTGAAATGAAGGTGTTTTTTTTTTTTTTTTGAAATCACAATTGGACTCATCAAAGAGAAAAGATGGCCCAATTCCCGATATGAACGATAGTTGCGAACATTTCTGTGAGCTATCAAGTTCGAAGAGGGAAGGATCAAAATTTCTCAAAGTTGAGTTTTTAAGAAAAAGAGATCAAATTTGTTTATTTTTTTTGAAGTAAGAAAGAACAATTAAAATCCCATCTCATGTTTTTTTTTAGATGCAAGATGCAACATAGGCCACCAACTAGAAAGGAGCTAAGGGATCAAAGCATCACGTTCTCAAGTCAACGTGTCTCACCGGGTATGCCAACTTGATGGACCCTCGGGTACCTTCCGTCCTCTTCTTCCGCACCCCGGGGGCTGACCTGGGTCTCGGCGGAGGAGGGAAAATCGCGGGCATCAACATTTTTGTACGGGTATGCCAGATTTACTTTCTACTTGGAATTTGGAATGGTGATAATCCGGAGATTCACCTTCACAAGTGGAAAGGAAATCAATCTTTTTTTCTAACTATTCAAATTGCGTAAATATTAAGAAAAGAGACAAGTTTGTTTTTTGAGAATGCCGTAGGAGGCGTTTTTTTTTTTTGCCGTGAAAAGCGATT
The DNA here is from genome assembly GCA_028538565.1 of Umbellularia californica. Lineage (NCBI taxonomy): Eukaryota > Viridiplantae > Streptophyta > Magnoliopsida > Laurales > Lauraceae > Umbellularia > Umbellularia californica. The sequence goes on along the minus strand of JAPQWN010000010.1, from coordinate 36,245,280 downwards.
TTACAAAACTCATCAAATATGAAAGACAAGAATTGTGATTTCTTTTTGTCTCTTTAAGAAATACAAGGGGACACGTTGAGATCGATGGTCGCAAGTCAAGTATGGACTTCGCCATCATCCTTCAAGTGAGAACATGTGATACTTTGATTCTTTGTCTTGGCTCCTAACCTCGGTTTTTTAAAGGACAAGGACCAAGAGGAGATCCTATATCCAATAAAAACCAAGTAAATGGCCTAAAAAACCGCGTTTAGGCCATTTTGGAGAAGGAGGAGACCTTGGGGGGGTGGCCCCCCAAGGGACGTTGATCACCTTGTTGTTTATCTGGGAGCAAAGCAGCAGGACCTCGTCTCTCTCTTGGGTTTTCTGGATTTTCAGAGCTTGGGATTGCACTTCGGATCTTCTTTTTTTCATCATTCTTCTTGGAACTCACCTCCTTTTATAGGCTTTTGGTAGCCATGAGGTGTTTATTGACATTGATGACTGATGGAACGCGCTCTTGCCGAGGGTGCTACCGGGGTCGGCGGACGTGGGAGTCCGTCGGGTCCGGCCCTTTCGCGCCCGGGGGGCTGAAGCGTGCATCAACATTTCTTTGTGTGGGTGTGCCAGATTTTCTATTTTACTTGGAATTGCAAGTGGTAATCCGGAGATCAACCTTCGCAAGTAAAAAGGAAATCAACTTCTTTCAAGTTTTCCATTGCACAAATATTTAAGAAAAGAGACATTTTCTTGGTTTGCCGTGAAGGGCGATTTTGTTTGGCATTTATAGTCGATTTTGGCGTTTATAGCCGATTTACAATTCTCATCAATAATGAAAGACAAGAGTTGTGATTTTTGTCTCTTTTAGAAAAATACAAACTACAATGAAAAGCAAGAAAAGGAGGATCTAACTTTTCAGGAGATTGTGGGGGACTCGTTCAGATTGACGGTCGCAAGCCATGTATGGGCTTCGCCATCATCCATGCAGATGAGAACAGAGGATGCTCTTGATTCGCTTGGCTTGGCTATAACCTCAGGTTTTTAGAGGACAAAGACCAAGAGAAGGTCCTATGTCCAATAAAAAGCTAAGTAGACGGGCTGAAAAGCCACGTCTAAGCCATTGGAGGTAGCGGGAGAAGGCAAGGACCTTGGGGGGGAGTACCCCCCAAGGGACTTTTTGTCACCTTGTAGTGGTGATTGATGTAGAATTTCTGCAGAATTTTCTCTCTTTCTCTAGACTCTGTCTGTCTGGAATTCGGGATTCTGTGCACCTTTTGATTTTCGATCTTCAGTTTTCCGTTCGTCCTTTTCCGATCCCTTTCTTCTTGGAAAGCTCTCCTATTTATAGGCTCTTGGTAGCCATTAGGAGAGTTTATGAGCTTTAATGGCTTTAATGGGAGGAGTTACAAGATTTATTTCTTGATTTTGTAACTCCTTTTTCCTTGAATCTGATTGGCCGATGGAGATTAAGGGCTTTTAATCACCTTAATTACCATAATGGGAGGAGTTTCATGGCTTGAATGCCATGACTTAATTGATTTGTAACTCCTGGATGCTTGCTTCTGATTGGGCCGTCCAAAGAAATGAATTAATGACTGCAATAAAGCTAGTCAATTAACTGCATTAAATGGTCGCCGAGCAGTTGAAGAGTCGCGCCGCGTCTTTTGGGATTCTTTTGGAGATGATCACCGATGGATCTACATGCTGATTGACATCGGATGACCGTGTAATTTCAGACATTGATAGCTAGCAGCGGGCCGGTGACATCTGTCTTGTCGATTTCTCGATCGGTCGGACAGAAAGAGCACTTTTTAGGTCAACCGGTCGGCGATCTTGGAGCGATCAATGATGATTTTATGCTTTTGACGGTGGATCTGAGATGTCGTCGGATATGAGTCAATTTCAAGCACTAAAACTCACATTTTCAGGAAACCACAGGGGCCAAAGTGCGTGAAACGCGAAAAGGGATGGAAAAACGGGTCACCGGCGAAAAATCCGGTGACCCGGACTTCCATGGTCGCTGTTTTCTTCTGTATTTTTCCTGACATTTCTTCTCATTTATTGGCTTGATTTCCCTGTAGAAAACCTGATGAGAATCCTTGCATTTTTAGAGTGCAAAGTTTTCAATTTTCCGGGAAAGCCGAAGACTTTGTCGAGTAGAGCTGCTGATTTTCCGCCAGAAGCTGAAACTTGGTCAAACGATGTCGGAATGACCTGAAATTTGACGTGAAGCCTCCTGACCAATAAATAAGACCAACCATAGGCTTTTGTTTGAGTTTTGAAGCCGTTTGGGGTCCCGTCGCCAATAGACTTGATTTTGCCGCGAGGGAGATGCCGCGCGTTGATGTGCGGTCAGACGATGTCCGATTGACCTGAAATTTGACAGGGAACCTATTGGAGTTATTTTGAGATGATCCACAGGCTCTGTCTTGGAAACCATGGTCCCGGAGAGCTCCGCCGCCGGTAGGCTTGATTTTCTTTCGGAGCGTCGAAACCTGGTCAAACGTTGTCGGAATGACCTGAAATTCGACGTGCAGCCTTTTGGAAGCATGTTGAAGCCACTCATGCACTTGGTTTGATGAGCGAAGGCTTCGGTGGTTCCCGCCGCCGGGAGGCTTGATTTTGCTGCTCGAGCATTGATGGAGGGTCAAACGTTGTCGGTTTGACTTGAAATTTGGCATGGAGCCCTTTTGAGACATGCTGGAGTCATCCGTAGGCTCTGATCGAAGTTTTGACGTCTTCGATGATGTCGCCGCCGGGAGCGCCAATTTAGCTGTCGGAGAAGCGAAGTTAGGCCAAATGATTCTGAAATGGCCCGAAACTCCTTGTGTACTCCTCCCTTGGCTGTCGTGAAGGATCTTGCAGTTTTTGTTTGATTCTGACAAGATTTGATTTTTTGGAGAAGTTGCATTGCCTATTTATGGCAGGTTGCGACTTCATGCAGCTTTCTTGATGTTGAAGAGGCAAAGTGACATTTTTGGTGTCAACAAATGCCCCCTCGAGGTACAGCGACGAGTTGCTTGACTTTTGTAGTCGATGTGCCTCGAAGAGATTTTTGAAGGAGAGCTTGTGTCTTGACCAAGAGTCTTTGAGCAATCTTTCCTGTGGTATAGTAGCCTTTGAGCTTTCAGGGGAATTTTATGGTAATGAAAGGAATCAAGTACCATCTCGAGGCGAAGTTTTGAAGATGACATCAGGGATGTGGATTTGGGTTTCTGTTTTTGATCTTGTGACCTAACCAGCTATATATGGCAGGTTAGGGGATCGGTTTGGTTTTGATCTTGTAGACCTAACAGGCTGTATGTGGCAAGTTAGGGGATCAGGATTTGGTTTTTGGGTTTGGTCTTGTGACCCAACAAGCTGTATGTGGCAAGTTAGGGGACCAGGATTTGGTTTTTGGTCACTCTTTGGGACTGTGTGGGTCCATTGGAGTGGTTTGGATTTTTGTGGAATGTCAATTTCAAGATTTTGGCTCAATTTGGTATATGAGGCTGGATGGTTTGATTCTTTGGAAGCTCATGGGGCTTGGAATTTTTTTTGTATGGTTCAATCAACTCAAAAGAGGCATGGAACCATTTTTGTATGCTCTTGGTAAGAGGAATATTTTGACTAAAAGCCACTTTTAGTGCCTAGGTGGTCAAACCTGGCTCATATGGGCTAACCCATGGGACCTTAGGCTTTGGAGATGGCCTAGATCTCATATGGTGTCATATTTGTAAAGAATATCTAAAAATATCTCTTTTGTGTAGAGAATATCTAAAAATATCTTTACTTGGAGAGAATTTCTCAAGTTTTCTTTTTGTGGAAAGATTCTCTCAAAATATCTTTCTTCTTGGGAAAGTAGCTAAGTTTTAGCACTTACCTCCTTTCTTTCTCTTTGTTTCCTCTTTTGGCTTGCTCTCTTCTATAAAAGCAAGAGGGTTGTTTCTTTTGCTCCATTGCTTTCTTTGTTTGTAAGGATTCTTCAAGAGTGCTCTCCAAGATAAGAAGTGCTTTCTCTTCTTCAAGGATTTCCAAGCTTTTCTTCTTCTTCTCCATCAATGGCTTCAAGTAAGTTTTCTTCCTCAAGAATCTCCATTGTAGAAGTAGCTTCTTCATTTTTTTTTTCTTTTCTTTTCTTTTCTTTTTCTTCTTTTCATGCACGTTTTTTCTTCTTTTTTTTTTTCGTGCTTCTCTTTTTCTTTCTTTCTTTTTTTTTCTCTTTTTTTTTCTTTTCACGGTTTTCTCTTTTTTTTTTTTTTAAAAAACCGTGTACTCTCTCTCTTTTTTTTTGTATTTTTTTTTCTTTCCCACGCTGATTTCTTTTTTTTTTTTTTTTTCCAGCGTGTTTCTTTTCTCTCTGTTTTTTTTTTTTTTTTGCTGTTTCTGTGTTTTTTTTTTTCTCTGGCTGTACGGACAGGTCCGTACGGACCTGACCGTACTGCCACGTGGCAGTGGGCCACGGCCTGTGGGCCAAATTTTTTTTTTTTTTTTTTGCAGAGATTTTTTTTCTCTCTCTTTCCTTTTCTTTTTCCTTGTTTGCTCACTATGATAATGAGGCTATGCAATTTCAATATGTATGCATTTTTTTTTTTGTTTGATGCATCAAGATAGAAGGCTAGAGTCTCTAGGTCAAGCCAACATGATTTTTGACTTGGACAAAGTTTGATTGGTTTTGACCAAATTGGGTTGGAAATGGTCAAACTTTGGTCAAGGTTTTCCTAGCATCTAATGCATGATGATATACTTGTGATGCATGATTTTTGTAAATGGATTTGGAAGTATGATGATGCATACCTGAAAATCTTTTGCAAGTGTTGGGATTTTGAGCTCGCAGCGATGTTGAGCTCTTTCTCGGTCTTGCTGGATTTTGAGGAAGTTTTGCAATTTTTGGATTCTGAAGCTCGCAGTAATGTTGAGCTCTTTTCCAGATTTTGCGGAAGTTTGATGAGATTGGCTCGTTCTCGCAGCGATGTTGAGTTCGAGCCTTCTTTGAGAATTCTCCACTGACTATGAGCTCGCAGCGATGTTGTGCTCATCTTCAGACTTCCTGTCTTTTTCGGAGTATTTTTCCTTTTCTTTGGAATTGCCCCGGAACTATGTCAAAATTTTGCTAGAATTTTTTGTAGCAGAATTCTGTCATTTTGATGTTGATTGATCTTTTCTCTTCCATCTTTTGCAGGTAGTTCTTCCAGAACGAACAAAGGCAAAGGTCATGTTACTGACGCACCTCGTCGGTCTGCTAGATCTTCCAATGCCGCCGTTCAGCAGGCTTGGGAGAAGGTCCAGTTTGTGGAGAAAAACTTGGAAGAATGCGATTCCCTCAATCGTGATGAGATGAGACAGCGATTGATCGCTCTCAAGGATGAGGAGTTCTATAAGATCATGGTAAGCAGCCGTCCCTGGGTTACGGACGATCAGAGCGTTGTGCTCAAGCCTACCTTCTCCTTCAGTGATGCAGATGGGTCACGGCATTCGGCCGCGTTTTATGGGGACATTTTGAAGGAGCATGGCCTAAAAACTTTGGAGGTTAAGGCCAAGGGTCTGCTTGAGGAGTTGAATCTTTGGTTGAAGACCATGTTGGATTGAGCTCCTGAGTTGTAACAAACTCTTTTCTTCTTCTTTTTTTTTGGTACCTCCATGTATAAACAATTTTGGTACTATATTTTTGTATCCCCTCCTTTTCACTTAAATCATTTTTTTTTATGAAAACAAATTTGAGCAAAAGTTGATGGGAATGTTTGTTTTGAATTTGATCAAAAGGTTGTCATTTTGTGAAATCTTTTGTCAAAGGTTGTTTTGGGCATGAAAGCCAATTTTTGTGCCGGAAAGCCTTGTTTTTTGATGGTTTGAAAACCAAAATTTGGATGGCGAGAAAGCCTAATTTTGTGGCGTAAGAGCCAAAATTTGTTTTGCGGCATGGGAGCCAGAATTTTTGGATGGCGTGAAAGCCGAATTTAGAATTGCGTAGAAGCTGAATTTTGTTTTGTTTGTCTTGGCATTTATAGCCGAATTTTGAGATGGCATGAAAGCCAAAAATTTTGTTTGTGGCATGAGAGCCGATTTTGAGATGGCATGAAAGCCGATTTTGGCGTTTATAGCCGAAAAATTTTGTTTTTGGCATTTATAGCCGGATTTGGCGTTTATAGCCTAGTTTTGACGTTTATAGCCGAGTTTGGCGTTTATAGCCGAGTTTTGGCGTTTATAGCCAGATTTTTGAAAACCAAGTTTTGTTTTATTGGCATGAAAGCCGATTTTGGCATTTATAGCCGAAAAATTTTTGTTTTTGGCATTTATAGCCGAATTTTGGCGTTTATAGCCAGATTTTGGCGTTTATAGCCGAGTTTTGGTTTTCAAAATGCAGGTATCGACTAAATGTCGCCTCCCCGCTGAATGGTCTTGTAAGTATCGATGGAATGTTGCTTCCTTGCTCATTCGGTTTTGCGAGTATTGATGGAATGTCACTTCCTCGCGGGTTAGGTTTAGCGAGTATCGATGGAATGTCGCTTCCTCTCGAATTAGGGTGCAAATATCGACTAAGCGTCACTTCCTCTCGAATTAGGGTGCAAATATCGACTAAGCGTCGCTTCCCTGCTTTTCCCAAAACTTTTGGTTTTGCTGGTACTGACTTGATGTCGTTTCTCCGCGATTTTTGAAATTTGAGGTTTTCTTGAACCATTTGAAATTTGGGTTGTGGATAGCAACTGGTATGTTGCATTTCCACGATTTTTGAAATTTGGGTTGTGGATATCAACTGGTTTGTTGCTTCTCCACGATTTTTGAAATTTGCAAGTATCGAATGGGGTTCGCTTCCTTGCGATTTTTGGGTTTTGGAAGTATCGAATGGGGTTCGCATCCTTCCGATTTTTGGGTTTTGCGCGTATCGACTGAATGTCGCTTCCCCGCGGTTTCTAAAGACCAAAATTTTTGTTTAAAGACACGAAGGTCATAAATTTTGACTTAAAACCATTTTGGTTGTAAAAGCCGAGGCGGTCTAGGTTGAAAATTCCTAAGTCTCGATTTTTGTTTCAAACCATGAATTTTGGGTTCAAGGATCGAAATTTTGGTCAAGTCTGGGAAGAGGCTCCTAAACTTGGATTTTTGGATTTTGATTTTTTTTCTTTTTGAACAATGAAATGATGAAAGTAAGCATTGTTTTGAGAGATTGTTGTTTTTGGTTTTTTTTTTTTTTGGAAACTTCAACATAAAGATGAAAATTTCAAAAGAGGTGGGTTTGACGAGCAAGTACCTTGGAAATAGGCTTTAGCCGTGTAGATATTGCTCTGACCCGTTTTGAGGAAGTCTTCAAGGGTAGTACCTCTTTAAGTACTTGCCGTTGATGGGTAGCATACATCTGTCTCCTTCCATGTTTAGAAGAGCGTATGCACCGTTGGAGAAGACTTTGTCGATGACGAAGGGTCCCTCCCATTTTGGTTCGAATTTGCCTTTGGATTTGTGGGCAAAGACTATGGGTCTTTTTACTGCAAGAACCAAGTCACCCTTTTTGTAGGCGCGTTGCCTGACCTTTTTGTCGAAAGATCCTGCCATGCGTGCTTGGTACAACTCAATGCTTTGTAGAGCTTCGAGTTGTCTTTCATCGAGATTATCCAGCTCTTGGAGTCTCAGTTTGACATTGCTTTCTTGCGTCATGTCATTTTGCAAAGATACCCTTAAGGAAGGAATTTGTACTTCCAAAGGGACAACAGCTTCGCATCCATAGACCAAGGAGAATGGTGTGCTATGGGTTGGTCCTCGAACGGTGGTTCGATAGGCCCACAAAGCTTCAGACAGTTTGTCGCTCTAGTCTCTTTTTTGACTAGAGACCATTTTCTTGAGAATTTTGCAGAGTGTCTTGTTGAAGGCTTCTGCTAATCCGTTTGCTGCCGGATTGTATGGAGTCGAAGGACAGCTTTGGATTTTGTATTTGTCGCAAAACCTGTAGAATCGATGATCCCGGAATTGTGGTCCGTTATCATGGACGAATCTTTTGGGTATGCCGAAACGACAAATGATGTTGGTGCGCAGGAACTGAAGAACTGATGAGGTCTTCATTTCGTTGAACGCAAATGCTTCTGACCACTTGGAGAAATAATCCGTAGCGGCGAAGATGAAGCGATGACCTTTGCTTGAAGGGGGAGAGATAGGACCTATGATGTCCATGCCCCATGCTTCAAAAGGCCATGAGATTGCTGTAGGATGCAGCCATTCTGGAGGCATGTGAATGTAGTCTCCATGAACTTGGCATTGTTGGCAGCGCTTAGCAAATTGCATTGCGTCGGGTACCATGGTAGGCCAGTAGTAACCCAACCTTTTGATTTGGTCGTAGAGCTTGGGACCAGCCTGATGAGCTCCACAAAGAACAGCGTGAACTTCTTTGAGTGTTTCTTCAGCTTCTTGTTGTGACAAGCAGCGTAGGAGTACTCCATTGAAGGATTTCCTGTAAAGGATCTTTGAAGGGATATCCAAATGAAAGTTTGGGGCTCGCCTTTGGATGCTCACCCGTTCTTTTGGATCTTCAGGTAGGATTCCGAACATAGTGTAGTCAATAAACGGATCCCTCCAGTCGCCGATTGAAGTTTGAAGGATAGAGATCCGACTTCCAACCACTCGGTGGCATTCAGCAACTGCTTGGTGTGTGTTAAGAGGAGGGAGGATCCTTCTCTCACACACTGTAATTTGCATGTTTTCCCCTTCTTGAATTGCCATAGATGCAGCAAGTCCAGCCAGGGCATCTGCAGGGATGTTTTCACCTTTACGAATGTGGGTGATGTTGCAGATGTCAAACTTTTATAGAAGCGATTGTGCCTTGTTGTAGTAAGGCAGCAGATCAGGCTTCCTGACTCCATATTTCTGATTCATCTGGTTGACGATCAGTTGAGAGTCTCCAAAGACTTCCAGCATGGTGATACCGGATTCAATGGCGAGTTCCAATCCTAGGATCAGAGCTTGGTATTCAGCTGCATTGTTTGTGCATGGTTCCAATAGCGAGAAAGCATGTGGAATCATGTATCTGTTAGGGCTAACAAAGAGGATGCCAACTCCCGAGATCAGCTGTCTTTTTTCATTTGTCCTGGTTGCACCGTTAAAGTGGTGAATATTTAGGAGGCATTTGGCGAGAAGGTCTCCACGTTGTAGACGGGTTCGTCTGGGAGATCATCTCTGAGTGGTGAATCTTTAGGCAATGGATGCTCTGCGAGGAAATCTGCTAGAGCTTGGCCTTTGATTGCTTTTTGTGGCACATACCTAATATCAAATTGTGATAGAAGGATGGACCATTTTGCCAGTCGTGCATTGAGAGAACCTGCTTTTGTAACAAGGACCTTCAAGAGGTTGATCCTTGAGACGAGGTAGACTGTGTTGGAAAGCAAGTAGTGACGTAGCTTTTGTACTGCGAACATCACTGCAAGGCATTCTTTTTCGACTGGAGAGTAACGATGCTCTGCACCTACTAGCATGCGGCTGAGGTAATATAGAGCAGCTTCCTTTCCCTCACCATTCTCTTGTGCAAGAAGAGCGCCTACAGAATGATCAAGAGCTCTTGTGTACAAGATGAATGGTTTTCCAGTGGCAGGGGCAGCTAACACTGGAGGTTTGGTCAGGTATGACTTGAAATCTTGAAATGCAGCTTCACAGTCGGCATCCCAGACAAAATCTACACCCTTTTTCATCAATCGAGAGAATGGACGGCATTTCCCCAAAAGATTGGAGATGAACCGTCTGATGTAGGTCAATCTCCCTTGGAGCCCTTTTAATTCTCTCAAAGTTCTTGGAGAGGGCATTTCTAGAATAGCCTTGACTTTTATGGGGTCAAGTTCTATTCCAGCTTTCCGAACAAGGAATCCGAGAAACTTACCCGACGAGACGCCGAAGAAGCATTTTAGAGGATTCATCCGCAGTTTGTGTTTGCGGAGTCGGAGGAAGACTTCCCGAAGATCTTTGAGATGGTCTTCTTTTCTTCTGCTTTTGACGGCGAGGTCATCAACGTAACATTTGACCGTCTTGTGCTGCATATCTTGGAATATTTTCATCATAGCCCTCTGATATGTGGCACCAGCATTTTTTAGACCAAATGGCATGACAGTGTAGCAATACACGCCAAATGGAGTCCGAAATGAAGTGTGCTTTTCATCTTCAGGATGCATCTTTATCTGATTGTAGCCAGAGAAGCCATCCATGAATGTCATTCGCTCGAATTCATAGGTATTGTCAATCATTACCTCTGGTATGGGGAGCGGGAATTCATCTTTAGGGCAAGCGCCATTCAAGTCTCTATAGTCAATACAGACTCTGATCTGCCCATTTTTCTTTGTCACGGGGACAATGTTGGCCAACCATTCAGGATGTTGTTCTTCATGGATGAAGCCAACGCTTTTGAGTTTTTGAACTTCTTGTTCAATTTTATCCATCACATCCGGACGGAATCTTCTTTGGCCTTGTTTGACAGGCTTGATGTCTTCTTGAAGATTGCGTTTGTGGACTGCTACTTTGGGGTCTAAACCAGGCATTTCAGCGTAAGACCAAGCAAAACAATCAACGAACTCATGAAGAAAAGAGATATACTCGGGTAACTCATCATCCTTTATATTCTTGCTTATGAATACAGGACGTGGGTTATCAGGTGTTCCCAAGTTTATCTTTTGAACAGGATCTTCTGTCGGAAGGTTCGAAGGTAGTTCCTCCACAATATTTTCGGAGGCTTCCAACTCAACGAAACCTTCTGGAGTTTCAACTGCATTACCAGACCAAGGCTCTGTTCCTTTCCATGGATTTTCTTGATTGGTGATCTCCTCAAGGCTTGCTATGAGATAGTCCCAATCGCCTGTTGAGTTTGGTATTTCTTTTGGAGACGAGGGTTCTTCTGGGTCAGGATGCCACCCGTCTGTGTCATCGGGCGATTCCTCTTCATCATCAGAGAAATCGTACCAATTGGAGGAGCTTCCTGGATCTTTGTCAAACGACTCTTCAAAGAGATATCCAGGGAGATCGATGTCTTTATGGACTTGAGATGTTGAGGCCTGGTCGGTAAATCGACTTTTAAGCCTTTGTGTCAACTGTCCCAGGGGGGTATCAGGATCATACCCTAACCCATGTGAAGACTTTTCTACATATCCGTAGAGTCTCCAATCTTCCAGCTGGCTTTTGGTCAAGGCGGGCCCCAATGGCGTGAGAATACCGCGGCCTTCTCCCAAACCGACTGGGTTCTGAGCGTCAAAGCCCATTTTCTTCATGATAGATTGTGCCACAGGACTATATAGAGATAGTTGAGGCATACCTTCGTTTTGGAAAGGTTCAAGTAAGGAACTTGATGAAGAAGCATCCGATCTATGAAAGAAGATCGGTCTTTGCTTTGGTGATGTTGCCGGAACAACAAAGGTAGCAGACGTAGGATCTTCTACATCAGCAGGTGTCTCCATCAGAGTGAGAGCAGGCTGAACTTGCTGAGTGTCAGCTTGGCTTGACGATGCATCGTCTTCTGGCTCTGAGTCCGAGTCTGTGTCTTGCATGATAGACACGAGAGAAACAACAAATTTGCCCCCAGACTTTTGTTTCGCCTTCTTCACTTTAGTCGTGATAACCAAAGGTTTTGAATTCTTGAGGGAGATGACGAAGGGAGATTGACTACTCTCTTCTAATTTGCCGGAGGGTTTGTTTTCTTCCGGTGATTTTTGAGGAGCCTTGCCTTTATCTTTCTGGAGATTTTCAGCAGGGGGTGCTATTTCATCTTCTTCTTTTTCTCCTTCATACATCTGGGAGTCTGCGAAGTGGACTTCTTTACCTTTGAAGGGTTTTCTGTCCGCAAAGACACGATGTACCATGCCGTCGTCGCCGACGAACTTGATGCATTGATGTAGAGTTGAAGGGACAACACCGTTCTCGTGTATCCAAGGACGTCCGAGAAGGATGTTGTAGCATGAGGGGGTTTTTATTGCATACACAGTGACCTCAGAGATAAGATCACCGATTTGCAATTTGAACCTGATTTTGCCGATAGGCCTTTGAGTACTCCCATCGTATCCAAAGATAGATACGGATGTGTGGCTCAGCTTGTTGGGTGGGATGCCCAACTCTTCAAGAGCCGTAGTGGAGATAAGGTTGAGTGCAGAACCTGGGTCGATCTGAACTCTATGTATCGGCATTTCTTTGATGTACCCTGTGAAGTACAGGGGTCGGTTGTGCCTTGCTTCGCCAAGTAGGAGGTCTTCCTTAGTGAAGGCGATGGTTGCACTGGCTGCCTTTTGAACCGAGAGGCATTTGATGCATGATCCCTCGCTTTTCTCTTTTTCTCCTTTTAAGGAGGTTTCTGAGTTTTTGACCCGGTAGTCCATTTCAATTTGGAAGACTTGTGGGGCATGTTTGTCAACATCCTCATTCAGTTTTTGTAATTCTGAGATGAGATTATCACGAGTGCGTGGAGACATTCGCAATAAGTCTAGGATGTGAAGACGTGCAGGTATGTGTTTGAAGTGCTCAACTAAGTCATACTTGAAAGCCTCCTTGGGGCCTGCATGTTCATTGTTTTTGCCACTGGGGGCGCTTACAACATCTTTTCCCGAAGGATTTACATAAGTAAAGGATGATTGGTTGTAATTCTTGTGGTAGTCCCGGCCAGAGCGGGTGCCTCTACCAATTTCGAGAGCTTCTTGAGAAGGATCTTCGTTTGGAAGATTGTCTTCAGGATCGAGAGGCTGTCGTTTTTCATCTACTGGGAATGTATCTGCAGCAGAGTTGCCATCCTCAGTGATTGTGTTGCACCGAGCATTTTCCTGGAGCAAGTCCTGAACAGCATCCAGCAGCTTTTCTTCTGTGTTGACTATTTCATCATCCCAAGCATCATTATTTGGGTTTTCTTCATGATGATCAGTCGGGAAGAATGTGTATCCTGAAGTCACAGTCTCAGGAGAAGAAACCTGAGAGGGTGTCATCTCTGTGAAAGTCACGTGAGACGAGGTAGCTCCAGAGGATACATTGCTAGGCGTCGTCGGAGTATAGGTAATCTCATCAGACGACGCTTCAGAAGAGCTATAGTCCTGATATATTACATTACAGGAAGCTCTGATAGGAGATGTTGCCTGCTCGGAGTCAGACTCATCCTCGGATGTAAGAGGATCGTCTATCCAGCAATGTTTTCCATTTTCAGGAGTTAAGGGTGGATGTACCTGATTATCTTTAGGGACTTCAGGCTCTGGGTTGCGAGGAGGCTCGTTAACGCGATCTTGCTCTTGTTCTAGAGCGAGACGCTGCAAGATCCTTGCATATTCTTCAAGATCAGGCATGGGAGCCAGATCCTCTTCTTCGTCTTCTCCGTGTGGCTCAACATAGTTGATTTCCACTGGAGCAATGACAGGTGCTGGGTTAACAGCATCTTCTTGTGCAGCCACTTGATCTTCTTCATCATCAGACCAGGATCCTTGTGGTTGCAAAGGGTTATACCAGATTACTGGCATAAGATGAGAGTCGGGAATCCATTCCTCATCGGAGAGGTATTCTCCTGTTTCAAGGGATTCTTCCCACTCATCGATATCACTGGCAGTGTCACTGGACTCGTATCCGTTCATGGAGAATCCAACTACCGAGTTGCAAGAGTATGATGCCCCCTGCATAGTTTCATTTTTGTATAGAGGTGGCATGAAATCATCAAGAGTGAATTTTCTTACCGCCTTGGAGGTTTTGGGAAGAGATTCTTCCGTCGTCCTTAGTGAAGCAATGGAAGAAGTTTCTGCTCTTTCAAGGGCTTCTTGTTTTGGTTGAGACTTCTGCTGCTGTTTGAGCTTGCGGAGCTGTCTCTTGGCTTGCCTTCGCTGCTGAGCGGTCGGCTTTGTTTTAACGATCTCCCAGTTTTCATCATCTAGGAGATCGGGATGCACCCATATAGGTTGTCCATCTGGTGTTGGATAGGGAACCAATTCTTGGGACGCTTGAGCCATTTTTATCACTTTGAATGAAGTAGTGATTTTCTCCTTCGGTGACTTTGAAGTTTGCCGACATGACACCATGTTGACAGAGGCGGGGCCATAGTTTTTATCAAAGGTTATGACTCCATTTTTCCACATCTCATTGATCTTCTCTCTCACAACGAAGCATTGATTAAGAGGGTGTGAGATCATCTGATGGTATGGACAGTATCGGGGATCATTGGTTTTGCCAACATCTCCCGGTCTTTTGGGCTCTGGCAAAATGAGTTAACCATTTGCTAGGAGAGCCTCAAAGATTTCTTCAACGTCTTCATCGAACGGATATTTCTTTTCTACACATTCTTTGAAGGCATCAGAGAGTTCAGGCCTTTTACCTGCAGTTTTGTTTTCAGGTTTCTTTGGCTGTTGAGGAGCTGACTTAGTCTGCACATTGAGAACCTCCTTTTTCTTTGGTTTTGAGGTTGTAACAGCAGTCGGCTCTTTCTTTGATGATTTCTGACTGTTGAGGTCTTTGATCACCATTTTAGCTTCCATGGAAACTTCGAGGAGTTCCCCCAGGTTCTTTGATTTGTTGCCGATAATCATGGAGCGGATTTTTGCTCTCATATTGTTACGGCAGATGTCGACTAGCGACGCTTGTGGCAGTACATCTGAGCATTTGTACGCCATTGCCTTCCATTTGTGAATGAAGTCGTATGTTGACTCATTCTCTCTCTATTTTAGGCTGCAGAGTTGAGCCATAGTAACAGGATGATCCTCACCTTGGAAGTGGGTCAGGAAGCGTGTCTCTAGCATAGCCCAATTCTGGATGGAGTTCTCCGGCAGAGTGGAGTACCAATCAAAGGCTGTACCTTTTAGGGTATTTGCGAAGAGGTGGATCTTGAGGGCATCTTGATCCGCAATAGCTCCCGTCAGGATCTTGAAGTGGATGACGTGCTGTCTGGCTGATCCTTTCCCCGTATATGTTTGGAGAGTAGGATGTTTGAATTTTATTGGGAATGGGACTGAGTCCATCCATAAGGGATATGGTGGCTTGATCCCATGCTCTTTGAGTATATCCTCTTCTTTAGCTTTGGCGAGGATACTGTCTACGTCCTTTTTGGTAAGGGCGCGTGACTCATTTTCTTCACAATTTTTCTCGTTATTGCGATGATTCGGAGGAGGCTCATTGTTCACCTGATTTTGGACAACAAGGAGAAGGTTTTCCATCAGAGTTTCAATCCTCTGCTGGCCTTGTTCCAACTGTTGGATGCGTGTGAGCACATCATCTTGAGGTGGATTCTGAGGTGGTGGCTCAGAATTTGTAACCAGGACGTTCATTCCTCGGGATTTAAACGAAGAAACCGTCCTGGTGACTGAGCTGGGGCTCATTCTTTTTGATGAAGAGCTTGATGAAGGATTACTCTCCCATCCTTGGCTTGAAGGGGCAGGAGATTCTTCGGGATGTCTTCGTGTCCTGGTGACGCTACGGGTCACCGGACGTTGGACATGGATTTTTGATGCTGACTTTTGGCTTCTTCTGGTTTTTCCAACCATATGGACAGCAGCAACTTGGTCGGGTCTTTCTTTTTCGACCCATTTGTGGGAGACTTGAAGTGTAGGAGGCTGGGTCCGTTGCTTCTCTAGTCTCTTTTGTCGATATGACGCACGGCGGCGTGCTCGACGAGCGATTTGAGCTTCAGTCAGCTCTGGCTGGGCTTTAACAATGAAGGATGTACTCCCTCGGGTGCAGCAGCCGAGCTTGTCTTCTTTGTAATTGGGCAAGGACAGGATGCGGACCCGGTCCTTTGCCTGTTGCAGTGAAGCTTTGAACCTTTCGAGTTCGGCCCCTGTAGAGATGAAGGGTCGAACTGAAGGAGTGTCGGCCTTGGCAGGTGCTTGTAGAGGCCTAGTGATGCATGATCTGATTTTGGGCTTGTGGGAGCAAGCCGGTTCATGCTGGGTTGACTTGGGAGTCAAGTTGGAGATGGGTCTCTCCTTTTTCATGTAGGCAAGAGGGTAGAACTGGTTCTCTTTGAGTGGGGCCAGGTATGCTGGCTTGGTGGAGGTTTGAGACCTTCTTTGTTTTGGGGAAGGTCTTGGAGACCAAGTCTTAGGGTAGACCTGGTTGGTTGTTGGTTGAGGTTTCGCGGGGATGCCGCGGGTTTTAGTATTCTTGGGGTTCGCCCTTGGTGTCATAGAAGTGACACGTTGAGGGGCGATCTTCTGCTTCTTGGCAGTTGCCTTTGGTGTCACAGTAGTGACACGTTGCGAGGCGACCTTCTGCCTTTTGGCAGGAGCAGTTTCTTCTTCGGGAAGTGGGAATGGTCCCAGTGTCCCGAAGACGATGGTCCGAGGAGTCGAGGTCGACCCGGAGTTCAGAGAGTTGCTGAGGGAGTTGGTGCTTCGGCAGCTAGTAGGGCGCTTGTAAGTGCGCTCGGTTTGCTTCTGTTGAAGCATGAGCTGGTGCTTGTTTTCATCGAAGGTGATGATCAGTGAAGCTGCCATTGTTAGTTTCAAAATTTCTGAAACAAGACCACATCCATTAGTAATCACAAGAATATGATGATCATAAATGGGGACACTACCAAAAAAATGACTTTTAGCGTCGGACTTTTTGCCGCGGCCAATTTTTTTGTGGCAATTTCTTACTTGTTGCCACGACCAATAGAGTTAGTGGCAACAAATCCCATTTTGCCTCGCCTGTGCCTGCCCGTGACAAAACGTGTCCTTATTGCAACCACTTCAACATGGCCGTTGCTTTAAGTTGTTCCTTTTGCCACGATCATGTTTTGGCCGCGGCTTTAAGTATATATTTTGCTTCGATTGCGGCAATAAGATATAATATTTATTTTTTGAAAAAAAAAATAAAAAAAAAAACAAAAAAACGTTCGCGCCGTTTTATGGTTTCCCTCATTCGTTTTGGTGAAAAAAAAAGGCTCCAACGCCATTTTTTCCCTCACTCATTTCTTCCCTCTCCAAACCCTTTTTTCCCTCACTCATTTCTTTCTCTCCCAAACCCATCTCCATTTCCGGAATCGCCCAAACCCATCTCATCTCCGAAATCGCCAAACCCATCTCCATCTCCGGAATCGCCAGCAGCTCCGCCAAAACCCTCCAGAACCCATCTCCTCTCATCTCCTCTCACCCCTTTCTATCTTTCCCTCCCTCTTCAAACCTCCAGAATCGCCAGCGTACGACGATCACAGCAGCCCCCGGACTCCCGCCTTGCCATCATCTTCCTCCTCGCGCCGCCGCCGCCTCCCCTGCTCCAGGTACACCCCTCCCCCTCTCTTCTCTCCCTCGTTTCCTGTCTGTCTGCTCTCCTCTCTTCTTCTTCCTCCCCTGTCTCCCCTATCCTGCGCTTGTTGCAGCGCCCACCTGTTCCTCTCCCTCCCTCTCCCTCTCTCTCTCTCTCTCTCTTCTCTTCTCTTCTTCCTCCCCTGTTCCTCTCCCTCTCCCCTGCTTCCTCCTCTGTTCTGCCCTGCGCCCACCTGTATACAACTCCTCAGATTTGGAGCTGGGCACTTGAGTAATGGTTCAGCCCAAAGAAGTCACATGCGCCCTTTACTAGTTCTGATTCTTGTACATAGGTATACCCTTGGATAAGGGTAATGGAAATGTGGAATGCTGTCCATTCCTGGAGGCACAGCTGTCTCTGCAGCTGTAGCTTTTAGGGCTTGAAAACGGGAAATAAATATTCCAATCCATCAAGAGACTAAAAAAACGAACATATCCTTTCCTGTTAGGACTCTGAACATCTGCCAAGAAATGTAACAGATCTGTTTTTGTTTTAGATTCTGTTTTGATAATCAACGGTCCTTTTGGGACTTTAATGTGATCATCGCCAAAGAAGTATGGTCTGGAACTGAAATGACCGAAATGCACATGGCAAGGATGAGGGAGGGTTCGACTGATCCCTTCGTCTTCGTTCATGTGTTGATAACTCTCTGGGTGTTGTACAACAGTCTGAAGGCTACTGGGAGAGAAGTCATAAGTTGGAGAGACTGTTAATGTCAGGTTCTCTCACCACTGCCATTACCGGCCTGTAGATGAAAATTGCTCGACCAATCGTTTTCCACACACTGTAAAGAGTTTAGACCTGTTAAAATGTGGACCAGCTACTAAGTTACTAATATGCCCTCCTTTCTCTTTTACTGTAGGTTTTTTTTTTTTGGGTAAAACTTTATTGTAGTTATTCCATCTTATTTCAATGAAAATTTTGATGGACTTCACTCTCCACAAATGGGTAAAACAAATGTTAGGTTGCTGTTTCAGCCTTGCAATGGATTAGTGGATTGGTTGTTTCAGCTCTTGAACCAAACAAAACCTGCTCATAATAGGAGTGGGTTGTCCATTTAACCCAGCTCATTGGATGTGAAGTGTGAACACTTTTTCAGGAGAATTGCTTCTGTATGTCTATTTCTGATTTCCTTGTTAAGGGATGGAGGATATCTCTTTATGTTATTTACTTTGTGATGTGGCACATTCCTTAAGTGATACCAATGTGGCATTGCTAGTTTTCTCTTTTGCAAAATGCTCTTTCTCTGTCTGTCTTTCAATGTGCACGGTTGGTTTCATTTAGTTCTATCGTTTTCTAGAAATAAAAATGGTTTCTTGCAGTTCTGTTTTTTTCTTTTTTTCTCAAAAACCTTTCATTCAGGGTCATAAGCAATGGATTGCCGAAGTTCAATTTCTTGGTGTTGTTGAGCATCCAAATCTTGTAAAACTTGTGGGATATTGTGCTGTAGATGGTGAAAGGGGGATTCAAAGGCTATTGGTTTATGAGTTTATGTCAAATAAAAGCCTGGAAGATCATTTATTCAACAGGGCATTCCCTGTTCTTCCCTGGAACACAAGGCTACATAACAAGAGAATTCGTGTATTTAGCCTTCATTGGATGCAATGCGACACTGGTCAAAATTCTAATTTTGATGGGCTAATAGTATCTGATGAGATTGACTTTTTTCTATTAATTGTTGTCCCAACCTATTGATCTCTCATGCATCTAGGTGGGCATTTTAATAGAAATAAATGAAGTCAAGAAATCATGATACGACTTGTAGGGAATTCATTGGGGGAGAAAAGAAGATTATCAAACTTCCTGTTGGGTAATTACTATTTGATTTGAAGGGAAGACACTAGACACTATATTTTTATTCCTCCAGGGACCCTTCAAACTATTCTCGCATGCATGTAGATGAAAAGAACTGGAGAAAACAGTATCAACACAATAGGCTGTTCTCTTATTTCTTTCCTTATTAAACCAATCCAATCAAGGTTTAATGCATGGATGCATCCAACATGCAACGTCCATGATTGACACATCATATGCATCCATTAATTGCATGGGCATGCATGTCGATTGATAAGAATAAGATAATGTATATATAATAAGGTGACAGCAATGACAAGGATATTAGGAGGAGGCTGGTCAGTAAGATGGGTGGCCACCAGCAGCAGCACAGCAGAGCAGGAAGTAGCAGCAAAACGGCAGCGCCTGTGGGACTGCAGCAAAGACAGCAGCAGCCCTTGTCTATTCTTTCCCATGTTGAGTCCCTTTTAAAAACCAACAGAAACTCTCACACGTGCCAACCCTCCCAAAGACAAGGCCCCCATCTTAAATCACCACCCCTTTCCTTCTCCCTCACCTGCCCTTTCCTGCTCTCTCGTCATCATCATCAATCAACAAATGAGCCCCTCATCCTAGTCCTCCACACAACAGAATTCAATAGGGACAAGCACATGCCCAATTCTTCAATGCCTACTTTCTATTTACACAGTGGTTACACGTATTCTTTCTGATTTAGTCCAATCCTGTTATAATATATTTTTTTTCACATTAGAATTGTCATCATTAAAGCTTAAATTTAGTTTTAAGATTATTCGATTGTTTCAATAAAAGTATGTCCAATGTCTATATTCAAATATATCCATCCTTAGCCAATCCACTCTTAGCTCAGTTGGTGATGAGTCCAAATTGATTTGACAATAGACTGTCTCTTCAATGGGTGATTAATATGATAGTAACATGAGACTAGTGAAGTTGTTTAACTAGATCTGATTGTTTCCTATGGTGTTACCAAAATTTGAATTGTGTGTGCATTTGGAATTTGGATTTAGCATTTAACACTAGCTTGCTTGACAACTCTTCTTACTATTTAGAATTTATCTTTTGATTTCTTGATTATTTTAATCACCTAGCTTGCCGCCATTGAAATGCTAAATCAATAAAATTGATGATTCTTTGAATGATTTCCATGTTAGTGTTGAGAAATTTGTTTGATAAACTTAGTTATATTTGCATGTGATTGATTGCATGCTAGTTATATTTAAATTAATGTTGCTTGATATGATGTTCTTGCTGTACAACATTGTCTTATTTATTTTATTTTTCCTGATGTAGTTGTAGTTCACTACTTTCTAATTAATGGATAAAAGTTGGATGGATCCGACTGTGGGAAAGTGCAGTCGTAAGTATATACTAGGTTGTCAGAAATTTATCGAGTTTGCTTGGAATAATCGTATCGAGGAACTCGGTGGTGAGATCTACTGCCCATGTGTCCGTTGCATTAATCTATTGTTATGGCCTAAAAATGTAGTGGAATATCATATACTGAATCGTGGTATACTACGGAGTTATGTCCGTTGGACAAAGCATGGGGAGAGTGGGGAGGTGAATACTAGTCGTGAGCCCAATGGGGGTGACGATATGCGTACAATGTTGCAAGATGGTTTTGGATTTCAGAACGATGTTGGTATAAACAATGACATGCCAATTGGTCTGAATTCAAATGAGTCTTGTTCCAACGAAACTTGTACGGATGAGCCGAACGCAGAGGCACAGAAGTTTTACAAATTATTGAAGGAAGCAGATACACCCTTGTACCCGGGGTGTACTAAGAGTTCAAAATTGTCTTTCCTGGTACGATTGCTTCATGTAAAGTGTCTTAATGGTTGGAGTAATCATTCGTTTGACATGTTGCTAGAGGTATTGAATGATTCACTTCCAGATGACATCAATATGCCCAAGAATCATTATGAATCAAAGAAACAACTTCGGGATCTTGGGATGGAGTGCATTAAGATAGACGCATGTCCAAATGATTGTATGTTGTATTGGAGGGATAATAAATCGGACATGGGCAAGGATAACTGCGATGTATGTGGTGAGTCAAGATGGATGACGACTTCATTGGAGTGTACACATAATGGAGTTAGTTCATCTACAAAACCTAAGAAAAAGGCTGCTAAGGTTTTACGATACTTTCCCATAAAGCCAAGACTTCAAAGATTATTTATGTGCTCAAAAACATCTAAAGATATGAGATGGCATGCTGATGATCGTACAAAAGATGGTGCTTTGAGGCATCCAGCTGACTCAGAGGAATGGAAAAATTTAGATGAAAGATATCCTTCATTTGGTTCAGAACCTCGCAATGTCAGAGTCGGTATGGCTAGTGATGGCTTCAATCCTTTTGGTACTCTTAGTTCTGTTCATAGCACTTGGCCTGTTGTTCTAGTTCAGTATAATTTGCCGCCATGGATGTGTATGAAACAATCGTTTCTCATCTTGTCATTGCTTATTCCTGGCCCTAGCAGTCCTGGAAATAACATTGACGTGTACTTGCAGCCATTGATTGATGAGTTAAAAGAGTTGTGGGAAAAAGGAGTTGAGACTTATGACGCCTCTTCAAAACAAAATTTTAAAATGCATGCAGCTGTCTTGTGGACTATTAATGATTTCCCAGCATTTGCTAATTTGTCTGGATGGAGCACTAAAGGACGACTTGCATGTCCATCTTGCCATGAGAAGACTTGCTCAAAATGGTTGCAAAATGGGAAAAAGTTTTGTTATATGGGAAGCCGTAAATTCCTACCACTTAATCATTCATATCGAAAGAACAAGAGTTCTTTTGATAATAATACTGAAATGGGAGTTGCCCCAAAACCCTTTACTGGAAGTGATGTGCTTACTCAATTAAGTGGGTACGACCAAATTACATTTGGTAAGGCGGACTGTGATAAGGTTGGAAAGAAGAGAAGACGAGAGGATAACAATCTGCCACACAATTGGAAGAAAATCAGTGTATTTTTTGATCTCCCGTATTGGCGACATCATCGTGTACGCCATAATCTAGATGTCATGCACATTGAGAAGAACAACTGCGAGAGTTGGCTTGGGACATTGCTGAATTTAGAGAATAAAACGAAGGATAATTTGAAGGCTAGGCAAGACTTGGTGTTAATGGGTATGCGAAAGTCACTGCATCCAATAGCTAAAGAAGGTAACAAATTCTATATACCCCCAGCACGTTATACCTTATCTTTAGCTGAGAAGAGGAAGCTTTGTCAATTCTTAAAAGGTATTAAAGTTCCTGATAGTTTTTCATCCAATATATCGCGTCGTGTTCAGGTGAAGGAATGCAAACTATCTGGCCTAAAAAGTCATGATTGTCATGTTCTAATTCAGCAACTATTTCCAGTTGCAACACGTGGAATTTTACCTAAAGAACTCACATTAGTTCTTGTTGAGCTCTCCAATTTCTACAAGCAGTTGTGTTCCAAAGTACTATGGGTTGCAGAGTTGGAACGTCTTCAGTACCGGATTGCTGTCACATTATGTAAGATGGAAATGATCTTTCCTCCATCATTTTTTGATGTTATGGTGCATTTGCCAATTCATTTAGCCGGTGAAGCTAAGCTTGCTGGACCAGTGTACTATCGATGGATGTACCCAATCGAAAGGTTAGAATTTAAAGATAATAGTAATGGTTACTTGTATGTATTCTTTGTTAAATTCGAATATGGATCTTGTCATCTTTTATATATGTTCAGGTACTTGTACACCTTGAAGAAGTATGTTCGTAATAAGAGTCGACCAGAGGGATCCATTGCCGAAGGGTATCTTGCTGATGAATGTTTGACTTTTTGCTCAAGATACTTGGATGATGGGATTGAGACTAAGTTCAACCGGTCAGGGAGAAATGTAGAGTTCCAAGTTGTTGGATCAGATGGAAAGTTTCATATTTTTTCAGGAAACAGCCGTGTTTTAGGGAAGTCAACGTTTCGGATTCTAACAGACGATGAGTGGGGACAAGCTCGATTGTATGTGCTAAACAATTGTGATGAAGTGGTACCGTTTATTGAGTAAGTCCACCTTATTGAAATTGTGCCTTCACTAAAAGAACTATTATGTATAAACATGTGTCATATATGCCCATTATAATCGAAACAATATATTGTACAGGAAGCACAAACAAGTGATTAGGGATGAGCTCGGGCGGCGGGCAAGTGCTAGGAATGTGGACCGTATTCATAATGAACAGTTTGGTAAATGGTTTGAAAACCATGTAAGTGTTAGTTGTATGTAGCTTCCATATTACTTCCCATGGACTACTAGCTTCCATATTAATTTTTCGTATATTAATTTTTCTCCTTATCTGAATAGGTCAAGCAAATGAAAAATGATGGGGAGTTGGTCAGCACGCAACTTCAGAGTGTAGCATATGGTCCCAGTCGATTTGCTTCTTGTTTCATGGGATGTATTGCAAATGGATATCGATTTCACACAAAAGTTTGTGAGTCACGAAGGAAAACGCAGAATAGTGGAGTTTTTGTATCGGCAGAAACGTCAAGCTTTGCAAGCGCGAAAGACATGAACCCGGTGACTGGTAGTGTTGGTTATTATGGTGTGCTAAATGACATAGTTGAGTTGCGTTATTGCAATGAGAATAGAGTTCTTCTGTTCAAATGTGATTGGTGGGATGTTATGACTCGCGCTGGAATGAAAATAGATGAATATGGATTTACTACTGTGAACTGTACACGAAACTTAGCTACAAATGAACCATTTATTCTAGCATCTCAAGCTGAACAAGTTTTTTATCTCCAAGATAATTTGGACGATAATTGGCAAGTTGTGTTGAAGACGCTGCCAAGGGACTTGTATGATATGGGTTCTGTAGTTGAGCCGATTGAAGATAACACGTCTAGCATGCACCAAGATGTGGAGAACATAGTGAACATTGACAGTTGGACTAGGAGTGAGATTGATGGAGTAGAAGTTGTTGTAAATATTGTTGATGAAGATATCGTTGACAGTGTCAGTGTCGAATGTGATGAAGACTTCATCAATGATAGTGATTGTGATGAAGACATCATTGATTACAGTGACGAAGAATATATGTAGTTTGCATTGCTTGTGTTGTGTTTTTTTGTTTTGTTTTGGGAGTGGTTATTATTTGATTTTAGTTTGTTTTAGTGTGTTTCATGCATCCTTTAATGTCATATATATACATATATTTCTCACTAATGAATTTTTTATAGCATTTTACTAATGACTTCCTGATCTAGTTTTACGACTTTTTAATGACTTCCTGATTTAATTTGATAACTTTTTACTAATGACTTTTTTATAATATTTTTCAAGATTGTATAATACCCGTTTCTAGTGTCTTCCTGATTTACTTTGATGAATTGCTTTTTGTGACGATTTAGACAAATACAATGGTAAAACGACTACGAGAGGATCCTAATGGCGACGTGAGCGGTAAGTTTAACTAAGTATATATTCTATTTCATTATTGTATGATGTTTAATTAATGTAGTTTTGGGCATATGTGTACAGCTGGAAAGTGGGTTAGAGGCAGTTCTACCCTTCCTAAGGTATTTGAACAACCAAATGGCTCAAAGTTGGAATTGCTATGGAAAGACAAACAACCAGTGGGACCTCGAAAACATCCAAGCTTGTATTCTGAATCTATTGGAGTATTAATGGCAACGTCACGACGGTTTGATTGGACAAAACATTGGGAGCTCCAAGATGTAGGCCACAAAGAGTGGTTATGGGATACCATTAAGGTATGAACATTTGGAGCTGCATACACTTGCTAATAAAAAAAACTTGGTCTGTTTCATTTCTTAATTAGTAGAACTAGGATTCCTCATAGACATATATGTAACATTTCTTAAGCTTTTTGCCTCCTTTTAGGATTCATGGGAACTTGATGAGACCCGGAAGGAGCCCACTTTGGGTTTAATTTCCGGGGATGAATTCAGAAACAAAAAGAGTAAATGGAAAAAGAACTTTTATACCCGCTATGCCACACATGAAGAGCGTCTAAGCCATAGGCCAGAACAACTATCGCAACCAGAGTGGGTTCAGCTTGTGGAGTTTTGGGATAGTCCTGAGCATCAAGTAAGAACAAGTTTAACATATTTAAGTATTTTTACAAGGTACAATACTAACAAAGATCATTTGTATTTATTATGTATTTTGTGTAGGCAATTTCTAAACGGAACAAGGCTAACCGTGCTAAGCAAATAGCAAAACACGCTGCTGGAAGAATAAGTTTTCCCCAACTTCAAGAGATAATGGTATTTTTATTTTTATTTTTCTTATGTGGTATTGAATTTAACTAGTAACAATTGGTAAATTTCATTATGTTTGATTAGAGTCAGGAGGATGGAGCACCCCCTTCCCTAGGAGATCTTTTTGTGAGGACTCACATAAGTCCAAAAACGCTTGATGCTCTTGATGATCAATCAAGAGAATACATTGTATGTATGAGTTTGAATTTAGAAATAGATTCAATTTGAATATGGTACTCAGTTGTATATAATATCTTGTATTTAATATTTTATGTGTATTTTTTTTTCTGGAATAAAAAGGAGAAAATGAAAGACCTAGCAGGTAGAGATGAACATGGAACACAACAACCTCTCACAGATGAGATTTATAGGGAAGTGGTGCCTCCAGAGCGGCATGGACGTGTGAGGTTGATGGGACGAGGTGTAACACCAACCAACTACTTTGGCTCCCGATTATCTTCTGATAGTTCCAATCGCGTTAATGACCTGGAAAACCAGGTGGCTGAGATGAAGAGAGTAGCTCAAGAAAGGGAGGAGGAAAGACTGCGTGAGATTGAAGAGATGAGGAGGCAAGCACAGGAAAAAGAAGAGCAAAGGCAACGTGAAATGGATGAGATGAGGAGACAGTTGGATGCACGAGATGCGGACATGGAAGCACGACTTATGCAAAAGCTATTGGAGATGGCTGCAACTCGCTTGCGTCCTTCTGACAATTAAGTAAGTCAGTCAGCTTAGGACTTAAATATTTAAGAATATATGACTAGTTTATTTTTCTTGAAATGTTTTATGTCCCTGTTTTGATTAAGACTTGATCGGGAGATAAATTTTGGTCTTAGCCAATTGCTTAATCCGACATGGGTCCCATGCAGCCGGGGCACACAATTTCTAACATTGATCTAGACCAGATTCTGTTGTGGTAGTTTATCATCAAGATTTCATCATTTAAGTTCACAACTGTTTATCATTGGAGACTGAAGTAGAATGGATATTCTGCAGTCCGAATAGATTGCCTTTGCTCCAAACTCAACGTACAAGGATGATGACATGCTGTGCAGATCACCACCATATCTGGTCAGGGTCTCTTACATTTTATTAGGGCAGCTCATCCCAAGCCCAATCCATTCACTTCTAAAATCCAGATAGACAAGGGCATGTGGGCTTGATATACAATATTACACCCAATCCGTTACATTACAAATAATGCAAAGAGGATCTGATCAAGTCCATTAAAATAGGTCTATCAGATTTTAGTTTCAAAATAACCAGACAAGACTTTTTCACAGTGCCTATAAGAAGTTCAGGACCCATTTGTTTGGAGGCATTCGTGACAGAGAGTTTTGTATGTTGGGAATTCCTCGCAACAATTACAGCCGCAGTTCTCTAAAAAAAAAAACTTCGAATTCTCTAATGGTGAAAATTTATTAAATCAACCCTGTGAAGTGTCACATTAGGCCGATAGAATTCCCAGAATTTGAGTATCCAAAAGTGCTTCATCAAAATTGAGCATCTGTGAAACTACAAAACCCACTGGGGGGGTTCTTGGATTCTTGAAAATGCACAAGCTTTATGAATTTCCGGGTCTCCCACCTAACTTCACAAATGCTCAAGTACAATGTAATATATTAAAAATGAAAGTACCGAGAGTTATATTGGCCAAAAACAACATTGGACAGGGCTGATTTTACCAACTTCAACCATTCAAACATTGGGATTTAGAATTCTGGAGGAACAATAGTTGTCATTTCTGTTTGGAATTCCAGAAACAGAAAATTTTCATAAGAAACACCTTAACAAACAGGCCTTCAGAACTCCACATCTCATCCTGACTCATCAACCGAGATTCATACTAATCCGCATAAAACAGTCCTCGCCAGACTGGTTACTACTGAAGTGGTGGCCTCCTTGAAAGCAGACCTTTGTTTGGTTAGGTTACAACACATGGGCTATGGACTTAGGAATGTCAAAGGATGGCCCCAATAGACAAGCTGGCCAACTGTCAGCCTTACCTGGAAAGCAATCCTCTCCTGCTAAGGCAGACTTTGGTGCATCTAAATCATGGTTTTATAGCTAATTGTTATGCTTACTGTTCATATCTCTTTTTAGTCATTTGGTCCAAAATGTTATGCCCGAAAACTGAGTTTTGAATTTGTCCGTTGACTCTCTTGTAGCCAAGCATCTCTCAACGTCTGTTATTCTTGGCCACTCAATGCTTCGTGCTTCATTTTCTTACAACAAGAACTGAGATGCATACATGCAACATGAAGTTGCTCTCTAGCTGTTCTTATTCGAAGTTTATCAACACCTTTAAGTTTTGAATTTGTCCATTGAATTACCGTATATATGTGAACTGCAAATGCATTTTGTGAAATGATCAGGACAAATCCCATTTTAGGACAAGATAGTGAAATGCATGTTTAAATGTGTGTGAATACCTTTTAATTAATTGCTTAGTATTTATGGTTTTTAACCTCTTGAGCTAAATCTTAAATATACTTTTGGGTTTGATGTTTCTAAGATAGATACTTTAGCTTTTTCATAGACTAGATGCCTGCATCTCATGCTTGCACATGTATGTTAGCTCCTAGAAAAGAAAACAATCTAGGATTGGACATTATCGATCATTTCCCTTGGAAATAGTTTTCTTGTTTTATGCTCAAACTATGTGTTTGCTTGATTCTAAATGGAGAACATACAGCTATAGTTCAGTTACAACTTACAAGCTTTTAATGGTGCCCATTAGCTTTTGATCCCATTTTCTTGTAAAGAAATCTTATCACTCTTATGGCTCTCATCCACCTGGGCCCCGCCCTTTATTCACTACCCTTTGGGAAATAACACACTAAATGACACCCATCCGAGTTTTGTAAACCTTTGGTCTGATCATGTGGTTTTGGCACCCAGACGACTTTATCTAACAGCTAGGATTTGGATACTTTGAAGCCATCAAAACCGTGCTTTCCAAAATTTGATGGTTCCCGTTCTATTTTTGCACAGAGATGGGTCATGAAAAAAACTTTCAAATGGGTGGAACCAGGAAATGTCTTTGAAAACCCAAAATCTTTGTAATTGTTTGTAACTGTTTCATAAAATGTACTTGTCAGGGTAAATTTTTGTCATTTGTAAATCTTGTCAGGGCACCATTGATTGAATTATGTTTTATCTATGCAGGGAGCTTTACAGCAACAACATAAGTGGAATTATTCCTAGTGATCTTGGAAATTTAACAACATCTATGCAGGGAGCTTTGCAGGTACCATTGTAGTTGTATGCAGCTATTTTCCCTTTCTGCCAGCATGTTTTAAGAAGTTTTTATTGAAATGATAAATCTACCCTTAAGTGAAGTTAAACCCGAACACTTTTCTTTCCTTTTCTACATCAGTGTATTCGGATCAAGTTACTGATTTTTTGTAGATCATGTACTGGTGTCTCAAAAAAGTTTCTATAAACAAATTCTCTAAGTTCGATAATAGTCCTCTATAAAAAGTAATAAAACATAAAAGTTTGTCTTCATCCCCTCAATCTCCTATGTGAACTTATGCCCGGGTGATACCATTAAAAAAAAAAAATGTAAGAAGTCGCATCTTTTCTTTCTATTTTGCAAGATGAAAAAGTTTACCAACTCACGCATCTTAACTTGATACAGCCCAAGGTATTGTTCCAACAATGGAGGCCACAACAGTAAAAACCACACATCCAAACTTCAAAATACAATAATAATAAAATACAATAATAATATAGGAAAAAAGAAAAACTGTGCAATTAAACCTGAAAGCTCCAAAAAGTTCAACCATACAATCTCGAAATGACAATTACAAGTATCCATAAGTAACTCGACGTTCACCTAGGTAAACAACCAAATCATTTCAGACTTTCTTTTTCTTAATTTGAGAAACTTAAATTTAACCTCCAATCACATGTCAAAATAGTAAAAGAACCATATTTTGAATCTCAAATCAGAACACACAAACTTTAAATGAGATATATGTCCGATTCTTGGCCTGAAATAGAAAATAGTTTGTTCGGCTAAGCACTCTGTAAATGTGGGGCAACCTTCAAGTGATCCATGGTTGTTGAGTAATGAAACAAAAGACCTCCATTACACAACAATTACACAATCTACATCCTCCATATGGCTTTTCATTTACCTTTTCTATGGTGTTGAACAAGCTCTGTTTGTTCTTAACCACCAATCTGCAAGCCAATTGTCATATCACTGGGCTTGTGCAGTGGGTAGCTCCTTCCCTAATGTGACGAATACGTCTCAACTAATTTAATCAAATAAAAAGCTTAAAGAGCCAACTGCTAATGGAAGGCTAATCACCCTCATCTAGCATTTAGATCCAGCTCCCCAACTTCTCTCCACTGATCCTGCATTCCTGTCTCACCATTGTCAGGCTCATTTTCATCATTCAAGAAATCCTCTGACGGGTCTTCATCGTCCCTCTGAGAGCTCCCCCATCCCTGACGCATCTCATCCATGCCCACTCCCTGCTCCTGTCCTGCCATTTCATGGGCAGTTCCCTCATCCACCTGAGACCCAGCAGCAGTCCCTCTCATCGGCACACGTGCAATCATCTGAGCCTGAGCCTCAGCCCATGCCTGCTTGGCCTGGGCAATCGCCATGCGCATCTTGGCTTCTGCTGCCTCCCTACCGGCCTTCTCTCTTGATTCCATCTCAGCTCTGAGTTCCAGAATCGCCTGCTTCTCCTCTTGTAGAAGAGCCTGCTCAATCATCAACTTCTATTCTGACCGGAACTCACCCAGGGCCCTCTTAGGGGATATAATATTGAATGCAAGGACCTGTTTCTCAAATGTGGCAGTAAATTCATTAAGCTTGGCAAGAATCGTGTGGTCCCATTGTTGTGAGCGTGATGGCATCTGGCCTGTTGTATCAGAATCAAGGATCCTGTCATCCTCTTCCGCTTCATAATCAGCAACCACATGATATGGTAATAGCCTGTACAATTGCAATGAATAGAAATCAGATGGTAGGGATCATAAGCAACAGTTTTTTTTTGTTTTTTTTTTTCGATGTTATATAATAAGCAGCAGTTACATGAAAATATATTTTTCCAGAGTAGGGAATCAATTAACTCCTGCTATGGCACCACGACAATCTGTCTCCATTCTGTCCCATGCACATCACTGATGTCAATAAAGATCCAAATTGTTCGTTCATTTGGTTCAACCTCACCATAGCCAAAATCACGATGATTGGGCAATTTCCAAGGATCTAATCACTGGACTAAAATGAGCACTAAAAGATAGATATCATGGTATGGTATAAGTAAGTGGATTGGGCATTTAGGACAATCTAAGAGGGGCAGTTGATTGTGCATTTAGGTTAATCAAAGAAACACATTTTTTGATGAACGATTGATCACCAAGCAAAGTTGACAGGAAAGACACAATTCCACATAGATCAACTTATAATTACACTCACTAACTCCTCATGAATGGACGCTCACCCCAATTTGAAATTCATCCAATCATGATGAATTTCTAATTATTTGATTATATTATTCTTGTGGCATTTATAATCCATGCATGGACCTTCTCTTGCCCTGCATCTTAGTAAAACCTCATGCAGATTACTCTCTTTTTTTTGTTTTTTGTAATTTTCCAATGATGTTTGCTCTATCTTTTTTTTTTCTTGGTCATATTATATTGAGTTAGGAGGGAAATGTTTCCCTTTTGAACTGTTTGCATCAGGGGTGAGGCTCTTGTTTCATTCTTTGGCCTATGCTGTTTCCCACTCCCTGTCTTATCCATTTTCCTCTTACCACAGAAATTCTCCCTCTCTGTCATCTCTTTCACCACACTTGATTTCTTTTCAGGAGATATTGCTTTGATTTCTGTTTCTTTCTTTCTCCAGATTTCAACTTGTTATTTCCTTTTCAGCTGCAAAACCATAACCAAAACACTTGTCCTTGATCAACCCTCTGCATGTACGACTACATTTTTTTTTACTTTGAAGTGTTGGACACTAACTCAATAAATGCCATGATTTGATTGTCTAGATTTATCATTGATGTGCTGTTGTTTCAATCGGATGGTGTAGAAGAAGTTGCAAAAAGGTCTGAGTTTGTGAAAGAGGCATATGGTATGCAAGTCGCTGTCGATATGTAGAAATTGTACAATGCACGGCCGAGAGAACATACTGACTTCAGATGGTTGGGCCAAAATCATTCCGTGAAAGATGGGGCACATCCTTTGATAACATTTTTTTGGCTTGTTTGCACAGTGTGGCCCAGTTGTTCGGCTAATGTATTTTTGTGATTTTGGGGCAGATGATATGCAGAATACAGTATGGCTGTGTGCTGGTTGTTTAGATTTTGAACTTCGATCATGGGGATATTCAGTTCAGATATTTTGGAGATTTTGGGTATCTAAGTTGTCGTGTGTAACAATTGAAACAAGAGGGTTCAGATAAGATCCCATGTTGTTTTTAAGATTTTTGATCTTCTCATTGATTTTAATCCGATTTGGAGACCCATGTTGGATTGTTGTCATCTCTTCTCTCTTGTCTTCAGCAAAAAAAAAAAAAAAAGAGAAGTTGGTGTTGGATGCATATATATGAAAGATTGTCAGCATCTTAAGCACACATCTTAATAACGTGTGTGGTGTGCATGTATGTTGATTTAGACACTTGAAATTCGAGGAGCATCAGATTTAGTGGCCATTTAAAAAAAAAAAAAAAACCACTGATAAGAGGATCCTAACTGTACGATCGGTGGCCATGGAATGCATGTATTTTGGTTTATGGTTTTATGGTTTAGATATTTAGTAGCTTTATGGTTTTAGTACACAAATTAGATCTATATTTATTTTTTATTCTAAAAATTTTTTTTTTTTTTTGCCACGGCCACTTGCTGCAAAAAGAACGAAGTAAATTATGGAGAAAAATTTATTGCTGCAAAGCGTGGCAATAAATACTTTTTGCAGCGGTCATGCCCGCGACTAAATGATATTAATTAATTAAAAAAGTAAAAATAATTTAAATATAAAACAATTTGTTGCCTCGGCATGACCGCGACTAAATGTTTACTCTTTTGCCGCAGTGGCAAAGGTCGTGGCAACAAATACTTTTTGCAGCGGCCATGCCCGCGACTAAATGATATTAATTAATTAAAAAAGTAAAAATAATTTAAATATAAAACAATTTGTTGCCTCGGCATGACCGCGGCTAAATGTTTACTCTTTTGCCGCAGTGGCAAAGGTCGTGGCAACAAACTTCTTTCCACACCAAATACTGTCTCGGTCGTGGCTAAAAGTTTTTCCGCGGCAAAAAACGTTTTTGCCACGTAATTTGGACTTTTAGCCACCAGAACTGGCCGCGGCAAAATCTTGTATTTTTGGTAGTGGGAATTCTATGATTTTGTCTTTTCAAATCGCTCAAGGGACATGACCCAAGCAATATGAAGAAGGCAAAAAGCCATAGAGGGTACAATTGTTCTGGTTGCAAGCATGGTAGGCTCGAAATGAGCGTTCCAATGACTGCTAGAAGCAATTGTATACCTAAATTCAACTTATCGAGAAGCGGAGCTTGCTCGAGATAAGAAGAATATAAGGTAGGAGTTACAAATGTGCCGGTCACAGATACAGTAGACCCTGAAAGGGCATACTAGTACCGCTATGCACAAATGTTGGAGATCGCATCCATGAGATGGGATTCTCTGTTTTGAAAGGTCAGAAATGGATTCGTCAAAGAGAGCAGGTGGCATTCCGATTCAAATACGGGCTCAACGATTTCCGCGAGCGCCAGTACTCAAAAGGAAAGAGACCACAATTTCTCGAATCTGAATCCAAAAGTGACGAGTTTTTTTTTTTTTGAAATGTCAAGATTGGTTCCATCAAGGAGAGCAAATGGTATTCTAATCTGAACACGGTCTCGGCGATTTCCGCGAGCGCCAGTGCTCAGAAAAGAAGAAACCAAAATTTCTCAGATCTGAAATCAAAAGTGACGAGTTTTTGAAGATTTTTTTTTTGAAATGATTTTTTTTATTTTATTATTTTTATTTTTTTATTTTTTTTAAATATATTTTTTTTAAGATTATTTATTTTTATTTTTTTTTGAAGATTTTTTTTATTTTTATATATATATATTTTGAAGGTTTTTAAAGACGAGAGAGTACACATAGGCCTCCTAACCCGGTCTTATGAAACCTCAATTGATAGAATTGCCCCCAGGTAAGGGTAGGATTACTTAATGAACCCATTTGGAGGACCCTTGCCTAGAACAGTCAAGCTGTCTCCACACTCTGGACAGGGCTTTTCTTGAGTCAATCATGATCAAAGAACGCAATTGGTTTAACCTTAGTGGTCTATGTCTTTTTTTTCCAAATCCCAAATAGACTCATCGAAGAGAAACGATGGCCCAAAACCTTAGTCGAACGGGCTCAACATTTCTGCAAGCACGACGAACGATAGGATAGGATCAAAGCTTCTCGATTTTGAATCAGAACTAAGAAAACTGATTTTTTTTTTTGAAATCTCTAATGAACTCATCGAAGAGAAACGATGGCCCAAAACCTTAGTCGAACGGGCTCAACATTTCTGCAAGTACCAAAGAACGATAGGATAGGATCAAAGTTTCTCAATTTTGAATTCAAACTAAGAAAACTGATTTTTTTGATTTTTTTATTAATTTTTTTTTTGAAATCTCTAATGAACTCATCGAAGAGAAACGATGGCCCAAAACCTTAGTCGAACGGGCTCAACATTTCTGCAAGCACCAAAGAACGATAGGATAGGATCAAAGTTTCTCAATTTTGAATTCAAACTAAGAAAACTGATTATTTTATTTTATTTTTTTATTTTTTTTTTGAAAAGAGAAAGAGTGGAAACAAACTCAAAGAAATAGAAATTTCCAAAAAATCCCATCTCATTTTTTTTTAGGATGCAAAATCCAACATAGGCTACCAGCTAGAAAGTAGCCAAGGAATCCGGAAAAGAAGTATAAGCATAGAGCAAAAAGTATGATATGCAAATATTTCATTTCCGAGCACCGTGTTCTAAAATGAACGAGTCCCATCGGGTGTGCCAGCTTGATGGAACGCGCTCCTGCCGAGGGTGCTACCGGGGTCGGCGGACGTGGGAGTCCGTCGGGTCCGGCCCTTTCGCGCCCGGGGGGCTGAAGCGTGCATCAACATTTCTTTGTGTGGGTGTGCCAGATTTTCTATTTTACTTGGAATTGCAAGTGGTAATCCGGAGATCAACCTTCGCAAGTAAAAAGGAAATCAACTTCTTTCAAGTTTTCCATTGCATAAATATTTAAGAAAAGAGACATTTTCTTGGTTTGCCGTGAAAGGCGATTTTGTTTGGCATTTATAGCCGATTTTGGCGTTTATAGCTGATTTACAATTCTCATCAATAATGAAAGACAAGAGTTGTGATTTTTGTCTCTTTTAGAAAAATACAAACTACAATGAAAAGCAAGAAAAGGAGGATCTAACTTTTTAGGAGATTGTGGGGGACTCGTTCAGATTGACGGTCGCAAGCCATGTATGGGCTTCGCCATCATCCATGCAGATGAGAACAGAGGATGCTCTTGATTCGCTTGGCTTGGCTATAACCTCAAGTTTTTAGAGGACAAAGACCAAGAGAAGGTCCTATGTCCAATAAAAAGCTAAGTAGACGGGCTGAAAAGCCACGTCTAAGCCATTGGAGGCAACGGGAGAAGGCAAGGACCTTGGGGGGGAGTACCCCCAAGGGACTTTTTGTCACCTTGTAGTGGTGCTTGATGTAGAATTTCTGCAGAATTTTCTTTCTTTCTCTAGACTCTGTCTGTCTGGAATTTGAGATTCTCTGCACCTGTTGATTTTCGATCTTCGGTTTTCCGTTCGTCCTTTTCCGATCCCTTTCTTCTTGGAAAGCTCTCCTATTTATAGGCTCTTGGTAGCCATTAGGAGAGTTTATGGGCTTTAATGGCTTTAATGGGAGGAGTTACATGATTTATTTCTTGATTTTGTAACTCATTTTTCCTTGAATCTGATTGGCCGATGGAGATTAAGGGCTTTTAATCACCTTAATTACCATAATGGGAGGAGTTTCATGGCTTGAATGCCATGACTTAATTGATTTGTAACTCCTGGATGCTTGCTTCTGATTGGGCCGTCCAAAG
The DNA here is from genome assembly GCA_028538565.1 of Umbellularia californica. Classification (NCBI taxonomy): domain Eukaryota; kingdom Viridiplantae; phylum Streptophyta; class Magnoliopsida; order Laurales; family Lauraceae; genus Umbellularia; species Umbellularia californica. Next base: position 36,209,937 of record JAPQWN010000010.1, on the reverse strand, counting down.
AAATGAATTAATGACTGCAATAAAGCTACTCAATTAACTGCATTAAATGGTCGCCGAGCAGTTGAAGAGTCGCGGGCCGCGCCGTGTCTTTTGGGATTCTTTTGGAGATGATCACCGATGGATCTACATGCTGATCGACATCGGATGACCGTGTAATTTCAGACATTGATAGCTAGCAGTGGGCCGGTGACACCTGTCTTGTCGATTTCTCGATCGGTCGGACAGAAAGAGCACTTTTTAGGTCAACCGGTCGGCGATCTTGGAGCGATCAATGATGATTTTATGCTTTAGACGGCGGATCTGAGATGTCGTCGGATATGAGTCAATTTCAAGCACTAAAAATCACATTTTCAGGAAACCACAGGGGCCAAAGTGCGCGAAACGCGAAAAGGGACGGAAAAACGGGTCACCGGCGAAAAATCCGGTGACCCGGACTTCCATGGTCGCCGTTTTCTTCTGTATTTTTCCTGACATTTCTTCTCATTTATTGGCTTGATTTCCCTGTAGAAAACCTGATGAGAATCCTTTCATTTTTTGAGTGCAAAGTTTCCAATTTTCCGGGAAAGCCGAAGACTTTGTCGCATAGAGCTGCTGATTTTCCGCCAGAAGCTGAAATTTGGTCAAACGATGTCGGAATGACCTGAAATTTGAGATGAAGCCTCCTGAGTAATAAATAAGACCAACCATAGGCTTTTGTTTGAGTTTTGAAGCCGTTTGAGGTCCCGTCGCCAGTAGACTTGATTTTGCCGCGAGGGAGATGCCGCGCGTTGATGTGCGGTCAAACGATGTCCGATTGACCTGAAATTTGACAGGGAACCTATTGGAGTCATTTTGAGATGATCCACAGGCTCTGTCTTGGAAACCATGGTCCCGGGGAGCTCCGCCGCCGGTAGGCTTGATTTTCTTTCGGAGCGTCGAAACCTGGTCAAACGTTGTCGGAATGACCTGAAATTCGACGTGCAGCCTTTTGGAAGCATGTTGAAGCCACTCATGCACTTGGTTTGATGAGCGAAGGCTTCGGTGGTTCCTGCCGCCGGGAGGTTTGATTTTGCTGCTCGATCATTGATGGAGGGTCAAACGTTGTCGGTTTGACTTGAAATTTGGCATGGAGCCCTTTTGAGACATGCTGGAGTCATCCGTAGGCTCTGATCGAAGTTTTGTCGTCTTCGATGATGTCGCCGCCGGGAGCGCCAGTTTAGCTGTCGGAGAAGCGAAGTTAGGTCAAATGATTCTGAAATGGCCCGAAACTCCTTATGTACTCCTCCCTTGGCTGTCTTGAAGGATCTTGCAGTTTTTGTTTGATTCTGACAAGATTTGATTTTTTTGGAGAAGTTGCATTGCCTATAAATGGCAGGTTGCGACTTCATGCAGCTTTCTTGATGTTGAAGAGGAAAAGTGACATTTTTGGTGTCAACAATGACGATGATGAGAGAATTGATTGGGAGTTACAAGTTGATTTTGTAACTCCTTTGTCATGGCTTGTGATTGGCCGATGAAGGTAGTGGGCATTTAATTCCCTTTAAGCTTCATGATGATGGGAGTTTCATGGGTTAAATGCCATGATTGCTTGGATTTGTAACTCCCAAATGCTTGAATCTGATTGGGCCGTCCAAAATAATGAGTTAATAACCACATTAAGTTGTCATAAACGGGTCAATTAACGTCAATAAGTGGTCGCCAAGGCATGTGAAGAGTCGCGGGCCGTGCTGCGCCTTTTGAGTTTCTTCTTGCGATCATCACAGGTGGATCCCTACATTGTTTGATGCTGGATCGCGATGCAATTTCAAACATTGGTTGATGTTGGTGGGCCGGTGACATCTGTCTTGTCGATTTCACGATCGGTCGGATAGAAAGTATACTTTCTTGGTCAGCCGGTTGGCGATCTTGGAGCGATCGGTGATGATTTCATGCTTTTGACGGCGGATCCTAGATGTCGGTGAAGATCAGTCATTTTTAAGCATCAAACATTGGATTTTCAGAAAATCACAGAGGCAGGAACACCCGAAACGCAAAAAAGATCGAAAAACGGGCAATTTGGAGTCATTTTGAGACGTTCCATCAGCTCCGTTTTGGATGTCATGGTCCCGGGTTGCTCCGCCCCCGGTAGGCTTGATTTTCTCTCGGAGCATCGAAACCTGGTCAAACGTTGTCGGAATGACCTGAGATTTGACGTGCAGCCCTTTGGAGGCATGTTGAAGCTACTCATGTATTTTGTTTGATGAGTGATGGTTTCTGTGGTTCCCGCCGCCGGGAGGCTTGATTTTGCTGCTCAAGCGTTGATGGAGGGTCAAACGTTGTCGATTTGACTTGAAATTTGGCATGGAGCCATTTGGAGACATTCTGGAGTCATCCGTAGGCTCTGATCAAAGTTTTGGTGTCTTTGATGATGTCGCCGCCGGGAGCGCTTGTTTAGTTGTCGGAGCAGTGAAGTTGGGCCAAACGATGTCGGAATGGCCCGAAACCTCAGGTGTACTCCTCTTTTAGCTGTCTTGAAGGATCTCTCAGTTTCTGTCTGATTCTGACAAAATCTGATGCTTGAAGTAGCTTTGCCTGTTTTGTAGCAGGATGCAGCTTTACAAGGCTTCTGGATGTGGAGGAGACATAGTGACTTTTTTTTTTTGGTGTCAACAGTGCGATCGATGCAATTTGGGTGTTGTACCCTACATTTCTCGTAGTGCTCCCTGCATTTGGATCACAGAATCGCCAAGCAAAACATTCAAGTTAGCTTGTATGGGATGATAGGAACCTGTTAAGTTCGAATGGAAGTGTATATGTATAAGTAAAGTCGTTGATGCTTACTCTATATAGGGTCTAATCTCCGCACAATTGTTAAGAACATACCTGGTGGCTGCTCTAAGGAGGTTTTGATCTAATTGCACATTGGAATCTCTACCCAAGGGGCGAACTTGCTGGTTGAAAATTTTGAATCCATCTATAGTTTCCTCTTCGTTAGCATCAACGTTACGATCCGCTCGATTAAACTTCGTCTCAACATCTTGGAGGTACATAGACCAAAATGTCAGGCATTCAGTGTGAATGTAAGCCTCAGCTATTGAACCTTTTGGGCGGGCTTTATTCTTAACATACCGTTTGAATTTGCCGAGATACCTCTCAAATGGATACATCCATCTATATTGCACTGGACCCCCAAGAATAGCCTCACGAGGTAAATGGACAGCTAGGTGGACCATGATATCGAAAAAAGATGGAGGAAATATCATCTCTAGTTTGCATAAAATAGTGACGATATCAGTTTGGAGCTGGAATAGACGATTCACATCTAGAGTTCGAGCGCACAACTCTTTGAAAAAAGTGCTAAGTTCAGTCAATGCCAAAGCAATGTCACTTCTTAAGTACCCCCCAACAGCAATGGGGAGTAATCTTTGAAGGAAAACATGACAATCGTGGCTTTTCAACCCTGAGATTTTGCAATCACGTAAAAAAACACATTTCGAGATATTTGAAGCGAATCCATCTGGAAATTTGATATCGGCCAGCCACTCACAAAATTTATTCCTTTCATTTCCGTGTAATGTGTAAAGTGCATGTGGCATTGTTATATGATCACCTTCACGCCTCAAATGTAATTCTTTTCTATAACCCAAAATCTCCAAGTCACGCTGTGAATTGATATTATCCTTAGTTTTTCCTGGAATGTTCATTAAAGTGAATAAAATGTTATCGGCAATATTCTTCTTAATATGCATAACATCTAAATTATGCCAAAGTCTAAGTGTTGACCAATAAGGTAGCTTGAAGAATATGCTACAGTTTGTCCAATTTAGCTCTTCAGCAGTGCGTTTTCTCTTCCTAAGAGATTTACCGAATTGAACATCCCCAATCATATGCAATTGAGTTTGAATATCGTCTCCTCCTAGATCCCTCGGCGGCATGCGACGATCTTCTTTACCGTTGAACAACCCTTTTTTCGTTCTCCATATGTGATCTGTCGGTAAGAAACGTCGGTGTCCCATATAACAATGTTTTCAGCCATATTTCAACCAATTGGAGTCTGTGTCAGCATTGCAAGCTGGACACGCCAATTTTCCCTTTGTTGACCAACCAGAGAGATTCCCGTAGGCAGGAAAGTCACTAATTGTCCACAATAAGGCGGCATGCAACATAAATGTTTCCCTAGTCGAGACATCGTATGTAGGTACCCCATGTTCCCAAAATTCAAGCAGTTCATCAAGCAACGGCTGCAAGTAAACATCAATGTCATTCCTTGGTGACGTTGGGCCAGGAATAATCAAAGATGTCATGAAGAACTGGTCTTTCAGGCATGACCACGGTGGCAAATTATACGGAACAAGGATAACTGGCCAAATGCTATGAGGTTTAGCCAAATTGTTGAAGGGAGTGAAGCCATCACTTGACAGACCGAGCCTAACATTGCGAGGATCAGCAGCGAACCAACTATGTTGTTCATCAAATTTCTTCCAGGACTTAGAGTCGGCCGGATGTCTCATAATGGTATCTTCTATCGCCCGTTGCTCTTTATGCCATCTCATATCACATGCTATCTTTGCAGACATAAAGAGACGTTGCAATCTCGGTTTCAAAGGAAAATGTCGCAACACTTTTTGAGGCATCACTCGTGACCCGTGTGTATTTGGCATCCACCTCGAAGCCTTACATACAGGGCATTCATTAAGAGTGGCATTTTCTTTCCAAAATAAGATGCAGTCGTTGACGCATGCATGTATTTTGTCGTACTTGAAACCCAAATCGCGCTCCAAGGACCTTGACTCTTGATATGATTGTGGCAAGAGAGCATCTGGGAAGGCAGACCTCAACAGGTTAAGGAGCATGTCAAATGACTTATCCACCAATTGATTTGATGTGTAACAACTTGACAATGAATGACAGTTTTGAAAATTCTGTACACCCATTGAAAAGAGGACGTCGAGCATCTTCTAATAGCTGGTCAAAAGATGACGCTGGTGTAGCTTCAGGTATTGGTGGCCTATTTGGCGAAGTAGTGTTGTCCTGCCCGAATGTCATCCAACATCTGCTGCATGTCATCAATGTAATCATCTTCTGGTATAACCTCGTCCTGAATATCGTCATCACTGACATTAAATGTCTCCTCCTCTCCTTGAAATAACCACTGGGTGTAATTTGGATTGATCCCTTTCATATACAAATGAGTTTCCACCTCAAATATAGGCAACCACCGATTGTTAAGGCATGTACGACATGGACATCGGATACGATCCCTTCCACAAGCATGGTTCCGTGCTTGTGTGAGAAAATTGTTAACCCCTTCAGCGTATGCATGTGATAAAAGTCCGTCGGGCTCGTTCATCCAACTTTTATCCATCTAGAAAAAAGACATGACTGGGAAAACTTATTAGATAACGAGAGTTATGCGGCAATTTTCGACACATTGAAGGAGTCACATTTAATGAAAATGAATGTCGGATATATTTTGTTGCATGTGATTAAATGAATGGTCTTTGGGATGTTATTTGTTGCTATAAAGTAAGTGTGAGAATGGAAATCACATGAGGTCTCCAAAGAGTTCACCTCGTGCATATTTTGTCTCTTGCTAGTACTTGGGCACTTTGGGATAGAAGAAATATGTTCGTATTTGAAAAAGTTATTCTTTTTCATTGAATGAGTGGTTCATAATGTAAAAGAAATCCTAAATAGAGGGATGCATGTGTAGCAAGCATTTCAATAAGAATTATTTTAATAGAATTCTCTTATTGATTTAATTAATATATGTTTGATCAATTTGACTAAAAAGTTATAATAGAATTCTATCATAGGTGTATTCTGACATGAGTCTTCCGGATTACTATGTTTGTTAGGATGCACCATTTTCACATAGATGATTGATATTGGGGACAGAAGGAAAATGAGCACGAAATTATCTAGAATAGGTTTTTTTACACAATTTAAGGGGCTCCATGACCAAAAACTTCTTATAGAGGAAATAGTGGATGTCAAATAATGTAAATGATCATCATATTTATAAGAAACTAAGCAGTTTGGATCGAGTATTCAGAGAACACAAGTGCAGATATTCATGAAGTGGGATTTAGATGTTTTCTCAAAAATCGGTGAAGATGTGAGATATGCAACTTCACATTTTAAGATGTTTACCATCTGTATGAGAATATTGAGCAGTTCAGATCATGTAGGGGCTCACAAAAGTGCATCAAATCATATCATTTGATTAGGACTTCTTTTACATATTTCATCAAATCTAGCCACATACTATTTGCACATCAAAAAATTTTTATGTAATAAGTTTAATTAAACATGTTCATATGTAAATATTATGAATGTATAACTCTTACATATGTAAATGGATGCAAACAAAATAATTTAGAGCACATTTGGGGCCCGTTTCTTTACTAGAATTCATAGAATTCATGTCTGGTGATTGTCTGAGAATTTCAAATGCTGGTGTTTAAAATGCTGCTAAATTCTTGAATTCTAAATTCCTTATTTCATTCAAGGTCTGAACTCCTACCTGAGAATTTTAAATTCCCTATCTCCACAAATTCCTTGTTTCATAACTAGAAGAATTTCTATGTTGGAATTCTTGTCATGTATTATTTACATTCAATATACAAATTCAACTTTAAAGTGCCCACCACTGTCTATACAATAGAAAGGATCTCTCCAAAGTGACGGTTTTTTCTTTGTCAAGTTTGTTAGTTAAACAACTTCTGCTATTAGGCAAGTTTGTTTGTACTATTTTTATCATATGAAATCTTGTACAGCTTTTATAATATGAGAAGTTTCCTTCTTTTTATATGAATGATACATATTAAATGGTTTATTTGTCAATAGGTATAATTGAATTAGCTCTATCTCAATTATATTAGACTTGGAAATTATGCCCTATTAATTGGGGTTTTTTTTAAGTAAGGATCAAATAAATAAAATATGAACTAATGTTAAACACTAGGAAATTAGGTAATATGGTCACAAAACAGGAGAGGTCAAGCACGGTTCTGCTCACCATTTTTTTTTTTTTTTCAAATTTATCTTGGAGAGTTTATCTTGGAGAATTGTTCAAATGCTAACATTCGCACAGAAAACTTCATGAGAGTAACTTACGTGTGAATTACATAGGTCTACTTTCGACTGAATGAAGCTTTTCTCATCCTGCCCCTCCTTGAGACTAGGTAGATTACTCGATTTTATTTAAGTTGGAGTAATGTAATGATACATTCATTAATGAACTAATTAAAATTTGAAATCAAATATTAGCAACACACTCCGGGTAAGTGGTGTTGGCATCTTAGTCTCACACACATGCCTAGGGGTTGATCTCTGGATTTTCAATTGAAAATATCACCCCCATACCCATAGCCCGACATAATAAAATATAAAAAAATAAATTTAACTTAAATATAATCTTTTAGCACATTGATCAATCACATGCCATGCAACTATTCATATAAAGTGGACTAAGGACCACTAATTATTCATTGAGGGCAGGTGATGTGAATGACATAGATAAAGAAAATATGAGGTTTACATGCCCAATTTAGCTTGTACGTGTGAGGGTTCATGTTTATCTTATTAGTTCTTTCCATAATAAAGAATTCATATCATGCAACCAGTATAGTGACATATTTATCAAATGGGATTTCTACTAGCTTCAGCTACTTAGAAAACACACTCATTATAGCTCCCCCACCTTTAGCATATAATATATACCTGCCATGAGATGCACTTAGCTTTCTCTTGGACTTAAACTTTCTTATCCTTTTTATAGTCCAACAGAAGTACAAGTGCTTCTGGCCCACTTACTTGCTACGAAGAAAATTATTTTAACTTTTGGTCCTGATTTATAGGTTTGAATCATCATACTTTAGAGCAAGAAATGGGATTTCTGATAGCTTGAGCTACTTAGAAAATACACTCATTATAGCTCCCCCACCTTTAGCATATAATATATACCTGCCATGAGTTGCACTTAGCTTTCTCTTGGACTTACACTTTCTTATTCCCTTTATAGTCCAACAGAAGTACAAGTGCTTCTGGCCCACTTACTTGCTACGAAGACAATTATTTTAACTTTTGGTCCTGATTTATAGGTTTGAATCATCATACTTTAGAGCAAGAAATTTATTAAAGAAATGTTTCTTGGGAACAAGAGATTGGGACTGCACTTTGAGGCTTATCACTTGAACCATGTGCTGATTTAAAGGCCTTTTCTTTTGATATAGAAACTGCACTTTCTGTTGAAAGGGGTGTGTATTCCCTAATAATATATTTAGGGGACGCCTATATCTTCATTATATTGTCGGGTTCATGTCACAAGCTTTCTATGCTTTCGCACCATATATATTACGTTTGTGGTTGACCATTGAATGAAGACAGTGAAAAGCTCATGTTGGTGCCTTTATTAATGTTTCTTTTAGTTTTATGTGAAGGGAAAGCTATGAATCCCCACTTTTCTTCAAATTACTTTGAAGATTTTAATAAAAAAAATCCCCTAGGACATAGTAAAGATAAAAAAAAGGCCCTGAAATTTTAATATTGGGCTTTCTAGACCTCAATCTGTCAATCAAGTGCAGTGATTAAAGTTGGCTGAAAGAAAAGAAGCAGACCATGATGTTATCAATATCAACGATGTAGAGATCAATGTGTGTGTTTTTTCTTTTTTCTTTTTTCTCTTTTTTTTTTTTTTTCTCTCTATGAGGTTTCTGACCTTTTGAGCTGGACTAATCCCTCCGGGTCAAGAGGGAAGCCAGGTAAACACCCCCTAACCTCAAGGTAATAGCACTAGTGAACTTAACCTTCAATTCCTAAAGAAGGGGCGACTGGGGGTTAATACCAAGACCTCTACCGTTGGGAGGAGGAACCGTGATAGGATAGATTTTTTTTTTCTTTTTTTTTGGGGGTGGGTTTAAAGGCATTCACCGTCATTTTTTTTTAGACAGCATGACATACAGTTGGATAAAATTAACCCTAGCTAACATATGCCCCCTTCGATTAAAGTGGGGGGTGGGTGTTAAAGACATTCACCGTCATTTTTTTTTCGGGACAACATGACATACAGTTGGATAAAATTAACCCTAGCTAACATATGCTCGGGTGACATACAGTTGGATAAAATTAACCCCTAGCTAACATATGTTGGGGGGGTGGGGTGTTAAAGACATTCACTGTTAGCATGACATACAATTGGATAGAATTAATCCTAGTTAACATACGCCCCCTTTGATTAAAGTTTCCAAAAACAAAAATTAAAAATTATAAACTCTTAAAGAACTCAAAAACATCAAAACTATTATATAATATATATAGGAGAAATCAGTCAATTGATTTCGACCATTCACATCAATTTTGACTCTTTGAAATCTTTGCCAAAACATGTTCATTTCCCTCTATATCAGTTTTCTTATAAACCCCAACCCCCATCTTCTCAAAGGATCATCATAACCATGTATTTAATACCTTAAAGAGCAACCATTATTAAGCTTGCTTGTTGATTTACCAATTGAAATCAGCTAATTGATCTTGACCACCCATATCAATTTTGACTCTTTGAAATCATTGCCAAAACATGTTTCTTTCCCACTCTATTAGTTTTCTCCTATAGGTACGTCTCTCTCTCTCTCTCTCTCTCTCTCTCCCGCCCCCAAACTGTTATACTATTATTAACATGAACCCTAAGATCGTGAACAGCATGATAATCACGTGTAGGATTTAATCTTAAATAAATTAAAGAGTACCTCCAGACATCCTGATGCAGAGAGCTTTCTGATCCTGCAGTCTGGTGCTGTTGCTGATTGATGCTGTGATCCGTCGAGAAAGAGACTATGTGAATGGTTTCGGTTTCTCTTTCCTTGCCTATAAAACCTTAATGTGTTGATTTTCGTGAATGCCTTGTGATAGACGAAAGGCTTTGTTTTATAGGTGAAAAGAGGACCGAATTTCCAATCAGGGTTTCCATAGACTTAATCTCAACCATCCATCAAGGTAGAGTTTGTTATGGAATACATCTCATTAAGAAACCTTTTTGTGTAAGTAATAGCATGTATCCTAAGAAAACAGATTTCCTATAATGACCACAATTCGGGAAAGGAAAGGACTTGTGGTCCAAGTAATGGACTTAAAAGATAATTTCCTTACACAAACCCCCATTAATCCTCTCAATGCATCATCATAACCATGTATTTAATACCTTAACGAGCAACCATTAATATCATTACAAGGATTTACAAATCATCTAACCTTTTCTAAAACACTAAAGAGAATTAATGGTCTGTTCTTCCTCTCAACGGATCATCATAACCGTTTATTTAGTACCTTAAAGATCAATCATTATTTCCATTAAAAGCATTTACAAACACTAAAGAGAAATGGTAAAGACTTGGGCTTTGCTTTCTATTCTCAATCCATTTGTTTTCAATTCTTTCCATTTCTTTGATTGCTGGAGGGTTCTTATGTATTTATTTTCATTTCTATCCATATGTTCAGGTCTTTCCATCTGTCTCTCTTTCAAATTGACTTTTATTTTTTGACGTAAGGTTTTCTTGGGCTCTCCTTTGCTTTTGGATAATGTATTGTACTCTTTATCATTGTTTTAAAATAAGGTTAGCTCTATACTTATGTTTTATGGTTTTGATCTTGATAAATATTGACACAGGCCACTCCTTCCTAATTGGTTTTGAATTTATTTTATTTTATTTTATGGTTCACTTTGTGCCTTTTGCTCTAGGTTTTTTTTTTTAAGAGAGAGCGACTCTTCTTAATTAATATTCTTCATCTTAATTTCTTATTAATAGCAACATTGCTCATTAATTATTATTTTTCAAGAGAATGTCTTTCTTTTTGCCATAAAAGCTTAACCTCTATTTTCATCTTATCTTCTTCTTAAAATTCTTAAAAATAACAATGGTGAATCCTTTTTCTTAGGTTTAACTTTTAGTTTAATTTAATATTTCTTTAAACGAAGTCATGGATGGGGAATTAGTAAATTCCCCAAAAGTTTCCCCTAAGTAGAATTCCTAAATCGTCCTATTAGGTGGAGGACTTGGAAATGTCGAGGAGGTTAGATTCTTGAGAGTTTTAAAGGTTGAAAGAGGCTCTTTTAAATTGCAGGAATTTGAAATGTTAGTAAAGAAACTCGGCATTTTCAAATCCCAAGGGGACAACTACCAGATAATTTCTCTAGATTCCCTATGTCACAAATTCAAGTTAGAAATTCTCTCAAAGAAACTTGTTCTAACGGCTTGTTTCTTTACAAGAATTTAGGGTGGTCGATGAAATAACGGCCATTAATGAAAAAAGACGGTGGTACAGTGAATAAAATGGACGTAACCCCGCAATTCATGTTCCTTTTATCACAGTGGACTGAAATCTTAGAACAAGACAATGCAAGAAGACAAATATTAAGCAATATTAATATTGCTTACCAAGTGGACAAAGTCTCTCGCAGCACTGGCGAGAATGTCTGCACACGAAACTACTCCCGGACACTTGCTTTCCACCAGCGCCTTCGCCTTCTTTATGCTATCGAATGCTTCCACTGCCAGGTTCTTGTTATCCTTCGCGTCCTTCTCCACAAGACCACCACTTCCAGGTTTCAACGACAGTAAGATCGACGCATCACATCCCTACAATCCAATCCAGTCAAAAAGATCAACAGGCAGATTTAAATACTCACATTACACAAGAATCACATACATAGGGGGTGATGGTGCCTGTGGTGATGGTGCTTGGTGGTCCACTGGGCAAATAGGGGGAGGAAAGAAATCAGAAAGAATGAGAGAAAGAAACAGAGAGAGAGTGAAATGGGTGGGAAGCTAGGAAGAGTGAATGAGGAGGAAATAAAGAAAGAGAGAATAGAAAATCAGATGGGAGATGAGATGAATGAGTGGAGAAGGGAGAGGGAAATGAGAGAGGGGGCTGCTGAGAGCGTGGAATGAGAAAGGGGAAAGGGATATAAGGGAGAAGGATAGGGAAGAAAGAAGAAGAGGAGGAAAAGGCAGCTACGCAGGGCAGAGGAGAGGAGAGGAACAAGGGAGGAAGAAGAGAAGAGAGGAAGAGAGAGAGAGAACCGAGGGAGAGAGGGAGTGGTGTGCAAGTGGGCACAGGGTGGAACAGAGGAGGAAACAGGGGAGAGGGAGAGGAACAGGGGAGGAAGAAGAGAGAGAGAGAGAGAGAGAGAGAGAGAGAGAGAGAGAGAGAGAGAACCAAGGGAGAAAGGGAGTGGTACGTGTGCAGGTGGGCGCTGCAACAAGCGCAGGCTAGGGGAGACAGGGGAGGAAGAAGAAGAGAGGAAGGGAGGGAGGAGAGAAGACAGAGAAGGAACAGAAACATGGGGAACGAGGGAGATAGAGAACAGAGAAGAAAGAGAGGAGAGTGTGCGGTGTGTGCGGAGTGCAGGAAGAGGGAGAGGTGTACCTGGTGCAGGGGAGGCGTCAGGCGGCGTGAGGAGGAAGATGAAGGCTCTGCTGGCGTCCGGGGGCTGCTGCGCGCGCTTGGCAGTGCTGCTGAAGTGGGTCGTCGGCCTGGGAGAGGTCTGTAGTTATAGAAAGCGATGAGCGGAGGACGATGGAGAGGTGGGGGAGATCGAGATGGGTTCTGGAAAGGGAGGGAGAGAAATGGCTTTTGGAGAGGTGGGAGCGATGAAGAAGGTGGAAACAGTGAGGGAAGGCGGGAACAGTGAGGGGAAAATAATGCTTTTGGAGGGAAATGGAGAACTGTGCCAGAGAGAAACGAGTGACGCGGGAGAGGGAGAATAGGGATTTTTGGAGGCGGGAGAGGAGGAAATATATTCAGCGAGAAGTTCCGTATTCTTTAGTTTGATGGCATTTGGCTATGGCGGCGAAAGAAAACGCTGGAAATAATAAATAGCTTTTGCGTCTAATTAAATCGTCGCAATAGTAACTAAAATCGCCGTAAAAAATGGGATGGTCACATAATTCTCATAACTTTGCGACGGTATATATTTCGCCGCAAAAAAATATTTTTAGCAGCGATTTCTTTTCCGGCGTTTATTAAATCGCTGGAAAAGCCCTTTTTTCTTGTAGTGGGTTAGAGGCATTGGATTGAACCCAAACTTGATAGCTGGGCCCATTAAGGATGGCTCTCTCCATCCCCCTCGTCTTGTGATCAGTAGGGCCCCACGTGGGCCCCATTATGGTGTCTCTCACCGTAAGAGCTTTTCAGGAGCATTTCGGAATAGGTTATAATTTCTCTACGCTGTCAATGGACATTGTATTCAAAAGTCCAATTCAAGACGTCATTCGGTATTTAAATGATAATTATGCTCTACGCGAACACGTGATAACCCTGTTTGAATAAGAAGGATCCTCAAGTATATCTGAATGACTGAACACTACGTAGGACATGGTAATGGTACAAATCCAATATTTGGACCAATTCTTAAGGATCTTTGTTTAGGTCCCTGGATTTAATAAGGAAAAAAAAAAACCTCGTATATTCAATTATATTCAATATTTAAAGTATTTTATTTTTAATTAAAAGCAAAAAAAAACCACAAAACTCGTTGGCACATTCATATATGAGTGGTGTTGGCACCATAGTCTCACAGCCATGCCCAATGATCGATCCCTTAATTTCTCCAATGGGAGTATCACCATTGGACCAATAGTCAAGCTCGGAAGAACATAAAGTAACTGTTAACCATGGAACATTATTTGTGACAATGCTACACCACTAGGGAGACAAATGATCTGATCTGATCTCATGTCAGATCCATCCAGATCCTCCACACACAAGTATTTTGGGTCAATATAAGTAACTTTGATAATATGGATCCACAACCATTCTATAGGACAGGACCTTTCATCTATTACAAATAATGGTATAACCAATATAATTATCAAATAAATCAATCAATCATAAAACCATCCAACGTTTGGGAGATGCATAAAAAACCAAAGAAATCAGAATAAGGAAGCGGCCTTGCTAAGGTGGTTCACCACATGCAATGAATCAATGGGATCCACAAGATCAAAACAATGTATTTATGTAAAACAAAAAATCCAATAATATAAGGACATTAGAATTTACTTTAAGTCACTAATTGCAACATAAAGAGACCTTTAGCAAGGACTTGATATTCCCTTCTATGTAATAATTAATTATAACTAGCAGCCTTCAACAGCACCTACTACTGAATGCAACAGCAAACGTTTTCTTGACATTGGCCTTTGGTGTTTCCATGGTTAATACACTCCTGATTGCAGTCCACAAAGTCTGAGCACCTCCCTATACAATTGCCTGTTGGGACCGTTCTTTTAATGCTAATCAGCTTCTTTCTGATGTTCGTCACCCCAGCAGCTGCAAACATATCACCATTGTAAGCAAGCAAACAACTTAATCAAACCCCAAAATACCAAAACTTATTTTAGGGTGCAATTGTAAAAAGTTTACACAAAAATCAATGGCATATTTTTTTTAAAATTTTGCAAGTGATAAATCCACAAATTTTGTTTGGTGCAATAAAAGAGAATAAAAACTCATGAAGATTAATAAAAGAAAAACTATGGGCCATACCACTTCCCCTCTGAACTTCAAAAATTCTCATCAGAACTTTAATTTGGACGGCACTTGTTATTTATCTCATCAAAAATCGGATTTAGAAATACTAGAGAAAACTTGATGTTCTCCATAATGTTCACATTATACAAAATCATGAGAGAGAGAGAGAGAGAGAGAGAGAGAGAGAGAGAGAGAGAGAGATATCATACATGAAGCAGACAATAGGAGGAAAGCCACAAGAAAGACGGCAACGAGAGTTGAGCTACCGAAACGTTGTTGACGTTGTTGAGCCATCTTTGGTTGCAGAAAGATTTTTCTCCTATGAATAATGATATGTTTGTATCAAGGCTTTGGGCCCTTTTTATAGGTTAATTACTAGATCTGTGGAAAAGGCAAGGTTCCCATATAAGGTATGAAATCTGGGTAGAAAATTTTTTTTTGGTGCGATTCCCTTTAGAAAAGTGAAGATATTGTTAAGTTTCATCGAGTTTCTCTCTTACCATATAATAATCATATATGTGTGCATTCAAGTAGAAATTGTGGCTTCTACAAAAAAGTAGAACTTGTGGTAGAATGTGATTTCCATTCCATTTTGGTAAATTTGTGAAGGCGTGCATGCATGGGTTGGCGTGACAAGAGGAGGCTTTATTTTGGGTTCGCGTTGTTCGGTTTGAGTTGGGGCCTATCTGAAGTTCAGATCAGGCTTTATTTTATTTGGGTGCCTTCCAGTGTCCGAATTCATTGAGTACCTACTTTTGCTTTATGAAGATTGAAGGGGGCGTATATATATAGTATATAATAGTAAGTACAGTCATAACTTCTTCATTTGAGAAATTAGGACTCTTAAAATAAGAAGATTTTAGCACTTCATACGATATATATAGTTTCTATTATTATTAGTAATCTAGATTAATTCTGATATTTGAATATATTCTTCATAAAATAATGGATTAGTTTAGGAAATCCTTTTAAAGTAGGACTAGGACCATTAATTTCCAATTAAAGGAATTTAACATTAAACATTGAGTTTATATATATATATATATATATTCCGGAAAGCTGAGCTATGAATTGTATGTATAACCAGTATCTTAAGGATGCAAATGGATATCTTCTTTGATTATCCAGAGGTTCCGACCCGTTAAAAATCCGGTTAGAATCCTATTTTAGGTTTTGATTAATAACAGATTTGGGTGCATAAACCAATTTACATTCCAATTGATAAAACGGGACGAGCCGTAGACTCTAGATCATGCATACGAGTTTTTAACGTTTCAAATTATAGCTCAAAATCAACTTCAGTTATACATTTTATGTTTAATCCTAGAGCTAAGGGTATATTTGATGTAGTATTATAAGTTGAATGATATCTTATTTTAAGAAAAGATAGAAAATGAAAAATGAAAAATGAAAAGGAAGTTTAAAGTTTTTTTGGAACTAAATCCCAGTCATCTAGTTGGAAACAGTTCCAAAACGGGATTTGGGTCCTTTTATTAGAATCGGATCTGGGTTATGGACCCAACAAAATACGTGAGTCGAAATTAGAACTGTCATTTGAAGACGGTTCCAATTTTGGGTCCAGTATGGGTCCAGCTCGGGACTAACCCGTTTGCATATATACCCTTAGCTCTTTTGATCAATGCGGTCTTTCTATTTATTGAATGTTCTATGCAATTTGCCATCTCCTACATTCAAAATAGAAGGATGTTTGAAGGCCTTGTCTAATTGGAGGTGGGGGCATGAGCTTCTAACTAAGTCAATACTTGATGCGTGCTAACAAGAATCAACATGAATTAAACTTTTTTTTATTTTTGGTTTTCTTTTGTTTTTGCCGACGAGGGTTTCTCGTGGTATTTAACCCAACATGGCTTATCCCCTGGAATATATTCCAGTACATTTATCTTGCACAGATGCTACATGTGAGGCAACTGGATGGGGGCCACCTATGGCCACATTTATGATAGGATTGGGGGGTCGGAAGCTCCACTCATGATGATCCCACATGTCATATTTGGGGTCAATCTCATGCCTCAATCCGTGGTCGATAAGTTTAACACTTATATATATATATATATATATATATATATATATATATGGGGGGTCTTCATATGCATCTATCCCTCACCATTTTTGGTGAGGGACACCCCTTTTGGGGGTGTTTCAAGTACAAAAGGGGTACAAATTGTACCCCTTTTGTACTTGAAACACCCCCAAAAGGGGTGTCCCTCACCAAAAATGGTGAGGGATAGATGCATATGAACATTCCCCTATATATATATATATATATATATATATATAGGGCCAGCTCTCCTAAGCTGCAGCTTAGCTTATTCTAAGCTGAAATAGGGCTGGTCCCACAAAATCAAAGTCGATTATGCTGTTTTTTGCATGATGATCATCTCCAAAATCAAGATAAATCCAATCAGAACTGGGTTTTTCAGTTCCATCATGCAAAAAACATATTTAATCATGTTTGATTTGTGGGACCAGCTTAGGATAAGTTAAACTGCAGCTTAGGAGAGCCCTGCTCTCTCTCTCTCTCTCTATATATATATATATATATATATATATAGTCGACAAGTTTAACACCTATATATAACCATCTCTCACCAAGTTGGTGAGAGTGTCTCTCATTAGAGCACTTCCCTATATATGTGTGTGTGTGTATATATATATATATATATAGAGAGAGAGAGAGAGAGAGAGAGAGAGAGAGAGAAAGAGGCACGACTTTTATTTCTCCAATTATGACCTATGTTAAATCAAATCCTCAAATAAGTTGCAATTTCTTTACACTATCAATAGATAATGTATTCAAAAGTCCTATTCAAATCTTCATTAGGTATTTAAATGATATTTATGAACTAAATAAATATGTGATAACTAACAACCCTGTACAAATAAGAAGGGTCATTGAGTATACTAAATGACTAACACTACGTCGAACAAGGTACATGTCCAATATTTGGATGCTTTAGTCTTAAGTCGGATCTTGATTTAGATCAATGGACTCCATAAGAGAAAAAATCATATATACACTTAAATACAATATTTAAATTATTCTATTTTGAAAGAAAAACCGCAAAACTGGCCAACACTCATATTTGTATGGCCGTGTTGGCACCATAGTCTCACAACCATGTCTAAAGATCGGTCCCTTAATTTGCCAAGTGAAATTATCACTATTGAACCCAGGGTCGGCTGTACCTTAAGGCCAACTACGCCTTTGCTTTAGGCCCCAAAAAATAAGGAAGGCCCTAAAGAAGGCCCCATAATAGCAGCTGACATCTTTTGAAATTCCAAAAAAAATCGAACTTGTCAGCTGCGTTCCTTTTTTTTTTTTTCTCTTCAAAACATAAGGCCCTATAATAACTCTCTTTTGAGAAGATAGGACCAAGATTCTCATGGGGCCTTAAATTGTCATTTATGTCCTATTATATTTCCAAATCTGCCCCTTATATTTCTATTGCTAGGAGTCCAATTGTTTTTAACAAATTATTATATTTCTAGCAGTCCATTTGCATTAAATCTCAACCATACATTTAGTCATGAATTTGTTTTACAAGTCTTTCTTCTTATTTTGGTGTATCATATTTTATTAGGGGCCCATTCAGATTTGATCCATGATGTGGTTGTAATAGATCCATAGCTTGGGATTTCAGCCCTAATAATAGATATTAAAATTTAAGATAAACAATGGGCCCCGCCAGATTTTATTCACTTGCCCACGGTGCATATGAGCACCGTTCATCTGGAACATTCAATACATAGGGCACACATCTGAAGTCCATCTTGGATGGTCCTGACTCATGGTGCATATGCGCACTGTGCACAAGTGAAAGTGCTTCGAGCCCAACCAATGGCTGAATTTTTTTTTTATGCGGTTTGATCCAAATAGGTAGTTGGATTTTGTGACCCAAGATTTCGATTTCCATGTGAGTTTTGGGGTTGGACCCAAAATCTTCATATGGGTTTTGGAGGTGGACTTAAGATGGGTTAGCAAAATTTGAATATAAAAACTTAATTAGCAATTTTGCATCACAAAAAAGAACAAAATAAAATTTTAATAAAATATTGATAATAATATTAAAACATAGTTAATGTCTCATTTAAGATTGTCGCTTTAGGCCTCGAATTGTCTCGAGCCGGCACTCATTGAACCAATAGCCCATCTGAGAGAAAAAGGGACAAATGACCCGATCTCAAGTCAGATCCATCCAGATCTTCCATACACAAGTATTTTGCGTCAAGCCGTTAAGAGTAATGTGGGCAAATATGGATCCACTGCCATGCTATAGGGCAGGACCTTACATTAATTACAAATACTGGTATAACCAATATAATCATCAAATAAATCAACCGATAAAAAAACCAGCCAATGTCTGGGAGGTGCATAAAAAAAAATGCAACAACAATAATTTGCTTGACATTGGCCGCTGTTGTTGCCATGGTTAATGCACTCTTGATTGCAGTCCGCAAAGTCTGAGCACTTCCCAATACAATTGCCTGTTGGGACATTTCCTCTAATGTTAATCAGCTTCTTTCTAATGTTCATCACTCCAGAAGCTGCAAACAGATCAACATTGAAAACAAGCAAACAACTTAATCAAACCCCATAATACCAAAACTTATTTTAGGGTGCCTTTGAAAGAAGTTGACAGAAATTCCACAGCATATGTTTTCTATATATGTACAATCTTAGGTTTAAATTTTGCAAGTGATAAATCCACAAATTTTGTTTATTACAATCAAAGAGAAAAGAGTAAGAGTAAAGATTCACAAAGATTAATAAAATAAAAACCATGGGGAAGTGGTAAAACCATGGGTCAGACCACTACTTACCCCGTGAACTTAAAAAATTCTCATAAGAACTTTAATTTGGACATCGCTTGTTAGTATCGTACCAAAAGTCAGATTTTAGAGATACGAAAGAAAACTTTTAATTTTCACTTTATACAAAACCATGAGAGAGAGAGAGAGAGAGAGAGAGAGAGAGGTCATACATGGAACAGAAAATAGGAGGAATGCCACAAGAAATACTGCAACGAGAGTTGAGCTACTGAAACGTTGTTTGGCCATCTTTGGTTGCCGAAATATTTTTCTCCTATGAATATAATGACATTTGAGTATTAAGGCTTTGGGACCTTTTTATAGGTTAAAATAGTTCTCATACTTTTTTTTTCATTGCAATTCCCATGAGAAAACTCGAAGAATCGGGATCCTTTAAGTCTGAGGATATTGAGCCACCAATCACAGTTTGACACATCACTGTGGGATAGTTTGGGGCATGCTGACATGACAGACCGTGATATAGGTCCACTCACGGTCACCATTGCTTAAATCCCCACAAGATCCGGAGTCAAAGTCAATATATTATTTAAGATTCATCGAAGTTCTCTTACCGTATATATATGCATTCAAGTTGTGATTGTGGTTTCTAAAAATAGTAGAAAGTGTGGTAGATTGTGATTTCCATCCCATTTTGGTGAAATTGTGAAGGCGTGGATGCATGTGAAGGCGTGCGTGCATGTGATTTCCATTCCATTTTGGGTTGGCACTGCTCGATTTTGACTTGGGCTATATCTAAAGTTCATATTAGGATTTATTTTGGGTTCCTTATCCAAGTTATATTTGAATACCTATTTTTTTCTTTAGGGGGATTTACCAAAAAAGTTCCAGTCAATAGGGTAATGACAACTGAGGACCCCAGATTTTTGTAATATCGGTGGAGGACCTCCCGCCAAAGATCCTACTTTCATTTCCTCATATACCTCCGAGTTCATTGATGTCAACAAAACCCCAGTTCTCCAAGTGATTGAAAGACGATCATACCTTTGGGTCAATCATCGATCTCCTAAATGGATCCCGCAACTCTCATGTTATTATTCATTCTACAATTAACCATTGCTTATGAATTTAATTCAATTTAAAAATATGCAATTACTAATGAGTAGGACACTTTGGCGGCTACATAGCAATCAAATTGTGAATTTTAACTTGATACTAGTAATGCCCTGCACGTGCAAGGCATGTGCAATGTCTGAACAAATATATATGAAGAAAAATGTGGATTGAAAAAACTGCTCAAATAACAATATCAGTGATCATTCCAAATTTAATTGTATAAGCATATGCTCCAAAAGGTCCTCAAAGAACCATGATGAAGACATTCAACAAACTCAACTTAAAAAAATAGCATGCATAAAAAATACATTCAGTTAATTAAGATAATTGCATATAATATGAAATAACTGAGATCGTTGGTCACCTAATCACGACATGAAAACATCCAATTGAATATATACATCCTGACACATCCAATTGGATTTACATATGTAACATATGCATGCATTTTTTTTTTCTCTTGCTTTAAGGTCAATTTGAATTAAAAGGAAAAGAGCAGGGCAGGAAAAACCCCCAAGACGACAAAAAGAGAGCCAAAAACTAGAAGCCAGAAAAGAGAAAAACAGAAGCACAAAAGAAAGAGCCAAAAACAAAAAACAGAACAGACTAAGCTAGTCAATTAGACCGAGAGTCTTCAGGATGGGGTGGAGAGGAAGAACCTGTCTGTGGCAAGAACTGGAGAGGGAGCTGATCTGCCTATCACCTGACAAAGGGAGGCTGCTGACCTGCCTATTAAAACAGCACAATAAAGAAACAGAGACAACACAAGAAAAAAAAGCAGGGGCAGTGTTTAACGTGGTTCGGGAAGAAGAACCCCTACATCCACGAAGGCATTTTCTCTATATTTTTTGTATAGAACACATGGGTTACATTTATATAAGAATGATACAAGATCTAAGGCAAAGATCAAGGCTATAGTAAAAATACGTCCAGCTCCTAGATCCATGAATCATGCATCCAACTGCCAGATCCACAAATCATGCCCATGATCAAATCTTCATGATTGGTGACAGATTTTTGGCCTTGGAGTTATCCTTTAGAGATTCAGTCTTATCAGCCCCCCTCAAACGAAACTAGTTTGTGCAAACAGTGAGTTTGTCTCTCAGAGAAGAAAAATGTGGATGACTTAAGCTTTTGGTCAAAATATCAGCAAGTTGATCTTTGGAGCAGATGAAACGAACATGAAGTTGCTTCTTGGCCACCTGTTCACGGACAAAGTGAAAATCAATCTCTATATGCTTCGTACGATCACGAAAGACGGGATTAGCCGAGAGATATGTAGCTCCAAGATTGTCACACTAGAGAATAGGAGGACCATGAAGTATTTTTAACTCCTTCAATAAGGACTGGACCCAAATTAATTCAAAAGTGGCACACGCCATAGCGCGATATTCAGATTCAGTACTGGACTTGGAAACGGTCGATTGCTTTCGAGAACTCCAAGAAATTAAGTTGGGCCCCAAAAAGATGAGATATCCACTGGTACTGCGACGATCATCGGGATCACCAGCCTAATCAGCGTCAGAAAAGGCATGAAATTGTAGAGAAGGTGAAGGTCGAATCCTTAGACCATAATGCAGAGTAGCTTTTACATATCGAAAAATGCGTTTAACAGCAGCAAAGTGAGCAGTTGTTGGGTTGTGCATGAATTGACATACACGATTAACAGCAAAAGATAGATCTGGCCTCGTGAAAGTTAGATATTGTAATGCGCCAACCATACTTCCGTATTCTGTTGGGGTTGTTAACATATCACCTTCAAATCGAGATAATTTAACCCCAGTAGCCATTGGAGTTTTGTTTGGTTTAGCATTGTCCATATTAAAACGTCGAAGGAGATCAACAACATATTTTGATTGATGAATAAAAAGACCATCAGGTCCACGGTTGGCCTCAATACCAAGAAAGTAGTGTAAGGACCTGAGATCTTTAATTGCAAATTCATGTTGAAGATCCTTAATGAGTTTTTGCACAGCTCTTACAGAGAACCCCGTGATAAGAATATCATCAACGTACACAAGAACATAAATGATGTGAGAAGCAGTGTGTAGCATAAATAATGAAGAATCTGCAATAGAAGTTTTAAAGCCCAAACGATGAATATAACTTGCCAGCCGTTGATACCAGGCACGTGGTGCCTGCTTAAGACCATTAATGGATTTAATAAGACGATAAACATAATTTGGATGGTCAGAATTAGCAAAGCCGGGTGCTTGACGCATATAAACCTCCTCACTTAAGAGTCCGTGTAGAAAAGCATTTTGAACATCTAATTGATGCAATGGCCAGTTTTGAGAAATGGCGATAGAAAAAATTATTCGTATAGTTGCGGGTTTGATCACCGGACTAAAAGTTTCATCATAATCTATCCCTACTTCTTGGGAATATCCTTGAGCAACTAAACGAGCACGATATCTATCAAGAGTTCCATCCGGCTTGTATTTGACACGAAAAACCCATTTGGAGCCAACAATATTATGATTCAATGGTTTGGGAACCAATTTCCAAGTGCCTTGTTTGATATGAGCATTCATCTCTTCAACCATAGCCTGATTCCAATTTAGATCTTTCTTAGCTTGAATGTAGGTGCGAGGTAATGGGTATGAAATAGGTAGAGGATGGCGAGAGGCTAGTTGAGTGGAAGGATGAAATTTTGGATTAGGTTTTGTAATACCACTTCTTAAATGAGTGGTCATATGATGAGTGGGTAGAGGGTCTTGAGATGTGTTAGGTATAGCAGAAGAGGTATCTTCAGGTTGTGATGGGAGGGTGGATGTTGGATAAGGATGAGGAAGTGAAGAGACAGGTGCTGTGGAAAGTGGAGAGTGGGTGGGATTTGGTGGAGATGGTAAATGAGTAGGAGGGTAGGGATTAATAATAGGAGGAGAACTGATAGAGGGAATAGGTATGGATGTTGTGGATGGTTGAGGCATGGCAATTTTAAATGGAAACACAAGTTCATTAAAAATAACATGACGAGATATATAGAGGCGCCCACTTGGAATGTGGAGACATCTATAACCTCGATGTTGCCCACTATAACCAAGAAAAACACAAGATAAAGAACGATAAACTAGTTTATGATCATTATAAGGACGGAGAAACGGAAAGCATTCACAGCCAAAAACTTAAAGAAAAGTGTAATCGGGTGGAGTCCCAAAAAGTTGTTCAAAAGGAGATTTATTTGCAAGCAATGGTGCTGGCATTTGGTTAATGAGAAAAATAGCTGTTTCAAAAGCATAAACCCAAAACTTTTGAGGAACAGAAGCATGACCCATTAAAGTGAGACCAGTGTTGACTATGTGTCGATGTTTACGTTCTGCAAGCCCATTTTGTTCAGGAGTATAGGGGCAAGAGATACGATGAATAATACCATTTGTTGATAAGAAGTGGTGAAAGGAAAGAAATTCACCACCTCCATCACTTTGGAATTGTTTAATTTTGGACCCAAATTGATTTTCTACCATTGATTTAAATTTAATGAAAGTAGGTAAAGCATCAGATTTATTATGCAAAGGATATATCCAAGTGAACCGACTGTAAGCATCAACAAAATGAATATAATGTTTAAAACCTTCATTAGAAATGACTGGAGATTGACCCCACAAATCAGAATGAATTAATTCTAAGGGAGCAGAAGCAATAGAAGAAACAGTAAAAAAAGGGAGTTTGTGACTTTTGCCCATCTGACAAGAGGTACAAAAATCCAAACGTTTCTTATTATCAACATGTAGAGATTTATTGGAAACTAAAAATTGAACAATGCGAGAAGAAGGGTGTCCTAATCGTTGATGCCAAACGGCCAAAGGAGCCCGAATGCCAATGTAAGCAACTGAAGAAGCAGATAAATGAGAGATAGACTTGTTGAGATCAAGACAGTATAAACCGCCTTTACTCGTCCCTTGCAAAAGATTCATCCCGGACTTCCGGTCCTTCACATAGAAAAAAGAAGGATGGAATTCAAAAAAGACATCATTGTCATAGCAAAATTGAGAGACAGATAGTAAATTCATGGTTATAGAGGGCACTCACAAAATATTATTTAAAATGAACTTGTGAGGGGAAGAATGTAAGGTAGATGAACCAATATGAGTGATGGGAAGTTTAGCACCATTACCTACACGCAGCTGATCAGGCCCAGTATACTCAGAACGGAATGTTAAGATTTCCTAAATCAGCAGTAAGGTGATTTGTCGCACCTGAATCGGGATACCAAGTTGCATCCATTTGTGCAGCACTGTTGGTGGCTACCATAGCTTTTGGGCGATGTGTGGGCGGACGAAAGTTCTGATCATACCGTCTAAAACAGTTGCGAGCAAGATGAGACTTTTTGCCACAGAGTTGGCATGCTGGACGGTCGTCATCTTCACCATTAGTGGGTCGAGTTCCATGAGAAGCATTGAAGTGAGAAGGAGCACCTTTACTAGCCCCTTGAGAAAAAGAGTTGGATTTAGAGAAAGAGGCCTTACGTCCAGATTTGTTGGAAACATAAGCTGCTTGGGCCTGAGGAATTTCAGCAAGAACACGAGTTTGCCGGAGCAATCGCAATTCTAAACTCTGTAGAAGACAAGAGAGATCATCAATATTGAGAGAATCGTCATCAACTCGGGACTGAAGCGAGAATATGTATGAATTAAATTCAGAACCAAGGCCATTGAGAATGTATTCAATAAGATCAGCTTCAGAAATTTGGTGTGCAGCAGCAACAAGATTGTCCGACAGAGATTTGGCCTTTTGCAGATAGTCGCTCATGCTGAGATCTCCCTTTTGTAGAGTTTGAAATTCCAGCTTCAAGTGGTTGACACGGACTTTAGTCCTTGAGGCGAAATGCTTCTCTACCGCAGTCCACACTTGTTGAGAAGTGTTCATGCCAACGACCCTTTGACATCGCATACTCTGAAAGAGAGGAAAGAATCCAGCCGAGTAACAGCTGATCCTGTTGATTCCATTTAGCAAAATCTGGGTTAGGCTGGATTGAAGATTGACCCGCAGAAATAGAGGTAATAGTTGCAGGAGGACAAGGGAATGACCCATCTATATAACCCATAAGCTTGTAGCCACGTAGAAGGGGAAGAAATTGAGATTTCCACAGCATATAGTTAGGCCGATCAAGCTTTATTGGGACCAAATGATGCACATTGTTCATATTGATGGGAAGAGATGAAGTCATTTCAGTGGAGGAGAGAGTTGAAGAAGAAGAAAAAGAAGAAGAGTTTGGGGAAACCATTAAAAAAAAATGTGACATTTGTCTTCACTGGCTCTGATACCATAAAACAGCACAATAAAGAAACAGAGACAACACAAGAAAGAAAGCAGAGGCAGTGTTTAACGTGGTTCAGGAAGAAGAACCCCTACATCCACGAAGGCATTTTCTCTATATTTTTTGTATAGAACACATGGGTTACATTTATACAAGAATGATACAAGATCTAAGGCAAAGATCAAGGCTATAGTAAAAATACGTCCAGCTCCTAGATCCATGAATCATGCATCCAACTGCCAGATCCACAAATCATGCCCATGATCAAATCTTCATGATTGGTGAGAGATTTTTGGCCTTGGAGTTATCCTTTAGAGATTCAGTCTTATCACCTATTGGCTGAACAAGAGAAGAGGTTGAGCTGCCTGATGACTGAACGAGAGAAGTAGCTGAGCATTCCTTGTAAACGGTCCCTGATAAGAGATTTAGCTCTGACCATGGAGGGAGGCTTGCTTCCGAACTTAGAATCATTCCGAAGGAACCAGAGGACAGAGATGGCATGGAAGAAAATGGCTGCTGTACATTTTCTTCCAGGGCCATCTGTATCCTTAGCTAAGGCAATCCAAATCTTGGAAGCAGAGAGAGGAAGGGGGGGGGGGGGGGGGGGGGGGGGGGCGCGCAGCCTGCAAGGATGAGAAGCCATTCCCAAAATTGGCGAGCCAGATCACAAATGAAGTAAAAGGTGGAGGTCAGATTCCTCACTGTTGAAGCAATTATTGCATCTGGACGCCATAGAGCTTCCTCTAACTTCAGCCCAGGCCAAGCGAGGGCAAAAGAACTTATTCCAGATGAGGGCAGCCTAGGGAACCTCCACTGCTGCAGACCTCAGAAGATTCCAAGCAGATTTCAAGGAAAGGGTGCCAGAGGAGTCTCCTTGCTAGGACAGGTTGTCTGGGATTTCACTGCCTTGAATGGGAATATGGCTGACTGAGTGATGAAGGAAGGCTTTAAGATCTTCTGGAAGGTGGTTAGGAATAAACCATCTGTTGTTCTGAATAATGCCTGCCACAAGGTCCGTAGTTGAAAATTGATAGACTGGGAATCTTGAAGCAATTGGGTCATGATCGATCCAATTGTCGACCCAAAGACTAATGGAATTTCCATTGCCTAGGACCCATTTGCTATTCCTCTGGATATAAGAAGCTAGGGACCTGATCCTTTTCCAAATACAGGAGCCGGCTTTAGGATTCCTACCATCCCAGATTGAAGATCTTTTGAAGTACCTAGATCTGAACCACTCAGCCCAGAGAGAGTTCGCTGTGGCTGCTGTCCAACCCATCTTCAACAGGCAAGCTTCGTTGACTTGTTTAACCCTGCGCAAGCCAAGCCCTCCCTCAGATTTTGGTAAACATACCGTTTCCCATCTAATGTAGATACTGCCCCTTTCCTCAGAATTGACAGACCAAAGGAAGTTCCTCATTAGCCTTTCTATTTGAAGGCAGGTTTTACTTGGGATAGGAATTACGAAGGAAATGTGCATGGATATGGAAGAAAGAACATGATTTATCAGAATTAAACGCCCTGCAAAGGAGAGGCATTTTGTTTTCCACCCAGCCAGCCTTGCTCTGATTGAATCCAGCAACTTGTTAAAATGAATGTGTCTAGAACAGCCAAAAAATAATGGGACTCCAAGATAGGTGGATGGAAGGCAGGCAGGGGGATGGCAAAGAGGGAAGACACCATGCGTGCTCTTCTAGAGTTGCATTTTCCCAAGAACATCTGACTCTTTTGGAGGTTGACGTTTGGCCCGAGGAATCTTGATATTTTAGAAGGATTCCTTGGATGCTGGACAGGCCCGTCTTGTAAGCCTTCAAGAAGAGCAAATTACCATCTGCATAGATCATATGACAGGGAGTAGACCGCACTGGAGAAATTGGAAGAATTTTCCCAGACTGTCTGAGATGTTCAATTTGAATGCTGAGGATATCCTCCGCCAAGATGAAGAGGTAGGGCGAAAGAGGGTCCCCCTGCCGAAGCCCACTGGAAGAAGAGAGAAATCCATAGGGGCTTCTATTAATAAGAACTGAGCCTTTACTGTGCAAATAAATTCTCTCATCATGTTAATCCATCTCGAAGAGAAATTGAAGTAATGAAGAGCCTGGAATAGGAAATTCCATTGGAGTCTATCAAAAGCCTTTGAAATGTCAAGCTTAAGACAGACTGAGCCACCACTGATTTTGGAGTTGAGCTTTTGGAATAGGTCATGGGCTAGAGCCACATGATGATGAATGGTCCTCCCTTTCACAAAAGCAGACTGATGTCTGGAGACAAGAGAAGGGAGGATTCTGGACAACCTTGTAGCCAGAACTTTCCAGATGACTTTGTAGGTGATGTTGAGAAGGCTGATTGGGCGGTAGTCTAAGAATGTCTCTGGGGACTGAGTCTTGGGGATGAGAGCTAGGAAATAGGAGTTTGTTTATCTCAATAATCTGCCTGAAGAGAAGAAGTGAGTGACCGCAGAGATAACATCTTGACCAATTATGTTCCAACAGCTAGTAAAAAACACTCCTGAGAAACCATCATGGCCATAGCCCAAAGACAACATCTCTGATTTCTGTCGGAGAAGGAATATCAGTTAGGATCTTGTTTTGATCTTCTGAGACTGATAGACCTGCTAACTTAAATAGAGATTCATCTGGAACAGTTGAGGAAGACTGAAGAAGATTGGAGAAAAAGACCTGAGCTTGGGCTCTGATTTCCTCCTCATTCACCAAAGGAGTGCCATCCACAGTGATACTGTCAATACGATTATGAATGCCTCTAGATTTAGCCGAGAGATGAAAAATTTTTGTATTCCTATCGCCCTCTTGTAGCTGTCCAACTTTAGCCCTTTGTTTCCAATGAACTGATTCAGCGTGAAGCCAGTCATGAAGGATAGACTTCGCAGAATTGAGCTGCCTAAGGAGGGAATCTGAAGGAGAGTTATCATAGTCTGATTGAAGAACCAGAACAGATTGTTCTGCCTGCTTAATGTTGACCTTCAGTTGCCCAAATTCTTCTTTGCACCAGATTTTAAGATTGTGCTTTAGGAGCCTCAGCTTCTAAGCAAGAATAAATTGGGGGGTACCACTGAAGAAGGAGGCATCTTGTAACCACATCTCCTCAAATTTGAAGGGAATGTTTTTTTGAATAAAACTACTCCTATGAGACAAAAGGAGAGGACTGTGATCTGAAGCTAATCTTGGAAGATGTTTGACTAGGGGATCCTCAAAGGTTTCAAACCAAGTGGTGTTGGGGAGAGCTCGATAAAACCTAGCCGCCACATACCCTGCCCTTGCCTATTATTTGCCCAGGTAAACCTGTGCCTAGAGAAACCTAAGTCCTTAAGACCCGCTGCCATAATCATATCATTGAATTCTCTGACAGAGATTGGAGAAGGGGGACGAATGCTCAGCTTCTCTTGAGCCAAGAGAATAGAGTTGAAGTCACCAATAACTGTCCAAGGGAGAGTAGTAGAAGAAGTGTTCACCAGATATTCCCAAAGAGTTCGCCTGGTTCTGTAGTCTGTAGACCCATACACACCTGTGACAAGCCCAACTATAGAGGAGTAGGGATCCACTAAATTAATAGAAATGTGTTGGTTAGAAAAGTCAGAAAGAGTAAAAGTGTATTTTGAATTGGAATTGCAGAGACACCAAAGAGAACTATAATGGTTAGAGAAAGAGAGATTAAAACCAAAGGCAACTACGAATCCATGCATAAACAAATCCAATATCAACATACATATCCACCAACTCACCTATCCAAATATAGTTTACCCAGAACACAAGTTCTTCGAAAATGAAACCTATCTCCTTCTTCTCAAAAACCCTGGCAGTCCATGTTTCATGCCTAAATCCTAATTGCTACTGATAATGTTATTTAGGCATAATAGATTTTGCTTAGGTTTTTTTCCATCTCTCTTTACAGCCTTTCCCTTGTGAAAATGAAACTCTTGTACAATAGAGAGATAATTAGATTCTATCCAAACCTCGTTATAGGATACGTAACATGATAAAATGAATTTATTCATTTAGTTAAAACCACAACTACAAATGCACTCTACAATTCCCTGTGCTAGTAATGCACTTCAGCTTTACAAAATCAAAGTTTTTAGTACCACATATTAATGGGCAAAGCGACCATACAGCAGCGCTGCGTCATAGTATGATGCAGCGCCTGGTATATGCAAATTGATGGGTCCTACCCTTAAGAACTCCAATCCATTCATTGGTTCTAACACCTACTGTGGGATATTCATATAAAATATTATTCAAATCAACAAATGCACACCATTGGTAACTATATGGTGAACACATGATTCAACTTTATTAACTCTCTCTCTTTCCTTTTGGAAATAGAAGTTGGGCACATATTTAAAATCAATAGGTCAATCTAACGGTAGGCCCCATGAAAAACAATTTGAAATTATATATGCAAAGAAAAGGATGTGTGTAAAAGATGATGGATGGATTGAATTTCTTAAGGGTGGGCCCCATCCACTTGCATATGTCAGGCGCTGCATCATACTATAATGCAGCGCCGCTGTATGGCAGCTTTGCCCAATATTAATATGTTGTGAAGCCGCCAAAAGTGATAGAGCTAGATACAATTTAGTCTCCCCTAGGAAACTAAACAACCTAACCTTTTTACTTTTTTAATTCAGCATTCTTCTCTTGCATGGTTAGTTCAGATTCTTAAACTACAAACAACATCATGTTTCTGATTTTAAATGATAAGAAACATATATAACAGCTCGACTGAACAAAATTAAAATAATCCAACCGCTAAAAAATCAAAAGATCTTTTTAATCACATCCTTCAAGCCAAAAACCCAAAAAGTCCATGCACTGATAAACTAACATGTCAATTTAATTGCACCAAATATCAGTAATGAAAACAAATCCAGTCCTTGAAGCAAAATCATCAAAATTAACATGGAGAAATAACATATATAACAAATTAGCAACCTACCAAAAACAAAGCAATGTCATTGTTTTTTTGTGGAATCCTTACAATAAAAGAAACAAAAAAGGCATAGAGGCTAAGAGTTAGCCAAAGAACCCAAAGAGTTTAAAAGAAGAAGAAAAAGAAAAGTCATGAAAGAGGACTACTTCCAAGTGTTAAAAGCAAATCCTATAAAATCAATAGAAAGTAGACAGAGTAGCTACTCATAAGAAGTAAGAAAATCAATAGAATTTTCATTTGCCGGCATAGGATTTTGGGTGCAAAGTTGATAGATGGTATCCAATCCAATGAACCCAAACTTGTATATATTATTATTTTGAAAGGTAATCCCAACTTGAATATGCTGAATATTCAAAATGATAGCAGAATAGGGTGCATCAATACCGTCACTAAGGGCCCATTGGATCTTCACAAGCAGATCGAGTGCAGGTAACCTGAGTTACTTTCAAGTGAAACCTTGCTTTTGTTCTTTGATATAATCGGGAGATAAAACAGAGTTACATGTATTTAGATTTACAGGTAAACTGGTTGCTTTATGGTACTTTGACTTTAAACAAGTAATCAAGATGATGATTTTCAAAGAGCCAGTTGTGGCAATTACCCTGCATCACTTGAGCAATCAAACAATTGTATAAATGATAAATCAAATGATTTATAAGCAAGCACACAACAAAGATTAGGAATCATGATTCCCACTTGAAAGCAACAATCTACCAAACAGATATTGTGAAAGCTTGAAAAAAATAAACCTCATTTGTACAATCAACTCGTCATGTTACTATAAATTGGAGTTTTTTTTCTAACTTCAGAAGTACACATTTCATGACCTTAAGTGTATGAGCTATGATTTATAAGGAAGCACATGACAAAGAATAGGACTCATGATTCCTACCTAAAGGCATCAACCTACCGTACAGGTACCTAAAATTACAAAAGCAATTATAGGAGTTTCATGAAAATGTTGAGAATTAGGCCAAGAGCATAACAGGAAGAGAAATCAGCAGAAAGTCGATGGAGAGGGGAAAATTTGTAATACCTTGTTGAAGTTGAGAGCTAGATCTGGCGAGTGGGTATGTTCAGGAAGAGAAGGAAATGCCATTTACATCATCGAGATGGAGAACAAGTCCTCCTTCCAAAGCCGCCACTCTTTTTTTTTTTCCTAAGAAAATGAAGAGAAATTAGGGATTTACTGAAGCTCCATTCAAACCTGCACCAATCAATATCACATCCAGAGAGAAGACATGATAAAAAGATCCCAAGAAAAGGCACAATTAAAGTTAAACAGTTTCAAAATAAGAACCCAAAATATCAAAAGACGTAATAATCAGTCATAATAAAATAAAATCCTGACAATCACAAGCCTTCACCCCATTGCATCACCATCTGGTAATATTTTTTCAAACAAGAAACAAGATAAGGAATGTTGCATGCTTTCTTTAGTAATCTCCTAATTGCATCCAAGCAGCCTTTTTTTAGTACCGGTGGTCACTAAGGCAAACATCATGCCAACTATTCCAAGCCATGGCAGAGGGCTTCTGATAAAAGCAATTGAAAATTTGAGATTAAGGGTGTGCCAGCTTGGTTCAGATAACAACAATCCACTTGAGAGTTTCAACTAACGTTTGTTGTCTCATATATCAAGCCCAAATTAGGTTCTACACCACTTAGAGCTCAGCTTGTTATGGACTAAAGTCTCAAGTCGTTACCTATATTAAACATTTTCTTTGGAATAAGTAATGGGTCAAGATTTACTTTACCAAGTTTTTTGATAAAAAAGTTTAGTAGGCCCCATGGTTGGTAGGCCCATAGCAGTGGAAGGCACATCAAACATACAGGATACACTTTTTGATGTGCCCTCGAATAAACCTCACAGTCAAAACAGCAATTACACGAATGTCATTCCCTTAAGCAATTTCAAGAGGAAACCTACAAATCCAAAATTCACAACTGGAATATAGTATAATCAAGAGCTAAATCAGACTTCATTTTCAGATAATGGAAACTACCCAAGCTCCTTATATTCAGCTCTAAAACTTCTTGGCAGTTTAAAGTTAAAATCATCAAAATCTGCAAAAAAACAAGAATTCAAACTCTCAAGGAGAAAGAATCAAAGCACCATGACATCACTACATTCTCACTCTCTCACTGGCATATAATCAAATAGTTATGTGAATACACGAATGCCATTGACTCCAAAATGGTAAAGTTCTTGAAAAAATAAAAAAGATTTTTTCTGTACCATGGGAATTATTTAAGAATTATTTTCATAAGGAAATATATTTTTTGATTGGCCTATTTATTCATAAAAATTCCACCAGCCCATTTCACCAAATAGCATGCATACCCATTAGAAATTTGGAAATTTCAAAAAGAAGTCCTGAATGCAAAGCAATGCACGACATAGAAGCCACTAAACCTCACGATACACATTCAATAAAAGAAAACCAAGGTCACGAAAATTAATCAGAAATCAACAAGGGTCCATATCAATACCCAAGTTTTTGCAAGAAAGAGTAACATTAAAAGCTTATGAGAAACCCATTTCTTACTGTGTGGGGCATTTTCATGATACCGAGATTACTCCTGGTTTAGGTAAAAGTACCGACTGGGTTTATCTTGATCTCGGCTTTATTCAGTTCGGGAATTGTGCCAGCTGGTACCGAGCTTGCACTAGCCTCGGTAAGAGTATCGGCTAGACTTTTTCGTGCTCGGCCTTGTGCGTCTCGGCAGCAGTGCCAAAACTCGCCCACGTCTGACCTCGGTGCCTTCTTCAGTTCGGTCCAATTAACCGAGATGAACATTGAGTGTCAAGTCTCAATTATGTAAAAGTATGGCTACGTTGCAGAACGTACTATCAGATAGGGTGACCACCAGATATAGATAAGGGGTTATCCCTATTCGTATTTATGTTTGAGATTGAGGTATGATCCGATGGGACAGTACTTCCACCTACCTCCACTAAGGAATCGAGGTATGGTCCGATGGGACAACTCCTCCAACTACCTCCACTCAGGGAAGGCTCGATGGGACTTCCACCTATATATATATACCAGAGGCAGAGCCCAAAAGGGTAAGCTCACATGCACACATACGCTGACATACACTAATATTCTGAACTCTCTCTCCCTCTGTTCAGTGACTGTACTAACTTAGGCATCATAGTGCCTTTGGCTGACTGCAGCCAAGGTCTCTGACTTTTGCTCCTCCCTCCTTTTCAGGTTTAAGGCATTCAATCTCTCCAAAGAAGTTCAGCAACAATATCATGAGTTTAACACTTGCCTAATCAAGTCCATAATATTTAGGCACTTACAATTGGCGTCGTCTGTGGGAAAAGATCAATTCTCAAACATCATGCCTCCGAAAACCAGAAGGGGTGAAGGATCATCCAGGTCCTTGCCGCCTCCACCATTATTACTACCTCCACCACCGCCAATCCTTCGCCAGAAGAGGACCGGGGGAAAATCCGGTGCAATGAGAGTGGAAGGGTCCATAACTCTGTTAGGCTCGTCATCGAAGGGGGTGACAGCACCTCCCCAGCGAAACGACCTTCTGCTGGAGCACCTCCGGCAAGATCCGCCCCCCCCCCCCCCCCCCCCCCCGAGGACTGTCCCTGTCAGGATGCTCCCCTACCAGAACAACCTCGTCAGGGTATTCCTCCTCTGGAGCGTTCCCGACGAGACGATACACCGATGCTGTCCAAGTCGAGCCAATCCCGTCACCAGGACGACTCGGATGACGACGACGACTTGCTCCTCGCAGATATCAAGGCCCAAAACCTTGTTATCCAGGAGCAAGAAAAACTGATTCGCCAACTCCAAAGACAGCTCCGGGAGAAAGCAAAGACCCTAGTCAAGGCCTTGGTCGTACCTCCCACACGCCATCGGGCCCCGGAGGTGGAACAAGATTTAAGGCAAGTCCTGACCAACAAGACGCGACCGAGCCTATGATGAAGACTCGAGCAGCAGTCATCTTAATGATGACCCCAAGAAGCCGCGCCAGAGACCAGAGGACAATAGCGACTTGAGGGAATGGCTTGACCGACAAGTCAAGCAGACAGTCCAACAGAATATGGAGGTGGTCGGCTTCACCCGGGATTGGCTGAACGCCTACGACACCAAGGACCATGGCACATCTCCATTCTTTCAGGAGACAAGGGACTTTTCACTCCCCGAGAAGTTCAACGTCCCAAGATTCAGTCTTTACGATAGGACTTCAGATCCAGCCGAACATCTCCAGCATTTCACCCAGAGAATGTTGGTATGGGGCGACGTCTGTCACCTGAACTGCAGGGTCTTCTCATCAAGTTTGGGTGACCTCCCCCTAAGGTGGTTTTGCGCGCTTCCGGAGGGGTCAGTTTCGAGCTGGCGGTAGCTCTGAAACTCCTTCGTGGAGAAGTTCCAGGCGCACAAGGCCATCCCAAAAATGGACGATGACCTGATGACAATCAGAATGAGGCGGACTAAAAACATCACCCAGTTCGCAAAAAAGATTTTGGACTGCCTATAGCCAAGTAGAAGATGCCATTGACAGAGTGGCCATCCAGTCCTTCAAGCAGGCTCTACTGCCAAGCAATGAGCTTCGCAAGGACCTGGTGCGGTTCCCCGTGGTCACTGTGAAAGCACTGATGGCCAGGGTGAACCAGTTCATCGAACAAGAAGAAGATGAGGCCAGAGCTCGAGAAAGCTTTGGTCTCTGGCAAGAAGACAGTCCTTCCAAGAAAGATAAGAAGTTATCTCGGAGGGAAGAGGTGGACCGAAACAGGACATCGACGAGTTCGACGGTGGCCTCGGTTCCCATCTCAGGGGGCAGCAAGAAGCTCAAACCAATTGTTGCCTCCTACAAGGCTGTCAACACGATCTTCAAGGAGCCCATTTACAAACTCCTCGACATATTCAAGTTACAGCCTTTCTTTAAGTGGCTGCAGCTGATGAAGGGCGACCCTTCCACCCGAGATTAGAGTAAGTTCTGTGCTTACCACAAGCAAAATGGGCACAGAACCAAAGACTGCATCGCCGTCAAGGCCCACTTAGAGAAGCTCGTAAAGGATGTGCACTTAAAAGACTTCATAAAGGAGGAGGGCAGAGTCAACCGAGCTCATCAACGCCAACCTGATGATGATTGAGACAACGATCAGCCGGAGGGCATCATTAACGTCATTCACCTTTCTCCCGCGCCTAAAGGAAGCAACTAGGCTCGTGCCGAGACCAGGAGGGCCTCACACGGCAAGCAGGTGATTGATGGACCCGGCCTTTCGTCCTCTCCTCTCGCCCCGGGGGTTGCCGGGGTCCGGCGGAGGAGAAAAAGCGGGTATCAACATTTTTTATACGGGTATGCCAGATTTTCTATTCTACTTGGAATTTGGATTGGTGATGATCCGAAAATTCACCTTCACAAGTAGAAAGGAAATCAATCATTCTTTCTAACTTTTCAAATTGCATAAATATTTAGGAAAATAGACAATTTTTTTTCTTTGAATGCCGTAGGAGGCGATTTTTTATTTGTTTGCCGTGAAAGGCGATTTTGTGCCGTAAAAGGCGATTTTTGCCCTGAAAGGCGATTTACAAATCTCATAAAAATGAAAGATAAGAATTGTGATTTTTTGTCTCTTTAAAAAATACAAAGTACAATAGAAAAGGAAGAAAAGGGATCTAACTTCTCAGGAGATTGTGGGGACTCGTTCAGATCGACGGTCGCAAGTCATGTATGGACTTCGCCATCATCCTTCAGATGAGAACGCTTGATGCTTTGATTCTTTGGCTTGGCTCCAACCACAGATTTTTAGAGGATAAAGACCAAGGGAAGGTCCTATATCCAATAAAAAACCGAGTAAACGAGCTGAAAAGCCGCGTTTAGGCCATGTTGGATAGAAGAAGAGGACCTTGGGGGGGTGCCCCCCCAAGGGACTTCATCACCTTGTGGTGTTTCTTGCAGCAGAGTAGCCGGACTTCGTCGGTGTCTTTCTCTTGAATTTTCTAGATTTCCGAAGATGTGTCTCTCGCTTGGAATCGTCTCCTTTCTTCTTGGAATGACTCCCCTTTTTATAGCCTTTTGGTGGCCATAAGGTGGGTTTATGAGCATCGATGGCATTGATGCTCCATGATGAGAGGAGTTACAAGTTTTTATTTCTTGATTTTGTAACTCCTTTTTCTTGGCTTGTGATTGGCTGATTGAGAATGATGGGCATTTAATCGCCTTTAATCTCCATGATGAGGGGAGTTTCATGGTTTTAATGCCATGATTACTTGGACTTATAACTCTCATTTCCTTACTTCTGATTGGGCGGTCCAAAATAATGGGTTAATGAACGTATTAAGTTGTCATAAAACGGGTCAATTAACAGCATTAATTGATCGCCAGGGCATTCGAAGAGTCGCGGGCCGCGCCGCGTCTTCTGGAATTCTTCTTGTGATCATCGCCAATGGATCCGCATGTTGTTTGATGTCAGATGACGATGCAATCTCAGACATTGATTGATGCCAGTGGGCCGGTGATATCTATCTTGTCGATTTCTCGATCAGTCGGACATAAAGTGTATTTTCTTGGTTAGCCGGTTGGCGATCTTGGAGCGATTAGTGATGACTTCATGCTCTTGACGGCGGATCCGAGATGTTGGCGAAGATCAGTCGAATCCAAGCATCAAGAATTGGATTTTTGGAAAATCACAGGGGCTGGAATTCCCGAAACGGGATAAGGATCGGAAAACGGGCCATCTGGCCTAAATCTGGCGACCATGCACTCAGGGTCGCCGGCGACCATGGGGATTGGTTCCCTTTCGGTCGCCGCTTTTCGGCCGATTCTTCATCTTTTTCGTTTCTTTTTTCTCCTGTATTTTTCTTGTCATTTTTCCTCAATTATTCACCTGATTTTCTTGAAGAAAAGTTGACGAGAAGTCTCACAAACCCGGAGCACAAAGTTTCCCATTTTTCGGAAAAGCCGAAGACTTTGTAGCCAATTTTCAGTCAAGAGTTGAAACTAGGTCAAACGATGTCGGAATGACCTGAAATTCGAGGTGAAGCTTATTGAGCAGTGGATAGGACCAACATGGGCTTTTATTTGAGTTATGAAGCTGTTTGGGATCCCATTGCTGCTAGACTTGATTTTGCCGCAAAGAAGATGTCGAGCTTTGATGTGCGGTCAACCGAAGTCCGATTGACTTGAAATTTGACAGGGAGCCTATTGGAGTCATTTTGAGACGATCTATTAGCTCCAATTTGGATGTCATGGTCCCGGGAGGCTCCACCGTTGGTAGGCTTGATTTTTCTTTCGGAGCGTCGAAGTCTAGTCAAACCTTGTCGGAATGACCTGAAATTCGACGTGCAGCCCTTTGGAAGCATGTTGAAGCCACTCATATGCTTTGTTTGACGAGTGATGGACTCGGTGGTTCTCTCCACCGAGAGGCTTGATTTTGCTGCTTGAGCGTTGATGGAGGGTCAAGCGTTGTCGGTTTGACTTGAATTTTGACATGGAGCCTCTTGGAGGTATTTTGAAACAATCCGTAGGCTCTGATCGAAGTTTTGATGTCTCCAACACTGTCGACGCCGGGAGCGCTTGTTTAGCTGTCGGAGGAGTGAAGTTAGGTCAAATGATATCGGAATGGCCTGAAACTTCAGGTGTACCCCTCTTTTGGCTGTCATGAAGGATCTTGCAGTTTTTATTTGATTTTGACAAGATTTAATGCTTGAAATAGCATTGCCTGTTTGTAGTACGATGCGGCTTCATGTGGCATCTTGATGTCGAGGAGGCAAAGTGACTTTTTTTTTGTGTCAACAGTGATTGTAAGGCCTGCGACCTTATTGGGTCGGTTGGGCCCAATAGTAGGCCCATTGACCCATTTATTTAGCTATTATTATAATTAATTGTATTTTAGATATTTAAGTGGGTTTAGATCATGAGTGAGTTTCTTTTTATGTTAGATTAGCGTTTACGAAGTTTCGTGCGATTCAGAGTGCGTTTGACCCTAGTAACGGGGTAGTTTGCCATTTAGGGAAAATTGAGTGTTTTTCTGAAAATTTCAATCGCCGTGACTTTTGGGTTCGTTGGAATGGTCTCGTCGCGCTGATCGTTTTTGTCTCTTGGCTCATCGTGATCCGACGATTGCAAACCCTTCAAGTGGTCCATTTCTTCACCGGACCCACTTAAGGGCAAATCAGTCTTTTCCCCCTCCCTCTCTTCTTAAGTAGGGATTAACCCTAGTTCTTTATTTGTCTCTGCAAATAAAGAACAATCTACAGCAGCCTTTCTTCTTCCTCTTCATCTTCTCAAGCCCAGAACTCCCTCAAGAAGAGAACATCTCAAAGATCCGAACCGCTCACTTTCATCCTCTTGATCTCCTCTTTCCATTAATCTTAGTTTGGTAAGGTTTCTCTTAACCTCATCTTTTCAATCACCTTCTCTTTTGGTTAGATTTAGGTTGTTCATGATCTTTTTCCTTCCCTTCCTTCTTCTTTGCGTATTATGTTGCATTTGAGCGGGTTAGATTGGTGGTTTTCGTGGTAGAAGGTTTCTCCTCGAGTTTTCCCCAATTTCCAACTTTCTTCTTGATTGAGGCAAGTAGATTTGCATTGTATAATGGATCATGTGCGTATTTTCTTTATTGATTGGCTATGTTTTCTTGTTAGGTTACCTTAATTCCAAGCAAGTTTGTTATTGATTGGGATTATATGCTAGATTGGGTTTTTGAGGGTTTTGGGTTAAATAAAATATTGTAATTGGTAGTTATAGGTTGTGTTTAATTAGTTGGAGATGATGGAAATGATGAATGTGATGATTGGGGAGCATGGTGGCTCATTTTATGCAGGTTAGTCAAGTATTGGCCGGAGGAAAAAGGGCAAGAAAAACCATTTATCGGCCATTTTCGGAGTTCAAGTTGCAGTTCCGATCGATCGGACTGCACTGTTACTAACTGTGGCTGATTTCAGACCGATCGATCGGACTTTTTTGTCCGATCGATCGGGCTGCTTTTTTTTTTACAGCACATGGGAACTTCAAAGACGCATAACTTTTAATTCGTCCGTTGGAATTCTACATGTAATATACCGTTGGAAAGCTCTCGAGATGTAGAATCCAATGGTTCTAGTTTCATCACGATCGGAGGTCGGGAAGTGATGTAAATGTTCAGATTACTGTTTCAGCTCATGTTTTATTGTAAATGAGACTAATAACTTAGGTTTGGGCCTCAGATGTTGGAAACCATGCACCTACTCTCACTTGACCATTAATGGGGTTAAAATCGTAGCACGTGACTTGGTGTGCTTCGATGGGTTGTCTAGGTATTCGTGTATTGCACATGGTTTAACCGAATGCGTATGGAATTGTTCTATTAGATGCTTAACATGATTGTACACCAAGGATTTTTCTAGAAGCATCGTTGATTCAATTTCCACACGTACTCCGCTAGAACATGTGGAATACAGGGATGACACCACTTGCCTAGGTTGGATTGTAATTCCCCCTTGACTTGTGAATTCTATCCGTTGATATTATTCCTTGTAAACTCTCTTGGCATAAAACACTTAACTAAGTATGAAACATTAATTCTTGTAGAATTAGGATATGGACTTGATTTAGAATGTATCGTAGGAACCCTGTGTCATGTATTGATATACAGGGCTGGCTTGTAGGGAAGGGATTATCACGTGTTTGACTTGTCTTGTATTCTTTTTGAATGAGATAATCCCTATGATCATATCGTGTGCATTGAACTAGCCAGGCTTGCTTGTATTAGTCTATCCTTGTGTCAACACCACTTTGTTTTATTGCATATCATGGCCATCTACAGATTGGGGGTTTATTAATGGGCCGGTTACTCGGACATCGGGGTGGGCAGTCGGCTTTGGACAGCGTCCATGGCGTTGAATAGCTGGGAGCGGGCTTGGACCGTACTGCTATTCCCAGGACCGGGAGCTAGGATCCCACTGGAGCCGGACTTTGGTGTCAGTAGTTTGGTCTAGATTGTTACTGATACCCCGGGAGGTGGCTTGGACATCCTCGGAGTCTCCCTCTTGTTTCTTGCATTGCATTGTTTGGATAGTCGTTATTGCTAGACAATGTTAGGATTCTGTCATTGACTCATACGATTATTATTCATGCTTTATGCCTAGCTCTATTTTCCTTGTATTCACTTAATATTACACTTGTCTCTATTCTATACTTGATGCATGCCATGCCTAGTTATACTTTGCTTATCTATTGCTCAACATGTCGTTGACTCTGTTCCTTGGTGTGCAGACACCCCAGGTGACTACCATGAGGAGCAAACAGGTGAGGAGATCCCAGAGGATCTCCAACCAGCTGAGGAGGAACGGGAGTGGCGTGCCGATGACGTAGAGTAGTGTCATAGATCCTTGCACGAGAGAGATTCATTGGGGACTTCATTAGATTTTCATTTATTCTTTCTTTAGTCATCGTTGGACTTTCCATATTATTGACTTATTTTTATTGTTTTAATGGCCTTGGTTATTGGGTTGGCCATTGTAATAATTTAATACTTTGTGTAGTTTTATTTTCATTCCTTTGAAACTTAACATTAAATGAGATTTATTAGCCATTGTTGATATTCCAAGTGCTTAAGATTGTATGAATTCCGCAATTCTTACTATACTTGAGGCGTGAAACATTATATCCTCACAGCGGACCTACGATCCTTAGGCCTAAAGGACAAAACTTTTAATTAGTCCTAAATTTCACTCTCCGGATTCGGTTATTTCTCTAATCGGGTTCGGGGGACGTGACAGTGATGACGACCGAGCTCTGACCCTCCGCCAAGAAGGCTCAGAAAGAGAGACCCAAGATCTGGTTCTCGGACGAAGACCTAGATGGGGTCCAATTCCCGCACAACGATCCGCTGATCCTAATCCTGAGGTTAAAAAACTTTGAGGTACAAAGGATTCTTGTGGACCCCGGGAGTTCATCGGAAATCCTCTACTATGACTGCTTCAAAAGGATGGGTCTGAAAGAGGAGGACCTGCAAGAAGCCCGCACTCTGCTGGTGGGCTTAAGCTCCAAACCGGTATACCACAAGGGGAAAATCTCCCTCCAAGTCCAAGTTGGGGGCGCCTCCATGATAGCCGACTTCCTAGTGGTGGATGCACCATCCCAATACAACGCAATAATAGGGAGAACTTGGCTACACAACATGGAAGCGGTGCCCTCCACCCATCACCAGAAGTTCAAGTTCCCATTGGAGAACGCGAACGAAAGAGTCAAAGTGATTACAGTTCGGGGTGACCAGCAGATGACCAAGCAGTGCCTGATGGTTGTAGTCCCTGGCGAAGCAGAACCACAACTGGTACACATGGCTAAACTGGAGGCGAAACTCAAAGCCGTTGGCCGAGCTCCCGAACAAAAAAGCATCGAAGACCTTACCAAGATCAGGATCGACCCCAACGATCCTGAAAGTTATTTCCTGCTCAGAAGTCAGCTTGCGGAAGCTGAAAAGTCCGAGCTGTTCGACTTCTTGTTGTGGAAGAAAGAAGTTTTCGCTTGGATCCTGTAACGCCCAACCCTTCACACATGCATGATATTGTTCGCTTTAGCTCATGGGCTACTTGACCAGAGGACCTGGCCCAAGTGCATCCAATCTTGCCTCACGGTTTTGCTTCTGATGGGCCTCAACTCATCAAAAGGCCTCATGCTAGGTAAGGGTGTAAGCTTTACATATAACCCCATTCACTTTCCTCTCTATAGTCGATGTGGGACTCTGGGGCGTCACAATCCACCCCCCTTAGGGCTGCACGTCCCTGTGCAATAGCCTGCCAGTCTTTGCAGCCTGCCAGCCCTCTTGGCCCGCCCACATGGAGACCTGCCCACTTGCACCAGACCACGGCAGGGGACCCACACTCGAACTAGTCGAGAGTCGGCTCTGATACCATTTGTAACGCCCCACCCTTCACACATGCATGATATTGTCCGCTTTAGCTCATGGGTTATTCGACCAGAGGACCTGGCCCAAGCGCATCCAATCTTGCCTCACGGTTTTGCTTCTGATGGGTTGAGGCCCATCAGAAACAAAACTGTGAGGCAAGATTGGATGCGCTTGGGCTAGGTCCTCTGGTCGAGTAACCCATGAGCTAAAGCGGACAATATCATGCATGTGTGAAGGGTGGGACGTTCAGACCCCCTACGAAATGCCTGGCATTGACCCCAAAATCATGTGCCAGAAGCTGAATCTGGACCCCAAGCATAAACCTGTAGTTCAAAAAGCTCGCAAAACTAGGGTCCAACAGATCGAGGCTGTGATAGAGGAGGTCAAAAAGCTATTGGAGGCTGAAACAATTAGGGAAGTCCATTACCCGGAGTGGTTAGCCAACACAGTGGTGGTCAAAAAGAAGAATGGGAAGTGGAGGGTCTGCGTGGACTTCACAGACCTTAACAAAGCCTGCCCCAAGGACAGCTTCCCACTCCTAAAAATCGACCAGATGATTGATGCTAGTCCCGGGCGTGACAAGATGAGTGTCCTCGATGCCTACCGAGGTTATCATCAGATCCCGACGTATGAGCCTGACGAAGGGAAAACTGCATTTATAACACCTAGGGGCATCTACTGTTACAAGATGATGCCTTTTGGGTTAAAAAATGCAGGGGCAACTTACTAGAGGCTGGTAACCAAGATGTTCCAGGCCTAGCTCGGCAAGACCATGGAAGTTTACATTGACGACATGGTTGTCAAGTTTAAAGGGTCACAAGACCACTTGACAGACCTGAGTCAGACATTTGCTGTCCTCAAGAATTTCTAGCTCAAGCTGAACGCATCCAAGTGTGCGTTTGGTGTCGGCTCCAGCAAATTCCTAGGAAGCCTGGTCACCAAAAGAGGGATCGAAGCCAATCCAAAGCAAATCTTAGCGATCCAGGAGATTCAAAGTCCAACCATGGCAAAACAAGTCTAGAGGCTCACGGGGATGGCAACCGCGCTCAATCGCTTCATCAGCCGAGATTCAGACAAATGCCGTCCCTTCTTTCAGCTTTTAAAGAAAAGTTTAAAATTCCAATGGACGCCAGGATGCGATCGAGCCGTTCAGGAACTCAAAAATTATTTGTCTTCACCACCCCTGCTGTCCACTCCAAAGCAGGGGGAGACACTATATTTATACCTGGCCGTCTCGAGCCATGCAGTGATCTCGGTGCTCATCAGAGAAGAAGATAGGCAGCAAAGGCCTATATACTATGCAAGCAAGATCCTGCTTGACGCCGAGACAAGGTATCTGCCATTGGAGAAACTTGCATTAGCACTCGTCAGCGCTTCTCGCAAACTCTCCCATTACTTCCAGACATACACTATAGTGGTTGTTATAGAACATGCACTTAAGTCCCTTTTCAGAAAGGCAGACTTCTCTGGAAGGATCTCGAGATGGGCCGTCGAATTAGGGTAATATGATATCCAGTATCAACCTAGAACGAGGATCAAAGCCCAAGTTTTGGCGAATTTCATAGTTGAGTTTACTTCTCCTAGTTCGGTACCGAGACAGCTCGATACCGAACTGGGGGGCAGTAAGGAAGAAAAAGACCTTACTGAGACGAAGCAGGAACAATCTTGGAAGCAGTTCCTCGATTTAGCATGGAAGGTC
Organism: Umbellularia californica; assembly: GCA_028538565.1. Classification (NCBI taxonomy): domain Eukaryota; kingdom Viridiplantae; phylum Streptophyta; class Magnoliopsida; order Laurales; family Lauraceae; genus Umbellularia; species Umbellularia californica. The sequence continues at coordinate 36,165,774 of JAPQWN010000010.1, read as the reverse complement.
TTCGTTGACGGATCTTCAACCTCAAAAAGGGCTGGCGTTGGCATAGTCCTTCAATCTCCGGAGGGCCTTGTCATCGAATAAGCCTTAACACTCGACTTCAAGGGGTCTAATAACGAAGCTGAGTATGAAGCACTGATTGCGGGACTCAGCAACGCTAAAATCCTTGAGGCACTGCAACTGGTGCTCTTCAGTGACTCTCAGCTGGTGACGAGCCAGCTGAGCGGGGAATTCCAAGCTCGCGCAAAGCAGCTCCTTTTTCAGTTCGAGAAGGCAGAGATTCCAATTCTCATGCCGACGCGCTCACCAACCTAGCCTCTACTATTGAGGCTGGCAGAAAAAGAACCGTCAAAGTGGAGACACTGGACAGCCCGAGCACGGAGCTCCAACCACCTCGGTAAGTCTTGTGTGTTGATCTCGGTCCGAGCTGGATGGACCCAATCGTCACCTACCTAAGGGATGATCAGCTTCCCGAAGATAAGAGCGAGGCTCATAAAATCAGGCTGAAAGCAGCTCGGTTTTGGTTATCTCCAGATGAAAAACTCTACAAGTAGTCCTACACCGGCCCTTACCTTTAGTGCGTTCACCTAAGCAAAGTCGAAGACTTCCTTTATGAAATCCATGAGGGAATCTGTGGCAGCGATATTAGAGGTCGGTCACTGGTATATCGAGCTATCAACTAAGGCTACTGGTGGCCTTACATGCAAAAGGACGCCCAGCTCTATGCCAGAAAATGTGAGAAGTGCCAGAAGTTTTCTCACACTCTCCATCAGCCAGCACAGGACTTGAGCCCACTCTCTAGCCCATGGCCCTTCGCCCAGTGGGGGTTGGACATTGTGGGACCACTTCACCAAGCTCCAGCACATAAGAGGTAGCTAATAGTAGACCAACTAAGCTACCCCTTGAAGTTACTATAAGAAAGATCTAACTTTAAAGAACACATCTAAAAATGGATCGCAAATTCTATTTCGGATGGAGGAATCATCAAAATAGTTTTTAAAGGGAAAAATGGTTGAGTTGGTCAACCTATGTGTTGTGCACTTCCATCAGCACATTGTATGTATTTTGATCTATCTATTAAATGCTCTAATTGGGTTTGATCAGATCTCAAATAACCCAAAACTCAAGCCCCACAACTATTCTGCACATAAATTTATAAGGGCATGGGTTGTAATAGTGGGTTAGGCCAGAGTCTTAATTAAAAGTGGCCCGGCAGAAAACAGGGTCTGTAACTGCATCTGTATAGTACACAACGTGTATATAACGCACATTGTGAGACCCCACCCTTGGTGGACCCTCATTTTAAATTTGAATACTATTAATTACGGGATTATCAAAGGTAGATAGATATTTTTCTAAGTTTTAGCCTATTTTATGGGATTTAGGCCTATTGTGTATTTTATAGATTTATGGGGTGTCTTTTTATAATTTTTTATAGGGTTTTAGGTGTTGAGGCCCTTATTAGTAAATAGGACTTTATAAGAGGGGTTTTCCACACTTGAGAACGTTGTAGAACCCCACCAAAAGACCCCTTTTGCCCATGTCGTTATCCACATTTCTATTTCACCCCAAAGGCCCTTTTGGTAATTAACCAAACCCTAACCCATATATAAAGCAAACTATTGCATTGGGAATTGAACCCTAGATTCACACTTATTTATCCCTCATTTACCTCTCATTTCACAAAACCCTAGCTAAAACCCTAACTCTAGAAACCCTAGCTAAAGCCCTAAGTCCGAAACCTTAGCTAAAACCCTAGGTCCAAAACCCTAATTACAAGAAGAAAAAGGAGGCCATCTTTTACCTATTGCTACTGTAATTCCCTAAGGAAACCTCTCTTGTCAATCTCTTTCTCTTCTACAAATCAAGGTAAGGCTCCTTCCTTAGTTCAAACTCCATGTGATTCTTTATTGTAAATTCGGATTTGAGGCAAGTCCAATATACACACTTAGCATAGTATGCATGTTTATTTTTTTTTATTCTAAAATTCTAATCATATTATGTTAGAAATGCTTAGATTTACCTATGACCTTGTTTCTATGGGTTTTAGCTATTAATGGATGGATTTCTTGCTCATTTGGAAGATTGATGGGTCAATGGTGATTGAATAGGCTGCTGGAGTGGGATTCCACTCAAATCCACTCAAGGCAGTGAAGGAACGACCTGTAGCAGGTTCCCAGAGACGGAACCGTGAAGGAGTGCTTATGCATGTTGATTGTGGACCCAGGTGGGCCCTGTTTGGCCCACTATCTAGCACTTGATCAGAGAGAGAGGACGTGTTTAGGGAAAACCAGTTTTGGTATCAGTTGATTGCGGGACCTACTAGATTATCCGATTGTAGATCGGGTCCCCACATCTGATAGTGAACCCAAGGGCGAACAAGATGGTGGCAGACCCGTGGGGATTGGGTCCCATCTGTCCCCACATCTTAGGGCTTACACATTTTGGGCGTCAATCACCAAAAAGGTTCTTATTTTGAATATCAGATCGTGGCGGGGCCCACTGAGTGATTGATCACAATCTCGTTCGCTCCAATGGCCGTACAGGGTTGGGCGACCTTGTTGGTGAGGTCTGATATGAACCTTGATCAGTGGGGTCCCTGATTTTTAGCAACTCTGTCCCAGGCGAGGAGCCCTGTTGCTGTTGGAATTGTTGGGTTGCAGAATGGGTGCAGGTGGGAGATGAATGGGTAGGTCCAGTGGTATGTGAGTGTATGAGAAAGTGTGGCCATCCCATGTTTCAGGACTTTGAGATTAGTAGGTCCAGTGGTCTATGGGAGTAGGGAAAAAAAACTATAGCCACCTACCTTTGTGTACTTTACTTTTTTTTTTTTCTTATGAGTTCTGTCTGTGGCCTTGACCTAATTTGTTTAGGGATAAAGAAGTGACGGGGATCATGACCTGGAGATGTTTTGGGATAAGGAATCCCATGTGGCCTTTTAAGTACCGTGGGAGTATTTATTACCTTATCCCTTATGTTTTTAAAATTAGAACAAAACCCTGGTTATTTTTTTTATGAACTCAAATTAGATTCTTGGCTTATTTTGAAGAGGGAAATTATTTTGGGGTAGGGGCCCATTGACCATCTAAAGAGACACCATTGATGTGCCAAGCACGAGTCAATGGTGTGGCTCAACCTTGACTCGTGGGGCCTCTAAGTAGGGTCTGAGGTTTAGATTTGACGACGATTCGATCCTTAAATATCGTTGAAGATGCCCGTAACTTCAGGAGCACCAAATACAGTATCCTTGACATCTGAAACTGCATTTAGGAATCTAATTAACTGAAATGGAGCTGGACTTGAATGTGGGCCATTACTTAGGATTGGACCTTTGATATTCCCTTTGATTAAATTAGTTGTAGTTGATTTCACTTATTACATTACTGTCACTCTTATGTCCTTGTTATTGCTTTAAACCTGTTAATTTAAATGAAAAATGAAGGACCTAAACCTAGGATTACTTAGAGGTGACCTGGTGATGTAGTTTGGAGGAATTTGACCTGTGTCTATGTCTAGGCGGGCCCTCATACGGCCTAAATTGTATGTGAGAACCCTAGGATGGGGAGGTGGTTGTGATTGGACTTGTAACTCATTTTGGATGAGTATAGATTGTTTGATATTGGATTGAGATTGGTGATCTCTCCTAGACTATTTAGACTAAGGCCATAGCTTGGTGGGCCTTAGTATGGATCCAATGATTGATACTTGGACCTCTTAAGGAATTGATAGAGCCTTGCTTGCACATGGCAAGCCTAGACAGACACAAACCTGTACTTTGGTTTCTTGAGTCGGCACGAACATTCACTCAGTTGTTCTAAACTCAGCCTGTTGACTTATCATCACTGGTAGGAGCTATTTATGAGTGTTGAGTGGGCTATCATGATGAGCTGTGTTTTAGACGGACGGTGTGATACCGGGTCCGATCTCTTGAGTGATGAGTGTTTGAGATTGATGAGTGATTTGCGGTGTTAATTATCCCCAGCACTGGTGAGATTTTCCCACTGCGACTGTGTTCAGTATGGGAGGGCCGTGGCATAATATCCTGCAGTATTCAGCTCGTGTGAATGGACCTATTTGTTCACATGAAATCGAATTCCTACAAATTCAAAGGAACTCATTTACCATGAAATCCCTTATCTTGAAATTTTATTACATGTTTGTTTGCATGAATAGAGTTCCTAAAAAAAATCAAAGAAACTCACTTTACTATGAATTTCTTATCTTGAAAATATAATTGGGATTCTTTTTCATTGAATTAAATTCCTAGGAAATGGTGTCATTGTCTTGTCATTTAAAAAAAATATTGAGTCAAAATCTTAAAGTTATTGACCATTTCTTTGATTTGAAAATCAAGGTTAATATACAATTTAGTGTACATTATAATATGAGATACCTGCTAAACTGCGTAGTTCAAAAATATTGAATGTTTTGGAAACTGCCAAACAACAATATTATTGCAATATTGTAATGTTAAAATATTTTCTTATGTAATATTTTTTTTGCTATTATTTAAATCTAAAAATATTTTATTTTGTACATATCCAAACATTCCCTAAGATCTAAAAGTATATGAGAAAATGCATATTAAATTAGCACTTCTTAATTAAATAATAATGTTATATATTTTCATCCAAACCAATTTGCACCGTTGCATTTTAAGCCCACAAATGCAATAATATATATATAAATTTGAATGTTTTCATTGACCAAAATTCCAAACCAATTTACAAGAATGCATTCTTCTTATGTTATAGCCCACACACTATGAGTATTTTAGTCCCAAAATGATGTAATTGTAGTTATGAGAAAATGTTCGAACTTAGGGAGTGGGGAGAGAAAAGTCATCTCGAGAGATAAGCTGTTAAAAACCTCTTACTAAAAAACAGGCATAACACTTATCATTCCCTTCCTTTGAAACACTTGTTTTGTATATATCATGCATGATAGAAACATGTATGGGGATCTGAGAAACTTGCATGTTTGGGCACTAAAGAATACATGAGATTTTGCATGGGACACATGTATAGGCATTGGACCCACATGCCCGTGTGGGTAAGATTTTCATACATAAAACAATGGTTGTGCTCAAACGGGACAAAATAACCTTTCACGATTATCCGGGATCATTCACTATTACACGTGGGCCACATCTCAGATGCCCTATCTGAGCTCAATTTAAATCGTGTATGATGCGTGCCAATCAGTCAAGCACAAATAGATCTGATTACTAAAAAAAAAAAAATATTCAAGTGAGAATTAGTTCTCACTTATTATATGAGAACTTTTTTTTTGTAGGGCCTAACTAGTAACCCATCCAAACCTAGCAACCAATAGGGAACCACCCTGATAGTCACTAATATTAAGGATTGGCACACATCCGAATGGATTGAACCGTTGGATCGATGGTTGAATATTTGTTTGAATATGAAGTCATTAAACTTGCGGGCCACGGATGAAAGGTTTAGGGGCATGGGTTTTGGGTCAAAATTGATATTTGGGGTGGTCTCACGTAGATCTTTCCATCCCCCCTAGTCCCATCCTCAAATGGGCCCCACAATTGGGCCCCATAAAAAAATTCTCAAATAATATGTGAGAACTAGTTCTCACTTGAATATAACCAAATAAATAAATTAACACATAAAATATTTCTCGCATAAATAGAAAAAATTAACTCAGAAAATACTGCAAGTGTTACATTTCCGACGAAACCCCATGCGAATACCTTGGAAACTTGACCATACTGCAAGTGTTACATTGCCGACGAATCTGAATCTTTTAAAAGGAGGGGTAGGATTGAATACATAGACACATTAATCAAGAGTGGGCTGCTTCCAGGTGAAAGATCTCGAGATTGTCCATCGAATTCAAAGTAATGGAGATTTGGAGCACTGATGTTGATAAAAAAAGAGAGGTTTTCAATTTCAGCCTCTCCAGGAGAGGGCATTTCTGTCCCTGTGGGTGGAGTGCATGAAATTCACATTTATCACACACGTTTATGACCATTCATATATTAATTGATAGACAAACGGCTAGATTATAATGACCAACTTTTAAATTTCAAATTGCAACAGAGCATGTTGAGCACTCTATTGAAACTGTGAATGGATGTGTATCGAAGAAATTAGGAGAACATGGAAAAAAAACAAAGACCACAGAGAACATCTTAAACTTTCAATTACGAAACATTTATATTCTCAAACATTCATCATGCATAGGTCAAGAGGGAACAAAATGGAAAAACAAAGAAAGAACCCATTGATTTTAACCAAGCAAAAAATTAGTTAAGAAGTAAAAAAATCTAATCTAGACGGATCAATTAATTGGTAACAATTTTTTTTTTTTTCAGGTATCAGCCAATACTCTGAATCAGCCAATCCCGGGGAATCCATGGACTCAGTGATGCACCACCCCATTTCGCCAGCCCTACCGCCTCCACGTGCTACCGCTCCTCCACCACTTCCGTCTCCATATGCTATTCCTCCTCCTTCAACAGAAGGACTGCCTTGCTCTGACCTGTAGCCTATTCCTTCTAGTCTTCATCCCAATAACTTTCCCCCTCTCATTAATGCTCCTATTATCACTGCTACTCCATCCGCTGCTTCCTCACCCATTTGGCCTGCAGTTCCCCTACCGGTCCCCCTTTTTTCCCATTCTAGTCAACCCTCACTTTCCCAACCTGTTCCCCACCCTCCTAACCTCCCCCATATCTTTCCCCCCTTTCCCTGCCAACCCACTCACCTCAATCTTAACTTTTCCTCTTTTCCAAGCCAACCATTACTACCCCTCCCTGCTCCCCTAACAACTATCCCCACTCAGGTCCTAAACATCCCCACACAGGTCCCATATTCCATCCCTCAGACAACTGGCACTTTTACCCAAACAGAGAAGCAGTTCCTTTCCTAACCACCAGGTAACCCCCTAACCCTAACATCTTCTGCTCCTTTTCAATTAGCTAGCTCTTCCTCTCTGATGAGGCCTTCTTTTGCTAACCCGTTCATTCCCTCTGACCTACAGCATCCCTTCCACTCCTGCCTTCCTTCTTCCTACCCACCCTCTTCCTGGAAAAATGGCAAACCGACCCTTACTATCCCCCAATCTATGATTTTATCTAGCAAAGAACCTTTCTCCAATGCAGTTATTGGTAGATTCGTAGGTAGGCGTCCCTCCCTTGAATGGGTTGAAGAGAGAGCTAAGCAATGGCCTCTGTCCAGACCCTGCTTCGTCTCCCTTACCAACAAGGGTTTCTTCCTTTTTCGTTTCAACTCTCTAGAAGATAAAGCTTACATCCTAGGTCTCTCCCCCCTCCTTGGATAAGCAAAAGGTCTTATTCCTTCCCTGGTCCCCAGGTCAAGAGGAATCTCCTTGGCCTTCTATAGCCCTAGTCTGGATAAGACTCAAAGGGTTGCCCTACCATTGCTGGAGCCAAAACATCATCCTCTCAATAGCTAATACACCAGGGCAGCCAATCAAGCTCAACAATATCACTCAGGGCCCGAAAATCCTTTCATTTGCCAGAGTCTTGGTTAACATTGATCTGTCAAAACCTAAACCAGAATCTATTATTGTAGATCTCCAAGGAGAAAAGGAACTTGAGATAGACATAGCATACGAAAATAGCCCCTGCCCTGTTTGTCTTTCAACTGGTCATAAGCATCAATCCTGCCCATTCTCCAAACCAGGACAATCCAGAAATTCTCCATCATCCAAAGCTTCAATTACTTCTATCTCCAAACCTCCAAAATCCCCCTCCTCTGTTCCATTATCCATCTACCCTTCATCTGGTCCTGCTAACCACAATCAGCTCACCATCCCTCCCCAAGCTCAGTCCACTTCCCCTATCCCTCTCTCCTCCACAACAATTCTCCTAATCCCCTCAGGACTTTAGATCAGGCCATCCCAAACTACTAAACCCAAGCCCCATTCCTCTTGTCGTAACCAAACTCTTCAAACTACCCCCCACAATCTCCCACCAAAGTCCATCCTATTAAGACCACTTCCTCCAAACCAAGTTCCTCCAACCCAAACCCTCTTCCCCCTCCCTCTCAGACCTGCCTTATGATGCCATCACAGAGATTCTCCGAAGAACCCCCACTCCTACAGTAGACATTTCCAATCCCTTTGACATTCTAGACAACTGCTCCTTTATTGACCCAGCTCTCAACCCATCTACTTTAGGCCGCAACCTTCAGGTTTTAGCAGAAGATAACTCTTCCTCCTCCTCTGACCCACCCCCTGGCTTTGAGCTCCCTCTACCTCCCTTTGAGATTCAATCATCTGAACCTCTCTCTCCCCAAGCAGTAGCCCAATTCCCTTCATCCTCTCCTTTTCCTTCAGCTCTGACAACTAACCTCGTCTCTGCTCCAACCAGTTCCCCTCCCTTAGAAGCTACAGGCACCAGTCCTACTATTTCTACTCATGGCAAAGTTAAAGGGAGGTCTAATTCTTCTAAAGCCTCCTCCATTGGTCCGATCACTAGGAGAACTAGAGGTAGAGTCACCCCCCCCCCCCCCCTCCACTCTTCCATCATGTTAAAAGTCCTCTATTGGAATTGTAGGGGCATTGCCAATACCCCTACCAAAGAACCCTGGCCAACATGGTTAAAAAGCATTCTCCTGGCCTCATTTTCATCTCAGAACCTATGACTCTCTTTTCCTTTACCTCCTCTCTTCGTTTGAGTGGTTTTGGTTTTGATACCTTCCACTCCAATTCCTCCCAACCTTTTGTCACCAGTCTCTGGTGCTTCTCCAAGTCTTCTCACCATCTCTCCATTTCTATTTCAGACTTTTCCCCCCAGCACCTTTCAATGCGCTCCTCCATAATCCTTCTACTAGTCTCTCTAGTCTCATCAGAGGAGTCTATGGTTCTAATAATCCAACCCAAAGGAAGGAGCTCTGGAAAGTGCTAACTGATTCCTCCTCTACTCCTTTCCCATGGTGTATCCTTGGGGACTTCAATGCTATCCTTTCCCATGCAGATAAGCTCAGTCTTCGCCAGTCCTCCTCTTCTAACCTCAAAGATTTCAAAGCCTCAATTCTTCAAGCTGGCCTGACTGAAGTTCTTTTGTCAGGTAATAATTTTACTTGGTCCAACAACAGACAAGGCCTCTCTTATGTAGCTGCGAGACTTGATAGAGCATTAGTTAACTCCCAATGGTTGGCCCATTATCCAGACCCTCTTCTATTTCATCTCCCTAGAATTTCCTCAGACCATAGCCCAATCCTCCTTGATTACAAAATCAAAGCTCAATCAGCCAATGCTCGTTTCAAATTTGAAAATAAATGGCTGTTACACCCTTCCTTCCTAGAGGTAGTTAAAAACAGTTGGGATACTTCTACTATGGGTAATCCTCAGTTCATTCTTGCTCAAAAACTTAAGGCCCTAAAAATCTCTCTCAAGAAATGGAGTAAGCTTTCTTTTGGCAGCATCCAGCAGAACATCCTAGCAGCTGAAGCTCGTGTACTCCATTGTCAGTCTCAGCTTGATTCTTCTCCCTCGGAGCTCTCCCGAGTAGATCTCCTCTCAGCTAAATCAGAGCTTCATGATGCTCTAAAAGCTCAATAGATCCACTGGCAACAGAGATCAAGAATTGCTTGGTTGAAAGAAGGCGACCAATATACAAAATTCTTTCATAACTCTGCCAGAGCCAGAAGTTCTTTCGACCAAATTAATCTCATTTTAGCTAATGGCAGAATCATTGAAGATCCAGCTACCATCCAATCTATGGCAGTAAAATACTTCTCCAGTCTGTTCAAGCCTCATGATTGCCATCCCAGTCCTGCCCTGTTCCAAGTAGATAGTCCAAAAGTTTCAGACTTCCAGAAGTCCTTCTTAACTTCAATCCCCTCTGCTGAAGAAATTAAAGAAGCTGTCTTTGGTCTCAAGCAGCAAAGCAGCCCAGGTCCGGATGGCTTCAATGGTGTTTTCTTCACCTCAGCTTGGAGTATCATTGGTCAATCAGTTTCCAATGCAGTTCAGCACTTCTTCCAATCTAAGGGAATTCTCAAGCCTCAAACACTTTCTTCTTGGCTCTCATTCCTAAAAAAAAATCTCCTTCCAGTTTTTACTGATTTCAGACCCATTAGCCTGTTGAATTTCACCTATAAAGTTATCTCAAAAATCCTAGCCTGCAGGCTTGCCAAAATCCTTCCAAATCTGATATCCCACCATCAAGCTGCTTTTATCAAAGGTAGGAATATTCATCACCATTAGGGCTTGGCTTTTGAGTTATTCCAGAAGCTGAACTCTAACCAATCCAAAGGTAGTATCTGCTTAAAGCTAGACATTACCAAAGCTTTTGACAAATTAAACTGGTCCTTCCTTTTCTCTGCCTTGCAATTTTTCAACTTCTCTGACACTTGGATAAGCCTCATCAAAGAGTGCGTTTGTACATCTAAATGCTCTGTGCTGGTTAATCGCACCCTTCAAGGCTTCTTCAGCCCTTCCTGTGGCCTTAGACAAGGAGATCCAGTGTCCCCTTACCTTTTTATTTTGGCTGAAGAAATTCTTAGCCTTCACTTGCATAAACCTCCAACTTCAAGGTATTTTTCGACAGATTTCTTCTGTTCCCTCCACTCCTTGTCATCTATTATACGCAGATGATATTCTTATCTTCATGAAGGGGAAAACCTCTAGCATTCTAGTTCTTCAAGATTTACTTGAGACCTATCAGGTTGCCGCAGGCCAGTTTTTCAACCTTCAAAAGAGTCATCTTCAAATTGGAAAATGTGGCATCAGAAGGAAAAACAAAATAAGCTCTATTCTGGGGATCAGAGAGTCTTCCAATCAGCTGAAATACCTGGGAATTCCTATTTGCTTTGGTACTCCTAAGAGGCGCCACTTCACCTCTCTCCTCGATACAGTCAATGCTAAGCTCAGTGCATGGAAAGCTAAATCACTCTCCTTTGTTGGCCGTCTTATCTTGATCAGACATGTGATCTCCAGTATGCCTATTCACCTAGCTGCCACCCTCCCTCTTCCAGCTTCTATCTGTAATGAGCTTGAGAGATTGATGAGACAATTCCTGTGGTCAGGAAAGTCAGCTAACTCCAAGATCAACTATGTCAACTGGGGTGCCATAACTCTTCCAAAGGCCAAAGGAGGCCTTAGTATAAGGAAAATTGCAGAGGTAAGTTCAACTTCTTTTCTTAAGCTTGGATGGCACGTGGCTACTGCTTCTTCTCTTTTGGCTAAATGGTTTAAGGACAGATACTTCAAATTCAAGACAATTTGGCACCAATCGAACTCAAACTCTGGATCTTGCATATGGAGAAAACTGAGGCGTCTGTTTCCTTTGATTCTAGAAGGCAGTACCTGGATCCCTAGCAATGGCCTAGAAATTAATCTCTGGTTGGATTCTTGGAATGGAGAAAAGCCTATTTCTGGTAGATTTCCTCTTCTTCAATTTCCACAAGACCAATCACTATCTTCCCTCTTCCAATCAGGTTCTTGGTCCCTCCCTGAAGGATTCCCGCCAGAAGTCCTCAACCAGCTTTCAAGTCAACTTTCTGATCTCTCTCCAAGGCCAGAAGCTAGAGACTGTCTCAGATGGAGAGACTTTCCCAATGGTTAGCTTTCATTAAAGGCAGCTTGGAACTTAGTTAGACACAGAGTTGAAGTTTTCCCCTGGGCTTCACTTTTCTGGAATAGTATTTCTCTTCCTAAAACTAAGTGTTTTGGCTGGCGTTTGTTGCACAACAAAACTCCCACAAAATCTTACCTGAAACGTCTGGGATTTGCTTTAGCCTCCAGATGTAGTGGTTGCCATCTAGAAGAAGAATCAGTCCCTCATCTCTTCTTCTCCTGCGCTCGGGCTAGATCAATTTGGCATTGGCTTTTTTCAGCTGCAAATTTGAGGCCCCCCAGTCTCTTCTCTGCTGCAGGCATTTCTCTTAAGGTAATGACTCAACAAGCTCCAAGTACATGGTAGCAGTTTTCATTGAAGTATTCTATGCTATTTGGAAGGTTAGGAACAAATCAATTTTTGAAGATCACAGCCTGCCTCTCAATTCCATTATTTTGCAGCTGCAAGAGGATATCTCCTTCACCTTGCAGAACATTAGTAAGTCCTTTATTAGCTCCCAGCTGAAGTGTATTTGCAATTTTTTGAAAGTCCAAGCTATAAGATAGCTTTGGCCTCTCCTTTTGGCTTCTCTGTTGAGCTTCTTTTGGCTCCTCTGTTGAGCATTGTTTGCTGTTGGGGGTCCTATTGATCCCTTGTGATGCACCCGAAAAGGGGAATCTTCCGTCCTCTCCCTCTGCACCCCGGGGACTGACCTGGGTCTCGGCGGAGGAGGGAAGATCTCGGGCATCAACATTTTTGTACGAGTATACCAGATTTACTTTCTACTTGGAATTTGGAATGGTGATAATCCGGAGATTCACCTTCACAAGTGGAAAGGAAATCAATCCTTTTTTCTAACTTTTCAAATTGTATTAATATTAAGAAAAGAGACAAGTTTGTTTTTTTTTTAGAATGTCGTAAGAGGCGTTTTTGTTTGTTTGCCGTAAAAGGCGATTTTGCCGTGAAAGGCGATTTTACAAAACTCATCAAATGTGAAAGACAAGAATTGTGATTTCTTTTTGTCTCTTTAAGAAATACAAGCTACAATAGAAAAGTGAGAAAATGGATCTAACTTCTCAGGAGATTATGGGGACACGTTGAAATCGACGGTTGCAAGTCATGTATGGGCTTCTCCATCGTCCTTCAAATGAGAACATGTGATGCTTCGATTCTTTGGCTTGGCTCCTAACCTCAGTTTTTTAAAGGACAAGGACCAAGAGAAGGTCCTATATCCAATGAAAAACCGAGTAAACGGGCTGAAAAGCCGCATTTGGGCGATGTTGGAGAAGGAGGTGACCTTGGGGGGGTGGCCCCCCAAGGGACGTTGATCACTTTGTGGTGCTTCCGGGAGCAAAGTAGCAGGACTTCGTCTCTCTCTTGGATTTTCTGGATTTTCAGAGCTTGCACTTGGGATCTCTTTTCGTCATGCTTTCTTCTTGGAATGGACCTCCTTTTATAGTCTTTTGGTAGCCATGAGGTGTTTATTGGCATTGATGGCCATGATGAAAGAATTGATGAGGAGTTACAAGTTGATTTTGTAACTCCTTTTTCATGGCTTGTGATTGGCCGATGAAGGTAGTGGGCATTTAATCACCTTTATGCTTCATGATGATGGGAGTTTCATGGGTTTAATGCCATGATTGCTTGGATTTGTAACTCCCAAATGCTTGAATCTGATTGGGCCGTCCAAAATAATGAGTTAATGACCGCATTAAGTTGTCATAAATGGGTCAATTAACGTCATTAAGTGGTCGCCCAGGCATGTGAAGAGTCGCGGGCCGCGCTGTGCCTTTTGAGATTCTTCTTGCGATCATCACAGGTGGATCCATGCATTGTTCGATGTTGGATTGCGATGCAATTTCAGACATTAGTTGATGTTGGTGGGCCGGTGACATCTGTCTTGTCGATTTCACGATCGGTCGGACAGAAAGTGCACTTTCTTGGTCAGCCGGTTGGCGATCTTGAGGCGATCGGTGATGATTTTATGCTTTTGACGGCGGATCCGAGATGTCGACGAAGATCAGTGGTTTTCAAGCACCAAACATTGGATTTTCAGAAAATTACAGAGGCAGGAACACCCGAAACGCAAAAACCATCGAAAAACGGACGTTTTGGTGCAAAATCCGGCGACCCGGATTTGCAGGGTCGCCGGGCGACCATGCACCCAGGGTCGCCGGCGACCATGGGCTAGGGTCGCCGGCGACCTTAGGGTTTTTTGCCCTTTGGTCGCCGAGCTCCGTTTTCGGCCGATTTTGCGTCTTTTCCGTTCCTTTTTTCTTCTGTATTTTTCTTGACATTTTTCCTCAATTATTGACTTCATTTTCTTGGAGAAAACTTGACGAGAACCCGTACGAAATCGGAGCACAGAGTTTCCCATTTTTTGGGAAAGCCGAAGACTTTGTAGCCGATTTTCCGTCAAGAGTCGAAACTAGGTCAAACGATGTCGGAATGACCTGAAAATTGAGGTGAAGCTTCTTGAGCAGTGGATAGGACCAACCATGGGCTTTTATTTGAGTTTTGAAGCCGTTTGGGGTCCCATCGATGCTTCACTTGATTTTACTGCGAGGAAAATGCCGAGCTTTGATATGTGGTCAAACGATTCCGATTGACCTGAAATTTGACGGGGAGCCTATTGGAGTCATTTTGAGACGTTCCATGGGCTCCGTTTTGGATGTTATGGTCCCGGGTTGCTCCGCCGCCAGTAGGCTTGATTTTATCTCGGAGCATCGAAACCTGGTCAAACGTTGTCGGAATGAACTGAAATTCGACGTTTAGCCTTTTGGAAGCATGTTGAAGCCACTCATGTACTTTGTTTGATGAGTGATGGCTTCGGTGGTTTTTTCCGCCGGGAGGCTTGATTTTGCTGCTCGAGCATTGATGGAGGGTCAAACGTTGTCGGTTTGACTTGAAATTTGGCGTGAAGCCCTTTGGAGACATTCTGGAGTCATTCGTAGGCTCTGATCGAAGTTTTGGTGTCTTCGATGATGTCGCCGCAGGGAGCGCTTGTTTAGTTATCGGAGCAGTGAAGTTGTGCCAAACAATGTCAGAATGGCCCGAAACCTCAGGTGTACCCCTCACCCCTCTTTTGGCTGCCTTGAAGGATCCTTCAGTTTCTGTCTGATTCTGACAAAATCTGATGCTTGAAGTAGCCTTGCCTATTTTTAGCAGGATGCAGCTTCACGAGGCTTCTTTTGTTGAGGAGACATAGTGACTTTTTTGGTTCAACACCTTGTAAATTCTATTTTTTGTTTCTCCTTCTTCTTTTTAATACAATTACCCTTATAGCAAGGGAAAAAAAAAGGAGAGGGCATTTCTTAATAGTATTAAATTCTCTGCAGATTAATTTTATTGATATTGATTAGTTAAATTATTACTTCCATTAAATATTAATTAATAAAAATTTACCAAAATCATTCAATGAATCCTCAATCTTTAATATCATTGCATGGGATAAAGATAATAAAACAGATATACTTTTATTCAACTCAATCTTGCCAAAATTAGATATAAATATAATCAAAGAACTAAATTATTTTTTTGAAAACTTGAATTTTAATTTCCAAAAGAACATCACAGAAATAGAGGTTAGGTGCCATACCTTGGTTTTTGTTGTGGGTGGTTGGTAGACTATTGAGAGTACTAGTTTGGTGAAGGGGCCAACACTGTTTGGCTTTGTGAATAAATGTGAATGAACGTCAGGAATTTTTTTTTTAAAGAGTAATTGTATTAATAAGAAGAAGGAGAAAACAGGGGAAAGAATATACAAGGGTCATTTAAGACCCCCAATAGCTGACTCAGCTAAACAGAGGAGCCAAACAAAAGAAGACTACATAGCAACTTGAACTTTCAAAAAATGGCAAATTGCCATGAGCTGGGAGCTGCAAAAGGACTTACTAATGTTCTTCAGAGAGAAGGAGATTTCTTCTTACAGCTGAGAAATTTTGAGATTAAGGGGGAGTTTTTGATCTTCAAAAATTGACTTGTTTCTAAACTTCCAGAGAGCATAGATGACATTAAAGAAAACTGCAGCCATAAATTTGGAGCCTGAGAAGTCATTTCGTTGAGAGAGAGCTTGCCAAATATCTGCAGTAGTGAAGAACCTGGGAGGCCTCAGTTCAGCAGCTCTAAATAGCCAAAACCAGGGAGATCTTGCTTGTACACAGGAGAAAAAGAGGTGAGGAATTGTTTCTTCTTCTTAAAGGCAACCACTACATCTGGAAGCAAGAGAAAAACCCAAGCGTTTCAAAAGAGATTCTATTGGGGTTTTGTTATGCAGCAGGAGCCAACCGAAACTCTTAATTTTGGGAGGGGAGATGCTATTCTAGATGAACTTTGTCCAGGGAAGGATATCTGCTCTATGTCTTACTAAATTCCAAGTTGCTTGCAGGGTTAGCTGGTCGTCATGAGAATCTCTCCATCTGAGGCTATCGCTAACTTTAGGCCTTGGAGAGAGATCTGAGAGCTGACTAGATAGATGAAGATGGATAGTAGGCAGGATATCTTCTGGGAGAGACCAGGCACCTGAATGAAAAAGAGAAGAAAGAGTTATGTCCTGAGGAAATCTTTCAGAGAGAGGCTTACCACCATTCCAAGAATCCAACCATAGGTTTATGTCCTGACCATTGCCAAAGACCCAAGTACTTCCACTGTGAAGTAAAGGAGCCAGGTGTCTCATTTTTTTCCATAAACAAGAACCATAGATTGAGTTCATTTGGTGCCAGATTGGCTTGTATTTGAAGTATCTGTCCTTGATCCATTTTGACCAAAGAGAAGAAACAATGGAAGAATGCCAACCAAGCTTGAGAAAGGGGCATAATTAACTTCAACAATTTTTCTAATGCCAAGACCTCCTTCAGCCTTTGGAAGAGTAATTGAAGCCAAATTGACATAGTAGAGCGGGAGGCATTACCTGACCAAAGGAATTGTCTCATCAATCTCTCTAGTTCTTCGTAGATGGAAGCAGGGAGAGGCAAAGTGACAGCTAAGTGAATTGGCATGCTAGAGATCACATGCTTGATCAAAATAAGCCGGCCTGTAAAAGAGAGAGTTTTAGTTTTCCATGCACTGACTTTGCATTGACTGTGTCCAGCAGGAAGATGAAATGGCGCCTCTTAGGGGTTCCAAAGCATATTGGAATCCCCAGATATTTTAGCTGTGACGAAGACTCTTTGATGCCAAGAATGGAGCTAATTATGTTTTTCCTTCTAATGCCACACTTACCTATTTGAAGATGACTCTTTTGGAGGTTGAAGAACTGGCCTGTTGCTGCTTGGTAAGTCTCTAGCAGATCTTGTAAAACTAGGACGCTGGAGGTTGCCCCTTTCATGAAGATTAGAATGTCATCCTGCATATAGCAAGTGACAAGGAGTGGAGGGGACTGAGGATACCTGACGAAATATACCTTGGTTTAGAAGGTTTTGCAATTGAAGGCTCAGGATTTCTTCTACTAAAATAAAAAGGTAAGGGGACAGGGGGTCTCCTTGTCTTAGACCACAGGAAGATCTGAAAAAGCCTTGAGGGGTACGGTTTACAAGCACTGAGCATTTAGATGTACAAACACACTCTTTGATTAGGTTGATCCAAGTGTCAGAGAATTTGAAAAATTGGAGGGCAGAGAAAAGAAAGGACCAGTTTAGTTTATCAAAAGCTTTGGTAATGTCTAGCTTAAGGCAGAAACAACCTTTGGATTGCTTGAAGTTCAGCTTTTGGAATAACTCAAAAGCCAAGCCCGAATGCTGTTGAATGTTCCTACCCTTGATGAAGGCTGCCTGATGATGGGAGATCAGATTAGGTAGAATTTTGGCAAGTCTGGAGGCTAGGATTTTTGAAATAATTTTGTAAGTGAAATTCAGCAGGCTGATGGGTCTGAAATCAGCAAAATTAGTTGGAGATTTTGATTTTGGGATGAGGGCCCAGAAGAAGGTGTTTGAGGCTTTATGAATTCTCTTCGTTTGGAAGAAGTGTTGCACTGCCTTAGAAACTGTTAGACAAATTATGCTCCAAGCTGATGTGAAGAACACTCCATTGAAGCCGTCCGGGCCTGGGCTACTTTGCTGCTTGAGACCAAAAACCGCTCCTTTGATTTCTTCTACAGAGGGGATGGAAATTAAGATGGAGTTCTCATTGTCAGAGACTTTGGGGCTATCAACCTGGAAGAGGGAGGGGCTGGGTTGACAACCCTGAGGCTTGAACAGGTTTGAGAAGTAATCTACTGCCAGAGCTTGGATAGTAGCTGGGTCTTCATAGGTTCTTCCATTTGCTGAGATGTGATGGATTTTGTTGAAAGAACTCCTAGCTCTTGCTGATTGGTGAAAGAATTTAATATTTTGATCACCTTCTTTCAGCCAAGCAATTCTAGATCTCTGGTGCCAATGTATCTCTTAAGCATTGAGAGCCTCGTGTAGCTCTGATCTTGCTGAGAGAAGATCTTCATGAGAAGGCTCCGAAGGTGAAGAATCTAACTGGTGTTGACAATGAGCACACGAGCTTCAGCTGTAAGGATATTTTGATGGATATTGCCAAATGTTAGCTTACTCCATTGCTTGAAGGAGATTTCAGGGCATTTAATTTTTGAGCAATAATGAACTGAGGGTTGTCAATAATAGGAGTTTCCCAACTAGTTTTGACTACCTCAACGAAAGAAGGGTGTAACAGCCATTTATTTTCAAATTTGAAAGGAGCATTAGGGGTTGGGGCTTGGTTTTGGTAGTCTAGGAAAATTGGACTATGATCAGAGGAAATCCTAGGGAGATGAAGAAGTAAAGGGTTTGGATAGTGAGCCAGCCATTGAGGATTGACTAAAGCTCTGTCAAGTCTAGCTGCCACATAAGAGAGGCCTTGTCTGTTATTGGACCAAGTGAAATTGTTGCCAGAGAAAAGAACTTCAGTCAAACCAGCTTGAAGAACAGTTGCTTGGAAGTCTCTGAGATTTGAAGGGTTGGATTGGCATAGGCTTAGCTTATCTGCATGGGAAAGACTTGCATTGAAGTCCCCTAGGACACACCAGGGGAAGGATGTTGTGGAGGAATAAATGAGCATTTTCCAGAGCTCCTTTCTTTGAGTTGGGTTGTTGGAGCCGTAAACACCTGTGATGAGGCTAGAGAGGCCTGAAATGGGATTATGAAGGAGCATAGAAAGGTGTTGGGGAGAGAAGTCTGAAATTGAGATGGATAGGTGATGGGAAGACTTGGAGATACACCAGAGATTGGTGACAGTTGACAAGGAGGCATTTGAATGGAAGGTATCTAAACCAAAGCTACTCAACCGAATGGAAGAAGTTAAGGAGAATAAAGTCATAGGTTCGGAGATGAAGATGAGGTCTGGAGAGTACTTTTGAACCATGTCTGCCAAAGTTCTTTTGGTAGGGTTATTGGCAATCCCCCTACAATTCCAGTAGAGGACTTTTAACATGGTGAAAGATTTGAGGGGGAGACTCTGCCTCTAGTTCTCCTAGTGATTGGACCAGTGGAAGAACCTTTTGAGGATTTGGTTCTCCTTTGCCTTTGCTTGGAATGAATTTGCTATGGGGGAACTGGTGGTATTAGAAAAGAGCTTGTTTCCTAGAGCTGAAGGAATTGAAAGGGAGATTGGTCAATTTGCTTAGCTGGGGTTTGGACTACTTCAAGAGGTGAGGATTGGTTAGGTGACCAAATTAAGTTCAGGAGGTGGAAGAGAATGCTCAAAGCCTGGAGGACGATCAGAGGAGGAGGAGGAGTTATCTTCTGATAAAGCCTGAAGGTTGCGGCCAAAAGTAAATGGGTTGAGAGCTGGATCTACAAAGGAACATTTATCAAGAATGTCGAAGGGGTTGGACGTGTCTATGTTGGTAACGGGAGTTCTTTGGAGGATCTTTGTGATTGCATCATAAGGCAGGTCTGAGAAGGAGAGGGAAGAAGCTTTTGGGTTAGAGGAGGTTGGTTTGGAGGAGGTGGTCTTCTTAGAAGGAGGCTTTGGAGGTAGATTCTAGTGACTATTTGCTGCAGGTTTGAAGGAAGTAGGTTCTAGTGTCTGTTTACTGCAGGTTGGATGGAGGTTATGTGCTACATGTTGGGAGGATGGGGATGGCTTTGACTGAGGTCCTAAGGGAGTTTGGAGAATTGCAAGGGAAGAGGAGAAAGGGGTCGGGGCTGAGGTGGGGGAGAAGGGGCAGGGGAGGAAGAGTACGTTAGGAATGGTGGGCTGAGTTGGGGTAGCAAGACCGGATGAAGAGGAGTTGATTAAATGACCTAGAAGAACTTGGCCAGAGGGCTTGATGTTAGAGGGTACGGTGGTAGAGGAAATCGTAGGTGGAGAGGCTAAAGCTTTTTTGGGTTGTCCTGATTGGGAGAAGGGGCAGAATTGTTGCTTGTGACCAACTGAAAGACAGTGAGGACAAGGACTGTTTTCATATTCGATGTCTATCTCCAATTCCTTTTCTTCTTGAAGATCCACTAGAATAGAATTTGGCTTAGGTTTATAAAGATCAATGTTAACCAAGACTCTAGCAAAATAGAGAATTTTCTAGCCCAAAGTGATGTTATCAAGCTTGATTGGTTGCCCTATAGTGTTTGTTAAGGAGAGGATGATGTTTTGGCTCCAACAGTGGTAGGGCAACCCTTTGAATCTAATCTAGACTGGAGCTGTTAAAGGCCAGGGTGTTTCCTCTTAACCTGGGGACCAAGGCAGGAAGATGACTTTTAGCTTATCCATAGAATGGGGGGAAAGACCTAGGATAAGACCTTTTTCTTCAGGTGAGTTGAAACGAAAGAGGAAGAAGCCTTTGTTGGTAAGGGAAACCATACAGGATCTAGAAAGAGGCCATTGCTTGGCTCTTTCTTCTACCCATTCAAGAGAGGGGCGCTTACCTACAAATTAATCTGCCTATGACTACATTAGTGAAGGATTCTTTGCTAGAGGATATCATGGATTTGGGAATAATAAGAGACGGCTTGCCATTTTTCCAGGAAGAAGTGGGGTAGGAAGCAAGAAAATAGGGGTTAAGGGGTTGCAGGGGGGTGTCTGTGGCAAACAGGTTTGCAAAAGTTGGTCTGATTGGAGAAGGGGAATTGGCTAATAGAATCGGAGTAGAAGAGGTTAGGGATTGAAGAGGAGGTAGAGGGGTTAGGGTGGGCGTACTTGGAGGTTGTGAAGGCAGATGGTTGCCTGTCTAGGTAAAAGGGTTGGTTGTTAGTGGATGTGTGTTTGAGACCTGTGTTGGGATTGGTGTGAAAGCTGGAGGAAGGTTGAGAGTGTGGGGAGCAGGTTGAGGGAGTGAAGGTTGACTAGGAAAGGGGGAAAAGTTATGTGGGAGGGGGGCGGTTTGGGGGAGAGAGGGTTGACAGGGAAAGGGGGGGGGGGAGTTAAGAGGGAGGGGAGCAAGTTGGGGAACAATTGGGGGGACGAATTGGGGGAGTGAGGGTTATTTGGGAAAGGGTTGAGAGTTTAGAGGGAAGTGTTGGGGGTTAATATGGGGGATTTAAGGGGGAGCTGGTGAAGAGACTGTGAGAGTGGGAAAGTTGTGAGGTTGAAGGCAAGAAGGAAGAGATAGCCCATCGTTGCAGTCCACTGAAGGTGGAAGAAGATTGGTCGGAGGAGCTTTCGCAATCGGTGGAGGTTAAGCTGGCGAGATGGGGGTGAACATCTTGTTCCAAGGATGAGTGATTTGCCCTGCCACTAATCTGAACGTCAGGATTTTAAGAAGACGGAAAATGATATAAAAAAAAAAAAAAAAAAAAAAAAAAAACGACTAACACAAGAAGAAAAATGAGAGACGAATTTACGAAAAAGAACTTCAAAGATGAGCGCTACACAATAAAAGACCCACAAAAATCTTCTAAATAGAAGGGGTCCATTGGGCCCTTTTATTCTTTTTTTTTATAATGTTTTTAGGATGATCGATAATATGCGAATTGGTGGAGGGAGTTGGAGGTGGATTTGCTTACCCATGGTGGCAAGGCGGCACTTGAAGTGGGCGAAAGCGACAGAGGAGCGGATGAGGGCGCGGTGGACGAGAGGCGATCGCCAATCAAAGAAGAAGCGAGAGGAAGACAAAGAGGGAGAAGGAGAAATAGGGTTAGGACTAGGGTTTTGGGGAGGATGAGAAGGAGAAGAAGGGGAGAAGGGTTTTGGAGGAAGAGATGAGAAGGAGGGAGAGAGAAGCGAGAGGGTTTTATAAAGTTTCCACTTGAACTGCTCAACATCGTTTCTACTCTTATTTTGCTAATTGGGCGCGCGGCAGCCACCCCCCCTCTTTCGCTCATTCGAGCCGTAGGACCCTTCCCCCTCCAATTTTAGAAGCGGAGCCGCATCTCCAAAGGGAGAGATTGAAGAAGGCAAGGAATTTGGATGCAAAAAAGGCGAGGGCAGAGGAGCAGAGCAGGAGATAAGCAAGACCAAGATTGAGAAACGCATCAACGAGGGTGGATAAGGTCCAGGAGTTGAGTATTAGGGTAGTTTCCATAAAGGTGTTCGATGAAATGACGAAGAGAAAGGAGAATGAAATTTCACTCTCCTTTCTCTGTTTTTTTTTTCCTAATGGGAAAGAAGTGTGTTGCTGTTGTGGGGTTTGTCGTTTCTTGATTTTTCTTAGTAGGAAATATTGGAGGAGAGGGATTAGATAATATGGATGGGGTTTTTTATTCCTTAATTTTATAATTTTCAAATAGATTTCATGTATATATTTTTGGAAATGTAAGGTCCGTACAAAATGAACTTGAAATGTTGTGAATGGTTCCCCCCTATTTGAGATGTGTTTAAGATGTTTGAGGTGTTTGAGACATGTTTTAGATGTGTCAATACTTCTATATCTCTATTGGAATGTGCTTTGCCTTCGGTTAACCACAGTCCTCCAAACTACAAATAGGGCTGTTTTGACTGTGGTTGATTTTCGTTTGTAATTGGAGATCAAAGGGGATTCACTTGATTTCAAGTACTATGTATTCTAATGCAAACAAATAGGGCTCAAGGTAAGGATTGATGCATTTCTCAAGGATGAGGATTGGGTTTGGACATGTAGCCAAGAAAAATTTCCACTCGATCATAAATTGCTCCACAACATAGTCCTAGCCTGGCCCGGTGACACCTCTAGACTTCTCAGTCGATTCATTGCGCATTCTATGGGCAATACCAAGCCCATCCCACCTTGGGCATATAGGATGACTTTTCATGTCAACTTTTAAATGAAGAAGACCTAAGCACAGCACCCTTAAAACCAACAATTAGACATATTATTTCACACCCTGAGACATTAGAAGTAGGCTAGAAGGAGGATAAGAGAGTAAACAACAGGTAGAGAGAGCAAAGGACAGCATTGACAGGTGATTCTAAATGCCGTCCCATATCAAACAACAAAGATCTGATCTAGTGATCAGTATACAATGATGGAGCTTTGGATGTAGGGAGGCCACTAAGCCAGAAGCCAGAAGTTCTTACGCCATCTCGTGTACCCACCAACACCACTACTCTGTTTCCTAACAGCCAATGTCAGACACTCAACAATGTTTATGCACTGCTCCACAAAATCCTCACTGCTGCTCCAAAACAAGCTGCAAAATCAATAATGACCACAGCATAGATGAGTAATTTGAATTTTGAAAGAATCAAACACCAGTTTTTTTTTGTTTTTGGTATTGGGGTTATATTTTACTGAAATCGAAGTGGGTCCTGGCAAAAGCTAGGCCCGAGCCTGCCCATTTAATCAATCGGATCGGGCTGAACTTGGCTTTTCATCACTTTTGTGGGAATTAGAGCACTAATCAAATTAAATTACATGCAGTTTTTCACACAAGCTGGGCCAGGCAAAGCTAGAGGCTTTCAATCACTTAATCCAAGCCCCGGTCCAGGTCGGGTTGGCCCAGTCCATGAGCACCCTAGGTATGTTATGGTATAATTACCTTGCTCAGATGCAACGTGCGAGGAAGATGGATGGGGGCCATGGGCCAACTATTGCCCCAGTGTTGAACCGGCCATTTTTTCAATCTACCACCCGAGGTTTAAATTTTTGAAGTGAAAGTGACACGACCCAAGCCCGAGATTATGATTAATTCGAGTTAACCCTGAGTCGCGTCTATACTTACTCCCGTGATTCTCAATCAAATAAAATTCACAAAGGATATCAAATAGACATTATGCGGAAATATTCACAAATATACAATGTTCACTATACAATACAAAATTTCATTTCCATTATGTACAAAACCATTCACTTGCATATTTAATACAATGCAAGGATGAAAAGTGTGGAACGTTTCCAAAACAATTCTCTTCCAAAAGTTTTCCTTTCAATTTTCGTTTTCAATGTCATACGCATATGATATTGCATCATCTCCACTCAGCTACTCCTCCTGGAAGAATCAGAGCGGTCGCCTCCGCTGGCACTGCGGCCTTCGCAAGACCGGCATGGGCAGCTGAGCCTCTAATGCCATCAATAATACTGTGAATTCAACAATTCAGCAATTATAAACATATATATGATTGTACATGCTAATTACAAACTTAATCTGTCTAATTCAAGTTAGACCAATAGATATACAATTCAGAATCAATGAGAGTCTTTATTCAAAATTGGCAAACTACAATAGCATTTCATTTCAAATCACATCTTTCTAAGAATGAAGAGATAATAACTTCCATATGGAAGGAATTATCTTCTCTGAAAGAAGGAAATACATTTAACATGTATTGTGGGATTTATCAGTGCCCAGGCCAAGAACTACTGACATCACTACGGAGCTCCGGAACATCTCAAATCATCTGCTGCAACAGGAACAGCTCTAACGAGCATTAACGAAATCACTATCCAGTGCCAGACTCAAGAAACAATACAATTTAACATGTTTATTCCATTTCAATTATAAATTAGCAGATTCGTTTCGAATACAATTAAGTGTACAAATTCAATTAAGTAGTACCAACCATTCAGGTGTAATCTTTAGTTATTTAGTATGCGTGTTATTCTCGATGGATATCACAATTATATGAATTTTGTACATTAAAGTCCCCTTCATTAACACCCATGGAGGTAAAACATTATTAATAGCCTTGATATAATCAATTGGCTCTTTTCTTTAAATTCAGAAATTAATTCTGGAATTTTATTAGTTTCGGTTAACTAATCAATGACCTATCAGTTAGCTTTAGAAGCTAATATTTTCATTGAAAATCCCATTATTTAAATTCGATTAACCCTTCGGTTATCACTCAATCCATTTTAGTACCAAATCCAAGGATACAAATTTATGGAAACTCCAGTATACTTCAAATATATTTAATTGACCACTTGGTCAACCAAACCTTGACATAGGGGTAACTAAACATAAATTCAGTTATAAGCCACAAATCCAAGAACCTTTTAGACTAAGAAAAAGCAAATCACTCTTTAATTGGATTGAAAACACCCTAAGCTCTTGCTTCAGGTTCTCGCGTGGATCCATGTTCGCTCTAACGGACGACATCCAGAGAGTTGGTCGCCCGAGTGACCCCTATTGTTCACTCAAGCGATGACGGACAGAGACAGGTTCGCTCGAGTGGTCGCATACAGAAGGTGGTTTGCTCGAGCGGATGCTTCAGAATTCCAAATCCGAAATTCTGAACAAGTTTCTTCTTCCATCCAAATCATTCATAACCTGCAAAAGAACTATGGAACCCCTTGTTCCCTTCCTCAAACATTATTCAAACTCAAGCGTAACACTTCTATTCCACTTATACATCATTCAATCAATCCAAATACCATTTAATTGATCTACAAATCAAATCAATTCTATACAATAGAATGAAATCATCTTCAATGACAAAAAATCACAAGAAACTCATTGTGACACCCCAGAGTCCCACATCGACTATATAGAGGAAAGTGAATGGGGTTATTTGTAGAGCTTACACCCTTATCTTGCATGAGGCCTTTTGATGGGTTGAAGCCCATCAGAAGCAAAACCGTGAGGCCCGTGGGCCAAAGCGGACAATATCATGCATGGGTATGGGTAGGGCGTTACAAATGGTATCAGAGCCGACTCTCGACTAGTTCGAGTGTGGGTCCCCTGTCGTGGTCTGGTA
Organism: Umbellularia californica; assembly: GCA_028538565.1. Lineage (NCBI taxonomy): Eukaryota > Viridiplantae > Streptophyta > Magnoliopsida > Laurales > Lauraceae > Umbellularia > Umbellularia californica. Next base: position 36,140,189 of record JAPQWN010000010.1, on the reverse strand, counting down.
CAAGTGGGCGGGTTTCCATGTGGGCGGGTCAAGAGGGCTGGCAGGCTACTGCACAGTTCGAGTGTGGGTCCCCTGTCGTGGTCTGGTACAAGTGGGCGGGTTTCCATGTGGGCGGGTCAAGAGGGCTGGCAGGCTACTGCACAGGGACGTGCAGCCCTAAGGGGGTGGATTGTGACACCCTGGAGTCCCACATCGACTATAGAGAGGAAAGTGAATGTGGTTATATGTAGAGCTTACACCCTTACCTTGCATGAGGCCTTTTGATGGGTTAAGGCCGATCAGAAGCAAAACCGTGAGGCCCGTGGGCCAAAGCGGACAATATCATGCATGGGTATAGGGTAGGGCGTTACAAATGGTATCAGAGCCGACTCTCGATTAGTTCGAGTGTGGGTCCCCTGTCGTGGTCTGGTACAAGTGGGCGGGTTTCCATGTGGGCGGGTCAAAAGGACTGGCAGGCTACTGCACAGGGACGTGCAGCCCTAAGGGGTGGATTGTGACACCCCGGAGTCCCACATCGACTATAGAGATGAAAGTGAATAGGGTTATATGCAGATCTTACACCCTTACCTTGCATGAGGCCTTTTGATGGGTTGAGGCCCATCAGAAGCAAAACCGTGAGGCCCATGGGCCAAAGCGGACAATATCATGCATGGGTATAGGGTGGGGCGTTACACTCATAGGGGGGTGGGACTGGCAGGCTACTGCATAGGGTCGTGCAGCCCTAAGGGGGGTGGATTGTGACACCCCGGAGTCCCACATCGACTATAGAGAAGAAAGTGAATGGGGTTATATGTAGAGCTTATACCCTTACCTTGCATGAGGCCTTCTGATGGGTTGAGGCCCATCAGAAGCAAAACCGTGAGGCCCGTGGGCCAAAGCAGACAATATCATGCATGGGTATATGGTGGGGCGTTACACTCATAGCAATTAGCATTTAATCACTAATATTGTTTATACTTGCCTCAAATTTTGAATTTAAGACAAAACCCCTTTCTTCTCAAGCTCTAGTTAACACAAATGACCCAAATTCCAAACCCTAACATCATAAAAACAACTAAAACAAATTAAATATGTTGTTTAAGATGGAAAAGGGTTTAAAGAACCTAATCACAACTATAACCACACTTGATACTTACTTGTCACTCAATGGAAGAAAAATCACAGATTCTCTTTAACTTCAATTCCAAAGAAAATTGAAGAAGATGATGGAGAAGATGAAAAAGATGAAATCCCTTCTATAAATCCACTCCCACAACCTTGAATCCAACCAATTTGATGAAGAAATAAGAAAAAGGAAGAAGAACCAAGCTTAGGCTTAGCTTACAGCAACTTTGAAAACACAATGACCGTCGGTAATGGTTTATGGGCTCTTCTCCAGCCTTATATAACAAAAATTTGCAACTAAGCCCTCTTCCTTTGCTTTATTTCAAGTTTGAGTCAAATCAAGACTCATTTGACTCATTTCAAGTCAAATGAACATGAATATATTATGAAAGTTGATGTACTTATCAAGATACATACGATGGTATCAAGTTTCACTGTATCCAATGAAATACGCGTAAATCCGTATTTACGGAAAAGTCCTTAACCTCTTTAATTTGGGTCTAAATTCAACTCAATTAATTCAATCTCTAGTAAAACTATTTCATTATGCTTAATTCATTCTCTTAAGACTAATTTGATCCATTTTTATTATTAATCATATTTAACTTGATTAATCCACACTAATATCAATTAATTAGTGACAATCGTGATTAGTTCAGGACGGGGTATGAGTGAGAGAGAGAGAGAGAGAGAGAGTGAGAGAGAGATCATACATGGAACAGACAATTGGAGGAAAGCCACAAGAAAGACCGAAATGAGAGTTGAGCCATTGAAACGTTTTTGGACCATGTTTGGTTGCCAAAAGATTTTTCTCCTATTGATTAATGATATGTGAGTATCAAAGCTTTGGGCCCTTTTTTATAGGTTATTACTAGATCTGTGGAAAAGGGTTCCCATCAATGGCATGAAATCTGGGTAGATTATTATTATTTTTTTTGTTGTTGTGATTCCCTTCAGAAAAGTGAAGATAATCGAGGTTCTCTTACCATATATAATCATATAAATGTGCATTCAAGTATAAATTGTGGGTTCTAAAAAAAAAAGTAGAAAGTGTGGTAGATTGTGATTTCCATTCCATTTGGGTGAAATTCTGAAGGCGTGCATGCATGGGTTGGCGTTGTTCGATTTTGAGTTGGGACCTATCTCAAGTTCAGATTATGCTTTATTTAATTTGGTCGACTTCCAGTATCCGAATTCGTTGAGTTGCTGTTGTAGCTTTGAGATCATATCTGATGACTTTGTAGCAGGGACACACTCTGTTCACGGAGAGGTAAAGATACAGTGGACCAAGTCCATCAAGTAGACATAAAACCTTGGTTTGGAAAAGGGATTTCTAATGGCACTTTTTTATTTTATTTTTATGAGTGAGAAGGAGGGTCACCCGCACAAGTGGAAAGAAAGCTAGCCCATACAAGTGGGAAAGGAGCATGCAGAAGTGGGAAGAGGTGAGGTTTCTAATGGCACTTTGTAGCCCGTGGATTTGCACCCATCCAAATGGAATGCACGGTTGGATCTAGGGTAAAAAAATCTTCTTTAATATAAGGCATTAAACTAGTGGGCCACAAATCAAGGGGTTAGAGGCATTGGATTGATCCCAAACTTATAGCTGGGCCAATCAAGGATGGCTCTCTCCGTCCCCCTGCTCAAGATCAGTGGGCCCCATCATGGTGTCTCTCACCGGAATAGGTTATAATTTCTTTACACCACGCGTCAATGAACATTGTATTCAAAAGTCCAATCAAATCGTCATTCGGTATTTAAATGATAATTATGCACTATGCGAACACATGATAACCTCAAGTATATCTGAATGACTGAACACTACGTTGGACATGGTAATGGTACAACTCCAATATTTGGACCAATTCTCAAGTCGGATCTTTGTTTAGGTCCTTGGATTTCATAAGAAAAAAAAAACCTAGTATATTCAATTATATACAGTATTTAAAGTATTTTATTTATAATTAAAAGAAAAAAAAAAAAAAAACCACAAAACTCGCTGGCACATTCATATATGAGTGGTGTTGGCACCATAGTCTCACAGCCATGCCCAATGATCCATCCCTTAATTTCTCAAGTGGGAGTATCACCATTGGACCAATAGTCAAGCTCGGAAAGAACATAAAGTAACTTTTAACCCCGGAACATTATTTGTGACAATGCTACAACACTAGGGAGACAAATGATCTGATCTGATCTCATGTCAGATCCATCCAGATCCTCCACACACAAGTATTTTGGGTCAATAAAAGTAACTTTGGTAAATATGGATCCACAACCATTCTATAGGACAAGACCATGCATCTATTACATATACTGGTATAACCAATATAATCATCAAATAAATCAATCAATCATAAAACCAATGGGATCCGCAAGATCAAGACATTGTAATTATGTAAAACTAAAAATCCAATAATAAGGACATTAGAATTTACTTTAAGTCACTAATTGTAACATAAAGAGACCTTTAGCAAGGACTTGTATTCCCTTCTATGGAATAATTATTACTAGTAGCCCTCAACAGCCCCTGCTACTGAATGCAACAGCAAACATTTTCTTGACATCGGCCTTTGGTGTTGCCATGGTTAATGCACTCCTGATTGCAGTCCACAAAGTCTGAGCACCTCCCTATACAATTGCCTGTTGGGACCGTTCCTTTAATGCTAATCAGCTTCTTTCTGATGTTCGTCACCCCAGCAGCTGCAAACAGATCAACATTGTAAACAAGCAAACAACTTAATCAAACCCCAGAATATCAAAACTTATTTTAGGGTGCAATTGTAAAAAGTAAACACAAAAATCATTGGCATATTTTTTTTCTATGTACCACCGAGGTCTAAATTTTGCAAGTGATAAATCCACAAGTTTTTGTTTGGTGCAATAAAAGAGAAAAGAGTAAGAATAAAAAATCATGAAGGTTAATAAAAGAAAAACTATGGGTCAGACCCCTTCCCCTCTGAACTTCAAAAATTCTCATCAGAACTTTAATTTGGACGGCACTTGTTATTTATCTCATCAAAAATCGGATTTAGAAATACTAGAGAAAACTTGATCTTCTCCATAATGTTCGCATTATACAAAATCGAGAGAGAGAGAGAGAGAGAGAGAGAGAGATCATACATGGAACAGACAATAGGAGGAAAGCCACAAGAAAGACTGCAAAGAGAGTTGAGCTACTGAAACGTTGTTGAGCCATCTTTGGTTGCTGAAAGATTTTTCTCCTATGAATAATTATATGTTTGTATTAAGGCTTGGGCCCTTTTTATATGTTAATTACTGGATCTGTGGAAAAGGCAAGGTTCCCATATAAGGTATGAAATCTGGGTAGATTTTTTTTTTTTTTTTTGTTGCGATTCCCTTCAGAAAAGTCAAGATATTGTTACGTTTCATCGAGATTCTCTTACCATATATAATCATATATGTGTGCATGCAAGTAGAAATTGTGGCTTCTAAAAACGTAGTAGAAGTTGTGGCAGAATGTGATTTCCATTCCATTTTGCTGAATTTGTGAAGGCGTGCATGGGTTGGCGTGATAAGAAGAGGCTTTATTTAATTTGGGTTTGCGTTGTTCGGTTTTGAGTTGGGGCCTATCTGAAGTTCAGATCAGGCTTTATTTAATTTGGGCGCCTTCCAGTATCCGAATTCATTGAGTCTATTTTTGCTTTATGAAGATTGAATGGGTAGTATATATATAGTGTATAATAGTAAGTACAGTCATAACTTCTTGCTTTCTTTGTAGCAAATAATTTAGGTAAGGTTTTTTTTTTTTTTTTTGGGTTATTTCTTTAAGCTTCTTTCATTTGAGAAATTAGACTCTTAAACTGGGAAGATTTTAGCACTTCATACGATATAGTTTCTATTATTATTATTAATCTAGATTAATTCTGATAATTTGAATATATTCTTCATAAAATAATGGATTAGTTTAGGAAATCCTTTTAAAGTAGGACTAGGACCATTAATTTCCAATTAAAGGAATTTAACATTCGTAAAGTTGACATAATGAGAATGTTTCCCTATATATATATTTTTATTCTGGAAAGCTAAGATATGATTTGTATGTATAATCAGTATTTTAAGGATGCAAATGGATATCTCATTCTCTGATTATTCAGAGGTTCCAACTCGCTAAAAATCTAGTTAGGATCCTATTTTAGGTTTTGATTGATAACAAATTTGGGCGCAGGACCCAATTTAGGTTCAATTGAAAAAACGGGACGAGTTGTAGACCCGAAACCATGCATACAAGTTTTTAATGTTTCAAATTGTAGCTCAAAATCAACTTTAGTTATACAGTTTATGTTTAATCCTAGAGGTAGTATATTTGTTGTAGTATTATACATTGAATGATAACTTATTTTAAGAAAAAAATGAAAAATGAAAAATGAAAAGCAGGTGTAAAATTGTTTTGGAACTATCCCAGTCATCTAGTTGGAAACTGTTCCAAAATGGGATTTGGGTCCTTTTATTAGAATCGGATCTGGGTTCTGGACCCAATAAAATACGTTCCGAGTCAAAATTAGAACTATCATTTGAAGACGGTTCCAATTTTGGGTCCAGTATAGGTCCAGCCCGGGACTGACCTGTTTTCTTCTATAGCCTCAGCTCTTTTGATCAAAGTGAATTTTTTTATTAATTGAATGTTCTATGCAATTTGCCATCTCCTACATTCAAAATAGAAGGATGTTTGAAGGCCTTGTCTAATTGGAGGTGGAGGCATGAGCTTCTACCTAAATCAATACTTGATGCGTGCTCGCAAGAATCAACATGAATTAAACTTTTTTTTTATTTTTCGTTTTCGTTTTCTTTTTGCCAAGGAGGGTATCTTGTGGTATTTAACCCAACATGACTTATCCCCTGGAATATATTCTGGTACATTTACCTTGCACAGAAGCTACGTGTGAGGCAGCTGGATGGGGGCCACCTATGGCCACATTTATGATAGGAGTGGGGGATCGGAAGCTCCACTCATGATGATCCCACATGTCATATTTGGGGTCAATCTCATGCCTCTAACCACTTGATCCGTGGTTGACAAGTTTAATGCCTTTATATATATATATATATATATATAGAGAGAGAGAGAGAGAGCTGCACAAATTTTATTTCTTCAATTATGACCTATGTTAAATCAAATCCTCGAATAGGTTGCAATTTCTTTACACCATCAATAGATAATGTATTCAAAAGTCCTATTCAAATCTTCATTAGGTATTTAAATGATATTTATGAACTACATAAATATGTGATAACTAATAACCCTGTATGAATAAGAAGGGTCATCGAGTATACCCAAATGACTAACACTACGTCGAACAAGGTACATGTCTAATATTTGGACCCATTAGTCTTAAGTCAGATCTTGATTTTGGTCCATGGACTCCATAAGAAAGAAAATCATATATACTCTTAAATACAATATTTAAATTATTCTATTTTGAAATAAAAGCAAGAAAAACCGCAAAACCGGCCACACACTCATATCTGTGTGGTGTTCGCACCATAGCCTCACAACCATGTCTAAAGATCGATCCCTTGGTTTGTCAATTGAAATTATTACTATTGAACCCAAGGCGGTTGTACCATCAGGCCAACAACGCCTTTGCTTTAGGCCCCAAAAAATAAGAACCCCCAAAAGGCCTCATAATAGCAGCTGACGTCTTTTGAAATTCCAAAAAAATTCTAACTTTATCAACTGCCATCCATTTTTTTTCTCTTCAAATTATAAGGCTCTGTAATAACTCTCTCTTGGGAAGATACGACCAAGATTTTCATGGGGCTTTAAAGTGTCATTCATGGCCTATTATATTTCCAAATATGCCCCTTGTATTTCTATTGCTAGGAGTCCAATTGATTTTAGCACACTATTATATTCGTAGCAGTCCATGTGTATCAAATCTCAACCATACATTTAGTCATGAATTTGCTTCATAAGTCTTTTTCATTAATTTTGTGTATCCTATTTCAATAGGGGTCCATTCAGACTTGATCTATGATGTGGTTGTAATAGATCCATAGCTTGGGATTTCAGCCCTAAGAATAGATCTTAAAATTTGAGATAAACAATGGGCCCTGTCGAAATTTATTCACTTCCCACGGTGCAATGAGCACTGTGCAGCTGAAACATCCAATGCGTAGGGCACACATCTAAAGTCCATCTTGGATTGTTCAACTCATCATATACGCACAGTGCGTTGGCGAAAATGCTTCGAGCCCCACCAGTGGTAGACTTTTTTATTATTATTATTATTATTATTTTTGGGCGTGGGGGGTTGGATCCAAATAGGTAGTTGGATTTTGTGACTCAAGATTTCCATGTGAGTTTTGGGGATAGACCCAAAATCTTCATATTTGGAGGTGGACTTAAGATAGGTTAGAAAAACTTGAAAAATAAAAACTTTATTAGTAATTTTGCATTTCAAAAAAAGCAAAAAAAATATATATATATATTTATAATATTATTAAAACATAGAAAATGACTCATTTAGGATTATCGCTTTAGGCCTCATATTGTCTTGAGCCGGCACTGAAATTTGAACCAATAGCCCAGCTCTGAGAAAAGGGACAAATGACCCGATCTCAAATCAGATCCATCCAGATTGTACATACACAACTATTTTGGGTCAAGCCCTTAAGAGTAATGTGGCCAAATATGGATCCACTGCCATTCTATAGGACAGGACCATTACAAATATTGGTATAATCAATATGATCATCAAATACATCAACCCATGAAAAATCCATCCAATGTTTGGGAGGTGCATTAAAAAAAAATCCCTTGTCATTAAATCATCCAAAACCAAAATAACTTAAGGCCTAAAACCAAAGCAATCAGCATAAGGAAGTGGCCTTGCTAAGGTGGCTCACCACATGCAATGAATAAATGGGATCCACAAGATCAGAACAATGTAATTATGTAAAACTAAAAATCCTATAACAAGGACATTATAATTTCCTTTAAGACACTAATTGTAACATAAAGAGGGGGCACGCTTCCATGCAGCGACGCCGTAGCTTAATATGCTACAACACGGATATATATATCCAATTGTATGTCTCCACGTATTTGGAGGATTTCCAAACTGCATTTATAACCTGCAAAACTTCCTTGGAGATAATAAATGCAATTTCTTTCCATTTTTACCCTTTCAACTAAAGAGGCATTTGCAATGGTTTTTTTTATATCTTTCGATGCAAAAATAAGGGCCTCACCTCAACATTTTTCCTACATAAATATAAAAATGAGACCCACCTCTCATGCTTATAGAAAAGCTCCCCTGGGTTTCTCACCTCTTTAATAGCGACTATCAAATTAAAGTTTTTCTTATATAATCATAGCACCTTGAATTGAAGTGGGATCCACCTTTAAATGGATTATCTATAAGCTTGATTAAGATTATAAAGAATAAATAAATAATTGAATCAAGTCAAATGGTATGCCTCTTATGGATGACACAACTCTTTAATTGAAATAGTATTTGTTCGTGGTAGGAATAATAGCACATGCATTGATGCACTATTTTTTTCCAATCTAATGGCAAGAAAGCTCGGATTGAGAAAAAATCTGAGGATATCTTATATATTCGTAGGGAGTTTATTTTGAATGGTTTGGATTATAATAGGTGGGTTAGGCCTGGTGTGGGGAATCTGGATTCAATAACTTAAAGATGGACCTGGGACACTGTGTGGTCCACCCTCTCCTACTATTGGCTTAGTGATAAAGGTCTATGACAAACTAAAAAACTTAATTTCTATAGAAAATAAAAAAGTATAATTAATTTGTGTATGTAATACTGAAGTAGTATTAATAGTAGTACGTGTAAATTAAAAACGGTTGGAAAAAATTATTAATTCTCAATAATGAACATAATATTAATATTATGAGTTAATTAAAATAAACGGTAAATCTCATTATCAACATTTTTTATAAGTGGGCCCCATTGAGGAGAGTAATGATTTGTTGCCCACTGTTAGATTACATAAGAATTCTGAGTAGATCAAATAATGCTTAAGCCCGTTCCACATTTTTAATATTTAATTGCTTGATTATTGTACTCCAATGTGTAATTGTTTTTATCATTAATTGCTTAATATTTGCTTAAAAGGGGTAACATTTTTTTTATTTAATCTTTTCATTATTCATTTAAAATGTGTAGCATTGTTTTTATTTAATAGATTAATCTTTTTTTTTTCTTATCATGTATAATAGAATGATGATTTTGAGTTGTTTAGATGTGACAATGTTGGCTCATTATTAGTAAATCAGACCTACCTTTATGAAATAGAACATGGGGTCCACATTTAAGAATCATTTCATATGTTGCATTAAAAAAACATGGTCCCATGATGCACCTTTAGAAGTTATAACATGAAACCCATCTTTAATTAGGAATTACATATGGCCCTCATTTTACAAAAATTCAAAGGCTGTCCACTTTTTGTTAATATGGATATTGGTCCCACAATTAAGAATTATAACATGAATCTATCTTTAGAAATTATAATTTGGCCTCATAGTTTTGGAATTATAATAAATGGGACCCATCCTTTTATCTCATAAGTTGAGAGTTTGTAAAGGGTAGTATCAAAAATCATTTTGTTAAGGAATTAGCAAGGGTATTTCTGGAAATAATTAGATTTATTTAAATACCCATGTTTTGAGGAGAAGCATTAAAAGTGCCATGTTGACGTGCCATTCTCTTATTGGATGGAGAGAGACGCTGCATACTATGCAGCGTTGCTGCCCCATAAAGAGACCTTTAAAAAGGACTTGATATTAGTCCCTTCCATGTATTAATTATAACTAGCAGCCTTCAACAGCTCCTACTACTGAATGCAACAACAATCATTTGCTTGACAATGGCCGCTGTTGTTGCCATGGTTAATGCACTCCTGATTGTAGTCCGCAAAGTTTGAGCACTTCCCAATACAATTGCCTGCTGGGACATTTCCTCTAATGTTAATTAGCTTCTTTCTAATGTTCATCACTCCAGAAGCTGCAAACAGATCTACATTGAAAACAAGCAAACAACTTAATAAAACCCCATAATACCAAAACTTATTTTAGGGTGCCTTCGAAAAAAATTGACACAAATTCCATAGCATATTTTTTCTACATATGTACAATCTTAGGTTTAAGTTTTGCAAGTGATGAATCCACAAATTTTGATTATTACAATCAAAGAGAAAAGAGTAAGAGTAAAGATTCACAAAGATTAATAAAATAAAAACCATGGGGAAGTGGTAAAACCATTGGTCAGACCACTACTTCCCCCATGAACTTAAAAAATTCTCATAAGAACTTTAATTTGGTCACCACTTGTTATTTATCTTGCCAAATTAAAAGTCAGATTTTAGAAATACGAAAGAGAACTTTCAATGTTCACATTATACCAAAACATGAGAGAGAGAGAGAGAGAGAGAGAGAGCGGGGGGGGGGGGGGGGGGGGGGGGGTCATACATGGAACAGAAAATAGGAAGAAAGCCACAAGAAATACTGGAATGAGAGTTGAGCTATTGAAACGTTGTTGGGCCATCTTTGGTTGCCGAAAGATTTCTCTCCTATGAATTGTTACACCCCGATTCAAATTAATGATGTTTAGTACTATACTATAATAAAACCAAGGGTCTTAAAGCTAACTACCCTTTTTGTTCCCCAATTTTTCTCGGCCATGGAGCCCATCTTGAGAAAATCGAATCTGTTCACGCATACTAGCCCCCCTAATTATCACACATCCAAATTTGATACTTATCTGTTGGGAATGTGCAACCAAAGTCCCACATCGGCTAAACATGGGAAAGATCATGGGCATATAAGTTGGACTAAGTACTCTATTGGTATGAGGCCTTTTGGGTAGAATCCTAAGAGCAAAACCATGAGGGCTTAGGCCCAAAGTGGACAATATCATACCAATGTGGAGTCCATACTGGTCAATAGTCCTAACATTATCAACTTTCGCTCCCCATTTGGTTGAAATCCTAAGAAAATGATGCTTGTAAAATCATTTATATATATTATATATATATATATATATATATGTAAAGAGAATAGATTTTTCTTGGGAGAGCGCCACATGGCGGAATGAGACTTCATGGGAGGATGACACGTGGCAGCAGGAAATTAATTCTTTTAAATCATCCTAAAAAATCTCTCAATGATCCTAAATTCTCTCCATCGATGTGATTCCTATTACCAACAAATTCCTTTAAATTACCCTTAAAAATCTCTCAAATCCCCATTAATTACCAACCATGATTATGCTAAAATCTCTCCATCGGTGTGATTCCTATTACCAACAAAACGGGATCTCTCGATAAACCCTTCTCCTCCCCCAGCATGCGACGCCTATCTTCTCCTTCCATTTATGTCCACGTCGGTGTGATTCCTATTACCAACAAAACGGGATCTCTCGATAAACCCTTCTCCTCCCCCAGCATGCGACTCCCATCTTCTCCCTCCATCTAAGTCCACGTCGCAGACCCATTCCACAATCTCCATCTCCCTCCCCCAGCATCGCTCTCTTGGTCTCACCACCATCTCCATCATCTCCGAGGAACGCCCTGCGCAACCTGTCACCACCACCTCCGCCTCTCTTCTTCCTCCCTGCGCAGCACCGTCACCGCCCTCTTCCCGCGTGTAGAACAGACGCCCCGGACGCCAACCAGGTACGCCCCTTTCTCCTCCCTTCCCTGCACTTCCACCTACACCCACCGCACACACTGCACCTGTGCTTGCATCATCATCTTTTCTTCTTCCTCCCACGCTCCCTCCTTCATCTCAAAAGCCAGGTCTCCCTCTCTCATCTCTTTTCCTCCCCTGCGTGCAACGCCCATCTTTCAGAAGCAACCTTCTCAAAGGCCAGGTACTCCCTCTTCATCTCCCTCTCTTTTAGCCATCTTCTCCTCTCCCTTATTCACCCTCTCTATCCGTTCCCTCTCTCCCTCTCAGCCGTCTCCCTCTCGTTCACCCTCTCTGCCATCTCCCTCTCTGCTTCGCCCACTACATCTCCCCTCTCTCTCCTTCATCTCTCTTCGATCTCTCTTTTCTTCTCTCACTGCACCCTTCTCTCTCTCCTTTCCTCTTCTCCATCCTCCCTTTCTCTCCCACGCCCTGCCCAACCCACTGTGCAGACACTCCATCACCAGCACACACGCCATCTTCTCCGTCTCCTTCTTTCTCCCTCATTCTTTCTTTCTTTATTTTTTTCCCTTTTCTTCTCTATCCTTCCTCTCCTTTCTTCTTCCCTGTCACTACTTCACATCCCTGCCTGCACATTGTCACCACCCCATCATCACTGCACTCTCCCTACACACACCCACACCTGTGCACCCACCTGTACACCAGCACCTCCCTCATCCTTCCCTTCTTCTATCTCTCTTTTCTTCTCTCACTGTACCCCGCACCTCCCCTGCACCTACACCCACCTGCCACACCCTGCACTACACCCAGCCAACCAAACACTAGCACCTCCCTAATCCTTCCCTTCTTCTCTATCTCTTTTCTTCTCTCACCCACCTGGTACACCCAGCACTACACCCAGCCAACCAAACAGGCCTTCACCACCTTTCCACCTCTCGGCCTGCACATTGTCACCACCATCACTGCACTCTGCATGCACACCCCACATCCGTTCACCCACCTGTACACCAACACCTCCCTCATCCTTTCCTTCTTCTCTCTCTTTTCTTCTCTCACTGCACCCTCACCTGCACCTACACCCACCTGCTACACCCTGCACTACACCCAACCAACCAAACACCAGCACCTCCCTCATCCTTCTTTCTCCCTCATTCTTTCTTTCTTTTCTTTTTTTTCTTTTCTTCTCTAACCTTCCTCTCCTTTCTTCTTCCCTGCCACTACTTCACATCCCAGCCTGCACATGGTCACCACCCCATGTGAAAGATCTACTCCCCCTCTTCTTCCTGATTATATGGATCCAAACATGTGTTACCTTCCAAATATGCATCCATATTCAACATTTCTTTGATGATTTAATAGATGGTGACTGTTCTTTAATTTACTTTATAATTCAACATTTCTTTGATGATTTAATAGTGATTATTATGCATTAGATTTAATAGATGGTGACTGTTCTTTAATTTACTTTATAATTGTATTTAATGTATTTTGTTTATTTACTTGGTGTCTACTTTCACTTTAAATTGGGTTTTACTCCCATCAATTAAAGGCCTGCATTGGGCGCGGGAAAAAACATCTTCCTCTCTTATCTTTAATTAAGAATGGAACATCAAGATGATATGAATCATTCCAAGATTGCAAGGCAACGTCGAACTCAACTGTTACGGATGAAAAGACTACATCAAAATGAAAAATCAATATCATCTACAGGTGAAAATAGATACACATAAATTAAGTTGGTTTACTAAATATTATTTCAATTTTATATTAAATTAAATTACTTTATTGACAATTGCTATAAGTCGTTCTTTGAAAATTTGTCATTCAACAGATACACATAAAAGCCAATATCAACTTTCAAAAATAAGAAGAATGACTGAATTAAACTCCCAGCATTTAGATGCGCCAAATGGATTTCAATCACCTTTTTCAAATAGCCGCATTCAGATGCTCAAATGATCTAAGCAACAGAGAGACAAATTTAACCAGCCATATGGAAGTTTCTAGAGGTATATTATTAATTATTTCCTTATAAAAGGATCTAATTGGAGAATTGCATTTTATTTATATTGTTTACTATTATCATCAGTCTCAGGACATATTCATCAAGTCTCGACACAGCAACGTGAGATCCATAATCCAATTGTTATCAATCAATAGTATGTGTATAAACTTGCTCGAAGACAAAGAATTATGAAGTTACGACATCGTCGTTCGTCAAATCACCTAGATTTATCAACTGTGTCAAGTGCAATAAATTGTCATATAGGAAATGAGGAGAGTTCGGCATTTCATAATAGAGTCAAGAACCACATGTTTCATCAGTGGGCTCGAGATGTTCATCGAAAAGGAGTATGTGGTCCTTCTAAAACAAAGTGATACTTAACATTTTCCAATTCTTCAATCAAGTTTGACAATTTGATGTTGCTAACCTAATATTATTATGTAGGACAAAATGTTGGAAGGAGAGATTTTGGCCCTCCAAGTGAAGCATGTATTAAATGTGGTGCTTTGATGTGGAAACAAGAAAGAACTAAAGGAGGAGCTAATGATCGAAGATATATTTTCAATAAGTGTTGTAGAGACGGGAAGATACTGTTACCCCTCTTGGAACATGCTCCTACATATAGGAGATCACTGATGGAAAACTCTAACACTCAACAATCATCTAAGTTCAAAAAATCCATCCGAGCATACAACAGTGCATTCTCAGTTACTTCATTTGGGGCAAATATTGACTACAATGTAACAAGTGGAGTGGGGCCGTTTACATTCAGAATACATGGTCAGGGGCAACTCCAAAATTCGCCCAACTTTATATATATGACACCGAACATGAGGTTCAAAATAGAAATCTTGCATTTACACAGCATATAGAATCTGAAGGATTGGATTATTTGATCATAAAAGCCTTAAAAAATGAACTAGATGGTGTCAATCCATATGTAGGATGCTTCCGAACACTAAGAAATAGATTTGGACGTGAATATCCATGAGATCTAAAGATGAGAATACTATATGACAGAAATAAGGATCCAAGGCAATATAATCGTCCAACATCAAATGAGGTAGCTGCATTATTAATTGGTGAAGGATCTTCAGAAAATAGTAATCGGGATATCATCTTGGAAACTGTATCGGGATCTTTACAAAGAATAAGCGAAGTACATCCAATTTATATGGCATTGCAATACCCATTGCTATTTCCATATGGAGAAGATGGTTGGCATGCCAACATATTATATAATCAGCCTTCACAATTGTCAAAATCATATGTGTCAATGAGAGAGTACTATTGTTACAAGTTGCAGCAAAGGAATGATGAATGGAAGACGATTTTATTGTCTGGTAGACTCTTCCACCAATTCATTGTGGACGCATTTGCATGTATCGAGCAATGTAGAGCAAAATACGTCAGAAATAACCAGAGTACATTTAGATATGATTTTTTCCAAGGTGTCTCAGATGCAGTACTTCAAGGAGATACAAGAGCATCAGCAATTGGTCAACGCTACATTTTACCTTTTTCATTTACAGGAAGCCTGTGTTACATGATTCAACAGTATCAAGATGCAATGGCGATATGCCGATGGGCGGGATGTCCAGATATTCTTTTAACATTCACGTGCAATCCAAGATGGAAGGAAATTCAGCACTTTTTAGACTTATTTCTAGGTAAAAAAGCAGAAGATCGTCCTGACGTTGTTGATAGGGTATTTTATATAAACTTGAAAGAATTAATGGACGAGGTAAAGGGAAAAAGGCTTTTCGGAAGAGTTATTGCAGGTAATTGGTTTTTCTAATGCAAAATAACTCATTTTCTTAATTATCAATTTCTATTACTAATGTATCTCACTATTTCATTCACAGATATATATATGCAATTGAGTTTCAAAAAAGGGGCCTTCCGCATGCACATATATTGATAATACTGGATAAATGTGATAAGATATCTACAACTGAAGAAATAGATGATATTGTCTCGGCTGAAATTCCCAATCTTGACACAGATCCAGAGTTGTATGAAATAATCAAGTGATGTATGATGCATGGTCCATGTGGTTAGCTAAAACCAAATTCTCCATGTATGGTTGACGGTAAATGCAGGAGAAAATATGCAAAACGTTTCAACCAACAAACCTCACTCGACAATAATGGCTATCCCACATATAGGCGGAGAAATGATGGAAGGACTATTAAAATAGGATATGTTGAATTAGATAATAGATGGTAGTTCCTTACAATCCTTTTTATCAAGAAAATATAATGCACATATAAACATTGAAATTTGTAGCCAAATACGAGTCATTAAGTATTTGTACAAATATATTCACAAAGGCCCAGATAGAGCAACTATTGTTATTGAGGAAAGCACACAGTCACCTGATGAAATTGGCCGAATGAAATACCGACAGGTTGATGAAATCAAACAGTACTTTGATTGTCGTTATGTTTCAGCTCCGGAAGCATGCTGGAGAATATTTGAATTCAACCTTCGTAGTAGAAATCCAACTGTTGAGCGTTTACAGTATCATCTTGAAAATCAACAAATCGTTGTTTTTAATGATTATGACAATTTAGCATCTGTATTAAATAGACCTGGAATAGAGGTTACTATGTTCACTCAATGGTTAGAAACAAATCGTCAATATCCTGATGCAAGAGATTTAAGATATGTTGACTTTCCAACAAAATGGATTTGGAAAACGACTCAGAAAGTGTGGAGCAGAAGGAAAAATGGAAGATGCATTGGAAGATTATATTATGGGCATCCAACGTCAGGTGAGAGATATTATTTGAGAATGTTGCTTCATATAATACGAGGTGCCACATCTTATGGAGATTTAAGAACTGTGGATGGAGAAACATACACTTCTTTTAAATCAGCATGCATAGCACTTGGCTTATTAGATGATGACAACGAATGGGAAATAGCATTAACAGAAACATCAACGTGGGCGACGACGTATCAATTAAGAAACATGTTTGTAGAGATGCTTATGTTTTGTGAAGTATCAAATCCATTGCATGTATGGAACAAACATTGGAACTCACTTTCTGATGATATAGAGATGAGGCTACGTAGGCATGAGAACTCAATTGGTCTCAATTTATCAGACCATGACATACAAAATTAAGCACTTATAGAGATTGAGTCAATCCTAAATAAAAATGGTAGATCGTTAAAAGAGTTTCAAGATATGCCATTTCCGCAATATGAACATGATGATTTTATATCAAACAACCTGCTACATGAAGAAATGTCATACAATATCGACGATCTTGCATCTGAATTTAATGTCTTACATTCGAGACTAAACTTGCAGCAAACCATTGTGTTCAATAAGATCATTGATTCATGTCTGAATGGCAAAGGCGGAGTTTTTTTTGTCAATGGCAGTGGTGGAAAGGGAAAAACATTCTTATGGAAAACAATAATTAGAAAACTGCGAAGCGAAGGAAAAATTGTTTTAGCAGTAGCATCATCGGGAATCGCATCTTTGTTGTTACCAGGTGGCTGAACTGCACATTCGCGCTTTAAGATACCATTACAGACTCATGAAGCTTCATGCTGTGCTACTGGGAAAAAATCAAATTTGGCTAAGGTAATTCAAAAAACATCTTTGATCATATGGGATGAAGCGCCTATGATGCATAAGAATGCATTTGATGCAGTCGACAGGACTTTACGCGACATAGTGAGTGCTTCTGATAATACTGTCAAAAGCAAAATATTTGGTGAGCTAACTGTTGCATTGGGAGGTGACTTTAGACAGATTTTGCCGGTTGTTAAAAGGGGGAAAAGAGAAGATATAGTAGCTGCTTCACTAACAAGATCTGAAATTTGGAAATATTGCGAAGTCCTAAACCTTATGGAAAATATGCATCTACAGAATTTATCTAATAATGAGGACAATGCAAACTTTGCAAGCTGGGTGTTGAAAATAGGCAATGGAGATTGCAATACTCTGTGTCCAAACATGGATTCAGATGATGATTGGATTCAGATTCCAAGTGAATTGCAAATAGATGCTGATGATGATTCCATTTCTCCCTTAATCAACTTTGTCTATGATAATTTAAATGTCAACATCAATAATCATTCATATTTTAGAAACAGAGAAATATTGACTCCATTCAATGACTATGTTGACAAGATCAATGATGAAATTTTTAATATGCTTTCTGATGAGATTCATAAGAAGACATATCTAAGTGCAGATACAATGGTTGAGGTTGATGGTAGAGAAACCAGTCAAGATATGTTATACACCACAGAGTACTTAAACACTCTTAGATTTGCCAGATTGCCGAATCATTCATTAGAACTAAGAGTCCGTGCCCCAATTATGCTTTTACGTAATTTGGATCAATCTATTGGATTATGCAATGGAACGAGATTAATTATCACTAGATTGGGACAGCAGACGATAGAAGCAGAAGTGGTCACCGGGACAAATGCTGGTGAACGTGTATTCATTCCACGAATAGTGATGTTAACTGCTAAAACAGATTTGCCATTCATACTTAAAAGAAGACAATTTCCAATTAAATTAGCGTTTGCAATGACAATAAACAAGAGTCAAGGGCAAACCCTGCAAAAAATAGGGCTTTATCTCCCAAAGCCGGTTTTCTCGTATGGACAACTTTACGTTGCTCTATCTAGAGTCACAGATAAATCAGGGCTGAAGATCTTACTGAAGAGGAATACTACCATTCCAATTGGATATACTAAAAATGTTGTATACAAAGAAGTCCTAAATGAAGTGAAGAGACATTGCACAAATGAATCTTACAGGTATAGAAAATTCCTAATGTTCTAATTAAAACCGATGTAATACGGAATAGTTGTGCTACAAAGTTCTCATTGCATTTTACTATAAATAATTTCTATGTAACAATCTCATATCATCAAAAAACTTTCAATACTATTAAAAAATATGATCACTATCAAAATTAAAATAAATATGAGACTAACAATAATTCGCAATTTTCATATTTAGATTATCAAGGAATCATCAATGACGTCCACAAGATTTCATCATATCGAGGAGCTGCATCCTTATAATGATAGGTGGTGCATTAAAGTAAGAGTAAACAGAATAATTGAAGATAGACATTACAACAATGCTAGAGGTTCGGGGCGAATCAATAAATTAATGCTTATTGATATAAAGGTGAGCTTTTAAGTTTAAATATAATTCTATTTAAAGATGATTTTTTAATACATGCCAGTTATATTTATTTTCTTTGTTTTTTAACTTTCAGGGAGATCAAATACTTCTCACACTATTTAATGATGAGATACCAAAATTTGGAAATGAGATAATCGAAGGAAATTATTATATGATTAAAAATGTCAGAGTCAAAGAAGCATCAGAGACATATAATGTTGCCCATCATCAATATCAACTATCATTAGCAAGAGATGTAGTTGTTTCACAAATAACAGACACATGTGAAGCTATTCCTCATTACGTGTATTGCTTCACTTCACTTGATAAAATGCCTTTATTTCTAAACAAAATTAAATATCTGCAAGGTATTACAACTCTCATAATCATTTATATTCTTAGAGTTACAAATTTCTTCAAAGGTTTGTTCATTTGCATTAATATGATACAGACGTCATTGGAGTTATCGAAGATATAAGTGGCGTATCATACATTAGAAAACACGATCAAACGGAGCTTGCAAAGTTAGATATCATACTATGTGATGAAAGGTATTTTAAATTGAATTGTACTAAATAATTTATATTTTTCATATCAAATAGATTCATTATTAATCTTATATTCTTCTTTTGTAGTCGAAAGAGGATGAATCTAACTCTATGGGGAAACTTGGCTTTAGACAATTTTTACTCCTTAAATTCAAGCATAGGGCGAGTTATTATAGCAACATCGATAATGGTTAAGCAATACAACGGTAAAAATATTTGTTTTAGATCGGTAATAGTTTTTTTTTTATTTTATATGCAACTAATACAAACTTCATGAGTTCTGTGTAGGAACCATTTATCTCAATCATTCGGCTGCAACAAAGTTACAAATTAACCCTAATATTCCATTGGCAAGACGTTTGCTTCTATGGTGAGTGATTAACTTTTTCATTACTTAATTTAAATCTCCATTTGTTAATACTAACATCTTTGTCAAACGTTGAATTACAGCATTGAGCTTTCGTTATTAGATAATTCAAGCTCTATCAGATTGTCATTACAGGAGTTATTTTCATTATTGAAAAATGGAGTCAATGAGGTAAAGTTAAACTTCTTAATTGATAAAAATAATTTTACATAGTATGTAGTGCAATCTAATTTTATTTTTCTTTTATTAAAAATATATGTTAAATTTGTTGCAATAAAAGCCACAATTGTAATGTTACATATGGAAACCCCTTTGGCGCAACTTTCCTACAGTAAATGTGATAAGAAAATTTATGAAACTGTCAACAATGGTAAATGTGTTCGTTGTAATGATTCAACAGTACCAACAAAGATGAGGTACATATATAATACATTATAATAATAACATATCTACATTCTCCAAATTCATGGAAAAATTAATTTTAATATTCCTTCTAATATACTCAGATACATTGCAACTATAACAGTCGAGGATCACACCAAGCAAACAACATTATTTATGCATGATGAAATACTAAAGAATTTCATAAATGCAAGTGAAGAAGCATTTACAGACAATGCGGATAAGGTATTTTGAAATTTATATACATATAGATAAATCATATTCTTTATTTTAAATGTTTCTATATATAAACATAATGTATGTATATGTATACATTGACTTTTAAGCTATTTTGTGGATTAACTGGTATGATCTATTGGCAACTGAAATAAAAAACGCATTGTGGAAGCAATATTTATTTCATATAAAAACAGACTCAAGTATGAACATACTGACGTTTGAAAGTGGAATCCCGATCAAGAAAATAGAAGAAATACATTACAAAAAGGAATCAGCAATTTTGTTGGCAGAAATTGAAAAATGTAAGTTTCATTAAGATATCTTCAGCACTGTTCTATGAAATACCATTAACATCTCCTAATTCATGTGGAAATTGAACGTGCAGTATCAAACAAGCAAGAAATTGGTACAAGTGAAGAATTCAGACCAAATACTTTAGAAGCAATACCAAATAAAAGTCATATTGATGAGACAAGCGCACATGCTGAGACATGCACAGGTGCTGATACAAGTACAGTTGCTGACAAAATAATTGGTGCCTGGACAAGTCAATGTGCATAGACAACTTCAGGGGATGAGCCAAGTGGATAGGATGAAACAACTACACTAATTAAAGGAATTGATGGACAAAATAATTATTATGAATTGAATGATGGAAACTTATAAACATTATTGCTGTTTTATTTGAATACATTGGCCATTCGTTTCGTATTTCTTTCTTATACTTTTTTATAAACACATTCTATTTACTAAATCTTTAAAAAAATTGCTTTATAACATTCATGCATGGTATATGGAATGCAATGCCAGAGGAGGAGAAGTCTTTCAAACCAAAAGATGGTGACTATTCTTTAATTTACTTTATAATTGCATTAAATGTATTTTGTTTATTTACTTGGTGTCTACTTTCACTTTAAATTGGGTTTTACTCCCATCAGTTAAAGGCCTGCGTTGGGCGCGGGCCCTGAAACGCTAGATTATATTAAAGCAAATGGGAAGGAGGGCTGTGAGGGGTGCCACGTCATCAGTAGGTGAGTTCTCTTTTAAGAAAAATACTTATAAAATCACACAAAGCTTTGGATTTAATGTGGGCCACTACACCTCCCAAATCTCCTCCCTAAATATCTCCATTTAAATTAAGATTATGGTTTCCCAAACCTACATTTCCAAAATCCTTCTAACTTCCCTAAAATCTCTCTTTTTTTGACTTTATATTTTATCTTCTTATCTTAATCCTCAAATTACTCTCTAATCTTAATCCATCCTAAAATTCTGTCTAACCAATCCTCTTATCATTATGATTTTAGTATTAACTTTGTAAATGGTTGGATTCACGAATGTGATGGATTCTCATGCACATTACTTACTGCTATGCTATTTATTACTTGACAAAATAAGCTCAAATCAGGGCCCACCCTGATTTACGTCTGCATTCACTATGATTATATGGACCATACATGTGATTGAGATCCCCAAGGTCGGCCCCACATAATTATTGGTATGCAATTGTTGTTTGTGTCCACGCCTTTTGGTTTCTAATTGGCTACACGGCTTGCACTACAGGGCTCACATGTGAGATTGCTACTTCACAGAGGCATGAAACCTAATTGAAGTGGCCCACCCTATGTGATTAGTCACATAAAAAACTCATAACCCAATGATATGCATGAAGCTTTGAGATTTTTACCGATAGAAATCTTATAATAAATCCCTAAGCCCCACATGAGAGATTTTACTTCACAAAGGCTTGAAGTATACTTAAAGTGGCCCACCACATGCCATTGATCCATAGAAATTAACCTTGATTCAAGGAGGACTAAGGGAATTGGATGATCAATGGGGAAACAAATAGGCCCAAAAAGAAAATAATATGGCATTTGCGAATACATATTATTGATCATGCTAATTTCTTCTTTGAGGCATCGCTGGGTTTTATAATAAAAGAAATGCACTCCTTCGGACTGAATTTAGGAAGGAGTTGAAGTTATATATATTAAATTCCAAATGTTATCGATAATCATTAATTTTTAATAGCAAAAACTTCATCAATTATTTTTTTATTCTTTTTTTTCCACGAATAAGAAGATTGAAATTTTTTTTTTCTTCTTTGAAAGAATTTTTCATAGATGAATATTATATCTAAAACTCAATATATTGATTTTACTTGATGCATTTGCCGCTGTGTTTTCTTGAGGTTCATTTATTGATTTTTAGTGATTCAACCTCATGAAATGCGGACGTGAAAGGATGATATCTGTTATTTTGGGTTATTAAGAAAAGATTTTCACTATTCATTTCTCCATTGATTTTTTTTCCTAAATAGGTACTATTGAGACGACCCAAGCCATTTCTTGAAATTATATATTTATATATTTATTTTATTTATCAATAATATTCTAAAGAAAATATTAAATTAAAAAATATATTTATTTTTTCACGGGCCTGTGTTACTAGTTAAACTTTATGGCAAGGTGTTAGGATGATCTAATGGATTTGAAAATTTAAAATTGGGTGGGTAGATCTTATCCATGTATTTCAATCCAACGGCATTCCATGATTGTAATGTATAACAATGGGCCACACTCGATGTGGGGCCCACATTGGCCTCACTTGGGACTGGGACCTAGGGGAACCAAAAGATCTCCATGGTCCCCTCATCTGCACAAAAAAGTAACCCTAACCCATCATCCCATCATCCTCATTCGAAGCCCATGAGTTTAACGATGGATAGTCCATTCAGATTAGTTTATAGTCGATCTGATAGTGTATGGTCCATTTGAATGGGTGCAAACTCAATGGGACCATGTAAATTAACGAGGGGGGAATTTTTTGGTCCACTCGAATGGACCCTCTTGTGGGTCCCACCCCCAAACCTCAATAAGGGCACTAGGTCACTTTTGTGTGTGTGTATGCTAGCTCTCCTAAGCTCAAGCTTAGGATAAGGTAAGCTCAAGTGTGTGGTGGGGCCCATTGGGGGACCCACATGGGGTGCGGGTGGGGGGATTTCAAGGACTCCCTTGGATATTCCTCTCTGCAAAAAATCAGCCACAACCGTGATTTCTATCATCTCTATATGGTCCAAAAAGTTTAATGGCCAATAGTCTATTCGAATCGATACATGGTCGATCTAACGGTTCAGTAAATTCGGATCTGACCGAAAGTTGGTGGACATGTGCAATTTAGAAGGGTCATGTGTTTGGTCCATTGGATGGACCAAAGGTTGGCCCTACAAGCATGAGCTTACGAGATCAAGCTTAGGAGAGCTTTGCTCATATATATATATATATATATATATATATATATATATATATGAAAAATGCTCCTATAAGAGCTAGCTCGCATCGTCTTATGGAGAGACACCATGATATATAGGGCCCACCTATCACCAATCCGAACCTTCATGCACGCGGGACCCCCCTGAATGATGTTGTGGCCCATGGATTTGCACCCATCCGAATGGAATGGACAGTTGGATATAGAATAAAAAAAATTTCTTTAATATAAGTCATTAAACTTGTGGGCCACAGATCAAGTGATTAGAGGCATTAAGTTGAACCCAAACTTATAGCTGTGCCAATCAAGGATGGTTCTCTCCATCCCCCTGCTCAAGATCAGAGGGCCCATCATGGTGTCTCTCACCGGAATAGGTTATAATTTCTTTACACCGTGCGTCGATGGACAATGTATTCAAAAGTCCAATTCAAATCGTCATTCGGTATTTAAAGAGCCATGCTACTTGTCCCGGATGAAATCCCGGGACAAGTCCCGATTCCACATGGGAGGGGCACCAGCAAATGACCTTTTTGCCCCTCCCATGTGGAAATGGGGATTTGTCCCGGGATTTCATCCGGGACAAATAGACATTCTCGTATTTAAATGATAATTATGCACTACGCAAACATGATAACCCTGTTTGAATAAGAAGGATCCTCAAGTATATCTGAATGACTGAACACTACGTTGGTCATGGTAACATAAGAAAAAAAAAACCTAGTATATTCAATTATATACATTTTTTGTAGTGTTTTATTTATAATTAAAGGCAAGAAAAACTATAAAACTTGCTGGCATATTCATATACAAGTGGTGTTGGCACCATAGTCTCACACCATGTCCAAGGGTCGATCCCTTTTGCCCTCAAGTGGGAGTATCATCATTGGACCAATAGTCAAGCTCGGAAAAAACATAAAGTTTCTGTTAATCCCGGAACATTATTTGTGACAATGCTACACCATTTGGGAGACAAATGATCAGATCTCAGGTCAGATCCATCCAGATCATCCACACACAACTATTTTGGGTCGATAAGAGTTAACTTTGATAAATATGGATCCACAGCCATTCTATAGGACAGGACCTTACAATCTATTACAAATACTGGTATAACCAATAGAATCGTCAAACACATCAATCAATCATAAAACCATCCAACGTTTGGGAGATGCATAAAAAAATCATGTCATTAAATCATTCAAAAACCAACATATATAACTCAAGGCCAAAACCCAAAGAAGTCGGAATAAGGAAGCGACCTTTCTAAGGTGGTTCACCACAAGCAATGAATCAATCGGATCCACAAGATCAAAACAATGTAATTATGTAAAACTAAAAATCCTATAACAAGGACATTAGAATTTCCTATAAGACACTAATTGGTAACATAAAGAGACCTTTAGCAAGGACTTGACATTCCCTTCTATGTAATTATTATAACTAGTAGCCTTCAACAGCACCTACTACTGAATGCAGCAGCAAACATTTTCTTGACATCGGCCTTTGGTGTTGCCATGGTTAATGCACTCCTGATTGCAGTCCACAAAGTCTGAGCACCTCCCTATACAATTGCCTGTTGGGACCGTTCTTTTAATGCTAATAAGCTTCTTTCTGATGTTCGTCACCCCAGCAGCTGCAAACAGATCAACATTGTAAACAAGGAAACAGCTTAATCAAACCCCAGAATACCAAAATTTATTTTAGGGTGCAATTGTGAATAGCTTACGCAAAGTCAATGGCATATTTTTTCTATGTACCACTTGAGGTTTAAATTTTGCAAGTGATAAATCCACAATTTTTGTTTGGTGCAATAAAAGAGAAAAGAGTAATTAAGAATAAAAACTCATGAAGATTAATAAAAGAAAAACTATGGGTCAGACCACTTCCCTCTGAACCACAAAAATTCTCACCAGTACTTTAATTTGGACGGCACTTGTTATTTATCTCATCAAAAATGGGATTTAGAAATACTAGAGAAAACTTGGTGTTCTCCATAACGTTCACATTATACAAAATCACGAGAGAAAGAGGGGGGCAAAAGAGAGAGAGAGAGAGAGAGAGAGAAAGAGAGAGAGAGAGAGAGAGAGAGAGATCATACATGGAACAGGCACTAGGAGGAAAGCCACAAGAAAGACTGCAAAGAGAGTTGAGCTACTGAAACGATGTTGAACACGTTGTTGAGCCATCTTTGGTTGCTGAAAGATTTTTCTCCTATGAATAATGATATGTTTGTATCAAGGCTTTGGGCCCATTTTATATGTTAATTATTAGATCTGTGGAAAAGGCAAGGTTCCAATATAAGGTATGAAATCTAGGTAGAATTTTTTTTTTTGTTGCGATTCCCTTCAGAAAAGTCAAGATATTGTTACGTTTCATCGAGATTCTCTTACCATATATAATCATATACGCGCGTGCGCATTCAAGTAGAAATTGTGGCTTCTAAAAAAAAGTAGAAGTTGTGGTAGAATGTGATTTCCATTCCATTTTGGTGAATTTGTGTAGGCGTGCATGCATGGGTTGGCGTGATAAGAGGAGGCTTTATTTTGGGTTCGCGTTATTCAGTTTTGAGTTGGGGCCTATCTGAAGTTCAGATCGGGCTTTATGTAATGAGGAAATTAGCGAAAGGTCCCTATAAATTAATGTTTCCGGCCTCCAGTCCAAGGAAAAACATTTTAAGGCCTATGGTCCACTCAGCTAGACTTTTTCCAGCCCTAGGTCCCTGCATCCACATGATCTCATTTTTCAAGACTAAATTGCCCTTCCAACTGTTTTAGGCATAAAATTTTGAAATTTAAAATTTCAAATCTTCCCTCCTCCCTCCTTCCTCCTTCCTAAATCCTCTTAATTGTCCTCCTCCATGAATCCTCTCAATCTTCCTCCTCCCTCCTTCCTAAACAAACTGATATCAGAGAAAAATTCTGAGTTTTGTTTTTCCCACCTCAAAGACAGGAAACGATTTGGTTTGGTTTTCTTATTTTCTGATCAGAGCGAGGTTGGATTTTGCTAGGGCCAGGGTTGTGTCACGCCTGATCAACGGTGAAGACTGTCGTGGGTTGCAGAGGATAGAACAGAAGGTTTTCGATTTGAAATCGGTCTTGGTGCACGTTACAGAGAAAAAGTGATTTCGTGTTTGACTTCTTGGGTACAAAACAAAAATTGTTTTTTGTTGTCTTCTGTGGGACTTAGTTTTAAAGAACCCATAAGTGGTTTTTCGTTTCGTTCTGGTTCCAAAAATGCAGAGAACGCAAGGCGGGTTTGGGTTCGTCAGTGACGAGATTCCGCCACCGTCTCGTCGGCCACATACCAGTCTCATTTTTTTGCAGTAGTCGAACGTGGATTACTGGATCTGCCTTTCGATTGGACGGTGGGCCACACAGATCGGTGATGATGATGATTATTGGATCTGCCGGATTTTATGCATCGCTGAGAAAGGAGAGTCCTGCCGTCGCCGTCTGAAGATTCCAGAGAAGCTCCGTCCGCTTCTGCCGCGCCCTGCCTGCCGTGGCCGAAGGAGGAAGCACTGGTTCTGGTTTTGATTCCAAAACCAGAACGTGAAGAAGAAGACCTGATTTTGGTTCTCTGGGTCTTTTGGTCCAGGTCTAGGTCGGGTCAGTCGGGTCAGGCTGACCCAGGCCACGCAAATTTATCTATTTAGTCAAATTTATTTCAGTTTTTATCAAATTTATCTTACTTTTTGTCAAATTTATCTGAGTTTTTTTTCAAATTTATCTGAGCTGTTGTCAAATTTATCTGAGTTTTGTTCAAATTTATCTGTCTTTTGTCATATTTCTTTGTGTTTTAGGTAAATTTATCTGAGTTTTTTTCAAAATTTATCTAAGTTTTTTAGCAAATTTATTTGCGTTTTTTGAAATCTATATGTGTTTTTTAAATTTATGTGCGTCTTTTGAAATTTATTTGTGTCTTTTCAAATTTATTGAGTTTTTTGAAATTATTGTATTTTTTAAAATTTATTTTCATTATTATAAATTTATTTGTATTTTTTAAATTTTATTTGGATCTGTTGAGATTTGTTTGTCTTTTGAAATTTATTTACATTTTTTGAAATTTATTTGGATATTTTGAAACTTATTTGCATCTTTTTAAATTTATCTGTGTTATTTGATTATATATTGCTTTTTTAAAAAAAATTATTCTGTTTTTTGAAATTATTGCATTTTTAAAAATTTATTTTCGTTATTTTGAAATTTATTTGTGTGTTTTTAGAATTTATTTGAAGATCTGGGGATTCCATTAATTGTGGGCAATTAAATGTTAGTTGGCCATTATTAATGGGATATCCCACCAATCATGGGATAAGATTTAAATAAAGGGTAAACAATACATTTCAGGTATGAAAAAGTGTGAGAGGGACCTTTGGCTTGATAACTGTTTTTTGTGGACTGTTTGCAACAAAGTCATGAGTTGAGGGACCCCCGGCCGAAGCCCCCATGTAATTTGGGTGCCTTCCTGTACCTGAATTCATTGAGTACCTATTTTTGCTTTATGAAGATTGAAGGAGGTGTATATATTTAGTGTATAATAGTAAGTACAGTCATAACTTCTTGCTTTCTTTGTTGCAAATAATTTACGTAAGGTTTTTTTTTTTTTTGGTTATTGCTTTAAGCTTCTTTCATTTGAGAAATTAGGACTCTTAAAATGGGAAAATTTTAGCACTTCATACGATATAGTTTCTATTATTATTAGTAATCTAGATTAATTCTGATAATTTGAATATATTCTTCATGAAATAATGGATTAGTTTAGGAAATTCTTTTAAAGTAGGACTAGGACTATTAATTACCAATTAAAGGAATTTAACATTAAACATTATGTTTTTTGTAGGTAAATATTGTGTAAAGTTGACATAATGAGAATGTTTCCTATTAGATATATTAAAGCAACGGGGGAGGTAGCCTGTGAGGGGTGCCACCTCATCCCTAAAAGGTCTCTCTGGGCTGTGAGGGGTGCCACATCATCCCTAAAAGTCTCTTTTTCTAAAGACGGCTACTCTTTCTGTCCTAAAACCTCTATCATAAGAAATTTTTATGACCATTTGATTTTGAATCCTATTTCTTGCCAATATCCAAATTATAAGAAAATATTTACAGTCTGTTTGTTTTTTTTTTCTTTAGATCTTCAATCATCAATTGGTCCCATGTTAAATATGTTTTGTGGGCCCTACCGATGATTGAAATCCAAATTGTTGCTCCTTTACTCTCCTTTTAGTTTTTTTTCCTAAATGGATGGATTCAATAGTGGGCACTAGTTCGTATTAAATATATTTCAAGATTGGACTCCGGTATTGGATGAAATCCTAATGGCCTTCTCTTAATTCTTTTTTTCTTAGAGTGGGCCCCCCTGATGGAGGGAGGCAAGCTTATTGGCTGTTGTCTAGTTTCTTACTGGATCCAAATCAATTAGTGGGCCCCGCACATTTAACTTATTTCTATAGTGGGCTATAATGATCGATTTGCGGTTTTAAAGTCTCATAATTTATGGCTTTTAAAGTTAAGATATTTACACATTTTTAAAAAAAATCTAGAACTAAAAAACGGTTTGATCGATTCCAAAATGATATTGCTGCTACTTCAAAGGGGTAGAGATGAAATTTGTGCTGAGGAATTGAAATGACCATTGGCCTATGTGAAGATAACACTTGTATTTATGATTGAAGATGTGTTGACTTTTTTTATATAAATATGTACAAATATATTCTTATATGTTTATAATTAATTTTGATATCTCATAAATTAAAAATGTAATATCTTACTTTTTTCCCTGGGCTAAGCACAGGGTGTTGTTGCTAGTATATATATGGGGCTAGCTCTCCTAAGCTCAAGCTTAGGATAAGGTAAGCTCAAGAGTGTGGTGTGGCCCACTTGGGGATGGGGTTGGGGGGATTTCAAGATCTCCCTAAGATCTTCCTCTTCACAAAAAATCAACCGCAACCGTGATTTCTATCATCTCCATACGGGTCCAAAAGTTTAATGGTCAATAGTCCATTCAGATCAATACATAGTCAATCCAACGATCCAGTAAATTCGAATCTAATCAAAAGTTGGTGGACCTATGCAATTTAGAGGGGTCATGTGCTTGGTTCATTTGGATGGACCAAAGGTGGGCCCCACAAGTATGAGCTTACGAGATTTTATCCTAAGCTTTAGCTTAGGAGAGTCTTGCTCTAT
The DNA here is from genome assembly GCA_028538565.1 of Umbellularia californica. Lineage (NCBI taxonomy): Eukaryota > Viridiplantae > Streptophyta > Magnoliopsida > Laurales > Lauraceae > Umbellularia > Umbellularia californica. Next base: position 36,110,274 of record JAPQWN010000010.1, on the reverse strand, counting down.
ATTATATATATATATATATTTCGGATAGCTAAGATATGATTTGTATGTATAATTAGTATCTTAAGGATGCAATTGGATATCTCATTCTCTGATTATCTAGAGGTTCAGACCCGTTAAAAATTCGATTAGGATCCTATTTTAGATTTTGATTGATAACTGATTTGGGCGCAGAACCCAATTTAGATTCCAATTGATAAAACGGGACAAGCCGTAGACTTGAAACCATGCATACGAGTTTTTAATGTTTCAAATTGTAGCTCAAAATCAACTTTAATAATACATTTTATTTTAGTCCTAGAGGTAGTATATTTGATGTAGTATTATACATTGAATGATATCTTATTTTAAGAAAAAAAAAATAAAATATGAAATATGAAAAGGAAGTTTAAAATATTTTTGGAAATAAATCCCAGTCATCTAGTTGGAAATAGTTCCAAAACGGGATTTGGTTCATTTTATTAGAATCGGATCTGGGTTCTGGCCCCAACAAAATACGCTCCGAGTCGAAATTAGAGCAGTCATTTGAAGACGGTTCCAATTTTGGGTCTAGTATAGGTCCAGCCAGGGATTGACCCATTTGCATCTATTCCCTTAGCTCTTTTGATCAATGCGATCTTTCTATTAATTGAATGTTCTATGCAATTTGATATCTCCTACATTCAAAATAGAAGGATGTTAGAAGGCCTTCTCTAATTGGAGGTGGGGGCATGAGCTTCTAACTAAATCAATATTTGATGCGTGATAGCAAGAATCAACATGAGTTAAACTTTTTTTTTTATTTCGCTTTCTTTTCTTTTTGCTGAGGAGGGTATCTCGTGGTATTTAACCCAACATGACTTATCCCCTGGAATATATTCTGGTACATTTGCGTACATTTACCTTGCACAGAAGCTATGTGTGAGGCAGCTGGATGGGGACCACCTATGGCCACATTTATGATAGGAGTGGGGGATCGGAAGCTCCACTCATGATGATCCCACATGTCATATGTGGGGTCAATCCCATGCCTCTAACCACTTGATCCACGGTCAACAAGTTGAACGCCTTTTTATATCTATACACACACACACATAGAGAGAGAGAGAGAGAGAGAGAGAGAGAGAGAGAGCTAGCTGCACGAATTTTTCCATTTATGACCTATGTCAAATCAAATTCTCGAATAGGTTGCAATTTCCTTACACTATCAATAGATAATGTATTCAAAAGTCCTATTCAGATCTTCATTAGGTTTTTAAATGAAATTTATGAACTAAATAAATATGTGATAACTAATAACCCTGTATGAATAAGAAGGGTCATCAAGTATACCTAAATGACTAACACTACGTTGAACGAGGTACATGTCCAATATTTGGACCCTTTAGTCTTAAGTCGGATCTTGATTTAGGTCAATGGACTCCATAAGAAAAAAAAATCATATATACACTTAAATACAATATTTAGATTATTTTATTTTGAAATAAAAGCAAGACAAACCTCAAAACAAGCCAACACACTCATATCTGTGTGGTGTTGGCACCATATTCTGACAACCATGTCTAAAGATCGGTCCCTAGGTTCGTCAAGTGAAATTATCGCTATTGAACCTAGGGCCAACTGTACCATAAGGCCAACTACGCCTTTGCTTTAGGCCACAAAAAGGCACGATAATAGGAGCTGACATCTTTTGAAATTCCAAAAAATTGAACTTCTCAACTGGCATCCCTTTTTTTCCCCTCTTCAAAATATAAGGCTCTATAATAACTCTCTTTTGAGAAGATACGACCGAGATTTTCATGGGGCCTTATAGTGTTATTTATGGCCTATTATATTTCCAAATCTGCCCCTTATATTTCTATTGCTAGGAGTCCAATTGATTTTAGCACACTATTATATTTCTAGCAATCCATGTGTATCAAATCTCAACCATACATTCAGTCATGAATTTGCTTTACAAGTCTTTTTCATTATTTTTGTGTATCTTATTTCAATAGGGGCTCATTCAGATTTGATCCATGATGTGATTGTAATAGATCCATAGCTTGGGATTTCAGCCTAATAATAGATCTTAAAATTTAAGATAAACAGTGGGCCCTGCCGGAATTTATTCACTTGCCCACAGTGCATATGAGCACCGTGCATCTGAAACATCCAATACGTAGGGCACACATCTGGAGTCCATATTGTATGGTCCGACTCATTATATGCGCACCATGCGCTGGTGAAAATCCTTCGAGCCCTATATATATATAAATATATATTAGGGGGGGGGGGGGGGGGGGGGTGTCTAGGGCCAAATAAGTAGTTGGTTTTTGTGGGGGTGGGGGGGGGGGTGTTTAGAGCCAAATAAGTAGTTGTTTTTTGTGACCCAAGAATTCCATGTGAGTTTTGGGGATGGACCCAAAATCTTCATATGGGTTTTGGAGGTGGACTTATGATAGGTTAGCAGAACTTGAATATAAAACTTAATTAGTAATTTTGTATTTCAAAAAAGAAAAAAATAAATAAATATTTATAATAATATTAAAACACAGAAAATATCTCATTTAGGATGGTCGCTTTAGGCTTGAATTGTCTTGAGCCGGCACTGAATTTGAACCAATAGCCTAGCTCAAAAAGTAGGGACAAATGACCTGATCTCAGATCAGATCCATCTAGATCGTCCATACACAACTATTTTGGGTCAAGCCGTTATGAGTAATGTGGGCAAATATGGATCCATTGCCATTCTATAGGACAGGACCTTACATCAATTACAAATACTGGTATAACCAATAAAATCATCACATAAATCAACCAATAAAAAAACCAATGTCTGGGAGGTGCATTAAAAAAAATCCTAAGTCATTAAATCATCCAAAACCAATATAACTTAAGGCCAAAACCCAAAGCAATCAGCATAAGGAAGTGGCCTTGCTAAGGTGGCTCACCACATGCAATGAATAAATTGGATCCACAAGATCAGAACAATGTAATTATGTAAAACTAGAAATCCTATAACAAGGACACAATTATAATTTCCTTTAACACACTAATTGCAACATAAAGAGACCTTTAAAAAGGACTTGATATTATTCCCTTCCATGTAATAATTATAACTAGTAGCCTTCAACAGCTCCTACTACTGAATGCAACAACAATAATTTTCTTGACGTTGGCCGCTTTTGTTGCCATGGTTAATGCACTCCTGATTGCAGTCCGCAAAGTCTGAGCACTTCCCAATACAATTGCCTGTTGGGACATTTCCTCTAATGTTAATCAGCTTCTTTCTAATGTTCATCACTCCAGAAGCTGCAAACAGATGATCAACATTGAAAACAAGCAAACAACTTAATCAAACCCCATAATACCAAAACTTATTTTAGGGTGCCTTTGAAAAAAGTTGACACGAATTCCATAGCATATTTTTTCTATATATGTACAATCTTAGGTTTAAATTTTGCAAGTGATAAATCCACAAATTTTGTTTATTACAGTAAAAGAGAAAAGAGTAAGAGTAAAGACTCACAAAGATTAATAAAATAAAAACAATGGGGAAATGGTAAACCATGGGTCAGACCACTACTTACCCCCTGACCTTAAAAAATTCTCATAAGAACTTTAATTTGGACAGCACTAGTTATTATCATACCAAAAGTCAGATTTTAGAAATATGAAAGAAAATTTTAAATTTTCACTTTGTACAAAACCGAGAGAGAGAGAGAGAGAGAGAGAGAGAGAGAGAGAGAGAGAGAGAGGTCATACATGGAACAGAAAATAGGAGGAAAGCCACAAGAAATACTGCAACGAGAGTTGAGCTACTGAAACGTTGTTCGGCCATCTTTGGTTGCCGAAAGACTTTTCTCCTATGAATATAATGACATTTGAGTATTAAGGCTTTGGGACCTTTTTATAGGTTAAAATAGTTCTCATACTTTTTTTTTCATTGCAATTCCCATGAGAAAACTCGAAGAATCGGGATCCTCTAAGTCTGAGGATATTGAGCCACCAATCACAGTTTGACACATCACCGTGGGATAGTTTGGGGCATGCTGACATGACAGACTGTGATATAGGTCCACTCACGGTCACCATTGCTTAAATCCCCACAAGATCCGGAGTCAAAGTCAATATATTATTTAAGATTCATCGAAGTTCTCTTACCGTATATATATGCATTCAAGTTGTGATTGTGGTTTCTAAAAATAGTAGAAAGTGTGGTAGATTGTGATTTCCATCCCATTTTGGTGAAATTGTGAAGGCGTGCGTGCATGTGATTTCCATTCCATTTTGGGTTGGCACTGCTCGATTTTGACTTGGGCTATATCTAAAGTTCATATTAGGATTTATTTTGGGTGCCTTATCCAAGTTATTTGAATACCTATTTTTTTTCTTTAGGGGGATTTACCAAAAAAGTTCCAGTCAATAGGGTAATGACAACTGAGGACCCCAGATTTTTGTAATATCGGTTGAGGACCTCCCGCCAAAGATCCTACTTTCATTTCCTCATATACCTCCGAGTTCATTTATGTCAACAAAACCCCAGTTCTCCAAGTGATTGAAAGATGATCATACCTTTGGGTCAATCATCGATCTCCTAAATGGATCCCGCAACTCTCATGTTATTATTCATTCTACAATTAACCATTGCTTATGAATTTAATTCAATTTAAAAATATGCAATTACTAATGAGTAGGCCACTTTGGCGGCTACATAGCAATCAAATTGTGAATTTTAACTTGATACTAGTAATGCCCTGCACGTGCAAGGCATGTGCAATGTCTGAACAAATATATATGAAGAAAAATGTGGATTGAAAAAACTGCTCAAATAACAATATCATTGATCATTCCAAATCTAATTGTATAAGCATGTGCTCCAAAAGGTCCTCAAAGAACCATGACGAAGACATTCAACAAACTCAACTTAAAAAAATAGCATGCATAAAAAAAAACATTCAGTTAATTAAGATAATTGCATATAATATGAAATAATTGAGATCGTTGGTCACCTAATATGAAAACACGACATGAAAACATCCAATTGAATATATACATCCTGACACATCCAATTGGGTTTACATATGTAACATATGCATGCATTTTTTTTCTCTTGCTTTAAGGTCAATTTGAATTAAAAGGAAAAGAGCAGGGCAGGAAAAACCCCCAAGACAACAAAAAGAGAGCCAAAAACTAGAAGCCAGAACAGAGAAAAACAGAAGCACAAAAGAAAGAGCCAAAAACAAAAAACAGAACAGACTAAGCTAGTCAATTAGACCGAGAGTCTTCAGGATGGGGTGGAGAGGAAGAACCTGTCTGTGGAATGAACTGGAGAGGGAGCTGATCTGCCTATCACCTGACACAGGGAGGCTGTTGACCTGCCTATTAAAACAGCACAATAAAGAAACAGAGACAACACAAGAAAAAAAGCAGAGGCAGTGTTTAACGTGGTTCGGGAAGAAGAACCCCTACATCCACGAAGGCATTTTCTCTATATTTTTTGTATAGAACACATGGGTTACATTTATACAAGAATGATACAAGATCTAAGGCAAAGATCAAGGCTATAGTAAAAATACGTCCAGCTCCTAGATCCATGAATCATGCATCGAATTGCCAGATCCACAAATCATGCCCATGATCAAATCTTCATGATTGGTGAGAGATTTTTGGCCTTGGAGTTATCCTTTAGAGATTCAGTCTTATCAGCCCCCCTCAAACGAAACTGGTTCGTGCAAACAGTGAATTTGTCTCTCAGAGAAGAAAAATGTGGATGACTTAAGCTTTTGGTCAAAATATCAGCAAGTTGATCTTTGGAGCAGATGAAACGAACATGAAGTTGCTTCTTGGCCACCCGTTCACGGGCAAAGTGAAAATCAATCTCTATATGCTTCATACGAGCATGAAAGACGGGATTAGCCGAGAGATATGTAGCTCCAAGATTGTCACACCAGAGAATAGGAGGACCATGAAGTATTTTAACTCCTTCAATAAGGACTGGACCCAAATTAATTCAGAAGTGGCACATGCCATAGCGCGATATTCAAATTTAGTACTGGACTTGGAAACAGTTGATTGCTTTCAAGAACTCCAAGAAATTAAGTTTGGCCCCAGAAAGATGAGATATCCACTGGTACTCCGACGATCATCGGGATCACCAGCCTAATCAGCGTCAGAAAAGGCATGAAATTGTAGAGAAGGTGAAGGTCGAATCCTTAGACAATAATGCAGAGTAGCTTTTACATATCGAAAAATGCGTTTAACAGCAACAAAGTGAGCAGTTGTTGGGTTGTGCATGAATTGACATACACGATTAACAGCAAAAGATAGATCTGGCCTCGTGAAAGTTAGATACTGTAATGCGCCAACCATACTTCTGTATTCTGTTGGGGTTGGTAACATATCACCTTCAAAACGAGATAATTTAACCCCGGTAGCCATTGGAGTTTTGTTTAGTTTAGCATTGTCCATATTAAAACGTCGAAGGAGATCAACGGCATATTTTGATTGATGAATAAAAAGACCATCATGTCCACGGTTGGCCTCAATACCAAGAAAGTAGTGTAAGGACCCGTGATCTTTAATTGCAAATTCATGTTGAAGATCCTTAATGAGTTTTTTCACAGCTCTTACAGAGGACCCCGTGATAAGAATATCATCAACGTACACAAGAACATAAATGATGTGGGAAGTAGTGTGTAGCATAAATAATGAAGAATCTGCAATAGAAGTTTTAAAGCCCAAATGATGAATTTAACTTGCCAGCCACTGATACCAGGCACGTGGTGCCTGCTTAAGACCATTAATGGATTTAATAAGACGATAAACATAATCTGGATGGTCAGAATTAGCAAAGCCGGGTGCTTAACGCATATAAACCTCCTCACTTAAGAGTCCGTGTAGAAAAGCATTTTGAACATCTAATTGATGCAATGGCTAGTTTTGAGAAATGGCGATAGAAAAAATTGTTCGTATAGTTGCGGGTTTGATCACCGAACTAAAAGTTTCATCATAATCTATCCCTGCTTCTTGGGAATATCCTTGAGCAACTAAACGAGCACGGTATCTATCAAGAGTTCCATCCGGCTTGTATTTTACACGAAAAACCCATTTGGAGCCAACAATATTATGATTCAATGGTTTGGGAACCAATTTCCAAGTGCCTTGTTTGATATGAGCATTCATCTCTTCAACCATAGCCTGATTCCAATTTAGATCTTTCTTAGCTTGAATGTAGGTGCGAGGTAATGGGTATGAAATAGGTAGAGGATGGCGAGAGGCTAGTTGAGTGGAAGGATGATATTTTGGATTAGGTTTTGTGATACCGCTTCTTAAACGAGTGGTCATATGATGAGTGGGTAGAGGGTCTTGAGATGTGTTAGGTATAGCAGAAGAGGTATCTTCAGGTTGTGATGGGAGGGTGGATGTTGGATAAGGATGAGGAAGTGAAGAGACAGGTGCTGTGGAAAGTGGAGATTGGGTGGGATTTGGTGGAGATGGTAAATGAGTAGGAGGGTAGGGATTAATAATAGGAGGAGAACTGATAGAGGGAATAGGTATGGATGTTGTGGATGGTTGAGGCATGACAATTTTAAATGGAAACACAAGTTCATTAAAAATAACATGACGAGATATATAGAGGCGTCCACTTGGAATGTGAAGACATCTATAACCTCGATGTTGCCCACTATAACCAAGAAAAACACAAGATAAAGAACGATAAACTAGTTTATGATCATTATAAGGACGGAGAAACGGAAAGCATTCACAGCCAAAAACTTTAAGAAAAGTGTAATCGGGTGGAGTCCCAAAAAGTTATTCAAAAGGAGATTTATTTGCAAGCAATGGTGCTGGCATTTGGTTAATGAGAAAAACAGCTGTTTCAAAAGCATAAACCCAAAACTTTTGAGGAACAGAAGCATGAGCCATTAAAGTGAGACCAGTGTCGACTATGTGTCGATGTTTACGTTTTGCAAGCCCATTTTGTTCAGGAGTATAGGGGCAAGAGATACGATGAATAATACCATTTGTTGATAAGAAGTGGTGAAAGGAAAGAAATTCACCACCTCCATCACTTTGGAATTGTTTAATTTTGGACCCAAATTGATTTTCTACCATTGATTTAAATTTAATGAAAGTAGGTAAAGCATCAGATTTATTACGCAAAGGATATATCCAAGTGAACCGACTGTAAGCATCAACAAAATGAATATAATGTTTAAAACCTTAATTAGAAATGACTGGAGATTGACCCCACAAATCAGAATGAATTAATTCTAAGGGAGCAGAAGCAATAGTAGAAACAATAAAAAAAGGGAGTTTGTGACTTTTGCCCATCTGACAAGAGGTACAAAAATCCAAACGTTTCTTATTATCAACATGTAGAGATTTATTGGAAACTAAAAATTGAACAATGCGAGAAGAAGGGTGTCCTAATCGTTGATGCCAAACGTCCAAAGGAGCCCGAATGCCAATGTAAGCAACTGAAGAAGCAGATAAATGAGAGATAGACTTGTTGAGATCAAGACAGTATAAACCGCCTTTACTCGTCCCTTGCAAGAGAAGCATCCCGGACTTGCGGTCCTTCACATAGAAAAAAGAAGGATGGAATTCAAAAAAGACATCATTGTCATAGCAAAATTGAGAGACAGATAGTAAATTCATGGTTATAGAGGGCACTAGCAGAATATTATTTAAAATGAACTTGTGAGGGGAAGAATGTAAGGTAGATGAACCAATATGAGTGATGGGAAGTTTAGCACCATTACCTACACGCAGCTGATCAGGCCCAGTATACTCAGACGGAATGTTAAGATTTCCTAAATCAGCAGTAAGGTGATTTGTCGCACCTGAATCGGGATACCAAGTTGCATCCATTTGTGCAGCACTGTTGGTGGCTACCATAGCTTTTGGGCGATGTGTGGGCAGACGAAAGTTCTGATCATACCGTTTAAAACAGTTGCGAGCAAGATGAGACTTTTTGCCACATAGTTGGCATGCTGGACGGTCGTCATCTTTACCATTAATGGGTCGAGTTCCTTGAGAAGCATTGAAGTGAGAAGGAGCACCTTTACTAGCCCCTTGAGAAAAAGAGTTGGATTTAGAGAAAGAGGCCTTACGTCCAGATTTGTTGGAAACATAAGCTGCTTGGGCCTGAGGAATTTCAGCAAGAACACGAGTTTGCCGGAGCAATCGCAATTCTAAACTCTGTAGAAGACCAGAGAGATCATCAATATTGAGAGACTCGTCATCAACTCGGGACTGAAGCGAGAATATGTATGAATTAAATTCAGAACCAAGGCCATTGAGAATGTATTCAATAAGATCAGCTTCAGAAATTTGGTGTGCAGCAGCAGCAAGATTGTCCGACAGAGATTTGGCCTTTTGCAGATAGTCGCTCATGCTGAGATCTCCCTTTTGTAGAGTTTGAAGTTCCAGCTTCAAGTGGTTTACACGGACTTTAGTCCTTGAGGCGAAATGCTTCTCTAACGCAGTCCACACTTGTTGAGAAGTGTTCATGCCAACGACCTTTGACATCGCATACTCTAAAAGAGAGGAAAGAATCCAGCCGAGTAACAGCTGATCCTGTTGATTCCATTTAGCAAAATCTGGGTTAGGCTGGATTGAAGATTGACCCGCAGAAATGGAGGTAATAGTTGTAGGAGGACAAGGGAATGACCCATCTATATAACCCATAAGATTGTAGCCACGTAGAAGGGGAAGAAATTGAGATTTCCACAGCTTATAGTTAGGCCGATCAAGCTTTATTGAGACCAAATGATGCACAGTGTTCATATTGATGGGAAGAGATGAAGTCATTTCAGTGGAGGAGAGAGTTGAAGAAGAAGAAGAAGAGTTTGGGGAAACCATTAAAAAAAAATGTGACGTTTGTCTTCACTGGCTCTGATACCATAAAACAACACAATAAAGAAACATAGACAACACAAGAAAGAAAGCAGAGGCAGTGTTTAACGTGGTTCGGGAAGAAGAACCCCTACATCCACGAAGGCATTTTCTCTATATTTTTTGTATAGAACACATGGGTTACATTTATACAAGAATGATACAAGATCTAAGGCAAAGATCAAGGCTATAGTAAAAATAGGTCCAGCTCCTAGATCCATGAATCATGCATCCAACTGCCAGATCCACAAATCATGCCCATGATCAAATCTTCATGATTGGTGAGAGATTTTTGGCCTTGGAGTTATCCTTTAGAGATTCAGTCTTATCACCTATTGGCTGAACAAGAGAAGGGGCTGAGCTGCCTGATGACTGAACGAGAGAAGTAGCTGACCATTCCTTGTAAACGGTCCCTGATAAGAGATTTAGCTCTGACCATGGAGGGAGGCTTGCTTCTGAACTTAGAATCATTCTGAAGGAACCAGAGGACAGAGATGGCTGCTGTACATTTTCTTCCAGGGCCATCTGTATCCTTAGCTAAGGCAATCCAAATCTTGGAAGCAGAGAGAGGAAGGGGGGTGGGGGGGGGGGGGGGGGGGGGGGGGGGGGGTGGGGGGGAGAAAGCCTGCAAGGATGAGAAGCCAATCCCAGAATTGGCGAGCCAGATCACAAATGAAGAAAAGGTGGAGGTCAGATTCCTCACTGTTGAAGCAATTATTGCATCTGGACGCCATAGAGCTTCCTCTAACTTTAGCCCAGGAGCCTGTCAGAGTTTTCCTATGGAGGAGACGCCAGGAGAAACAGGCCAAGCGAGGGCAAAAGAACTTATTCCAGATGAGGGCAGCCTAGGGAACCTCCACTACTGCAGACCTCAGAAGATTCCAAGCAGATTTCAGGGAAAGGGTGCCAGAGGAGTCTCCTTGCTAGGACAGGTTGTCTCGGATTTCACTGCCTTGAATGGGAATATGGTTGACTGAGTGATGAAGGAAGGCTTTAAGATCTTCTGGAAGGTGGTTAGGAATAAACCATCTGTTGTTCTGAATAATGCCTGCCACAAGGTCCGTAGTTGAAAATTGATAGACTGGGAATCTTGAAGCAATTGGGTCATGATCGATCCAATTGTTGACCCAAAGACTAATGGAATTTCTATTGCCTAGGACCCATTTGCTATTCCTCTGGATATAAGAAGCTAGGGACCTGATCCTTTTCCAAATACAGGAGCCGGCTTTAGGATTCCTACCATCCCAGATTGAAGATCTTTTGAAGTACCTAGATCCGAACCACTCAGCCCAGAGAGAGTTCGGTGTGGCTGCTGTCCAACCCATCTTCAACAGGCAAGCTTTGTTGACTTGTTTTACCCTGCGCAAGCCAAGCCCTCCCTCAGATTTTGGTAAACATACCGTTTCCCATCTAATGTAGATATTGCCCCTTTCCTCAAATTGACAGACCAAAGGAAGTTCCTCATTAGCCTTTCTATTTGAAGCCAGGTTTTACTTGGGATAGGAATTACGAAGGAAATGTGCATGGATATGGAAGAAAGAACATGATTAATCAGAATTAAACGCCCTGCAAAGGAGAGGCATTTTGTTTTCCACCTAGCCAGCCTTGCTCTGATTGAATCCAGCAACTTGTTAAAATGAATGTGTCTAGAACAGCCAAAAAATAATGGGACTCCAAGATAGGTGGATGGAAGGCAGGCAGGGGGATGGCAAAGAGGGAAGACACCATGCGTGCTCTTCTAGAGTTGCATTTCCCCAAGAACATCTGACTCTTTTGGAGGTTGAAGCTTTGGCCCGTGGAATCTTGATATTTTAGAAGGATTCCTTTGATGCTGGACAGGCCCATCTTGTAAGCCTTCAAGAAGAGCAAATTACCATCTACATAGATCATATGACAGGGAGTAGACTGCACTGGAGAAATTGGAAGAATTTTCCCAGACTGTCTGAGATGTTCTATTTGAATGCTGAGGATTTCCTCCGCCAAGATGAAGAGGTAGGGCGAAAGAGGGTCCCCCTACCGAAGCCCACTGGAAGAAGAGAAAAATCCATAAGGGCTTCTATTAATAAGAACTGAGCCTTTACTGTGCAAATAAATTCTCTCATCATGTTAATCCATCTCGAAGAGAAATTGAAGTAATGAAGAGCCCGGAATTGGAAATTCCATTGGAGTCTATCAAATGCCTTTGAAATGTCAAGCTTAAGACAGACTGAGCCACCACTGATTTGGAGTTGAGCTTTTGGAATAGGTCATGGGCTAGAGCCACATGATGATGAATGGTCCTCTCTTTCACAAAAGCAGACTGATGTCTGGAGACAAGAGAAGGGAGGATTCTGGACAACCTTGTAGCCAGAATTTTCCAGATGACTTTGTAGGTGAAGTTGAGAAGGCTGATTGGGCAGTAGTCTAAGAAGGTCTCTGGGGACTGAGTCTTGGGGATGAGAGCTAGGAAATAGGAGTTTGTTTATCTCAATAATCTGCTTGAAGAGAAGAAGTGAGTGACCGCAGAGATAACATCTTGACCAATTATGTTCCAACAGCTAGTAAAAAACACTCTTGAGAAACCATCAGGGCCACAGCCCAAAGACAGTATCTCTGATTTCTGTCGGAGAAGGAATATCAGTTAGGATCTTGTTTTGATCTTCTGAGACTGATGGACCTGCTAACTGAAATAGAGATTCATTTGGAACAGTTGAGGAAGACTGAAGAGGATTGGAGAAAAAGACCTGAGCTTGGGCTCTGATTTCCTCCTCATTCACCAAAGGAGTGCCAACCACAGTGATACTGTCGATACGATTATGAATGCCTCTAGATTTAGCCGAGAGATGAAAAAATTTTGTATTCCTATCGCCCTCTTGCAGCCATCTAACTTTAGCTCTTTGTATACAATGAACTGAGTCAGCGTGAAGCCAGTCATGAAGGATAGACTTTGCAGAATTGAGCTGCCTAAGGAGGGAATCTGAAGGAGAGTTATCATAGTCTGATTGAAGAACCAGAACAGATTGTTCTGCCTGCTTAATGTTGACCTTCAGTTGCCCAAATTCTTCTTTGCACCAGATTTTAAGATTGTGCTTTAGGAGCCTCAGCTTCTGAGCAAGAATAAATTGGGGGGTACCACTGCAGGAGGTGGCCCAGCTAGATTCCACAACTCTGAAGAAGGAGGCATCTTGTAACCACATCTCCTCAAATTTGAAGGGAGTTTTTTTTTGAATAAAACTGCTCCTATGAGACAAAAGGAGAGGACTGTGATCTGAAGCTAATCTTGGAAGATGTTTGACTAGGGGATCCTCAAAGGTTTCAAACCAAGTGGTGTTGGAGAGAGCTCGATAAAACCTAGCCGCCACATACCCTGCCCTTGCCTATTATTTGCCCAGGTAAACCTGTGCCCAGAGAAACCTAAGTCCTTAAGACCCGCTGCCATAATCATATCATTGAATTCTCTGACTGAGATTGGAGAAGGGGGACGAATGCTCAGCTTCTATTGAGCCAAGAGAATAGAGTTGAAGTCACCAATAACTGTCCAAGGGAGAGTAGTAGAAGAAGTGTTCACCAGATATTCCCAAAGAGTTCGTCTGGTTCTGTAGTCTGTAGACCCATACACACCCGTGACAAGGCCAACTTTAACATCCCGACCCATAACCCATATTAATTATAATTAATTGCTTGATTAGTTAGTAAGTGTGTTTAGAGTCTTAGCAAGTCGGGTTTGACGTATGGATCTCGCGTGCGAAGTCTCGAGCGATTCGGAGTGCGTTTGGGTACAGTAGGGGTGTGTGTTGCTATTTCCGGGAAGTTTGGAGGGTTTTTTAGTATTTTCCACTTTTCGAGATTTTGGCACCATCAGGTAGATTACCTAATTTCCCGAACTTTATCCTTTTGTTGGATCCCGATCCGAACCTCCGAACCTGACCCAATGACTGACCTGACCCAAACCCACCTAAGTTATTTTATTAATTTCCCAAAGTCAAACCCCACCTAATCTAATCCCATATGGACCCCACCTCACTCCCATCATCTCACTCACCTGATGGCCCACCCTCCTTGTATCCCACGTGCAAGCCCCATACCCATCCCCTCTTTTCATTTACTAGGTCAAATCCATCTCCCTCTCTTCTCATTCCCCGCTCCAACACAGCAGCCCCTTTCCTCCTCATCTTCTCATCCCTCTCGTTCTTTTCTTCTCTCTCTCACGGCTTGCTGCCTCCCAGCCGCCGGACGACGCCGCTGCAACCACCGCCAGCGGCCATCTCTCTTCTCCATCTCACTTCATCTTTTTCTTTCTCTCGCTATTTCTCCATTTCCTTTTCTCTCTATTTCTCTCCCCATTTTCCCTTTTTCCATTTCTCTTCCTTTCCCTGTTTTTTTTCCCCTCCTTGCTGCCGGCGTGAATCACCCATCTCCATTTTCTTTTGCCACTCTCTGTTCTCTTTCTTTCTTTCCCTGTTCTCTTTCTTTCTTTACTCTTTTCTTCATCACCTTGCTGCCAACGTGGGCAACCCACCTCATCCATTTCATTCTCTCATTTTCTCATCTCACCTCATCTCATCTCATCTCATCTCTCTCGCCTCAACGTTGAATTTCACCCCCACCATCTTTTCATTCATTCATTCATTCTTTCTTTATTTCTTTCTTGCATTCTGTCTTTTGCATTTCTATGTCAATGGGCCACTAATCTAGTAGGCCACCAATCAAGTGGGCCCCACAACCTCCCCATCTCAATTTCAATTCTTTTTCTCTCTTTCTCAATCTCTCTCACCCACCTTACTAGAAACGGACTACAAAGGCAGCCCCACCTCCGATCACCGCTATCATCTCCGCGTGGACCCCGCGAGCTTCTCATCTCCAATTTGCAAGCCACCACTCCATCCACCCATCTAATTGGTAAGACTCCCTTCCCTAGGTTTGGTTTATATACTTTGGGTGTAGAGTTGTGTTAAGCTAACTTAGAGCTTTCCATTCTTTTAGTTTTATATTTTAATTTAGTTTTATTTTTGCTAATGCTTCCTTAGGTTTGGTTTGTTGGACATTGAGCTAGGATTTTGGATTTGGGCATTTTTTCCACCAAAGGCAAGTAGATATTTATATATATATTCTTGGATATGTTTGTCTTTCATTTGAGTTGATGATTGATGATGATTTAGATGACCATTGCTCATTGATACTTTAAATGCTTGAAACATGATAATATAAATTGAACGGTTGGATTGGGATGGATGTTGATTAGATGGACTTGATGAGAGGGGGTATGGTTGTATGTGGAGAGGGCAAGGCCCTATTTTCTTTGTTTGCAGGATTAGAATGGAAGGTCTAGATCCTTCATGTTGACTGGTTATATGTTCTGGGATTTTGAAAAGGGGTTTCCACCAATTTCACTTCTGTTAGAGAATTGAGGTTCTGTAACTACAGTGTATACGGTTGACTGGCCAAGGGGACCGGGTCGATCGGCCACACACAATTAGGCTCCTTGGAGCCGATGAAAAACACTGTGCACTCCATTTGTTTATAACTTTCGATTGACCGGACTGGGTCGGGTCAATCGGGTACTCTGTGTGGGATGTCGACCGACCAAGGTCTGGGTCGACCTGGTGAACCACGATTACCTTTTTGAAAGGGCCTTTTTAACCCTATTTTTGATGGACATAGGTGGAACTTTGGTTATCCTGTTTGGACTCATTTGACTATATGTGAAGATGTTTTGAGCCGACGTCTTTCACGGTTAATCCAGTTGTATCGGGTTACAACATATCTCAATCTTGAACGGTACGGGATATCGGGATACCCCCCTTTATATCTATGCACGAAGATTGTTTGTCTGGGTATTGCGAACCCTACTTCCCTTCGTTGACTGAGTATGGCTGTACGATGCCTCTGGTTTAATATTGTACCTAGGATTGGATTGTTTATCGCTTATGATTCCGGATTGTACCGTCTGGTACTTGTCTACATGCTATGTTCATGTTCCTTAGCTTCGTTTGCTTTGTTTTGCTTTGGGATCACTTGATGAACTTAGATGATGAACTTATGATCCTTTTTGATGTTCCACTTGTTTGATGATTGATGGAAGTGTTGAGACTAGGTGGCTTTGATTGTAAAAGCTTAATGAGGACTGCTTATGGTATTGACGTTTGAAGAAGCTTGCTTGATTGATCTTGAGTTGATAATAGAAAGTAGTCTCTCTTCTGTTGATGAATCTTGTTCACGCAAGAAAGCCTAGCCCCTCACTATTACTTGTCTAGGAATCTTTGTGTCAGGCACCACTCAGCTGTATATCGCCCAACACAGATGGGGCACCATCTGTGTGAGGACCTTGATGAACGTCTGCGCAGTACGACCTTTTACTTGTTGATGTATTTTGTTTGTTTGCCGGGTCATTACCGTGCCTTGTTGCCGAGTTACTACTCGTGCCTTGTTGCCAGGCTTTAATCCTGTGCCTTGTTGCCAGGTATATCCTGTGCCTTGATATCTCCACCACAACTCAATGGGAGTAGGGAGGGAATGACACTATCCCGTGGTAATTAGCATATTTGGACTGCCTATCTTGCTAGATATTTAAGTTAGTTTCTTCATGATTCGTATGCTATACACTTCTTACGATCAGGATGCTATGCATGTTATATGATCTTGTCTATCGTCTATTCTGATTCGTTTTGCATATCTATTGATGTTTTATATTTATATCTGCCTGCCGACCGTTGTGTCTGATGATGCTACTCTTGGTGCATAGGTACCGAGCCCTTATACCTCGAGGAGGAGACGACGGAGGAGATTCAGGCGGATCAGTCTGATGACCTTCTAGACTATAGTACGGACGGCGTTGTATAGCCGTACCGACCCCGTACTCGAGTGCCTCATGCTTATTTTGGATAGATTTATCTTTTGGTTTATTTTGATTATTATTTTGGTTAGGCCGAAGTTTTAGCATGACATTTCATGTAATTAATACTTTTGTTTAACTGTTTCAAACTTGAACTTAGATAATATATTTCCGTATTGCTCTTAACTATACATCTTGAGATACCACTTGTTTGTATGAAGCTTTCGCTATTGATTTATGTATTCGAGGAAACATTTATACCTCACAGCGGTCTTTGATCCATTTGGGACATGATTGGGGCCAAGTATCCTTATTATTATTGTTGAAAAAAAATTTTAATTGGCCCTAATCTCACGCATAACCCCGGTTTCACTTCTGGGGGCGTGATAAGTTTGGTATCAGAGCCATGCTGGTTTCTAGATTAAAAACAAGTAGAAACCTAAGACGTGTGAGGATTGGATTTCTTTTGGGGTATCTTTGCTTTTTGTAGCTTTTGTAGAATGTATAGTTTGTTTGCAAGATTGAGTCCCATAGGACTAACGTTTCTTATGTTTCAGGATGGCTGGCCGTAAAATACGTTCGCACAGCGGTAACCCAGAGAGCAGTGATGCTAATGCTAATGCTAATAATGCGAATGCTAATGCGAATTCTATGGAGGGACGATTCAACCAATTGATGCAAGCTTTTGTCACTTCTCAAGAGTCACGGTCTAAGATGATAGAAGTGATACAGAAGCAAGCACAACCTGCGCAGATTATCATGCCAGCTAGGGAAATTGACCCGAATGATTTGTTTGATAAGTTCAAGAAGAGAGCACCGCCAGAGTTTTATGGGAACGAAGATCCACTTGATGCAGATGAGTGGGTAGTTCAGATGGAAAAGATCTTTGAGGTCTTCCGATGTACTGGGAATGAGAGGATTCAACTGGCAGCATATATGTTTCGGGGCACAGCTGAAATGTGGTGGAAGATAGTTAAGACACCATTCGAGATTGTTGAGGATGATACTGCATGGGAGTCCTTCAGCACTTTGTTCCGTGCTAAGTACATCCCACCCCACATCACCGCACTTAGGATTGCTGAATTTGAGACACTAAAGCAGGGGGAGAACTCATTCCAGGTGTATGAGCAGCAGTTTACAAACCTGTCTAGTTTTGCACCATCCTTGGTAAGGACAGAAGCAGACAAGGTTATGTGATTTATTTGGGGACTGAACCCCAACATTAGGGAGAAGGTGACCAGTGTTACCTTAGCTACCTATGAGGAGAACCTCAAGAGGGCCTATTGGGCAGAGGAGTCCATCAAAGAGAAGGCCATTTACAATCAGAACCTTCGACAGGCTCAGGCCCAGGGTAGGAGCCAAAGTACAGGATATCAGCAGCAGCAATATTAGCAACGACAGTATCAGCAGCAGGCCAAGAGGCCTAGGGCAGAGCAGGGACGGAGAGTAGAGTGTATTCATTGTGGCCGGAGCCACCCGTCAGCAGAATGTAGGAAGATAACTGGAGCATGTTTCGAATGTGGTCTACAGGGCCACCAGGTTAGAGATTGCCCTAGGAAACAAGGGCAGGGTGTGAGAAACACGGCTCCTAGACCACCTGTTGCAACGCAGCCATTGAGGCAAGCACCACCGCAGCAGCCTCGGTTACAGCAGCAGCAGCAGTTGCCTAGACTTGCAGGACCTCAGCAGAACAGAGGGCAACAGAGGCCCCAGGGACAACAATATTGGCAGCAGCAGAGACAGCAGCAGGGACAGCAGCAGAGGTAGCAGCAGCGCCCTCAACAGTATGGCAGGCTTAATGCCTTGGACCACCAGGAAGGTGATAAGGCAGGAGGAGTAGTGGAAGGTACACTCCCTATCTCAGATATACCTGCTAGAGTCTTGTTTGATTCTGGTTCTACACATTCTTTTGTTTCCCCTATTTTTGCTGCATGCTTGGTGGGAGAAGTAGCTCCATTGCATTGTGTTTTACTTGTTAGTACACCCTTAGGAAAGACTGTGCAGTGTGAGTCCTATTATCCAGCATGCAAAGTGCAGGTAGGAAACTTTATCTTATCTGCAGACTTGATCATCCTAGGGATGAAGGATTTCGATGTGATTTTGGGGATGTCCACTTATAGAGCAGTGATGGATTGTTTCAATAAGACTGTTAGATTGCAAGTGTTAGAAGACAGTGTTGAGATTGTTGGAGAAAGGAAATGCAGGACCACTAGTGTCATTTCGGCTTTGAGGGCACACAGAATGATCAGAAGTGGATGTGAAGGTTATTTGGCATTTATCACGGAGGATAAATTGTCCAAAGCAGTGGAGGATATTCCAGTTGTTTGTGAGTTCCCGGATGTCTTTCCGGAGGAGATACCTGGATTACCACCAGTTCGAGAGATAGACTTCACGATAGAGCTTGTGCCAGGGACTGCACCGATATCAAAAGCACCTTACCGCATGGCTCCAGCGGAGTTGAGGGAGTTGAAAGTTCAGTTGCAGGATCTCTTGGACAGAGGATTCGTGAGACCGAGTGTGTCACCATGGGGTGCACCGGTTTTGTTTGTAAAGAAGAAGGATGGCTCGATGCGTATGTGTATAGATTACAGGCAGCTGAATCAGGTTACAATCAAGAACAAGTATCCATTGCCAAGGATAGATGAGTTGTTCGATCAGCTGCAGGGAGCAGAGCATTTCTCGAAAATTGATTTGAGATCAGGCTACCATCAGTTGCGAGTCAGAGACCAAGATGTATAGAAGACAGCCTTCAGGACCAGATATGGCCATTATGAATTCTTGGTTATGCCATTTGGGTTGACCAACGCACCGAGTGTATTCATGGCTTTGATGAACAAGATCTTTGCACCATGCTTAGATCAGTTCACAGTTGTATTTATAGACGACGTTCTAGTTTATTTCGAAATCCAGAGATGATCACGCGGAGCATTTGAGAGCTTCATTGCAGATCTTGAGAGAGAATCAGCTCTATGCCAAGCTGAACAAGTGTGAGTTTTGGCTTGAGCAAGTGTCTTTTCTCGGACACATCATCTCTAAGGAAGGTTTAGCAGTAGATCCAGCGAAGATTGAAGCAGTTGTTAGTTGGCAGAGTCTGAAGACAGTGGCATAAATCAGGAGTTTTCTGGGTTTGGCAGGGTATTACAGAAGATTTGTAAAGGGATTCTCCAGTATAGCAGCTCCATTGACTAAGTTGACAAGGAAAGATGTTCCTTTTGTGTGACAGAGCAGTGTGAAGCAAACTTTCAAGAGTTCAAGACCAGATTAACCACAGCCCCTATCCTTACTTTACCTTCAGGGACTGGTGGATTTGTGATTTTTACAGATGCTTCAGGTGTTGGATTGGGTTGCGTACTCATGCAGGAGGGAAAAGTAGTGGCCTACGGGTCCAGACAGTTGAAAGAACACGAGAAGAGATACGCTACCCATGATTTGGAGCTTGCAGCAGTTGTGATGGCATTGAAGATGTGGAGGCATTACATGTATGGTGAGAAATTCGAAGTTCATTCGGATCACAGAAGTCTTCAGTATTTGTTTGGGCAAAAGGATTTGAACATGAGGCAGACAAGATGGATGGAATACATCAAGGACTACGATTTTCCGATAAAGTATCATCCCGGGAAAGCAAACATGGTTGCAGATGCACTGAGCAGAAAGACAAGGACTACTGGATGCTTACAAACAGAGTGGGCTTTGACAGAAGTATTCAGAGATTTGGATGTAGAGTTTCAGCCTCAGACTGAGAAAGTGATGATTGCGAATATGCATACATGGGAACCGGAGATTTTGGACAGAATCAAGAGCAGACAAAGAGAAGATCCAGAGCTAGTCAGGTTGATAGACAACATAGCAGACAGGCCAGAGTTTAGACTCGTGGAGGGTGTGTTGTATTGCCAGGACAGATTGTGTGTGCCAGATGTACATGATTTGAGAAACGAGATTATGGTTGAAGCACACCATTCTCGTTATGCTATTCACCCAGGGAGCACCAAAATGTATCAGAACTTGAAGAGCTTCTATTGGTGGAATAACATGAAGAAGGAAATTGCAGGATTTGTTTCGAGATGTTTGGTGTGCCAACAAGTGAAGGTTGAGCACCAGAAGCCTCCAAGATTACTTCAGCCATTGGAGACACCGGAATGGAAGTGGGAACACATTACTATGGACTTCGTTGCAGGGCTACCACCCACGAAGGATCATGACAGTATTTGGGTGATTGTCAATAGACTCACTAAGTCAGCACACTTTATTCCGACGAAGATGAGAGGATCCATGGACGTTTTGGCACACAAATACATTGATAACATAGTAAAATTGCACGGAATTCCAGAGTCGATTGTGTCAGACAGAGACATGAGGTTTGTGGGCAGATTTTGGGTTAGTTTGCAAGCAGCCTTGGGTACTACGTTGAGTTTCAGCATTGCGTATCACCCTCAGACCGATGGACAGACGGAGAGGACGAACCAGACTATGGAGGATATGTTGCGGGCATGTGTTCTATACTTCGGGAATGACTGGGAGAAGAGTCTTCCTTTGTGTGAGTTTGCCTACAACAACAGTTACCACTCTAGTATCGGGATGGCACCGTTCGAGGCATTGTACGGACGGAAGTGCAAGACCCCGATTTGTTGGGAAGAAATTGGTGTTCGGAGTTTTCATGGACCTTCGATCATCAGTGATACCAGTGAGAAAGTGAAGCAGATTATTGACAGGTTGAAGATTGCAAGAAACCGTCAGAAGAGTTACGCATACCTCAAAAGGAGAGATTTAGAGTTCAAGGTCGGAGACAAGGTTTTTCTCAAAGTCTCGCCGACTAGAGGAACTATGAGGTTCGGGCAGAAAGGTAAGTTGGCTCGGAGATTTATCGGGCCATTTGAGATTGATATGCGCGTGGGGGAAGTGGCTTACAGATTGATATTGCCAGTAGAGCTATCAGGAGTTCACAGGGTTTTTCATGTTTCCATGATGAGGAAATACGTGCCAGACCCTACACACGTGCTACACCATGAGCCGTTGGATGTCCAACAAGATACTACATTTGTTGAAAGGCCGACGAAGATCATAGACACTAAGGAGCATGTTTTGAGGACAAGGACAATTCATTGGGTAAAAGTACAGTGGGAGCATCACAGTCCAGGAGAAGCTACTTGGGAACTCAGGGATCAGATCAAGGAGAAGTATCCAGAACTTTTGCCAGAGGTGTGTTAGAGATCTGGAGGACCAAATAGGCCAAGGGGGGGAGGATGTAACATCCCGACCCATAACCCATATTAATTATAATTAATTGCTTGATTAGTTAGTAAGTGTGTTTAGAGTCTTAGCGAGTCGGGTTTGACGTATGGATCTCGCGTGCGAAGTCTCGCGCGATTCGGAGTGCGTTTGGGTACAGTAGGGGAGTGTGTTGCTATTTCCGGGAAGTTTGGAGGGTTTTTTAGTATTTTCCACTTTTCGAGATTTTGGCACCATCAGGTAGATTACCTAATTTCCCGAACTTTATCCTTCTGTTGGATCCCGATCCGAACCTCCGAACCTGACCCAATAACTGACCTGACCCAAACCCACCTAAGTTATTTTATTAATTTCCCAAAGTCAAACCCCACCTAATCTAATCCCATATGGACCCCACCTCACTCCCATCATCTCACTCACCTGATGGCCCACCCTCCTTGTATCCCACGTGCAAGCCCCATACCCATCCCCTCTTTTCATTTACTAGGTCAAATCCATCTCCCTCTCTTCTCATTCCCCACTCCAACACAGCGGCCCCTTTCCTCCTCATCTTCTCATCCCTCTCGTTCTTTTCTTCTCTCTCTCACGGCTTGCTGCCTCCCAGCCGCCGGACGACGACGCTGCAACCACCGCCAGCGGCCATCTCTCTTCTCCATCTCACTTCATCTTTTTCTTTCTCTCTCTATTTCTCCATTTCCTTTTCTCTCTATTTCTCTCCCCATTTTCCCTTTTTCCATTTCTCTTCCTTTCCCTGTTTTTTTTCCCCTCCTTGCTGCCGGCGTGAATCACCCATCTCCATTTTCTTTTGCCACTCTCTGTTCTCTTTCTTTCTTTCCCTATTCTCTTTCTTTCTTTACTCTTTTCTTCATCACCTTGCTGCCAACGTGGGCAACCCACCTCATCCATTTCATTCTCTCATTTTCTCATCTCACCTCATCTCATCTCATCTCATCTCTCTCGCCTCAACGTTGACTTTCACCCCCACCATCTTTTCATTCTTTCTTTATTTCTTTCTTGCATTCTGTCTTTTGCATTTCTATGTCAATGGGCCACTAATCTAGTAGGCCACCAATCAAGTGGGCCCCACAACCTCCCCATCTCAATTTCAATTCTTTTTCTCTCTTTCTCAATCTCTCTCACCCACCTTACTAGAAACGGACTACAAAGGCAGCCCCACCTCCGATCACCGCTATCATCTCCGCGTGGACCCCGCGAGCTTCTCATCTCCAATTTGCAAGCCACCACTCCATCCACCCATCTAATTGGTAAGACTCCCTTCCCTAGGTTTGGTTTATATACTTTGGGTGTAGAGTTGTGTTAAGCTAACTTAGAGCTTTCCATTCTTTTAGTTTTATATTTTAATTTAGTTTTATTTTTGCTAATGCTTCCTTAGGTTTGGTTTGTTGGACATTGAGCTAGGATTTTGGATTTGGGCATTTTTTTCACCAAAGGCAAGTAGATATTTATATATATATTCTTGGATATGTTTGTCTTTCATTTGAGTTAATGATTGATGATGATTTAGATGACCATTGCTCATTGATACTTTAAATGCTTGAAACATGATAATTTAAATTGAACGGTTGGATTGGGATGGATGTTGATTGGATGGACTTGATGAGAGGGGGTATGGTTGTATGTGGAGAGGGCAAGGCCCTATTTTCTTTGTTTGCAGGATTAGAATGGAAGGTCTAGATCCTTCATGTTGACTGGTTATATGTTCTGGGATTTTGAAAAGGGGTTTCCACCAATTTCACTTTTGTTAGAGAATTGAGGTTCTGTAACTACAGTGTATACGGTTGACTGGCCAAGGGGACCGGGTCGATCGGCGACAAACAATTAGGCTCCTTGGAGCCGATGAAAAACACTGTGCACTCCATTTGTTTACAACTTTCGATTGACCGGACTGGGTCGGGTCAATCGGGTACTCTGTGTGGGATGTCAACCGACCAAGGTCTGGGTCGACCGGGTGAACCACAATTACCTTTTTGAAAGGGCCTTTTTAACCCTATTTTTGATGGACTTAGGTGGAACTTTGGTTATCCTGTTTGGACTCATTTGACTATATGTGATGATGTTTTGAGCCGACGTCTTTCACGGTTAATCCAGTTGTATCGGGTTACAACATATCTCAATCTTGAACGGTACGGGATATCGGGATACCCCCTTTTATATCTATGCACGAAGATTGTTTGTCTGGGTATTGCGAACCCTACTTCCCTTCGTTGACTGAGTATGGTTGTACGATGCCTCTGGTTTAACATTGTACCTAGGATTGGATTGTTTATCGCTTCTGATTCCGGATTGTACCATCTGGTACTTGTCTACATGCTATGTTCATGTTCCTTAGCTTCGTTTGCTTTGTTTTGCTTTGGGATCACTTGATGAACTTAGATGACGAACTTAGGATCATTTTTGATGTTCCACTTGTTTGATGATTGATGGAAGTGTTGAGACTAGGTGGCTTTGATTGTAAAAGCTTAATGAGGACTGCTTATGGTATTGACGTTTGAAGAAGCTTGCTTGATTGATCTTGAGTTGATAATAGAAAGTAGTCTCTCTTCTGTTGATGAATCTTGTTCACGCAAGAAAGCCTAGCCCCTCACTGTCACACCCCCAGAAGTGAAACCGGGGTTATGCGTGAGATTAGGGCCAATTAAAATCTTTTTTCAATAATAATAATAAGGATACTTGGCCCCAATCATGTCCCAAATGGATCGAAGACCGCTGTGAGGTATAAATGTTTCCTCGAATACATAAATCAATAGCGGAACCTTCATACAAACAAGTGGTATCTCAAGATGTATAGTTAAGAGCAATACGAAAATATATTATCTAAGTTCAAGTTTGAAACTGTTAAACAAAAGTATTAATTACATGAAATGTCATGCTAAAACTTAGGCCTAACCAAAATAATAATCAAAATAAACCAAAAGATAAATCTATCCAAAATAAGCATGAGGCACTCGAGTACGGGGTCGGTATGGCTATACAATGCCATCCGTACTATAGTCTAGGAGGTCATCTGACTGATCCGCCTGAATCTCCTCCGTCGTCTCCTCCTCGGTACCTATGCACCAAGAGTAGCATCATCAGACACGACGGTCGGCAGGCAGATATAAATATAAAACTTAAATAGATATGCAGAACGAATCAAAATAGACGATAGACAAGATCATATAACATGCATAGCATCCTGATCGTAAGAAGTGCATAGCATACGAATCATGAACAAACTAACATAAACATCTAGCAAGATAGGCAGTCCACATATGCTAATTACCACGGGATAGTGTCATTCCCTCCCTACTCCCATTGAGTTGTGGTGGAGATATCAAGGCACAGGATATACAGTTGAGTGGTGCTTGACACAAAGATTCCTAGACAAGAAATAGTGAGTGTGACGCCTCGGAGTCCCACATCGACTATAGAGAGGAAAGTGAATGGGGTTATATGTAGAGCTTACACCCTTACCTTGCATGAGGCCTTTTGATGGGTTAAGGCCCATCAGAAGCAAAACCGTGAGGCAAGAGTGGATGCGCTTGGACCAAGTCCTCTGATCAAGTAGCCCATGAGCTAAAGCGGACAATATCATGCATGTGTGAAGGGTGGGGCGTTACAAATGGTATCAGAGCTGACTCTCGACTAGTTTGAGTGTGGGTCCCCTGCCGTGGTCTGGTGCCAGTGGGCGGGTCTCCATGTGGGTTGGCCAAGAGTGCTGGCAGGCTACTGCACAAGGACGTGCAGCCCTAAGGGGGGTAGAATGTGACGCCCCGGAGTCCCACATCGACTATAGAGAGGAAAGTGAATGGGGTTATATGTAGAGCTTACACCCTTACCTTGCATGAGGCCTTTTGATGGGTTGAGGCCCATCAGAAGCAAAACCGTGAGGCAAGATTGGATGCGCTTGGGCCAGGTCCTCTGGTCAAGTAGCCCATGAGCTAAAGCGGACAATATCATGCATGTGTGAAGGGTGGGGCGTTACACCAACTATAGAGGAGTAGGGATCCACTAAATTAATAGAAATGTGTTGGTTAGAAAAGTCAGAAAGAGTAAAAGTGTATTTTGAATTGGAATTGCAGAGACACCAAAGAGAACTATAATGGTTAGAGAAAGAGAGATTAAAACCAAAGGCAACTACGAATCCATGCATAAACAAATCCAATATCAACATACATATCCACCAACTCACCTATCCAAATATAGTTTACCCAGAACACAAGTTCTTCGAAAATGAAACCTATCTCCTTCTTCTCAAAAACCCTGGCAGTCCATGTTTCATGCCTAAATCGTAATAGCTACTGATAATGTTATTCAGGCATAATAGATTTTGCTTAAGGTTTTTTCCATCTCTCATTACAGCATTTCCCTTGTGAAAATGAAACTCTTGTATAATAGAGAGATAATTAGATTCTATCCAAACCTCGTTATAGGATACGTAACATGATAAAATGAATTTATTCATTTAGTTAAAACCACAACTACAAATGCACTCTACAATTCCCTGTGCTAGTAATGCACTTCAGCTTTACAAAATCAAAGTTTTTAGTATCAAATATTAATGGGCAAAGCGACCATACAGCGGCGCTGCGTCATAGTATGATGCAATGCCTGGTATATGCAAATTGATGGGGCCTACCCTTAAGAAACTCAATCCATTCATTGGTTCTAACACCCACTGTGGGATATTCATATAAAATATTATTCAAATGAACAAATGCACACCATTGGTAACTATATGGTGAACACATGATTCAACTTTATTAACTCTCTCTCTTTCCTTTTGGAAATAGAAGTTGGGCACATATTTAAAATCAACAGGTCAATCTAACGGTAGGCCCCATGAAAAACACTTTGAAATTATATATGCAAAGAAAAGGATGCGTGTAAAAGATGATGGACGGATTGAATTTCTTAAGGGTGGGCCCCATCCACTTGCATATGCCAGGCGCTGCATCATACTATAATGCAGCACCGCTGTATGGCAGCTTTGCCCAATATTAATATATTGTGAAGCCGCCAAAAGTGATAGAGCTAGATACAATTTAGTCTCCCCTAGGAAACTAAACAACCTAACCTTTTTACTTTTTTAATTCAGCATTCTTCTCTTGCATGGTTAGTTCAGATTCTTAAACTACAAACAACATCATGTTTCTGATTTTAAATGATAAGAAACATATATAACAGCTCGGCTGAACAAAATTAAAATAATCCAACCGCTAAAAAATCAAAAGATCTCTTTAAAGCCAAAAAAACCCAAAAAGTCCATGCACTGATAAACTAACATGTCAATTTAATTGCACCAAATATCAGTAATGAAAACAAATCCAGTCCTTGAAGCAAAATCATCAAAATTAACATGGAGAAATAACATATATAACAAATTAGCAACCTACCAAAAACAAAGCAATGGCATTGTTTTTTTGTGGAATCCTTACAATAAAAGAAACAAAAAAGGCATAGAGGCTAAGAGTTAGCCAAAGAACCCAAAGAGTAAAAAAGAAGAAGAAAAAGAAAAGTCATGAAAGAGGACTACTTCCAAGTGTTAAAAGCAAATCCTATAAAATCAATAGAAAGTAGACAGAGTAGCTACTCATAAGAAGTAAGAAAATCAATAGAATTTTCATTTGCCGGCATAGGATTTTGGGTGCAAAGTTGATAGATGGAATCCAATCCAATGAACCCAAACTTGTATATATTATTATTTTGAAAGGTAATCCCAACTTGAATATGCTGAATATTCAAAATGATAGCAGAATAGGGTGCATCCATACCGTCACTAAGGGCCCATTCGATCTTCACAAGCAGATCGAATGCAGGTAACCTGAGTTACTTTCAAGTGAAACCTTGCTTTTGTTCTTTGATATAATTGGGAGATAAAACAGAGTTACATGTATTTAGATTTACAGGTAAATTGGTTGCTTCATGGTACTTTGGCTTTAAACAAGTAATCAAGATGATGATTTTCAAAGAGCCAGTTGTGGCAATTACCCTACATCACTTGAGCAATCAAACAATTGTATAAATGATAAATCAAATGATTTATAAGCAAGCACACAACAAAGATTAGGAATCATGATTCCCACTTGAAAGCAACAATCTACCAAACAGATATTGTGAAAGCTTGAAAAAAATAAACCTCATTTGTACAATCAACTCATCATGTTACTATAAATTGGAGTTTTTTTTTTTTTTAACTTCAGAAGTACACATTTCATGACCTTATGTGTATGAGCTATGATTTATAAGAAAGCACATGACAAAGAATAATGATGGGCCAAGCCCAAGGGCCCAACTCATGTTACAAGACCCGGATAGTCCAATAAGGTCCAGGCCCAAAGAAGTCCATAGGCCTGGCCACGTCATCGAGAGAGCATCCGGGAGCCTCACCCTCACCGCCTTGGAAAAAGTCAACCCTCATCTCATCTTTTACCAAGTCGCGTGGAGAGCACTCAACTACCTCACCCGTTGAGAAGAATCCGTGATCTCCACCAAAATGGTTATTGAGTTGCTGTAAAGTCGCCCCAACCTGTGAGGGAGCGACTATAAATTGTAAGCCCCACCAACACTTGAGGGGCATGAGACAAACACCGGAGCACTATTCTCCTCTCCCTCTCTAAGTTTGTACTCTCTGCTCTCCCAGCACTCCTGAATTAATAAAGTACATGGCTACCTCAGCCATTCAGAAGTGGACGTAGGTCATACTGACCGAACCACTATAATTTGTGTCTCTCTCTCTCTCTCTTCTTTAATCATAGCATTAGTTACCAATCACTTGACAGTTGATGTGCAAAGCCAATTTGTGCATCATCAGTTTGGCGCCGTCTGTGGGGAAGACTAAAGTCCTCACTTCAAAAGACTTCTTCTTTTATACTTATGGTGATCACCACTAGATCAATGAATCGAACTGAGGATGATCCCTCGCGAGAGGGCGAGGATGCTCCTCCACCAACCAATCCTGCTCCAAATGCTCCTGCTCCCACCCCTCGACAAATGTTGGAGACCATGCAGCAGCTGGTGACCCAAAACCAGTAGATCCTGCAACTCATGCTCGCAGGGCAAGGAGGAGGACAACTTGGGGGAGTACCGCTTGGAGGACCGCAAGGAGCACCGCGCCCAGGGCATCCAAGAGCTCTACGTCGGGGAGCTCCTCATCTGGGCGCCCATACAGGCCAGGGCGCCCCTTTTGGAGTTCCCCTGGGCGCCGCCCCTCAGGGGGGTGCCCGTCATGAAGGACGCCCACCTCCGGGGGGAGCACATCATGGAAGACTCCCACCTCCTCCTTCTGCTTCTCATGGGGAGGATCCTCATTTCCAAAAGGGGGAGAGTGAAAACCAAAGCATGGAGGATGAGAGTCATTTCCATGATCAGTCTAGGGGAGCCCCCAATCGCTGGGACGAGAAAATCAAAGAAATGCAAAATCAGCTGGGTGATGTCTTCAATGCCATGAAGGCACGGGGACCGGAGACAGTGGACTACCTAGTCAGGCGAACGGACACACCATTCAAACCTGACGTGGTGAACTACCCACTCCCTAAAAAATTCAAGATGTCATCCGTCGAAACCTTTGACGGTACGAAGGATCCACTGGACCACCTCGAAACTTTTAAGACCTTGATGCAGCTGCACAACGTCCCCGACGAAATTATGTGTAGGGCATTCCTAACCACATTGAAGGGTTCCGCACGACAATGGTTTGCCAGTCTCTCCCCAGCCTCCATAGGCTCCTTCGCCGAACTGAGCAGATCGTTTGTGGCACAGTTTATTGGTGGACGCCTCCAACAAAAGCCTGCCACCCATCTGCTCAACATAAAACAGGATTGAGACGAGAGCCTGAAGAGCTACCTCACTCGTTTTAACGAGGAGGTCCTTCAGGTCGAGGATCCCGATGATAAGGTCAGCATGACCGCCTTCCTATGAGGCCTCCGATCATCAAACTTCCTCTTTTCAGTGATGAAGCGGCCACCAAAGAGCATGCCAGAACTATTGGCAAAAGCTCAAAAATATATGAACGCTGAGGAAATCAACAGGTCCAGAAGAGGTGAATCATCTCACGGATCGCCAAAAGCTTGACCTGCCTCTGCACTGTTCTCAAACAGGCAGCCTATCTCCAGCTTAACGGCTCTCTCGCGGGTAGCCAAAAGCTTGGCCTCTGCACTATTCTCAAACAGGCAGCCTATCTCCAGCTTAGCGACTCTCTCGCGGGCCGCCAAAAGCTTGGCCTCCGCACTGTTCTCAAACAGGCAGCCTATCTCCAGCTTAGCGGCTCTCTCGCGGGTCGTAAAAAGCTTGGCCTCTGCACTGTTCTCAAACAGGCAGCCTATCTCCAGCTTAGCGGCTCTCTCGCGGTGTTGACACCAAAAATGTCACTTTGCCTCTTCAACATCAAGAAAGCTGCATGAAGTCGCAACCTGCCATAAATAGGCAATGCAACTTCTCAAAAAATCAAATCTTGTCAGAATCAAACAAAAACTGCAAGATCCTTCAAGATAGCCAAGAGAAGAGTACATATGAAGTTTCGGGCCATTTCAGAATCATTTGGCCTAACTTCGCTTCTCCGACAGCTAAAATGGCGCTCCCGGCGGCGACATCATCGGAGACGTCAAAACTTCGATCAGAGCCTACAGATGACTCCAGCATGTCTCAAAAGGGCTCCATGCCAAATTTCAAGTCAAACCGACAACGTTTGACCCTCCATCAATGCTCGAGCAGCAAAATCAAGCCTCCCGGCGGCGGAAACCACCGGAGCCTTCGCTCATCAAACCAAGTGCATGAGTGGCTTCAACATGCTTCCAAAAGGCTGCACGTCAAGTTTCAGGTCATTCCGAAAACGTTTGACCAGGTTTCGATGCTCCGAGAGAAAATCAAGCCTACCGGCGGCAGAGCAACCCGGGACCATGACATCCAAAACGGAGCCCATGGAACGTCTCAAAATGACTCCAATAGGCTCCCCGTCAAATTTCAGGTCAATCGGACATCGTTTGACCGCACATCAAAGCTCGGCATTTTCCCCGCAGCAAAATCAAGTGAAGCATCGACGGGACCCCAAACGGCTTCAAAACTGAAACAAAAGCCTATGGTTGGTCTTATTTATTGCTCAGGAGGCTTCACCTCAAATTTCAGGTCAATCCGACATCGTTTGACCAAGTTTCGACTTCTGGCGGAAAATCAGCAGCTCTACGCGACAAAGTCTTCGGCTTTCCCGGAAAATTAGAAACTTTGCACTCTAAAAATGCAAGGATTCTCATCAAGTTTTCTACAGGGAAATCAAGCCAATAAATGAGAAGAAATGTCAAGAAAAATACAGAAGAAAACGGCGACGAAAAAGACCTCAAAACGACCGCAAAACGGGCTCCGAAGGGGAAAAATCCCCCAGGGTCGCAGACCCCTGCGACCATGGCCCATGGTCGCAGGCCCCTGCGACCATGGCCCATGGTCGCCGGTCCATGGTCGCCGGCGACCATGAAGGTCCGGGTCACCGGATTTTCTGCCGGTGACCCGTTTTTCCGTCTTTTTTCGCGTTTCGCGCACTTTGGCCCCTGTGGTTTCCTGAAAATGTGATTTTTAGTGCTTGAAATTGACTCATATCCGACGACATCCGTCAAAATCACGGGTCAACCTCCAAAAGCATAAAATCATCAGTGATCGCTCCAAGATCGCCAACCGGCTGACCAAGAAAGTGCACTTTCTGTCCGACCGATCGTGAAATCGACAAGACAGATGTCACCGGCCCGCTCTTAGCTATCAATGTCTGAAGTTACATGTTCATCCGATGTCGATCAGCATGTAGATCCATCGATGATCATCGCCAGAAGAATTCCAGAAGACACGGCATGGCCCGCGACTCTTCGACTGCTCGGCGACCAATTAATGTGGTTAATTGATTAGCTTTATTGCAGTCATTAATTCATTTCTTTGGACGGCCCAATCAGAAGCAAGCATTTGGGAGTTACAAGTCAATTGATTCATGGCATTTAAACCATGAAACTCCTCCCATTATGGTAATTAAGGTGATTAAAAGCCCTTAATCTCCATCGGCCAATCAGATTCAAGGAAAAAGGAGTTACAAAATCAAGAAATAAATCTTGTAACTCCTCCCATTAGAGCCATTAAGGCTCATAAACCCTCCTAAATGGCTACCAAAAGCCTATAAATAGGAGAGCATTCCATTGAAATGGAGATCGAAAAAAGATCGAAAAAAAAGAGGAGAAAATCAGAAGATCAGAAAAAAAGGGATCAGAAAGAATCCAGAGAAAGAAAAAAGAGAGAAAACTCTGCTGAAGTTCTGCACCGGCCACCACTACAAGGTGACAAAAGTCCCTTGGGGGGCACCCCCCCAAGGTCCTTGCCTTCTCCTGCTGCCTCCAATGGCTTAGACGTGGCTTTTCAGCCCGTCTACTTAGCTTTTTATTGGACATAGGACCTTCTCTTGGTCTTTGTCCTCTAAAAATCTGAGGTTATAGCCAAGCCAAGCGAATCAAGAGCATCTTCTGTTCTCATCTGCATGGATGATGGCGAAGCCCATACATGGCTTGCGACCGTCAATCTGAACGAGTCCCCCACAATCTCCTGAAAAGTTAGATCTTCCTTTTCTTGCTTTTCATTGTAGTTTGTATTTTTCTAAAAGAGACAAAAATCACAACTCTTGTCTTTCATTATTGATGAGAATTGTAAATCGGCTATAAACGCCAAAATCGGCTATAAATGCCAAACAAAATCGCCTTTCACGGCAAACCAAGAAAATGTCTCTTTTCTTAAATATTTGTGCAATGGAAAACTTGAAAGAAGTTGATTTCCTTTTTACTTGCGAAGGTTGATCTCCGGATTACCACTTGCAATTCCAAGTAAAATAGAAAATCTGGCACACCCACACAAAAGAAATGTTGATGCACGCTTCAGGGCCCGCCAGGGCGCGAAAGGGCCGGACCCGACGGACTCCCACGTTCCGCCGACCCCGGTAGCCGCCCCAGCCGGCGCCTCGGAGCGCGTTCCATCAAGCTGGCACACCCGGTGGGACTCGTTCATTTGAGAACACGGTGCTCGGAAATGAAATATTTGCATATCATACTTTTTGCTCTATGCTTATACTTCTTTTCCGGATTCCTTGGCTACTTTCTAGCTGGTAGCCTATGTTGGATTTTGCATCCTAAAAAAAAATGAGATGGGATTTTTTGGAAATTTCTATTTCTTTGAGTTTGTTTCCATTCTTTCTCTTTTCAAAAAACAAAAATCAGTTTTCTTAGTTTGAATTCAAAATTGAGAAACTTTGATCCTATCCTATCGTTCTTTGGCGCTTGCAGAAATGTTGAGCCCGTTCGACTAAGGTTTTGGACCATCGTTTCTCTTCGATGAGTTCATTAGAGATTTTAAAAAAAAAAATATTAAAAAAAAATAAAAATAAAAAAAAATCAGTTTTCTTAGTTTGAATTCAAAATTGAGAAACTTTGATCCTATCCTATCGTTCTTTGGTGCTTGCAGAAATGTTGAGCCCGTTCGACTAAGGTTTTGGGCCATCGTTTCTCTTCGATGAGTTCATTAGAGATTTCAAAAAAAAAAATATTAAAAAAAAATAAAATAAAAAAAAATTAGTTTTCTTAGTTTGGATTCAAAATTGAGAAACTTTGTTCCTATCCTATCGTTCTTTGGTGCTTGCAGAAATGTTGAGCCCGTTCGACTAAGGTTTTGGGCCATCGTTTCTCTTCGATGAGTCTATTTGGGATTTTTATAAAAAAAAAGGGACATAGACCACTAAGGTTAAACCAATTGCGTTCTTTGATCACGATTGATTCAAGAAAAGCCTTGTCCAGAGTGTGGAGACAGCTTGACTGTTCTAGGCAAGGGTCCTCCAAACGGGTTCATTAAGTAATCCTACCCTTACCTGGGGGCAATTCTATCAATTGAGGTTTCATAAGACCGGGTTAGGAGGCCTATGTGTACTCTCTCGTCTTTAAATCTTAAAAATAAAATAAAAATCAAAAATAAAAAAAAAAGATTTTCAAAAAAAAAATCTTAAAAAAAAAAAATAAAAAAAAAATCAAAAATAAAAAAAAAGATCTTCAAAAAAAAAAATCTTAAACAAAAAAAAAAGATTTTTTTAAAAAAAAAAAAAAAATGAAAATCTTAAAATAAAAAAAAAAATCTTCAAAAAAAAAAACTCTCGTCATTTTAGATTCAGATCCGAGAAATTGTGGTTCCTTCCCTTCTGGGTACTGGTGCTCGCGGAAATCGTTGAGCCCGTATTCGGATCGGAATACCATCTGCTCTCTTTGATGAATCCAATCTTGACATTTCAAAAAAAAAAAGAGAATCCCATCTCGTGGATGCGATCTCCAACATTTGTGCATAGCAATACTGGTACGCCCTTTCAGGGTCTACTGTATCTGTGACCGGCACATTTGTAACTCCTACCTTATATTCTTCTTATCTCGAGCAAGCTCCGCTTCTCGATAAGTCGAATTTAGGTATACAATTGCTTCTAGCAGTCATTGGAACGCTCATTTCGAGCCTACCATGTTCGCTGTCAGAACAATTGTACCATCTATGGCTTTTGCCTTCTTCATGTCGCTTGGGTCATATCCCTTGAGCGATTTGAAAAGACAACCATAGAAATTCCCATTTATGATCATCATATTCTTGTGATTACTAATGGATGTGGTCTTGTTTCAGAAATTTTGAAACTAACAATGGCAGCCTTAACCATTATCTTCGACGAGAACAAGCACCAACTCATGCTTCAACAGAAGCAAAGCACGCGCACCCATAAGCGCCCTGCCAGCTGCCGAAGCGTCAACTCCCTCGGCAACTCTCTGAACTCCGGGTCGACCTCGACTCCCCGGACCATCGTCTTCGGGACACTGGGACCATTCCCACTTCCGGAAGAACAAACTGCGCCTGCCAAAAGGCAGAAAATCGCCTCTCAACGTGTCACTCCCGTGACACCAAAGGCGAGCGCCCAAAAGCCCGAAGCCCGCGGCACCCCCGCGAAGCCTCGACCAACAAACAACCAGGTCTATCCCAAGACTTGGTCTCCAAGACCTTCCCCAAAACAAAGAAGGTCTCAAATTTCCACCAAGCCAGCATACCTGGCCCCACTCAAAGAAAACCAGTTCTACCCTCTTGCCTACATGAAAGAGGAGAGACCCATCTCCAACTTGACTCCCAAGTCAACCCAGCATGAGCCGGCTTGTTCCTACAGGCCCAAAATTAGATCATGCATCACCAGGCCTCTACAAGCACCTGCTAAGGCCTACACTCCTTCAGTTCGACCCTTCATCTCTACAGGGGCCGAACTCGAAAGGTTCAAAGCTTCGCTGCAACAGGCAAAGGACCGGGTCCGGATCCTGTCCTTGCCTAGCTACAAAGAAGACAGGCTCGGCTGCTGCGCCTGAGGGAGCACATCCTTCATCGTCAGAGCCCAACCAGAGCTGACTGAAGCTCAAATCGCTCGTCGAGCACGCCGCCGTGCGTCATATCGACAAAAGAGACTAGAGAAGCAACGGACCCAGCCTCCTACACTTCAAGTCTCCCACAAATGGGTCGAAAAAGAAAGACCCGACCAAGTTGCTGCCGTCCATATGGTTGGAAAAACCAGAAGACGCCAAAAGTCAGCATCAAAAATCCATGTCCGACGTCCGGTGACCCGTAGCGTCACCGGGACACGAAGACATCCCGAAGAATCTCCTGCCCCTTCAAGCCAAGGACGGGAGAGTAATCCTTCATCAAGCTCTTCAACAAAAAGAATGAGCCCCAGCTCGGTCACCAGGACGATTTCTTCGTTCGAATCCCGAGGGATGAACGTCTTGGCTACAAGTTCTGAGCCACCACCTCAGAATCCACCTCGAGATGATGCTCTCACACGCATCCAGCAGTTGGAACAAGGCCAGCAGAGGATTGAAACTCTGATGGAAAACATTCTCCTTGTCGTCCAAAATCAGGTGAACAATGAGCCTCCTCCGAATCATAACAATAACGAGGAGAATTGTGAAGAAAATGAGTCACGCGCCCTTACCAAAAAGGACGTAGACAGTATCCTCGCCAAAGCTAAAGAAGAGGATATACTCAAACAGCATGGGATCAAGCCACCATATCCTTTGTGGATGGACTCGGTCCCGTTCCCCACAAAATTCAAGCATCCTACTCTCCAAACATATACGGGGAAAGGATCGGCCAGACAGCACGTCATCCACTTCAAGATCTTGACGGGAGCTATCGCGGATCAAGATGCACTCAAGATTCGCCTCTTTGCAAGTACCCTAAAAGGTACGGCCTTCGATTGGTACTCCACTCTGCCGGAGAACTCCATTCAGAACTGGGCTATGCTGGAGACACGCTTCCTGACCCACTTCCAAGGTGAGGATCATCCTGTTACTATGGCTCAGCTCTGCAGCCTAAAACAGGGAGAGAATGAGTCAACTTATGACTTCATTCACAAGTGGAAAGCAATGGCGTACAAATGCTCAGATGTACTGCCACAAGCGTCGCTAGTTGACATCTGCCGAAACAACATGAGAGCTAAAATCCGCTCCATGATCATCGGCAACAAATCAAAAAACCTGGGAGAGCTCCTGGAAGCTTCCATGGAAGCTGAAACGGTGATCAAAGACCTCAACAGTCAGAAATCATCAAAGAAAGAGCCGACTGCTGTTGCAACCTCTAAACCAAAGAAGAAAGAGGTCCTCAATGTGCAAACCAAGTCAGCTCCTCAGCAGCCAAAGAAAGCTGAAAACAAAACTGCAGGTAAAAGGCCTGAACTCTCCGATGCCTTCAAAGAGCGAATAGAAAAGAAATATCCGTTCGATGAAGACGTCGAAGAAATCTTTGAGGCTCTCCTAGCAAATGGCAAACTCATTTTGCCAGAGCCCAAAAGACCTGGAGATGTTGGCAAAACCAATGATCCTCGGTACTGTCCATACCACCAGATGGTTTCGCATCCTCTCAATCAATGCTTTGTTGTGAGAGAGAAGATAAACGAGATGTGGAAAAACGGAGTCATCACCTTTGACAAAAACTATGGGACTGCCTCCGTCAACATGGTGTCATATGGACAAACACCAAAGTCACCGAAGAAGAAGATCACTACTTCCTTCAAGGTGATAAATAGAATTCAAACGTCCGAAGTGTTGGTTCCTTGTCCGACACCAGACGGACAACCCATATGGGTACATCCCGATCTCCTGGAAGATGAAAATTGGGAGATCGTCAAAACAAAGCCGACAGCTCAACAGCGAAGGCAGGCTAGGAAACATCTCCTCAGGCTCAAACGGCAAGAGAAGACCCAGCCAAAACAAGAAGTTCATGAAAAGGCAGAGGCCTCCTCTACCACTTCACTCGGGGCAACAGAAACATCCCCTCCAGAGACTTCAAAGGCGGTAAGAAACTTCACTCTTAGTGATTTCATGCCACCTCAATTCAAAAAAGAAGCCATGCAGGGGGCATCATACTCTTGCAACTCGGTAGTTGGATTCTCCATTG
Organism: Umbellularia californica; assembly: GCA_028538565.1. Taxonomy (NCBI): domain Eukaryota; kingdom Viridiplantae; phylum Streptophyta; class Magnoliopsida; order Laurales; family Lauraceae; genus Umbellularia; species Umbellularia californica. The sequence goes on along the minus strand of JAPQWN010000010.1, from coordinate 36,072,905 downwards.
ATGGATACGAGTCCAGCGACACCGACGATGGATTCGAGCCCAACTACACCGATGAGTGGGAGGAATCTCTTGAAACAGGAGAATATCTCTCCGATGAAGAATGGGTTCCTGAAACTCACCTTATACCAGTAATCTGGTATAACCCCTTGCAACCACAAGGATCCTGGTCTGATGATGAAGAAGACCAAGAGGCTGCACAAGAAGATGCTGTTAACCCAGCACCTGTCATTGCTCCAGTGGAAATCAACTATGTTGAGCCACACGGAGAAGACGAAGAAGAGGATCTGGCTCCCATGCCTGAACTTGAAGAATATGCAAGGATCTTGCAGCGTCTCGCTCTAGAACAAGAGCAAGACCGCGTCAACGAGATTCCTCACAATCCAGAGCCGGAAGTCCCTGAAGCCCATCAGGTACCTCCTCCCTCAACTCCTGAAAATGGAGAACATTGCTGGATAGACGATCCTCTTACATCCGAGGACGAGTCTGACTCCGAGCAGGCAACATCTCCTATCAGAGCTTCCTGTAATGTAATATATCAGGACTATAGCTCTTCTGAAGCGTCGTCTGATGAGATTACCTATACTCCGACGACGCCTAGCAATGTATCCTCTGGAGCTACCTTGTCTCACGTGACTTTCACAGAGATGACACCCTTTCAGGTTTCTTCTCCTGAGACTGTGACTTCAGGATACACATTCTTCCCGACTCATCATCATGAAGAAAACCCAACTTGGGATGATGGATGGGTCAACGAAGAAGAAAAGCTGCTGGATGCTGTTCAGGACTTGCTCCCGGAAAATGCTCCGTGCAACACAATCACTGAGGATGGCAACTCTGTTGCAGATACATCCCCAGTAGATGAAAAACGACAGCCTCTTGATCCTGAAGACAATCTTCCAAACGAAGATCCTTCTCAAGAAGCTCTCGAAGTTGGTAGAGGCACCCGCTCTGGCCGGGACTACCACAAAAATTACAACCAATCTTCCTTTACTTATGTAAATCCTTCGGGAAAAGATGTTGTAAGCGCCCCCAGTGGCAACAATGATGAACATGCAGGCCCTAAGGAGGCTTTCAAGTATGACTTGGTTGAGCACTTCAAACACATACCTGCACGTCTTCACATCCTGGATTTATTACGAATGTCTCCACGCACTCGTGATAATCTCATCTCAGAATTACAAAAACTGAATGAGGATGTCGACAAACATGCCCCACAAGTCCTCCAAATTGAAATGGACTACCGGGTCAAAAACTCAGAAAACTCCTTAAAAGGAGAAAAAGAGAAAAGCGAGGGATCATGCATCCAATGCCTCTCGGTTCAAAAGGCAGCCAGTGCAACCATCGCCTTCACTAAGGAAGACCTCCTACTTGGCGAAGCAAGGCACAACCGACCCCTGTACTTCACAGGGTACATTAAAGAAATGCCGATACATAGAGTTCAGATCGACCCAGGTTCTGCACTCAACCTCATCTCCACTTCGGCTCTTGAAGAGTTGGGCATCCCACCCAGCAAGCTAAGCCACACATCTGTATCTATCTTTGGATACGATGGGAGCACTCAAAGGCCTATCGGCAAAATCAGGTTCAAATTGCAAATCGCTGATCTTATCTCTGAGGTCACTGTGTATGCAATAAAAACCCCCTCATGCTACAACATCCTTCTCGGACGTCCTTGGATACACGAGAACGGTGTTGTCCCTTCAACTCTACATCAATGCATCAAGTTCGTCGGCGACGACGGCATGGTACATCGCGTCTTTGCGGACAGAAAACCCTTCAAAGGTAAAGAAGTCCACTTCGCAGACTCCCAGATGTATGAAGGAGAAAAAGAAGAAGAGGAAACAGCACCCCCTGCTGAAAATCTCCAGAAAGATAAAGGCAAGGCTCCTCAAAAATCACCGGAAGAAAACAAACCCTCCGGCAAATTAGAAGAGAGTAGTCAATCTCCCTTCCTCATCTCCCTCAAATCTTCAAAACCTTTGGTCATCACGACTAAAGTGAAGAAGGCGAAACAAAAGCCTGGGGCAAATTTGTTGTCTCTCTCGTGTCTATCATGCAAGACACAGACTCGGACTCAGAGCCAGAAGACGATGCATCGTCAAGCCAAGCTGACACTCAGCAAGTTCAGCCTGCTCTCACTCCGATGGAGACACCTGCAGATGTAGAAGATCCTACGTCTGCTACCTTTGTTGTTCCGGCAACATCACCAAAGCAAAGACCGATCTTCTTTCATAGATCGGATGCTTCTTCATCAAGTTCTCTGCTTGAACCTTTTCAAAATGAAGGTATGCCTCAGCTATCTCTATATAGTCCTGTGGCACAAGCAATTATGAAGAAAATGGGCTTTGACGCTCAAAACCCAGTCGGTTTGGGAGAAAGACGCGGTATTCTCACGCCATTGGAGCCCGCCTTGACCAAAAGCCAGCTGGAAGATTGGAGACTCTACGGTCATGTAGAAAAGTCTTCATATGGGTTAGGATATGATCCTGATACTCCTCTGAGACAGTTGACACAAAGGCTTAAAAGTCGTTTTACCGACCAAGCCTCAACATCTCAAGTCCACGAAGACATCGATCTCCCTGGATATCTCTTTAAAGAGTTACCTGACAAAGATCCAGGAAGCTCATCCAATTTGTACGATTTCTCTGATGATGAAGAGGAATCGCCCGATAATACAGACTTGTGCTATTCTGACCCAGAAGAACCCTCGTCTCCAAAAGAAATACCAGACTCAACAGGCGATTGGGACTATCTCATAGCAAGCCTTGAGGAGATCACCAATCAAGAAAATCCATGGAAAGGAACAGAGCCTTGGTCTGGTAATGCAGTTGAAACTCCAGAAGGTTTCGTTGAGTTGGAAGCCTCCGAAAATATTGTGGAGGAACCACCTTCGAACCTTCCGACAGAAGATCCTGTTGAAAAGATAAACTTGGGAACACCTGATAACCCACGTCCTGTATTCATAAGCAAGAATATAAAGGATGATGAGTTACCCGAGTATATCGCTTTTCTTCGCGAGTTCGTTGATTGCTTTGCATGGTCCTATGCTGAAATGCCTGGTTTAGACCCTAAAGTAGCAGTCCACAAACTCAATCTTCAAGAAGACATCAAGCCTGTCAAACAAGGCCAAAGAAGATTCCGTCCAGATGTGATGGATAAAATTGAACAAGAAGTTCAAAAGCTCAAAAGCGTCGGCTTCATCCGTGAGGAACAACATCCAGAATGGTTGGCCAACATTGTCCCCGTGACAAAGAAAACTGGGCAGATCAGAGTCTGTATTGACTATAGAGACTTGAATGGCGCTTGCCCTAAAGATGAATTCCCGCTCCCCATACCGGAGGTGATGATTGACAATACCTGCGGATTCGAGCGAATGACATTCATGGATGGCTTCTCTGGTTACAATCAGATAAAGATGCATCCCGAGGATGAAAAACACACTTCATTTCGGACTCCATTTGGCGTGTATTGCTACACTGTCATGCCATTTGGTCTGAAAAATGCTGGTGCCACATATCAAAGGGCTATGATGAAAATATTCCAAGATATGCAGCACAAGACGGTCGAATGTTACGTTGATGACCTCGCCGTCAAAAGCAGAAGAAAAGAAGACCATCTCAAAGATCTTCGGGAAGTCTTCCTCCGACTCCGCAAACACAAACTGCGGATGAATCCTCTAAAATGCTTCTTCGGCGTCTCGTCGGGTAAGTTTCTCGGATTCCTTGTTCGGAAAGCTGGAATAGAACTTGACCCCATAAAAGTCAAGGCTATTCTAGAAATGCCCTCTCCAAGAACCTTGAGAGAACTAAAAGGGCTCCAAGGGAGATTGGCCTACATCAGACGGTTCATCTCCAATCTTTCGGGGAAATGCCGTCCATTCTCTCGATTGATGAAAAAAGGTGTAGACTTTGTCTGGGATGCCGACTGTGAAGCCGCATTTCAAGATATCAAGTCATACCTGACCAAACCTCCAGTGTTAGCTGCCCCTGCCACTGGAAAACCATTCATCTTGTACACAAGAGCTCTTGATCATTCTGTAGGCGCTCTGCTTGCACAAGAGAATGGTGAGGGAAAAGAAGCTGCTCTGTACTACCTCAGCCGCATGCTAGTAGGTGCAGAGCATCGCTACTCTCCAGTCGAAAAAGAATGCCTTGCAGTGATGTTTGCCGTACAAAAGCTACGTCACTACTTGCTTTCCAACACAGTCTACCTCGTCTCAAGGATCAACCTCTTGAAGGTCCTTGTCACAAAGGCAGGTTCTCTTAATGCCCGACTGGCAAAATGGTCCATCCTCTTGTCACAATTTGATATTAGGTATGTGCCACAAAAAGCAATCAAAGGCCAAGCTCTAGCAGATTTTCTCGCAGAGCATCCATTGCCTAAAGATTCTCCACTCAGAGATGATCTCCCAGACGAACCTGTCTACAACGTGGAGACTTCCTCACCAAATGCCTCCTGGGACATGTACTTTGACGGTGCAACCAGGACAAATGAAAACAGAAAGCTGATCTCGGGAGTTGGCATCCTCTTTGTTAGCCCCGACAAATGCATGATTCCCCACGCTTTCTCGCTACTGGAACCATGCACAAACAATGCAGCTGAATACCAAGCTCTAATCCTAGGATTGGAACTCGCCATCGAATCCGGTATCACTATGCTGAAAGTCTTTGGAGACTCTCAACTGATCGTCAACCAGATGAATCAGAAATATGAAGTCAGGAAGCCCGATCTGCTGCCTTATTACAACAAGGCACAATCGCTTCTGCAAAAGTTTGACATCTGCAACATCACCCACATTCGTAGAGGTGAAAACATCCGTGCAGATGCCCTGGCTGGACTTGCCGCATCAATGGCGATCCAGGAAGGAAAAAACATGCAAATTACAGTGAGTGAGAGAAGGATCCTCCCTCCTCTTAACACACACCAAGCAGTTGCTGAATGCCACCGATTGATTGGAAGTCGGATCTCTATCCTTCAAACTTCAATCGGCGACTGGAGGGACCCGTTCATTGATTACACTATGTTCGGAATCCTACCTGAAGATCCAAAAGAACGGGTAAGCATCCAAAGGCGAGCCCCAAACTTTCATTTGGATATCCCTTCGAAAATCCTTTACAGGAAATCCTTCAATGGAGTACTCCTACGCTGCTTGTCACAACAAGAGGCCGAAGAAACACTTAAAGAAGTTCATGCTGGTCTTTGTGGAGCCCATCAGGCAGGTCCTAAGCTCTATGATCAGATAAAAAGGTTAGGTTACTATTGGCCTACCATGGTTGCTGATGCAATGCAATTTGCTAAGCGCTGCCAACAATGCCAAGTTCATGGAGACTACATTCACATGCCTCCGGAATGGCTACATCCTACAGCAATCTCATGGCCTTTCGAAGCATGGGGCATGGACATCATAGGTCCTATCTCTCCCCCTTCAAGCAAAGGTCATCGCTTCATCTTCGCCGCAACGGATTATTTCTCCAAGTGGTCAGAAGCATTTGCGTTCAACGAAATGAAGACCTCATCAGTTCTTCAGTTCCTACGCACCAATATCATTTGTCGTTTTGGCATACCCAAAAGATTCGTCCATGATAACGGACCACAATTCCGGGATCATCGATTCTACAGGTTCTGCGACAAATACAAAATCCAAAGCTGTCCTTCGACTCCATACAATCCGGCAGCAAACGGATTGGCAGAAGCCTTCAACAAGACACTCTGCAAAATCCTCAAGAAAATGGTCTCTAGTCACAAAAGAGACTGGAGCGATAAACTGTCTGAAGCTTTGTGGGCCTATCGAACCACCGTTCGAGGACCAACCCATAGCACACCATTCTCCTTGGTCTATGGATGCGAAGCTGTCGTGCCCCTAGAGGTACAAATTCCTTCTCTGAGGGTATCTCTACAAAATGACATGACTCAAGAAAGCAATGTCAAATTGCGACTCCATGAGCTGGACAATCTCGACGAGAGACGGCTCGAAGCTCGACAAAGCATTGAACTTTACCAAGCACGCATGGCAGGATCTTTTGACAAAAAGGTCAGGCAACGCGCCTACAAAAAGGGTGACTTGGTTCTTGCGGTAAAAAGACCAATGGTCTTCGCTCACAAGTCCAAAGGCAAGTTTGAACCAAAATGGGAGGGACCCTACGTCATCGACAAGGTCTTCTCCAATGGCGCATATGCCCTCCTAAACATGGAAGGCGACAGATGTATGCTGCCTATCAACGGCAAGTTCTTGAAGCGGTACTACCCTTGAAGACTTACCCAACTGGGTAAGAGCAATGCCTGTATGGCCAAAACCTGTTCTCAGGTACTCGCTCGTCAAACCCACTCTCTTTAGAATTTTCATATCAAATGTCAAAATTTCTAGAGATTCAAAAACAATGCTTATTTTTATCGTTTCATTGTTCAAAAACAAAAAAATCCAAGTTTAGGAGCCTCTCCCTGACTTGACCAAAGCTTTCGATCCTTGAACCAAAATTCATGGTTTGAAACAAAAATCCGGATTCAGGGATTTCCACCCTAGTCCACCTTACCTTTTACCGCCAAATGGTTCTAGGTCAAAATTTACGACCCTCGTGTCTTTAAACAAAAAAAAATGGTTTTTCAAAAATCGTGGGGATATGACATCAAAGTCAGTACCCGCAAAACAAAAATTTTGAAAAAAAGCAAGGATGCGACATTCCATCGATACTTGCACCCTAAATCGCAGGGAAGCGACATTTCGTCGATACTCGCAAAACTCAAAAAATCGGAAGGATGCGAACCCCATTCGATACTTCCAAAACCCCAAAAATCGTGGAGATGCAACATACCAGTTGCTATCCACAACCCAAATTTCAAAGGTTCGAGAAAACCTCAAATTTCAAAAATTACGGGGAAACGACATCAAGTCAGTACCCGCAAAATCAAAAGTTTTGGGAAAAGCAGGGAAGCGACGCTTAGTCGATATTTGCACCCCAATTCGCGAGGAAGCGACATTCCATCGATACTTGCAAAACCTAACCCGCGAGGAATTGACATTCCATCAATACTCGCAAAACCGAATGAGCAAGGAAGCGACATTCCATCGATACTTGCAAGACCATTCAGCGGGGAGGCGACATTTAGTCGATACCTGCATTTTGAAAGCAAAAAAAAAATCTGGCTATAAACGCCAAAACCTGGCTCTTTTGCCCAAAAACCGGCTATCAATGCCACCAAACCGGCTATAAATGCCACAAACCGGCTATCAATGCCACAAAAAATTGGCTTTCATGCCGACAAACCAAAACTTGGCTTTCAAAAATGGCTATCAATGCCACCAAACCGGCTATAAATGCCACAAATTGGCTATCAATGCCACCAAACTGGCTATCGATGCCACAAAACAAACACCGGCTTCCATGCCAACCAAAATTTTGGCTTTTACGCCATAAAATTTCGGCTTCCATGCCATCTCAAAATTGGCTCCCATGCCACGAACAAAATTTTTGGCTCTTATGCCATCTCAAAAATCGGCTATAAATGCCACACAAAAAAAAAACCTGACTCTCATGTCAAAACTGGCTGCAAATGCCACAAAAATCCGGCTTTCATGCCGAATTCGTTTCCCCTACCAAAACAATCATTTGACAAAAGATTTTCACAAAATGACAAAACTTTTGATCAAATCCCATTTAGCAATTGCTTTCATCACAAAAAGATTTGAGTGAGCGTAGGGAACAAAAAAAAAAGGTACCAAAAAAATACATGTGGTACCAAAGCAAAAAAAAAAAAAATAGAAAGTGTTCACAAGCACTACAAAAAAAAAAGAAAAGTACCAAAAAAAAATACATGTGGTACCAAAAAAAAAAAGAAAGTGTCCACAAGCACTACAAAAAAAGAGTACCAAAAAATACATGTGGTACCAAAAAAAAAAAGAAGAATGGTTTCTGCTATAAAAAATCAGGAGCTCAGCCAAAAATGGTCTCCAGCCAAAGCTTCAGCTCCTCAAGCAAACTTTTGGCCTCAGCCGTCAGAGTTTCCAAGGCACGCTTCTTCAGGAACTTGCCATGAGATGCTGGCGAATGCCGTAACCCTTCTTTTACACCGGGAAGCTCTTCCCCAGCAGTTTGCCATCGTTCGTTTTCTAGAGTCCTCCTCTCGAGAACTTGATCGGCATCTGCAACCCTGCGGATCAGAGTACTCTCCCTGTCACGAGCCTCTGTTATAGCAGCCCACTTCGCATCGACTTGTGCCTTCAAATGCTCAAGACGTTTTCTGGCCTCCTCAACTTCCCTATCAAGGACGTTAAGGTCATGCCTCAATCCGATGATGGCTAGCTCTTCCTTGTTCTTCTCCCGAACTAGCTGCTTCTTGCTTTGTGTAGCCTCATTCAGGTCAGACTTAGCCTTATCAGCAGGGTCCAAGAACATCTCCTTGAAGAATTGGTCGTCAGGGAAGCCCATGGTCTCAAACCACTTGTCACCCAGTGCAATGATCCTATCAACGGTCGCCCTGGCACCTGTGACATCTAGACCAACCTCTTCGGTATCAGTGAGAATCTCCTGCACATGTGGGATCATGCCAAATCCTGCTTCCAAGTGTCCAGAAAGGAGAGTCTTGATCCAAGAACTCAAAACCCGAGCCAGCACCTTCTTCGCAAATTGAAGAGACGAACTGGATGAAGGTTCACCCTTCTCCGCTGATCGGCTGCTCATGTCATGTCCCATCGGAAGAGTAACAAAGGAACTCTTTTCACTTGGAGCCACTGGAGAAGGAATCTCAGCATGAGGTATCTCCTCTATCGCGTCAGAACTGGTTGTAGGAGTCTCTACCTCCGGATCGACCTCTGGCATCCCTTGCTCTGGTTCTGAAGAAAGCAATGGACTCTCTTCTGGCACTTCAAAACCTGCAAATGAAACACAAAAAGGTATGAATATGATCCTGTTCAAAAAAAAAAAAAAAAAAAAAAAAAAAAAAAAAAAAAACCATCAGGGTCATCACTACGAAGTACCTTCTTCGACGACTGGCGGAACACTCTCTTCCTCCATGAACTCATCGGAAGCATCATCAACATTTGCGTCCATTGATGGTTCAAAGTCATCAGAATCTTGTGGCGAGTCAGCTGACAAGAAAAATGTTAGCAAATCAAGTCGCAGGCACAAAAAAAGGAGAAAGCGAAGGAAGTCATACCAGTCGGAGATTCCGGAGTCATTCCAGAGTCCCTAGATTCTTCTTCAGATGCCATAACCGGCTCCATCACCGCCTCATCGGTCGGAACCTCAGGCATCGCCAAGTCTTCATCCTCTGCTAAAAAAAAAGCAGCAGCAGGGTGAGAAAACAAATCAGAACATGGAAAGCCCCATGAAAGAAGTAGAAAAAGAAAAAGGAAGAATCATACCTTCACCAATGGTCTCTTCCCCACGACTCCTCTTCTCTGGAGGCTCGTCGACAGCCTCTGGCACCTCCTCGTTGATGGTAAAAGGGATTTCCATGTCAGGAGAGTCCTCATGTGGCCCCTCGCTGCGATGATGACTCCTCCTCTTCTTACCTCTACGGGTTCGCTTCCTAGAAGAACCCGCCCCACTATCAGAGTCAGGTTTCTCACTTGACTCCTCACTGGATGGTCTGCTCTCGCCAGTAGACTCCACGGAAGCTCGCCTCTGTGCCGCTTGCATCCAAGCGCCGAGCTCGGCTTCCTCCTGTTCTAGCTGCTCCAAAGCCTCATCAGGTACTTCCCGAACAGCTTCAGAACCAATGACGCCCTGGTCACCGAGAAAGCCTATCTTGTGCTTCTCTCCAGAAAGGAAGGCCCAAACTTCCTCTCGCCGGACGCCATCCGACTTCCCAATGCCTTTTCCAGAAGACAGCTTTACATCAAGCTCCTTCTTGGAAAGCCCCCGATATGCCAAAAAGCTCTCCGCGAACCACTTCGTGAAGCCGGCAGTTCGGAAAGTCGACAGCTCAGGATAAGAAATCGTGGCAGTAGTGTCTTCAGCACTATAGAAAGCCCATGCATTTCTGCCATCCTGCAAACCCCCAAAACGCTTCACCGTACTCGAAGGCGCTCCAACAACGCCTTGAGAGAAGCCCAACTGAAGCGCAAAACGAGAAGGTACATACGGCTGGATGTCGACGAAAAGATGTCTACGGTACACCATCGTGCCGACTCGTATGCTGAAAAGCCACTCTTTCTCTGCATTGGTCAAAGAGTAATGCCTTCCCGACCCTGCTCTGGTAGAGTCTCGGGAGGCACCAAAATCAAAAGCCTTCTTCCGCAACTCCGGAGAAAGCTTAACTGAAGACTGCCCCATCTCGACGTCCCTGAACCGTCGGATCCTCATGCGGGCAAACAAAAGTGATTCGGATACGGCTTTTCCCTTAGCCAATCGAATCATCAGAGGATCATCATCCTGTGCAGCACCCAGCTGGTGGAAGCCAGGACAGTGGTATACAAACCACGAATAAAAGATATGGGCTGAAAATATCCTATTCATAGGGAGCCCAAGCCGAACCAAAAAAGCAGCAGCCTGCAGTTCGGTACACAGGTAGGAGTAAAGAGCGGGCACCAAAGCAAGCCGCTCTCCAAACGCCATCTGACAAGCCGGAAAAATACAATGCGGCCTGATGTGCGTCCCATCTCCACCAGCAAAAATAGCCTCACCCAGCCAAAAAGTGAGGTAAACAGCAAGATCCCTCCGCAGTGTAATGTCAGAACAAATGGCATCTGTGCTCGCGAAGAAACCCTTCAACTCTTCCTGCATGGCCGAAGTCTTCTTCCTGTCTTCCCGGGTCATGCTATCAGAAGGTTCTCGACCGTCAAAGGAGTTGAAGAATGAAAAGCCACAACTCTTCCAACTGCTGGATCTCACTTTCGAGCCCTCCTTCAAAAAATCATAGAAGGCGACGAGCTGAAAGTATAGGAGCCTGAACTCCTCTGACTGCTCCTCAAGGACGCTGTCAATCGGCATGAACTCCTCGTAGAGTTTGCCAAGGATGGGTAATCCAGTAATAGCACTCAACTCCTTCAGAGAAAAACCAATCTCACCGTTCGTAACAACGAAGGTATTGGTCTGAGGGAGGAAAGACTCCAACATAGCCATGAAGGCATCATCGGAAAAAGTCACGGTCTCCCTGAAAGCGCGGACCGCGTCAAAAATCCCGGCTTCCTTCAAAACGGCGCCCCCAATCAGCAAGGTGTGGTCAGTCCATGACTTCCAATCGGAGTCAGCATTGAAACGGCCACGAAGTCGAAAAGGCTTCACCCAGGTACTGCCGTCACCGCTGAAAACGCCAAGGCCCACCGGTCTCAAATCGACCGACGGATAATCAGAGCCCTGGTAGCCGCTGGCTGGCATCAACATGTCCATACGGACAGGTGGCTTCTCCGCAAAACCGGAAGGTCCACCAACAAAAACCCCGGTCTTGATCACACTGGTCCTCTTCACCCAGCTCGGAGGATCTTCCCTCTTAGGGCACGTGGGAGAAAGGCTCAGGATCGAGATGGTCCGGTCAAAAGACGACCGGGTAGAAATAGTTCTCTCTTCACCGTCAGCTGTGTAAGAGAACTGAAAACATCTCCTTTGGTATGTCAAGTCGTCAGGGACTGCATCTCCAAAGAAGAAGGTAGGCTTGGGCAAAACCCTCAGATCGTCCATAACCCAAGGACGGTTGCTTACCATGATCTTATAGAACTCCTCGTCCTTGAGAGCGATCAATCGCTGTCTCATCTCATCACGATTGAGGGAATCGCATTCTTCCAAGTTCTTCTCAATAAACTGGACCTTCTCCCAGGCCTGCTGAACGGCCACATTAGAAGATCTGGCGGATCGACGAGGTACGCTTGTAACAGGCTCTTTACCCTTGTTCGCTCTGGAGGAACCACCTGCAAAGGTTGGAAAAGAAAAAGATCGTCATCAAAATGACAGGATTTCGCTAAAAAAAAGAAAAAAGGGTCACTTTGTCCCACCAAAAATCTGGCGAAATTTTGGCATGACCCCGGGGCAATTCCAAAGAAAAAGGAAATACCCCGAAAGAAATAGAAAGTTTTGAAGATGGGCTCAACATTGCTGCGGGCTCCGAAACTCCAAACTTTCGAAACCTCAAAATCTCCGCAAAATCAAGAAGGGCTCAACATCGCTGCGAGCTCCAAATTCCCAAATTTGCAAAGATTTTCAGGTATGCTATCATGCTCAATCTACAAATAGTACATGCATGAACATCTAGATTTGCACAAAAAACGCATTATCATGATGAGCAAAAAAAAAAAAAAAAAAGAAGAAAGAAGAAACTTTCTCGAAAAAAAGGGGGAGAAAGAAAAAAAAAAAAGAAACTTTCTCAAAAAAAAAAAAAGAAAAAAAAAGAGAAGAAAGAAAACAGCAAAAAAAAAAAAAAAAAAAAAAAAAAAAAAAATATAGGCCACGTGGCCGTACGGACCAGATCCGTACGGATCTGTCCGTACGGCCCAAAAAAAAAAAAAAAAAAAAAAAAAAAAAAAAAAAAACGTGAAAAAAAGAAATCACGTGGAAAAGAAAAGAAAAAAAAAAGAGAAGAAGAATAGAAAGAAAAGAAAAAAAGAAAAGAAAAAAAAAGAAGGAAAAAAAAAGAGAGACACTTTTTTTTACCATCCTATTCTCTACATGGAGTTTTCTTGAAAGAAAAAGAGAGAAAACTTACTTGAAGCCATTGATGGAGAAGAAGAAGGAAAAAGCTTGAAGATCCTTGAAGAAGAAGCACTCTTGGTCTTGGAGCTCTCTTGAGATTGTTGCAAAAGAAAGCAATAAGAGCAAGAGATCCTACCTTCCTTTGCTTTTATAGGAGAGAGCAAATCAAAGAAGGAAACAAAGAAGAAAGGTAAGTGTTACTAATTAAGTAACCTTACCAAAAGAGAAGGAATTAGAAAGATTCTTTCCCAAAAAGAAAGATGTCTTTGAGAGATTTCCTCCCAAAATCAATCAAATGAGAGATTCTCTCCAACAAAAAAAGGATATTGGAGATTTCTTCCCAAAAAGAAAGATACCTTGAGATATTCTCTCCCAAATTAAGGGAATATGAGAGATTCTCTCCCATAAAGATATTTTTAGATATTCTCTATCCAAATGAGATATCTTTAGATATTCTTTACAAAAATGGCCCCACATGAGATCTAAGCCATCCTAAAAAGCTTAAGGTCCCATGGGCTAGCCCATATGAGCCAGGTTTGACCACCTAGGCACTAAAAAAAAAAAAAAAAAAAAAAAAAAAAAAAAAATGGGCTTTTAGTCAGAAAAAAATCCCTCTTACCAAGAGCATACAATAATGGTTCCATGCCTCTTTTGAGTTGATTGAACCATACAAAAAATTCCAAGCCCCATGAGCTTCCAAAAAATCAAACCATCCAGCCTCATATACCAAATTGAGCCAAAATCTTGAAATTGACATTTCACAAAAATCCAAACCACTCCAATGGACCCACACAGTCCCAAAGAGTGACCAAAAACCAAATCCTGGTCCCCTAACTTGCCACATACAGCTTGTTAGGTCACAAGACCAAAACCAAAAACCAAATCCTGGTCCCCTAACTTGCCACATACAGCTTGTTAGGTCACAAGACCAAAACAAAAAACCAAACCCTGATCCCCCAACTTGCCACATACAGCTTGTTGGGTCACAAGATCAAAACCAAAACCCGATCCCCTAACCTGCCATATATAGCTGGTTAGGTCACAAGATCAAAAACAAAAACCCAAATCCATATCCCTGATGTCATCTTCAAAACGTTGCCTCGAGATGGTGTGTGATTCCCCTCACTACCATAAAATTCCCCTGGAAGCTCAAAGGCTACTCTACCAAAGGAAAGATTGCTCAAAGACTCTTGGTCAAGACACAAGCTCTCCTTCAAAAATCTCTTCGAGGCACATCGACTACAAAAGTCAAGCAACTCGTCGCTGTACCTCGAGGGGGCATTTGTTGACACCAAAAATGTCACTTTGCCTCTTCAACATCAAGAAAGCTGCATGAAGTCGCAACCTGCCATAAATAGGCAATGCAACTTCTCAAAAAATCAAATCTTGTCAGAATCAAACAAAAACTGCAAGATCCTTCAAGATAGCCAAGAGAAGAGTACATATGAAGTTTCGGGCCATTTCAGAATCATTTGGCCTAACTTCGCTTCTCCGACAGCTAAAATGGCGCTCCCGGCGGCGACATCATCGGAGACGTCAAAACTTCGATCAGAGCCTACAGATGACTCCAGCATGTCTCAAAAGGGCTCCATGCCAAATTTCAAGTCAAACCGACAACGTTTGACCCTCCATCAATGCTCGAGCAGCAAAATCAAGCCTCCCGGCGGCGGAAACCACCGGAGCCTTCGCTCATCAAACCAAGTGCATGAGTGGCTTCAACATGCTTCCAAAAGGCTGCACGTCAAATTTCAGGTCATTCCGAAAACGTTTGACCAGGTTTCGATGCTCCGAGAGAAAATCAAGCCTACCGGCGGCAGAGCAACCCGGGACCATGACATCCAAAACGGAGCCCATGGAACGTCTCAAAATGACTCCAATAGGCTCCCCGTCAAATTTCAGGTCAATCGGACATCGTTTGACCGCACATCAAAGCTCGGCATTTTCCCCGCAGCAAAATCAAGTGAAGCATCGACGGGACCCCAAACGGCTTCAAAACTCAAACAAAAGCCTATGGTTGGTCTTATTTATTGCTCAGGAGGCTTCACCTCAAATTTCAGGTCATTCCGACATCGTTTGACCAAGTTTCGACTTCTGGCGGAAAATCAGCAGCTCTACGCGACAAAGTCTTCGGCTTTCCCGGAAAATTAGAAACTTTGCACTCTAAAAATGCAAGGATTCTCATCAAGTTTTCTACAGGGAAATCAAGCCAATAAATGAGAAGAAATGTCAAGAAAAATACAGAAGAAAACGGCGACGAAAAAGACCTCAAAACGACCGCAAAACGGGCTCCGAAGGGGAAAAATCCCCCAGGGTCGCAGACCCCTGCGACCATGGCCCATGGTCGCAGGCCCCTGCGACCATGGCCCATGGTCGCCGGTCCATGGTCGCCGGAGACCATGGCCCATGGTCGCCGGCGACGATGGAGGTCCGGGTCACCGGATTTTCTGCCGATGACCCGTTTTTCCGTCTTTTTTCGCGTTTCGCGCACTTTGGCCCCTGTGGTTTCCTGAAAATGTGATTTTTAGTGCTTGAAATTGACTCATATCCGACGACATCCGTCAAAATCACGGGTCAACCTCCAAAAGCATAAAATCATCAGTGATCGCTCCAAGATCGCCAACCGGCTGACCAAGAAAGTGCACTTTCTGTCCGACCGATCGTGAAATCGACAAGACAGATGTCACCGGCCCGCTCTTAGCTATCAATGTCTGAAGTTACATGTTCATCCGATGTCGATCAGCATGTAGATCCATCGATGATCATCGCCAGAAGAATTCCAGAAGACACGGCATGGCCCGCGACTCTTCGACTGCTCGGCGACCAATTAATGTGGTTAATTGATTAGCTTTATTGCAGTCATTAATTCATTTCTTTGGACGGCCCAATCAGAAGCAAGCATTTGGGAGTTACAAGTCAATTGATTCATGGCATTTAAACCATGAAACTCCTCCCATTATGGTAATTAAGGTGATTAAAAGCCCTTAATCTCCATCGGCCAATCAGATTCAAGGAAAAAGGAGTTACAAAATCAAGAAATAAATCTTGTAACTCCTCCCATTAGAGCCATTAAGGCTCATAAACCCTCCTAAATGGCTACCAAAAGCCTATAAATAGGAGAGCATTCCATTGAAATGGAGATCGAAAAAAGATCGAAAAAAAGAGGAGAAAATCAGAAGATCAGAAAAAAAGGGATCAGAAAGAATCCAGAGAAAGAAAAAAGAGAGAAAACTCTGCTGAAGTTCTGCACCGGCCACCACTACAAGGTGACAAAAGTCCCTTGGGGGGCACCCCCCCAAGGTCCTTGCCTTCTCCTGCTGCCTCCAATGGCTTAGACGTGGCTTTTCAGCCCGTCTACTTAGCTTTTTATTGGACATAGGACCTTCTCTTGGTCTTTGTCCTCTAAAAATCTGAGGTTATAGCCAAGCCAAGCGAATCAAGAGCATCTTCTGTTCTCATCTGCATGGATGATGGCGAAGCCCATACATGGCTTGCGACCGTCAATCTGAACGAGTCCCCCACAATCTCCTGAAAAGTTAGATCTTCCTTTTCTTGCTTTTCATTGTAGTTTGTATTTTTCTAAAAGAGACAAAAATCACAACTCTTGTCTTTCATTATTGATGAGAATTGTAAATCGGCTATAAACGCCAAAATCGGCTATAAATGCCAAACAAAATCGCCTTTCACGGCAAACCAAGAAAATGTCTCTTTTCTTAAATATTTGTGCAATGGAAAACTTGAAAGAAGTTGATTTCCTTTTTACTTGCGAAGGTTGATCTCCGGATTACCACTTGCAATTCCAAGTAAAATAGAAAATCTGGCACACCCACACAAAAGAAATGTTGATGCACGCTTCAGGGCCCGCCAGGGCGCGAAAGGGCCGGACCCGACGGACTCCCACGTTCCGCCGACCCCGGTAGCCGTCCCAGCGGGCGCCTCGGAGCGCGTTCCATCACGCGGGTCGCCCAAAGCTCGATCTCAAAAGGTGTAGCTCTCTCACGAGTAATCCTCAAACTCTGTCTTTGTTCTCGCGCAAACAGCCTCTCTCTCAGGTAACATTGTTTGGAATAACATTGTTTTCGACATCTCTAAGCAGGATCTTGAAACTCAGTCATCTGCAACCCTAGGTACTAATTAGATCACCGTGACCAGCTGCCTGGCCGCCCAAACCAGTTACCTGGCTGCCCAAATCAACTACCTGGGCAGCACACGAGCTGCTCGCCCACGTAGACAGCGGCCAGCCCCGCAGCAGCGAAGCCCACGCCTGCAGCAGCAGCACAGGTGTCGTCCAGACCAGGGGCGCCCCCGACCATGGGTGCCTAAACCTCCCGGGCGCCCATACCTCAGGGGCGTCTGGACCATCGGCGCCCAGACCTCAGGGGCGCCCAGACCATGGGCGCCTAGACCTCCAGCAGCCTCGCCGCCCGTCGCTGCACGCTGGACAGCAGCCCCCTCGGCGCCCAAACCTCTAGCAGCCTCCCCGCCCGTCGCTGCACGCTGCACAGCAGCCCCCTCGGCGCCCAGACCTCCAGCAGCCTCGCCGCCCATCGCAGCACGCTGCACAACAGCCCCCTTGTCGCCCAGACCTCCCAGGCGCCCAGGCCAGGGGCGCCTAGGCCTCCCAGGCACCCTCTAGGTGCCCAGACCTCCCAGCCCAGCACAGGCGCCCAACACCTCCTGCTCATCCAGAAGCTGCTGCTCGCTTAGAATCGCACGGCAGCGCGCCTGCTCGCTATTTTGACCGTAAATTTTGGTCTGTAACTCCAAATGAGGCTTATTATATATCAAATCGAAGCTCTCGGCGAGCCCTACAAGACTGACCGCCTTTGGCTGTGATTGATGCTGTCAAAAGTCCAAAAGAGGCCTAAAAATAGATGTTTTGGCCTCTCGAAGTTTTTGAAGTTGCGATATCAGCCGAAGATTCAAACAAATGCCCTCCTCTCAAAGTTCCATTGGACACAGGACATTGGTGGGAAAATGATGGGCCAAGCCTAAGGGCCCAACTCATGTTACAAGACCCGGATAGTCCAATAAGGTCCAGGCCCAAAAAAGTCCATAGGCCTGGCCACGTCATCAAGAGAGCTTCCGGGAGCCTCACCCTCACCGCCTTGGAAACCGTGATCTCCACCGAAATGGTTACTGAGTTGCTGTAAAGTCGCCCCAACCTGTGAGGGAGCGACTATAAATTGTAAGCCCCACCAACTTTTGGGGGGCATGAGACAGACACCGGAGCACTATTCTACTCTCCCTCTCTAAGCTTGTACTCTCTGCTCTCCCAGCACTCCTGAATTAATAAAGTACCCGGCTACCTCAGCCATTCAGAAGTGGATGTAGGTCATACTGACCAAACCACTATAATTTCTCTCTCTCTCTCTCTCTTCTTTAATCACAGCATTAATTACCAATCACTTGACAGTTGGTGTGCAAAGCCATCATCAAATAGGACTCATTATTCCTACCTAAAGGCATCAACCTACCGTACAGGTACCTAAAATTACAAAAGCAATTATAGGAGTTTCATGAAAATGTTGAGAATTAGGCCAAGAGCATAACAGGAAGAGAAATCAGCAGAAAGTCGATGGAGAGGGGAAAATTTGTATTACCTTGTTGAAGTTGAGAGCTAGATCTAGTGAGTGGGTATGTTGAGGAAGAGAAGGAAACGCCATTTACATCATCGAGATGGAGAACAAGTCCTCCTTCCAAAGCCACTCCTCTTTTTTTTTCCTCAGGAAATGAAGAGAAATTAGGGATTTACTGAAGCTCCATTCAAACCTGCACCAATGAATATCACATCCAGAGAGAAGACATGAAAAAAAGATCCCAAGAAAAGGCAAAATTAAAGATAAACAGTTTCAAAATAAGAACCCAAAATATCAAAAGACGTAATAATCAGTCATGATAAAATAAAATAAAATAAAATCCTGACAATCACAAGCCTTCACCCCTTTGCATCACCATCTGCTAATATTTTTTCAAAAAAGAAACAAGATAAGGAATGTTGCATGCTTTCTTTAGTAATCTCCTAATTGCATCCAAGTAGCCTTTTTTAGTAGTGGTGGTCACTAAGGCAAGCATCATGCCAACTATTCCAAGCCATGGCAGAGGGCTTCTGATAAAAGCAATTGAAAATTTGAGATTAAGGGTGAGCCAGCTTGACTCAAATAACAACAATCCACTTGAGAGTTTCAACTAACGTTTGTTGTCTCATATATCAAGCCCAAATTAGGTTCTACACCACTTAGAGCTCAGCTTGTTATGCACTCAAGTCTCAAGTCGTTACCTATATTAAACATTTTCTTTAGAATAAGTAATGGGATGAATTTCAAGTAATGGGTCAAGATTTACTTTACTAAGTTTTTTGATAAAAAAGTTTAGTAGGCCCCATGGTTGGTACGTCCATATCAGTGGAAGGCACATCAAACATACAGGATACACTTTTTGATGAAGATTGCCCTCGAATAAACCTCACAGTCAAAACAGCAATTACACGAATGTCATTCCCTTAAGCAATTTCAAGAGGAAACCTACAAATCCAAAATTCACAACTGGAATATAGTATAATCAAGAGCTAAATCAGAATTCATTTTCAGATAATGGAAACTACCCAAGCTCCTTATATTCAACTCTAAAACTTCTTGGCAGTTTAAAGTTAAAATCATCAAAATCTGCAAAAAAAAAAAAAAAAAAAAAAGAATTCAAACTCTCAAGGAGAAAGAATCAAAGCACCATGACATCACTACATTCTCACTCTCTCACTGGCATTTAATCAAATAGTTATGTGAATACACGAATGCCATTGACTCCAAAATGGTAAAGTTCTTGAAGAAAAAAAGATTTTTTCTGTACCATGGGAATTATTTAAGAATTATTTTCAAAAGGAAATATATTTTTTGATTGGCCTATTTATTCATAAAAATTCCACCAGCCCATTTCACCAAATAGCATGCATACCATTAGAAATTTGGAAATTTTAAAAAGAAGTCCTGAATGCAAAGCAAAGCACGACACAGAAGCCACTAACCCTCACGGTACCCGTTCAATAAAAGAAAACCAAGATCACGAAAATTAATCAGAAATCAACAAGGGTCCATATCAAAACCCAAGTTTTTGCAAGAAAGAGTGACATTAAAAGCTTATGAGGAACCCATTTCTTACTGTGTGGGGCATTTTCATGATACCGAGATTACTCCTGGTTTAGGTAAAAGTACCAACTGGGTTTATCTTGATCTCGGCTTTATTCAGCTCGGCAATTGTGCCAGCTGGTACCGAGCTTGCACTAGCCTCGGTAAGAGTATCGGCTAGACTTTTTCGTGATCGGCCTTGTGCGTCTCAACAGCAGTGCCAAAACTCGCCCACGTCTGACCTCGGTGCCTTCTTCAGTTCGGTCCAATTAACCGAGATGAACATTGAGTGTCAAGTCTCAATTATGTAAAAGTACGGCTACATTGCAGAACGTACTGTCAGATAGGGTGACCACCAGATATAGATAAGGGGTTATCCCTATCCGACGATCATATTCGTATTTATGTTTGAGATTGAGGTATGATCCGATGGAACAGTACTTCCACCTACCTCCACTAAGGAATCGAGGTATGGTCCGATGGGACAACTCCTCCAACTACCTCCACTCAGGGAAGGCTCGATGGGACTTCCACCTATATATATACCAGAGGTAGAACCCAAAAGGGTAAGCTCACATGCACACATACGCTGACATACACTAATATTCTGAACTCTCTCTCCCTCTGTTCAGTGACTGCACTAACTTAGGCATCAGAGTGCCTTTGGCTGACTGCAGCCAAAGTCTCTGACTTTTGCTCCTCCCTCCTTTTCAGGTTTAAGGCATTCAATCTCTCCAAAGAAGTTCAGTAGTAGTATCATGAGTTTAACACTCGCCTAATCAAGTCCGTAATATTTAGGCACTTACAATTGGCGCCGTCTGTGGGAAAAGATCAATTCTCAAACATCATGCCTTCGAAAACCAGAAACGGTGAAGGATCATCCAGGTCCTTGCCGGCTCCACCATTATTACTACCACCACTGCCGCCAGTCCTTCGCTAGAAGAGGACCGGGGGAAAATCCGGTGCAATGAGAGTGGAAGGGCCCATAACTCTGTTAGGCTCGTCATCGAAGGGGGTGACAGCACCTCCCCAGTGAAACGACCTTCTGCTGGAGCGCCCTCCGGCAAGATCCCCCCCTCGAGGAATGTCCCTGTCAAGATGCTCCCCTACCAGAACTACCTCGTCAGGGTATTCCTCCTCTGGAGCGTTCTCGACGAGACAATACACCGATGCTGTCCAAGTCGCGCCAATCCCGTCACCTGGACGACGCGGATGACGACGGCGACTTGGTCCTCGCGGATATCAGGGCCCAAAACCTTGTTATCCAGGAGCAAGAAAAACGGATTCGCCAACTCCAAAGACAGCTCCGGGAGAAAGCAAAGACCCCAGTCAAGGCCTTGGTCGTACCTCCCACACGCCATTGGGACCCGGAGGTGGAACAAGATTTAAGGTAAGTCCTGACGAACAAGACGCGACCGAGCCTATGACGAGGGCTCGAGCAGCAATCATCTTAATGATGACCCCAAGAAGCCGCGCCAGAGACCAGAGGACAATAACGACTTGAGGGAATGGCTTGACCGACAAGTCAAGCAGACAGTCCAACAAAATATGGAGGTGGTCGGTTTCACCCGGGATCGGCTGAACGCCTACGACACCGAGGACCATGGCACATCTCCATTCTCTCAGGAGACAAGGGACTTTTCACTCCCTGAGAAGTTCAGCGTCCCAAGATTCAGTCTTTACGATGGGACTTCAGATCCAACCGCACATCTACAGCATTTCACCCAGAGAATGTTGGTATGGGGCGACGTCTGTCACCTGAACTGTAGGGTCTTCTCATCAAGTTTGGGTGACCTCCCCCTAAGGTAGTTTTACGCGCTTCCGGAGCGGTCAGTTTCGAGCTGGCGGCAGCTCCGAAACTCCTTCGTGGAGAAGTTCCAGGCGCACAGGGCCATCCCAAAATGGACGATGACCTGATGGCAATCAGAATGAGGCGGACTAAAAACATCACCCAGTTCGCCAAAAAGATTTTGGACTGTCTATAGCCAAGTAGAAGATGCCACTGACAGAGTGGCCGTCCGGTCCTTCAAGCAGGCTCTACTGCCAAGCAATGAGCTTCGCAAGGACCTGGTATGGTTCCCCGTGGTCACTGTGAAAGCACTGATGGCCCGGGTGAACCAGTTCATCGAACAAGAAGAAGATGAGGCCCGAGCTCGAGAAAGCTTCGCTCTTTGGCAATAAGACAGTCCCTCCAAGAAAGATAAGAAGTTATCCCGGAGGGAAGAGGTGGACCGAAACAGGACATCGACTAGTTTGACGATGGCCTCAGTTCCCATCTCAGGGGGCAGCAAGAAGCTCAAACCAACTGTTGCCTCCTACAAGGCTGTCAACACGATCTTCATGGAGCCCATTTAAAAACTCCTCGACAGATTCAAGTTACAGCCTTTCTTTAAGTGGCTGCAGCCGATGAAGGGCGACCCTTCCACCCGATTAGAGTAAGAACCGAAGACTGCATGGCCTTCAAGGCCCACTTAGAGAAGCTCGTAAAGGACGGGCACTTAAAAGACTTCATAAAGGAGGAGGTCTGAGTCAACCGAGCATCAACGCCAACCTGATGATGATCGGGACAACGATGAGCCGGAGGGCATCATCAACGTCATTCACCTATCTCCCGCTCCCAAAGGAAGCAACCAGGCTCGTGCCGAGACTAGGAGGGCCTCGCACAACAAGCAGGTGATTGATGGACCCGGCCTTTCGTCCTCTCCTCTTGCCCCGGGGGATGCCGGGGTCCGACGGAGGAGAAAAAGCAGGTATCAACATTTTTTGTACGGGTATGCCAGATTTTCTATTCTACTTGGAATTTGGAGTGGTGATGATCCGAAAATTCACCTTCACAAGTAGAAAGGAAATCAATCATTCTTTATAACTTTTCAAATTGCATAAATATTTAGGAAAAGAGACAAGTTTTTTTCTTTGAATGCCGTAAGAGGCGATTTTTTGTTTGTTTGCCGTGAAAGGCGATTTTGTGCCGTAAAAGGCGATTTTTGCCCTGAAAGGCGATTTACAAATCTCATAAAAAATGAAAGATAAGAATTGTGATTTTTTGTCTCTTTAAAAAATACAAAGTACAATAGAAAAGGAAGAAAAGGGATCTAACTTCTCAGGAGATTGTGGGGACTCGTTCAGATCGACGGTCGCAAGTCATGTATGGACTTCGCCATCGTCCTTCAGATGAGAACGCTTGATGCTTTGATTCTTTGGCTTAGCTCCAACCACAGATTTTTAGAGGATAAAGACCAAGGGAATGTCCTATATCCAATAAAAAACCGAGTAAAAGAGCTGAAAAGCCGCGTTTAGGCCATATTGGATAGAAGAAGAGGACCTTGGGGGGGCGGCCCCCCAAGGGACTTCGATCACCTTGTGGTGCTTCTTGCAGCAGAGTAGCAGGACTTCGTCGGTTCTTTCTTTTGAATTTTCTAGATTTCCGCAGATGTGTCTCTAGCTCGAAATCGTCTCCTTTCTTCTTGGAATGACCCCCCTTTTTATAGCCTTTTGGTGGCCATAAGGTGGGTTTATGAGCATTGATGGCATTGATGCTCCATTAAGTTTTCATAAAATGGGTCAATTAACAGCATTAAGTGCTCGCCGGGGCATTCGAAGAGTCAAGCGCCACGCCGCGTCTTTTGGAATTCTTCTTGTGATCATCGCCAATGGATCCGCATGTTGTTTGATGTCAGATGACGATGCAATCTCAGACATTGATTGATGCCAGTGGGCCGGTGATATCTATCTTGTCGATTTCTCGATCGGTCGGACAGAAAGTGTACTTTCTTGGTCAGCCGGTTGACGATCTTGGAGCGATTAGTGATGACTTCATGCTCTTGACAGCGGATCCGAGATGTTGGCGAAGATCAATCGAATCCAAGCATCAAGAATTGGATTTTTAGAAAATCACAGGGGCTGGAATTCCCGAAACGCGAAAAGCATCGGAAAACGGGCCATCCGGCCGAAACCCGACGACCCGGATTACCAGGGTTGCCGGCGACCATGCACCCAGGGTCGCCGGCGACCATGGGGATTGGTTCCCTTTCGGTCACAGCTTTTCGGCCGATTCTTCATCTTTTTCGTTTCTTTTTTCTCCTGTATTTTTCTTGTCATTTTTCCTCAATTATTCACCTGATTTTCTTGAAGAAAACTTGACGAGAAGTCTCACAAACCCGGAGCACAAAGTTTCCCATTTTTTGGAAAAGCCGAAGACTTTGTAGCCAATTTTCTGTCAAGAGTTGAAACTAGGTCAAACGATGTCGGTGAAAGGAAACCGCGATTCAGATCTGAAACTTCTCCTATAGAGACAACTATGGCTGATGCAAAGTATGACAGATTTTTAAAAATCTGATTTCTGCACTATGCAGCGGAAATCAACCATAAAGAATCGCATAGAAACTCCATGAAATCATAATCAACATGTGTCTAATTAAAAGGAGATTATAGAAGACTATTACCTTAAAGATTTGCAAGCTTTAAACCTCTGAAAATCTGATGCAAAAGGGACAAGATCAGGTCTGCAATCAGCTACTATGCTGCAGGAATTATTCTTCTTCTAATCTTCTCCTCTATCTCACTTCCAAATCTGATTGGCTAAGGTGGTGGAACCTTAATCTAGGTTTTGAGATGAGTTTCTAGAATCATATGTGATGGAAATCTCCTCAAGAAAGAAGAAAAACAAGGGCTGGACGTTTTTGGGGCTTCTTGTTGTGATTTTTGCTCAAAGGAGTGCTACCTCCTTTTTTGTAGATCACCAAGAATCCTTTCCCATTAAGTTTCTCCTACTAATTCTCTTAGAAGTCCTAAAAGGAAAGCTCAATCCTAAGATTAATTTCCTCTTAGAAACATTCCAAATTAGAAAAGGAAACTATGATGAATATCCCTTAAACTTAGCAATTAGTAATCCTAGTTGAGCAACACTTACTAATCTCAAGTTTCTAATCAAAAAGGGAAACTTTATTATAGGAATACTTATCCAAGGAGGAGTCCAACCTTTCAAGTAGAGAGACCTACTCAAAGTTGGAGACCCCACACTAAGAAATCCCTATGTTGGACGTCCCACATGCTATGGCCCACACTATGGCCCACATGTCCATAATTTGTCTAGAATTAAATTCATGTATGCCATCAAGGCCTATTTGAATTTAAATTCAAAATTATTTTTCCATAAAATAATTCAACCTCATCTCCTAATCAAATTAGGAAACCATGCCAATATAGGAAAGTGACTAGAGAAGGGACCAAAAGACATATTTGCCCTTGGCTCCCAAAATAACCAAAATGTCCATGCTAAACCCATAGCAACATTAAGACCATTTTAACCTTAACTCATTCCACTAGAGAGTTATGGTTGCACTCCAGGGACAAATATTAAGTATGAAATAAGCAAGTCATAAATTGACTGTTGTCTCCGACCTACCAAGTGCAATGACCTAAATGCCCCTCTATGTAACATCCTCAATCGAGTTAGGTTATCCGATGTACTATCAACCTTCTCGATTAAATCTTAAACCTTAGAACTTCATATCCTTGACTTAATCATCATCCTGATATTATTCTCTTGATCCAGGGAGCGACCCACAAGTTCAATATCAATATGGAACATCCATATACTAAGATCTTAGATTTTGATGATCAATCGGATGATTCTAAGGGGACGATCAATCCATCAGTAGATGGCATAGATTCTATATTGCATTTGCATGTCCCAACTGATCAAGCCCGAGTACCTAACTCACAGAGCTGTTGACCCAAGAAAAGAATCTCACCCATAGTGAATTAAAGCACAAGAACTTGAATTCGTCAGTTCATCCACAAATGCTCAAGATTAAGAGCACCGGTCACTTAGTAGCATGAGGTGATTTGATCTCTCTCTGTGATAGTACTATTTTAGAGATCACACCTACAATGGTCCTGTTCAATGCATGACACATGCACTAATGAGATAGATCCGGGAAAGCCCTCCCGTGACTTAGGTATGTCACCCTATATAGGAGAGTATCTCATTATAACTTATACCAAGATGAAGTGCCCAACTCCATCTTTCAGTTATGAACTAATCTGTTGTTTCCAATATCCATGAATCAGACCTATCTGTGTGAAGCCACTTCACACCTGATTCAATTATTAGAAAACAATGGGCATTACACACAACCATACATATACACATGTTTATAGAGAAAGAATCATTTCAATATATATAACCAATAAATATCCAGTAACAGAGAGAAAAATGCAGCTAGTGGGCTTTAGGGCATACACCAATCCCAACAAACTCCCACTTGCACTAAAGATCACTACTTCCTAACCTAACTCCCATAGACTCAACATGAGAAGTAAAGACTTTCTCAGTAAGAGTCTTAGTAAATGGGTCTGCTAAGTTATTAGCTGAGGCAATCTGCTCCACAACTATTTCTCCATTCTGAACGAAGTCCCGGATCAAGTGGTACTTTCTTTGAATGTGCTTGCCTTTCTTGTGATTCCGGGGCTCTTTACACTGTGCTATCGCACCTGTGTTGTCGCAGTGCATGACAATCGGTTTTTCTGCTGCAGAAACAACTCCTAATTCCAAAAGGAATTTCCTGAGCCATACTGCTTCCTTTGCAGCTTCCGCTGCCGCCACATACTCTGCTTCCATGGTAGAGTCAGCAATACAATCTTGCTTAAACTTCTCCATGAAATAGCCCCTCCCGATAGAGTAAAAACATATCCTGAGGTTGACTTTCTGGCATCCGTATCTGATTGGAAATCTGAGTCTGTATACGCCAAAGGCGTTAAATCATCTGCTCGATAAGTCAACATATAATCTTTCGTTCTCCGAAGATACTTGAATATATGTTTCACAGCTGTCCAATGCATAGGTCCAGGGTTTGACTGATATCTGCTAACCATGCCGACGGCAAAGCAAATATCTGGTCTAGTACATAACATAGCATACATGAGACTTCCAACAGCTGATGCATATGGAACTCTCTTCATGTTCTCTATCTCATCGGTGTCTTAGGACATTGATCTCGAGATAGTGGTAGTCCATGTCTAGAAGGTAGCAAGCCCTTCTTGGAGTCATGCATGTTAAACTTGACCAATATCTTCTCAATATATGAAGATTGCGATAAGGCTAACATCTTATTCTTGCGATCTCGCAGGAGCTTGATCCTTAAGATGTAGCTTGCCTCACCCAAATCCTTCATCTGAAATTGAGATGATAACCAAACCTTTGTGGATGATAGTGCACCTACATCGTTTCCAATGAGCAATATGTCATCTACATATAGGACCAAAAATATGACTGCATTACCACTTCCTTTCTTATACACACATGGTTCATCAATATTTTGATTAAAGCCAAAAGATTTGACTGCCTGATCAAACTTGATGTTCCATGCTCTAGATGCTTGCTTAAGTCCATAAATGGACTTCTTAAGTTTACAGACCATGTTCTCTTGGCTACTAGCAATGAAACCTTCTGGTTGCATTATATAGATGCATTCGTCAAGACTTCCATTAAGAAAAGCTGTCTTGACATCCATTTGCCATATCTCGTAGTCATAATGACATGCGATGGCTAAGAGAATCCTTATGGATTTGAGCATAGCCACTGGTGAAAAGGTTTCCTCATAATCGATACCCTCTTTCTGAGTATATCCTTTCGCCACCAGTCTTGTTTTGAAGGTTTCCACCTTCCCGTCCACTCCTCTCTTCCTCTTGTAAATCCACTTGCACCCTATGGGTTTGATCCCTTCAGGTGCATTTACAAGTTCCCAGACTTGATTGGAATACATGGAATCCAATTCAGATTTCATTGCTTGCTGCCACATGTCAGCATCTATATCCGTTACTGCTTCATCGTAACTAGTAGGATCCTCAACCATATCCTCAGAGTCAGTCTTTAAAGACACTCCTAGATATCTATCTGGTTGTCTAGGAATTCTCCCACTACGACGAGGCTCCGGAGTGTTTAAAGGAATATCCGGTCCATCTACTGTTACTGGATCTGGTACAGATGTTATAGGGGATTCAGGAAGAATCTCCTCAAGAGTTTCTATACTACTAAGCCCTTGATGCATCATACAATCATCCTCTAAGTATCTAGCATGAGTGCTGATGAGCACTTTTTGCTCCTTTGGATGATAAAAGATGCCACCTCTTGTTCCCTTAGGATACCCAATGAAGTAGCACATTTCCGATCTGGGTTCTAGCTTGGTAGCTTTATCATTCAGTACATAAGCTGGACAACCCCAAATGTGGATATGTCTTAAACTAGGTTTTCGACCTGTCCACATTTCTTGTGGTGTCCTAGGTACTGACTTAGATGGTACCAGATTTAAAATGTATGCTGCTGCTTCTAAGGCATATCCCCAAAAAGATATAGGTAGGGTGGCATGACTCATCATGGACCTTACCATATCAAGAAGAGTACGGTTTCTTCTCTCTGCTACACCATTTTACTGGGGTGTACCCGGTGCAGACAACTGAGACACAATCCCTTGTTGTGTGAGGTACTCCTTGAACTCACCTAGGAGGTATTCGCCACCTCGATCAGATCGAAGGGCTTTGATATGTTTCCCTAGTTGTAACTCCGCCTCAGCCTTGAATTGTTTGAACTTATCAAACGCCTCAGACTTGCGTCGCATCAAATAGACATATCCATACCTAGAGTAATCATCGGTGAAGGTGATGTAATACTCATATCCTCCTCTTGCTAGTTTGTTCATAGGACCACACACATCAGTGTGAACCAATTCTAACAACTCATTTGATCTTAGTCCCTTTCCAGAGAATGACCTTTTGGTCATCTTTCCCTTGAGACATGATTCGCACTGAGGAAAAGGTTCGAAATCTAATGAGCTCAAGGGCCCATCTTCTACCAACCTCTTAATCCGTTTTAGGTTAATGTGACCCAAACGTAAGTGCCAAAGATAGGTGTCATTGGTTGAAGATACCTTCCTCTTAAGGGAAGTAGAACTTTCTAGTTGTACATTTTGCAGTGTGGGAGCAATAAGATTTATATAAAATAAGTTATCATGTATTCTACCGGAACATATAATATTTCCATCTCTACTGATATCAACACCAGAATGGAAAGAAACTGAATAATTAAATTCAATAAGTCTGGAAACAGAAATTAAATTCTTCCTCATGTCCGGAACATAGAAAACATTATTTAAAATCAAAATCCTATTATTAGAAAAATGTAGAGAAACATTTCCCACTGCAACCGCCCAAACTTTAGCTCCAGTTCCAACTCTAAAGGCAAACTCCCCTTTCTCAATTTTCTGCATTATCTGAAACCCCTGCAACGAATTGCAGATATGATTAGTGGCTCCAGAGTCTACTATCCACGAGTCAGTAGAATCAACCACTAAACAAGTTTCAATGAAATAAGAAAAAGATGTACCCTTATTAACCGAGCCTTTGAGCTTGGGACAATCTTTCTTCCAATGACCTTTGAGGCCACACTTGAAGCATTTCCCTTTGGGCTTATCATCTGTACCCTTGTCCTTTCTATTACCAGCATTGCCCTTTTTCTGTCCCTTTCCCTTGATCTTCTTCTTCTTCATCTTCTTCCCTTTCGGGTTCAGATGAGAGGAAGACTGGAAAAAATGGGCTTGGGCCTTGGGCTTCATGATGGCCTCTGCCGCCTGGAGTTCCTTCATTAACTCCGCAAGGGTCATGTCCATCTTGCTCATATTGAAATTGAGCTTGAACTGATTGAAGGAATCCGGCAGAGTTTCTAGAATCATATCGGTTTGACTCTCTCCATCAATCTCAGCCCCTAGAATCTCAGCTACATTGAAACAATCCATCATCTTGAGCATATGATCTCTGACAGGTGTTCCTTCAGCCATTCTAGTATTCATGATGGTCCTTATAGCAGCTTGCCTAGCTGGCCTGCTTTTGTCTGCGAACATTTCTGACAAGGACATCATGATTTCGTAGGCTGTGTCCATATTCTCGTGCTGTGTTTGCAACACGTTGGACATGGAAGCGAGCATGTAGCATTTAGCCATGTTGTTCGCTTTCTTCCACTTCCTTTCAGCCTCTAACTGGTCTTCAGTAGAATTGGGATCAATTTCAGGACAATTTTCTACCAAGACATACTTGTACTCCTCAGCAGTGAGTACTATGTCAAGATTTCTCTTACAATCTACGTAATTAGGGCCGGTCAACTTGTTCTCACGAAGAATACTCATCAACGGGCTAAAAGAATCTTTACCCATCTCTCTCTGGATATAAAATGGTTTATAATTAGACAGGCAGTATATATGTAACATGCATATGGTGCTTGTTATAAAAGGAAAAACATGCACAATACTTTTTACATTATTTCAACCCTAAACATAATGTATCAGTGTTTCAACCTCCTCATAAACCCTCCATCGAAAGGATGGCCGAGCCTACAGTAACGTTGAATTAAGCTCTTCTTATTTGGATTATCACTATCTGGATACATATCCAGTGACAGTCCAATCACTGATTGGTTTGACCTCATAAGACAAATAACTCTAACTCCTCGAAGAGATTATTACCGCCTTATGTCAAGTGTATTACCATCTCTTATGAAAAATTCCCAGAATGTCCAAATCTAGAAGTGAGCTTTGGTAAAGAACTCCACCGAAGGGATGGCCGCTCCCACCAACACTTCATTGACATTCTATAGAAGTGATCTTTAGTAAAGAACTCCACCGAAGGGATGGCCGCTCCTACTAACACCTCATTACGAATATTCACTTTAGTTCACCCACTAACCCATCGAAGTGGTCTTTAGTAAAGAACTCCACCGAAGGGATGGCCGCTCCCACTAACACTTCTAATGAGATTAATATGAACCGAGAATGGAAAGTTGTGGGGTTTTTCCTAAACCCCTCTCCCACTTGATAATTTATCACTAGGGTTTATAAACTTTCCTTTGATCTTTACTTCGTTTTCTCAAAAGCTCTTTTTAAAACTAGCAAACTTGGTTAATTAAATTCATGACTCAATGACTCAAGTCATCTTGAAAGTAAATAACATTTGCATTAAAACATTTGAGAAAAACCCTTAATAGAATCAAAAACCTAATTAGGGTTTTGGGGAACCCTTAGGTAGCATCTAATTAGATTTTGAGTTTAGTCTATTTTGGAAACAAAGGGTGCCAACCCTATCCAATTTTAAACCTTAGACAATTAGAAGGTGCTGGTCTAAGTTCCGTTTAAAACCAATTGACCAAACAAAAACATACTAATTTTAGAAAGATGCCATTTATAGATCCTAATGGTGGCCATGTTTCTAGGTGACAATTATAGCAATTATATAAAGCATTCAACCATGCATTCCATATATAAAAGCAAATAAAAGTATGCAATCCTTGATGGCTCCCTATCCTTAGGATTTCAAATCCTAATTGAATTAGGACTCCTCATGCATCTAGAAGTCTTGACTCCTTCATCTCCAAGGATTCCGATTTCTTGCAACCTTCTTGTCTTGAAACTTTCCTTTTCATGCTTGTGTCCATAAATAAATTTATACAAGCAAACCCATGAAAAACAAAACAAAAATTACATTGGAGATTCCTATGCTTTTCAAAAAAGCTTACATCAAGACTAGTTGGAATAAAATTAAGAAAACTTTACAACTTCCTATGATTGCTAACCGCGCAATCGTACACTTTCCAACTAATTAAAACAAACATCAAAATCCACATAACATACATGCGAACCATCAAGGATGCTAATTATGGCTGCAACCAAATAGGTTAGTGCATAATGTACAACATGATTCAGATCTGGAAAAATTAATTCCAGCAATCCGAACATAACCAGCATACAAAATTACAGCACTAATACAAATCTGAAATAAATTTCAACAGGGTGCCACCATGCCCCATCTAATCTAGGATTAATTAATCACATCATGGGATCATGATTTCGCATGGAGTGGCTCTGATACCACTGAAAGGAAACCGCGATTCAGATCTGAAACTTCTCCTATAGAGACAACTATGGCTGATGCAAAGTATGACAGATTTTTAAAAATCTGATTTCTGCACTATGCAGCGGAAATCAACCATAAAGAATCGCATAGAAACTCCATGAAATCATAATCAACATGTGTCTAATTAAAAGGAGATTATAGAAGACTATTACCTCAAAGATTTGCAAGCTTTAAACCTCTGAAAATCTGATGCAAAAGGGACAAGATCAGGTCTGCAATCAGCTACTATGCTGCAGGAATTATTCTTCTTCTAATCTTCTCCTCTATCTCACTTCCAAATCTGATTGGCTAAGGTGGTGGAACCTTAATCTAGGTTTTGAGATGAGTTTCTAGAATCATATGTGATGGAAATCTCCTCAAGAAAGAAGAAAAACAAGGGCTGGACGTTTTTGGGGCTTCTTGTTGTGATTTTTGCTCAAAGGAGTGCTACCTCCTTTTTTGTAGATCACCAAGAATCCTTTCCCATTAAGTTTCTCCTACTAATTCTCTTAGAAGTCCTAAAAGGAAAGCTCAATCCTAAGATTAATTTCCTCTTAGAAACATTCCAAATTAGAAAAGGAAACTATGATGAATATCCCTTAAACTTAGCAATTAGTAATCCTAGTTGAGCAACACTTACTAATCTCAAGTTTCTAATCAAAAAGGGAAACTTTATTATAGGAATACTTATCCAAGGAGGAGTCCAACCTTTCAAGTAGAGAGACCTACTCAAAGTTGGAGACCCCACACTAAGAAATCCCTATGTTGGACGTCCCACATGCTATGGCCCACACTATGGCCCACATGTCCATAATTTGTCTAGAATTAAATTCATGTATGCCATCAAGGCCTATTTGAATTTAAATTCAAAATTATTTTTCCATAAAATAATTCAACCTCATCTCCTAATCAAATTAGGAAACCATGCCAATATAGGAAAGTGACTAGAGAAGGGACCAAAAGACATATTTGCCCTTGGCTCCCAAAATAACCAAAATGTCCATGCTAAACCCATAGCAACATTAAGACCATTTTAACCTTAACTCATTCCACTAGAGAGTTATGGTTGCACTCCAGGGACAAATATTAAGTATGAAATAAGCAAGTCATAAATTGACTGTTGTCTCCGACCTACCAAGTGCAATGACCTAAATGCCCCTCTATGTAACATCCTCAATCGAGTTAGGTTATCCGATGTACTATCAACCTTCTCGATTAAATCTTAAACCTTAGAACTTCATATCCTTGACTTAATCATCATCCTGATATTATTCTCTTGATCCAGGGAGCGACCCACAAGTTCAATATCAATATGAAACATCCATATACTAAGATCTTAGATTTTGATGATCAATCGGATGATTCTAAGGGGACGATCAATCCATCAGTAGATGGCATAGATTCTATATTGCATTTGCATGTCCCAACTGATCAAGCCCGAGTACCTAACTCACAGAGCTGTTGACCCAAGAAAAGAATCTCACCCATAGTGAATTAAAGCACAAGAACTTGAATTCGTCAGTTCATCCACAAATGCTCAAGATTAAGAGCACCGGTCACTTAGTAGCATGAGGTGATTTGATCTCTCTCTGTGATAGTACTATTTTAGAGATCACACCTACAATGGTCCTGTTCAATGCATGACACATGCACTAATGAGATAGATCCGGGAAAGCCCTCCCGTGACTTAGGTATGTCACCCTATATAGGAGAGTATCTCATTATAACTTATACCAAGATGAAGTGCCCAACTCCATCTTTCAGTTATGAACTAATCTGTTGTTTCCAATATCCATGAATCAGACCTATCTGTGTGAAGCCACTTCACACCTGATTCAATTATTAGAAAACAATGGGCATTACACACAACCATACATATACACATGTTTATAGAGAAAGAATCATTTCAATATATATAACCAATAAATATCCAGTAACAGAGAGAAAAATGCAGCTAGTGGGCTTTAGGGCATACACCAATCCCAACAGTCGGAATGACCTGAAATTCGAGGCGAAGCTTCTTGAGCAGTGGATAGGACCAACCATGGGCTTTTATTTGAGTTTTGAAGCTGTTTGGGGTCCCATTGCTGCTAGACTTGATTTTGCCGCGAAGAAGATGTTGAGCTTTGATGTGCGGTCAACCGATGTCCGATTGACTTGAAATTTGACAGGGAGCCTATTGGAGTCATTTTGAGACGATCTATTAGCTCCAATTTGGATGTAATCGTCCCGGGAGGCTTCGTCGTCGGTAGCCTTGATTTTTCTTTCGGAGCGTCGGAGTCTGGTCAAACGTTGTCGGAATGACCTGAAATTCGACGTGCAGCCCTTTGGAAGCGTGTTGAAGCCACTCATATGCTTTGTTTGACGAGTGATGGCCTCGGTGGTTCTCTCCGCTGAGAGGCTTGATTTTGCTGCTTGAGCGTTGATGGAGGGTCAAACGTTGTCGGTTTGACTTGAATTTTGACAAGGAGCCTCTTGGATGTATTTTGGAACAATCCGTAGGCTCTGATCGAAGTTTTGATTTCTTCGACACTATCATCACCGGGAGCGCTTGTTTAGCTGTCGGAGGAGTGAAGTTAGGTCAAATGATGTCGGAATGGCCTGAAACTTCAGGTGTACCCCTCTTTTGGCTGTCATGAAGGATCTTGCAGTTTTTGTTTGATTCTGACAAGATTTAATGCTTGAAGTAGCATTTCCTGTTTGTAGTACGATGCGGCTTCATATGACTTCTTGATGTCGAGGAGGCAAAGTGACTTTTTTTTTTGTCAATAGTGATGACGACCGAGATCGGACCCTCTGCCAAGAAGGCTTAGAAAGAGAGACCCAAGATCTGGTTCTCGGACGAAGACCTAGATGGGGTCCAACTCCCGCACAATGATCCGCTGATCCTAATCTTGAGGTTAAAAAACTTCGAGGTACAGAGGATTCTTGTGGACCCCAGGAGTTCATCGGAAATCCTCTACTATGACTGCTTCAAAAGGATGGGTCTGAAAGAGGAGGACCTGGAAGAAGCCCGCACTCCGCTGGTGGGCTTCAGCTCCAAACCGGTATACCACAAGGGGAAAATCTCCCTCCAAGTCCAAGTTGGGAGCGCCTCCATGATAGCCGACTTCCTAGTGGTGGATGCACCATCCCCATACAACGCAATAATGGGGAGAACTTGGCTACACAACATGGAAGCGGTGCCCTCCACCCATCACCAGAAGTTCAAGTTCCCATTGGAGAATGCGAACGGAAGAGTCAAAGTGATTACAGTTCGGGGTGACCAACAGATGGCCAAGCAGTGCCTGATGGCTGTAGTCCCTGGCGAAGCAGAACCACAACTGGTACACATGGCTAAACTGGAGGCGGAACTCGAAGCCGTTGGCCAAGCTCCCGAACAAAAAAGCATCGAAGATCTTACCGAGATCAGGATCGACCCCAACGATCCTGAAAGTTATTTCCTGCTCAGAAGTCAGCTTGCGGAAGCTGAAAAGTCCGAGCTGTTCGACTTCTTGTTGTGGAAGAAAGAAGTTTTCGCTTGGACCCCCTACGAAATGCCTGGCATTGGCCCAAAATCATGTGCCACAAGCTGAATCTGGACCACAAGCACAAACCTGTAGTTCAAAAAGCTCGCAGAACTAGGGTCCAACAGATTGAGGCCGTGATAGAGGGGGTCGAAAAGCTGTTTGAGGCTGAAGCAATTACGGAAGTCCATTACCCGAAGTGGTTGGCCAACACAGTGGTGGTCAAAAAGAAGAATGTGTAGTGGAGGGTCTGCGTGGACTTCACAGACCTCAACAAAGCCTGCCCCAAGGACAGCTTCCCACTCCCAAAAATCGACCAGATGATTGATGCTATTCCCGGGCATGACAAGATGAGTTTCCTCGATGCCTACCGAGGTTATCATCAGATCCCGATGTATGAGCCCAATGAAGGGAAAACTCCATTTATAACACCTAGGGGCATCTACTGTTACAAGATGATGCCTTTTGGGTTAAAAAATGCAGGGGCAACTTACTAGAGGCTGGTAACCAAGATGTTCCATGCTCAGCTCGGCAAGATCATGGAAGTTTACATTGACGACATGGTTATCAAGTCTAAAAGGTCACAGGACCACTTGGCAGACCTGAGTCAGACATTTGCCGTCCTCAAGGATTTCCAGCTCAAGCTGAACGCATCCAAGTGTGCGTTTGGTGTCGGCTCCGGCAAATTCCTAGGAAGCCTGGTCATCAGAAGAGGGATCGAAGCCAATCTAAAGCAAATCTTAGCGATCCAGGAGATTCAAAGTCCAACCACGGCAAAACAAGTCCAGAGGCTCACGAGGATGGCAGCCGCGCTCAACCGCTTCGGACAAATGCCGTCCCTTCTTTCAGCTTTTAAAGAAAAGTTTAAAATTCCAATGGACGCCAGGATGCTATCGAGCCGTTCAGGAGCTCAAAAATTATTTGTCTTCACCACCCCTGCTGTCCATTCCAAAGCAGGGCGAGACACTATATTTATACCTGGCCGTCTCGGACCATGCAGTGAGCTCGGTGCTCATCAGAGAAGAAGACAGGCAGCAAAGGCCTATATACTATGTGAGCAAGATCCTGCTTGACGCCGAGACAAGGTATCTGCCGTTGGAGAAACTTGCATTAGCACTCGTCAGCGCTTCTCGCAAACTCTCCCATTACTTCCAGACATACACTATAGTGGTTGTTACAGAACATCCACTTAAATCTCTTTTCAGAAAGGCAGACTTCTCTGGAAGGATCTCGAGATGGGCCGTCGAATTAGGGCAATATGATATCCAGTATCAACCCAGAACGACGATCAAAGACCAAGTTTTGGCGAATTTCATCGTCGAGTTTACTTCTCCTAGTTCGGCACCGAGACAGCTCGATACCGAACTGGGGGGCAGTAAGGATGAAGAAGACGTTACCGAGATGAAGCAGGAACAATCTTGGAAGCAGTTCCTCGATTTAGTATGGAAGGTCTTCGTTGATGGATCTTCAACCTCGAAAAGGGCTGGCGCTGGCATAGTTCTTCAATCTCCGGAGGGTCTTGTCATCGAGCAAGCCTTAACACTCGACTTCAAGGGGTCCAATAACGAAGCTGAGTATGAAGCACTGATCGCGGGACTCGGCAACCATAAAATCCCGGGGGCACTGCAACTGGTGGTCTTCAGTGACTCTCAACTGGTGACGAGCCAGCTGAGCGGGGAATATCAAGCCCGCGACGAAAGGATGGCAGCTTACTTAGCTCGCGCAAAGCAGCTCCTTTTTCAGTTCGAGAAAGTTGAAGTCAAACAAATTGGCAGAGATTTCAATTCTCATGCCGACGCGCTCACCAACCTAGCCTCTACTATTGAGGCTGGGAGAAAAAGAGCTGTCAAAATGGAGGCACTGGACAGACCGAGTACGGAGCTCCAACCACCTCGGTAAGTCTTGTGTGCTGATCTCGGTCCGAGCTGGATGGACCCAATCGTCACCTACCTAAGGGATGATCAGCTTCCCGAAGATAAGAGCGAGGCTCACAAAATCAGGCTGAAAGCAGCTCGGTTTTGGTTATTTCCAGATGACAAACTCTACAAGAAGTTCTACACCGGCCCTTACCTTCAGTGCGTTCACCCAAGTAAAGTCGAAGACTTCCT
Source organism: Umbellularia californica (assembly GCA_028538565.1). NCBI lineage: Eukaryota > Viridiplantae > Streptophyta > Magnoliopsida > Laurales > Lauraceae > Umbellularia > Umbellularia californica. The sequence goes on along the minus strand of JAPQWN010000010.1, from coordinate 36,035,616 downwards.
TTATGAAATCCATGAGGGAATCTGCGGCAGCGATATTAGAGGTCGGTCACTGGTATATCGAGCTATCAGCTAAGGCTACTGGTGGCCTTACATGCAAAAGGACGCCCAGCTCTATGCCAAAAAATGTGAGAAGGGCCAGAAGTTTTCTCACACTCTCCATCAGCCATCACAGGACTTGAGCCCACTCTCTAGCTGGCCCTTTGCCCAGTGGGGGTTGGACATTGTGGGACCACTTCACCAAGCTCTAGCAATAAGAGGTGGCTAATAGTAGACCAACTAAGCTACCCCTTGAAGTTACTATAAGAAAGTTCTAACTTTAAAGAACACATCTAAAAATGGATCGCAAATTCTATTTCGGATGGAGGAATCATCAAAATAGTTCTTAAAGGGAAAAACGGTTGATTTGGTCAACCTATGTGTTGTGCGCTTCCATTAGCACATTGTATGTATTCTTATCTATCATATTAAATGCTCTAATTGGGTTTGATCAGATCTCAAATAACCCAAAACTCAAGCCCCACAACTATTCTGCACATAAATTTATAAGGGCATGGGTTGTAATAGTGGCTTAGGCCAGAGTCTTAATTAAAAGTGGCCCGGCAGAAAACAGGGACTGTAACTGCATCTGTATAGTACACAACGTGTATATAACGCACATTGTGAGACCCCACCCTTGGTGGGCCCTCATTTTAAATTTGAATACTATTAATTACGGGATTATCAAAGGTAGATAGATATTTTTCTAAGTTTTAGCCTATTTTATGGGATTTAGGCCTATTGTGTATTTTATAGATTTATGGGGTGTCTTTTTATAATTTTTTATAGGGTTTTAGGTGCTGAGGCCCTTAATAGTAAATACGACTTTATAAGAGGGGTTTTCACACTTGAGAATGTTGTAGAAGCCCACCAAAAGACCCCTTTTGCCCATGTCGTTATCCACATCTCTATTTCACCCCAAAGGCCCTTTTGGTAATTAACCAAACCCTAACCCATATATAAAGCAAACTATTGCATTGGGAATTGAACCCTAGATTCACACTTATTTATCCCTCATTTGCCTCTCATTTCACAAAACCCTAGCTAAAACCCTAACTCTAAAAACCCTAGCTAAAGCCCTAAGTCCGAAACCCTAGCTAAAACCCTAGGTCCAAAACCCTAATTACAAGAAGAAGGAGGCCATCTTTTACCTATTGCTACTGTAATTCCCTAAGGAAACCTCTCTTGTCAATCTCTTTCTCTTCTACAAATCAAGGTAAGGCTCCTTCCTTAGTTCAAACTCCATGTGATTCTCTATTATAAATTCGCATTTGAGGCAAGTCCAATATACACACTTAGCATAGTATGCATGTTTATTTTTTTTATTCTGAAATTCTAATCATATTATGCTGGAAATGCTTAGATTTACCTATGAGCTTGTTTCTATGGGTTTTAGCTATTAATGGATGGATTTCTTGCTCATTTGGAAGATTGATGGGTCAATGGTGATTGAATAGGCTGTTGGAGTGGGATTCCACTCAAATCCACTCAGGGTAGTGAAGGAACGACCTGTAGCAGGTTCCCAGAGACGGAACCGTGAAGGAGTGCTTATGCGTGTTGATTGTGGACCCAGGTGGGCCACCCGATGACCTATCTGATCCGTGGATCCGAAAGAGGACCCATGGGTGACCCAGAAGATGATGGACCCGTGCAAGGTGGGCCCTGTTTGGCCCACTATCTAGCACTTGATCAGAGAGAGAGGACGTGTTTAGGGAAAACCAGTTTTGGTATCAGTTGATTTCGGGACCTACTAGATTATCCGATTGTAGATCGGGTCCCCACATCTGATAGTGGACCCAGGGGCGAACAAGATGGTGGCAGACCCGTGGGGATTGGGTCCCATCGGTCCCCACATCTTAGGGCTTACACATTTTGGGCGTCAATCACCAAAAAGGTTCTTATTTTGAATATCAGATCGTCGAGGGGCCCACTGAGTGATTGATCACAATCTCGTTCGCTCCAATGGCCGTACAGGGTTGTACGACCTTATCGGTGAGGTCTGATATGAACCTTGATCAGTGGGGTCCCTGATTTTTAGCAACTCTGTCCCAGGCGAGGAGCCCTGTTGCTGTTGGAGTTGTTGGGTTGCAGAATGGGTGCAGGTGGGAGATGAATGGGTAGGTCTAGTGGTATGTGAGTGTATGAGAAAGTGTGGTCATCCCATGTTTTAGGACTTTGGGATTAGTAGGTCCAGTGGTCTATGGGAGTAGGGAAAAAAAACTATAGCCACCTACCTTTGTGTACTTAACTTTTTTTTTTTTCTTATGAGTTCTGTGTGTGGCCTCGACCTGATTTGTTTAGGGATAAAGAAGTGACGGGGATCATGACCTGGAGATGTTTTGGGATAAGGAATCCCATGTGGCCTTTTAAGTACCGTGGGAGTATTTATTACCTTATCCCCTATGTTTTTAAAATTAGAACAAAGCCCTGGTTATTTTTTTTATGAACTCAAATTAGATTCTTGGCTTATTTTGAAGAGGGAAATTAGTTTGGGGTAGGGGCCCATTGACCATCTAAGGAGACACCATTGATGTGCCAAGCACGAGTCAATGGTGTGGCTCAACCTTGACTCGTGGGGCCTCTAAGTAGGGTCTAAGGTTTAGATTTGACGACGATTCAATCCTTAAATATCGTTGAAGATGCCCGTAACTTTAGGAGCGCCAAATACAGTATCCTTGACATCTGAAACTGCATTTAGGAATCTAAATAACTGAAATGGAGCTGGACTTGAATGTGGGCCATTACTTAGGATTGGACCTTTGATATTCCCTTTGATTAAATTAGTTGTAGTTGATTTCACTTATTACATTACTGTCACTCTTATGTCCTTGTTATTGCTTTAAACTTGTTAATTTAAATGGAAAATGAAGGACCTAAACCTAGGATTACTTAGAGGTGACCCGGAGATGTAGTTTGGAGGAATTTGACCTGTGTCTATGTCTAGGCGGGCCCTCATACGGCCTAAATTGTATGTGAGAACCCTAGGATGGGGAGGTAGTTGTGATTGGACTTTTAACTCATTTTGGATGAGTATGGATTGTTTGATATTGGATTGAGATTGGTGATCTCTCCTGGACTATTTAGACTAAGGCCATAGCTTGGTGGGCCTTAGTATAGACCCAATGATTGATACTTGGACCTCTTAAGGAATTGATAGAACCTTGCTCGCACATGGCAAGCCTAGACAGACACAAACATGTACTTTGGTTTCTTGAGTCGGCACGAACATTCACTCAGTTGTTCTAAGCTCAACCTGTTGACTAATCATCACTGGTAGGAGCTATTTATGAGTGTTGAGTGGGCTATCATGATGAGCTGTGTTTTAGACGGACGGTGTGATACCGGGTCCGATCTCTTGAGTGATGAGTGTTTGAGATTGATGAGTGATTTGCGGTGTTAGTTATCCCCAGCACTGGTGAGATTTTCCCACTGCGACTGTGTTCAATATGGGAGGGCCGTGGCATAATATCCCGCAGTATTCAGCTCGTGTGAATGGACCTATTTGTTCACATGAAATCGAATTCCTACAAATTCAAAGGAACTCATTTACCATGAAATCCCTTATCTTGAGATTTTATTACATGTTTGTTTGCATGAATATAGTTCCTAAAAAAAAATCAAAGAAACCCACTTTACTATGAATTTCTTATCTCGAAAATATAGTTGGGATTTTGTTTCATTGAATTAAATTCCTAGGAAATGGTGTCATTGTCTTGTCATTTAAAAAAATATTGAGTCAAAATCTTAAAGTTATTGACCATTTCTTTGATTTGAAAATCAAGGTTAACATTGAATTTAGTGTACATTATAATATGGGATGCCTGCTAAACTGTGTAGTTCAAAACTATTGAATGTTTTGGAAACTGCCAAACAACAATATTATTGCAATATTGTAATGTTAAAATATTTTCTTATGTAATATATTTTTCCTATTATTTAAATCTAAAAATATTTTATTTTGTACATATCCAAACATTCCCTAAGATCTAAAAGTATATGAGAAAATGCATATTAAATTAGCACTTCTTAATTAAATAATAATGTTATATATTTTCATCCAAACCAATTTGCACCGTTGCATTTTAAGCCCACAAATGCAATAATATATATACAAGTTTGAATGTTTTCATTGACCAAAATTCTAAACCAATTTACAAGAATGCATTCTTCTTCTGTTATAGCCCACACTATATGAGTATTTTAGTCCCAAAATGATGTAATTGTAGTTATGGGAAAATGTTCGAACTTAGGGAGTGGGGAGAGAAAAGTCATCTCGAGAGATAAGCTGATAAAAACCTCTTACTAAAAAAACAGGCATAACACTTATCATTCCCTTCCTTTGAAACACTTGTTTTGTATATATCATGCATGATAGAAACATGTAAGGGGATCTGAGAAACTTGTATGTTTGGGCACTAAGAATACATGAGATTTTGCATGGGACACATGTATAGGCATTGGACCCACATGCCCGTGTGGGTAAGATTTTCATACATAAAACAATGGTTGTGCTCAAACGGGACAAAATAACCTTTCACGATTATCCGGGATCATTCACTATTACACGTGGGCCACATCTCAGATGCCCTATCTGAGCTGAATTTAAATCGTGTATGATGTGTGCCAATCAGTCAAGCACAAATAGATCTGATTACTAAAATAAAAAAAAAAAAAAAAAAGAAATAGTCAAGTGAGAATTAGTTCTCACTTATTATATGAGAACTTTTTTTTGTAGGGTCTAACTAGTAACCCATCCAAACCTAGCAACCAATAGGGAACCACCCTGATAGTCACTAATATTAAGGATTGGCACATATCCGAATGGACTGAACCGTTGGATCGATGGTTGAATATTTGTTTGAATATGAAGCCATTAAACTTGCGGGCCACGGATGAAGGGTTTAGGGGCATGGGTTTTGGGTCAAAATTGATATTTGGGGTGGTCTCACAAAGATCTTTCCATCCCCCCTAGTCCCATCCTCAAATGGGCCCCACAATTGGGCCCCATAAGAAAAATTCTCAAATAATATGTGAGAACTAGTTCTCACCTGAATATAACCGAATAAAAAAATTAACACATAAAATATTTCTCGCATAAATAAAAAAAATTAACACATAAAATATTTCTCGCATAAATAAAAAAAAATAACACAGAAAATACTGCAAGTGTTACATTTCCGACGAAACCCCATGCGAATACCTTGGAAACTTGACCATACTGCAAGTGTTACATTGCCGACGAATCTGAATCTTTTAAAAGGAGGGGTAGGATTGAATACATAGACACATTAATCAAGAGTGGGCTGCTTCCAGGTGAAAGATCTCGAGATTGTCCATCGAATTCAAAGTAATGGAGATTTGGAGCACTGATGTTGATAAAAAAAGAGAGGTTTTCAGTTTCAGCCTCTCCAGGTGAGGGCATTTCTGTCTCTGTGGGTGGAGTGCATGAAACTCACATTTATCACACACGTTTATGACCATTCATATATTAATATTAATTGATAGACAAACGGCTAGATTATAATGACCAACTTTTAAATTTCAAATTGCAACAGAGCATGTTGAACACTCTATTGAAACTGTGAATGGATGTGTATCAAAGAAATTAGGAGAACATGGAAAAAAAAACAAAGACCAAAGAGAACATCTTAAACTTTCAATTACGAAACATTTATATTCTCAAACATTTATCATGCATAGGTCAAGAGGGAACAAAATAGAAAAACAACGAAAGAACCCACTGATTTTAACCAAGCAAAAAATTAGTTAAGAAGTAAAAAAAAATCTAATCTAGATGGACCAATTAATTGGTAACATGTTTTTTTTTTTTTTTTTCAGGTATCAGCCAATACTCTGAATCAGCCGATCCAAGGGAATCCATGGACTCAGTGATGTACCACCCCATTTCGCCAGCCCTACCGCCTCCGCCTGCTACCGCTCCTCCATCACTTCCGTCTCCATATGCTATTCCTCCTCCTTCAACAAAAGGACTGCCTTGCTCTGACCTGTAGCCTATTCCTTCTAGTCTTCATCCCAATAACTTTCCCCCTCTCATTGCTCCTATTATCACTGCTACTCCATCCGCTGCTTCCTCACCCATTTGGCCTGCAGTTCCCCTACCGGTCCCCCTTTTTTCCCATTCTAGTCAACCCTCACTTTCCCAACCTGTTCCCCACCCTCTTAACCTCCCCCATATCTTTCCCCCCTTTCCCTGCCAACCCACTCACCTCAATCTTAACTTTTCCTCTTTTCAAAGCCAACCATTACTACCCCTCCCTGCTCCCCTAACAACTATCCCCACTCAGGTCCCAAACATCCCCACACAGGTCCTAGATTCCATCCCTCAGACAACTGGCACTTTTACCCAAACAAAGAAGCAGTTCCTTTCCCAACCACCAGGTAACCCCCCGACCCTAACTTCTTCTACTCCTTTTCAATTAGCTAGCTCTTCCTCTCTGATGAGGCCTTCTTTTGCTAACCTGTTCGTTCCCTCTGACCTACAGCATCCCTTCCACTCCTGCCTTCCTTCTTCCTACCCACCCTCTTCCTGGAAAAATGGCAAACCGACCCTTACTATCCCCCAATCTATGATTTTATCTAGCAAAGAATCCTTCTCCAATGCAGTTATTGGTAGATTCGTAGGTAGGCGTCCCTCCCTTGAATCGGTTGAAGAGAGAGCTAAGCAATGGCCTCTGTCCAGACCCTGCTTCGTCTCCCTTACCAACAAGGGTTTCTTCCTTTTTCGTTTCAACTCTCTAGAAGATAAAGCTTACATCCTAGGTCTCTCCCCCCTCTCCTTGGATAAGCAAAAGGTCTTATTCCTTCCCTAGTCCCCAGGTCAAGAGGAATCTCCTTGGCCTTCTATAGCCCTTGTCTGGATAAGACTCAAAGGGTTGCCCTACCATTGCTGGAGCCAAAACATCATCCTCTCAATAGCTAATACACTAGGGCAGCCAATCAAGCTCGACAATATCACTCAGGTCCAGAAAATCCTTTCATTTGCCAATCTTGGTTAACATTGATCTGTCAAAACCTAAACCATAATCTATTATTGTAGATCTCCAAGGAGAAAAGGAACTTGAGATGGACATAGAATACGAAAATAGCCCCTGCCCTGTTTGTCTTTCAGATGGTCATAATCATCAATCCTGCCCATTCTCCAAACCAGGACAAACCAAAAATTCTCCAGCATCCATAGCTTCAATTACTTCTATCTCCAAACCTCCAAAATCCCCCTCCTCTGTTCCATTATCCATCTACCCTTCATCTGGTCCTCCTAACCACAATCAGCTCACCATCCCTCCCCAAGCTCAGTCCACTTCCCCTATCCCTCTCTCCCCCACAACAATTCTCCCAATCCCCTCAAGACTTTAGATCGGGCCATCCCAACCTACTAAACCTAAGCCCAATTCCTCCTATAGTAACCAAACTCTTCAAACTACCCCGCACAATCTCCCACCAAAGTCCCATCCTATTAAGACCACTTCCTCCAAACCAAGTTCCTCCAACCCAAACCCTCTTCCCCCTCCCCCTCAGACATGCCTTATGATGCCATCACAGAGATTCTCCAAAGAACCCCCACTCCTACAGTAGACATTTCCAATCCCTTTGTCATTCTTGACAACTGCTCCTTTATTGACCCAGCTCTCAACCCATCTACTTTAGGCCACAACCTTCAGGTTTTAGTAGAAGATAACTCTTCCTCCTCCTTTGACCCGCCCCCTGGCTTTGAGCTCCCTCTACCTCCCTTTGAGATTCAATCATCTGAACCTCTCTCTCCCTAAGCAGCAGCCCAATTCCCCTCATCCTCTCCTTTTCCTTCAGCTCTGACAACTAACCTCGTCTTTGCTCCTACCAGTTCCCCTCCCTTAGAAGCTACAGGCACCAGTCCTACTATTTCTACTCATGGCAAAGTTAAAAGGGAGGTCTAATTCTTCTAAAGCCTCCTCCATTGGTCCGATCACTAGGAGAACTAGAGGTAGAGTCCCCCCCCCCCCCCCCCCCGCCCCCCCCTCCACTCTTCCATCATGTTAAAAGTCCTCTATTGGAATTGTAGGGGCATTGCCAATACCCCTACCAAAGAACCCTGGCCAACATGGTTAAAAAGCATTCTCCTGACCTCATTTTCATCTCAGAACCTATGACTCTCTTCTCCTCTACGTCCTCCCTTCGTTTGAGCGGTTTTGGTTTTGATACCTTCCACTCCAATTCCTTCCAACCTTCTGTCACCAGTCTTTGGTACTTCTCCAAGTCTTCTCACCATCTCTCCATTTCTATTTCAGACTTTTCCCCCCAGCACCTTTCAATGCGCTCCTCCATAATCCTTCTACTAGTCTCTCTAGTCTCATCAGAGGAGTCTATGGTTCTAATAATCCAACCCAAAGGAAGGAGCTCTGGAAAGTGCTAACTGATTCCTCCTGTACTCCTTTACCATGGTGTATCCTTGGGGACTTCAATGCTATCCTTTCCCATGCAGATAAGCTCAGTCTTCGCCAGTCCTCCTCTTCTAACCTCAAAGATTTCCAAGCTTGAGTTCTTCAAGCTGGCCTGACTGAAGTTCTTTTCTCAGCTAATAATTTTACTTGGTCCAACAACAGACAAGGCCTCTCTTATGTAGCAGCCAGACTTGATAAAGCATTAGTTAACTTCCAATGGTTGGCCCATTATCCAGACCCTCTTCTATTTCATCTCCCTAGAATTTCCTCAGACCATAGCTCAATCCTCCTTGATTACAAAATCAAAGCTCAATCAGCCAATGCTCCTTTCAAATTTGAAAATAAATGGCTGTTACACCCTTCCTTCCTAGAGGTAGTTAAAAACAGTTGGGATACTTCTACTATGGGTAACCCTCAGTTCATTCTTGCTCAAAAACTTAAGGCCCCGAAAATCTCTCTCAAGAAATGGAGTAAGCTTTCTTTTGGCAGCATCCAGCAGAACATCCTAGCAGCTGAAGCTCGTGTCTTCCATTGTCAGTCTCAGCTTGATTTTTCTCCCTCGGAGCTCTCCATAGTAGAGCTCCTCTCTGCTAAATCAGAGCTTCATGATGCTCTAAAAGCTCAATAGATCCACTGGCAACAAAGATCAAGAATTGCTTGGTTGAAAGAAGGCGACCAAAATACAAAATTCTTTCACAACTCTGCCAGAGCCAGAAGTTCTTTCAACCAAATTAATCTCATTTCAGCTAATGGCAGAATCATTGAAGATCCAGCTACCATCCAAGCTATGGCAGTAGAATACTTCTCCAGTCTGTTCAAGCCTCATGATTGCCATCCCAGTCCTGCCTTGTTCCAAGTAGATAGTCCAAAAGTTTCAGACTTCCAGAAGTCCTTCTTAACTTCAATCCCCTCTGCTGAAGAAATTAAAGAAGCTGTCTTTGGTCTCAAGCAGCAAAGCAACCCAGGTCCGGATGGCTTCAATGGTGTTTTCTTCACCTCAGCTTGGAGTATCATTAGTCAATCAGTTTCCAATGCGGTTCAGCACTTCTTCCAATCTAAGAGAATTTTCAAAGCCTCAAACACTTTCTTCTTGGTTCTCATTCCTAAGACAAAATCTCCTTCCAATTTTTACTGATTTCAGACCCATTAGCCTGCTGAATTTCACCGATAAAATTATCTAAAAAATCCTAGCCTGCAGGCTTGCCAAAATCCTTCCAAATCTGATATCCCACCATCAAGCTGCTTTTATCGAAGGTAGGAATATTCATCACCATTTGGGCTTGGCTTTTGAGTTATTCCAGAAGTTGAACTCTAACCAATCCAAAGGTAGTATCTGCTTAAAGCTAGACATTACCAAAGCTTTTGACAAATTAAACTGGTCCTTCCTTTTCTCTGCCTTGCAATTTTTCAACTTCTCTGACACTTGGATAAGCCTCATCAAAGATTGCGTTTGTACATCTAAATGCTCTGTGCTGGTTAATCGTACCCTTCAAGGCTTCTTCAACTCTTCCTGTGGCCTTAGACAAGGAGATCCATTGTCTCCTTACCTTTTTATTTTGGCTGAAGAAATTCTTAGCCTTCACTTGCATAACCTCCAACTTCAAGGTATTTTTCGACAGATTTCTTCTGTTCCCTCCACTCCTTGTCATCTATTATACGCAGATGATATTCTTATCTTCATGAAGGGGAAAACCTCCAGCATTCTAGTTCTTCAAGATTTACTTGAGACCTATCAGGTTGCTGCAGGCCAGTTTTTCAACCTTCAAAAGAGTCATCTTCAAATTGGAAAATGTGGCATCAGAAAGAAAAACAGAATAAGCCCTATTCTGGGGATCAGAGAGTCTTCCAATCAGTTGAAATACCTGGGAATTCCTATTTGCTTTGGTACTTCTAAGAGGTGCCACTTCACCTCTCTCCTAGATACAGTCAATGCTAAGCTCAGTGCATGGAAAGCTAAATCACTCTCCTTTGCTGGCCGTCTTATCTTGATCAGACATGTGATCTCCAGTATGCCTATTCACCTAGCTGCCACCCTCCCTCCTCCAACTTCTATCTGTAATGAGCTTGAGAGATTGATGAGACAATTCCTGTGGTCAGGCAAGTCAGCTAACTCCAAGATCAACTATGTCAATTGGGGTGCCATAACACTTCCAAAGGCCGAAGGAGGCCTTGGTATAAGGAAAATTGCAGAGGTAAGTTCAACTTCTTTTCTTAAGCTTGGATGGCACGTGGCTACTGCTTCTTCTCTTTGGGCTAAATGGTTCGAGGACAGATACTTCAAATTCAAGACAATTTGGCACCAATCGAACTCAAACTCTGGATCTTGCATATGGAGAAAACTGAGGCGTCTGTTTCCTTTGATTCTAGAAGGCAGTACCTGGATCCCTAGCAATGGCCAAGAAATTAATCTCTGGTTGGGTTCTTGGAATGGAGAAAAGCCTATTTCTGGTAGATTTCCTCTTCTTCAATTTCCACAGGACCAATCACTATCTTCCCTCTTCCAATCAGGTTCTTGGTCCCTCCCTGAAGGATTCCCGCCAAAAGTCCTCAACCAGCTTTCAAGTCAACTTTATGATCTCTCTCCAAGGCCAGAAGCTAGAGATTGTCTCACATGGAGAGGCTCTCCCAATGGTCAGCTTTCATTAAAGGCAGCTTGGAATTTAGTTAGACACAGAGTTGAGGTTTTCCCCTGGGCTTCACTTTTCTAGAATAATATTTCTCTTCCTAAAACTAAGTGTATTGGCTGGCGTTTGTTGCACAATAAAACTCCCACAAAATCTTACCTGAAACGTCTGGGATTTGCTTTAGCCTCCAAATGCAGTGGTTGCCATCTAGAAGAAGAATCAGCCCCCTCATCTCTTCTTCTCCTGCACTCGGGCTAGATCAATTTGGCATTGGCTTTTTTCAGCTGCAAATTTGAGGCCCCCTGTTGACACCAAAAAAGTCACTATGCCTCCTCAACATCAAGAAGCCTCGTGAAGCTGCATCCTGCTACAAAACAGGCAAAGCTACTTCAAATATCAGATATTTTCAGAATTAGACAAAAACTGAAAGATCCTTCAAGACAACCAAAAGAGGGGTACACCTGAGGTTTCGAGCCATTCCGACATTGTTTGGCCTAACTTCACTGCTCCGATAGCTAAAACAAGCGCTCCGGGCGGCGACATCATCGAAGACACCAAAACTTCGATCAGATCCTACGGATGAATCCAGAATGTCTTCAAAGGGCTCCATGCCAAATTTCAAGTCAAACCGACAACGTTTGACCCTCCATCAACGCTCGAGCAGCAAAATCAAGCCTCCTGGTGGAAGGAACCACCGAAGCCATCACTCATCAAACAAAGTACATGAGTGGCTTCAACATGCTTCCAAAAGGCTACACGTCGAATTTCAGGTCATTCCAACAACGTTTGACCAGGTTTCGATGCTCTGAAAGAAAATCAAGCCTACCGGCGGCAGAGCACCCCAGGACCATGACATCCAAGACGAAGCTAATGGAACGTCTCAAAATGACTCCAATAGGCTCCCCGTCAAATTTCAGGTCAATCAGACATCGTTTGACCACATATCAAAGCTCGACATTTTCCCCGCACCAAAATCAAGTCAAGCATCGATGGGACCCCAAATGACTTCAAAACTCAAATAAAAGCCCATGGTTGGTCCTGTCCGCTACTCAAGAAGCTTCACCTCAATTTTTAGGTCATTCCGACATTGTTTGACCTAGTTTCGACTCTTGACGAAAAATCGGCTACAAAGTCTTCGGTTTTCCCCAAAAAATGGGAAACTTTGTGTTCCGGTTTTGCGCGTGCTCTCGTCAAGTTTTCTCCAAGAAAACCAAGTCAATAATTGAGGAAAAATGTCAAGAAAAATACAGAAGAAAGAAGGAACAAAAAAGACAGAAAAACTACCGAAAACGAAGCTCGGCGACCGAAAAGGGCAAAACCCTAAGGTCGCCGGCGACCCTAGGTGCATGGTCGCCGACGACCCTGCAAATCCGGGTCACCGGATTTTACACCAAAATGCCCGTTTTTTCGATCTTTTTCGCGTTTCGAGCATTCCTGCCTCTGTGATTTTCTGAAAATCCAATGTTTGATGCTTGAAAACGACTGATCTTCACCGACATTTTGGATCCGCCATCAAAATCTTGAAATCATCACCGATCGCCCCAAGATCGCGAACCGGCTGACCAAAAAAGTATACTTTCTTTCCGACCGATCATGAAATCGACAAGACAGATGTCATCGGCCCACCAACATCAATCAATGTTTGAAATTGCACTGCAATCCGACATTAAACAATGCGTGATCCACCTGTGATGATCGCAAGAAGAATCTCAAAAGGCGCAGCGCGGCCCGCGACTCTTCACATGCCTTGGCGACCACTTAATGACGTTAATTGACCCGTTTATGACAACTTAATGCGGTCATTAACTCATTATTTTGGACGGCCCAATCAGATTCAAGCATTTGGGAGTTACAAATCCAAGCAATCATGGCATTTAACCCATGAAACTCCCATCATCATGAAGCTTAAAGGGAATTAAATGCCCACTACCTTCATCGGCCAATCACAAGCCATGAAAAAGGAGTTACAAAATCAACTTGTAACTCCTCATCAATTCTCTCATCATGGCTATTAATGCCTATAATCATCTCATGGCTATCAAAAGCCTATAAAAAGAGGTGACTTCCAAGAAGAAAAAAAGAAAGAAGGAATCCCAAGTGCACTCCCAAGTTCTGAAAATCCAGAAAATTCAAGAGAGAGACGAAGTCCTGCCACTTTGCTCCCAGAAGCACCACAAGGTGATCAACGTCCCTTAGGGGGCCACACCCCCCCCCCCCCCCCCCCCCCCACCCCCACCCTCCCCTCTTTCTACAACATGGCCTAAACGCGGCTTTTCAGCCCGTTTACTTGGTTTTTCATTCGATATAGGACCTCCTCTTGGTCCCTGTCCTTTAAAAAACCGAGGTTAGGAGCCAAGCCAAAGAATCAAAGCATCACATGTTCTCATTTGAAGGACGATGGCGAAGTCCATACATGACTTGCGACCATCGATCTCAATGTGTCCCCACAATCTCCTGAGAAGTTAGATCCCTTTTCTTACTTTTCTATTGTAGTTTGTATTTCTTAAAGAGAGAAAAAGAAATCACAATTCTTATCTTTCATATTTGATGAGTTTTGTAAAATCGCCTTTCACGGCAAACAAACAAAAATGCCTCCTACGGCATTCTCAAAAAACAAACTTGTCTCTTTTCTTAATATTTATGCAATTTGAAAAGTTAGAAAAAAGGATTGATTTCCTTTCCACTTATGAAGGTGAATATCCGGATCATCACCATTCCAAATTCCATCTGGCATACCCGTACAAAAATATTGATACCCGCGATTTTCCCTCCTCCGCCGAGACCCAGGTTAGCCCCCGGGGTGCGGAAGGAAAGGATGGAAGATTTCGAGGATCCATCACCCCCCAGTCTCTTCTCTACTGTAGGCATTTGGCTAGCTCTCTCTCAAGGTAATGACTCAACAGGCTCCAAGTACATGGCAGCAGTTTTCATCGAAGTAATCTATGTTATTTGGAAGGTTAGGAACAAATCAATTTTTGAAGATCACAGCCTGCCTCTCAATTCCATTATTTTGCAGCTGCAAGAGGATATCTCCTTCACCTTGCAGAACATTAGTATGTCCTTTATTAGCTCCCAGCTGAAGTGTATTTGCAATTTTTTGAAAGTCCAAGCTATAAGATAGCTTTGGCCTCTCCTTTTGGCTTCTCTGTTGAGCTTCTTTTGGGTCCTCTGTTGAGCATTGTTTGCTGTTGGGGGTCCTATTGATCCCTTGTAAATTCTATTTTCTGTTTCTCCTTCTTCTTTTTAATACAATTACCCTTATAGCAAGGGAAAAAAAAAAAGGAGAGGGCATTTCTTAATAGTATTAAATTCTCTACAGATTAATTTTATTGAAATTGATTAGTTAAATTATTACTTCCATTAATTAATACTTAATAAAAATTTACCAAAATCATTCGATGAATCTTCAATCTTTAATATCATTGCATGGGATAAAGATAATAAAACAAATATACTTTTATTCAACTCAATCCTACCAAAATTAGATATAAATATAATCAAAGAACTAAATTATTTTTTTGAAAACTTGAATTTTAATTTCCAAAAGAACGTCACAGAAATAGAGGACAGGTGTCATACCTTGGTTTTTGTTGTGGGTGGTTGGTAGACTATTGAGAGTACTGGTTTGGTGAAGGGGCCAACACTGTTTGGCTTTGTGAATAAATGTGAATGAACGTCAGGAATTTCTTTTTAAAGAGTAATTGTATTAATAAGAAGAAGGAGAAAACATGGGAAAGAACATACAAGGGTCATTTAAGACCCCCAAAAGTTGACTCAGCTAAACAGAGGAGCCAAACAAAAGAAGACTACATAGCAACTTGAACTTTCAAAAAATGGCAAATTGCCATGAGCTGGGAGCTGCAAAAGGACTTACTAATGTTCTTCAGAGAGAAGGAGATTTCTTCTTACAGCTGAGAAATTATGAGATTGAGGGGGAGTTTTTGATCTTAAAAAATTGACTTATTTCTAAGCTTCCAGAGAGCATAGATGACATTAAAGAAAACTGCAGCCATGAATTTGGAGCCTAATAAGTCATTTCCTTGAGAGAGAGCTTGCCAAATATCTGCAGTAATGAAGAACCTGGGAGGCCTCAGTTCAGCAGCTCTAAATAGCCAAAGCCAGAGAGATCATGCTTGTACACAGGAGAAAAAGAGGTGAGGAATTGTTTCTTCTTCTTGAAGGCAACCACTACATCTGGAAGCAAGAGAAAAACCCAAGTGTTTCAAAAGAGATTCTATTGGGGTTTTGTTATGCAGCAGGCGCCAACCGAAACTCTTAATTTTGGGAGGGGAGATGCTATTCCAGATGAACTTTGCCCAGGGAAGGATATCTGCTCTATGTCTTACTAAATTCCAAGTTTCTTGCAGGGTTAGCTGGTCGTCATGAGAATCTCTCCATCTGAGGCTATCGCTAACTTTAGGCCTTGGAGAGAGATCTGAGAGCTGACTAGATACATGAAGATGGATAGTAGGCAGGATATCTTCTGGGAGAGACCAGGCACCCGAATGAAAAAGAGAAGAAAGAGTTATGTCCTGAGGAAATTGCATTAGAAGAAATCTTTCGGAGAGAGGCTTACCACCATTCCAAGAATCCAACCATAGGTTTATGTCCTGACCATTGCCAAAGACCCAAGTACTTCCACTGTGAAGTAAAGGAGCCAGGTGACTCATTTTTTTTTCCATAAACAAGAACCATAGATTGAGTTCATTTGGTGCCAGATTGGCTTGTATTTGAAGTATCTGTCCTTGATCCATTTTGACCAAAGAGAAGAAACAGTGGAAGAATGCCAACCAAGCTTGAGAAAGGGGCATAATTAACTTCAACAATTTTTCTAATGCCAAGACCTCCTTCAGCCTTTCGAAGAGTAATTGAAGCCAAATTGACATAGTAGAGCGGGAGGCATTACCTGACCAAAGGAATTGTCTCATCAATCTCTCTAGTTCTTTATAGATAGAAGCAGGGAGAGGCAAAGTGGCAGCTAATTGAATTGGCATGCTAGAGATCACATGCTTGATCAAAATAAGCCGGCCTGCAAAAGAGAGAGTTTTAGTTTTCCATGCACTGACTTTGCATTGACTATGTCCAGCAGGGAGATGAAATGGCGCCTCGTAGGGGTTCCAAAGCATATTGGAATCCCCAGATATTTTAGCTGTGACGAAGACTCTTTGATGCCAAGAATGGAGCTCATTCTGTTTTTCCGTCTAATGCCACACTTGCCTATTTGAAGATGACTCTTTTGGAGGTTGGAGAACTGGCTTGTTGCTCCTTGGTAAGTCTCTAGCAGATCTTGTAAAACTAGGATGCTGGAGGTTGCCCCTTTCATGAAGATTAGAATGTCATCCTACATATAGCAAGTGACAAGGAGTGGAGGGGACTGAGGATACCTGACGAAATATACCTTGGTTTAGAAGGTTTTGCAATTGAAGGCTCATGATTTCTTCTACTAAAATAAAAAGGTAAGGGGACAGGGGGTCTCCTTGTCTTAGACCACAGGAAGATCTGAAAAAGCCTTGAGGGGAGCGGTTTACAAGCATTGAGCATTTAGATGTACAAACACACTCTTTGATTAGGTTGATCCAAGTGTTAGAGAATTTGAAAAATTGGTGGGCAGAGAAAAGAAAGGACCAGTTCAGTTTATCAAAAGCTTTGGTAATGTCTAGCTTAAGGCAGAAACAACCTTTGGATTGCTTGAAGTTCAGCTTCTAGAATAACTCAAAAGCCAAGCCTGAATGCTGTTGAATGTTCCTACCCTTGATGAAGGCTGCCTGATCATGGGAGATCAGATTAGGTAGAATTTTGGCAAGTCTGGAGGCTAGGATTTCTGAAATAATTTTGTAAGTGAACTTCAGTAGGTTCATGGGTCTGAAATCAGCAAAATTAGTTGGAGATTTTGATTTTGGGATGAGGGCCAAGAAGAAGGTGTTTGAGGCTTTATGAATTCTCTTGGTTTGGAAGAAGTGCTGCACTGCCTTAGAAACTGTTAGACAAATTATGCTCCAAGCTGATGTGAAGAACACTCCATTGAAGCCTTCCGGGCCTGGGCTACTTTGCTGCTTGAGACTAAAAACCGCTCCTTTGATTTCTTCTGCAGAGGGGATGGAAATTAAGATGGAGTTCTCATTGTCTGAGACTTTGGGGCTATCAACCTGGAAGAGGGAGGGGCTGGGTTGACAACCCTGAGGCTTGAACAGGTTTGAGAAGTAATCTACTGCCAAAGCTTGGATAGTAGCTGGGTCTTCATAGGTTCTTCCATTTGCTGAGATGTGATGGATTTTGTTGAAAGAACTCCTAGCTCTTGCTGATTGGTGAAAGAATTTAGTATTTTGATCACCTTCTTTCAGCCAAGCAATTCTAGATCTCTGGTGCCAATGTATATCTTAAGCATTGAGAGCCTCGTGTTACTCTGATCTTGCTGAGAGAAGATCTTCATGAGAAGGCTCCGAAGGTGAAGAATCTAACTGGTGTTGACAATGAAGCACACGAGCTTCAGCTGTAAGGATATTTTGATGGATATTGCCCAATGTTAGCTTACTCCATTGCTTGAAGGAGATTTCAAGGCCTTTAATTTTTGAGCAATAATGAACTGAGGGTTGCCAATAATAGGAGTTTCCCAACTAGTTTTGACTACCTCAAGGAAAGAAGGGTGTAACAGCCATTTATTTTCAAATTTGAAAGGAGCATTAGGGGTTGGGGCTTGGTTTTGGTAGTCTAGGAAAATTGGACTATGATCAGAGGAAATCCTAGGGAGATGAAGAAGTAAAGGGTTTGGATAGTGAGCCAGCCGTTGAGGATTAACTAAAGCTCTGTCAAGTCTAGCTGCCACATAAGAGAGGCCTTGTCTGTTATTGAACCAAGTGAAATTGTTGCTAGAGAAAAGAACTTCAGTCAAACCAGCTTGAAGAATAGTTGCTTGGAAGTCTCTGAGATTTGAAGGGTTGGACTGGCATAGGCTTAGCTTATCTGCATGGGAAAGACTTGGAGATACACCAGAGATTGGTGACAGTTGACAGGGAGGCATTTGAATGGAAGGTATCTAAACCAAAGCTACTCAACCGAATGGAAGAAGTTGAGGAGAATAAACTCATAGGTTCGGAGATGAAGATGAGGTCTGGAGAGTACTTTTGAACCATGTCTGCCAAAGTTCTTTTGGTAGGGTTATTGGCAATCCCCCTACAATTCCAGTAGAGGACTTTTAACATGGTGAAAGATTTGAGGGGGAGACTCTGCCTCTAGTTCTCCTAGTGATTGGACCAGTGGAAGAGCCTTTTGAGGATTTGGTTATCCTTTGCCTTTGCTTGGTATGAAGTTGCTAGGGGGGAACTGGTGGTATTAGAAAAGAGCTTGTTTCCTAGAGCTGAAGGAATTGAAAGGGAGATTGGTCAATTTGCTTAGTTGGGGTTTGGACTACTTCAAGAGGTGAGGATTGGTTAGGTGACCAAAGTTCAGGAGGTGGAAGAGAATGCTCAAAGCCTGGAGGACGATCAGAGGAGGAGGAGTTATCTTCTGATAAAGCCTGAAGGTTGTGGCCAAAAGTAGATGGGTTGAGAGCTGGATCTACAAAGGAACATTTATCAAGAAAGTCAAAGGGGTTGGAAGTGTCTATGTTGGTAACGGGAGTTCTTTGGAGGATCTCTATGATTGCATCATAAGGCAGGTTTGAGAAGGAGAGGGAAGAAGCTTTTGGGTTAGAGGAGGTAGATTCTAGTGACAATTTGCTGCAGGTTTGAAGGAAGTAGGTTCTAGTGTCTATTTACTGCAGGTTGGATGGAGGTTATGTGCTACACGTTGGGAGGATGGGGATGGCTTTGACTGAGGTCCTAAGGGAGTTTGAAGAATTGCAGGGGAAGAGGAGAAAGGGGTCGGGGCTGAGGTGGGGGAGAAAGGGCAGGGGAGGAAGAGTACGTTAGGAATGGTGGGCTGAGTTGGGGTAGCAGGACCGGATGAAGAGGAGTTGATTAAATGACCTAGAAGAACTTGGCCAGAGGGCTTGATGTTAGAGGGTACGGTGGTAGAGGAAACTGTAGCTGGAGAGGCTAAAGCTTTTTGGGGTTGTCCTGATTAGGAGAAGGGGCAAAATTGTTGCTTGTGACCAACTGAAAGACAGTGAGGACAAGGACTGTTTTCATATTCGATGTCTATCTCCAATTCTTTTTCTCCTTGAAGATCCACTAGAATAGAATTTGGCTTAGGTTTAGAAAGATCAATGTTAACCAAGACTCTAGCAAAATAGAGAATTTTCTGGCCCAAAGTGATGTTATCAAGCTTGATTGGTTGCCCTATAGTGTTTGCTAAGGAGAGGATGATGTTTTGGCTCCAACAGTGGTAGGGTAGCCCTTTGAATCTAATCTAGACAGGAGCTATTGAAGGCCAGGGTGTTTCCTCTTGACCTGTGGACCAAGGCCGGAAGATGACTTTTAGCTTATCCATAGAATGGGGGGAAAGACCTAGGCTAAGACCTTTGTCTTCAGGTGAGTTGAAACGAAAGAGGAAGAAGCCTTTGTTGGTAAGGGAAACCATACAGGGTCTAGAAAGAGGCCATTGCTTCGCGCTTTCTTCTACCCATTCAAGAGAGGGGCGCTTACCTACAAATCTGCCTATGACTACATTAGTGAAGGATTCTTTGCTAGAGGATATCATGGATTTGGGAATAATAAGAGACGGCTTGCCATTTTTCCAGGAAGAAGTGGGGTAGGAAGCAAGAAAACAGGGGTTAAAGGGTTGTAGGGGGGTGTCTGTGGCAAACATGTTTGAAAAAGTTGGCCTGATTGGAGAGGGGGAATTGGCTAATAGAATCGGAGTAGAAGAGGTTAGGGATTGAAGAGGAGGTAGAGGGGGTAGGGTGGGCGTACTTGGAGGTTGTGAAGGCAGATGGTTGCCTATCTAGGTAAAAGGGCTGGTTGTTAGTAGAAGTGTGTTTGAGACCTGTGTTGGGATTGGTGCGAAAGCTAGAGGAAGGTTGAGAGTGTGGGGAGTAGGTTGAGGGAGTGAAGGTTGACTGGGAAAGGGGGAAAAGTTATGTGGGAGGGGGGCAGTTTGGGGGAGAGAGGGTTGACAGGGAAAGGGGGGGAAGTTAAGAGGGAGGGGAGCAAGTTGGGGAACAGTTGGGGGGACGAATTAGGGGAGTGAGGGTCATTTGGAAAAGGGGGGAGAGTTAAGAGGGAAGTGTTGGGGGTTAATATGGGGGATTTAAGGGGGGGCTGGTGAAGAGACTGTGAGAGTGGGAAAGTTGTGAGGTTGAAGGCAAGAAGGAAGAGACAGCCCATCGTTGCAGTCCACTAAAGGTGGTAGAAGATCGGTCGGAGGAGCTTTGGCAATCGATGGAGGTTAAGCTGGCGAGATGGGGGTGAACATCGTGTTCCAAGGATGAGTGATTTGCCCTGCCACTAATCTGAACGTCAGGAATTTAAGAAGACGGAAAATGATAAAAAGAAAAATAGCGACTAACACAAGAAGAAAAATGAGAGATGAATTTACGAAAAAGAACTTCAATGATGAGCGCTACACAATAAAAGACCCACAAAAATCTTCTAAATAGAAAGGGTCCATTGGGCCCTTTTATTCTTTTTTTTTTATAATGTTTTTAGGATGATCGACAATCTGCGAATTGGTGGAAGGAGTTGGAGGTGGATTTGCTTACCCATGGTGGAAAGGCGGCACTCGAAGTGGGCGAAAGCGACAGAGGAGCGGATGAGGGTGCGGTGGACGAGAGGCGATCGCCAATCAAAGAAGAAGCAAGAGGAAGACAAAGAGGGAGAAGGAGAAATAGGGTTAGGACTAGGGTTTTGGGGAGGATGAGAAGGAGAAGGGGAGAAGGGTTTTGGAGAAAGAGATGAGAAGGAGGGAGAGAGAAGCGCAAGGGTTTTATAAAGTTTCCACTTGAACTGCTCAACATCGTTTCTACTCTTATTTTGCTAATTGGGCGCGCGGCAGCCACCCCCCCTCTTTCGCTCATTCGAGTTGCAGGACCCTTCCCCCTCCAATTTTAGAAGCGGAGCCGCATCTCCAAAGGGAGAGACCGAAGAAGGCAAGGAATTTAGTTGCAAAAAAGGCGAGGGCAGAGGAGCAGAGTAGGAGATAAGGAAGACCAAGATTGAGAAACGCATCAACGAGGGTGGATAAGGTCCAGGAGTTGAGTATTAGGGTAGTTTCCATAAAGGTGTTCGATGAAATGACGAAGAGAAAGGAGAATGAAATTTCTCTCTCCTTTCTCTTTTTTTTTTTTTTCCTAATGGGAAAGAAGTTTGTTGCTGTTGTGGGGTTTGTCGTTTCTTGATTTTTCTTAGTAGGAAATATTGGAGGAGAGGGATTAGATAATATGGATGGGGTTTTTTATTCCTTAATTTTATAATTTTCAAATAGATTTCATGTATATATTTTTGGAAATGTAAGGTCCATACAAAATGAACTTGTAATGTTGTGAATGGTTCCCCCCTATTTGAGATGTGTTTAAGATGTTTGAGGTGTTTGAGACATGTTTTAGATGTGTCAATACTTCTATATCTCTATTGGAATGTGCTTTGCCTTCGGTTAACCACAGTCCTCCAAACTACAAATAGGGTTGTTTTGACTGTGGTTGATTTTCGTTTGTAATTGGAGATCGAAGGGGATTCACTTGATTTCAAGTCCTATGTATTCTAATGCAAACAAATAGGGCTCAAGGTAAGGATTGATGCATTTCTCAAGGATGAGGATTGGGTTTGGACATGTAGCCAAGACAAACTTCCATCAGATTAAGACCACACTGTAATAAATTGAGAAATTACAACAGAAATCAGCGTAGAAGGCCCAAAAATTCTTCACATCAGATTAAGACCAAACCAGTCTGGGTCCGAAAATCTGATCTACGTTGTAATGTGGTCCTTACAGCACTTAGTGCTACTAACTCTGATGATTGGTATTTGGATAGTGGCTGCTCACGTCACATGACAGGGAACAAAGCCTTGTTTACATCTCTAGAAGATTATAATGGTGGGAGTGTTCGATTCGGAGATGGAGGTAAGGCTAAAGTGGTTGGAAAAGGAGTTGTGGCAATCCCAGGTATGTCTAACATAAAAAATGTTTATTTGGTTGATGGTCTCAAAACAAATCTCTTAAGTATCAGTCAGTTATGTGATAACAAACATGAGGTACATTTTTCTTCCCAAGAGTGCATAATTGTGGATAAAAAGGGAAAAACTGTTCTACATGGCATAAGGAATTCTAACAATTGCTATGTGGTTGCTTCTGAGAAAGAAATGTCCTGTAATTCTGCGTTAGTTAGTGACTTTGATTTGTGGCATCAACGGTTGGGCCATGTTAATTACAAAGTTTTGGAAAAATTGTCAAATCTAGAGCTTGTTCGTGGGCTTCCAAAACTCAAAAGAGCCCCGAATTCTGTGTGTGGTCCCTGTCAAGTAGGAAAACAGATAAAAGCTCCTCACAAAAAGGTTGATTCACTTGTCACTAAGCGACCTTTGGAGTTATTGCATATGGATCTCATGGGACCAACAAAAATTGAAAGCATTGGTAGTAAAAAGTATATCTTTCTGACTGTTGATGATTTTTCCAGATTAACATGGGTAAGATTTTTGCAAAATAAATCCGAAACTTTTGTTGTCTTTAATGATTTGTGGACCTTACTTCTTGCAGATAAAGGACAGCAATTTGGCGGCGTTTCAAGGATTCGTTCCGATCATGGAACTGAATTTGAAAATTCCGAATTCGCCACCTTTTGCACAACACATGGGATTAAGCATGAGTACTCAGCCCCTAAAACACCTCAACAGAATGGGGTAGTGGAAAGAAAAAATAGAGTCGTTCAAGATATGGCTCGGGTGATGTTGCACAGTAAACATTTGCCTCAAAGGTTTTGGGCTGAAGCTGTTAACACAGCTGTTTATGTCATCAACCGTGTCTATCTCCGACCAGGAACGAAAACCACTCCTTATGAAATTTGGACTGGAGTCAAGCCCAACATTAAATACTTTCGAACTTTTGGGAGCAAGTGCTATATCCTTCGTGATAGAGAACACTTGTCAAAATTTGACTCTAGGAGCGATGAGGGAATTTTTCTTGGTTACTCTATGAACAGCAAAGCTTACCGTGTTTTTCACTTAAAAAATTCTATTGTGATGGAATCCATTAATGTTGTTGTGGATGATGCAGGTACCTCGGATTACTTCTCTGATGATGATGATGAGGGACTGATTTTTCCTCCGTCTTCTGCACAGGTTACGCCTCCAACAGAAAGCCATGCCAAACCTGATTTGGAATCACCTAAGGATTCAAACGCAGATGCTGATACATTCGAATCAATGGAACCTTTCTCTGAGTCTACAGTTCCCGATAAAATTCGACAGTTTGAAGAGCAAAGCGCTACTCCAAAATCTGTTCATCCTCGATCTCAAAAAGGCCAAGTCATCAAAGATCATCCTTTGGACAAAGTCATCGGTGAAATTTCAGCACCTATGAAAACTAGGAAACAGGTACGCAATGAGGTAAGTCATGTATGTTATGTTTCCTCATTAGAACCTAAAAATATAAAAGATGCTCTTATAGATGATTCTTGGATAAATGCAATGCATGATGAACTAGGTCAGTTTGAAAGGAACTGTGTATGGGAGCTTGTTCCTCGACCGTCGAATACAAATGTCATCGGAACCAAATGGATTTTTAAAAACAAAACCGATGAGACTGGTCAAGTCATTAGGAATAAAGCTCGATTAGTAGCTCAGGGGTATACCCAAGTTGAGGGTATTGACTTTGATGAAACTTTTGCCCCTGTAGCTAGACTTGAATCTGTGCGCTTATTACTTTCCATTGCTTGTTACTTAAACATTAAATTGTTTCAAATGGATGTTAAAAGTGCATTTTTGAATGGGTTTTTAAATGAGGAAGTGTTTGTAGAACAACCAAAAGGTTTTCAGGATCCTCATCATCCTGATCATGTCTATAAATTGCAAAAAGCCCTGTACGGCTTAAAGCAAGCTCCGAGAGCATGGTATGAAAGATTGACTGAATTTTTGCTAGAGCATGGGTTTACAAGAGGAACTGTGGATAAAACTCTGTTCATCAAACAAGACAAGAATAGCATTGTAATTGCCCAAGTCTATGTTGATGACATCATTTTTGGATCTAC
This sequence comes from Umbellularia californica, assembly GCA_028538565.1. Classification (NCBI taxonomy): domain Eukaryota; kingdom Viridiplantae; phylum Streptophyta; class Magnoliopsida; order Laurales; family Lauraceae; genus Umbellularia; species Umbellularia californica. Next base: position 36,011,404 of record JAPQWN010000010.1, on the reverse strand, counting down.
ATCTGAGGTCCTGTCCGATAAATTTGCAGCAAAAATGTCAAGTGAATTTGAGATGAGTATGGTTGGTGAGTTGTCGTTCTTCCTGGGGTTACAGATCAAACAAACTCCCTTTGGCATTTTTATTTCTCAACCAAAATATGCTAGGGAGTTGCTGAAAAAGTTTGGAATGCAATCTTCAAAACATGCTCGAACACCTATGAGCACCACTGTAAAAATCAGTTTTGATGCTGATGGACTGGATACTGATGAGAGAAGTTATAGAAGTATGATTGGCAGTCTACTCTACCTAACTGCTAGTCGTCCTGACATTTCCTATAGTGTCGGTGTTTGTGCGAGATACCAGTCAAAGCCTAAGGAGTCTCATGTTCAGGCTGTGAAACGGATCTTAAAGTATGTTTGTGGTACTATTGAATATGGGATTTGGATGTCCAAAGATACCAACACGATCATTGTTGGGTATTCTGATGCTGATTGGGCTGGATGTGTGGATGATCGGAAAAGTACATCTGGTGGCTGTTTCTTTGTTGGAAATAATCTTGTTGCTTGGCATAGTAAAAAGCAGACTTCGACTTCTCTGTCGACTGCTGAGGCTGAATATATTGCTGCAGGAAGTTGTTGTACACAACTTCTTTGGATGAAGCAGATGCTTCAGGATTATGGGATTGAGCAAGACACCATGACTGTCTTTTGCGATAACCAGAGTGCCATTGATATTTCAAAAAATCCTGTCCAACACTCCCGCACAAAACATATAGACATTAGGCATCATTTCATTCGTGACCTTGTGGAAGAGGGAACAATTTCGTTGCACCATATTCCCACCGAAACTCAACTTGCGGATATATTTACTAAACCTTTGGATGCAACGCGCTTTGAATCCCTGCGAAAATCATTAGGGATTTCTCTTATTCCCTACACTCCATAAGTTTCTATTTATTTATGTACACACTCACTTGTACACATGACCATTGTTTTTCTCACCGCACGGGTCGTTTTTCGATTCTCTCACAGCTATCTCCTGCTTTATCCTTTAGAGATGTGTTGGTATTAAGGTTAACCCTGAGGAAGATGGCTACCTACGGTTGTGCGTGAAAGCTTCCATTTGATTGGTAATTTTCTCTTGGAGAAGGCTACCACGACCTTTAGTGTGAAAGTCACCTATGATGGCTTAACCCGTCCTCTTTTTATATTCAAAAAAAAAAAAAAAAAAAAAAAAAAAAAGGGAGGTTTAGGACTCCGGTGAGATTCAAAAGAAAAATATGGATTCGAAATAAAAAAAAAAAATTATAAAAAAAAAAAAAAAAAAAATGGAGGAAACTATTTTACCTAACTTTGTGTTGACGGGTGTGCTCCCCATGTGACATTTTGTTCATCTCAAAGAGGTTTAGGGGGAGTCGATCACACTGATCGTTATTTTTTTTAAATTTTAAATGGTCATTTTATTCACCTTTTGCACTGTGTGCTTAAATTTATGCAAATTAGAATCCGTGTCTCTGTTTACACTGTTCTATGGAGGGATTTGACCAAACGTAACCGTTAGGAATTTTTCGCGCGCTGCACACTAGGTTGTAAAACCCTGGACACATCGCTCGAGCGATCATTCACATTCGCTCGAGCGAATATGGCGGTTCAAATTCCCGAGACACCTCTCCTTCTTCATTCCTTTTCTTTTTTTCCTCTTCTCCTGCGCAGAAGGCGATTTCGCCCCTTTCCTTTCTTCCTCTTGCGTCTCATTTCCCTTTGTCTCTTCCAAAGGTATGTTTTTTTTATTCTCTTTTATTTTTGTTGCATATTAATCGTGTTCTTGTTTTATTTTTTTTCTATCAGTTTCGTTTTTTTTCCCTTTTTCGATTAGGGTTCATTCAATTTCACATCTCTTTTGTTCTTTTCATTTTCCATACCCATCTGCATACCACATGCACATTCTATTTCACAATATGGACGATTTCAAAATTTTGGATGGCTAGTGCTCCCTTTCTCATGTTCTGTTTTCAGACATACTGGTGTTCTGCTCTTTCTCCTTCGCTGGCACTATGATTCTGATTTTCTTAGGTGTCAATTTTGAAAGTGTTACATCTCCTGTGTATATGTGCTGGATGTAAAGTCATGGAGTATGGAGTGCAGTTTCTCTGTTTTGGAAGTTTGGCAAATTTTTTTTGCAGGGTGGGACTGATGTTGGCTGGAGCATTTTTTTTAATATGGATGTGTCATTTGCTATGTTGGGTTGGAATTTGCATAGGAACGATGGACAATGAAGTGGCTTTTCGCTGCCATTTTCTTTTGCAGGAACAGTTTGTTGGTTGGATTCTCTACTGTCCTTGTGTCTCAGTCAGTAATGGCACCCAAGAAGAGACCTCATGCCGAATCTTCTTCTTCATCTTCATTCGATCACACTCGTTTCCCTTTCGCGGGAAAATCTAAGCAATTTTTCACCCTGTTTGCAAATCGAAATGTTGAATCCGAAAGAGAGATTGCAGAAGAATTACATGGCAAACGTGTCTTCCGGAGTCTTGCCACCCGGAACTGGTTTTCATTAGTAAAATTCAACTCCTCGTCCATCAATGTTGATTTAGTTCGTGAATTTTATTGCAATTTGGAGGTATTGGACAATGGGTCAGTTAAGTCCTTTCTCCGAGGGAAGTGGATCCAAATCTCCGCTCAGGATCTTGCAGATTTCATTGAAATCCCAATTGTTGAAGATTGTGATTACCCCATTCCTGATGAACTAACTGCACCCATCAATTACGATGTCGTAGCTTCCACTCTTTGTGGTGGTGATACTCGCTGGCCAGGGGGTCTTCTTTCCCATGGAAATTTAACAGATGAATACCGCTTTCTCAATAGGTTCGTCTGTCATAATTTGGAGCCCCGGGGACATACTTCTGACGTTGCACAGCGAAACGGTTATCTTTTATATTGCATTGGGACTGGGCGTCGGGTTAATATCCCGCAAGTGATTCTGAATGTCTTCATCAAGACTCTCTCCGCGAAGAAAAACTCCCTTCTTCCATTTGGTGTTCTTCTCACGGATTTTCTGGCCTACAAAGCAATCAACCCAAGGCCAAATGATTTGCTGATGAAGATTAAAAATCCAATCAATGCCAGAACATTGTCTTTATCTACTTCACACATACCTATTGGGCAGCAAGCTGTCGAGGCTGATGAGGAACAGGCCGGTGATCCTGTTCAGGGGGAGCAGCAGCCGCAAGTCGGTCAATTGGCTGCACAGCTACAGCATCTCACAGCCAGGGTCGACACAGTTAGTGGCCAAGTCACAGCCGGTTTCACCCAAATGCACAATCACATGACTGAGGGATTTGCTCGAATTGATACAGTATTGGCTGATCTTCTCTCTCGCTTGGCTCCACGCGATCCTTGATCTTCTGTTTCCATTCTGCTACTTTTATTTTTTTTGCTATACAGTTGCTTGTGACGTGGTTGGTTTTAATTTACGTTATTGCTAACTTTTCCCCCTATGGATGTCAATTCTGCACACAAAGGGGGAGAACATTTAGAACTGCTTAACTTCTGCACTTTAAGAATGCTTATCTTATTAAGACTTCAGCATTTTATTATCATCAATGTTTCATCTTGAAATTTGTGCTTACTCAGTTTTATTATCTTTGACCTCTCAATGATGCTGCACTTGATCATTGTTTTGGAAGTTATCGCAGGAAATTCGATCTTGGATCCTTCTACATTGGTTTATCTTGTTTAAAATAGAAGAGTAGAACTTCTTTTCTTGTATTTAGGGTTTTGTCCATGAATTGCCAAAGGGGGAGATTGTTAGGACTTTGTTTGTTGGCTAATTCATAGAGTCTGGACAAAACAGGGTTTCTAATCTTGTATTTCGATTAGAGTCCGTACTGTCAAAGATCTTCGTCCAAGAAAGAATAAGGTCTCCAAGTTTCTTCCTGCAGCTTTCTATTTCTTACAGGATTCTATGGGTCGCTCGAGCGAACCCATATTCGCTCGAGCGAACCCATCACAGAGGTTAGTTCGCACGACCGAACTTTGTGTGCGCTCGACCGTTCAAGGTTCTGTCTCGGAACGTTTGTGACAGAAAGATGTCTGCTCGAGCGAACCCATTCCATCGCTCGAGCGAACAGAGAAGTTTCTATTCCTGAAGTATTGAGGATTCCTATTTCTATCAAGATGCTAATTGCTATTCCTAGAGCCTTTCAAGCACGAATTGAAGACTATATATAGGCCCTTTCTCTCAACCTTTGAAGACACTGATTAAGACATATATTCCTGAGATTGAGAGGTTGAGAGATCCATCTTCTTCCCCCCAAGACTTCAAGCTGTTGCTGTGCTGAAGATTTGAGTTTTGGGTCTAGTTTCCATCCCCTTCCCGAAGGTGGTTATGTGCAAGCACGGTGAAGATTCGTCAACAAGATCAGAGGCAGTCCTTAGGTTGAGTCAACAACTGGGAAAAGGGTTGTAAGTGTCTTGTAATCTTCTGCGTTTACATAGTGCTTGGTTGTCTGTTGGCCTAGACGATAAGGCCCGTGGTTTTTCTCCCTTTTTGGGTTTTCCACGTATAACTCTTGTGTCTTTCTCTACTTGTGGTTTGATTGGTTAATTTTATTGGAATTAGGATTAAATACTAGTTTAAGCACAGTAGTGTGATATCCAATCGAGATCTAGTAATCGGGAATTCTACCTGTGTTAAGGTAGAAATCGTTTTCATTTGGCCTATGCTGTTTCCCACTCCCTGTCTTATCCATTTTCCTCTTACCACAGAAATTCTCCCTCTCTGTCATCTCTTTCACCACACTTGATTTCTTTTCAGGAGATATTGCTTTGATTTCTGTTTCTTTCTTTCTCCAGATTTCAACTTGTTATTTCCTTTTCAGCTGCAAAACCATAACCAAAACACTTGTCCTTGATCAACCCTCTACATGTACGACTACATTTTTTTTTTACTTTGAAGTGTTGGACACTAACTCAATAAATGCCATGATGATTGTCTAGATTTATCATTGATGTGCTGTTGTTTCAATCGGATGGTGTAGAAGAAGTTGCAAAAAGGTCTGAGTTTGTGAAAGAGGCATATGGTATGCAAGTCGTTGTCGATATGTAGAAATTGTACAATGCACGGCCGAGAGAACATACTGACTTCAGATGGTTGGGCCAAAATCATTCCGTGAAAGATGGGGCACATCCTTTGATAACATTTTTTTCGCTTGTTTGCACAGTGTGGCCCAGTTGTTCGGCTAATGTATTTTTGTGATTTTGGGGCAGATGATATGCAGAATACAGTATGGCTGTGTGCTGGTTGTTTAGATTTTGAACTTCGATCATGGGGATATTCAGTTCAGATATTTTGGAGATTTTGGGTATCTAAGTTGTCGTGTGTAACAATTAAAACAAGAGGGTTCAGATAAGATCCCATGTTGTTTTTTAGATTTTTTATCTTCTCATTGATTTTAATCCGATTTGGAGACCCATGTTGGATTGTTGTCATCTCTTCTCTCTTGTCTTCAGCAAAAAAAAAAAAAAAGAGAAGTTGGTGTTGGATGCATATATATGAAAGATTGTCAGCATCTTAAGCACACATCTTAATAACGTGTGTGGTGTGCATGTATGTTGATTTAGACACTTGAAATTCGAGGAGCATCAGATTTAGCGGCCATTTAAAAAAAAAAAAAAACCACTGATAAGAGGATCCTAACTGTATGATCGGTGGCCATGGAATGCATGTATTTTGGTTTATGGTTTTATGGTTTAGATATTTAGTAGCTTTATGGTTTTAGTACACAAATTAGATCTATATTTATTTTTTATTCTAAAAAAAAAAATTTTATTTTTTGCCACGGCCACTTGCTGCAAAAAGAACGAAGTAAATTATGGAGAAAAATTTATTGCTGCAAAGCGTGGCAATAAATACTTTTTGCAGCGGTCATGCTCGCGACTAAATGATATTAATTAATTAAAAAAGTAAAAATAATTTAAATATAAAACAATTTGTTGCCTCGGCATGACCGCAGCTAAATGTTTACTCTTTTGCCGCAGTGGCAAAGGTCGTGGCAACAAATACTTTTTGCAGCGGTCATGCCCGCGACTAAATGATATTAATTAATTAAAAAAGTAAAAATAATTTAAATATAAAACAATTTGTTGCCTCGGCATGACTGCGGCTAAATGTTAACTCTTTTGCCGCAGTGGCAAAGGTCGTGGCAACAAACTTCTTTCCACACCAAATACTGTCTCGGTCGTGGCTAAAAGTTTTTCTGGGGCAAAAACGTTTTTGCCACATAATTTGGACTTTTAGCCACCAGAACTGGCCGCGGCAAAATCTTGTATTTTTGGTAGTGTTTATGGAAATTTCAATTTCTTTTCAATGAAATCAAGACTTGGTCATCATCTTTGAATGTTGGGTTTCTTCATATGCTTCGGTCGGGGAATGGCATGACGGATGCTTTGGCTAAGTTAAGGGTAGAAAGAGATGTAGTTTTGCTTGCTCCTTTGTAATTTGTTCTTTTGTGTGGGTATTTAGCTCTAATACCTGCGCAGTTTTTTTTTTTTTTCCTTTCCATCTTCTTTGTTGTACCTCTCTTTCAAGTCTTTAATATATTTTTCCGTGATGGAATGCTCTGCTACAACTTTGTTGAAATTGATGTTTGTATTCTATGTACACTAATGTTGCCTTCAATAAATATTCAGGTTTAGGTTCTGTGTACTAATTAAGGTTGACATAACGAAATACTGAGGTTATAGTGAGAACATAAATTACTTTGCTGAAACTCTTTTCTCTCAATAAAACCATAGTATGAAGATTCAAGAGAAGAAACTTGTCATCTTGATCTTAAACAACAAGAAAAGAAGACTAATAGATAAACCAAGTATGGAACCTGAAGATTTCACTCTAATTTCATTTTTTGAAAAAGAATACATGACTCTACGTATAGACTTCACTTCTAAACTGGGATTGAACAACAATCAATCCCTTATAATTTTCTAAGCAACAACTTAATAATGAAAATGCATGAATAAACCAAAAGACACATAGAAATCCCAAGATACAATGATGCTTCATAGAGCCAAGAGATATGTATTCATAGAGCTATGAGCAATATTAAATTCCTGCAGCTGCATTGGGCAGTGAACCGACTGCATTGAGTAGTGAAAAAACATAGAATCTAGCTTACCTCTAACATACCGTTACCGATAAAAAAAAAAAAAAAAAAGAATAGAGAACTACCAAAAAAAGGATCCTAGATGGCCATTAACCGAAAAATAGGCTACTAGTCAATATTGCATGGAAGTGGTTCCCTGTGACCACTTCCGTGTTTTTTTTATTATTAAAGATTTAAACGATGACGACGTCGTCGCTTAATATCCCATTTAAATGTGTGACGACGTCCTCGCTTAATCGCTGAAACCCCATCTTCCCCTTCTTTCTCCCATCGTTTTGCCCCTTTCTTTGGCGGTTTGCTTTCCCCCTTTCCCCTTTCTTAGACTAGTGCTTTCTCTCAAACCCATGACGTTAGTCACATTTGAATGGGATATTAGAGTAGGATGGGTTCTTGATTTGCAGAAGCTGGGTGAGCTGTGGTGTCTGCGTGTGTTGGGGAATATGAATGCAGGGTGGGCGTAAGGAGGGGCGCCTTATCATATGGGGATCAGGTGGATGCCACATGCATAATTTCTCTTGTGACATATTCTTGATAATAATAATAAAAAACAAACAAAAGGCAGCCAGTTTTTGCCTGCTTTTCTCTCATATTATCATTTGTCAATTATAATCCCTTCTCCCACTTCATATTCATTGCATTTCCTTTTACACTTCCTCATTGATTGATGGACATTTAAGACATTTGAATGTGACTCACTGTTTTATTCATTCTCTTTTATTAGTCTAAGAAAGAGGGAAAGGAAACCGCCAAGGGGCCGGAAAACGATGGGAGGAAGAAGGGGAAAATGAGGTTTCAGATGATTAAACGACGATGTCTTCACACGTTTAATTGTAATATTAAGCGACGACGTCGTCATACGTTTAAATCTTTAATAAATTAAAAAAAAGAAATAGTCACAGGGAACTACTTCCGTGCAATATTGACTAATGGCTTGTTTTTCGGTTAGTGGCCATCTAAGGTCCTTTTTTGGTAGTATTCTAAAAAAAAAAAAAAAAAAAGATCGTCCATACACAACTATTTTGGGTCAAGCCCTTAAGAGTAATTTGGGCAAAAATGGATCCACTGTCCTTCTATAGGACAAGACCATACATCTATTACAAATACAGGTATAACCTATATAATCCTCAAATACATCAATCAAACAAAAAAACATTTAATGTTTGGGAGATGCATTAAAAAAATCCAATGTCATTAAATCATCCAAAAACCAACATAACTTAAGGCCAAAACCCAAAGCAATCGGCATAAGGAAGTGGCCTTGCTAAGTTGGCTCACCACATGCAATGTATAGATGGGATCCACAAGAGAAAAACAATGTAATTATGTAAAACTAAAAATCTTATACCAAGGACATTAGAATTTCCTTTAAGTCACTGGTTGCAACATAAAGAGACCTTTAGCAAGGACTTGATATTCCCTTCTGTGTAATAATTATAACTAGCTGACTTGAAGAGCCCTACTACTGAATGCAACAACAAACATTTACTTGACATTAGCCTTTGGTGTTGCCATGGTTAATGCACTCCCGATTGCAGTCCACAGAGTCAGAGCACTTCCCTATACAATTGCCTGTTGGGATTCTTCAAATGTGAATTAGCTTCTGTCTGATGTTCATCACCCCAGAAGGTGCAAACAGATCAATCATTATTGAAAACAAGGAAACAACTTAATCAAACCCCAAAATACCAAAACTTAATTTAGGGTGCCACTAAAAAAAGTTGACACAAATTCCACAGCATATTTTTTCAATCTACCACCCGAGGTTTAAATTTTGGAAGTGAGAGTGACACAACCCAAGCCCGAGATTATGATTAATTCGAGTTAACCCTGAGTCGCGTCTATACTTACTCCCGTGAATCTCAATCAAATAAAATTCACAAGGGATATCAAATAGACATTATGCGGAAATATTCACAAATATACAATGTTCACTATACAATACAAATTTTCATTTCCATTATGTACAAAACCATTCACTTGCATATTTAATACAATGCAAGGATGAAAAGTGTGGAATGTTTCCAAAACAATTCTCTTCCAAAAGTTTTCCTTTCAATTTTCGTTTTCAATGTCATACTCATATGATATTGCATCATCTCCACTCAGCTACTCCTCCTGGAAGAATCGGAGCGGTCGCCTCCGCTGGCACTGCGGCCTTTGCAAGACCGGCATGGGCAGCTAGGCCTGTAATGCCATCAATAATACTATGAATTCAACAATTCAGCAATTATAAACATATATATGATTGTACATGCTAATTACAAACTTAATCTGTCTAATTCAAGTTAGACCAATAGATATACAATTCAGAATCAATGAGAGTCTTTATTCAAAATTGGCAAACTACAATGGCATTTCATTTCAAGTCACATCTTTCTAAGAATGAAGGAATTATATCTTCCATATGGAAGGAATCATCTTCTCTGAAAGAAGGAAATACATTTAACATGTATTGTGGGATTTATCAGTGCCCAGGCCAGGGACTACTTACATCACTACGGAGCTCCGGAACATCTCAAATCATCTGCTGCAGCAGGAACAGCTCTAACGAGCATTAACGAAATCACTATGCAGTGCTAGACTCAAGAAACAATACAATTTAACATGTTTATTCCGTTTCAATTATAAATTACCAGATTCGTTTCGAATACAATTAAGTGTACAAATTCAATTTAGTAATACCAACCATTCAGGTGTAATCTTCAGTTATTTAATGTGCGTGTTATTCTCGATGGATACCACAATTATATGAATTTTGTACATTAAAGTCCCCTTAATTAACACCCATGGAGGTAAAACAGTATTAATAGCCTTGATATAATCAATTTTCTCTTTTCTTTAAATTCAGAAATTAATTCTGGAATTTTATTAGTTTCGGTTAACTAATCAATGACCTATCAGTTAGCTTTAGAAGCTAATATTTTCATTGAAAATCCCATTATTTAAATTCGGCTAACCCTTCGGTTATCACTCAATCCATTTTAGTTCCAAATCCAAGGATACAAATTTATGGAAACTCCAGTATACTTCAAATATATTTAATTGACCACTTGGTCAACCAAACCTTGACATTCGGGTAACTGTACATAAATTCAGTTATAAGCCACAAATCCAAGAACCTTTTAGACTAAGAAAAAGCAAATCACTCTTTAATTGGATTGAAAACACCGTAAGCTCTTGCTTCAGGTTCTCGAGCGGATCCATGTTCGCTCTAGCGGACGACATCCAGAGAGTTGGTCGCCCGAGTGACCCCTATTGTTCACTCAAGCGATGACGGATAGAGACAGGTTCGCTCGAGTGGTCGCATACAGAAGGTGGTTCGCTCGAACGGATGCTTCATAATTCCAAATCTGAAATTCTGAACAGTTTTCTTCTTCCATCCAAATCATTCATAACCTGCAAAAGAACTATGGAACCCCTTGTTCCCTTCCTCAAACATTATTCATACTCAAGCGTAACACTTCTATAACACTTATACATCATTCAATCAATCCAAATACCATTTAATTGATTTACAAATCAAATCAATTCTATAAAATAGAACGAAATCATCTTCAATGACAAAAAATCACAAGAAACTCATTGTGACGCCCCGGAGTCCCACATCGACTATATAGAGGAAAGTGAATGGGGTTATATGCAGAGCTTACACCCTTACCTTGCATGAGGCCTTTTGATGGGTTGAGGCCCGTGGGCCAAAGTGGACAATATCATGCATGGGTATAGGGTAGGGCGTTACAAATGATATCAGAGCCGACTCTCGACTAGTTCGAGTGTGGGTCCCCTGTCGCGGTCTGGTACAAGTGGACGGGTTTCCATGTGGGCGGGTCAAGAGGGTTGGCAAGCTACAGGGACTGGCAGGCTACTGCACAGGGACGTGCAGCCCTAAAGGGGGTGGATTGTGACACCCCGGAGTCCCACATCGACTATAGAGAGGAAAGTGAATGGGGTTATATGTAAAGCTTTCACTCTTACCTTGCATAAGGCCTTTTGATGAGTTGAGGCCCATCAAAAGCAAAACTGTGAGGCCTGTGGGCCAAAGCGGACAATATCATGCATGGGTATAGGGTAGGGCGTTACAAATGGTATCAGAACCGACTCTCAACTAGTTCGAGTGTGGGTCCCCTGTCGTGGTCTGATACAAGTGGACGGGTTTCCATGTGGGCGGGTCAAGAGGGCTGGCAGGCTACTGCACAGGGACGTGCAACCCTAAGGGGGGTGGATTGTGACACCTCGGAGTCCCACATCGACTATAGAGAGGAAAGTGAATAGGGTTATATGTAGAGCTTACACCCTTACCTTGCATGAGGCTTTTTGATGGGTTGAGGCCCATCAGAAGAAAAACCGTGAGGCCCGTGGGCCAAAGCGGACAATATCATGCATGGGTATAGAGTGGGGCGTTACACTCATAGGGGGGTGGGACTAGCAGGCTACTGCACAGGGACGTGTAGCCCTAAAGGGGGTGGATTATGACACCCCGGAGTCCCACATCGACTATAGAGAGGAAAGTGAATGGGGTTATATGTAGAGCTTACACCCTCACCTTGCATGAGGCCTTTTGATGGGTTGAGGCCCATCAGAAGCTAAACCGTGAGGCCCGTGGGCCAAAGCGGACAATATCATGCATAGGTATAGGGTGGGGCGTTACACTCATAGCAATTAACATTTAATCACAAGTATTGTTTATACTTGCCTCAAATTTTGAATTTAAGACAAAACCCCTTTCTTCTCAAGCTCTAGTTAACAAAAATGACCCAAATTCCAAACCCTAACATCATAAAAACAACCAAAAAAAATTAAATATATTGTTTAAGATGGAAAAGGGTTTAAAGAACCTAATCACAACTATAACCACACTTGATACTTACTTGTCACTCAATGGAAGAAAAATCACAGATTCTCTTTAACTTCAATTCCAAAGAAAATTGAAGAAGATGATGGCGAAGATGAAAAAGATGAAATCCCTTCTATAAATCCACTCCCACAACCTTGAATCCAACCAATTTGATGAAGAAATGAGAAAAAGGAAGAAGAACAGAGCTTAGGCTTAGCTACAGCAACTTTGAAAACACAATGACCGTCGGTAATGGTTTATGGGCTCTTCTCCAGCCTTATATAACAAAAATTTGCAACTAGGCCCTCTTCCTTTGCTTTATTTCAAGTTTGAGTCAAATCAAGACTCATTTGACTCATTTCAAGTCAAATGAACAAGAGTATATTATGAAAGTTGATGTACTCATCAAGATACATACGATGGTATCAAGTTTCACTGTATCCAATGAAATATGCGTAAATCCGTATTTACGGAAAAGTCCTTAACCTCTTTAATTCGGGTCTAAATTCAACTCAATTAATTCAATCTCTGGTAAAACTATTTCATTATGCTTAATTCATTCTCTTAAGACTAATTTGATCCATTTTTATTATTAATCATATTTAACTTGATTAATCCACACTAATATCAATTAATTAGTGATAATCGTGATTAGTTCAGGACGGGGTATGAGAGAGAGAGAGAGAGAGAGAGAGAGAGAGAGAGATATCATACATGGAACAGACAATTGGAGGAAAGCCACAAGAAAGACCGTAATGAGAGTTGAGCCATATCATACATGGAACAGACAATTGGAGGAAAGCCACAAGACCGTAATGAGAGTTGAGCCATTGAAACGTTTTTGGACCATGTTTGGTTGCCAAAAGATTTTTCTCCTATTGATTAATGATATGTGAGTATCAAAGCTTTGGGCCCTTTTTTATAGGTTATTACTAGATCTGTGGAAAAGGGTTCCCATCAATGGTATGAAATCTGGGTAGATTATTATTTTTTTTTTTGTTGTTGTGATTCCCTTCAGAAAAGTGAAGATAATCGAGGTTCTCTTACCATATATAATCATATAAATGTGCATTCAAGTATAAATTGTGGGTTCTAAAAAAAAAAGTAGAAAGTGTGGTAGATTGTGATTTCCATTCCATTTGGGTGAAATTCTGAAGGCGTGCATGCATGGGTTGGCGTTGTTCGGTTTTGAGTTGGGACCTATCTCAAGTTCAGATTATGCTTTATTTAATTTGGTCGACTTCCAGTATCCGAATTCGTTGAGTTGCTGTTGTAGCTTTGAGATCATATCTGATGACTTTGTAGCAGGGACACACTCTGTTCACGGAGAGGTAAAGATACAGTGGACCAAGTCCACCAAGTAGACATAAAACCTTGGTTTGGAAAAGGGATTTCTAATGGCACTTTTTTTTTTATTTTTATGAGTGAGAAGGAGGGTCACCCGCACAAGTGGAAAGAAAGCTAGCCCATACAAGTGGGAAAGGAGCATGCAGAAGTGGGAAGAGGTGAGGTTTCTAATGGCACTTTGTAGCCCCTGGATTTGCACCCATCCAAATGGAATACACGGTTGGATCTAGGGTAAAAAAATATTCTTTAATATAAGTCATTAAACTAGTGGGCCACAAATCAAGGGGTTAGAGGCATTGGATTGAACCCAAACTTATAGCTGGGCCAATCAAGGATGGCTCTCTCCGTCCCCCTGCTCAAGATCAGTGGGCCCCATCATGGTGTCTCTCACCGGAATAGGTTATAATTTCTTTACACCACGCGTCAATGGACATTGTATTCAAAAGTCCAATCAAATCGTCATTCGGTATTTAAATGATAATTATGCACTATGCGAACACATGATAACCTCAAGTATATCTGAATGACTGAACACTACGTTGGACATGGTAATGGTACAACTCCAATATTTGGACCAATTCTCAAGTCGGATCTTTGTTTAGGTCCTTGGATTTCATAAGAAAAAAAAAACCTAGTATATTCAATTATATACAGTATTTAAAGTATTTTATTTATAATTAAAAGCAAAAAAAAAAAAAAAAACCACAAAACTCGCTGGCACATTCATATATGAGTGGTGTTGGCACCATAGTCTCACAGCCATGCCCAATGATCCATCCCTTAATTTCTCAAGTGGGAGTATCACCATTGGACCAATAGTCAAGCTCGGAAATAACATAAAGTAACTTTTAACCCCGGAACATTATTTGTGACAATGCTACACCACTAGGGAGACAAATGATCTGATCTGATCTCATGTCAGATCCATCCAGATCCTCCACACACAAGTATTTTGGGTCAATAAAAGTAACTTTGGTAAATATGGATCCAAAACCATTCTATAGGACAAGACCATGCATCTATTACATATACTGGTATAACCAATATAATCATCAAATAAATCAATCAATCATAAAACCAATGGGATCCGCAAGATCAAAACATTGTAATTATGTAAAACTAAAAATCCAATAATAAGGACATTAGAATTTACTTTAAGTCACTAATTGTAACATAAAGAGACCTTTAGCAAGGACTTGATATTCCCTTCTATGGAATAATTATTACTGGTAGCCCTCAACAGCCCCTGCTACTGAATGCAACAGCAAACATTTTCTTGACATCGGCCTTTGGTGTTGCCATGGTTAATGCACTCCTGATTGCAGTCCACAAAGTCTGAGCACCTCCCTATACAATTGCCTGTTGGGACCGTTCCTTTAATGCTAATCAGCTTCTTTCTGATGTTCGTCACCCCAGCAGCTGCAAACAGATCAACATTGTAAACAAGCAAACAACTTAATCAAACCCCAGAAAATCAAAACTTATTTTAGGGTGCAATTGTAAAAAGTATACACAAAAATCATTGGCATATTTTTTTTCTATGTACCACCGAGGTCTAAATTTTGCAAGTGATAAATCCACAAGTTTTTGTTTGGTGCAATAAAAGAGAAAAGAGTAAGAATAAAAAATCATGAAGATTAATAAAAGAAAAACTATGGGTCAGACCCCTTCCCCTCTGAACTTCAAAAATTCTCATCAGAACTTTAATTTGGACGGCACTTGTTATTTATCTCATCAAAAATCGGATTTAGAAATACTAGAGAAAACTTGATCTTCTCCATAATGTTCGCATTATACAAAATCGAGAGAGAGAGAGAGAGAGAGAGAGAGAGAGAGAGAGAGAGATCATACATGGAACAGACAATAGGAGGAAAGCCACAAGAAAGACTGCAAAGAGAGTTGAGCTACTGAAACGTTGTTGAGCCATCTTTGGTTGCTGAAAGATTTTCTCCTATGAATAATTATATGTTTGTATTAAGGCTTGGGCCCTTTTTATATGTTAATTACTGGATCTGTGGAAAAGGCAAGGTTCCCATATAAGGTATGAAATCTGGGTAGATTTTTTTCTTTTTTTTTTTGTTGCGATTCCCTTCAGAAAAGTTAAGATATTGTTACGTTTCATCGAGATTCTCTTACCATATATAATCATATATGTGTGCATGCAAGTAGAAATTGTGGCTTCTAAAAAGTAGTAGAAGTTGTGGCAGAATGTGATTTCCATTCCATTTTGCTGATTTGTGAAGGCGTGATAAGAAGAGGCTTTATTTAATTTGGGTTTGCGTTGTTCGGTTTTGAGTTGGGGCCTATCTGAAGTTCAGATCAGGCTTTATTTAATTTGGGTGCCTTCCAGTATCCGAATTCATTGAGTCTATTTTTGCTTTATGAAGATTGAATGGGTAGTATATATATAGTGTACAATAGTAAGTACAGTCATAACTTCTTGCTTTCTTTGTAGCAAATAATTTAGGTAAGGTTTTTTTTTTTTTTTTTTTGGGTTATTTCTTTAAGCTTCTTTCATTTGAGAAATTAGACTCTTAAAATGGGAAGATTTTAGCACTTCATACGATATAGTTTCTATTATTATTAGTGATCTAGATTAATTCTGATAATTTGAATATATTCTTCATAAAATAATGGATTAGTTTAGGAAATCCTTTTAAAGTAGGACTAGGACCATTAATTTCCAATTAAAGGAATTTAACATTCGTAAAGTTGACATAATGAGAATGTTTCCCTATATATATATTTTTATTCTGGAAAGCTAAGATATGATTTGTATGTATAATCAGTATTTTAAGGATGCAAATGGATATCTCATTCTCTGATTATTCAGAGGTTCCAACCCGCTAAAAATCTAGTTAGGATCCTATTTTAGGTTTTGATTGATAACAAATTTGGGCGCAGGACCCAATTTAGGTTCAATTGATAAAACGGGACAAGTTGTAGACCCGAAACCATGCATACAAGTTTTTAATGTTTCAAATTGTAGCTCAAAATCAACTTTAGTTATATAGTTTATGTTTAATCCTAGAGGTAGTATATTTGTTGTAGTATTATACATTGAATGATAACTTATTTTAAGAAAAAAATGAAAAATGAAAAATGAAAAGCAAGTGTAAAATTGTTTTGGAACTATCCCAGTCATCTAGTTGGAAACTGTTCCAAAATGGGATTTGGGTCCTTTTATTAGAATCGGATCTGGGTTCTGGACCCAATAAAATACGTTCCGAGTCAAAATTAGAACTATCATTTGAAGACGGTTCCAATTTTGGGTCCAGTATAGGTCCAGCCCGGGACTGACCTGTTTTCTTCTATAGCCTCAGCTCTTTTGATCAAAGTGAATTTTTTTATTAATTGAATGTTCTATGCAATTTGCCATCTCCTACATTCAAAATAGAAGGATGTTTGAAGGCCTTGTCTAATTGGAGGTGGAGGCATGAGCTTCTACCTAAATCAATACTTGATGCGTGCTCGCAAGAATCAACATGAATTAAACTTTTTTTTTATTTTTCGTTTTCGTTTTCTTTTTGCCAAGGAGCGTATCTTGTGGTATTTAACCCAACATGACTTATCCCCTGGAATATATTCTGGTACATTTACCTTGCACAGAAGCTACGTGTGAGGCAGCTGGATGGGGGCCACCTATGGCCACATTTATGATAGGAGTGGGGGATCGGAAGCTCCACTCATGATGATCCCACATGTCATATTTGGGGTCAATCTCATGCCTCTAACCACTTGATCCGTGGTTGACAAGTTTAATGCCTTTATATATATATATATATATAGAGAGAGAGAGAGAGAGAGAGAGAGAGAGAGAGAGAGAGCTGCACAAATTTTATTTCTTCAATTATGACCTATGTTAAATCAAATCCTCGAATAGGTTGCAATTTATTTACGCCATCAATAGATAATGTATTCAAAAGTCCTATTCAAATCTTCATTAGGTATTTAAATGATATTTATGAACTACATAAATATGTGATAACTAATAACCCTGTATGAATAAGAAGGGTCATCGAGTATACCCAAATGACTAACACTACGTCGAACAAGGTACATGTCCAATATTTGGACCCATTAGTCTTAAGTCAGATCTTGATTTTGGTCCATGGACTCCATAAGAAAGAAAATCATATATACTCTTAAATACAATATTTAAATTATTCTATTTTGAAATAAAAGCAAGAAAAACCGCAAAACCGGCCACACACTCATATCTGTGTGGTGTTGGCACCATAGCCTCACAACCATGTCTAAAGATCGATCCCTTGGTTTGTCAATTGAAATTATTACTATTGAACCCAAGGCGGTTGTACCATCAGGCCAACGACGCCTTTGCTTTAGGCCCCAAAAAATAAGAACCCTCAAAAGGCCTCATAATAGCAGCTGACGTCTTTTGAAATTCCAAAAAAAATCCAACGTTATCAACTGCCATCCATTTTTTTTCTCTTCAAATTATAAGGCTCTGTAATAACTCTCTCTTGGGAAGATACGACCAAGATTTTCATGGGGATTTAAAGTGTCATTCATGGCCTATTATATTTCCAAATATGCCCCTTGTATTTCTATTGCTAGGAGTCCAATTGATTTTAGCACACTATTATATTCGTAGCAGTCCATGTGTATCAAATCTCAACCATACATTTAGTCATGAATTTGCTTCATAAGTCTTTTTCATTAATTTTGTGTATCCTATTTCAATAGGGGTCCATTCAGACTTGATCTATGATGTGGTTGTAATAGATCCATAGCTTGAGATTTCAGCCCTAATAATAGATCTTAAAATTTGA
Organism: Umbellularia californica; assembly: GCA_028538565.1. NCBI lineage: Eukaryota > Viridiplantae > Streptophyta > Magnoliopsida > Laurales > Lauraceae > Umbellularia > Umbellularia californica. The sequence continues at coordinate 35,993,288 of JAPQWN010000010.1, read as the reverse complement.
GATAAACAATGGGCCCTGTCGAAATTTATTCACTTCCCACGGTGCAATGAGCACTGTGCAGCTGAAACATCCAATGCGTAGGGCACACATCTAAAGTCCATCTTGGATTGTTCAACTCATCATATACGCACAGTGCGTCAGCGAAAATGCTTCGAGCCCCACCAGTGGTAGACTTTTTTATTAATTATTATTATTATTTTTGGGCGTGGGGGGTTGGATCGAAATAGGTAGTTGGATTTTGTGACTCAAGATTTCCATGTCAGTTTTGGGGATAGACCCAAAATCTTCATATTTGGAGGTGGACTTAAGATAGGTTAGAAAAACTTGAAAAATAAAAACTTTATTAGTAATTTTGCATTTCAAAAAAAGCAAAAAAAAAATATATATATATTTATAATATTATTAAAACATAGAAAATGACTCATTTAGGATTATCGCTTTAGGCCTCATATTGTCTTGAGCCGGCACTGAAATTTGAACCAATAGCCCAGCTCTGAGAAAAGGGACAAATGACCCGATCTCAAATCAGATCCATCCAGATTGTCCATACACAACTATTTTGGGTCAAGCCCTTAAGAGTAATGTGGCCAAATATGGATCCACTGCCATTCTATAGGACAGGACCATTACCAATATTGGTATAATCAATATGATCATCAAATACATCAACCCATGAAAAATCCATCCAATGTTTGGGAGGTGCATTAAAAAAAAATCCCTTGTCATTAAATCATCCAAAACCAAAATAACTTAAGGCCTAAAACCAAAGCAATCAGCATAAGGAAGTGGCCTTGCTAAGGTGGCTCACCACATGCAATGAATAAATGGGATCCACAAGATCAGAACAATGTAATTATGTAAAACTAAAAATCCTATAACAAGGACATTATAATTTCCTTTAAGACACTAATTGTAACATAAAGAGGGGGCACGCTTCCATGCAGCGACGCCGTAGCTTAATTTGCTACAACATGGATATATATCCAATTGTATGTCTCCACGTGTTTGGAGGATTTCCAAACTGCATTTATAACCTGCAAAACTTCCTTGGAGATAATAAATGCAATTTCTTTCCATTTTTACCCTTTCAACTAAAGAGACATTTGCAATGGTTTTTTTATCTTTCAATGCAAACATAAGGGCCTCACCTCAACATTTTTCCTACATAAATATAAAAATGAGACCCACCTCTCATGCTTATAGAAAAGCTCCCCGGGGTTTCTCACCTCTTTAATAGCGACAATCAAATTAAAGTTTTTTTATATTATCATAGCACCTTGAATTGAAGTGGGACCCACCTTTAAATGGATTGTCTATAAGCTTGATTAAGATTATAAAGAATAAATAAATAATTGAATCAAGTCAAATGGTATGCCTCTTATGGATGACACAACTCTTTAATTGAAATAGTATTTGTTCGTAGTAGGAATAATAGCACATGCATTGATGCACTATTTTTTCCCAATCTAACGGCAAGAAAGCTCGGATTGAGATAAAATCTGAGGATATCTTATATATTCGTAGGGAGTTTATTTTGAATGGTTTGGATTATAATAGGTGGGTTAGGCCTAGTGTGGGGAATCTGGATTCAATAACTAAAAGATGGACCTGAGACACTGTGTGGTCCACCCTCTCCTACTATTGGCTTAGTGATAAAGGTCTATGACAAACTAAAAAACTTAATTTCTATAGAAAATAAAAAAGTATAATTAATTTGTGTATGTAATACTGAAGTAGTATTAATAGTAGTACGTGTAAATTAAAAACGGTTGGAAAAAATTATTAATTCTCAATAATGAACATAATATTAATATTATGAGTTAATTAAAATAAACGGTAAATCTCATTATCAACATTTTTTATAAGTGGGCCCATTGAGGAGAGTAATGATTTGTTGCCCACTATTAGATTACATAAGAATTCTGAGTAGATCAAATAATGCTTAAGCCCGTTCCACATTTTTAATATTTAATTGCTTGATTATTGTACTCCAATGTGTAATTATTTTTATCATTAATTGCTTAATATTTGCTTAAAAGGGGTAACATTTTTTTTATTTAATCTTTTCATTATTCATTTAAAATGTGTAGCATTGTTTTTATTTAATAGATTAATCTTTTTTTTTTCTTATCATGTATAATAGAATGATGATTTTGAGTTGTTTAGATGTGACAATGTTGGCTCATTATTAGTAAATCAGACCTACCTTTATGAAATAGAACATGGGGTCCACATTTAAGAATCATTTCATATGTTGCATTAAAAAAACATGGTCCCATGATGCACCTTTAGAAGTTATAACATGAAACCCATCTTTAATTAGGAATTACATATGGCCCTCATTTTACAAAAATTCAAAGGCTGTCCACTTTTTGTTAATATGGATATTGGTCCCACAATTAAGAATTATAACATCAATCTATCTTTAGAAATTATAATTTGGCCTCATAGTTTTGGAATTATAATAAATGGGACCCATCCTTTCATCTCATAAGTTGAGAGTTTGTAAAGGGTAGTATCAAAAATCATTTTGTTAAGGAATTAGCAAGGGTATTTCTGGAAATAATTAGATTTATTTAAATACCCATGTTTTGAGGAGAAGCATTAAAAGTGCCATGTTGACGTGCCATTCTCTTATTGGATGGAGAGAGACGCTGCATATGCAGCGTTGCTGTATGGAAGCCCGCCCCCATAAAGAGACCTTTTAAAAGGACTTGATATTATTCCCTTCCATGTATTAATTATAACTAGCAGCCTTCAACAGCTCCTACTACTGAATGCAACAACAATCATTTGCTTGACAATGGCCGCTGTTGTTGCCATGGTTAATGCACTCCTGATTGTAGTCCGCAAAGTTTGAGCACTTCCCAATACAAGTGCCTGCTGGGACATTTCCTCTAATGTTAATTAGCTTCTTTCTAATGTTCATCACTCTAGAAGCTGCAAACAGATCTACATTGAAAACAAGCAAACAACTTAATAAAACCCCATAATACCTGTGCGTGCCTAAATTATTACGGACTTACTTTAGGTGATGAAGGGGATTAGGAAAATCCTGTTCAGCTGATCGGAGAAGTCACCGACGGCCTGAATCCTGAAAAAAGGGAAGAAAGAACGGTCAGGGCCCGAGGCTGCTGTCAGCCAAAGGCACTCCGACGCCTGAGTTAGTGCAGTCACTGAACTAGGGTGATGTGGAGAAGAAGGTGTTAGCAGAATAACAGTGCAGGCTGTATATTGCATGTACCTGTTCATGGCTCTTCATGCAGGCATATATAGAGGAGAGTAGAAGATTCCATAGTGGAGGTAGGTGAGGATACTTGTCCCAACAGTCCACACCTGGGATCCTTAGTGGGGGTAGGTGAGGATACTTGTCCTATCAGATCTCCCTTCAAATCCCTCACATAAATGTGGATGTGATCTGTTGATAGGAACGAGCCCTTATCAATGGCCGGTGGCCACCCTACTTGTCAGGGACTCCCTATAAAGCACCCGTCCCATCTCATAATGGGAACTGGACGCCCAGTGTTCACCTCGGTCGAGGGGCCGAACTGGAGAAGGCACCGAGGTCAGTTATGCCTGAGATCGGACAAGGATGCCAGCGCGAGGCTGAGCTCAGAAGGATGTGGTCGGTACTTCTACCGGGACCAGTCCCACCTTGACAACGGCTGAGATGCTGCTATGCCAGAAAGGTGGGGGTTAAGGCCTTTTCTGATTGGTACCATTGCCGAGGCCGGGATAACATCGGTTTCGGTGGAAACAGTCCACACAACTGCCCCTTGCTCCTGACCTCGGGGGCCTGGACAACACCACGGGGTTAGGAGTGATAGGACGGGTATTTCTCGAAACCGATCCCGTAGCTTATAAAAAAGCGTGGGGTGTCGTTTTGCTTTCCAAGGCGCATTTAATAGCGCCTGGCTGTTTGGAGGCGGTTTAATAGCCCACCCATATCATCATGAAGGCGACGCAGTGCTGCCACGTGTCACGTCCCTGATGGTCGTGACGTCTTATCGAGGAGACGGGTGGCGTGCTCGAGGCAGTGTCTGCGCGCGCGCCCTTCGGGATACGAACAGATTTTTCATCTCTGTATAAAAGCTCTCGTCCTCGAAGGAGGACCACTTTTGCTGTCACTGCGTTTGGAGATTCTGCCTGAGATCTGCCTGAAGCCTCATCATCCGAGAAGTCCATTCGTTGCTTTTTGAAGCTCGAGTTTCCGTTGTCCCTACATTCCTTCCGGCCTTGTGTCCTAGTGAGTTCCTCTCTGCCCTTCTGCCATTTTTCCTTCTCTGGGGTCTTTTTCTTTTGGGGGTTTGTGCTCTCTGTCCTTCTTCTCCGTCTCCGTCACCTATATTCCGGTTTATGTTGGGGAAGATGGGGGTATATAGACACTGGATAGACACAGAGCTTGCCCTAGCAGAGCTTAGGAGAAAATATCATATACCAGAGAATGTCCAGATTAGGGCGGATGAGCCTGGTGACCGAATCCGACCTCGGGTTCTTGTAGAGGGGTGGATGCCCTTCCCACTAGTGGCCATAAACGAAGGCGGGGTGAGATTCCTAGTCCATCCCCTCCTGAGGGCCTGTCTCAGGAGGTGGAACCTTACCCCCTGCCAACTAATGCCCAATGGTTACAAGATAATCATGGATATAGCCGAACTCAATAGGATATTGGGAACCGACCTTGGCGTCGAGGATATTGAGGATGTCTACGACCTTTGTCGATCTCCAAAGGACGACGCATACTACCTCCGAGTTCGGTCGAAGGGGAATCCCATAATCAACGAGCTCGAGGACAACACGAAATACGCTGGGGATGACTGCCTTTACGTCACCGGGAGCTGGGAGTATGCACCCGGAGAGCCCAGGGTGGATCACATACCCCGTCGTCTCGAAGTGCCACCGAGTAAATATCTTAATTTCTAGTCTTTTGATGTACTTTTGTTCTGCCGAACTGAAGCTTAATTGCTTGGCGTGCAGGTCATAAGGAGAAAAAACAGCAGAAGAAGAACTCCAGGTGGCGGCGAAACGTCGCCTGGCTAAAAAGAATCTATAGTTACAAGGGTCACCGGACCCGATCAGCCTCAGCTCTTCTTGGGTATGAGCCCGTGTACCGATCCTTTATAAGAAGACGGCACGAGAACCTTAGGGGGGCGCAGGTTCTAACTCTTGCTGAAGCCGAAGAGCAAACAGCCCTAGCTGAAGGGTCTGCACAAGTGCCCCCCGAGATCATACCCTCTCGAGCTTCTGCCGAAGCCGAGCCTTCACAGGCTGAGGCCGCTGCAGAGACCGAATCCGAAGAGGAGCGCCAGTCAGAGGGCGAATCCGAGGAGGCTCGGCGAGAAGAGCTTGTGAACCTCCAGTCTTCCGGATCAGACGAAGAGGTCGAGATGGGGTGACGCCATGCGGCAATTGTAAGCCTCGAGGATGTCATCTTCGGAGACTCGCCCACCCCCTCGGGAACCGCTCTCGCTCTGAACTTGGAAGACACAGTCATCTCTCCCCCGATTCAGTCTCCTCTTCAGCCTTCCACAACGACTGAGCGTCCCACCAAATCCCATAGGGACTCGGTTCGGTTGGGAAAAAGGCCTAGGATTGTAGATCCAGTCGAGGATGAGCCCAACCCCATCCCTCGGCATTCGCCGCTGCTCGGCCGTCCGCTCTGGAACCCTAGTTTTCTGCTGGAGGATGGCCAGTCATTGTCGTCGGACGCCCGGTTGACTAACGGCACTTCTGTTGTCAGTCCCCTCGCGCACGCCTGCGCTCTGCCTGGAGACATGGCAGAACACTGGAAGCTGAGCGAGGTGGAGCTGGATGTGGCCCAGATGGGCGACGCCCTCAGGGTAATTCCTTTTTCTGAGCTTGCGTTTCTCCTTTGACTTCAGTACTTCCAATATTGACCCCCTTGTAACACTTGTTTTCACAGATCCTACAAAGAGGTCTGGTGTTGGCGGAGAAAGCCCACCAGAGCGCTGCTCGGGCAGAGAGGGCGGAGAAGAGGGAAATGGGACTTGAGGCGGAGCAGGAAACGTACGCCACGGGCCTTAAAAACGAGCTTGATAAGGCCAGAGCAGAATTGGAAAACTAAGCCAAGACAACGGCCGAGCTTGAAAAGAAGTGGGAGGAGGTGAGGCTGAACTTCGCGCCAATGCTGAAAAACTGCGGACTGAAGTCGAGAAGGCTTTCGATGAAGGGGTGGCAGAAGCCACCGAACATTATATCGCCAAAGTCCGGAAGGTCAGCCTGAGAGCCTGGAGGCTGGGGTGGACGAGCTCGTTGAGAACAGCAGGGTTCCCCGAGGACAGCCCTGTGTATACAGAGATCCCCCAGTTTCCTCCTCCTCGGCCCACACCGAGCCAAGCTCCTGAGGTCCCTGTCGGGGAAGGCGAAGACACTGCCCCTGGAATTAACGTCGACGCCGGACAAGAAGTGATTGCCGAAGTCGTGGAGGACGCTGCTGTTGGTGGCACCGAGGGGGCCGTGGCTTGAAAAAGATATGATGTATTTTCCTTTTTGATTTTCTGCACTGGAGGGGAAGGTTTATATCTTTGTTTTTGGAAGAGATTGTAATCATTCTTCAGTTTTAAATGAAATTGGCTTTGTTTCCAATTTTGAACATCTGTGGTGAATGTTTCTTTTCTTTTTCTTCCTCTCTTTATGTGTTTGGCTTGACAACCAGAATAAATAACAGGAAATAAAACAAAGTAAATGAGATCGGCCCGCAGCCGTGCTTAATGTATTTATTGTAACCCGAGGTGCCGCATTGATCCTGCAACCATAACGAGCATTGATCTCGGTAACACTAAAGGCGCTCGGTCCTATGACCAAAGCTGAGTCCGGCTTTATAATCAGAACTCGACTGGTCCATTGGCCGGGCCGGAGTAGTTGATCCTGGTAACCGAACAAAGAATACAAGCTGATTCTGTGACCGAGCTGTATGTATATGCCGAGTTCCATAACTCGGACATCTTCTTTGAGAATAGGAGATAATTTGGAAAGTAAAAACATATTCTATAAAAAGAACCAGTTTATTACCTTCCGAAATCGGATTACATCTCAAAAATAGAATTTCTTGAGGTGGGTGGCATTCCACGGGCGTGGTAGCTCTTTACCCTCCATGTCCTCAAGTCTATATGCGGACTGCCCAGCAATCGAAGTTAGCTTGAATGGCCCGCGCCAGTTCGGTGCGAACTTTCCTTCGCTAGGACTTCTGTCTGCTGGAAGAGTCTTTTTCAAGACCAATTCTCCAGGGGAGTATTTCCGCTCTTTGACCCTTTGATTGTACCCTCTAGCCAATTGTTGCTGGTAGGAAGCGAGACGGATGGCTGCGGCATCCCTTCGTTCCTCAGCTAAGTCGAGCTCTGTGGCGAGGTTCACATCATTTTGGCCTTGGTCGAACAGTTCCGACCTGAGGGTCGGGAGACCGACCTCAAGTGGAATTACAGCCTCCATCACATAGGCTAGGGAGAAGGGAGTAGCCGAGGTCGAGCGCCTCGGGGTAGTCCTGTATGCCCAAAGGACACTCGGAAGCTCTCCTACCCATCTCCCTTTGGCTCGGTCCAGTCTATTCTTGAGTCCATCGAGCACCACCTTATTAGAGATTTTAGCCTGTCCATTGCTCTGGGGTTAAGCTGGAGTGGAGTAGTAGTTCCTGATCCCAAGATCTTGACAGAAGCTCTTGAAGGACTTGGAGTCGAACTGAGTCCCGTTGTCCGAGACCAAGGCTCGAGGCACTCCAAATCTTGTCACGAATTTCCTCCATACGAAGTTTTTGGTGTCCTTCTCGGTGATGGAGGAAAGCGCTTCAGCTTCTATCCACTTGGTGAAGTAGTCAGTTGCTACGATCAACCATCTCTTATTTCCTGGAGCTCGGTGGAGGGGTCCCACTAGGTCCAGTCCCCATTGGGCGAAAGGGCAGGGACTGGAAAGAGGACTTAGGTCATGAGCTGGCTGATGGAGAGAGTGAGAGAATTTCTGACACTTCTCACATTTCCTTGCATAGATCTGGGCGTCATTCTGCATGTACGGCCACCAGTAACCTTGGCTGATAGCTCGGTAAGCTAATGGCCGACCTCCGATGTGGCTGCCGCAGATTCCTTCATGGATTTCATAAAGGAAATCGTTGACTTTGCTTGGGTGAACACACTGGAGGTAAGGGCCATTGTAGGACTTTTTGTAAAGCTTGACATCTGGAGAGAGCCAGAACCGAGCTGCTTTCAGCCTGGTCTTATGCGCCTGGTTCTTGTCTTCGGGAAGCTGGTCGTCTTTGAGGTATGAAATCAACTCGTCCATCCAGCTAGGACCGAGGTTGGTACACATGATTTGCTGCTGCTGAGGTGGGTGGAGCTCTATACTCGGTCTGTCCAGTGCTTCTACTTCGACAGTCTTTTTTCTTATTGCCTCGACAGCAGAGGCCAGGTTTGCAAGTGCGTCGGCATGAGAATTGGAATCTCTACCGACTTGCCTGACTTCAGCCCTTTGGAACTGAGATAGAAGTTGCTTGGTGTGGGCTAAGTAGGCTGCCATCCTGTCGTCACGGGCCTGGCAGTCTCCATTTAGTTGGTTCGTCACCAGCTGTGAATCGCTGAAGACCACCAGTTGTCGTGCCCCCAGAATTTTTGCACTGCTTAGCCCTGCTATTAGTGCTTCATATTCAGCCTCGTTGTTAGATGCTTTGAAGTCAAGGGTCAAGGCTTGTTCAATGACGAGGCCCTCTGGAGACTGGAGGACGATGCCAACGCCAGCCCTTCTAGAGGTTGAGGACCCATCGACGAAGACCTTCCAAGATGAGTCGAGGAATTTTGTCCAGGACCGCTCCTGCTCTGTTTTGGTCTCGGTGGTCGTCTCCACCTTATTGCCCCGCAGTTCGGTTTCGAGGAGACTCGGTGCCGAACTAGGAGAAGTGAATTCCACAATAAAGTCTGCCAGTACCTGGGCTTTAATAGCTGTTCTAGGTTGATGTTGGATATCATATTGTCCTAGTTCAATAGCCCATTTGGACACTCTCCCAGAGAAGTCTGCTTTTCTGAAGAGACTTAAGTGGGTGTTCTATCACAACCACTATGGAATACGTCTGGAAGTAGTGGGAGAGCTTGCGGGAGGCACTGATGAGTGCAAATGCGAGCTTCTCCAATGGCAGATATCTTGTCTCAGCATCCAGCAGAATTTTGCTTGTGTAATAAATGGGCTTTTGCTGCCCGTCATCTTCTCTTATGAGTACCGAACTTACTGCATGGTCTGAAACCGCTAGATATAAGTAAAGGACCTCACCCTGTGCCGGAGTGGAAAGCAAGGGAGGCAAAGAGAAGTATCTTTTGAATTCTTGGAGGGCTTTTTCACACTCAGGCGTCCATTGGAACCCCGAGCTCTTTCTTAGGAGTTGGAAAAAAGGGACGGCATTTGTCTGAAGCTCGACTAACGAAGCGGTTCAGCGCTGCTGCCATTCCCGTAAGTCTCTGGACTTGCTTTGTCGAGGTTGGACTTTGTAGGGCCCTTATCACCGAGATTTGGTAGGGATTGGCCTCGATTCCTCGTCTGGTGACCAAGCTGCCCAGGAATTTGCCCGAGCCGACGCCAAATGCACATTTGGAGGCGTCCAGTTTGAGCTTGTATTGTTTGAGGACGGCGAAGGTCTGATGTAAGTCAGTCAAGTGGTCCTGCGACCGTTTAGACTTAACGACCATGTCATCAATGTAGACCTCGACCGTTTTCCTGAGCTGGGCCTGAAACATTTTGGTTACCAGCCTTTGGTAAGTGGCACCGGCGTTTTTTAACCCGAAGGGCATCACCTTGTAGCAGTAAATGCCTCTGGGTGTTATGAACGCGGTTTTCTCTTGATCAGGCCCTTTCATCGGGATCTGATGGTAACCTCGGTAGGCATCGAGGAAACTCATTCTATCATGCCCGGAGGTGGCATCAATCAGCTGGTCTATCTTGGGGAGGGGAAAGCTGTCTTTGGGACAGGCTTTGTTGAGGTCGGTGAAGTCTACGCAGACCCTCCAGCTTCCGTTCTTTTTTCTGACCACCACCGTGTTTGCCAACCACTCAGGGTAGTGGACTTCTCTGATAGCCTCTGCTTCCAATAGTTTTTTGACCTCTTCGGTCACAGCTTCTGCTTGCTGGATGCCCATCCTGCGAGTCTTTTGGACTACAGGCTTGTGCTTGGGGCTCACATTCAGCTTGTGGCTTACGACCTCGGGGTCAATGCCGGGCATTTCATATGGGGTCCAAGCGAAGACTTCCCTGTCTGTAACAGAAAGTCGAGCATCTCGGTCCTTTCTTCATCAGCAAGCCGGCTACCGAGCACGAAGAACCTTTCCAGATCGTTAGGGTCGATCCTGACTTCTGAGGCTCGGGGGTTTGGCCAACTTCATCGAGCTCTGCTTCGAGCTCGGTCACATGGACTCGCTGTGGTTCTGCTCCTCCGGGGACAACGGCCATAAGACATTCTTTGGCCATTTGCTGGTCACCATGGACTATGACAACTTCGAAGCCCCCGTCTGTGTTCTGTAACGGGAACTTGAGCTTTTGGTGATGGGTGGAGGGGACAGCCTCCATGTTATGAAGCCAGGTTCTTCCCATGATGGCATTGTAAGGAGATTGAGCATCTACCACCAGGAAGTCTGCTGTCATGGGGGCCCCTCCTACCTCGACCTTGAGGGAGATCTTCCCTTTGGGATATACTGTCTTGGAGCTGAATCCCACCAAAGGGGTGCGAGCTTCCAGCAGATCCTCCTCTTTCAGACCCATTCTTTTAAAGCAGTCGAAATAGAGGATTTCTGAGGAGCTCCCGGTGTCCACTAGGATCCTTTTGACGTTGAAATTCTTTAACCTCATAGTCAGAAGAAGAGGATCGTTGTGGGGTAGTTGAACCCCGCCCAAGTATTTGTCAGAGAACCAAATCCTTGGTCTCTCTACACGCGCCTTCTTTGCGGAGGGACCAAGCTCGGCCGCCATCACATATTTGCCATGCTGGGCCCTCCTGGCCTCGGCACGCGCCTGATCACTGCCTCTAGGAGCGGGGGCCAGGTGAATGACATCGATGGTCCCTATAGGCCCATCGTTATCCCTGTCGTCGAGGTGGTGCTGCTGGGCTTGGTTTACTCTACCCTCCTCTTTGATATGATCTCTGAGGTGCCCATCTTTCACGAGCCTTTCAAGGTGCGCCTTGAAAGCATGGCAATCCTCGGTTCTGTGTCCTCTATCTTTGTGGTAGGCACAGAACTTGCTCTGATCTCGTGAGGCAGCGTCACTTTTCATAGGCTGGGGCCATTTGAAGAAGGGCTGAGCTTGGATTTTGCCGAGAAGTTTGTAAATGGGCTCCTTGAAGATGGTGTTGACGGCTTTGTGAGGGGCGCTACTTGGCCTCGGCTTTGCGCTGCCTCCCGAGGTGGGAACAAAACGCGCTGCCGAGCTGGATGGTTCTCTATTTCGGTCCGCCTCCCTCTTAGCAAGCCTTTTTTCCCTCCTTGAAGGTCGGCCTTCCGAAGGTCGACCCTCTGAAGGTTGGCCCTCTAGGAGCGGGGGCCAAAGGTTATGGATCTCCCGAGCCCGGACCTCATCTTCTTCTTGCTCAACGTACTGGTTCACCCGGGCCATGAGTGCCTTTACTGAAACTGCGGGGTGACGCACCAATTTCTTCCGAAGCTCATTGCCTGGAGCAAAGCTTGTTGGAAGGCCGTGACGGCTACCTCGTCGTTGGAATTTTCGATTACGCTGTAGATGGTCCAGAACCTTTTGGCGAATCGAGTGATATTCTCGGTCGGCCTCATCTTGATGGAGATTAGGTCGGCGTCAGTCTTCGGGATGACCCGGTGTGCTTGAAACTTCTCGACGAAGGAGTTTCGGAGCTGTCGCCAGCTCGAAATCGATCCCTCGGAGAGTGCACAAAACCACCGAAGCGAGAGGTCACCCAAGCTGGAGGAGAAAACCTTGCAATCGAGGTTACCGTCGCCGCTGAATACCGACATCTTCTGGGTGAAGTGTCGGAGATGAGCTTCGGGGTCTGACGTCCCGTCATAGAGATTGAAGCGCGGGACGTTGAATTTATCAGGGAGAGGATGATCTCTGATTTCCCGAGTAAATGGAGATGTGCCGTGGATGTCACTATGCCTGGTAGCCAACCGACCTCGAGCGAGGCCGACGTGCTCCAGGTTATGTTGTACGGCCAGCTTAATTTGCTGATCAATATAGGCAGCCATGTCGGTGTCGGCCCCGGGCTCCCGCCTTTGTCTCTGGCGCTGCTGCTGGTCGGCGTTGGCGTGGGTGTTACTCGAGCCCTCTTCCCGAGCTCGGGCACGCCTTTCGTTTAGTTGATGCCTTAGGTCTGGATGACCCCCAGGACCTTGGCGAGCCTGCTACCGTGGAGGAGGCGTGTGAGAGGCTTCGGGCAAGGTTCCGTCCTTTGCCACAAGCTGTCGCTGAAGCTGGTGGATCTGCTCCTTCTGTTCTTCAATGACGAGGTTCTGAGCCTTGATTGCTTCAGCTTGGGCCTCAACATCTTCCTCTAGTGCCATGTCGTCGTCACCCTCATCACCGAGGTGCACGTGGTCCTCTTCCATGTGGTCCTCGTTTTGAGACCGATGAGGATGAGGGCGCACAGGAGCCCTACCTCGTTGGGACTGTTCCTGAGGGGGAAAGTCCTTACGAGGTAGCTCGGTGAAAACAACCTCTAGACGTGGGCGCTCTGCCTGAAAGGTCGCTGGCCGGGCCCGTTCTGTCACAGGACCGTGCCGAGGAGACGCCGCTGCATCTCTTGACGATAAGTGTGTCACCGTGACGGGTGATCCTACACTTCGAATACCGGGTTCTCCACCCGCTCTTCTCGACTGAGGGTTGGGTGCAGTTTGCCTGGCCTCTCTTTGCTGGCTTGTTGCCAATGCCCCTGCCTGGTTCGTCACCAGTGGAGGCGGCATGAGAGGCAAGAATGTCTCTGGCTGCTTGGACTTGGTCGGTCCAGCGACGCTCTTTCCCTTCTTAGCCTTAGGAGGCATGGCTATTAGGATTCAAATATGGAATTTTCAGATCGTTCCCCACAGACGGCGCCAATTGTGCATGCCTAAATTATTACGGACTTAGTTTAGGTGATGAAGGGGATTAGGAAAATCCTGTTTAGCTGATCGGAGAAGTCACCGACGGCCTGAATCCTGAAAAAAGGGAAGAAAGAACGGTCAGGGCCCGAGGCTGCTGTCAGCCAAAGGCACTCCGACGCCTGAGTTAGTGTAGTCACTGAACTAGGGTGAAGTGGAGAAGAAGGTGTTAGCAGAATAACAGTGCAGGCTGTATATTGCATGTACCTGTTCATGGCTCTTCATGCAGGCATATATAGAGGAGAGTAGAAGATTCCATAGTCGAGGTAGGTGAGGATACTTGTCCCATCAGTCCACACCTGGGATCCTTAGTGGGGGTAGGTGAGGATACTTGTCCCATCAGATCTCCCCTCAAATCCCTCACATAAATGTGGATGTGATCTGTTGATAGGAACGAGCCCTTATCAATGGCCGGTGGCCACCCTACTTGTCAGGGACTCCCTATAAAGCACCCGTACCATCTCATAATGGGAACTGGACGCCCAGTGTTCACCTCGGTCGAGGGGCCGAACTGGAGAAGGCACCGAGGTCAGTTATGCCTGAGATCGGACAAGGATGCCAGCGCGAGGCTGAGCTCGAAAGGATGTGGTCGGTACTTCTACCGGGACCAGTCCCACCTTGACAACGGCTGAGATGCTGCTGTGCAAGAAAGGTGGGGGTTAAGGCCTTTTCTGATTGGTACCATTGCCGAGGCCGGGATAACATCGGTTTCGGTGGAAACAGTCCACACAATACCAAAACTTATTTTAGGGTGCCTTCGAAAAAAATTGACACAAATTCCATAGCATATTTTTTTCTACATATGTACAATCTTAGGTTTAAGTTTTGCAAGTGATGAATCCACAAATTTTGATTATTACAATCAAAGAGAAAAGGGTAAGAGTAAAGATTCACAAAGATTAATAAAATAAAAACCATGGGGAAGTGGTAAAAGCATTGGTCAGACCACTACTTCCCCATGAACTTAAAAAATTCTCATAAGAACTTTAATTTGGTCACCACTTTTTATTTATCTTGCCAAATTAAAAGTCAGATTTTAGAAATACGAAAGAGAACTTTCAATGTTCACATTATACCAAAACATGAGAGAGAGAGAGAGAGAGAGCGGGGGGGTGGGGGTCATACATGGAACAAAAAATAGGAAGAAAGCCACAAGAAATACCGGAATGAGAGTTGAGCTATTGAAACGTTGTTGGGCCATCTTTGGTTACTGAAAGATTTCTCTCCTATGAATTGTTACACCCCGATTCAAATTAATGGTGTTTAGTACTATACTATAATAAAACCAAGGGTCTTAAAGCTAACTACCCTTTTTGTTCCCCAATTTTTCTCGGCCATGGAGCCCATCTTGAGAAAATCGAATCTTTTCACGCATACTAGCCCCCCTAATTATCACACATCCAAATTTGATACTTATCAACTTTCGCTCCCCATTTGGTTGAAATCCTAAGAAAATGATGCTTGTAAAATCATTTATATATATATTATATATATAAAGAGAATAGACTTTTCTTGGGAGAGCGCCACATGGCGGAATTAGACTTCATGGGAGGATGACACGTGGCAACAGGAAATTAATTCTTTTAAATCATCCTAAAAAATCTCTCAATGATCCTAAATTCTCTCCATCGGTGTGATTCCTATTACCGACAAATTCCTTTAAATTACCCTTAAAAATCTCTCAAATCCCCATTAATTACCAACCATGATTATGCTAAAATCTCTCCATCGGTGTGATTCCTATTACCAACAAAACGGGATCTCTCGATAAACCCTTCTCCTCCCCCAGCATGCGACGCCCATCTTCTCCTTCCATTTAAGTCCACGTCGGTGTGATTCCTATTACCAACAAAACGGGATCTCTCGATAAACCCTTCTCCTCCCCCAGCATGCGACTCCCATCTTCTCCCTCCATCTAAGTCCACCCGCATACCCATTCCACAATCTCCATCTCCCTCCCCCAGCATCGCTCTCTTGGTCTCACCACCATCTCCATCATCTCCGAGGAACGCCCTTGTTGACACCAAAAATGTCACTTTACCTCTTCAACATCAAGAAAGCTGCATAAAGTCGCAACCTGCCATAAATAGGAAATGCAATTTCTCCAAAAAATCAAATCTTGTCAGAATCAAACAAAAACTGCAAGATCCTTCAAGATAGCCAAGAGAAGAGTACACATGAAGTTTCGGGCCATTTCGGAATCATTTGGCCTAACTTCGCTTCTCCGACAGCTAGAATGGCGCTCCCGGCGGCGACATCATCGGAGACGTCAAAACTTCGATCAGAGCCTACGGATGACTCCAGCATGCCTCAAAAGGGCTCCATGCCAAATTTCAAGTCAAACCGACAACGTTTGACCCTCCATCAATGCTCAAGCAGCAAAATCAAGCCTACGGGCGGCGGAGCAACCCGGGACCATGACATCCAAAACGGAGCCCATGGAACGTCTCAAAATGACTTCAATAAGCTCCCCGTCAAATTTCAGGTCAATCGGACATCGTTTGGCCACATATCAAAGCTCGGCATTTTCCCCGCAGCAAAATCAAGTGAAGCATCGATGGGACCCCAAACGGCTTCAAAACTTAAACAAAAGCCTATGGTTGGTCTTATTTATTGCTTAGGAGGCTCCACCTCAAATTTCAGGTCATTCCGACATCGTTTGACCAAGTTTCAGCTTCTGGCGGAAAATCAGCAGCTCTACGCGACAAAGTCTTCGGCTTTCCCGGAAAATTGGAAACTTTGCACTCTAAAAATGCAAGGATTCTCATCAGGTTTTCTACAGGGAAATCAAGCCAATAAATGAGAAGAAATGTCAAGAAAAATACAGAAGAAAACGGCGACGAAAAAGACCTCAAAACGACCGCAAAACGGGCTCCGAAGGGAAAAATTCCCCCAAGGTCGCAGGCCCCTGCGACCATGGCCCATGGTCGCCGGCGACCATGGCCCCATGGTCGCCGGCGACCATGGAAGTCCGGGTCACCGGATTTTTCGCCGGTGACCCGTTTTTCCGTCCTTTTTCGCGTTTCGCGCACTTTGGCCCCTGTGGTTTCCTGAAAATGTGATTTTTAGTGCTTGAAATTGACTCATATCCGACGACATCTCGGATCCGCCGTCAAAAGCATAAAATCATCATTGATCGCTCCAAGATCGCCAACCGGCTGACCAAGAAAGTGCACTTTCTGTCCGACCGATCGTGAAATCGACAAGACAGATGTCACCGGCCCGCTCTTAGCTATCAATGTCTGAAGTTACATGTTCATCCGATGTCGATCAGCATGAAGATCCATCGATGATCATCGCCAGAAGAATTCCAGAAGACACGGCGCGGCCCGCGACTCTTCAACTGCTCGGCGACCAATTAATGTGGTTAATTGACTAGCTTTATTGCAGTCATTAATTCATTTCTTTGGACGGCCCAATCAGAAGCAAGCATTTGGGAGTTACAAGTCAATTGATTCATGGCATTTAAACCATGAAACTCCTCCCATTATGGTAATTAAGGTGATTAAAAGCCCTTAATCTCCATCGGCCAATCAGATTCAAGGAAAAAGGAGTTACAAAATCAAGAAATAAATCTTGTAACTCCTCCCATTAAAGCCATTAAGGCTCATAAACCCTCCTAAATGGCTACCAAAAGCCTATAAATAGGAGAGCATTCCATTGAAATGAGAGGAAGAAAAATCGAGATCGATCGATCGGAAAGAATCCAGAGCTCGTATCCAGAGAAAGAAAAAAGAGAGAAAAACTCTGCTGAAGTTCTGCACCGGCCACCACTACAAGGTGACAAAAGTCCCTTGGGGGGACCCCCCCCCCCCCTTCCCCAAGGTCCTTGCCTTCTCCTGCTGCCTCCAATGGCTTAGACGTGGCTTTTCAGCCCGTCTACTTAGCTTTTTATTGGACATAGGAATTCTCTTGGTCTTTGTCCTCTAAAACCCTGAGGTTATAGCCAAGCCAAGCGAATCAAGAGCATCTTCTGTTCTCATCTGCATGGATGATGGCGAAGCCCATACATGGCTTGCGACCGTCAATCTGAACGAGTCCCCCACAATCTCCTGAAAAGTTAGATCTTCCTTTTCTTGCTTTTCATTGTAGTTTGTATTTTTCTAAAAGAGACAAAAATCACAACTCTTGTCTTTCCTTATTGATAAGAATTGTAAATCGGCTATAAACGCCAAAATCGGCTATAAACGCCACAAAATCGGCTATAAATGCCAAACAAAATCGCCTTTCAAGGCAAACCAAGAAAATGTCTCTTTTCTTAAATATTTGTGCAATGGAAAACTTGAAAGAAGTTGATTTCCTTTTTACTTGCGAAGGTTGATCTCCGGATTACCACTTGCGATTCCAAGTAAAATAGAAAATCTGGCACACCCACACAAAAGAAATGTTGGTGCACGCTTCAGGCCCACCAGGGCGCGAAAGGGCCGGACCCGACGGACTCCCACGTTCCGCCGACCCCGGTAGCCGCCCCACGGCGCCTTGGAGCGCGTTCCATCAAGCTGGCACACCCGGTGGGACTCGTTCATTTGAGAACACGGTGCTTGGAAATGAAATATTTGCATATCATACTTTTTGCTCTATGCTTATACTTCTTTTCCGGATTCCTTGGCTACTTTCTAGCTGGTAGCCTTTGTTGGATTTTGCATCCTAAAAAAAGATGAGATGGGATTTTTTGGAAATTTCTATTTCTTTGAGTTTGTTTCCATTCTTTCTCTTTTCAAAAAAAAAAATCAGTTTTCTTAGTTTGAATTCAAAATTGAGAAACTTTGATCCTATCCTATCGTTCTTTGGTGCTTGCAGAAATGTTGAGCCCGTTCGACTAAGGTTTTGGACCATCGTTTCTCTTCGATGAGTTCATTAGAGATTTCAAAAAAAAAAATAAAATAAAATAAAAAAAAATCAGTTTTCTTAGTTTGGATTCAAAATTGAGAAACTTTGATCCTATCCTATCGTTCTTTGGTGCTTGCAGAAATGTTGAGCCCGTTCGACTAAGGTTTTGGGCCATCGTTTCTCTTCGATGAGTCTATATGGGATTTGAAAAAAAAAGGACATAGACCACTAAGGTTAAACCAATTGCGTTCTTTGATCACGATTGATTCAAGAAAAGCCTTGTCCAGAGTGTGGAGACAGCTTGACTGTTCTAGGCAAGGGTCCTCCAAACAGGTTCATTAAGTAATCCTACCCTTACCTGGGGGCAATTCTATCAATTGAGGTTTCATAAGACCGGGTTAGGAGGCCTATGTGTACTCTCTCGTCTTTAAATCTTAGAAAAATTAATTAAAATAAAAAAAATAATAATAAAAAAATAAAAAATAATAAAAAATAATAAAATAAAAAAAAAATCATTTCAAAAAAAAAATCTTCAAAAACTCGTCACTTTTGATTTCAGATCTAAGAAATTTTGGTTTCTTCTTTTCTGAGCACTGGCGCTCGCGGAAATCGCCGAGACCGTGTTCAGATTGGAATACCATTTGCTCTCCTTGATGGAACCAATCTTGACATTTCAAAAAAAAAAAAAAAAACTCGTCACTTTTGGATTCAGATTCGAGAAATTGTGGTCTCTTCCCTTCTGAGTACTGGCGCTCGCGGAAATCGTTGAGCCCGTATTTGAATCGGAATGCCACCTGCTCTCTTTGACGAATCCATTTCTGACATTTCAAAACAAAGAATCCCATCTCATGGATGCGATCTCCAACATTTGTGCATAGCAGTACTGGTACGCCCTTTCAGGGTCTACTGTATCTGTGACCGGCACATTTGTAACTCCTACCTTATATTCTTCTTATCTCGAGCAAGCCCTGCTTCTCGATAAGTCGAATTTAGGTTTACAATTGCTTCTAGCAGTCACTGGAACGCTCATTCTGGGCTCACCATACTTGCTGTCAGAACAATTGTACCATCTATGGCTTTTTGCCTTCTTCATGTCGCTTGGGTCATATCCCTTGAGCGATTTGAAAAGACAATCATAGAATTCCCATTTATGATCATTATATTCTTGTGATTACTAATGGATGTGGTCTTGTTTCAAAATTTTTTCGAAACTAACAATGGCAGCCTTAACCATTATCTTCGATGAGAACAAGCACCAACTCATGCTTCAACAGAAGCAAACCGAGCGCACTTACAAGCGCCCTGCCAGCCGCCGAAGCGTCAACTCCCTCGGCAACTCTCTGAACTCCGGGTCGACCTCGACTCCCCGGACCATCGTCTTCGGGACACTGGGACCATTCCCACTTCCCGAAGAACAAGCTGCGCCTGCTAAAAAGCAGAAGATCGCCTCTCAACGTGTCACTCCCGTGACACCAAAGGCGAGCGCCCAAAAGCCCGAAGCCCGCGGCACCCCCGCGAAGCCTCGACCAACAACCAACCAGGTCTACCCTAAGACTTGGTCTCCAAGACCTTCCCCAAAACAAAGAAGGTCTCAAACCTCCACTAAGCCAGCATACCTGGCCCCACTCAAGGAGAACCAGTTCTACCCTCTTGCCTACATGAAAGAGGAGAGACCCATCTCCAACCTGACTCCCAAGTCAACCCAGCATGAGTCGGCTTGTTCCTACAGGCCCAAAATCAGATCATGCATTACCAGGCCTCTACAAGCACCTGCCAAGGCCTACGCTCATTCGGTTCGACCCTTTATCTCTACAGGGGCCGAACTTGAAAAATTCAAAGCTTCGCTGCAACAGGCAAAGGACCGGGTCCGGATCCTGTCCTTGCCTAGCTACAAAGAAGACAGGCTCGGCTGCTGCGCCCGAGGGAGCACATCCTTCATCGTCAGAGCCCAGCCAGAGCTGACCAAAGCTCAAGCAGCTCGTCGAGCACGCCGCCGTGCGTCATATCGACAAAAGAGACTAAAGAAGCAACGGACCCAGCCTCCTACACTTCAAGTCTCCCACAAATGGGTCGAAAAAGAAAGACCCGACCAAGTTGCTGCCGTCCATATGGTTGGAAAAACCAGAAGACGCCAAAAGTCAGCATAAAAAATCCATGTCCGACGTCCGGTGACCCGTAGCGTCACCAGGACACAAAGACATCCCGAAGAATCTCCTGCCCCTTCCAGCCAAGGACGGGAGAGTAATCCTTCATCAAGCTCTTCATCAAAAAGAATGAGTCCCAGCTCGGTCACCAGGACGATTTCTTCGTTCGAATCCCGAGGGATGAACGTCTTGGCTACAAGTTCTGAGCCGCCACCTCAGAATCCACCTCGAGATGATGCGCTCACACGCATCCAGCAGTTGGAACAAGGCCAGCAGAGGATTGAAACTCTGATGGAAAACCTTCTCCTTGTCGTCCAAAATCAGGTGAACAATGAGCCTCCTCCGAATCATAGCAATAACGAGGGAAATGGAGAAGAAAATGAGTCACGCGCCCTTACCAAAAAGGACGTAGACAGTATCCTCGCCAAAGCAAAAGAAGAGGATATACTCAAAGAGCATGGGATCAAGCCACCATATCCCTTATGGATGGACTCAGTCCCATTCCCCACAAAATTCAAACATCCTACTCTCCAAACATATACGGGGAAAGGATCGGCCAGACAGCACGTCATCCACTTCAAGATCTTGACGGGAGCTATCGCGGATCAAGATGCACTCAAGATTCGCCTCTTTGCAAGTACCCTAAAAGGTACGGCCTTCGATTGGTACTCCACTCTGCCGGAGAACTCCATTCAGAACTGGGCTATGCTGGAGACACGCTTCCTGACCCACTTCCAAGGTGAGGATCATCCTGTTACTATGGCTCAGCTCTGCAGCCTAAAACAGGGAGAGAATGAGTCAACTTATGACTTCATTCACAAGTGGAAAGCAATGGCGTACAAATGCTCAGATGTACTGCCACAAGCGTCGCTAGTCGACATCTGCCGTAACAATATGAGAGCTAAAATCCGCTCCATGATCATCGGCAACAAATCAAAAAACCTGGGAGAACTCCTGGAAGCTTCTATGGAAGCTGAAACGGTGATTAAAGACCTCAACAGTCAGAAGTCATCAAGAAAAGAGCCAACCGCCATTGCAACCTCTAAACCAAAGAAGAAAGAGGTCCTCAATGTGCAAACCAAGTCAGCTCCTCAGCAACCAAAGAAAGCTGAAAACAGAGCTGTAGGTAAGAGACCTGAACTCTCTGATGCCTTCAAAGAGCGAGTAGAAAAGAAATACCCGTTCGATGAAGATGTTGACGAAATCTTCGAGGCTCTCGTGGCAAACGGCAAGCTCACCTTGCCTGAACCCAAAAGACCGGGCGATGTTGGCAAAACCAACGATCCTCGGTACTGTCCATACCACCAGATGGTCTCGCATCCTCTCAATCAATGCTTTGTTGTGAGAGAGAAGATAAACGAGATGTGGAAAAACGGAGTCATCATCTTTGACAAAAACTATGGGACTGCCTCCGTCAACATGGTGTCATGTGGACAAACACCAAAATCACCGAAGAAGAAGATCACTACTTCCTTCATGGTGATAAACAAAATTCAAGCGTCCGAGGAGCTGGTTCCCTATCCAGCACCAGATGGACAACCTATATGGGTACATCCCGATCTCCTGGAAGATGAAAATTGGGAGATCGTCAAAACAAAGCCAACAGCTCAACAGCGAAGGCAAGCTAGGAAACGTCTCCTCAGGCTCAAACGGCAAGAGAAGACCCAGCCAAAACAAGAAGTCCATGAAAAGGCAGAGGCCTCCTCTACCACTTCACTCGGGGCAACAGAAACGTCCCTTCCAGAGACTTCAAAGGCGGTAAGAAACTTCACTCTCAGTGATTTCATGCCACCTCGATTCAAAAAAGAAGCTATGCAGGGGGCGTCATACTCTTGCAACTCGGTAGTTGGATTCTCCATTGATGGATACGAGTCCAGCGACACCGACGATGGATTCGAGCCCAACTACACCAGCGAGTGGGAGGAATCTCTTGAAACAGGAGAGTATCTTTCCGACGAAGAATGGGTTCCTGAAACTCACCTTATGCCAGTAATCTGGTATAACCCCTTACGGCCACAAGGATCCTGGTCTGATGATGAGGAAGACCAAGAGGCTGTACAAGAAAATGCTGTTGAGCAAGCACCCGTCGTTGCTCCAGTGGAAATCAACCATGTTGAGCCACAAAGAGCAGACGAAGAAGAAGATTTGGCTCCCATGCCTGATCTTGAAGAATATGCAAGGATCTTGCAGCGTCTCACTCTAGAACAAGAGCAAGACCGCGTTAACGAGCCTCCTCGCAACCCAGAGCCTGAAGTCCCTGAAGATAATCAGGTACATCCACCCTTAACTCCTGAAAATGGAGAAAATTGCTGGGTAGACGATCCTCTTACATCTGAGGATGAGTCTGACTCCGAGCAGGCAACATCTCCTATCAGAGCTTCCTGTAATGTAATATATCAGGACTATAGCTCTTCTGAAGTGTCGTCTGATGAGATTACCTATACTCCGACGACGCCTAGCAATGTATCCTCTGGAACTACCTCGTCTCACGTGACTTTCACAGAGATGACACCCTCTCAGGTTTCTTCTCCTGAGACTGTGACTTCAGGATACACATTCTTCCCGACTGATAATCATAAAGAAAACCCAGATAATGATGCTTGGGATGATGAAATAGTCAACACAGAAGAAAAGCTGCTGGATGCTGTTCAGGACTTGCTCCCGGAAAATGCTCCGTGCAACACAATTACTGAGGATGGCAACTCTACTGCAGATACATCCCCAGTAGATGAAAAACGACAGCCTCTTGATCCTGAAGACAATCTTCCAAACGAAGATCCTTCTCAAGAAGCTCTCGAAGTTGGTAGAGGCACCCGCTCTGGCCGGGACTACCACAAGAATTACAACCAATCTTCCTTTACTTATGTAAATCCTTCGGGAAAAGATGTTGTAAGCGCCCCCAGTGACAAAAACAATGAACATGCAGGCCCCAGCGAGGCTTTCAAGTATGACTTGGTTGAGCACTTCAAACACATACCTGCACGTCTTCACATCCTAGACTTATTGCGAATGTCTCCACGCACTCGTGATAATCTCATCTCAGAATTACAAAAACTGAATGAGGATGTTGACAAACATGCCCCACAGGTCCTCCAAATTGAAATGGACTACCGGGTCAAAAACTCTGAAACTTCCTCAAAGGGAGAAAAGAAAACTGAGGGATCATGCATCCAATGCCTCTCGGTGCAAAAAGCAGCCAGTGCAACCATCGCCTTCACTAAGGAAGACCTCCTACTTGGCGAAGCAAGGCACAACCGACCCCTGTACTTCACAGGGTACATCAAAGAAATGCCGATACATAGAGTTCAGATCGACCCAGGTTCTGTACTCAACCTTATCTCCACTTCGGCTCTTGAAGAGTTGGGCATCCCACCCAGCAAGCTAAGCCACACATCTGTATCTATCTTTGGATACGATGGGAGCGCTCAAAGGCCTATCGGCAAAATCAGGTTCAAATTGCAAATCGGTGATCTTATCTCTGAGGTCACTGTATATGCAATAAAAACCCCCTCATGCTACAACATCCTTCTCGGACGTCCTTGGATACACGAGAACGGTGTTGTCCCTTCAACTCTACATCAATGCATCAAGTTCGTCGGCGACGACGGCATGGTACATCGTGTCTTTGCGGACAGAAAACCTTTCAAAGGTAAAGAAGTCCACTTCGCAGATTCCCAGATGTATGAAGGAGAAAAAGAAGAAGAGGAAATAGCACCCCCTGCTGAAAATCTCCAGAAAGATAAAGGCAAGGCTCCTCAAAAATCACCGGAAGAAAACAAACCCTCCGGCAAATTAGAAGAGAGTAGTCAATCTCCCTTCGTCGTCTCCCTCAAACCTTCAAAACCTTTGGTCATCACAACCAGAGTGAAGAAGGCAAAGCAAAAGCCTGGGGGCAAATTTGTTGTCTCTTTCGTGTCTATCAAGCAAGACACGGATTCGGACTCAGAGCCAGAAGACGACACCTCGTCAAGCCAAGCTGACACTCAGCATGTTCAGCCTGCTCTCACTCCGATGAAGACACCTACTGATGTAGAAGATCCTACGTCTGCTACCTTTGTTGTTCCGACAACATCACCAAAGCAAAGGCCGATCTTCTTCCATAGATCGGATGCTTCTTCGTCAGACTCCATGCTGGAACCTTTCCAAAATGAAGGTATGCCTCAGCTATCTCTATATAGTCCTGTGGCACAAGCAATCATGAAGAAAATGGGCTATGACGCTCAAAACCCAGTCGGTTTGGGAGAAAGACGCGGTATTCTCACGCCATTGGGGCCCGCCTTGACCAAAAGCCAGCTGGAAGATTGGAGACTCTACGGTCATGTAGAAAAGTCTTCATATGGGTTAGGGTATGATCCCGACACTCCTCTGAGACAGTTGACACAAAAGCTTAAAAGTCGTTTTACCGACCAAGCCTCAACGTCTCAAGTCCATGAAGACATCGATCTCCCTGGATATCTCTTTAAAGAGTTACCTGACAGAGATCCAGGAAGCTCATCCAATTGGTACGATTTCTCTGATGATAAAGAGGAATCGTCCGATAATACAGACTTGTGCTATTCTGACCCAGAAGAACCCTCGTCTCCAAAAGAAATACCAGACTCAACAGGCGATTGGGACTATCTCATAGCAAGCCTTGAGGAGATCACCAATCAAGAAAATCCATGGAAAGGAACAGAGCCTTGGTCTGGTAATGCAGTTGAAACTCCAGAAGGTTTCGTTGAGTTGGAAGCCTCCGAAAATATTGTGGAGGAACCACCTTCGAACCTTCCGACAGAAGATCCTGTTGAAAAGATAAACTTGGGAACACCTGATAACCCACGTCCTGTATTCATAAGCAAGAATATAAAGGATGATGAGTTACCCGAGTATATCGCTTTTCTTCGTGAGTTCGTTGATTGCTTTGCATGGTCCTATGCTGAAATGCCTGGTTTAGACCCCAAAGTAGCAGTCCACAAACTCAATCTTCAAGAAGACATCAAGCCTGTCAAACAAGGCCAAAGAAGATTCCGTCCAGATGTGATGGATAAAATCGAACAAGAAGTTCAAAAGCTCAAAAGCGTCGGCTTTATCCGTGAGGAACAACATCCAGAATGGTTGGCCAACATTGTCCCCGTGACAAAGAAAAATGGGCAGATCAGAGTCTGTATTGACTATAGAGACTTGAATGGCGCTTGCCCTAAAGATGAATTCCCGCTCCCCATACCGGAGGTGATGATTGACAATACCTGCGGATTCGAGCGAATGACATTCATGGATGGCTTCGCTGGTTACAATCAGATAAAGATGCATCCCGAGGATGAAAAACACACTTCATTTCGGACTCCATTTGGCGTGTATTGCTACACTGTCATGCCATTTGGTCTGAAAAATGCTGGTGCCACATATCAGAGGGCTATGATGAAAATATTCCAAGATATGCAGCACAAGACGGTCGAATGTTACGTTGATGACCTCGCCGTCAAAAGCAGAAGAAAAGAAGACCATCTCAAAGATCTTCGGGAAGTCTTCCTCCGACTTCGCAAACACAAACTGCGGATGAATCCTCTAAAATGCTTCTTCGGCGTCTCGTCGGGTAAGTTTCTCGGATTCCTTGTTCGAAAAGCTGGAATAGAACTTGACCCCATAAAAGTCAAGGCTATTCTAGAAATGCCCTCTCCAAGAACCCTAAGGGAACTAAAAGGGCTTCAAGGGAGATTGGCCTACATCAGACGGTTCATCTCCAATCTTTCGGGGAAATGCCGTCCATTCTCTCGATTGATGAAAAAAGGTGTAAACTCTGTCTGGGATGCCGACTGCGAAGCCGCATTTCAAGATATCAAGTCATACCTGACCAAACCTCCAGTGTTAGCTGCCCCTGCCACTGGAAAACCATTCATCTTGTACACAAGAGCCCTTGATCACTCTCTGGGTGCTCTGCTTGCACAAGAAAATGATGAAAGAAAAGAAGCTGCTCTATACTACCTCAGCCGCATGCTAGTAGGTGCAGAGCATCGCTACTCTCCAGTCGAAAAAGAATGCCTTGCAGTGATGTTCGTCGTACAAAACCTACGTCACTACTTGCTTTCCAACACAGTCTACCTGGTCTCGAGTGATGGAACGCGCTCCGTGGCGCCCGCTGGGGCGGCTACCGGGGTCGGCGGAACGTGGGAGTCCGTCGGGTCCGGCCCTTTCGCGCCCTGGCGGGCCCTGAAGCGTGCATCAACATTTCTTTTGTGTGGGTGTGCCAGATTTTCTATTTTACTTGGAATTGCAAGTGGTAATCCGGAGATCAACCTTCGCAAGTAAAAAGGAAATCAACTTCTTTCAAGTTTTCCATTGCACAAATATTTAAGAAAAGAGACATTTTCTTGGTTTGCCGTGAAAGGCGATTTTGTTTGGCATTTATAGCCGATTTTGGCGTTTATAGCCGATTTACAATTCTCATCAATAATGAAAGACAAGAGTTGTGATTTTTGTCTCTTTTAGAAAAATACAAACTACAATGAAAAGCAAGAAAAGGAAGATCTAACTTTTCAGGAGATTGTGGGGGACTCGTTCAGATTGACGGTCGCAAGCCATGTATGGGCTTCGCCATCATCCATGCAGATGAGAACAGAAGATGCTCTTGATTCGCTTGGCTTGGCTATAACCTCAGATTTTTAGAGGACAAAGACCAAGAGAAGGTCCTATGTCCAATAAAAAGCTAAGTAGACGGGCTGAAAAGCCACGTCTAAGCCATTGGAGGCAGCAGGAGAAGGCAAGGACCTTGGGGGGGTGCCCCCCAAGGGACTTTTGTCACCTTGTAGTGGTGGCCGGTGCAGAACTTCAGCAGAGTTTTCTCTCTTTTTTCTTTCTCTGGATTCTTTCTGATCCCTTTTTTTCTGATCTTCTGATTTTCTCCTCTTTTTTCCGATCTTTTTTCCCGATCTCCATTTCAATGGAATGCTCTCCTATTTATAGGCTTTTGGTAGCCATTTAGGAGGGTTTATGAGCCTTAATGGCTTTAATGGGAGGAGTTACAAGATTTATTTCTTGATTTTGTAACTCCTTTTTCCTTGAATCTGATTGGCCGATGGAGATTAAGGGCTTTTAATCACCTTAATTACCATAATGGGAGGAGTTTCATGGTTTAAATGCCATGAATCAATTGACTTGTAACTCCCAAATGCTTGCTTCTGATTGGGCCGTCCAAAGAAATGAATTAATGACTGCAATAAAGCTAGTCAATTAACCACATTAATTGGTCGCCGAGCAGTCGAAGAGTCGCGGGCCATGCCGTGTCTTCTGGAATTCTTCTGGCGATGATCATCGATGGATCTACATGCTGATCGACATCGGATGAACATGTAACTTCAGACATTGATAGCTAAGAGCGGGCCGGTGACATCTGTCTTGTCGATTTCACGATCGGTCGGACAGAAAGTGCACTTTCTTGGTCAGCCGGTTGGCGATCTTGGAGCGATCACTGATGATTTTATGCTTTTGGAGGTTGACCCGTGATTTTGACGGATGTCGTCGGATATGAGTCAATTTCAAGCACTAAAAATCACATTTTCAGGAAACCACAGGGGCCAAAGTGCGCGAAACGCGAAAAAAGACGGAAAAAACGGGTCACCGGTGGAAAATCCGGTGACCCGGACCTCCATGGTCGCCGGCGACCATGGGCCATGGTCGCAGGGGCCTGCGACCATGGGCCATGGTCGCAGGGGTCTGCGACCCTGGGGGATTTTTCCCCTTCGGAGCCCGTTTTGCGGTCGTTTTGAGGTCTTTTTCGTCGCCGTTTTCTTCTGTATTTTTCTTGACATTTCTTCTCATTTATTGGCTTGATTTCCCTGTAGAAAACTTGATGAGAATCCTTGCATTTTTAGAGTGCAAAGTTTCTAATTTTCCGGGAAAGCCGAAGACTTTGTCGCGTAGAGCTGCTGATTTTCCGCCAGAAGTCGAAACTTGGTCAAACGATGTCGGAATGACCTGAAATTTGAGGTGAAGCCTCCTGAGCAATAAATAAGACCAACCATAGGCTTTTGTTTGAGTTTTGAAGCCGTTTGGGGTCCCGTCGATGCTTCACTTGATTTTGCTGCGGGGAAAATGCCGAGCTTTGATGTGCGGTCAAACGATGTCCGATTGACCTGAAATTTGACGGGGAGCCTATTGGAGTCATTTTGAGACGTTCCATGGGCTCCGTTTTGGATGTCATGGTCCCGGGTTGCTCTGCCGCCGGTAGGCTTGATTTTCTCTCGGAGCATCGAAACCTGGTCAAACGTTTTCGGAATGACCTGAAATTTGACGTGCAGCCTTTTGGAAGCATGTTGAAGCCACTCATGCACTTGGTTTGATGAGCGAAGGCTCCGGTGGTTTCCGCCGCCGGGAGGCTTGATTTTGCTGCTCGAGCATTGATGGAGGGTCAAACGTTGTCGGTTTGACTTGAAATTTGGCATGGAGCCCTTTTGAGACATGCTGGAGTCATCTGTAGGCTCTGATTGAAGTTTTGACGTCTCCGATGATGTCGCCGCCGGGAGCGCCATTTTAGCTGTCGGAGAAGCGAAGTTAGGCCAAATGATTCTGAAATGGCCCGAAACTTCATATGTACTCTTCTCTTGGCTATCTTGAAGGATCTTGCAGTTTTTGTTTGATTCTGACAAGATTTGATTTTTTGAGAAGTTGCATTGCCTATTTATGGCAGGTTGCGACTTCATGCAGCTTTCTTGATGTTGAAGAGGCAAAGTGACATTTTTGGTGTCAACAAATGCCCCCTCGAGGTACAGCGACGAGTTGCTTGACTTTTGTAGTCGATGTGCCTCGAAGAGATTTTTGAAGGAGAGCTTGTGTCTTGACCAAGAGTCTTTGAGCAATCTTTCCTTTGGTAGAGTAGCCTTTGAGCTTCCAGGGGAATTTTATGGTAGTGAGGGGAATCACACACCATCTCGAGGCAACGTTTTGAAGATGACATCAGGGATATGGATTTGGGTTTTTGTTTTTGATCTTGTGACCTAACCAGCTATATATGGCAGGTTAGGGGATCGGGTTTTGGTTTTGATCTTGTGACCCAACAAGCTGTATGTGGCAAGTTGGGGGATCAGGGTTTGGTTTTTTGTTTTGGTCTTGTGACCTAACAAGCTGTATGTGGCAAGTTAGGGGACCAGGATTTGGTTTTTGGTTTTGGTCTTGTGACCTAACAAGCTGTATGTGGCAAGTTAGGGGACCAGGATTTGGTTTTTGGTCACTCTTTGGGACTGTGTGGGTCCATTGGAGTGGTTTGGATTTTTGTGAAATGTCAATTTCAAGATTTTGGCTCAATTTGGTATATGAGGCTGGATGGTTTGATTTTTTGGAAGCTCATGGGGCTTGGAATTTTTTGTATGGTTCAATCAACTCAAAAGAGGCATGGAACCATTATTGTATGCTCTTGGTAAGAGGGATTTTTTTCTGACTAAAAGCCCTTTTTTTTTTTTTTTTTTTTTTTTTTTTTTTTTTTTTTTTAGTGCCTAGGTGGTCAAACCTGGCTCATATGGGCTAGCCCATGGGACCTTAAGCTTTTTAGGATGGCTTAGATCTCATGTGGGGCCATTTTTGTAAAGAATATCTAAAGATATCTCATTTGGATAGAGAATATCTAAAAATATCTTTATGGGAGAGAATCTCTCATATTCCCTTAATTTGGGAGAGAATATCTCAAGGTATCTTTCTTTTTGGGAAGAAATCTCCAATATCCTTTTTTGTTGGAGAGAATCTCTCATTTGATTGATTTTGGGAGGAAATCTCTCAAAGACATCTTTCTTTTTGGGAAAGAATCTTTCTAATTCCTTCTCTTTTGGTAAGGTTACTTAATTAGTAACACTTACCTTTCTTCTTTGTTTCCTTCTTTGATTTGCTCTCTCCTATAAAAGCAAAGGAAGGTAGGATCTCTTGCTCTTATTGCTTTCTTTTGCAACAATCTCAAGAGAGCTCCAAGACCAAGAGTGCTTCTTCTTCAAGGATCTTCAAGCTTTTTCCTTCTTCTTCTCCATCAATGGCTTCAAGTAAGTTTTCTCTCTTTTTCTTTCAAGAAAACTCCATGTAGAGAATAGGATGGTAAAAAAAAGAAAGTTTCTCTCTTTTTTTTTCCTTCTTTTTTTTTTCTTTTCTTTTTTCTTTTCTTTCTATTCTTCTTCTCTTTTTTTTTTTTTTTTTTTTTTCTTTTCTTTTCCACGTGATTTCTTTTTTTCACGTTTTTTTTTTTTCTCTTTTTTTTTGTGGGCCGTACGGACAGATCCGTACGGATCTGGTCCGTACGGCCACGTGGCCTATTTTTTTTTTTTTTTTTTTTTTTTTTTTTTTTTTGCTGTTTTCTTTCTTCTCTTTTTTTTTTCTTTTTTTTTTGTTTGAGAAAGTTTCTTTTTTTTTTCTTTCTCCCCCTTTTTTTCGAGAAAGTTTCTTCTTTCTTCTTTTTTTTTTTTTTTTTTTTTTTTGCTCATCATGATAATGCGTTTTTTGTGCAAATCTAGATGTTCATGCATGTACTATTTGTAGATTGAGCATGATAGCATACCTGAAAATCTTTGCAAATTTGGGAATTTGGAGCTCGCATCGATGTTGAGCCCTTCTTGATTTTGCGGAGATTTTGAGGTTTCGAAAGTTTGGAGTTTCGGAGCCCGCAGCAATGTTGAGCCCATCTTCAAAACTTTCTATTTCTTTCGGGGTATTTCCTTTTTCTTTGGAATTGCCCCGGGGTCATGCCAAAATTTCGCCAGATTTTTGGTGGGACAAAGTGACCCTTTTTTCTTTTTTTTAGCGAAATCCTGTCATTTTGATGACGATCTTTTTCTTTTCCAACCTTTGCAGGTGGTTCCTCCAGAGCGAACAAGGGTAAAGAGCCTGTTACAAGCGTACCTCGTCGATCCGCCAGATCTTCTAATGTGGCCGTTCAGCAGGCCTGGGAGAAGGTCCAGTTTATTGAGAAGAACTTGGAAGAATGCGATTCCCTCAATCGTGATGAGATGAGACAGCGATTGATCGCTCTCAAGGACGAGGAGTTCTATAAGATCATGGTAAGCAACCGTCCTTGGGTTATGGACGATCTGAGGGTTTTGCCCAAGCCTACCTTCTTCTTTGGAGATGCAGTCCCTGACGACTTGACATACCAAAGGAGATGTTTTCAGTTCTCTTACACAGCTGATGGTGAAGAGAGAACTATTTCTACCCGGTCGTCTTTTGACCGGACCATCTCGATCCTGAGCCTTTCTCCCACGTGCCCTAAGAGGGAAGATCCTCCGAGCTGGGTGAAGAGGACCAGTGTGATCAAGACCGGGGTTTTTGTTGGTGGACCTTCCGGTTTTGCGGAGAAGCCACCTGTCCGTATGGACATGTTGATGCCAGCCAGCGGCTACCAGGGCTCTGATTATCCGTCGGTCGATTTGAGACCGGTGGGCCTTGGCGTTTTCAGCGGTGACGGCAGTACCTGGGTGAAGCCTTTTCGACTTCGTGGCCGTTTCAATGCTGACTCCGATTGGAAGTCATGGACTGACCACACCTTGCTGATTGGGGGCGCCGTTTTGAAGGAAGCCGGGATTTTTGACGCGGTCCGCGCTTTCAGGGAGACCGTGACTTTTTCCGATGATGCCTTCATGGCTATGTTGGAGTCTTTCCTCCCTCAGACCAATACCTTCGTTGTTACGAACGGTGAGATTGGTTTTTCTCTGAAGGAGTTGAGTGCTATTACTGGATTGCCCATCCTTGGCAAACTCTACGAGGAGTTCATGCCGATTGACAGCGTCCTTGAGGAGCAGTCAGAGGAGTTCAGGCTCCTATACTTTCAGCTCGTCGCCTTCTATGATTT
The DNA here is from genome assembly GCA_028538565.1 of Umbellularia californica. Classification (NCBI taxonomy): domain Eukaryota; kingdom Viridiplantae; phylum Streptophyta; class Magnoliopsida; order Laurales; family Lauraceae; genus Umbellularia; species Umbellularia californica. Next base: position 35,961,438 of record JAPQWN010000010.1, on the reverse strand, counting down.
TTTGAAGGAGGGCTCGAAAGTGAGATCCAGCAGTTGGAAGAGTTGTGGCTTTTCATTCTTCAACTCCTTTGACGGTCGAGAACCTTCTGATAGCATGACCCGGGAAGACAGGAAGAAGACTTCGGCCATGCAGGAAGAGTTGAAGGGTTTCTTCGCGAGCACAGATGCCATTTGTTCTGACATTACACTGCGGAGGGATCTTGCTGTTTACCTCACTTTTTGGCTGGGTGAGGCTATTTTTGCTGGTGGAGATGGGACGCACATCAGGCCGCATTGTATTTTTCCGGCTTGTCAGATGGCGTTTGGAGAGCGGCTTGCTTTGGTGCCCGCTCTTTACTCCTACCTGTGTACCGAACTGCAGGCTGCTGCTTTTTTGGTTCGGCTTGGGCTCCCTATGAATAGGGTATTTTCAGCCCATATCTTTTATTCGTGGTTTGTATACCACTGTCCTGGCTTCCACCAGCTGGGTGCTGCACAGGATGATGATCCTCTGATGATTCGATTGGCTAAGGGAAAAGCCGTATCCGAATCACTTTTGTTTGCCCGCATGAGGATCCGACGGTTCAGGGACGTCGAGATGGGGCAGTCTTCAGTTAAGCTTTCTCCGGAGTTGCGGAAGAAGGCTTTTGATTTTGGTGCCTCCCGAGACTCTACCAGAGCAGGGTCGGGAAGGCATTACTCTTTGACCAATGCAGAGAAAGAGTGGCTTTTCAGCATACGAGTCGGCACGATGGTGTACCGTAGACATCTTTTCGTCGACATCCAGCCGTATGTACCTTCTCGTTTTGCGCTTCAGTTGGGCTTCTCTCAAGGCGTTGTTGGAGCGCCTTCGAGTATGGTGAAGCGTTTTGGGGGTTTGCAGGATGGCAGAAATGCATGGGCTTTCTATAGTGCTGAAGACACTACTGCCACGATTTCTTATCCTGAGCTGTCGACTTTCCGAACTGCCGGCTTCACGAAGTGGTTCGCGGAGAGCTTTTTGGCATATCGGGGGCTTTCCAAGAAGGAGCTTGATGTAAAGCTATCTTCTGGAAAAGGCATTGGGAAGTCGGATGGCGTCCGGCGAGAGGAAGTTTGGGCCTTCCTTTCTGGAGAGAAGCACAAGATAGGCTTTCTCGGTGACCAGGGCGTCATTGGTTCTGAAGCTGTTCGAGAAGTACCTGATGAGGCTTTGGAGCAGCTAGAACAGGAGGAAGCCGAGCTCGACGCTTGGATGCAAGCGGCACAGAGGCGAGCTTCCGCGGAGTCTACTGGCGAGAGCAGACCATCCAGTGAGGAGTCAAGTGAGAAACCTGACTCTGATAGTGGGGCGGGTTCTTCTAGGAAGCGAACCCGTAGAGGTAAGAAGAGGAGGAGTCATCATCGCAGCGAGGGGCCACATAAGGACTCTCCTGACATGGAAATCCCTCTTACCATCAACGAGGAGGTGCCAGAGGCTGTCGACGAGCCTCCAGAGAAGAGGAGTCGTGGGGAAGAGACCATTGGTGAAGGTATGATTCTTCCTTTTTCGTTTTCTGCTTCTTTCATAGGGCTTTCCATGTTCTGATTTGTTTTCTCACCCTGCTGCTGCTTTTTTTTTAGCAGAGGATGAAGACTTGGCGATGCCTGAGGTTCCGACCGATGAGGCGGTGATGGAGCCGGTTATGGCATCTGAAGAAGAACCTAGGGACTCTGGAATGACTCCGGAATCTCCGACTGGTATGACTTCCTTCGCTTTCTCTTTTTTTGTGCCTGCGACTTGATTTGCTAACATTTTTCTTGTCAGCTGACTCGCCACAAGATTCTGATGACTTTGAACCATCAATGGACGCAAATGTTGATGATGCTTCCGACGAGTTCATGGAGGAAGAGAGTGTTCCGCCAGTCGTCGAAGAAGGTACTTCGTAGTGATGACCCTGATGGTTTTTTTTTTTTTTTTTTTTTTTTTTTTTTTTTTTTTTTTGAACAGGATCATATTCATACCTTTTTGTGTTTCATTTGCAGGTTTTGAAGTGACAGAAGAGAGTCCATTGCTTTCTTCAGAACCAGAGCAAGGGATGCCAGAGGTCGATCCGGAGGTAGAGACTCCTACAACCAGTTCTGACGCGATAGAGGAGATACCTCATGCTGAGATTCCTTCTCCAGTGGCTCCAAGTGAAAAGAGTTCCTTTGTTACTCTTCCGATGGGACATGACATGAGCAGCCGATCAGCGGAGAAGGGTGAACCTTCATCCAGTTCGTCTCTTCAATTTGCGAAGAAGGTGCTGGCTCGGGTTTTGAGTTCTTGGATCAAGACTCTCCTTTCTGGACACTTGGAAGCAGGATTTGGCATGATCCCACATGTGCAGGAGATTCTCACTGATACCGAAGAGGTTGGTCTAGATGTCACAGGTGCCAGGGCGACCGTTGATAGGATCATTGCACTGGGTGACAAGTGGTTTGAGACCATGGGCTTCCCTGACGACCAATTCTTCAAGGAGATGTTCTTGGACCCTGCTGATAAGGCTAAGTCTGACCTGAATGAGGCTACACAAAGCAAGAAGCAGCTAGTTCGGGAGAAGAACAAGGAAGAGCTAGCCATCATCGGATTGAGGCATGACCTTAACGTCCTTGATAGGGAAGTTGAGGAGGCCAGAAAACGTCTTGAGCATTTGAAGGCACAAGTCGATGCGAAGTGGGCTGCTATAACAGAGGCTCGTGACAGGGAGAGTACTCTGATCCGCAGGGTTGCAGATGCCGGTCAAGTTCTCGAGAGGAGGACTCTAGAAAACGAACGATGGCAAACTGCTGGGGAAGAGCTTCCCGGTGTAAAAGAAGGGTTACGGCATTCGCCAGCATCTCATGGCAAGTTCCTGAAGAAGCGTGCCTTGGAAACTCTGACGGCTGAGGCCAAAAGTTTGCTTGAGGAGCTGAAGCTTTGGCTGGAGACCATTTTTGGCTGAGCTCCTGATTTTTTATAGCAGAAACCATTCTTCTTTTTTTGGTACCCCATGTATTTTTTTGGTACTTTTCTCTTTTTTTTTTTTTGGTACCACATGTATTTTTTTGGTACTCTCCTTTTTTTTGTTTTGGTACCACATGTATTTTTTGGTACTCTCTTTTTTTTTGTTTTCCCTACGCTCACTCAAATCTTTTTGTGATGAAAGCGATTGCTAAATGGGATTTGATCAAAAGTTTTGTCATTTTGTGAAAATCTTTTGTCAAATAATTGTTTTGGTAGGGGAAACGAATTTGGCGTGAAAGCCGGATTTTTGTGGCATTTACAGCCAGTTTTGACATGAGAGTCAGGTTTTTTTTTTTGTGTGGCATTTATAGCCGATTTTTGAGATGGCATAAGAGCCAAAAATTTTGTTCGTGGCATGGGAGCCAATTTTGAGATGGCATGGAAGCCGAAATTTTATGGCGTAAAAGCCAAAATTTTGGTTGGCATGGAAGCCGGTGTTTGTTTTGTTGGCATCTATAGCCAGTTTGGTGGCATTGATAGCCAATTTGCGGCATTTATAGCCGGTTTGGTGGCATTGATAGCCAATTTGTGGCATTTATAGCCGGTTTGGTGGCATTGATAGCCATTTTTGAAAGCCAAGTTTTGGTTTGTCGGCGTGAAAGCCAATTTTTTGTGGCATTGATAGCCGGTTTGTGGCATTTATAGCCGGTTTGGTGGCATTGATAGCCGGTTTTTGGGCAAAAGAGCCAGGTTTTGGCGTTTATAGCCAGATTTTTTTTTTTGCTTTCAAAATGCAGGTATCGACTAAATGTCGCCTCCCCGCTGAATGGTCTTGCAAGTATCGATGGAATGTCGCTTCCTTGCTCATTCGGTTCTGCGAGTATTGATGGAATGTCACTTCCTCGCGGGTTAGGTTTTGCAAGTATCGATGGAATGTCGCTTCCTTGCGAATTGGGGTGCAAATATCGACTAAGCGTCGCTTCCCTGCTTTTCCCAAAACTTTTGATTTTGCGGGTACTGAGTTGATGTCGTTTCCCCGTGATTTTTGAAATTTGAGGTTTTCTCGAACCTTTGAAATTTGGGTTGTGGATAGCAACTGGTATGTTGCATCTCCACGATTTTTGAAATTGGGTTGTGGATATCAACTGGTTTGTTGCTTCTCCACGGTTTTTGGATTTTGCAAGTATCGACGAAATGTCGCTTCCCTGCGATTTAGGGTGCAAGTATCGATGGAATGTCGCATCCTTGCTTTTTTTCAAAATTTTTGTTTTGCGGGTACTGACTTTGATGTCATATCCCCACGATTTTTGAAAAACCATTTTTTTTTTGTTTAAAGACACGAGGGTCGTAAATTTTGACCTAGAACCATTTGGCGGTAAAAGGTAAGGTGGACTAGGGTGGAAATCCCTGAATCCGGATTTTTGTTTCAAACCATGAATTTTGGTTCAAGGATCGAAAGCTTTGGTCAAGTCAGGGAGAGGCTCCTAAACTTGGATTTTTTTGTTTTTGAACAATGAAACGATAAAAATAAGCATTGTTTTTGAATCTCTAGAAATTTTGACATTTGATATGAAAATTCTAAAGAGAGTGGGTTTGACGAGCGAGTACCTGAGAACAGGTTTTGGCCATACAGGCATTGCTCTTACCCAGTTGGGTAAGTCTTCAAGGGTAGTACCGCTTCAAGAACTTGCCGTTGATAGGCAGCATACATCTGTCGCCTTCCATGTTTAGGAGGGCATATGCGCCATTGGAGAAGACCTTGTCGATGACGTAGGGTCCCTCCCATTTTGGTTCAAACTTGCCTTTGGACTTGTGAGCGAAGACCATTGGTCTTTTTACCGCAAGAACCAAGTCACCCTTTTTGTAGGCGCGTTGCCTGACCTTTTTGTCAAAAGATCCTGCCATGCGTGCTTGGTAAAGTTCAATGCTTTGTCGAGCTTCGAGCCGTCTCTCGTCGAGATTGTCCAGCTCATGGAGTCGCAATTTGACATTGCTTTCTTGAGTCATGTCATTTTGTAGAGATACCCTCAGAGAAGGAATTTGTACCTCTAGGGGCACGACAGCTTCGCATCCATAGACCAAGGAGAATGGTGTGCTATGGGTTGGTCCTCGAACGGTGGTTCGATAGGCCCACAAAGCTTCAGACAGTTTATCGCTCCAGTCTCTTTTGTGACTAGAGACCATTTTCTTGAGGATTTTGCAGAGTGTCTTGTTGAAGGCTTCTGCTAATCCGTTTGCTGCCGGATTGTATGGAGTCGAAGGACAGCTTTGAATTTTGTATTTGTCGCAGAACCTGTAGAATCGATGATCCCGGAATTGTGGTCCGTTATCATGGACGAATCTTTTGGGTATGCCAAAACGACAAATGATATTGGTGCGTAGGAACTGAAGAACTGATGAGGTCTTCATTTCGTTGAACGCAAATGCTTCTGACCACTTGGAGAAATAATCCGTTGCGGCGAAGATGAAGCGATGACCTTTGCTTGAAGGGGGAGAGATAGGACCTATGATGTCCATGCCCCATGCTTCGAAAGGCCATGAGATTGCTGTAGGATGTAGCCATTCCGGAGGCATGTGAATGTAGTCTCCATGAACTTGGCATTGTTGGCAGCGCTTAGCAAATTGCATTGCATCAGCAACCATGGTAGGCCAATAGTAACCTAACCTTTTTATCTGATCATAGAGCTTAGGACCTGCCTGATGGGCTCCACAAAGACCAGCATGAACTTCTTTAAGTGTTTCTTCGGCCTCTTGTTGTGACAAGCAGCGTAGGAGTACTCCATTGAAGGATTTCTTGTAAAGGATTTTCGAAGGGATATCCAAATGAAAGTTTGGGGCTCGCCTTTGGATGCTTACCCGTTCTTTTGGATCTTCAGGTAGGATTCCGAACATAGTGTAATCAATGAACGGGTCCCTCCAGTCGCCGATTGAAGTTTGAAGGATAGAGATCCGACTTCCAACCACTCGGTGGCATTCAGCAACTGCTTGGTGTGTGTTAAGAGGAGGGAGGATCCTTCTCTCACTCACTGTAATTTACATGTTTTCCCCTTCCTGGGTCGCCATTGATGCGGCAAGTCCGGCCAGGGCATCTGCACGGATGTTTTCACCTCTACGAATGTGGGTGATGTTGCAGATGTCAAACTTTTGCAGAAGTGATTGTGCCTTGTTGTAGTAAGGCAGCAGATCAGGCTTCCTGACTTCATATTTCTGATTCATCTGGTTGACGATCAGTTGAGAGTCTCCAAAGACTTCCAGCATAGTGATACCAGATTCGATGGCGAGTTCCAATCCTAGGATCAGAGCTTGGTATTCAGCTGCATTGTTTGTGCATGGTTCCAGTAGCGAGAAAGCGTGTGGAATCATGCATTTGTCGGGGCTAACAAAGAGGATGCCAACTCCCGAGATCAGCTTTCTGTTTTCATTTGTCCTGGTTGCACCGTCAAAGTACATGTCCCAGGAGGCATTTGGTGAGGAAGTCTCCACGTTTGTAGACAGGTTCGTCTGGGAGATCATCTCTGAGTGGTGAATCTTTAGGCAATGGATGCTCTGCGAGGAAATCTGCTAGAGCTTGGCCTTTGATTGCTTTTTGTGGCACATACCTAATATCAAATTGTGATAGAAGGATGGACCATTTTGCCAGTCGGGCATTGAGAGAACCTGCCTTTGTGACAAGGACCTTCAAGAGGTTGATCCTCGAGACCAGGTAGACTGTGTTGGAAAGCAAGTAGTGACGTAGCTTTTGTACGGCGAACATCACTGCAAGGCATTCTTTTTCGACTGGAGAGTAGCGATGCTCTGCACCTACTAGCATGCGGCTGAGGTAGTATAGAGCAGCTTCTTTTCCCTCACCATTCTCTTGTGCAAGCAAAGCGCCTACAGAATGATCAAGAGCTCTTGTGTACAAGATGAATGGTTTTCCAGTGGCAGGGGCAGCTAACACTGGAGGTTTGGTCAGGTATGACTTGATATCTTGAAATGCGGCTTCACAGTCGGCATCCCAGACAAAGTCTACACCCTTTTTCATCAATCGAGAGAATGGACGGCATTTCCCTGAAAGATTGGAGATGAACCGTCTGATGTAGGCCAATCTCCCTTGGAGCCCTTTTAGTTCCCTTAGGGTTCTTGGAGGGGGCATTTCTAGAATAGCCTTGACTTTTATGGGGTCAAGTTCTATTCCAGCTTTCCGAACAAGGAATCCGAGAAACTTACCCGACGAGACACCGAAGAAGCATTTTAGAGGATTCATCCGCAGTTTGTGTTTGCGGAGTCGGAGGAAGACTTCCCGAAGATCTTTGAGATGGTCTTCTTTTCTTCTGCTTTTGACGGCGAGGTCATCAACGTAACATTCGACCGTCTTGTGCTGCATATCTTGGAATATTTTCATCATAGCCCTCTGATATGTGGCACCAGCATTTTTCAGACCAAATGGCATGACAGTGTAGCAATACACGCCAAATGGAGTCCGAAAAGATGTGTGTTTTTCATCCTCGGGATGCATCTTTATCTGATTGTAGCCAGAGAAGCCATCCATGAATGTCATTCGCTCGAATCCGCAGGTATTGTCAATCATCACCTCCGGTATGGGGAGCGGGAATTCATCTTTAGGGCAAGCGCCATTCAAGTCTCTATAGTCAATACAGACTCTGATCTGCCCAGTTTTCTTTGTCACGGGGACAATGTTGGCCAACCATTCTGGATGTTGTTCCTCACGGATGAAGCCAACGCTTTTGAGTTTTTGAACTTCTTGTTCAATTTTATCCATCACATCTGGACGGAATCTTCTTTGGCCTTGTTTGACAGGCTTGATTTCTTCTTGAAGATTGAGTTTGTGGACTGCTATTTTGGGGTCTAAACCAGGCATTTTAGCATAGGACCATGCAAAGCAATCAACGAACTCACGAAGAAAAGCGATATACTCGGGTAACTCATCATCCTTTATATTCTTGCTTATGAATACAGGACGTGGGTTATCAGGTGTTCCCAAGTTTATCTTTTCAACAGAATCTTCTGTCGGAAGGTTCGAAGGTGGTTCCTCCACAATATTTTCGGAGGCTTCCAACTCAACGAAACCTTCTGGAGTTTCAACTGCATTACCAGACCAAGGCTCTGTTCCTTTCCATGGATTTTCTTGATTGGTGATCTCCTCAAGGCTTGCTATGAGATAGTCCCAATCGCCTGTTGAGTCTGGTATTTCTTTTGGAGACGAGGGTTCTTCTGGGTCAGAATAGCACAAGTCTGCATTATCGGACGATTCCTCTTTATCATCAGAGAAATCATACCAATTGGATGAGCTTCCTGGATTTTTGTCAGGTAACTCTTTAAAGAGATATCCAGGGAGATCGATGTCTTCGTGGACTTTAGATGTTGAGGCTTGGTCGGTAAAACGACTTTTAAGCCTTTGTGTCAACTGTCTCAGAGGAGTGTCGGGATCATATCCTAACCCATATGAAGACTTTTCTACATGACCGTAGAGTCTCCAATCTTCTAGCTGGCTTTTGGTCAAGGCGGGCTCCAATGGCGTGAGAATACCGCGTCTTTCTCCCAAACTGACTGGGTTTTGAGCGTCAAAGCCCATTTTCTTCATAATTGCTTGTGCCACAGGACTATATAGAGATAGCTGAGGCATACCTTCATTTTGAAAAGGTTCAAGCAGAGAACTTGATGAAGAAGCATCCGATCTATGAAAGAAGATCGGTCTTTGCTTTGGTGATGTTGCCGGAACAACAAAGGTAGCAGACGTAGGATCTTCTACATCTGCAGGTGTCTCCATCGGAGTGAGAGCAGGCTGAACTTGCTGAGTGTCAGCTTGGCTTGACGATGCATCGTCTTCTGGCTCTGAGTCCGAGTCTGTGTCTTGCATGATAGACACGAGAGAGACAACAAATTTGCCCCCAGGCTTTTGTTTCGCCTTCTTCACTTTAGTCGTGATGACCAAAGGTTTTGAAGATTTGAGGGAGATGAGGAAGGGAGATTGACTACTCTCTTCTAATTTGCCGGAGGGTTTGTTTTCTTCCGGTGATTTTTGAGGAGCCTTGCCTTTATCTTTCTGGAGATTTTCAGCAGGGGGTGCTGTTTCCTCTTCTTCTTTTTCTCCTTCATACATTTGGGAGTCTGCGAAGTGGACTTCTTTACCTTTGAAGGGTTTCCTGTCCGCAAAGACTCGATGTACCATGCCGTCGTCGCCGACAAACTTGATGCATTGATGTAGAGTTGAAGGAACAACACCATTCTCGTGTATCCAAGGACGTCCGAGAAGGATGTTGTAGCATGAGGGGGTTTTTATTGCATACACAGTGACCTCAGAGATAAGATCACCGATTTGTAATTTGAACCTGATTTTGCCGATAGGCCTTTGAGTGCTCCCATCGTATCCAAAGATAGATACAGATGTGTGGCTTAGCTTGCTGGGTGGGATGCCCAACTCCTCAAGAGCCGAAGTGGAGATAAGGTTGAGTGCAGAACCTGGGTTGATCTGAACTCTATGTATCGGCATTTCTTTGATGTACCCTGTGAAGTACAGGGGTCGGTTGTGCCTTGCTTCGCCAAGTAGGAGGTCTTCCTTAGTGAAGGCGATGGTTGCACTGGCTGCCTTTTGAACCGAGAGGCATTGGATGCATGATCCCTCGCTTTTCTCTTTTTCTCCTTTTAAGGAGGTTTCTGAGTTTTTGACCCGGTAGTCCATTTCAATTTGGAGGACTTGTGGGGCATGTTTGTCGATATCCTCATTCAGTTTTTGCAATTCTGAGATGAGATTATCACGAGTGCGTGGAGACATTCGTAATAAATCCAGGATGTGAAGACGTGCAGGTATGTGTTTGAAGTGCTCAACCAAGTCATACTTGAAAGCCTCCTTAGGGCCTGCATGTTCATCATTGTTGCCACTGGGGGCGCTTACAACATCTTTTCCCGAAGGATTTACATAAGTAAAGGAAGATTGGTTGTAACTCTTGTGGTAGTCCCGGCCCGAACGGGTGCCTCTACCAACTTCGAGAGCTTCTTGAGAAGGATCTTCGTTTGGAAGATTGTCTTCAGGATCAAGAGGCTGTCGTTTTTCATCTACTGGGGATGTATCTGCAACAGAGTTGCCATCCTCAGTGATTGTGTTGCACGGAGCATTTTCCGGGAGCAAGTCCTGAACAGCATCCAGCAGCTTTTCTTCTTTGTTGACCCATCCATCATCCCAAGTTGGGTTTTCTTCATGATGATGAGTCGGGAAGAATGTGTATCCTGAAGTCACAGTCTCAGGAGAAGAAACCTGAGAGGGTGTCATCTCTGTAAAAGTCACGTGAGACAAGGTAGCTCCAGAGGATACATTGCTAGGCGTCGTCGGAGTGTAGGTAATCTCATCAGACGACGCTTCAGAAGAGCTATAGTCCTGATATATTACATTACAGGAAGCTCTGATAGGAGATGTTGCCTGCTCGGAGTCAGACTCGTCCTCGGATGTAAGAGGATCGTCTATCCAGCAATGTTCTCCATTTTCAGGAGTTAAGGGTGGAGGTACCTGGTGAGCTTCAGGGACTTCCGGCTCTGGATTGTGAGGAATCTCGTTGACGCGGTCTTGCTCTTGTTCTAGAGCGAGACGCTGCAAGATCCTTGCATATTCTTCAAGATCAGGCATGGGAGCCAGATCCTCTTCTTCGTCTTCTCCGTGTGGCTCAACATAGTTGATTTCCACTGGAGCAATGACAGGTGCTGGGTTAACAGCATCTTCTTGTGCGGCCTCTTGGTCTTCTTCATCATCAGACCAGGATCCTTGTGGCTGTAAGGGGTTATACCAGATTACTGGCATAAGGTGAGTTTCAGGAACCCATTCTTCATCGGAGAGATATTCTCCTGTTTCAAGGGATTCCTCCCACTCATCGGTGTAGTTGGGCTCGAACCCATCGTCGGTGTCGCTGGACTCGTATCCATCAATGGAGAATCCAATTACCGAGTTGCAAGAGTATGATGCCCCCTGCATAGCTTCTTCTCTGAATTGAGGTGGCATGAAATCACTGAGAGTGAGTTTTCTTACCCCCTTTGAAGTCTCTGGAAGGGACGTTTCTGTTGCCCCGAGTGAAGTGGTAGAGGAGACCTCTGCCTTTTCAGGGACTGCTTGTTTTGGCTGGGTCTTCTTTTGCCGTTTGAGCCTGAGGAGATGTTTCCTAGCCTGCCTTCGCTGTTGAGCTGTTGGCTTTGTTTTGACGATCTCCCAATTTTCATCTTCCAGGAGATCGGGATGTACCCATATAGGTTGTCCGTCTGGTGTCGGGAAAGGAACCAACACTTCGGACGTTTGAATTCTTTTTATCACCTTGAAGGAAGTAGTGATCTTCTTCTTCGGTGATTTTGGTGTTTGTCCACGTGACACCATGTTGACGGAGGCGGGGCCATAGTTTTTATCAAAGGTTATGACTCCGTTCCTCCACATCTCATTTATCTTCTCTCTCACAACGAAGCATTGATTGAGAGGATGCGAGACCATCTGGTGGTATGGACAGTACCGAGGATCGTTGGTTTTGCCAAAGTCTCCCGGTCTTTTGGGCTCTGGCAAAATGAGTTTGCCATTTGCTAGGAGAGCCTCAAAGATTTCTTCGACGTCTTCATCGAACGGATATTTCTTTTCTACTCGCTCTTTGAAGGCATCAGAGAGTTCAGGCCTTTTACCTGCAGTTTTGTTTTCAGCTTTCTTTGGCTGCTGAGGAGCTGACTTGGTTTGCACATTGAGGACCTCTTTCTTCTTTGGTTTAGAGGTTGCAACAGCAGTCGGCTCTTTCTTTGATGATTTCTGACTGTTGAGGTCTTTGATCACCGTTTCAGCTTCCATGGAAGCTTCGAGGAGCTCCCCCAGGTTCTTTGATTTGTTGCCGATGATCATGGAGCGGATTTTAGCTCTCATGTTGTTTCGGCAGATGTCAACTAGCGACGCTTGTGGCAGTACATCTGAGCATTTGTACGCCATTGCTTTCCACTTGTGAATGAAGTCATAAGTTGACTCATTCTCTCCCTGTTTTAGGCTGCAGAGCTGAGCCATAGTAACAGGATGATCCTCACCTTGGAAGTGGGTCAGGAAGCGTGTCTCCAGCATAGCCCAGTTCTGAATGGAGTTCTCCGGCAGAGTGGAGTACCAATCGAAGGCCGTACCTTTTAGGGTACTTGCAAAGAGGCGAATCTTGAGTGCATCTTGATCCGCGATAGCTCCCGTCAAGATCTTGAAGTGGATGACGTGCTGTCTGGCCGATCCTTTCCCCGTATATGTTTGGAGAGTAGGATGTTTGAATTTTGTGGGGAACGGGACCGAGTCCATCCATAAAGGATATGGTGGCTTGATCCCATGCTCTTTGAGTATATCCTCTTCTTTAGCTTTGGCGAGGATACTGTCTACGTCCTTTTTTGTAAGGGCGCGTGACTCATTTTCTTCACAATTCTCCTCGTTATTGTTATGATTCGGAGGAGGCTCATTGTTCACCTGATTTTGGACGACAAGGAGAATGTTTTCCATCAGAGTTTCAATCCTCTGCTGGCCTTGTTCCAACTGCTGGATGCGTGTGAGAGCATCATCTCGAGGTGGATTCTGAGGTGGTGGCTCAGAACTTGTAGCCAAGACGTTCATCCCTCGGGATTCGAACGAAGAAATCGTCCTGGTGACCGAGCTGGGGCTCATTCTTTTTGATGAAGAGCTTGATGAAGGATTACTCTCCCGTCCTTGGCTTGAAGGGGCAGGAGATTCTTCGGGATGTCTTCGTGTCCCGGTGACGCTACGGGTCACCGGACGTCTGACATGGATTTTTGATGCTGACTTTTGGCGTCTTCTGGTTTTTCCAACCATATGGACGGCAGCAACTTGGTCGGGTCTTTCTTTTTCGACCCATTTGTGGGAGACTTGAAGTGTAGGAGGCTGGGTCCGTTGCTTCTCTAGTCTCTTTTGTCGATATGACGCACGGCGGCGTGCTCGACGAGCGATTTGAGCTTCAGTCAGCTCTGGCTGGGCTCTGACGATGAAGGATGTGCTCCCTCGGGCGCAGCAGCCGAGCCTGTCTTCTTTGTAGCTAGGCAAGGACAGGATCCGGACCCGGTCCTTTGCCTGTTGCAGCGAAGCTTTGAACCTTTCGAGTTCGGCCCCTGTAGAGATGAAGGGTCGAACTGAAGGAGTGTAGGCCTTAGCAGGTGCTTGTAGAGGCCTGGTGATGCATGATCTGATTTTGGGCCTGTAGGAACAAGCCGGCTCATGCTGGGTTGACTTGGGAGTCAAGTTGGAGATGGGTCTCTCCTCTTTCATGTAGGCAAGAGGGTAGAACTGGTTTTCTTTGAGTGGGGCCAGGTATGCTGGCTTGGTGGAAATTTGAGACCTTCTTTGTTTTGGGGAAGGTCTTGGAGACCAAGTCTTGGGATAGACCTGGTTGTTTGTTGGTCGAGGCTTCGCGGGGGTGCCGCGGGCTTCGGGCTTTTGGGCGCTCGCCTTTGGTGTCACGGGAGTGACACGTTGAGAGGCGATCTTCTGCTTTTTAGCAGGCGCAGCTTGTTCTTCGGGAAGTGGGAATGGTCCCAGTGTCCCGAAGACGATGGTCCGGGGAGTCGAGGTCGACCCGGAGTTCAGAGAGTTACCGAGGGAGTTGATGCTTCGGCAGCTGGCAGGGCGCTTATGGGTGCGCGTGCTTTGCTTCTGTTGAAGCATGAGTTGGTGCTTGTTCTCATCGAAGATAATGGTTAAGGCTGCCATTGTTAGTTTCGAAAAAGTTCTGAAACAAGACCACATCCATTAGTAATCACAAGAATAATGATCATAAATGGGAATTTCTATGCTTTTGTCTTTTCAAATCGCTCAAGGGACATAACCCAAGCAATATGAGGAAGGCAAAAAGCCATAGAGGGTACAATTGTTCTGACAGCAAGTATGGTGAGCCCAGAATGAGCGTTCCAGTGACTGCTAGAAGCAATTGTAAACCTAAATTCGACTTATCGAGAAGCAGGGCTTGCTCGAAATAAGAAGAATATAAGGTAGGAGTTACAAATGTGCCGGTCACAGATACAGTAGACCCTGAAAGGGCGTACCAGTATTGCTATGCACAAATGTTGGAGATCGCATCCACGAGATGGGATTCTCTTTTTTTTTTTTGAAATGTCAAGATTGGATTCATCAAAGAGAGCAGATGGTATTCCGATCCGAATACGGGCTCAACGATTTCCGCGAGCACCAGTACCCAGAAGGGAAGGAACCACAATTTCTCGGATCTGAATCTAAAATGACGAGAGTTTTTTTTTTGAAGATTTTTTTTTTTAAGATTTTCATTTTTTTTTTTTTTAAAAAAAAAATCTTTTTTTTTTGTTTAAGATTTTTTTTTTGAAAATCCTTTTTTTTTATTTTTTATTTTTTATTTTTTTTTTATTTTGATTTTTTTTTTTTTTTTTTAAGATTTTTTTTTTGAAAATCTTTTTTTTTTTATTTTTGATTTTTTTTTATTTTTAAGATTTAAAGACGAGAGAGTACACATAGGCCTCCTAACCCGGTCTTATGAAACCTCAATTGATAGAATTGCCCCCAGGTAAGGGTAGGATTACTTAATGAACCCGTTTGGAGGACCCTTGCCTAGAACAGTCAAGCTGTCTCCACACTCTGGACAAGGCTTTTCTTGAATCAATCGTGATCAAAGAACGCAATTGGTTTAACCTTAGTGGTCTATGTCCCTTTTTTTTTTATAAAAATCCCAAATAGACTCATCGAAGAGAAACGATGGCCCAAAACCTTAGTCGAACGGGCTCAACATTTCTGCAAGCACCAAAGAACGATAGGATAGGAACAAAGTTTCTCAATTTTGAATCCAAACTAAGAAAACTAATTTTTTTTTATTTTTATTTTTTTTTTGAAATCTCTAATGAACTCATCGAAGAGAAACGATGGCCCAAAACCTTAGTCGAACGGGCTCAACATTTCTGCAAGCGCCAAAGAACGATAGGATAGGATCAAAGTTTCTCAATTTTGAATTCAAACTAAGAAAACTGATTTTTTGATTTTTTTTCTTTGAAATCTCTAATGAACTCATCGAAGAGAAACGATGGCCCAAAACCTTAGTCGAACGGGCTCAACATTTCTGCAAGCGCCAAAGAACGATAGGATAGGATCAAAGTTTCTCAATTTTGAATTCAAACTAAGAAAACTGATTTTTTTTTTTGAAAAGAGAAAGAATGGAAACAAACTCAAAGAAATAGAAATTTCCAAAAAATCCCATCTCATTTTTTTTTAGGATGCAAAATCCAACATAGGCTACCAGCCAGAAAGTAGCCAAGGAATCCGGAAAAGAAGTATAAGCATAGAGCAAAAAGTATGATATGCAAATATTTCATTTCCAAGCACCGTGTTCTCAAATGAACGAGTCCCACCGGGTGTGCCAGCTTGATGGAACGCGCTCCGTGGCGCCCGCTGGGGCGGCTACCGGGGTCGGCGGAACGTGGGAGTCCGTCGGGTCCGGCCCTTTCGCGCCCTGGCGGGCCCTGAAGCGTGCATCAACATTTCTTTTGTGTGGGTGTGCCAGATTTTCTATTTTACTTGGAATTGCAAGTGGTAATCCGGAGATCAACCTTCGCAAGTAAAAAGGAAATCAACTTCTTTCAAGTTTTCCATTGCACAAATATTTAAGAAAAGAGACATTTTCTTGGTTTGCCGTGAAAGGCGATTTTGTTTGGCATTTATAGCCGATTTTGGCGTTTATAGCCGATTTACAATTCTCATCAATAATGAAAGACAAGAGTTGTGATTTTTGTCTCTTTTAGAAAAATACAAACTACAATGAAAAGCAAGAAAAGGAAGATCTAACTTTTCAGGAGATTGTGGGGGACTCGTTCAGATTGACGGTCGCAAGCCATGTATGGGCTTCGCCATCATCCATGCAGATGAGAACAGAAGATGCTCTTGATTCGCTTGGCTTGGCTATAACCTCAGATTTTTAGAGGACAAAGACCAAGAGAAGGTCCTATGTCCAATAAAAAGCTAAGTAGACGGGCTGAAAAGCCACGTCTAAGCCATTGGAGGCAGCAGGAGAAGGCAAGGACCTTGGGGGGGTGCCCCCCAAGGGACTTTTGTCACCTTGTAGTGGTGGCCGGTGCAGAACTTCAGCAGAGTTTTCTCTCTTTTTTCTTTCTCTGGATTCTTTCTGATCCCTTTTTTTCTGATCTTCTGATTTTCTCCTCTTTTTTCCGATCTTTTTTCCCGATCTCCATTTCAATGGAATGCTCTCCTATTTATAGGCTTTTGGTAGCCATTTAGGAGGGTTTATGAGCCTTAATGGCTTTAATGGGAGGAGTTACAAGATTTATTTCTTGATTTTGTAACTCCTTTTTCCTTGAATCTGATTGGCCGATGGAGATTAAGGGCTTTTAATCACCTTAATTACCATAATGGGAGGAGTTTCATGGTTTAAATGCCATGAATCAATTGACTTGTAACTCCCAAATGCTTGCTTCTGATTGGGCCGTCCAAAGAAATGAATTAATGACTGCAATAAAGCTAGTCAATTAACCACATTAATTGGTCGCCGAGCAGTCGAAGAGTCGCGGGCCATGCCGTGTCTTCTGGAATTCTTCTGGCGATGATCATCGATGGATCTACATGCTGATCGACATCGGATGAACATGTAACTTCAGACATTGATAGCTAAGAGCGGGCCGGTGACATCTGTCTTGTCGATTTCACGATCGGTCGGACAGAAAGTGCACTTTCTTGGTCAGCCGGTTGGCGATCTTGGAGCGATCACTGATGATTTTATGCTTTTGGAGGTTGACCCGTGATTTTGACGGATGTCGTCGGATATGAGTCAATTTCAAGCACTAAAAATCACATTTTCAGGAAACCACAGGGGCCAAAGTGCGCGAAACGCGAAAAAAGACGGAAAAAACGGGTCACCGGCGGAAAATCCGGTGACCCGGACCTCCATGGTCGCCGGCGACCATGGACCGGCGACCATGGGCCATGGTCGCAGGGGCCTGCGACCATGGGCCATGGTCGCAGGGGTCTGCGACCCTGGGGGATTTTTCCCCTTCGGAGCCCGTTTTGCGGTCGTTTTGAGGTCTTTTTCGTCGCCGTTTTCTTCTGTATTTTTCTTGACATTTCTTCTCATTTATTGGCTTGATTTCCCTGTAGAAAACTTGATGAGAATCCTTGCATTTTTAGAGTGCAAAGTTTCTAATTTTCCGGGAAAGCCGAAGACTTTGTCGCGTAGAGCTGCTGATTTTCCGCCAGAAGTCGAAACTTGGTCAAACGATGTCGGAATGACCTGAAATTTGAGGTGAAGCCTCCTGAGCAATAAATAAGACCAACCATAGGCTTTTGTTTGAGTTTTGAAGCCGTTTGAGGTCCCGTCGATGCTTCACTTGATTTTGCTGCGGGGAAAATGCCGAGCTTTGATGTGCGGTCAAACGATGTCCGATTGACCTGAAATTTGACGGGGAGCCTATTGGAGTCATTTTGAGACGTTCCATGGGCTCCGTTTTGGATGTCATGGTCCCGGGTTGCTCTGCCGCCGGTAGGCTTGATTTTCTCTCGGAGCATCGAAACCTGGTCAAACGTTTTCGGAATGACCTGAAATTTGACGTGCAGCCTTTTGGAAGCATGTTGAAGCCACTCATGCACTTGGTTTGATGAGCGAAGGCTCCGGTGGTTTCCGCCGCCGGGAGGCTTGATTTTGCTGCTCGAGCATTGATGGAGGGTCAAACGTTGTCGGTTTGACTTGAAATTTGGCATGGAGCCCTTTTGAGACATGCTGGAGTCATCTGTAGGCTCTGATCGAAGTTTTGACGTCTCCGATGATGTCGCCGCCGGGAGCGCCATTTTAGCTGTCGGAGAAGCGAAGTTAGGCCAAATGATTCTGAAATGGCCCGAAACTTCATATGTACTCTTCTCTTGGCTATCTTGAAGGATCTTGCAGTTTTTGTTTGATTCTGACAAGATTTGATTTTTTGAGAAGTTGCATTGCCTATTTATGGCAGGTTGCGACTTCATGCAGCTTTCTTGATGTTGAAGAGGCAAAGTGACATTTTTGGTGTCAACATCGAGGATCAACCTCTTGAAGGTCCTTGTCACGAAGGCCGATTCTCTCAATGCCCGACTGGCAAAATGGTCCATCCTCTTGTCACAATTTGATATTAGGTATGTGCCACAAAAAGCAATCAAAGGCCAAGCTCTAGCAGATTTCCTCGCAGAGCATCCATTGCCTAAAGATTCACCACTCAGAGATGATCTCCCAGACGAACCCGTCTACAACGTGGAGACTTCCTCACCAAATGCCTCCTGGGACATGTACTTTGACGGTGCAACCAGGACAAATGAAAACAGAAAGCTGATCTCGGGAGTTGGCATCTTCTTTGTTAGCCCCGACAAATACATGATTTCACACGCTTTCTCGCTACTGGAACCATGCACAAACAATGCAGCTGAATACCAAGCTCTGATCCTAGGATTGGAACTCGCCATTGAATCCGGTATCACCATGCTGGAAGTCTTTGGAGACTCTCAACTGATCGTCAACCAGATGAATCAGAAATATGAAGTCAGGAAGCCCGATCTGCTGCCTTATTACAACAAGGCACAATCGCTTCTGCAAAAGTTTGACATCTGCAACATCACCCACATTCGTAGAGGTGAAAACATCCGTGCAGATGCCCTGGCCGGACTTGCCGCATCAATGGCGATCCAGGAAGGGGAAAACATGCAAATTACAGTGTGCGAGAGAAGGATCCTCCCTCCTCTTAACACACACCAAGCAGTTGCTGAATGCCACCGAGTGGTTGGAAGTCGGATCTCTATCCTTCAAACTTCAATCGGCGACTGGAGGGATCCGTTCATTGATTACACTATGTTCGGAATCCTACCTGAAAATCCAAAAGAACGGGTAAGCATACAAAGGCGAGCCCCAAACTTTCTTTTGGATATTCCTTCAAAAATCCTCTACAGGAAATCCTTCAACGGAGTACTTCTACGCTGCTTGTCACAACAAGAGGCCGAAGAAACACTTAAAGAAGTTCATGCTGGTCTTTGTGGAGCCCATCAGGCAGGTCCTAAGCTCTATGATCAGATAAAAAGGTTAGGTTACTATTGGCCTACCATGGTAGCTGATGCAATGCAATTTGCCAAACGCTGCCAGCTATGCCAAGTTCATGGAGACTACATTCACATGCCTCCAGAATGGCTGCATCCTACAGCAATCTCATGGCCTTTTGAAGCATGGGGCATGGACATCATAGGTCCTATCTCTCCCCCTTCAAGCAAAGGTCATCGCTTCATCTTCGCCGCTACGGATTATTTCTCCAAGTGGTCAGAAGCATTTGCGTTCAACGAAATGAAGACCTCATCAGTTCTTCAATTCCTACGCACCAACATCATTTGTCGTTTCGGCATACCCAAGAGATTCGTCCATGATAACGGACCACAATTCCGGGATCATCGATTCTACAGGTTTTGCGACAAATACAAAATCAAAAGCTGTCCTTCGACTCCATACAATCCGGCAGCAAACGGATTAGCAGAAGCCTTCAACAAGACACTCTGCAAAATCCTCAAGAAAATGGTCTCTAGTCACAAAAGAGACTGGAGCGACAAACTGTCTGAAGCTTTGTGGGCCTATCGAACCACCGTTCGAGGACCAACCCATAGCACGCCATTCTCCTTGGTCTATGGATGCGAAGCTGTCGTGCCCCTAGAGGTACAAATTCCTTCTCTGAGGGTATCTCTACAAAATGACATGACTCAAGAAAGCAATGCGAAATTACGACTCCATGAGCTGGACAATCTCGACGAGAGACGGCTCGAAGCTCGACAAAGCATTGAACTTTACCAAGCACGCATGGCAGGATCTTTTGACAAAAAGGTCAGGCAACGCGCCTACAAAAAGGGTGACTTGGTTCTTGCGGTAAAAAGACCAATGGTCTTCGCACACAAATCCAAAGGCAAATTTGAACCAAAATGGGAGGGACCCTACGTCATCGACAAGGTCTTCTCCAACGGCGCATATGCCCTCCTAAACATGGAAGGCGACAGATGTATGCTGCCAATCAACGGCAAGTTCTTGAAGCGGTACTACCCTTGAAGACTTACCCAACTGGGTAAGAGCAATGCCTGTATGGCCAAAACCTGTTCTCAGGTACTCGCTCGTCAAACCCACTCTCTTTAGAATTTTCATATCAAATGTCAAAATTTCTAGAGATTAAAAAACAATGCTTACTTTTATCGTTTCATTGTTCAAAAAAAAAAAAAAAATCCAAGTTTAGGAGCCTCTCCCTGACTTGACCAAAACTTTTGATCCTTGAACCAAAATTCATGGTTTGAAACAAAAATCTGGATTCAGGGATTTCCACCCTAGTCCACCTTACCTTTTACCGCCAAATGGTTTTAGGTCAAAATTTACGACCCTCGTGTCTTTAAACAAAAAAAATGGTTTTTCAAAAACCGCAGGGAAGCGACATTTCGTCGATACTTGCAAAATCCCAAAAATCGTGGAAAAGCAACAAACCAGTTGATATCTACAACACAATTTCAAAAATCGTGGAAACGCAACATACCAGTTGCTATCCACAACCCAAATTTCAAATGGTTCGAGAAAACCTCAAATTTCAAAAATCGCAGGGAAGCGACATTTCGTCGATACTTGCAAAATCCAAAAATCGTGGAGAAGCAACAAACCAGTTGATATCCACAACCCAATTTCAAAAATCGTGGAAACGCAACATACCAGTTGCTATCCACAACCTAAATTTCAAATGGTTCGAGAAAACCTCAAATTTCAAAAATCGCAGGGAAGCGACATTTCGTCGATACTTGCAAAATCCAAAAACCGTGGAGACGCAACATATCAGTTGATATCCACGACCCAAATTTCAAAAAAAAAGGTTCGAAAAAACCTAAAAATCGTGGAGATGCAATGTTTTGATATCCACAACCCAAAGGTTCGAGAAAACCACAAATTTCAAAAATCGTGGGGAAACGACATCAAGTCAGTACCCGCAAAACCAAATTTTGAAAAAAAGCGAGGATGCGACATTCCATCGATACTTGCACCCAAACCCGCGAGGAAGTGACATTCCATCAATACTCGCAAAACCGAATGAGCAAGGAAGCAACATTCCATCGATACTTGCAAGACCATTCAGCGGGGAGGCGACATTTAGTCGATACCTGCATTTTGAAAACCAAAATCCGGCTATAAATGCCAAAATCCGGCTATAAATGCCAAAACAAAAAAATTTTCCGGCTATAAACGCCAAAACCCTGGCTCTCATGCCAACAAACCAAAACTTGGCTTTCAAAAAACCCGGCTATCAATGCCACTAAACCGGCTATAAATGCCGCAAATTGGCTATCAATGCCACCAAACTGGCTATAGATGCCGCAAAAAAAAAATTGGCTATCAATGCCGCCCAAACCGGCTATAGATGCCACAAAACAAACACCAGCTTCCATGCCAACCCAAATTTTGGCTTTTACGCCATAAAATTTCGGCTTCCATGCCATCTCAAAATCGGCTTTCACGCCACAACCAAAATCAGGCTCCCATGCCAAAACAATTATTTGACAAAAGACTTTCACAAAATGACAAAGCTTTTGATCAAACAAACACCCCATTTAGCAATTGCTTTCATCACAAAAAGATTTGAGTGAGCGTAGGGAAAACAAAAAAAAAAAAAAAAAAGAAAAGTACCAAAAAAATACATGTGGTACCAAAAAAAAAGAAAGTGTTCACAAGCACTACAAAAAAAAAAAGTACCAAAAAAATACATGTGGTACCAAAAAAAAAAGAAGAATAGTTTCTGCTACAAAAAATCAGGAGCTCATCCAGCCAAAGCTTCAGCTCCTCAAGCAAACTTTTGGCATCAGCCGTCAGAGTTTCTAAGGCACGCTTCTTCAGGAACTTGCCATGAGATGCTGGCGAATGCCGTAACCCTTCTTTTACGACGGGAAGGTCTTCCCCAGCAGTTTGCCATCGTTCGTTTTCTAGAGTCCTCCTCTCGAGAACTTGACCGGCATCTGCAACCCTGCGAATCAGAGTACTCTCCCTGTCACGAGCCTCTGTTATAGTAGCCCACTTAGCATCGACTTGTGCCTTCAAATGCTCAAGACGTTTCCTGGCCTCCTCAACTTCCCTATCAAGGACGTTAAGGTCATGCCTCAATCCAATGATGGCTAGCTCTTCCAAGTTCTTCTCCCGAACTAGCTGCTTCTTGCTTTGTATAGCCTCATTCAGGTCAGACTTAGCCTTATCAGCAGGGTCCAAGAACATCTCCTTGAAGAATTGGTCGTCAGGGAAATCCATGGTCTCAAACCACTTGTCACCCAGTGCAATGATCCTATCAACGATCGCCCTGGCACCTGTGACATCCAGACCAACCTCTTCGGTATCAGTGAGAATCTCCTGTACATGTGGGATCATGCCAAATCCGGCATCCAGGTGTCCAGAAAAGAGAGTCTTGATCCAAGAACTCAAAACCCGAGCCAGCACCTTCTTCGCAAATTGAAGAGACGAACTGGATGAAGATTCACCCTTCTCTGTTGATCGGCTGCTCATGTCATGTCCCATTGGAAGAGTAACAAAAGAACTCTTTCCACTTGGAGCCACTGGAGAAGGAATCTCAGCATGAGGTATCTCCTCTATCGCGTCAGAACTGGTTGTAGGAGTCTCTACCTCCGAATCGACCTCTGGCATCCCTTGCTCTGGTTCTGAAGAAAGTGATGGACTCTCTTCTGTCACTTCAAAACCTGCAAATGAAACACAAAAAGGTATGAATATGATCCTGTTAAAAAAAAAAAATCATCAGGGTCATCACTACAAAGTACCTTCCTCGACGACTGGTGGAACACTCTCTTCCTCCATGAACTCATCGGAAGCATCATCAACATTTGCGTCCATCGATGGTTCAAAGTCATCGGAATCCTGTGGCAAGTCAGCTGACAAGAAAAGTGTTAGCAAATCAAGTCGCAGGCAAAAAAAAAAAAAAGAGAAAGCAAAAGAAGTTATACCAATTGGAGATTCTGGAAGCCTTCCAGAGTCCCTCGGTTCTTCTTCAGACGCCATAACCGGCTCCATCACCGCCTCATCGGTCGGAACCTCAGGCATCGCCAAGTCTTCATCCTCTGCTAAAAAAAAAAAGCAGCAGTAGGGTGAGAAAACAAATCAGAACATGGAAAGCCCCATGAAAGAAGTAGAAAAAGAAAAAGGAAGAATCATACCTTCACCAATGGTGTCTTCTCCACGGCTCCTCTTCTCTAGAGGCTCGTCGACAGCCTCTGGCACTTCCTCGTTGATGGTAAGAGGGATTTCCATGTCAGGAGAGTCCTCATGTGGCCCCTCGCTGCGATGATGACTCCTCCTCTTCCTACCTCTACGGGTTCGCTTCCTAGAAGAACCCGCCCCACTATCAGAGTCAGGTTTCTCACTTGACTCCTCACTGGATGGTCTGCTCTTGCCAGTAGACTCCGCGGAAGCTCGCCTCTGTGCCGCTTGCATCCAAGCGTCGAGCTCAGCTTCCTCCTGTTCTAGCTGCTCCAAAGCCTCATCAGGTACTTCCCGAACAGCTTCAGAACCAATGACGCCCTGGTCACCGAGAAAGCCTATCTTGTGCTTCTCTCCAGAAAGGAAGGCCCAAACTTCCTCTCGCCGGACGCCATCCGACTTTCCAGTACCTTTCCCCGAAGACAGCTTTACATCAAGCTCCTTCTTGGAAAGCCCCCGATATGCCAAAAAGCTCTCCGCGAACCACTTCGTGAAGCCGGCAGTTCGGAAAGTCGACAGCTCAGGATAAGAAATCGTGGCAGTAGTGTCTTCAGCACTATAGAAAGCCCATGCATTTCTGCCATCCTGCAAACCTCCAAAACGCTTCACCATACTCGAAGGCGCTCCAACAACGCCTTGAGAGAAGCCCAACTGAAGTGCAAAGCGAGAAGGTACATACGGCTGGATGTCGACGAAAAGATGTCTGCGGTACACCATCGTGCCGACTCGTATGCTGAAAAGCCACTCCTTCTCTGCATTGGTCAACGAGTAATGCCTTCCCGACCCTGCTCTGGTAGAGTCTCGGGAGGCACCAAAATCAAAAGCCTTCTTCCGCAACTCCGGAGAAAGCTTAACTGAAGACTGCCCCATCTCGACGTCCCTGAATCGTCGGATCCTCATGCGGGCAAACAAAAGTGATTCGGATACGGCTTTTCCCTTAGCCAATCGAATCATCAGAGGATCATCATCCTGTGCAGCACCCAGCTGGTGGAAGCCAGGACAGTGGTATACAAACCACGAATAAAAGATATGGGCTGAAAATACCCTATTCATAGGGAGCCCAAGCCGAACCAAGAAAGCAGCAGCCTGCAGTTCGGTACACAGGTAGGAGTAAAGAGCAGGCACCAAAGCAAGCTGCTCTCCAAACGCTATCTGACAAGCCGGAAAAATACAATGCGGCCTGATGTGCGTCCCATCTCCACCAGCAAACACAGCCTCACCTAGCCAATAAGTGAGGTAAACAGCAAGATCTCTCCGCAGTGCAATGTCAGAACAAAGGACATCTGTGCTCGCGAAGAAACCCTTCAACTCTTCCTGCATGGCCAAAGTCTTCTTCCTGTCTTCCCGGGTCATGCTATCAGGAGACTCTTTGCTGTCAAAGAAGTTGAAGAATGAAGAGCCATAACTCTTCCAACTGCTGGATCTGACTTTCGAGCCCTCCTTCAAAAAATCATAGAAGGCGACGAGCTGAAAGTATAGGAGCCTGAATTCCTCTGACTGCTCCTCAAGGACGCTGTCAATCGGCATGAACTCCTCGTAGAGTTTGCCAAGGATGGGCAATCCGGTGATGGCGCTCAACTCCTTCAGAGAAAAACCGATCTCACCGTTCGTGACAACGAAGGTATTGGTCTGAGGGAGGAAAGATTCCAACATAGCCATGAAGGCATCATCGGAAAAAGTCACGGTCTCCCTAAAAGCGCGGACCGCGTCAAAAATCCCGGCTTCCTTCAAAACGGCGCCACCAATCAGCAGGACGTGATCAGTCCATGACTTCCAATCGGAGTCAGCATTGAAACGGCCACGAAGTCGAAAAGGCTTCACCCAAGTACTGTTGTCACCGCTGAAAACGCCAAGGCCCACCGGTCTCAAATCGACCGATGGATGATCAGAACCTTAGTAACCACTGGCTGGCATCAACATGTCCATACGGACAGGTGGCTTCTCTGCAAAACCGGAGGGACCGCCAACAAAAACCCCGGTCTTGATCACACTGGTCCTCTTCACCCAGCTCGGAGGATCTTCCCTCTTAGGGCACGTGGGAGAAAGGCTCAGGATCGAGATGGTCC
Source organism: Umbellularia californica (assembly GCA_028538565.1). Classification (NCBI taxonomy): domain Eukaryota; kingdom Viridiplantae; phylum Streptophyta; class Magnoliopsida; order Laurales; family Lauraceae; genus Umbellularia; species Umbellularia californica. The sequence continues at coordinate 35,936,215 of JAPQWN010000010.1, read as the reverse complement.
GGTCAAAAGACGACCGAGTAGAAGCAGTCTTCTCTTCACCATCAGCTGTGTAAGAGAATTGAAAACATCTCCTTTGGTATGTCAAGTCGTCAGGGACTGCATCTCCAAAGAAGAAGGTAGGCTTGGGCAAAACCCTCAGATCGTCCATAACCCAAGGACGGTTGCTTACCATGATCTTATAGAACTCCTCATTCTTGAGAGCGATCAATCGCTGTCTCATCTCATTGCGATTGAGGGAATCGCACTCTTCCAAGTTCTTCTCAACAAACTGGACCTTCTCCCAGGCCTGCTGAACGGCCACATTAGAAGATCTGGCGGATCGACGAGGTACGCTTGTAGCAGGCTCTTTACCCTTGTTCGTTCTGGAGGAACCACCTGCAAAGGTTGGAAAAGAAAAAAAAAAGATCATCATCAAAATGACAGAATTTCGCTAAAAGCAAATCTGGCGAAATTTTGGCATGGTTCCGGGGCAATTCCGAAGAAAAGGGAAATACCCCGAAAGAAATAGAAAGTTCGAAGATGGGCTCAACATCGCTGCGAGCTCCGAAACTACAAACTTTCGAAACCTCAAAATCTCCGCAAAATCAAGAAGGGCTCAACATCGCTGCGAGCTCCAAATTCCCAAATTTGCAAAGATTTTCAGGTATGCTATCAAGCTCAATCTACAAAAAGTACATGCATGAACATCTAGTTTTGCATAAGAACGCATTATCATGATGAGCAAAAAAAAAAAAAAAAAGAAACTTTCTCAAACAAAAAAGGGGAGAAAGAAAAGAAAAAAAAAAAAAGAAACTTTCTCAAACAAAAAAAAGAAGAAAGAAAACAGCAAAAAAAAAAAAAAAAAAAAAAAAAAAAAAAAAAAAGGCCACGTGGCCGTACGGACCAGATCCGTACGGATCTGTCCGTACGGCCCACACAAAAAAAAAAAAAAGGGAAAAAAAAAACGTGTGAAAAAAAAAAAACAAAAAAAAAAAGAAAGAAGAAATCACGTGGAAAAGAAAAAAAAAAGAGAAGAAGAATAGAAAGAAAAGAAAGAAAAAAAAAAGAGAGAAACTTTTTTTTTACCATCCTATTCTCTACATGGAGTTTTCTTGAAAGAAAAAGAAAGAAAACTTACTTGAAGCCATTGATGGAGAAGAAGAAGGAAAAAGCTTGAAGATCCTTGAAGAAGAAGAACTCTTGGTCTTGGAGCTCTCTTGAGATTGTTGCAAAAGAAAGCAATAAGAGCAAGAGATCCTACCTTGCTTTGCTTTTATAGGAGAGAGCAAATCAAAGAAGGAAACAAAGAAGAAAGGTAAGTGCTACTAATTAGTAACCTTACCAAAAGAGAAGGAATTAGAAAGATTCTTTCCCAAAAAGAAAGATGTCTTTGAGAGATTTTCTCCCAAAATCAATCAATGAGAGATTCTCTCCAACGAAATAGGAGATTGGAGATTCTTTCCCGAAAAGAAAGATACCTTGAGATATTCTCTCCCAAATAAAGGGAAGATGAGAGATTCTCTCCAATTAAAGGTATTTTTAGATATTCTCTATCCAAATGAGATATCTTTAGATATTCTTTACAAAAATGGCCCCACATGGGATCTAAGCCATTCTAAAAAGCTTAAGGTCCCATGGGTTAGCCCATATGAGCCAGGTTTGACCACCTAGGCACTAAAAAAAAAATGGGCTTTTAGTCAGAAAAAAAAAATCCCTCTTACCAAGAGCATACAAAAATGGTTCCATGCCTCTTTTGAGTTGATTGAACCATACAAAAAAAAATTCCAAGCCCCATGAGCTTCCAAAAATCAAACCATCCAGCCTCATATACCAAATTGAGCCAAAATCTTGAAATTGACATTCCACAAAAATCCAAACCACTCCAATGGACCCACACAGTCCCAAAGAGTGACCAAAAAACCAAATCCTGGTCCCCTAACTTGCCACATACAGCTTGTTAGGTCACAAGACCAAAACGAAAAACCAAATCATGATCCCCCAACTTGCCACATACAGCTTGTTGGGTCACAAGGTCAAAACCAAAACCCGACCCCCTAACCTGCCACATACAGCTTGTTAGGTCACAAGGTCAAAAACAAAAGCCCAAATCCACATCCCTGATGTCATCTTCAAAACTTTGCCTCGAGATGGTACTTGATTCCTTTCATTACCATAAAATTCCCCTGGAAGCTCAAAGGCTACTTTACCAAAGGAAAGATTGCTCAAAGACTCTTGGTCAAGACACAAGCTCTCCTTCAAGAATCTCTTCGAGGCACATCGACTACAAAAGTCAAGCAACTCGTCGTTGTACCTCGAGGGGGCATTTGTTGACACCAAAAATGTCACTTTGCCTCTTCAACATCAAGAAAGCTGCATAAAGTCGCAACCTGCCATAAATAGGCAATGCAATTTCTCCAAAAAATCAAATCTTGTCAGAATCAAACAAAAACTGCAAGATCCTTCAAGATAGCCAAGAGAAGAGTACACATGAAGTTTCGGGCCATTTCGGAATCATTTGGCCTAACTTCGCTTCTCCGACAGCTAGAATGGCGCTCCCGGCGGCGACATCATCGGAGACGTCAAAACTTCGATCAGAGCCTACGGATGACTCCAGCATGCCTCAAAAGGGCTCCATGCCAAATTTCAAGTCAAACCGACAACGTTTGACCCTCCATCAATGCTCAAGCAGCAAAATCAAGCCTACGGGCGGCGGAGCAACCCGGGACCATGACATCCAAAACGGAGCCCATGGAACGTCTCAAAATGACTTCAATAGGCTCCCCGTCAAATTTCAGGTCAATCGGACATCGTTTGGCTACATATCAAAGCTCGGCATTTTCCCCGCAGCAAAATCAAGTGAAGCATCGACGGGACCCCAAACGGCTTCAAAACTTAAACAAAAGCCTATGGTTGGTCTTATTTATTTCTTAGGAGGCTCCACCTCAAATTTCAGGTCATTCCGACATCGTTTGACCAAGTTTCAGCTTCTGGCGGAAAATCAGCAGCTCTACGCGACAAAGTCTTCGGCTTTCCCGGAAAATTGGAAACTTTGCACTCTAAAAATGCAAGGATTCTCATCAGGTTTTCTACAGGAAAATCAAGCCAATAAATGAGAAGAAATGTCAAGAAAAATACAGAAGAAAACGGCGACGAAAAAGACCTCAAAACGACCGCAAAACGGGCTCCGAAGGGAAAAATTCCCCCAAGGTCGCAGGCCCCTGCGCCCATGGCCCATGGTCGCAGGCCCCTGCGACCATGGCCCATGGTCGCCGGCCCATGGTCGCCGGCGACCATGGCCCCATGGCCCCATGGTCGTCTGCGACCATGGAAGTCCGGGTCACCGGATTTTTCGCCGGTGACCCGTTTTTCCGTCCTTTTTCGCGTTTCGCGCACTTTGGCCCCTGTGGTTTCCTGAAAATGTGATTTTTAGTGCTTGAAATTGACTCATATCCGACGACATCTCGGATCCGCCGTCAAAAGCATAAAATCATCATTGATCGCTCCAAGATCGCCAACCGGCTGACCAAGAAAGTGCACTTTCTGTCCGACCGATCGTAAAATCGACAAGACAGATGTCACCGGCCCGCTCTTAGCTATCAATGTCTGAAGTTACATGTTCATCCGATGTCGATCAGCATGAAGATCCATCGATGATCATCGCCAGAAGAATTCCAGAAGACACGGCGCGGCCCGCGACTCTTCAACTGCTCGGCGACCAATTAATGTGGTTAATTGACTAGCTTTATTGCAGTCATTAATTCATTTCTTTGGACGGCCCAATCAGAAGCAAGCATTTGGGAGTTACAAGTCAATTGATTCATGGCATTTAAACCATGAAACTCCTCCCATTATGGTAATTAAGGTGATTAAAAGCCCTTAATCTCCATCGGCCAATCAGATTCAAGGAAAAAGGAGTTACAAAATCAAGAAATAAATCTTGTAACTCCTCCCATTAAAGCCATTAAGGCTCATAAACCCTCCTAAATGGCTACCAAAAGCCTATAAATAGGAGAGCATTCCATTGAAATGAGAGGAAGAAAAATCGAGATCGATCGATCGGAAAGAATCCAGAGCTCGTATCCAGAGAAAGAAAAAAGAGAGAAAAACTCTACTGAAGTTCTGCACCGGCCACCACTACAAGGTGACAAAAGTCCCTTGGGGGGCACCCCCCCCCCCCCCCCCCAAGGTCCTTGCCTTCTCCTGCTGCCTCCAATGGCTTAGACGTGGCTTTTCAGCCCGTCTACTTAGCTTTTTATTGGACATAGGACCTTCTCTTGGTCTTTGTCCTCTAAAAACCTGAGGTTATAGCCAAGCCAAGCGAATCAAGAGCAGCTTCTGTTCTCATCTGCATGGATGATGGCGAAGCCCATACATGGCTTGCGACCGTCAATCTGAACGAGTCCCCCACAATCTCCTGAAAAGTTAGATCTTCCTTTTCTTGCTTTTCATTGTAGTTTGTATTTTTCTAAAAGAGACAAAAATCACAACTCTTGTCTTTCCTTATTGATAAGAATTGTAAATCGGCTATAAACGCCAAAATCGGCTATAAACGCCACAAAATCGGCTATAAATGCCAAACAAAATCGCCTTTCAAGGCAAACCAAGAAAATGTCTCTTTTCTTAAATATTTGTGCAATGGAAAACTTGAAAGAAGTTGATTTCCTTTTTACTTGCGAAGGTTGATCTCCGGATTACCACTTGCGATTCCAAGTAAAATAGAAAATCTGGCACACCCACACAAAAGAAATGTTGATGCACGCTTCAGGCCCGCCAGGGCGCGAAAGGGCCGGACCCGACGGACTCCCACGTTCCGCCGACCCCGGTAGCCGCCCCACGGCGCCTCGGAGCGCGTTCCATCAGCCCTGCGCAACCTGTCGCCACCACCTCCGCCACTCTTCTTCCTCCCTGCGCAGCACCGTCGCCGCCCTCTTCCCACGTGTAGAACAGACGCCCCGGACGCCAACCAGGTACACCCCCTTCTTATATATATATGAAAAATGCTCCTATAAGAGCTAGCTCGCATCGTCTTACGGAGAGACGCCATGATATATAGGGCCCACCTATCACCAATCCAAACCTTCATGCACGCGAGACCCCCCTGAATGATGTTGTGGCCCATGGATTTGCACCCATCCGAATGGAATGGACAGTTGGATCTAGAATAAAAAAATTTCTTTAATATAAGTCATTAAACTTGTGGGCCACAGATCAAGTGATTAGAGGCATTAAGTTGAACCCAAACTTATAGCTGGGCCAATCAAGGATGGTTCTCTCCACCCCCCTGCTCAAGATCAGAGGGCCCATCATGGTGTCTCTCACCGGAATAGGTTATAATTTCTTTACACCGCGCGTCGATGGACAATGTATTCAAAAGTCCAATTCAAATCGTCATTCGGTATTTAAAGAGCCATGCTACTTGTCCCGGATGAAATCCCAGGACAAGTCCCGATTCCACATGGGAGGGGCACCAGCAAATGACCTTTTTGCTCCTCCCCTGTGGAAATCGGGATTTGTCCCGGGATTTCATCCGGGACAAATAGACATTCTCGTATTTAAATGATAATTATGATAACCCTGTTTGAATAAGAAGGATCCTCAAGTATATCTGAATGACTGAACACTACGTTGGTCATGGTAACATAAGAAAAAAAAAACCTAGTATATTCAATTATATACATTTTTTTATAGTGTTTTATTTATAATTAAAGTCAAGAAAAACTATAAAACTTGCTGGCATATTCATATACAAGTGGTGTTGGCACCATAGTCTCACACCATGTCCAAGGGTCGATCCCTTTTGCCCTCAAGTGGGAGTATCATCATTGGACCAATAGTCAAGCTCGGAAAAAACATAAAGTTTCTGTTAATCCCGGAACATTATTTGTGACAATGCTACACCATTTGGGAGACAAATGATCAGATCTCAGGTCAGATCCATCCAGATCATCCACACACAACTATTTTGTGTCGATAAGAGTTAACTTTGATAAATATGGATCCACAGCCATTCTATAGGACAGGACCTTACAATCTATTACAAATACTGGTATAACCAATAGAATCGTCAAACACATCAATCAATCATAAAACTATCCAACGTTTGGGAGATGCATAAAAAAATCATGTCATTAAATCATTCAAAAACCAACATATATAACTCAAGGCCAAAACCCAAAGAAGTCGGAATAAGGAAGCGACCTTTCTAAGGTGGTTCACCACAAGCAATGAATCAATGGGATCCACAAGATCAAAACAATGTAATTATGTAAAACTAAAAATCCTATAACAAGGACATTAGAATTTCCTATAAGACACTAATTGGTAACATAAAGAGACCTTTAGCAAGGACTTGACATTCCCTTCTATGTAATTATTATAACTAGTAGCCTTCAACAGCACCTACTACTGAATGCAACAGCAAACATTTTCTTGACATCAGCCTTTGGTGTTGCCATGGTTAATGCACTCCTGATTGCAGTCCACAAAGTCTGGGCACCTCCCTATACAATTGCCTGTTGGGACCGTTCTTTTAATGCTAATAAGCTGCTTTCTGATGTTCGTCACCCCAGCAGCTGCAAACAGATCAACATTGTAAACAAGCAACAGCTTAATCAAACCCCAGAATACCAAAATTTATTTTAGGGTGCAATTGTCATAAGTCAATGGCATATTTTTTCTATGTACCACTTGAGGTTTAAATTTTGCAAGTGATAAATCCACAAATTTTGTTTGGTGCAATAAAAGAGAAAAGAGTAATTAAGAATAAAAACTCATGAAGATTAATAAAAGAAAAACTATGGGTCAGACCACTTCCCCTCCGAACTACAAAAATTCTCACCAGTACTTTAATTTGGACGGCACTTGTTATTTTTCTCATCAAAAATGGGATTTAGAAATACTAGAGAAAACTTGATGTTCTCCATAACGTTCACATTATACAAAATCGAGAGAGAGAGAGAGAGATCATACATGGAACAGACACTAGGAGGAAAGCCACAAGAAAGACTGCAAAGAGAGTTGAGCTACTGAAACGATGTTGAGCACGTTGTTGAGCCATCTTTGGTTGCTAAAAGATTTTTCTCCTATGAATAATGATATGTTTGTATCAAGGCTTTGGGCCCATTTTATATGTTAATTATTAGATCTGTGGAAAAGGCAAGGTTCCCATATAAGGTATGAAATCTAGGTAGAATATTTTTTTGTTGCGATTCCCTTCAGAAAAGTCAAGACATGTTGGACCAAATATAGATGGCCCACATGACTGTTATCCCTCCTTTCCTTTTCCTTAAATTGATTTAAGTTTTTTGGTAACTGCCATCTATGTTAATTTGAGAGTTAAAAGCCATTCATTCTCTTCTTGATGGAATGAGAGATTTAGGGCCTATAAAAGGCAACCCGGGTAACTCTCTTAGCTAACATCGTTTCTCTGCAACCATCACTTACCGGAGAAGAAAAGAAAAAGGATAAGAGAGTTGTGATTTCCCATTGAAGACCAACCTTCTGTTGGATCAGAGTTTGAAGATGGCACAATCAGGTACCATTTTACTACTCTATTGTTTTAGATTAAATGTTTACAATATTGTTGGATTGATTCCAAAAAGGGTTTATAAATCCAAGATTTTCTAACATTTGGTATCAGAGCTTGCTGGTTTCAATCCAATGATCTATTATCGTTTTTATGGGGCTTTCTGGTTTCTTCCGGAAACAAAAACCCAAATACCCAGAGGATAGAAATATTGGGTATTTGATAAAGGGTATTCAATTTATTGGATAATAATAGCCTCAGAAATGAGGATTACAGTGCCCAATCCAATCTGAAAGAGATGGGAAGAAAAGATTTATTTTCTATCATTTAAATTTCTTTATTTAAGAATTACATTAGAGATTTTTTTTTTATCTCATACTTGGTTACTATTATCATTTTTTGGTATGCCAGTAGCATGATAATGATAATATGAAAGTATCTCAGAAAAGTCATAAGGGATGATTGTATTTCTCTTTATTTATTTATGTTTTTATAATGAATTTTATTTCATTATTATTGAAGATTAAAAAAAAAAAAAAAAAACTGGCCGTACTCTGTCCTGCACATACAGTGCGCAAGACGGCACCGACAGAGAACAAAGAACAACCTTCGTTCTACACTTCTGCCCATTTTTTTTGGCCTTTGGGTGACTGGGCCGGGCCAGGCAGGTCGGGTCAACCCGACCTTACTAGCCCGGCTACCCAAGCTGGATAGGCTGGGCCAGGTAAGGTTATGGTTCGGCCCAACCTGACCTGGCCTGCCATTCTTGAGAATTTCTGGGCTGGGTCAGGTTCTATTATGGGCCAGTGTATGGGCCAATTGTGGTTTGGGCCTGACTCGTTAAGAGCCCACTAAACCCATTTCAGTTTTGGAGAAATTTTTCCAGATGGATCCACTTATTAAACGGTACATATTTGTACATTCAATTGACCAAAATAAATTTCAGAAGTGACCCAAATCAATGTTTATTATTGACCCTGAACCATGAAATTATAAATTATAGTATGATTAATGGTTTTGATTATTCTAATGACATTTTTTTTAAATCAGACATTAATAGGGTCCAATTGTATTCTGAAATTTTATTGGGCAATGATTGGTCAAGATCAAGTTAGATTGATCATTAAAGTTTGATTCTAATTATCTTTATATATTGTTTATTCAATCCGATCATAACCGTTAAATTGACAGTGTTACCCATAAATAATATTATGAATTCATTGATCAATTTCAGAATTGAACAGATGGGTCAATAATAGATGGTCCAAATCTTATTTTGATCATAACAAACTCATTTGGATATGGATCGACGATCCGTTTTCTTCTATGTATTGATGGCATTGAGATCTATCACATGGACAGATCTGATGGATTTTTAATCATTCTAAATTAGAGCATATTTTATTTTTAACATTATGTTTAAACTCCTTTTTGCTACTTCCGCTGCTAATCTTACTTATTTAGCAATATCAAAGTTCTATTTTATTGTTACTATTACTATATGCTCACTATGGTTTAATATTTAGAGTTATTTGTTTCTTGGATTGGATGGATGTATGCTTATGGTGAATCAATTAAAGATATTAGGTATTGATCAATGATCAATTAGAGATAAATTTTGACCATTGATCTATGAATTGATGCCTAATCAACTTAAATGTGATATAATAAAGTTATTCGGAAATTATATAATAGTGCACATGGACCAATATTTTTGATTGATTGGTTCATCACAATTCATGACCGAATAAACTATCTTTATCACTTAAGTGTTGTTATCAATTTAAAGAATTCAACAATTTCTTAACTTGGTAGCCACCAAAGCGACCCAATTATAGATAATTGTTTAATTCTCTAAATTGATTTAAGAAAATGCAAACTCTATTGTTTGAATATGACAACACTTAAAATTGCAATTTCATAAAGGAAATGGTTCGATTAAGCCCAAAGGTATGATTGTCCATAATTTGAAATTGGAATATGACATAGTTAATAAATGTGTTTTGCTTGTATTTGATTTATACCCAAAGGAAGATATTCAATACAATCAAATCACATATAATAAACATGCTCATATTAATCAAAGAAAAGTAATATATTTACATATTGTTTTCCAACCCAAAGGTGGCTTTACAATGATGTACATATCACTTTTAAATTTAAGTATATTGCGTAGCTAAATTCAAAGCATCACATAACTTATTATTACTTGTTTATTTTTTCTTCAGTTACAAATTCCATGGCATCACTTTCGACTTTAGGGAATATACCCATGTTAGATGGATCGAATTTTATTGAATGGTTGGACATGTTATTATTAGCCATTACTTACTTGGACCTTGATATGGCTTTGGATAAGCCTAAGCCAACAATGCCCACGGATGCGAGCTCAGTTGATGAAAGGGCTAACTATAATAAATGGATTAAGGCTAATAAGGTTATGATTAGAATTATTACAAATTCAATTTCGAGGACCATTAGAAGTTCCATCGAAGCAAAGGAAAATGCTAAGGACCTACTTGAAGCTATAAAAGGTCAGTTTCAAATAACTGATAAAGCTTTAGGTGCATCCTTGATTAACCGTCTTACAAGTATAAAATATAATGGAACCTTGGGAGTAAGAGAACACATATTTACAATGACAAATATCGCTTCTAAATTGAAAGAAGTTGATATGATGGTGTCTGAAAAATATTTGGTTCAATTCATTTTCAATTCTCTTCCTCCCGAGTTTGGCCCATTTAAAGTAGCCTACAACCAGAGCTTAACTCCATGGTCATCTTAACTACATGGTCATTGAATCAGTTGATAGCAAAAGCTGATCAAGAAGAAAGGAGGCTTAAGGCTGAGGGACAATTAACAATTAATTATGTCTCTCCAAATAAGTCAAAGGGAAAAGGAAAAGGCCAAAAGAAAACCAATGTTCAAGAAGCAAAGCCCAACAGGAAAGAGAAAGGTGCACAGAAGAAATGTTTTTTCTGTGGAAAGAATGGACATTTTAAGAAGGATTTCCTAAAGCGTAAAAGTTGATTTGAAAAGAGAGGTAAAAATCTATCTTTTGTATGTCAAGAAACCAACTTAGCTCATATCCCACCAAATTCTTGGTGGGTCGACTCTGGTGCAACCATTCATGTATCTGGTTGTGTGCAGGGATTCCTTTCAAGGCGGACTCCAAATGATAGCGAGAAAACCATTACGATGGGAAATAAAAAGGAATCAAGGGTCAAAGCTGTATGCACTTATAGGCTGGTGCTTGACACTGGTCATGTCTTGGATTTAGATAATACTTTCTTGGTTCCTGATATTTCTAGGAATTTGATTTCTGTTTCCATACTTGATTGTAATGGATTTAATTTCAACTTTGGACATGGCATTATGCATATTTTTAGCAATAATATTTTGATTGGGAATGGTTATATGTGTGATGGTTTGTATAGATTAAAGTTAGATTCTCTATATGAACAAGCTTTACACACACCTCACATTAATTGTGGATTGCACATAGGCATGAAAAAAGGGCCACTACATGAGAACTCATCAAGGTTGTGGCACAAAAGATTAGGGCATATCTCTGAACAGAGAATGAAAAGATTGGTGACTGATGGTTTATTGCCCAATCTAGATTTCACTGATTATGGTGTTTGTAATGATTGTATAAAGGGAAAACAAACTAATACAAATAAGAAAAGTGCCACAAGAAGTTCTGCACCCTTAGAAATTATTCATACTGATATATGTGGTAAAATTCATGTTCCATGTTTTACGAGAGAGGAATACTTTATCACTTTTATAGATGATTTTTCAAGATATGGTTATGTCTATTTGATTAAAGAAAAATCTGATGCTTTAAAAGTCTTTAAAATTTTTAAGAGAAAGAGAGAGATCATACATGGAATAGACACTAGGAGGAAAGCCACAAGAAAGACTGGAAAGAGAGTTGAGCTACTGAAACGATATTGAGCACGTTGTTGAGCCATCTTTGGTTGCTAAAAGATTTTTCTCCTATGAATAATGATATGTTTGTATCAAGGCTTTGGGCCCATTTTATATGTTAATTATTAGATCTGTGGAAAAGGCAAGGTTCCCATATAAGGTATGAAATCTGGGTAGAATATTTTTTTGTTGCGATTCCCTTCAGAAAAGTCAAGATATTGTTACGTTTCATCGAGATTCTATTACCATATATAATCATATACGTGCGCATTCAAGTAGAAATTGTGGCTTCTAAAAAAAAAAAGTAGAAGTTGTGGTAGAATGTGATTTCCATTCCATTTTGGTGAATTTGTGTAGGCGTGCATGCATGGGTTGGCGTGATAAGAGGAGGCTATATTTTGGGTTCGCGTTGTTCAGTTTTGAGTTGGGGCCTATCTGAAGTTCAGATCAGGCTTTATCTAATTTGGGTGCCTTCCAGTACCTGAATTCATTGAGTACCTATTTTTGCTTTATGAAGATTGAAGGAGGTGTATATATTTAGTGTATAATAGTAAGTACAGTCATAACTTCTTGTTTTCTTTGTAGCAAATAATTTAGGTAAGGTTTTTTTTGGTTATTGCTTTAAGCTTCTTTCATTTGAGAAATTAGGACTCTTAAAATAGGAAGATTTTAGCACTTCATACGATATAGTTTCTATTATTATTAGTAATCTAGATTAATTCTGATAATTTGAATATATTCTTTATAAAATAATGGATTAGTTTAGGAAATTCTTTTAAAGTAGGACTAGGACTATTAATTTCCAATTAAAGGAATTTAACATTAAACATTATGTTTTTTATAGGTAAATATTGCGTAAAGTTGACATAATGAGAATGTTTCCTATTAGATATATTAAAGCAACGGGGGAGGTAGCTTGCGAGGGGTGCCACCTCATCCCTAAAAAGTCTCTCTGGGCTGTGAGGGGTGCCACATAATCCCTAAAAGTACTCTCTCTTTTCCAAGAGGGCTACTCTTTTTCTCCTAAAACCTCTATCATAAGAAATTTTTATGAACATTTGAATTTTAATCCTATTTCTTGCCATTATCCAAATTATAAGAAAATATTTGCAGTCTGTTTGTTTTTTTTTTTATTTTTCTTTAGATCTTCAATCATCAATGGGTCCCATGTTAAATATGTTTTGTGGGCCCTACCGATGATTGAAATCCAAACTGTTGCTCCTTTACTCTCCTTTTAGTTTTTTTCCCTAAATGGATGGATTCAATAGTGGGCACCAGTTCGTATTAAATATGTTTCAAGATTGGACTCCGATATTGGATGAAATCCTAATGGCCTTCTCTTAATCCATTTTTTCTAAGAGTGGGCCCCACTGATGGAGGGAGGCAAGCTTATTGGCCGTTGTCTGGTTTCTTAGTGGATGCAAATCAAGTAGTGGGCCCTGCACATTTAACTTATTTCTGCAGTGGGCTATAATGATCGGCCTGTGGTTTTAAAGTCTCATAATTTATGGCTTTTCAAGTTAAGATTCCAAAATGGTATTGGTGCTACTTCAAAGGGGTAGAGAAGAAATTTGTGCTGAGGAATTGAAATGACCATTGGCCTATGTGAAGATAACACTTGTATTTATGATCAAAGATGTGTTGACTGTTTTTATATAAATATGTATGAATATGTTCTTATATGTTTATAATTAATTTTCATATCTCATAAATTAAAAATGTAATATCTTACTTTTTTTTCCTGGGCTAAGCACGGGGTGTTGTTGCTAGTATATATATGGGGCCAGCTCTCCTAAGCTCAAGCTTAGGATAAGGTAAGCTCAAGTGTGTGGTGCGGCCCACTTGGGGACCCACATGGGGATGGGGTTGGGGACATTTCAAGGACTCCCTAAGATCTTCCTCTTCGCAAAAAATCAACCCCAACCGTGATTTCTATCATCTCCATATGGGCCCAAGAGTTTAATGGTCAATAGTCCATTCGGATCAATACATAGTCAATCCAACGGTCTAGTAAATTCGGATCTAACCAAAAGTTGGTGGACCTATGCAATTTAGAGGGGTCATGTGCTTGGTTCATTTGGATGGACCAAAAGTGCCACAAGTATGAGCTTACGAGATTTTATCCTAAGCTTGAGCTTAGGAGTCTTGCTCTATATTATAAATATATATATATTCCGGAAAGCTAAGATATGATTTGTATGTATAATCAGTATCTTAAGGATCGATGCAATTGGATATCTCATTCTCTGATTATCTAGAGGTTCAGACACGTTAAAAATTCGATTAGGATCCTATTTTAGGTTTTGATTGATAACTGATTTGGGCGCAAAACCCAATTTAGGTTCCAATTAATAAAACGGGACAAGCCGTAGACTCGAAACCATGCATACGAGTTTTTATGAGTTTTTAATGTTTCAAATTGTAGCTCAAAATCAACTTTAGTTATACATTTTATGTTTAATCCTAGAGGTAGTATATTTGATGTAGTATTATACATTGAATGTTATCTTATTTTAAGAAAAAAAATAAAAAATGAAAAATGAAATATGAAAAGGAAATTTAATTTTTTTGGAACTAAATCCCAGTCATCTAGTTGGAAACAGTTCCAAAACGGGATTTGGTTCATTTTATTAGAATCGGATCTCGGTTCTGGACCCAACAAAATACGTTCTGAGTCGAAATTAGAATAGTCATTTGAAGACGGTTCCAATTTTGGGTCCAGTATAGGTCCAGCCCGGGATTGACCCATTTGCATCTATTCCCTTAGCTCTTTTGATCAATGCGATCTTTCTATTAATTGAATGTTCTATGCAATTTGATATCTCCTACATTCAAAATATAAGGATGTTAGAAGGCCTTCTCTAATTGGAGGTGGGGGCATGAGCTTCTAACTAAATCAATATTTGATGCGTGCTAGCAAGAATCAACATGAGTTAAACTTTTTTTTTTTTTTTTTTATATATTTCGTTTTCTTTTCTTTTTGCTGAGGAGGGTATCTCGTGGTATTTAACCCAACATGGCTTATCCCCTGGAATATATTCTGGTACATTTGCGTACATTTACCTTGCACAGAAGCTATGTGTGAGGTAGCTGGATGGGGGCCACCTATGGCCACATTTAAGATAGGAGTGGGGGATCGGAAGCTCCACTCATGATGATCCCATATGTCATATTTGGGGTCAATTTCATGCCTCTAACCACTTGATCCGCGGTCAACAAGTTGAACGCCATATATATATATAGAGAGAGAGAGAGAGAGAGAGAGAGAGCTGCACGATGTTTTCCATTTATGACCTATGTTAAATCAAATTCTCGAATAGGTTGCAATTTCCTTACACTATCAATAGATAATGTATTCAAAAGTCCTATTCAGATCTTCATTAGATATTTAAATGAAATTTATGAACTTAATAAATATGTGATAACTAATAACCCTGTATGAATAAGAAGGGTCATCAAGTATACCTAAATGAATAACACTACGTCGAACAAGGTACATGTCCAATATTTGGACCCTTTAGTCTTAAGTCAGATCTTGATTTAGGTCAATGGACTGCATAAGAAAAAAAATCATATATACACTTAAATACAATATTTAGATTATCTTATTTTGAAATAAAAGCAAGACAAACCGCAAAACAAGCCAACACACTCATATCTGTGTGCTGTTGGCACCATATTCTCAACCATGTCTAAAGATCGGTCCCTTGGTTCGTCAAGTGAAATTATCGCTATTGAACCCAGGGCCAGCTGTACCATAAGGCCAACTACGCCTTCGCTTTAGGCCACAAAAAGGCCCGATAATAGGAGCTGACATCTTTTGAAATTCCAAAAAAAAATTGAACTTGTCAACTGCCATCCCTTTTTTTCCCTCTTCAAAATATAAGGCCCTACAATAACTCTTCTTGAGAAGATACGGCCGAGATTTTCATGGGGCCTTATAGTGTTATTTATGGCCTATTATATTTCCAAATCTGCCCCTTATATTTCTATTGCTAGGAGTCCAATTGATTTTAACACACTATTATATTTCTAGCAATCCATGTGTATCAAATCTCAACCATACATTCAGTCATGAATTTACTTTACAAGTCTTTTTCATTATTTTTGTGTATCTTATTTCAATAGGGGCTCATTCAGATTTGATCAATGATGTGATTGTAATAGATCCATAGCTTGGGATTTCAGCCTAATAATAGATCTTAAAATTTAAGATAAACAATGGGCCTTGCAGGAATTTATTCACTTGCCCACGGTGCTTATGAGCATCGTGCATATGAGACATCCAATACGTAGGGCACACATCTGAAGTCCATCTTGTATGGTCCGACTCATCATATGCGCACCATGTGCAGGTGAAAATGCTTCGAGCCCTACTAGTGGCGTGTATATATATATAAAGGGCGGGGGGGGTTTAGAGCCAAATAAGTAGTTGGTTTTTGTAACCCAAGAAATCCATGTGAGTTTTGGGGATGGACCCAAAATCTTCATATGGGTTTTGGAGGTGGACTTATGATAGGTTAGCAAAACTTGAATATAAAACTTAATTAGTAATTTTGCATTTCAAAAAAGCAAAAATAAATAAATAAATATTTATAATAATATTAAAACATAGAAAATGTCTCATTTAGGATTGTCGCTTTAGGCCTCGAATTGTCTCGAGCCGGCACTGAATTTGAACCAATAGCCTAGCTCAGAAAAAAGGGACAAATGACCCGATCTCAGATCAGATCCATCTAGATCGTCCATACACAACTATTTTGGGTCAAGCCCTTATGAGTAATGTGGACAAATATGGATCCATTGCCATTCTATAGGACAGGACCTTAACATCAATTACAAATACTGGTATAACCAATATAATCATCAAATAAATCAACCAATAAAAAAACCAGCCAATGTCTGGGAGGTGCATTAAAAAAAATCCTAAGTCATTAAATCATCCAAAACCAATATAACTTAAGGCCGAAACCCAAAGCAATCAGCATATGGAAGTGGCCTTGCTAAGGTGGCTCACCACATGCAATGAATAAATGGGATCCACAAGATCAGAACAATGTAATTATGTAAAACTAGAAATCCTATAACAAGGACACAATTATAATTTCCTTTAACACACTAATTGCAACATAAATAGACCTTTAAAAAGGACTTGATATTATTCCCTTCCATGTAATAATTATAACTAGCAGCCTTCAACAACTCCTACTACTGAATGCAACAACAATCATTTCCTTGACATTGGCCGCTTTTGTTGCCATGGTTAATGCACTCCTGATTGCAGTCCGCAAAGTCTGAGCACTTCCCAATACAATTGCCTGTTGGGACATTTCCTCTAATGTTAATCAACTTCTTTCTAATGTTCATCACTCCAGAAGCTGCAAACAGATCAACATTGAAAACAAGCAAACAGCTTAATCAAACCCCATAATACCAAAACTTATTTTAGGGTGCCTTTGAAAAAAGTTGAAACAAATTCCACATCATATTTTTTCTATATATGTACAATCTTAGGTTTAAATTTTGCAAGTGATAAATCCACAAATTTTGTTTATTACAATCAAAGAGAAAAGAGTAAGAGTAAAGATTCACAAAGATTAATAAAATAAAAACCATGGGGAAGTGGTAAACCATGGGTCAGACCACTACTTACCCCCTGACCTTAAAAAATTCTAATAAGAACTTTAATTTGGACAGCGCTTGTTATTGTCGTACCAAAAGTCAGATTTTAGAAATACGAAAGAAAATTTTTAATTTTCACTTTATACAAAACTGAGAGAGAGAGAGAGAGAGAGAGAGAGAGAGAGGTCATACACGGAACAGAAAATAGGAGGAAAGCCACAAGAAATACTGCAACGAGAGTTGAGCTACTAAAACGTTGTTCGGCCATCTTTGGTTGCCGAAAGATTTTTCTCCTATGAATATAATGACATTTGAGTCTTAATATAATAACATTTGAGTATTAAGGCTTTGGGACCTTTTATAGGTTAAAATAGTTCCATTACTTTTTTTGTCATTGCAATTCCCATGAAAAACTCGAGGAATCGGGATCCTCTAAGTCTGAGGATATTGAGCCACCAATCACAGTCTGACACATCACCGTGGGATAGTTTGGGGCATGCTGACATGGCAGACCGTGATATAGGTCCACTCACGGTCACCATTGCTTAAATCCCCACAAGATCCGAAGTCAAAGTCAATATATTATTTAAGATTCATCGAAGTTCTCTTACTGTATATATATGCATTCAAGTTGTGATGTGGTTTCTAAAAATAGTAGAAAGTGTGGTAGATTGAGATTTCCATCCCATTTTGGTGAAATTGTGAAGGCGTGGATGCATGTGAAGGCGTGCATGCATGTGATTTCCATTCCATTTTGGGTTGGCACTCCTCGATTTTGAGTAGGGCTATATCTAGAGTTCATATTAGGATTTATTTTGGGTGCCTTATCCAAGTTATTCGAATAGCTATTTTTTTTCTTTAGGGGGATTTACCAAAAAAGTTCCAGTAAATAGGGTAATGACAACTAAGGACCCCGGATTTTTGCAATATCGGTGGAGGACCTCCCCCAAAAGATCCTACTTTCATTTCCTAATGTGCCTCCGAGTTCGTTGATGTTGTAGGTGCACGAAATTTCACGAACCCGGAGGTGGTGATCTCTAGACCCACTAGAAGAGAAGATATGATGCCTTAAGTGGAATCTGAAAGGAGGAAGAAGAAACAAGCAGTCAAAGACCCTGGCTGTGAGCAGCACAAGGCTCTTTGATGCCTAAGTCAGTGTAAGAACGTGACAGTAGGGTAGAGATTTCTGAATGACAGAGTAACGGCTCTGTAAGTAATGGGTTGTATCTTGCGTACCTTTGGAGGAGACTAAGTCCCCTAATTTATACCGTTGTGAGGTTCCAATATCGTGGATAAGTATCAGGGCGCAACTGATGCGATTCCCTCAATCAGGGCAACCGTTTCAGTCGATCCCGCTCCTTTAATTCAGGTAACCGGTCAGTCAATGCCTATCCCTCGATTATAGTTGTAACGTCGCCCATTCCCCTTGGTGTTCGCTGCCTCATAAACCATTCCGCCACGTCTCTCGGTTGTTACGCCACGTCTCTATCGGGGATGATGAGCGATGCCCTTTGTCCGAAATAGATGGCCGAGACCTAGGTGAACGTCCGTGGTTAGATTCATCCGAACTGTAATAGGACCGAACTAAGGGAGGTGCGTGAGCAATGCGAACAAGTCTACCGAGCTGCATGGCAAGGACAAGCCTTCTGCCGAACTATGCCTTCTGTCGAACTGTAAAGGTCTTTTGGTGCTATAGCAGACACCTAGAACAAGTTCGGTTCCGAAGTGGCACGTGATTCTCCATCCCTGGCGGAGTGGGCCCAATCTCGGTGTTCAAGGAACGACCCCACACAATTGCCCCCTAGCTCTCGTCCTTCGGGAGTTAAAGAACTCTCCGAGGTCGGGAGCTATAAATAGAGAGATGTACAAGGCCGATTGACTCGTCTTCTTTGGAGTTCGTCCCTCCATGACGCTGTGCTGACATCATCCTGCCCTTTCCCTATACCTTCGCGTCATCCCGAGATATTATAATGATATTAAATACCGTGGTACAATCGAGGAGGATAATAAAACGATGATGCCACGTGTTATTGCTGGGATGGTGGCTCATTTATAGAGAGATCCGTTCCCCATATTTAGGCGCTAAAGGATGCTTCGTAAATGGAAGAGCGCAGATTTCATGTGCTTGGAAAAGGGAGCCCAGGTCTATAAATATGGCCTTTCTTCTTCTAGATGCCTCACTCCTGAACGTAGAAGTTTGGAATTTTCAACTGAAGAAGACAGGGTTGGCCTCCATGGAGTTAACATTCGTTGGCGGGGAGAAAAACATCCGCCTTTACAAACTAACTGAGCCTGAAGCTTCGTCCGGTGTGATGTCGGTGGCCGATTCCTCTTCAGCGGGAGGAAATTGCCCCTGGTCGTCTTCCAACTGTGCTATCTCTCCTGCGGCTTCTGGCCAACTGTGCTATCTCTCCTGAGATAGATCTTGATCTCTTGATGATAGGAGATAAGACATCTATGTCAGAAAATAACGCCAGATTTATTCTGGGCAAGAGACCTTGTACCTCGTCTCGTGGTGTTGCTCTTCTGTGAAGAACGAGCCTTTCAGGAGAGGAAGAACACATATTTCAGAGACAAATTTGTGAGGAAAGAGAGAAATCGAGTGATCCATTGTATCAGACTTCATGTAATGACAACGACTTAATATAAAATCAAATTTTCTCTGTCGTCCATTCTCTTTCTCTGTGTGCTTGTTTTTTCTTCATGATGTGGAAGGTACTTTTAGATGTAATCTTAATGACTGGAATCTTGCCGAACTGGACATTTGCCGAACTGGTAAGCCGAGCTTGAGACCTTTTTGGGAAGCGCAGTATAAGATTAAACCTGAACTGTGAGATTACTTGGATACAAATCTTTTGAATCGGACTTCGGATCAGATCGTTGTCCCTTCATGTCCATCCGATGTCGCTTCGCTATCCGCGATATTAAATGCCTCGCCTTGACTGAGCGCGGGAAATAGGCTGACGGTACCACATGTCGTTTCCCCACGGGATGCGTAGTCTTTTCGAAACGGCGAGTAAGGCGGCTAATCAATCACAAACACGGTCCTTTTTGAAATTCAAAACGACGCTGTGTTTTTCGAGATGATGCCATGATGGGTTGCCTTTATTGAACATACTTTCTTCTTACTATAAATAAGGAAACGCCCCTTATCGTTTCTTCTTCTTCTTTACTCTGCATTTTGCTGTGAAAGAGAAGGATTTCTTGCAGGGTGTTTTACGGGAAAGACTGTCGATCGACGAAGAGTGCTGTAGGAATCGAGTCTCATCCTTGCCCTCTGTCTTTGTAAGTCTTATTTTCCCTGTCTTGCTTATTTCTGTATCTAGGGTTCCATTCTCCCCTCTGTTCTCCGCCTCTGCCCCTTCTTTCTCTAGAAAAATGGGTATCTATAGTTACTGGTTAGAATCCGAGGGTGCACTAAGAGACCTTAGGGTTAGGTATCAGATTCCTGATGACGTTTTCCTTAAGGTTCCCGAGCCCAATGCCTATATTGACGGTAGTATCTACGATGGCTGGATGCCATTCCCCTTAGTAGTCATAATAGAGGGCGGGGTCCGGTTTCCCCTTAATCCCTTGCTCAGGGATTGTCTCTAAGCTTGGCGCTTCTGTCCGTGTCAGTTGATGCCAAACTGCTTCAAAATCATAATGGGCACTGTCGCGCTCAATAATATCTTGAAAATTAACCTAGGCGTCTATGATATCGAGGATGCCTATGAGCTGTGTAAGTCGAGAGATAGCTCTTACCTCCGAGTTAAATCGCACCGAACGGGATTCGTTGGTGCCTTAGAAGATTCGAACAAATACGCCGGGGACGATCGCCTGTTCGTCTCAGGTAACTGGGAGTTCGGTGATGACGAGCCGATGTCGCAGAGGTTCAACCGGATCCCTCGCCGTCTCGGTACACCACCAAGTAAATATAGCTGTCTTTGAATTCGGTTTTGATTTCTGTTGCATCTTGTTTTCTGTGCAGCCGAACTGATGTCCTTCTGTTTTATAGATGCTCGTGAAAGGAGAAGGGAGGCCAGACGAGTGGGCTGGGTGAAGAACAAAGCCTGGTTTCGGTCTGTAGAGACTTACTGAGGCCACGAGGACAGGGCGGCTTTCGCCCTTTTAGACTACGCGCCGAAATACCGATCTTACAAGAAGAGCCTCGCCCATCGTCGGGCTGCGGTAGCCGAGGTTCAGGAGACTGAAATCGAGGAGGAAGAACAAGAGTAGGCCGCAGACGAAACTGAAGGCCGAGCTGCAACTAGGGCTAAGGCATCCACATCCGGTTCAGATCTCGAGGAGGAGAGTTCTCCAACAAGCAGTTCGGGAGAGGAAGAGCCAATCGATAAAAACATGAACCGCCGAAAACCTCCTTTGAAGAATCTCCGGTCTGCGGCCTTCGGGGGTGTGACTCAAGGTGCTGCTGCTTCTTCTTCCAGGCCTCCTCCTTGCACACCTGGCACTGTTGCTCCTCCATCTTCTTCAGCCCGTACTTCCGCAGCTAGTACCGACGAGGCTGCCCTGGAAGAGGTTCGCCTGGAGAAGAGGGCCAGAATTGAGGGTCAGTCAGCCCCATCGTCAGTGCAGAGGGGAGCTGACCCAAGAGCGGCTGGCCAACGGTCTTCGGCGGCACCCTGGAAGCCGAGCTTTCTGCTTCAGCCAGGAAGGCCGTTGACCGTGGAGGATCGACTTGGAGTCCATTAGTGGTGGCTACGCTAGGTGATGCCTGTGTTTTGCCCCGTACATGAAGAAGCATGATGAGCTTGACGACGTCATGCTGGATTTCGGTAGCTGTAATATGAAACTTTGTTTTCTTTGCAGATTGTACAAAAATGCCACATCTCCGTGCGAAGGATCCAGCGAGCCAAGAAAAACCAGGCTGCCGCCGAGGCCAAGGCCGAAGAGTATAAGAAGTCCTTGGAAGCTAATAGAGACAGAATAAAGGAGTACGAGGAGACGTCTCGTGCCATTCTCTCTGAGCATGACAAGGCAAAGGCCGAGACTGAAGCAGGGAAGTTCAGGGAGGCTGAGCTTCAAAAGAAAATTGTCGAGCTTGAGAAAGAGAAGGCCGAGACCGAATCCAGAATCCGGTCTGACATCAACGATGCATATCTTGAAGGATTCCAAGAAGCGGGAACCGAGTATGCGGCCCAAGTGGCCGGCATCAGGGATGATTCTTGGGAGATGGGCTGGAAGGCCGCCCTTGTAAAGGCTGGAATCCCCAACGACCATCCGGCCTTCGTAAATCCTAACAAGTTTTCAAGCTCGGCACCCTTGCTCGATTTGCCCCCTGTTCTCGAGGTGCCATCCGTCGCGACCGAAGCAGCAGTTGTCGACCACCCTCAGTCTGAGACCGAGATCATCCAGATAGAAGGCGATGGATCTGATGCCCCTACTTCCTGACTATCTTTATGTCTTTCTTTGTGGTTTCTTCTTTTGTTTGCGAGCCATGCTCGTTCAATGTATTGAACACCCACTTGAAGAGTAATGAAAACCAACTTTTACAATCAGGTTGTCCCTAATTCATTTTTTTTTTTAACTTCAATATCTTTAGCAACTTTTTTGCCGAAAGGTATATGTTTACCAAAAATGCCCTCATAGTAGCTTTAGCTCATGAACCAAGAACCCAAGAGAGCAAATTCGGTAAAGATCTTGTCCGAACTCCGTGCTGCTTTTGCTAGTCTCAGCACGAGTTCCAACTCTGTTAGAACATGACTAGCCGGTTCTTACCGGTAGTGTAGTCCGTATCTTGGGCCCGGGTCGTGACAATAAACAAATCCAATATCAACATACATATCCACCAACTCACCTATCCAAATATAGTTACCCAGAACACAAGTTCTTCGAAAATGAAACCTATCTCCTTCTTCTCAAAAACCCCGGCAGTCCATGTTTCATGCCTAAATCCTAATAGCTACTGATAATGTTATTCAGGCATAATAGATTTTGCTTAGGTTTTTTTTTCATCTATTGTTACAGCCTTTCCCTTGTGAAAATGAAACAATTGTACATTAATAGAGAGATAATTAGATTCTATCCAAACCTCGTTATAGGATACGTAACATGATAAAATGAATTTATTCATTTAGTTAAAACCACAACTATGATGCAGCACCACTGTATGGTATCTTTGCCCAGTATTAATATGTTGTGAAGCCGCCAAAAGTGATAGAGCTAGATACAATTTAGTCTCCCCTAGGAAACTAAACAACCTAACCTTTTTACTTTTTTAATTCAGCATTCTTCTCTTGCATGGTTAGTTCAGATTCTTAGACTACAAACATCATCATGTTTCTGATTTTAAATGATAAGAAACATATATAACAGCTTGGCTGAACATAATTAAAATAATCCAACCGCTAAAAAATCAAAAGATCTCTTTAATCACATCCTTCAAGCCAAAAACCCAAAAAGTCCATGCACTGATAAATTAACATGTCAATTTAATTGCACCAAATATCAGTAATGAAAACAAATCCAGTCCTTGAAGCAAAATCATCAAAATTAACATGGAGAAATAACATATATAACAAATTAGCAACCTACCATAAACAAAGCAATGGCATTGTTTTTTTGTGGAATCCTTACAATAAAAGAAACAAAAAAGGCATAGAGGCTAAGAGTTAGCCAAAGAACCCAAAGAGTAAAAAAGAAGAAGAAAAAGAAAAGTCATGAAAGAGGACTACTTCCAAGTGTTAAAAGCAAATCCTATAAAATCAATAGAAAGTAGACAGAGTAGCTACTCATAAGAAGTAAGAAAATCAATAGAATTTTCATTTGCCGGCATAGGATTTTGGGTGCAAAGTTGATAGATGGAATCCAATCCAATGAACCCAAACTTGTATATATTATTATTTTGAAAGGTAATCCCAACTTGAATATGCTGAATATTCAAAATGATAGCAGAATAGGGTGCATCCATACCGTCACTAAGGGCCCATTGGATCCTCACAAGCAGATCGAATGCAGGTAACCTGAGTTACTTTCAAGTGAAACCTTGCTTTTGTTCTTTGATATAATTGGGAGATAAAACAGAGTTACATGTATTTAGATTTACAGGTAAATTGGTTGCTTCATGGTACTTTGGCTTTAAACAAGTAATCAAGATGATGATTTTCAAAGAGCCAGTTGTGGCAATTACCCTGCATCACTTGAGCAATCAAACAATTGTATAAATGATAAATCAAATGATTTATAAGCAAGCACACAACAAAGATTAGGAATCATGATTCCCACTTGAAAGCAACAATCTACCAAACAGATATTGTGAAAGCTTGAAAAAAATAAACCTCATTTGTACAATCAACTCATCATGTTACTATAAATTGGAGTTTTTTTTTTTAACTTCAGAAGTACACATTTCATGACCTTATGTGTATGAGCTATGATTTATAAGGAAGCACATGACAAAGAATAGTGATGGGCCAAGCCCAAGGGCCCAACTCATGTTACAAGACCCGGATAGTCCAATAAGGTCCAGGCCCAAAGAAGTCCATAGGCCTGGCCACGTCATCGAGAGAGCATCCGGGAGCCTCACCCTCACCGCCTTGGAAAAAGTCAACCCTCATCTCATCTTTTACCAAGTCGCGTGGAGAGCACCTCAACTACCTCACCCGTTGAGAAGAATCCGTGATCTCCACCAAAATGGTTATTGAGTTGCTGTAAAGTCGCCCCAACCTGTGAGGGAGCGACTATAAGTTGTAAGCCCCACCAACACTTGAGGGGCATGAGACAAACACCGGAGCACTATTCTCCTCTCCCTCTCTAAGTTTGTACTCTCTGCTCTCCCAGCACTCCTGAATTAATAAAGTACATGGCTACCTCAGCCATTCAGAAGTGGACGTAGGTCATACTGACCGAACCACTATAATTTGTGTCTCTCTCTCTCTCTCTCTTCTTTAATCATAGCATTAGTTACCAATCACTTGACAGTTGGTGTGCAAAGCCAATTTGTGCATCATCAGTTTGGTGCCGTCTGTGGGGAAGACTAAAGTCCTCACTTCAAAAGACTTCTTCTTTTATACTTATGGTGATCACCACTAGATCAATGAATCGAACTGAGGATGATCCCTCGCGAGAGGGCGAGGATGCTCCTCCACCGACCAATCCTGCTCCAAATGCTCCTGCTCCCACCCTTCGACAAATGTTGGAGACCATGCAGCAGCTGGTGACCCAAAACTAGCAGATCCTGCAACTCATGCTCGCAGGGCAAGGAGGAGCACGACTTGGGGGAGTACCGCTTGGAGGACCACAAGGAGCACCGCGCCCAGGGCATCCAAGAGCTCCACGTCGGGGAGCTCCTCATCTGGGCGCCCATACAGGCCAGGGCGCCCCTTTTGGAGTTCCCCTGGGCGCCGCCCCTCAGGGGGTACCCGTCATGAAGGACGCCCACCTCCGGGGGGAGCACATCATGGAAGACTCCCACCTCCTCCTTCTACTTCTCATGGGGAGGATCCTCGTTTCCAAAAGGGGGAGAGTGAAAACCAAAGCATGGAGGATGAGAGTCATTTCCATGATCAGTCTAGGGGAGCCCCCAATCGCTGGGACGAGAAAATCAAAGAAATGCAAAATCAACTGGGTGATGTCTTCAATGCCATGAAGGCACGGGGACCGGAGACAGTGGACTACCTAGTCAGGCGAACGGACACACCATTCAAACCTGACGTGGTAAACTACCCACTCCCTAAAAAATTCAAGATGCCATCCGTCGAAACCTTTGACGGTACGAAGGATCCACTGGACCACCTCGAAACTTTTAAGACCTTGATGCAGCTGCACAACGTCCCCGACGAAATTATGTGTAGGGCATTCATAACCACATTGAAGGGTTCCGCACGACAATGGTTTGCCAGTCTCTCCCCAGCCTCCATAGGCTCCTTCGCCGAACTGAGCAGATCGTTTGTGGCACAGTTTATTGGTGGACGCCTCCAACAAAAGCCTGCCACCCATCTGCTCAACATAAAACAGGATCGAGACGAGAGCCTGAAGAGCTACCTCACTCGTTTTAACGAGGAGGTCCTTCAGGTCGAGGATCCCGATGATAAGGTCAGCATGACCGCCTTCCTATGAGGCCTCCGGTCATCAAACTTCCTCTTTTCAGTGATGAAGCGGCCACCAAAGAGCATGCCAGAACTATTGGCAAAAGCTCAAAAATATATGAATGCTGAGGAAATCAACAGGTCCAGAAGAGGTGAATCATCTCATGGATCACCAAAAGCTTGACCTGCCTCTGCACTGTTCTCAAACAGGCAGCCTATCTCCAGCTTAACGGCTCTCTCGCGGGTAGCCAAAAGCTTGGCCTCTGCACTGTTCTCAAACAGGCAGCCTATCTCCAGCTTAGCGACTCTCTCGCAGGTCGCCAAAAGCTTGGCCTCCGCACTGTTCTCAAACAGACAGCCTATCTCCAGCTTAGCGGCTCTCTCGCGGGTCGCAAAAGGCTTGGCCACTGCACTGTTCTCAAACAGGCAGCCTATCTCCAGCTTAGCGGCTCTCTAACGGGTCGCCCAAAGCTCGATCTCAAAAGGTGTAGCTCTCTCACGAGTAATCCTCAAACTCTGTCTTTGTTCTCGCACAAACAGCCTCTCTCTCCAGGTAATCATGTTAAACATTTTAATGTTTGGAATAACATTGTTTTCAACATCTCTAAGCAGGATCTTGAAACTCAGTCATCTGCAACCCGAGGTACTACATTAGATCGCCGTGACCAGCTGCCTGGCCGCCCAAACCAGTTACCTGGCTGCCCAAATCAACTA
This sequence comes from Umbellularia californica, assembly GCA_028538565.1. Classification (NCBI taxonomy): domain Eukaryota; kingdom Viridiplantae; phylum Streptophyta; class Magnoliopsida; order Laurales; family Lauraceae; genus Umbellularia; species Umbellularia californica. The sequence goes on along the minus strand of JAPQWN010000010.1, from coordinate 35,909,416 downwards.
CCTGGGCAGCACACGAGCTGCTCGCCCACGCAGATGTTGACACCAAAAATGTCACTTTGCCACTTCAACATCAAGAGAGCTGCATGAAGCCGCAACCTGCCATAAATAGGCAATGCAATTTCTCCAAAAAATCAAATCTTGTCAGAATCAAACAAAAACTGCAAGATCCTTCAAGATAGCCAAGAGAAGAGTACACATGAAGTTTCGGGCCATTTCGACAACATTTGGCCTAACTTCACTTCTCCGACAGCTAAACGGGAGCTCCCGGCGGCGACATCATCGGAGACGTCAAAACTTCGATCAAAGCCTACAGATGACTCCAGCATGTCTCAAAAGGGCTCTATGCCAAATTTCAAGTCAAACCGACAACGTTTGACCCTCCATCAATGCTCGAGCAGCAAAATCAAGCCTCCCGGCGGCGGGAACCACCGAAGCCTTCGCTCATCAAACCAAGTGCATGAGTGGCTTCAACATGCTTCCAAAAGGCTGCACGTCGAATTTCAGGTCATTCCGACAACGTTTGACCAGGTTTCGATGCTCCGAGAGAAAATCAAGCCTACCGGCGGCGGAGCAACCCGGAACCATGACATCCAAAACGGAGCCCATGGAACGTCTCAAAATGACTCCAATAGGCTCCCCGTCAAATTCCAGGTCAATCGGACATCGTTTGACCACATATCAAAGCTCGGCATTTTCCCCGCAGCAAAATCAAGTGAAGCATCGACGGGACCCCAAACGGCTTCAAAACTCAAACAAAAGCCTATGGTTGGTCTTATTTATTGCTCAGGAGGCTTCACCTCAAATTTCAGGTCATTCCGACATCGTTTGACCAAGTTTCAGCTTCTGGCGGAAAATCAGCAGCTCTACGCGACAAAGTCTTCGGCTTTCCAGGAAAATTGGAAACTTTGCACTCTAAAAATGCAAGGATTCTCATTAAGTTTTCTACAGGGAAATCAAGCCAATAAATGAGAAGAAATGTCAAGAAAAATACAGAAGAAAACGGCGACGAAAAAGACCTCAAAACGACCGCAAAACGGGCTCCGAAGGGGAAAAATCCCCCAGGGTCGCAGACCCCTGCGACCATGGCCCATGGTCGCAGGCCCCTGCGACCATGGCCCATGGTCGCCGGTCCATGGTCGCCGGCGACCATGGCCCATGGTCGCCGGCGACCATGGAGGTCCGGCTCACCGGATTTTTCGCCGGTGACCCGTTTTTTCCGTCTTTTTTCGCGTTTCGCGCACTTTGGCCCCTGTGGTTTCCTGAAAATGTGATTTTTAGTGCTTTAAATTGACTCATATCCGACGACATCTCGGATCCGCCGTCAAAAGCATAAAATCATCACTGATCGCTCCAAGATCGCCAACCGGTCGACCAAGAAAGTGCACTTTCTGTCCGACCGATCGTGAAATCGACAAGACAGATGTCACCGGCCCACTCTTAGCTATCAATGTCTGAAGTTACATGTTCATCCGATGTCGATCAGCATGTAGATCCATCGATGATCATCGCCAGAAGAATTCCAGAAGACACGGCATGGCCCGCGACTCTTCGACTGCTCGGCGACCAATTAATGTGGTTAATTGACTAGCTTTATTGCAGTCATTAATTCATTTCTTTGGACGGCCCAATCAGAAGCAAGCATTTGGAAGTTACAAGTCAATTGATTCATGGCATTTAAACCATGAAACTCCTCCCATTATGGTAATTAAGGTGATTAAAAGCCCTTAATCTCCATCGGCCAATCAGATTCAAGGAAAAAGGAGTTACAAAATCAAGAAATAAATCTTGTAACTCCTCCCATTAAAGCCATTAAGGCTCATAAACCCTCCTAAATGGCTACCAAAGGCCTATAAATAGGAGAGCATTCCATTGAAATGGAGATCGGAAAGAAGATCAGAAAAAAGAGGAGAAAATCAGAGGATCAGAAAAAAAGATCAGAAAGAGATCTGAGAGAAAGAAAAAGAGAGAAAAACTCTGCTGAAGTTCTGCGCCGGCCACCACTACAAGGTGACAAAAGTCCCTTGGGGGGCACCCCCCCCCCCCCCCCCCCCCCCCCAAGGTCCTTGCCTTCTCCTGCTGCCTCCAATGGCTTAGACGTGGCTTTTCAGCCCGTCTACTTAGCTTTTTATTGGACATAGGACCTTCTCTTGGTCTTTGTCCTCTAAAAACCTGAGGTTATAGCCAAGCCAAGCGAATCAAGAGCATCTTCTGTTCTCATCTGCATGGATGATGGCGAAGCCCACACATGGCTTGCGACCGTCAATCTGAACGAGTCCCCCACAATCTCCTGAAAAGTTAGATCTTCCTTTTCTTGCTTTTCATTGTAGTTTGTATTTTTCTAAAAGAGACAAAAATCACAACTCTTGTCTTTTTCATTATTGATGAGAATTGTAAATCGGCTATAAACGCCAAAATCGGCTATAAACGCCAAAATCGGCTATAAATGCCAAACAAAATCGCCTTTCACGGCAAATTAAGAAAATGTCTCTTTTCTTAAATATTTGTGCAATGGAAAACTTGAAAGAAGTTGATTTCCTTTTTACTTGCGAAGGTTGATCTCCGGATTACCACTTGCAATTCCAAGTAAAATAGAAAATCTGGCACACCCACATAAAAGAAATGTTGATGCACGCTTCAGGGCCCGCCAGGGCGCGAAAGGGCCGGACCCGACGGACTCCCACGTTCCGCCGACCCCGGTAGCCGCCCCAACGGCGCCTCGGAGCGCGTTCCATCAAGCTGGCACACCCGGTGGGACTCGTTCATTTGAGAACATGGTGCTTGGAAATGAAATATTTGCATATCATACTTTTTGCTCTATGCTTATACTTCTTTTCCGGATTCCTTGGCTACTTCCTAGCTGGTAGCCTATGTTGGATTTTGCATCCTAAAAAAAAAAAAAACATGAGATGGGATTTTTTGGAAATTTCTATTTCTTTGAGTTTGTTTCCATTCTTTCTCTTTTCAAAAAAAAAAAATCAGTTTTCTTAGTTTGGATTCAAAATTGAGAAACTTTGATCCTATCCTATCGTTCTTTGGTGCTTGCAGAAATGTTGAGCCCGTTCGACTAAGGTTTTGGACCATCGTTTCTCTTCGATGAGTTCATTAGAGATTTCAAAAAAAAAATAAAAAAAAAATCAGTTTTCTTAGTTTGGATTCAAAATTGAGAAACCTTGATCCTATCCTATCGTTCTTTGGTGCTTGCAGAAATGTTGAGCCCGTTCGACTAAGATTTTGGGCCATCGTTTCTCTTCGATGAGTTCATTAGAGATTTCAAAAAAAAAATAGAATAAAAAATAAAAAAAAATCAGTTTTCTTAGTTTGAATTCAAAATTGAGAAACTTTGATCCTATCCTATCGTTCTTTGGTGCTTGCAGAATTGTTGAGCCCGTTCGACTAAGGTTTTGGACCATCGTTTCTCTTCGATGAGTTCATTAGAGATTTCAAAAAAAAAAAATAAATAAATAAATAAATCAGCTTTCTTAGTTTGGATTCAAAATTGAGAAACCTTGATCCTATCCTATCGTTCTTTGGTGCTTGCAGAAATGTTGAGCCCGTTCGACTAAGGTTTTGGACCATCGTTTCTCTTCGATGAGTTCATTAGAGATTTCAAAAAAAATATATTAAAAAAAAATAAAATAAAAAAAATTTAGTTTTCTTAGTCTGGATTCAAAATTGAGAAACTTTGTTCCTATCCTATCGTTCTTTGGTGCTTGCAGAAATGTTGAGCCCGTTCGACTAAGGTTTTGGGCCATCGTTTCTCTTCGATGAGTCTATTTGGGATTTTTATAAAAAAAAAAAAGGGGACATAGACCACTAAGGTTAAACCAATTGCGTTCTTTAATCACGATTGATTCAAGAAAAGCCTTGTCCAGAGTGTGGAGACAGCTTGACTGTTCTAGGCAAGGGTCCTCCAAACGGGTTCATTAAGTAATCCTACCCTTACCTGGGGGCAATTCTATCAACTGAGGTTTCATAAGACCGGGTTAGGAGGCCTATGTGTACTCTCTCGTCTTTAAATCTTAAAAAATTAAAAAAAAATAAAAATAAAAAAAAAAGATTTTCAAAAAAAAAAAATCTTAAAAAAAAAAAAAAAAATTTCAAAAAAAAAATAAAATAAAAAAATAAATAAAAAAAAATATTTAAAAAAAAAATAAAAAATAAAAAAAAATAAAATAAAAATAAAATAAAAAAAAATCATTTAAAAAAAAAAATCTCCAAAAACTCGTCACTTTTTGGATTCAGATTCGAGAAATTGTGGTCTCTTCCCTTCTGAGTACTGGCGCTCGCGGAAATCGTTGAGCCCGTATTTGAATCGGAATGCCACCTGCTCTCTTTGACGAATCCATTTCTGACATTTCAAAACAAAGAATCCCATCTCATGGATGCGATCTCCAACATTTGTGCATAGCAGTACTGGTACGCCCTTTCAGGGTCTACTGTATCTGTGACCGGCACATTTGTAACTCCTACCTCTTATTCTTCTTATCTCGAGCAAGCCCTGCTTCTCGATAAGTCGAATTTAGGTTTACAATTGCTTCTAGCAGTCACTGGAACGCTCATTCTGGGCTCACCATACTTGCTGTCAGAACAATTGTACCATCTATGGCTTTTTGCCTTCTTCATGTCGCTTGGGTCATATCCCTTGAGCGATTTGAAAAGACAACCATAGAAATTCCCATTTATGATCATTACATTCTTGTGATTACTAATGGATGTGGTCTTGTTTCAGAACTTTTTCGAAACTAACAATGGCAGCCTTAACCATTATCTTCGATGAGAACAAGCACCAACTCATGCTTCAACAGAAGCAAACCGAGCGCACTTACAAGCGCCCCGCCAGCTGCCGAAGCGTCAACTCCCTCGGCAACTCTTTGAACTCCGGGTCGACCTCGACTCCCCGGACCATCGTCTTCGGGACACTGGGACCATTCCCACTTCCCGAAGAACAAACTGCGCCTGCCAAAAGGCAGAAGATCGCCTCTCAACGTGTCACTCCCGTGACACCAAAGGCGAGCGCCCAAAAGCCTGAAGCCCGCGGCACCCCCGCGAAGCCTCGACCCACAAACAACCAGGTCTATCCCAAGACTTGGTCTCCAAGACCTTCCCCAAAACAAAGAAGGTCTCAAATTTCCACCAAGCCAGCATACCTGGCCCCACTCAAAGAAAACCAGTTCTACCCTCTTGCCTACATGAAAGAGGAGAGACCCATCTCCAACTTGACTCCCAAGTCAACCCAGCATGAGCCGGCTTGTTCCTACAGGCCCAAAATTAGATCATGCATCACCAGGCCTCTACAAGCACCTGCCAAGGCCTACACTCCTTCAGTTCGACCCTTCATCTCTACAGGGGCCGAACTCGAAAGGTTTAAAGCTTCACTGCAACAGGCAAAGGACCGGGTCCGCATCCTGTCCTTGCCCAACCACAAAGAAGACAAGCTCGGCTGCTGCGCCCGAGGGAGCACATCCTTCATCGTCAGAGCCCAGCCAGAGCTGACCAAAGCTCAAATCGCTCGTCGAGCACGCCGCCGTGCGTCATATCGACAAAAGAGACTAGAGAAGCAAAGGACCCAGCCTCCTACACTTCAAGTCTCCCACAAATGGGTCGAAAAAGAAAGACCCGACCAAGTTGCTGCCGTCCATATGGTTGGAAAAACCAGAAGACGCCAAAGGTCAGCATCAAAAATCCATGTCCGACGTCCGGTGACCCGTAGCATCACCAGGACACAAAGACATCCCGAAGAATCTCCTGCCCCTTCCAGCCAAGGACGGGAGAGTAATCCTTCATCAAGCTCTTCATCAAAAAGAATGAGCCCCAGCTCGGTCACCAGGACGATTTCTTCGTTCGAATCCCGAGGGATGAACGTCTTGGCTACAAGTTCTGAGCCGCCACCTCAGAATCCACCTCGAGATGATGCGCTCACACGCATCCAGCAGTTGGAACAAGGCCAGCAGAGGATTGAAACTCTGATGGAAAACCTTCTCCTCGTTGTCCAAAATCAGGTGAACAATGAGCCTCCTCCGAATCATAGCAATAACGAGGGAAATGGAGAAGAAAATGAGTCACGCGCCCTTACCAAAAAGGACGTAGACAGTATCCTCGCCAAAACAAAAGAAGAGGATATACTCAAAGAGCATGGGATCAAGCCACCATATCCTTTATGGATGGATTCGGTCCCGTTCCCCACAAAATTCAAGCATCCTACTCTCCAAACATATACGGGGAAAGGATCAGCCAGACAGCACGTCATCCACTTCAAGATCTTGACGGGAGCTATCGCGGATCAAGATGCACTCAAGATCCGCCTCTTTGCAAGTACCCTAAAAGGTACGGCCTTCGATTGGTACTCCACTCTGCCGGAGAACTCCATTCAGAACTGGGCTATGCTGGAGACACGCTTCCTGACCCACTTCCAAGGTGAGGATCATCCTGTTACTATGGCTCAGCTCTGCAGCCTAAAACAGGGAGAGAATGAGTCAACTTATGACTTCATTCACAAGTGGAAAGCAATGGCGTACAAATGCTCAGATGTACTGCCACAAGCGTCGCTAGTCGACATCTGCCGAAACAACATGAGAGCTAAAATCCGCTCCATGATCATCGGCAATAAATCAAAGAACCTGGGGGAACTCCTGGAAGCTTCCATGGAAGCTGAAACGGTGATCAAAGACCTCAACAGTCAGAAATCATCAAAGAAAGAGCCGACTGCTGTTGCAACCTCTAAACCAAAGAAGAAGGAGGTTCTCAATGTGCAGACTAAGTCAGCTCCTCAGCAACCAAAGAAAGCTGAAAATAGAGCTGCAGGTAAGAGACCTGAACTCTCTGATGCCTTCAAAGAGCGAGTAGAAAAGACATATCCGTTCGATGAAGACGTCGAAGAAATCTTTGAGGCTCTCCAAGCAAATGGCAAACTCATTTTGCCAGAGCTCAAAAGACCTGGAGACGTTGGCAAAACCAATGATCCTCGGTACTGTCCATACCACCAGATGGTCTCGCATCCTCTCAATCAATGCTTTGTTGTGAGAGAGAAGATAAACGAGATGTGGAAAAACGGAGTCATCACCTTTGACAAAAACTATGGGACTGCCTCCGTCAACATGGTGTCATGTGGACAAACACCAAAATCACCGAAGAAGAAGATCACTACTTCCTTCAAGGTGATAAAAAGAATTCAAACGTCCGAAGTGTTGGTTCCTTGCCCGACACCAGACGGACAACCCATATGGGTACATCCCGATCTCCTGGAAGATGAAAATTGGGAGATCGTCAAAACAAAGCCGACTGCTCAACAGCGAAGGCAGGCTAGGAAACATCTCCTCAGGCTCAAACGGCAAGAGAAGACCCAGCCAAAACAAGAAGTTCATGAAAAGGCAGAGGCCTCCTCTACCACTTCACTCGGGGCAACAGAAACGTCCCCTCCAGAGACTTCAAAGGCGGTAAGAAACTTCACTCTCAGTGATTTCATGCCACCTCAATTCAGAAAAGAAGCCATGCAGGGGGCATCATACTCTTGCAACTCGGTAGTTGGATTCTCCATTGATGGATACGAGTCCAGCGACACCGACGATGGATTCGAGCCCAACTACACCGATGAGTGGGAGGAATCTCTTGAAACAGGAGAATATCTCTCCGATGAAGAATGGGTTCCTGAAACTCACCTTATGCCAGTAATCTGGTATAACCCCTTGCAACCACAAGGATCCTGGTCTGATGATGAAGAAGACCAAGAGGCTGCACAAGAAGATGCTGTTAACCCAGCACATGTCATTGCTCCAGTGGAAATCAACTATGTTGAGCCACACGGAGAAGACGAAGAAGAGGATCTGGCTCCCATGCCTGATCTTGAAGAATACGCAAGGATCTTGCAGCGTCTCGCTCTAGAACAAGAGCAAGACCGCGTCAACGAGATTCCTCACAATCCAGAGCCGGAAGTCCCTGAAGCCCATCAGGTACCTCCTCCCTCAACTCCTGAAAATGAAGAACATTGCTGGATTGACGATCCTCTTACATCCGAGGATGAGTCTGACTCCGAGCAGGCAACATCTCCTATCAGAGCTTCCTGTAATGTAATATATCAGGACTATAGCTCTTCTGAAGCATCGTCTGATGAGATTACCTATACTCCGACGACGCCTAGCAATGTATCTTCTGGAGCTACCTCGTCTCACGTGACTTTCACAGAGATGGCACCCTCTCAGGTTTCTTCTCCTGAGACTGTGACTTCAGGATACACATTCTTCCCGACTCATCACCATGAAGAAAACCCAACTTGGGGTGATGAATGGGTCAACGAAGAAGAAAAGCTGCTGGATGCTGTTCAGGACTTGCTCCCGGAAAATGCTCCGTGCAACACAATCACTGAGGATGGTAACTCTGCTGCAGATACATCCCCAGTAGATGAAAAACGACAGCCTCTTGATCCTGAAGACAATCTTCCAAACGAAGATCCTTCTCAAGAAGCTCTCGAAGTTGGTAGAGGCACCCGTTCGGGCCGGGACTACCACAAAAATTACAACCAATCTTCCTTTACTTATGTAAATCCTTCGGGAAAAGATGTTGTAAGCGCCCCCAGTGGCAAAAACAATGAACATGCAGGCCCGAAGGAGGCTTTCAAGTATGACTTGGTTGAGCACTTCAAACACATACCTGCACGTCTTCACATCCTAGATTTATTACGAATGTCTCCACGCACTCGTGATAATCTCATCTCAGAATTACAAAAACTGAATGAGGATGTCGACAAACATGCCCCGCAAGTCCTCCAAATTGAAATGGACTACCGGGTCAAAAACTCTGAAACTTCCTTAAAAGAAGAAAAAAAGAAAACTGAGGGATCATGCATCCAATGCCTCTCGGTTCAAAAGGCAGCCAGTGCAACCATCGCCTTCACTAAGGAAGACCTCCTACTTGGCGAAGCAAGGCACAACCGACCCCTGTACTTCACAGGGTACATCAAAGAAATGCCGATACATAGAGTTCAGATTGACCCAGGTTCTGCACTCAACCTTATCTCCACTTCGGCTCTTGAAGAGTTGGGCATCCCACCCGGCAAGCTAAGCCACACATCTGTATCTATCTTTGGATACGATGGGAGCACTCAAAGGCCTATCGGCAAAATCAGGTTCAAATTGCAAATCGGTGATCTTATCTCTGAGGTCACTGTGTATGCAATAAAAACCCCCTCATGCTACAACATCCTTCTCGGACGTCCTTGGATACACGAGAATGGTGTTGTTCCTTCAACTCTACATCAATGCATCAAGTTCGTCGGCGACGACGGCATGGTACATCGAGTCTTTGCGGACAGGAAACCCTTCAAAGGTAAAGAAGTCCACTTCGCAGACTCCCAAATGTATGAAGGAGAAAAAGAAGAAGAGGAAATAGCACCCCCTGCTGAAAATCTCCAGAAAGATAAAGGCAAGGCTCCTCAAAAATCACCGGAAGAAAACAAACCCTCCGGCAAATTAGAAGAGAGTAGTCAATCTCCCTTCGTTATCTCCCTCAAGAATTCAAAACCTTTGGTCATCACGACTAAAGTGAAGAAGGCGAAACAAAAGCCTGGGGACAAATTTGTTGTCTCTCTTGTGTCTATCATGCAAGACACAGACTCGGACTCAGAGCCAGAAGACGATGCATCGTCAAGCCAAGCTGACACTCAGCAAGTTCAGCCTGCTCTCACTCCGATGGAGACACCTGCTGATGTAGAAGATCCTACGTCTGCTACCTTTGTTGTTCCGGCAACATCACCAAAGCAAAGGCCGATCTTCTTCCATAGATCGGACGCTTCTTCATCAAATTCCATGCTGGAACCTTTCCAAAATGAAGGTATGCCTCAGTTATCTCTATATAGTCCTGTGGCACAAGCAATTATGAAGAAAATGGGCTTTGACGCTCAAAACCCAGTCGGTTTGGGAGAAAGACGCGGTATTCTCACGCCATTGGAGCCCGCCTTGACCAAAAGCCAGCTGGAAGATTGGAGACTCTACGGTCATGTAGAAAAGTCTTCATATGGGTTAGGGTATGATCCTGATACTCCTCTGAGACAGTTGACACAAAGGCTTAAAAGTCGTTTTACCGACCAAGCCTCAACATCTCAAGTCCATGAAGACATCGATCTCCCTGGATATCTCTTTAAAGAGTTACCTGACAAAAATCCAGGAAGCTCATCCAATTGGTATGATTTCTCTGATGATAAAGAGGAATCGTCCGATAATACAGACTTGTGGCATCCTGACCCAGAAGAACCCTCGTCTCCAAAAGAAATACCAGACTCAACAGGCGATTGGGACTATCTCATAGCAAGCCTTGAGGAGATCACCAATCAAGAAAATCCATGGAAAGGAACAGAGCCTTGGTCTGGTAATGCAGTTGAAACTCCAGAAGGTTTCGTTCAGTTGGAAGCCTCCGAAAATATTGTGGAGGAACCACCTTCGAACCTTCCGACAGAAGATCCTGTTCAAAAGATAAACTTGGGAACACCTGATAACCCACGTCCTGTATTCATAAGCAAGAATATAAAGGATGATGAGTTACCCGAGTATATTGCTTTTCTTCGTGAGTTCGTTGATTGCTTTGCATGGTCCTACGCTGAAATGCCTGGTTTAGACCCCAAAATAGCAGTCCACAAACTCAATCTTCAAGAAGAAATCAAGCCTGTCAAACAAGGCCAAAGAAGATTCCGTCCAGATGTGATGGATAAAATTGAACAAGAAGTTCAAAAACTCAAAAGCATTGGCTTCATCCGTGAGGAACAACATCCAGAATGGTTGGCCAACATTGTCCCCGTGACAAAGAAAAATGGGCAGATCAGAGTCTGTATTGACTATAGAGACTTGAATGGCGCTTGCCCTAAGGATGAATTCCCGCTCCCCATACCGGAGGTGATGATTGACAATACCTGCGGATTCGAGCGAATGACATTCATGGATGGCTTCTCTGGTTACAATCAGATAAAGATGCATCCCGAGGATGAAAAACACACTTCATTTCGGACTCCATTTGGCGTGTATTGCTACACTGTCATGCCATTTGGTCTGAAAAATGCTGGTGCCACATATCAGAGGGCTATGATGAAAATATTCCAAGATATGCAGCACAAGACGGTCGAATGTTATGTTGATGACCTCGCCGTCAAAAGCAGAAGAAAAGAAGACCATCTCAAAGATCTTCGGGAAGTCTTCCTCCGACTTCGCAAACACAAACTGCGGATGAATCCTCTAAAATGCTTCTTCGGCGTCTCGTCGGGTAAGTTTCTCGGATTCCTTGTTCGGAAAGCTGGAATAGAACTTGACCCCATAAAAGTCAAGGCTATTCTAGAAATGCCCTCTCCAAGAACCTTGAGAGAACTAAAAGGGCTCCAAGGGAGATTGGCCTACATCAGACGGTTCATCTCCAATCTTTCGGGGAAATGCCGTCCATTCTCTCGATTGATGAAAAAAGGTGTAAACTTTGTCTCAATGAAGGTCCTTGTCACGAAGGCCGATTCTCTCAATGCCCGACTGGCAAAATGGTCCATCCTCTTGTCACAATTTGATATTAGGTATGTGCCACAAAAAGCAATCAAAGGCCAAGCTCTAGCAGATTTCCTCGCAGAGCATCCATTGCCTAAAGATTCACCACTCAGAGATGATCTCCCAGACGAACCTGTCTACAACGTGGAGACTTCCTCACCAAATGCCTCCTGGGACATGTACTTTGACGGTGCAACCAGGACAAATGAAAACAGAAAGCTGATCTCGGGAGTTGGCATCCTCTTTGTTAGCCCCGACAAATACATGATTCCACATGCTTTCTCGCTATTGGAACCATGCACAAACAATGCAGCTGAATACCAAGCTCTGATCCTAGGATTGGAACTCGCCATCGAATCTGGTATCACCATGCTGGAAGTCTTTGGAGACTCTCAACTGATCGTCAACCAGATGAATCAGAAATATGAAGTCAGGAAGCCCGATCTGCTGCCTTATTACAACAAGGCACAATCGCTTTTGCAAAAGTTTGACATCTGCAACATCACCCACATTCGTAGAGGTGAAAATATCCGTGCAGATGCCCTGGCTGGACTTGCCGCATCAATGGCGATCCAGGAAGGGGAAAACATGCAAATTACAGTGTGCGAGAGAAGGATCCTCCCTCCTCTTAACACACACCAAGCAGTTGCCGAATGCCACCGAGTGGTTGGAAGTCGGATCTCTATCCTTCAACCTTCAATCGTCGACTGGAGGGATCCGTTCATTGATTACACTATGTTCGGAATCCTACCTGAAGATCTAAAAGAACGGGTAAGCATACAAAGGCGAGCCCCAAACTTTCATTTGGATATTCCTTCAAAGATCCTTTACAGGAAATCCTTCAACGGAGTACTTCTACGCTGCTTGTCACAACAAGAGGCCGAAGAAACACTTAAAGAAGTTCATGCTGGTCTTTGTGGAGCCCATCAGGCAGGTCCTAAGCTCTATGATCAGATAAAAAGGTTAGGTTACTATTGGCCTACCATGGTTGCTGATGCAATGTAATTTGCCAAACGCTGCCAGCTATGCCAAGTTCACGGAGATTACATTCACATGCCTCCGGAATGGCTGCATCCTACAGCAATCTCATGGCCTTTTGAAGCATGGGGCATGGACATCATAGGTCCTATCTCTCCCCCTTCAAGCAAAGGTCATCGCTTCATCTTCGCCGCAACGGATTATTTCTCCAAGTGGTCAGAAGCATTTGCGTTCAACGAAATGAAGACCTCATCAGTTCTTCAGTTCCTGCGCACCAACATCATTTGTCGTTTCAGCATACCCAAGAGATTCGTCCATGATAACGGACCACAATTCCGGGATCATCGATTCTACAGGTTTTGCGACAAATACAAAATTCAAAGCTGTCCTTCGACTCCATATAATCCGGCAGCAAACGGATTAGCAGAAGCCTTCAACAAGACACTCTGCAAAATCCTCAAGAAAATGGTCTCTAGTCACAAAAGAGACTGGAGCGACAAACTGTCTGAAGCTTTGTGGGCCTATCGAACCACCGTTCGAGGACCAACCCATAGCACACCATTCTCCTTGGTCTATGGATGCGAAGCTGTCGTGCCCCTAGAGGTACAAATTCCTTCTCTGAGGGTATCTCTACAAAATGACATGACTCAAGAAAGCAATGTCAAATTGCGACTCCATGAGCTGGACAATCTCGACGAGAGACGGCTCGAAGCTCGACAAAGCATTGAACTTTACCAAGCACGCATGGCAGGATCTTTTGACAAAAGGGTCCGGCAACGCGCCTACAAAAAGGGTGACTTGGTTCTTGCGGTAAAAAGACCAATGGTCTTCGTACACAAATCCAAAGGCAAATTTGAACCAAAATGGGAGGGACCCTACGTCATCGACAAGGTCTTCTCCAATGGCGCATATGCCCTCCTAAACATGGAAGGCGACAGATGTATGCTGCCTATCAACGGCAAGTTCTTGAAGCGGTACTACCCTTGAAGACTTACCCAACTGGGTAAGAGCAATGCCTGTATGGCCAAAACCTGTTCTCAGGTACTCGCTCGTCAAACCCACTCTCTTTAGAATTTTCATATCAAATGTCAAAATTTCTAGAGATTCAAAAACAATGCTTACTTTCATTGTTTCATTGTTCAAAAACAAAAAAAAATCCAAGTTTAGGAGCCTCTCCCTGACTTGACCAAAACTTTCGATCCTTGAACCAAAATTCATGGTTTGAAACAAAAATCCGGATTCAGGGATTTCCACCCTAGTCCACCTTACCTTTTACCGCCAAATGGTTCTAGGTCAAAATTTACGACCCTCGTGTCTTTAAACAAAAAAAAAATGGTTTTTCAAAAATCGTGGGGAAACGACATCAAAGTCAGTACCCGCAAAACAAAAAATTTTGAAAAAAAGCAAGGATGCGACATTCCATCGATACTTGCATCCAAAATCGCAGGGAAGCGACATTTCGTCGATACTTGCAAAATCCAAAACCGTGGAGAAGCAACAAACCAGTTGATATCCACAACCCAATTTCAAAAATCGTGGAGATGCAACATACCAGTTGCTATCCACAACCCAAAATTACAAATGGTTCGAGAAAACCTCAAATTTCAAAAATCACGGAGAAACGACATCAAGTCAGTACCCGCAAAACCAAAAGTCTTGGGAAAAGCAGGGAAGCGACGCTTAGTCGATATTTGCACCCCAATTCGCGAGGAAGCGACATTCCATCGATACTTGCAAAACCTAACCCGCGAGGAAGTGACATTCCATCAATACTCGCAAAACCGAATGAGCAAGGAAGCGACATTCCATCGATACTTGCAAGACCATTCAGCGGGGAGGCAACATTTAGTCGATACCTGCATTTTGAAAACCAAAACTCGGCTATAAAATGCCAAAATCCGGCTATAAATGCCAAAACAAAAAATTTCCGGCTATAAACGCCAAAATCGGCTTTCATGCCAATAAAACAAAACTCGGTTTTCAAAAAAAACTCGGCTACAAATGCCACACACAAAAAAAAAAAACCTGACTCTCATGTCAAAACCGGCTATAAATGCCACAAATTGGCTATCAATGCCACCAAACTGGCTATAAATGCCACCAATTGGCTATCAATGCCACCAAACTGGCTGTAAATGCCACAAAAATCCGGCTTTCATGCCAAATTCGTTTCCCCTACCAAAACAACCATTTGACAAAAGATTTTCACAAAATGACAAAGCTTTTGATCAAATCCCATTTAGCAATTGCTTTCATCACAAAAAGATTTGAGTGAGCGTAGGGAAAACAAAAAAAAAAGAAGTACCAAAAATACATGTGGTACCAAAAAGAAAAAAAAGAAAGTGTTCACAAGCACTAAAAAAAAAAAAAAAAAAAAGAAAGAAAAGTACCAAAAAAAAATACATGTGGTACCAAAAAAAAGAAAGTGTTCACAAGCACTACAAAAAAGAGTACCAAAAAATACATGTGGTACCAGAAAAAAGAAGAATGGTTTCTGCTATAAAAAATCAGGAGCTCAGCCAAAAATGGTCTCCAGCCAAAGCTTCAGCTCCTCAAGCAAACTTTTGGCCTCAGCCGTCAGAGTTTCCAAGGCACGCTTCTTCAGGAACTTGCCATGAGATGCTGGCGAATGCCGTAACCCTTCTTTTACACCGGGAAGCTCTTCCCCAGCAGTTTGCCATCGTTCGTTTTCTAGAGTCCTCCTCTCGAGAACTTGACCGGCATCTGCAACCCTACGAATCAGAGTACTCTCCCTGTCACGAGCCTCTGTTATAGCAGCCCACTTCGCATCGACTTGTGCCTTCAAATGCTCAAGACGTTTCCTGGCCTCCTCAACTTCCCTATCAAGGACGTTAAGGTCATGCCTCAATCCGATGATGGCTAGCTCTTCCTTGTTCTTCTCCCGAACTAGCTGCTTCTTGCTTTGTGTAGCCTCATTCAGGTCAGACTTAGCCTTATCAGCAGGGTCCAAGAACATCTCCTTGAAGAATTGGTCATCAGGGAAACCCATGGTCTCAAACCACTTGTCACCCAGTGCAATGATCCTATCAACGATCGCCCTGGCACCTGTGACATCCAGACCAACCTCTTCGGTGTCGGTCAGAATCTCCTGTACATGTGGGATCATGCCAAATCCTGCCTCCAAGTGTCCAGAAAGGAGAGTCTTGACCCAAGAACTCAAAACCCGAGCCAGCACCTTCTTCGCAAATTGAAGAGACGAACTGGATGAAGATTCACCCTTCTCTGCTGATCGGCTGCTCATGTCATGTCCCATTGGAAGAGTAACAAAAGAACTCTTTTCACTTGGAGCCACTGGAGAGGGAATCTCAACACGAGGCATCTCCTCAATCATGTCTGAACTGGTCTCTACCTCCGGATCGACCTCTGGCATCCCTTGCTCTGGTTCTGAAGAAAGCGATGGACTCTCTTCTGTCACTTCAAAACCTGCAAATGAAACACAAAAAGGTATGAATATGATCCTGTTCAAAAAAAAAAAAAAAAAAAATCATCAGGGTCATCACTACAAAGTACCTTCTTCGACGACTGGCGGAACACTCTCTTCCTCCATGAACTCATCAGAAGCATCATCGACATTTGCGTCCATTGATGGTTCAAAGTCATCGGAATCCTGTGGCAAGTCAGCTGACAAGAAAAAATGTTAGCAAATCAAGTCGCATGCAAAAAAAAAAAAAAAAGAGAAAGCGAAAGAAGTTATACCAATTGGAGATTCCGGAGTCATTCCAGAGTCCCTCGGTTCTTCTTCAGATGCCATAACCGGCTCCATCACCGCCTCATCGGTCGGAACCTCAGGCATCGGCAAGTCTTCATCCTCTGCTAAAAAAAAAAAAAGAAAAAAGCAGCAGCAGGGTGAGAAAACAAATCAGAACATGGAAAGCCCCATGAAAGAAGTAGAAAAAGAAAAAGGAAGAATCATACCTTCACCAATGGTCTCTTCCCCACGACTCCTCTTCTCTGGAGGCTCGTCGACAGCCTCTGGCACCTCCTCGTTGATGGTAAGAGGGATTTCCATGTCAGGAGAGTCCTCATGTGGCCCCTCGCTGCGATGATGACTCCTCCTCTTCTTACCTCTACGGGTTCGCTTCCTAGAAGAACCCGCCTCACTATCAGAGTCAGGTTTCTCACTTGACTCCTCACTGGATGGTCTGCTTTCGCCAGTAGACTCCACGGAAGCTCGTTTCTGTGCCGCTTGCATCCAAGCGTCGAGCTCAGCTTCCTCCTGTTCTAGCTGCTCCAAAGCCTCATCAGGTACTTCCCGAGCAGCTTCAGAACCAATGACGCCCTGGTCACCGAGAAAGCCTATCTTGTGCTTCTCTCCAGAAAGGAAGGCCCAAACTTCCTCTCGCCGGACGCCATCCGACTTCCCAATGCCTTTTCCAGAAGACAGCTTTACATCAAGCTCCTTCTTGGAAAGCCCCCGATATGCCAAAAAGCTCTCCGCGAACCACTTCGTGAAGCCGGCAGTTCGGAAAGTCGACAGCTCAGGATAAGAAATCGTGGCAGTAGTGTCTTCAGCACTATAGAAAGCCCATGCATTTCTGCCATCCTGTAAACCCCCAAAACGCTTCACCATACTCGAAGGCGCTCCAACAACGCCTTGAGAGAAACCCAACTGAAGCGCAAAGCGAGAAGGTACATACGGCTGGATGTCGACGAAAAGATGTCTACGGTACACCATCGTGCCGACTCGTATGCTGAAAAGCCACTCCTTCTCTGCATTGGTCAAAGAGTAATGCCTTCCCGACCCTGCTCTGGTAGAGTCTCGGGAGGCACCAAAATCAAAAGCCTTCTTCCGCAACTCCGGAGAAAGCTTCACTGAAGACTGCCCCATCTCGACGTCCCTGAACCGTCGGATCCTCATGCGGGCAAACAAAAGTGATTCGGATACGGCTTTTCCCTTAGCCAATCGAATCATCAGAGGATCATCATCCTGTGCAGCACCCAGCTGGTGGAAGCCAGGACAGTGGTATACAAACCACGAATAAAAGATATGGGCTGAAAATACCCTATTCATAGGGAGCCCAAGCTGAACCAAGAAAGCAGCAGCCTGCAGTTCGGTACACAGGTAGGAGTAAAGAGCGGGCACCAAAGCAAGCCGCTCTCCAAACGCCATCTGACAAGCCGGAAAAATACAATGCGGCCTGATGTGCGTCCCATCTCCACCAGCAAAAATAGCCTCACCTAGCCAAAAAGTGAGGTAAAAAGCAAGATCTCTCCGCAATGCAATGTCAGAACAAATGGCATCTGTGCTCGCGAAGAAACCCTTCAACTCTTCCTGCATGACCGAAGTCTTCTTCCTGTCTTCCCGGGTCATGCTATCAGAAGACTCTTTGCTGTCAAAGAAGTTGAAGAATGAAGAGCCATAACTCTTCCAACTGCTGGATCTCACTTTCGAGCCCTCCTTCAAAAAATCATAGAAGGCGACGAGCTGAAAGTATAGGAGCCTGAATTCCTCTGACTGCTCCTCAAGGACGCTGTCAATCGGCATGAACTCCTCATAGAGTTTGCCAAGGATGGGTAATCCAGTAATAGCACTCAACTCCTTCAGAGAAAAACCAATCTCACCGTTCGTGACAACGAAGGTATTGGTCTGAGGGAGGAAAGACTCCAACATAGCCATGAAGGCATCATCGGAAAAAGTCACGGTCTCCCTAAAAGCGCGGACCGCGTCAAAAATCCCGGCTTCCTTCAAAACGGCGCCCCCAATCAGCAAGGTGTGGTCAGTCCATGACTTCCAATCGGAGTCAACATTGAAACGGCCACGAAGTCGAAAAGGCTTCACCCAAGTACTGCCGTCACCGCTGAAAACGCCAAGGCCCACCGGTCTCAAATCGACCGACGGATAATCAGAGCCCTGGTAGCCGCTGGCTGGCATCAACATGTCCATACGGACAGGTGGCTTC
The DNA here is from genome assembly GCA_028538565.1 of Umbellularia californica. Lineage (NCBI taxonomy): Eukaryota > Viridiplantae > Streptophyta > Magnoliopsida > Laurales > Lauraceae > Umbellularia > Umbellularia californica. Next base: position 35,891,010 of record JAPQWN010000010.1, on the reverse strand, counting down.
TCCGCATATCCGGAGGGTCCACCAACAAAAACCCCGGTCTTGATCACACTGGCCCTCTTCACCCAGCTCGGAGGATCTTCCCTCTTAGAGCACGTGGAAGCAAGGCTCATGATCGAGATGGTACGATCAAAAGACGACCGGGTAGAAACAGTCTTCTCTTCACCATCTGCTGTGTAAGAGAACTGAAAACATCTCCTTTGGTATGTCAAGTCGTCAGGGACTGCATCTCCAAAGAAGAAGGTAGGCTTGGGTAAAACCCTCAGATCGTCCATAACCCAAGGACGGTTGCTTACCATGATCTTATAGAATTCCTCATTCTTGAGAGCGATCAATCGCTGTCTCATCTCATCGCGATTGAGGGAATCGCACTCTTCCAAGTTCTTCTCAACAAACTGGACCTTCTCCCAGGCCTGCTGAACGGCCACATTGGAAGATCTAGCAGATCGACGAGGTACGCTTGTAGCAGGCTCTTTACCCTTGTTCGCTCTGGAGGAACCACCTGCAAAGGTTGGAAAAGAAAAAGATCGTCATCAAAATGACAGGATTTCGCTAAAAAAAAAGGGGGTCACTTTGTCCCACCAAAAATCTGGCGAAATTTTGGCATGACTCCGGGGCAATTCCAAAGAAAAAGGAAATACCCCGACGGAAATAGAAAGTTTGAATATGGGCTCAACATTGCTGCGGGCTCCGAAACTCCAAACTTTCGAAACCTCAAAATCTCCGCAAAATCAAGAAGGGCTCAACATCGCTGCGAGCTCCAAATTCCCAAATTTGCAAAGATTTTCAGGTATGCTATCACATCATGCTACTCAATTCAGTTTACAAAAAGTACATGCATGAACATCTAGATTTGCATAAAAATGCATTATCATGATGAGCAAAAAAAAAAAAAAAAAGAAACTTTCTCAAAAAAAAAAGAGGGAGAAAGAAAGAGAAAAAAAAAAAGAATAAGCTTTCTCAAAAAAAAAAGGGGAGAAAGAAAAGAAAAAAAAAAGAAACTTTCTCAAAAAAAAAAAAAAAAAAAAAATCAGGCCACGTGGCCGTACGGATCTGTCCGTACGGCCCACAAAAAAAAAAGAAGAAAAAAAACGTGTGAAAAAAAAAAACAAAAGAAGAAATCACGTGGAAAAAAAAAAAAAAAAAAAAGAAGAAGAATAGAAAGAAAAGAAAGAAAGAAAAAAAAGAAGAGAAACTTTTTTTTTTCTATTCTCTACATAAAGTTTTCTTGAAAGAAAAAGAGAGAAAACTTACTTGAAGCCATTGATGGAGAAGAAGAAGGAAAAAGCTTGAAGATCCTTGAAGAAGAAAAACTCTTGGCCTTGGAGCTCTCTTGAGATTGTTGCAAAAGAAAGCAATAAGAGCAAGAGATCCTACCTCCCTTTGCTTTTATAGGAGAGAGCAAATCAAAGAAGGAAACAAAGAAGAAAGGTAAGTGTTACTAATTAGTAACCTTACCAAAAGAGAAGGAATTAGAAAGATTCTTTCCCAAAAAAGAAAGATGTCTTTGAGAGATTTTCTCCCAAAATCAATCAATGAGAGATTCTCTCCAACAAAATAGGAGATTGGAGATTCTTTCCCAAAAAGAAAGATACCTTGAGATATTCTCTCCCAAATTAAGGGAATATGAGAGATTCTCTCCCATAAAGATATTTTTAGATATTCTCTATCCAAATGAGATATCTTTAGATATTCTTTACAAAAATGGCCCCACATGAGATCTAAGCCATCCTAAAAAGCTTAAGGTCCCATGGGCTAGCCCATATGAGCCAGGTTTGACCACCTAGGCACTAAAAAAAAAAAAAAAAAAAAATGGGCTTTTAGTCAGGAAAAAAAAAATCCCTCTTACCAAGAGCATACAAAAATGGTTCCATGCCTCTTTTGAGTTGATTGAACCATACAAAAAATTCCAAGCCCCATGAGCTTCCAAAAAATCAAACCATCCAGCCTCATATACCAAGTTGGGCCAAAAATCTTGAAATTGACATTCCACAAAAATCCAAACCACTCCAATGGACCCACACAGTCCCAAAGAGTGACCAAAAACCAAATCCTGGTCCCCTAACTTGCCACATACAGCTTGTTAGGTCACAAGACCGAAACCAAAAACCAAATCATGATCCCCCAACTTGCCACATACAGCTTGTTGGGTCACAAGGTCAAAACCAAAACCCGATCCCCTAACCTGCCACATATAGCTGGTTAGGTCACAAGATCAAAAACAGAAACCCAAATCCACATCCCTGATGTCATCTTCAAAACTTTGCCTCGAGATGGTGTGTGATTCCTTTCACTACCATAAAATCCCCCTGGAAGCTCAAAGGCACCTCTACCAAAGGAAAGATTGCTCAAAGACTCTTGGTCAAGACACAAGCTCTCCTTTAAAAATCTCTTCGAGGCACATCGACTACAAAAGTCAAGCAACTCGTCGCTGTACCTCGAGGGGGCATTTGTTGACACCAAAAATGTCACTTTGCCACTTCAACATCAAGAGAGCTGCATGAAGCCGCAACCTGCCATAAATAGGCAATGCAATTTCTCCAAAAAATCAAATCTTGTCAGAATCAAACAAAAACTGCAAGATCCTTCAAGATAGCCAAGAGAAGAGTACACATGAAGTTTCGGGCCATTTCGACAACATTTGGCCTAACTTCACTTCTCCGACAGCTAAACGGGAGCTCCCGGCGGCGACATCATCGGAGACGTCAAAACTTCGATCAAAGCCTACAGATGACTCCAGCATGTCTCAAAAGGGCTCTATGCCAAATTTCAAGTCAAACCGACAACGTTTGACCCTCCATCAATGCTCGAGCAGCAAAATCAAGCCTCCCGGCGGCGGGAACCACCGAAGCCTTCGCTCATCAAACCAAGTGCATGAGTGGCTTCAACATGCTTCCAAAAGGCTGCACGTCGAATTTCAGGTCATTCCGACAACGTTTGACCAGGTTTCGATGCTCCGAGAGAAAATCAAGCCTACCGGCGGCGGAGCAACCCGGAACCATGACATCCAAAACGGAGCCCATGGAACGTCTCAAAATGACTCCAATAGGCTCCCCGTCAAATTCCAGGTCAATCGGACATCGTTTGACCACATATCAAAGCTCGGCATTTTCCCCGCAGCAAAATCAAGTGAAGCATCGACGGGACCCCAAACGGCTTCAAAACTCAAACAAAAGCCTATGGTTGGTCTTATTTATTGCTCAGGAGGCTTCACCTCAAATTTCAGGTCATTCCGACATCGTTTGACCAAGTTTCAGCTTCTGGCGGAAAATCAGCAGCTCTACGCGACAAAGTCTTCGGCTTTCCCGGAAAATTGGAAACTTTGCACTCTAAAAATGCAAGGATTCTCATTAAGTTTTCTACAGGGAAATCAAGCCAATAAATGAGAAGAAATGTCAAGAAAAATACAGAAGAAAACGGCGACGAAAAAGACCTCAAAACGACCGCAAAACGGGCTCCGAAGGGGAAAAATCCCCCAGGGTCGCAGACCCCTGCGACCATGGCCCATGGTCGCAGGCCCCTGCGACCATGGCCCATGGTCGCCGGTCCATGGTCGCCGGCGACCATGGCCCATGGTCGCCGGTGACCATGGAGGTCCAGCTCACCGGATTTTCCGCCGGTGACCCGTTTTTCCGTCTTTTTTCGCGTTTCGCGCACTTTGGCCCCTGTGGTTTCCTGAAAATGTGATTTTTAGTGCTTTAAATTGACTCATATCCGACGACATCTCGGATCCGCCGTCAAAAGCATAAAATCATCATTGATCGCTCCAAGATCGCCAACCGGTCGACCAAGAAAGTGCACTTTCTGTCCGACCGATCGTGAAATCGACAAGACAGATGTCACCGGCCCACTCTTAGCTATCAATGTCTGAAGTTACATGTTCATCCGATGTCGATCAGCATGTAGATCCATCGATGATCATCGCCAGAAGAATTCCAGAAGACACGGCATGGCCCGCGACTCTTCGACTGCTCGGCGACCAATTAATGTGGTTAATTGACTAGCTTTATTGCAGTCATTAATTCATTTCTTTGGACGGCCCAATCAGAAGCAAGCATTTGGAAGTTACAAGTCAATTGATTCATGGCATTTAAACCATGAAACTCCTCCCATTATGGTAATTAAGGTGATTAAAAGCCCTTAATCTCCATCGGCCAATCAGATTCAAGGAAAAAGGAGTTACAAAATCAAGAAATAAATCTTGTAACTCCTCCCATTAAAGCCATTAAGGCTCATAAACCCTCCTAAATGGCTACCAAAGGCCTATAAATAGGAGAGCATTCCATTGAAATGGAGATCGGAAAGAAGATCAGAAAAAAGAGGAGAAAATCAGAGGATCAGAAAAAAAGATCAGAAAGAGATCTGAGAGAAAGAAAAAGAGAGAAAAACTCTGCTGAAGTTCTGCGCCGGCCACCACTACAAGGTGACAAAACTCCCTTGGGGGGCACCCCCCCCCCCCCCCCCCAAGGTCCTTGCCTTCTCCTGCTGCCTCCAATGGCTTAGACGTGGCTTTTCAGCCCGTCTACTTAGCTTTTTATTGGACATAGGACCTTCTCTTGGTCTTTGTCCTCTAAAAACCTGAGGTTATAGCCAAGCCAAGCGAATCAAGAGCATCTTCTGTTCTCATCTGCATGGATGATGGCGAAGCCCACACATGGCTTGCGACCGTCAATCTGAACGAGTCCCCCACAATCTCCTGAAAAGTTAGATCTTCCTTTTCTTGCTTTTCATTGTAGTTTGTATTTTTCTAAAAGAGACAAAAATCACAACTCTTGTCTTTTTCATTATTGATGAGAATTGTAAATCGGCTATAAACGCCAAAATCGGCTATAAACGCCAAAATCGGCTATAAATGCCAAACAAAATCGCCTTTCACGGCAAATTAAGAAAATGTCTCTTTTCTTAAATATTTGTGCAATGGAAAACTTGAAAGAAGTTGATTTCCTTTTTACTTGCGAAGGTTGATCTCCGGATTACCACTTGCAATTCCAAGTAAAATAGAAAATCTGGCACACCCACATAAAAGAAATGTTGATGCACGCTTCAGGGCCCGCCAGGGCGCGAAAGGGCCGGACCCGACGGACTCCCACGTTCCGCCGACCCCGGTAGCCGCCCCAACGGCGCCTCGGAGCGCGTTCCATCAGCAGACAGCGGCCAGCCCCGCAGCAGCGAAGCCCACGCCTGCAGCAGCAGCACAGGTGTCGTCCAGACCAGGGGCGCCCCCGACCATGGGTGCCTAAACCTCCCGGGCGCCCATACCTCAGGGGCGTCCGGACCATCGGCGCCCAGACCTCAGGGGCGCCTAGACCTCCAGCAGCCTCGCCGCCCGTCGCTGCACGCTGGACAGCAGCCCCCTCGGCGTCCAAACCTTTAGCAGCCTCCCCGCCCGTCGCTGAACGCTGCACAGCAGCCCCCTCCGCGCCCAGACCTCCAGCAGCCTCGCCGCCCATCGCAGCACGCTGCACAGCAGCCCCCTTGTCGCCCAGACCTCCCAGGCGCCCAGGCCAGGGGCGCCTAGGCCTCCCAGGCACCCTCTAGGTGCCCAGACCTCCCAGCCCAGCACAGGCGCCCAACACCTCCTGCTCGTCCAGAAGCTGCTGCTCGCTCAGAATCACGCGCCAGCGCGCCTGCTCGCTATTTTGACCGTAAATTTTGGTCCGTAACTCCAAATGAGGCTTATTATATATCAAATCGAAGCTCTCGGCGAGCCCTACAAGACTGACCGCCTTTGGCTGTGATTGACACTGTCAAAAGTCCAAAAGAGGCCTAAAAATAGATGTTTTGGCCTCCCGAAGTTTTTGAAGTTGCGATATCAGCCGAAGATTCAAACAAATGCCCTCCTCTCAAAGTTCCATTGGACACAAGACATTGGTGGGAAAATGATGGGCCAAGCCTAAGGGCCCAACTCATGTTACAAGACCCGGATAGTCCAATAAGGTCCAGGCCCAAAAAAGTCCATAGGCCTGGCCACGTCATCAAGAGAGCATCCGGGAGCCTCACCCTCACCGCCTTGGAAACCGTAATCTCCACCGAAATGGTTACTGAGTTGCTGTAAAGTCGCCCCAACCTGTGAGGGAGCGACTATAAATTGTAAGCCCCACGAACTTTTGGGGGGCATGAGACAGACACCGGAGCACTATTCTACTCTCCCTCTCTAAGCTTGTACTCTCTGCTCTCCCAGCACTCCTGAATTAATAAAGTACCCGGCTACCTCAGCCATTCAGAAGTGGATGTAGGTCATACTGACCAAACCACTATAATTTCTCTCTCTCTCTCTCTCTCTCTCTCTCTCTCTCTCTCTTCTTTAATCACAGCATTAATTACCAATCACTTGACAGTTGGTGTGCAAAGCCATCATCAAATAGGACTCATTATTCCTACCTAAAGGCATCAACCTACCGTACAGGTACCTAAAATTACAAAAGCAATTATAGGAGTTTCATGAAAATGTTGAGAATTAGGCCAACAGCATAGCAAGGAGAGAAATCAGCAGAAAGTCGATGGAGAGGGGAAATTTTGTAATACCTTGTTGAAGTTGAGAGCTAGATCTGGCGAGTGGGTATGTTCAGGAAGAGAAGGAAACACCATTTACATCATCGAGATGGAGAACAAGTCCTCCTTCCAATGCCACTCCTCTTTTTTTTTTTTTTTTCCTAAGAAAATGAAGAGAAATTAGGGATTTACTGAAGCTCCATTCAAACCTGCACCAATCAATATCACATCCAGAGAGAAGACATGAAAAAAAGATCCCAAGAAAAGGCACACTTAAAGATAAACAGTTTCAAAATAAGAACCCAAAATATCAAAAGACGTAATTATCAGCCATAATAAAATAAAATCCTGATAATCACAAGCCTTCACCCCATTGCATCACCATCTGCTAATATTTTTTCAAACAAGAAACAAGATAAGGAATGTTGCATGCTTTCTTTAGTAATCTCCTAATTGCATCCAAGCAGCCTTTTTTTAGTACCGGTGGTCACTAAGGCAAACATCATGCCAACTATTCCAAGCCATAGCAGAGGGCTTCTGATAAAAGCAATTGAAAATTTGAGATTAAGGGTGAGCCAGCTTGACTCAGATAACAACAATCCACTTGAGAGTTTCAACTAATGTTTCTTGTCTCATATATCAAGCCCAAATTAGGTTCTACACCACTTAGAGCTCAGCTTGTTATGCACTCAAGTCTCAAGTCGTTACCTATATTAAACATTTTCTTTAGAATAAGTAATGAGTGAATTTCAAGTAATGGGTCAAGATTTACTTTACAAAGTTTTTTGATAAAAAAGTTTAGTAGGCCCCTTGGTTGGTATGCCCATAGCAGTGGAAGGCACATCAAACATACATGATACACTTTTTGATGAAGATTGCCCTCGAATAAACCTCACAGTCAAAACAGCAATTACACGAATGTCATTCCCTTAAGCAATTTCAAGAGGAAACCTACAAATCCAAAATTCACAACTAGAATATAGTATAATCAAGAGCTAAATCAGACTTCATTTTCAGATAATGGAAACTACTCAAGCTCCTTATATTCAGCTCTAAAACTTCTTGGCAGTTTAAAGTTAAAATCATCAAAATCTGCAAAAAAACAAGAATTCGATCTCTCAAGGAGAAAGAATCAAAGCACCATGACATCACTACATTCTCACTCTCTCACTGGCATTTAATCAAATAGTTATGAGAATACACGAATGCCATTGACTCCAAAATGGTAAAGTTCTTGAAAAAAAAAGATTTTTTATGTACCATGGGAATTATTTAAGAATTATTTTCACAAGGAAATATAGTTTTTGATTGGCCTATTTATTCATAAAAATTCCACCAGCCCAATTCACCAAATAGCATGCATACCATTAGAAAATTGGAAATTTCAAAAAGAAGTCCTGAATGCAAAGCAAAGCACGACATAGAAGCCACTAACCCTCACAGTACCCATTCAATAAAAGAAAACCAAGATCACGAAAATTAATCAGAAATCAACAAGGGTCCATATCAAAACCCAAGTTTTTGCAAGAAAAAGTAACATTAAAAGCTTATGAGAAACCCATTTCTTACTGTGCGGGGTATTTTCATGATATTGAGATTACTCCTGGTTTAGATAAAAGTACCGACTAGGTTTATATTGATCTCGACTTTATTCAGCTCGGCAATTGTGCCAACTGGTACCGAGCTTGAACTAGCCACAGTAAGAGTACCAGCTAGACTTTTTCGTACTCGGCCTTGTGTGTCTTAGCAGCAGTGCCAGAACTCGCCCACGTCTGACCTCGGTGCCTTCTTTAGTTTGGTCCAATTAACCGAGATGAACATTGAGTGTCAAGTCTCAATTATGTAAAAGTACGGCTACGTTGCAGAACGTACTGTTAGATAGGGTAGCCACTGGATATAGATAAGGGGTTATCCCTTTCCGACGGTCATATCCGCATTTATGTTTGAGATTGAGACATGATCTGATGGGACAGTACTTCCACCTACCTCCACTAAGGAATCGAGGTATGGTCCGATGGGACAACTCCTCCAACTAACTCGACTCAGGGAAGGCTTGATGGAACTTCCACCTATATATATACCAGAGGTAGAACCCAGAAGGGGTAAGCTCACATCCACACATATGCTTAAATACACTCATATTCTGAACTCTCTTCTTCCCTACTCACTCTCCCTTTGTTCAGTGACTGCACTAACTTAGGCATCAGAGTGCCTTTGGCTGACTGCAGCCAAGGTCTCTGACCTTTTGCTCCTCCCTCCTTTTCAAGTTTAAGGCATTCAATCTCTCCAAAAAGTTTAGCTGCAGTATCACGAGTTTAACAATCACCTAATCAAGTTCGTAATATTTAGGCACTTACAATTGGCGCCTTCTGTGGGAAAAGATCAATTTTCAAACATCATGCCTCCAAAAACCAGAAAGGGTGAAGGATCATCCAGGTCCTTCCCGCCTCCACCATTATTGCTACCACCATCACCGCCTGTCCCTCGCCAGAAGTGGACCAAGGGAAAATCCGGTGCAATGAGCGTGGAAGGGCCCAAAACTCAGTTAGGCTTGTCATCGAAGGGGGTGACAGCACCTCCCCAGCGAAATGACCATCTGCTGGAGCACCTCCGGCGGGATCCCCCCCGGCGGAACGTCCCCGTCAGGATGCTCCCCTACCAGAACAACCCCGTCAGGGTGTTCCTCCTCCGGAGAATTCTTGACCAGAACATACACAGATGTTGTCCAAGTCGCGCCAATCCCGTCGCTAGAACGACGCGGATGACGACGACGACTTGCTCCTCGTGGATATCAGGGCCCAAAACCTTGTTATCCTGGAGCAAGAAAAACTGATTCGCCAACTCCGGAGACAGCTCCGGGAGAAAACAAAGACCCCGGTCAAGGCCTCGGTCGTACCTCTCACATGCCACCGTGCCCCGGAGGTCGAAAAGGATTTGAGGCAAGTCCTGACCAACAAAAGACGCGACCGAGCCTATGAGGAAGGCTCGGGTAGCATTCATCTTAATGATGACCCCAAGAAACCGCGCCAGAGACAAGAGGACAATAGCGACTTGAGGGAATGGCTTAACCGACAAGTCAAGCAGATAGTCCAACAGAATATAGAGGTGGTCGGTTTCACCCAAGATCGGCTGAACGCCTACGACACAGAGGACCATGGCACATCTCCATTCTCCTAGGAGATAAGGGACTTTTCACTCCCCGAGAAGCTTAACGTCCCAAGATTTAGTCTTTACGACGGGACTTCAGATCCAGCCACACATCTCCGAAATTTCACCCAGAGAATGTCGGTAAGGGGCGATGTCGGTCACTTGAACTGCAGGGTCTTCTCCTCAAGTTTGGGCGACCTCCCCCTAAGGTGGTTTTACGCGCTTCTGTAGGGGTCAGTTTCGAGCTGGCGGCAGCTCTGAAACTCCTTCGTAGAGAAGTTCCAGGCACATAGGGTCATCCCAAAAACCGACGATGACCTGATAGCAATCAGAATGAGGCGGACTGAAAGCATCACCCAGTTTGCCAAAAGATTCTGGACCGTCTATAGCCAAGTAGAAGATGCCACTGACAGAGTGGCCATCCGGTCCTTCAAGCAGGCTCTACTGCCAGACAATGAGCTCCGCAAGGACGTAGTGCGGTTCCCCATGGTCACTGTGAAAGCACTGATGGCCTGGGTGAACCAATTCATCGAACAAGAAGAAGATGAGGCCCGAGCTCGAGAAACATTCGGTCTCTAGCAAGAACACAGGCCCTCCAAGAAAGATAAGAAGTTATCCCGGAGGGAAGAGGTGGACCGAAATAGGATATCGACGAGTTCGACGATGGCCTTGATTCCTATCTCAGGGGGCAGCAAGAAGCCCAAACCAACCATTGCCTCCTACAAGGCCATCAACACGATCTTCGAGGAGCCCATTTACAAGCTCCTTGGCAGAATCAAGTTACAACCTTTCTTTAAGTGGGCACAGCCGATGAAGGGTGACCCTTCCACCCAAGATCAGAGTAAGTTCTGTGCCTGCCACAAGCAAAATGGGCACAGAACTGAAGACTGCATGGCCTTCAAGGCCCACTTAGAGAAGCTCGTGAAGGACGGGCACTTAAAAGACTTCATAAAGGAGGAGAGCAGAGTCAACCGAGCTCATCAACGCCAACCTGATGATGATCAGGACAGCGATGAGCCGGAGGGCATCATCAACGTCATTGACCTATAGCTCTCGCGCCCAAAGGAAGTAACCAGGCTCGTGCTGAGGCCAGGAGGGCTTCGCACGACAAGCAGGTGATGACGGCCAAGCTCGGACCCTCCGCCAAGAAGGCTCGGAAAGAGAGACCCAAGATTTGTTTCTCGTACAACGACCTAGATGGGGTCCAGCTCCGCACAACGATCCGCTGATCCTAACCCTGAGGTTAAAGAACTTCAAGGTACAGAGGATTCTTGTGGACCCCGGGAGTTCATCGGAAATCCTCAACTATGACTGCTTCAAAATGATGGGTCTGAAAGAGGAGGACCTGCAAGAAGCCCGCACTACGCTGGTGGGCTTCAGCTCCAAACCGGTATACCCCAAAGGGAAAATCTCCCTCCAAGACCAAGTTGGGGGCGCCTCCATGACGGCCGACTTCCTAGTGGTGGATGCACCATCCCCATACAACGTAATAATGGGGAGAACTTGGCTACACAACATGGAAGCGGTGCCCTCCACCCATTTCCAAAAGCTCAAGTTCCCGTTGGAGAACCAAACGAAAGAGTCGAAGTGATCACAGTTCGGGGTGACCAGCAGATGGCCAAGTAGTGCCTGACGGCTATTGTCCCTGGCGAAGCAGAACCACAACATGTACACATGGCCAAACTGGAGGTGGAACTCGAAGCTGTTGGCTGAGCTCCCGAAAAAAAAAAGCATCGAAGACCTTACCAAGATAAGGATCGACCCCAACGATCCTGAAAGGTATTTCCTGCTAGAAGTGAGCTTGCAGAAGCTGAAAAATCCGAGCAATTCGACTTCTTGTTGCGGAACAAAGAAGTTTTCGCTTGGACCCCCTACGAAATGCTTGGCGTCGGCCCCGAAATCATGTGCCACAAGCTGAATGTGGACCCCAAGCACAAACTTGTAGTTCAAAAAGCTCGCAGAACTAGGGTCCAACCGACCGAGGCTGAGATAGAGGAGGTCAAAAAGCTATTGGAGGCCGAAGCAATCAGGGAAGTCCATTACCCGGAGTGGTTGGCCAGCACAGTGGTGGTAAAAAAGAAGAATGCGAAGTGGAGGGTCAGCATGGACTTCACAGACCTCAACAAAGCCTGCCCCAAGGATAGCTTCCCACTCCCAAAAATCGACCAGATGATTGATGCCACCGCCGGACATGATAGAATGAGTTTCCTCGATGCCTACTAAGGTTATCATCAGATCCTGATGTATGGGCCTCATGAAGAGAAAAAAACATTTATAACACCTAGGGGCATCTACTGTTACAAGGTGATGCCCTTTGGGTTAAAAAATATAGGGGCAACTTACCAGAGGCTGGTAACCAAGATGTTCCAGGCCCAGCTCGGCAAGACCATGGAAGTTTACATTGACGACATGGTTGTCAAGTCTAAAAGGTCACAGGACCACTTGGCATACCTTAGTCAGACATTTGCCGTCTTGAAGGAGTTCCAGCTCAAACTGATTGCATCCAAGTGCACATTTGGTGTCGACTTCGGCAAATTCCTAGGAAGCCTGGTCATCAGAAGAGGGATCGAAGCCAATCCAAAGAAAATGTCGGCGATCCAAGAGATTCAAAGTCCAACCACGACAAAACAAGTTCAAAGGCTCACAAGGATGGCAGCCGCGCTCAACCACTTCATCAGCCTAGCTTCGGACGAATGCCATCCCTTCTTTCAGCTTTTAAAGAAAAGTTCAAAATCCCAATGGACGCTGGGATGCGACCGAGCCCTTCAGGAACTCAAAAATTATTTGTCTTCACCACCCCTGCTGTCCACTCCAAAGAAGGGGGGCACTATATTTATACCTGGCTGTCTCGGACCATGCAGTGAGCTCGGTGCTCATCAGAGAAGAAGACAGGCAGCAAAGGCCTATATACTATGCGAGCAAGATCCTGCTTGACGCCGAGACAAGGTATCTGCCGTTGGAGAAACTTACATTATCACTCGTCAGCGCTTCTCGCAAACTCTCCCATTACTTCCAGACATATACCATATGTGGTTATTATAGAACATCCACTTAAGTCCCTTTTCAGAGAGGCAGACTTCTCTAGAAGGATCTCGAGATGGGCCGTCGAACTGGGGCAATATGATATCAAGTATCAACCAAGAATGGAGATCAAAGCCCGAGTTCTAGCAGATTTCATCGTGGAGTTACTTCTCCTAGCTCAGCACCGAGACGGCTCGATACCGATCTGGGGAGGTAATAAGGATAAAGAAGAGGTTACCGAGATGGAGCAGGAACAATCTTGGAAGCAATTCCTCGATTCAGCATGGAAGGTCTTTGTTGACGGATCCTCAACCTCAAAAGGGGCTGGCGCTGGCATAGTCCTCCAATCTCCAAAGGGCCTTGTCATCAGCAAGCCTTAACACTTGACTTCAAGGCGTCCAATAACGAAGCTGAGTATGAAGCACTGATCGCAGGACTCGGTAGCAGTAAAATCCTGGGGGCACGGAAACTGGTGGTCTTCAGTGACTCTCAGCTGGTGACGAGCCAGCTGAGCGGGGAATACCAAGCCCGTGACGAAAGGATGGCAACCTACTTAGCTCATGCAAAGCAGCTCCTTTCTCAGTTTAAGAAGGTTGAAGTCAAACAGATTGGCAGTGATTCCAGTTCTCATGCCGTCGCGCTTGCCAACCTAGCCTCTGTTGTTGAGGCTGTGAGAAAAAGAATTGTCCAAGTGGAGACACTGGACAGACCGAGCACGGAGCTCCAGCCACCTCGGAAAGTCTTATGTGCTGATCTCGATCCGAGCTGGAGGGATCCAATCGTCACCTACCTAAGGGATGATCAGCTTCTTGAAGATAAGAGTGAGGATCACAAAATCAGGTTGAAAGCAGCTCGATTTTGGTTATCTCCAGATGACAAACTCTACAAGAAGTCCTACACTGGCCCTTACCTCCAGTGTGTTCACCCAAGCAAAGTCGAAGACTTCCTTTATGAAATCCATGAGGGAATCTGCGGCAGCTATTAGCCAAGGCTACTAGTGGCCTTACATGCAAAAGGACGCCCAGCTCTATGCCAGAAAATGTGAGAACTACAAGAAGTTTTCTCGCTCTCTCCATCAGCCAGCATAGGACCTAAGTCCACTCTCTAGCCCATGGCCCTTCGCCCAGTGGGGGTTGGACATTATGGGACCACTTCACCGAGCTCCAGCGAATAAGAGGTGGCTAATAGTAGCCACCGATTACTTCACTAAGTGGATAGAAGCCGAAGCACTGTCTTCCATCACTGAGCAAGACACGAAAGGCTTCGTATGGAAGAGCATTGTCACAAGATTTGGAGTAGCACGAGCTCTGGTCTCTGACAACAGAACCCAGTTCGACTCCAATTTCTTCAAGAACTTTTGCCGGGAGTACGGCATCAGAAATTATTATTCCACTCCAGCCTACCCACAAAGCAACGGTCAAGTTGAAATCTCCAACAAAGCGGTTCTTGACGGACTCAAGAAAAGGCTCGACCGAGCCAAAGGAAGATGGGTAGAAGAACTTCCGAGTGTTCTTTGGGAGTATAGGACTACCTCGAGGCGCCCCACTTCGGCAACACCCTTCTCCCTGGCGAATGGTATGGAAGCCGTAATCCCACTTAAGGTCGGTCTCCCGACCCTAAGATCAGAATTGTTTGACCAAGGCCAAAACGATGTAAGCCTGGCCTGAGAACTTGACCTAGCTGAGGAATGAAGAGATACAGCAACCATCCGCCTAGCTTATTACTAGCAACAATTAGCTAGAGGATACAATCAAAGGGTCAAGGAGAGGAAGTTTTCAATTGGAGAATTGGTCGTGAAGACGTTTCCTGCAGATAAAAATCCTAATGAAAGCAAGCTAGCACAGAACTGGCATGGGCCACTCAAAGTCATCTCGGCTGCCGGCCAGTCAGCTTACAAGCTTGAGGACATGGAAGGTAGGGAGCTACCACGGCCATAGAACGCCACTCAACTCAAGAAATACTATTTCTAAATTGTATTCAAACTTATGGAATCAATAAAAGTAATTCTTACGGAAATGTGTACTTTGTTGCCTTCAACACTCGCTAAGTTGTAGAATTCAGCGTCTTCCTTGGTATTCAGAAATACGTATGGTTGCGGAACCGAGTATTCTGTTACCGGGACTAATATCTTGTATTAGAAAACTCGACCCAGTCTCGTTCAAGCTCGGTTAAAGAACTAAGCTACGAAATAGGTAGGGTTGATATTTGGACACAAGTGTCTTATGTTAGAGAACTTGAGATTATATACAGTTTTGGTTACCGAACCAAAATCAATTACCAGTTCTGGTTACTGAACCGAGCTCAATTACTTGTGTTGTTTTAGTTATTGAACCGAAATCAATTGTTTACAATGTTTTGGTTGTTGAACCAAAACCAGTTTCTTGCAGAGTTTTGGTCACTGAACCGAACTCGACTACTTGTTTTAGTTATTGAACCGAAACCAATTTCTTACAATGTTTTGGTTACTGAACCGAACTCAACTACTTGTTTTGGTTGTTGAACCGAACTCAATTTCTCAATATTTTGGTCATTGAACCGAGCTCAGTTCCTTGAAAGTTCTGGTTATTTAGTTTCTTGTATTGTTCCCGTTATTATATTAAATTCGATGGTTTACAATCTCTTTACAAGACCTAAGACTATGGCCTCGGTTAGTGAACCACTCCAAACTAGTCAAACTTGTGTGGGCTCGGTTAGAGAATTGGGATCAAACACTTACATCCACACAGAACTTGAAAACAAGAACAGAAAAGAGAAATGGATAGTTGTATTCATTGAATAAAAAAGAGTTACAATTTCCAGTCATTACATGCTCCCCGAAGATCCGAAAAGAAAAAGATACAAGGTATTGACATCTTTACAAATAAAAAGCAAAAACAAGCAGAATCAAGTGGCGGCGGCCTCGGTGTCGACAATCTCGATCACGAGGGTCTTGGTTGCACCACTAGGAGGGGTAGCCCCGGACGGAGGAGGAAGGGCCAAGGGAGCTTCAGCAGGGGCCTCGGACACAACAGGGGTGGGATTCGGCTTCGGCTCCGAGCTGGGGAACCTGGGCGGGTTCTTGTATATAGGGTGATCCTCGGGGATTCCCACTTCTTTAAGCACTGCCCGACACCCGAGCTCAAACAGTTGGGAGCTTATCTGTTGCACTTAAGCTTCGTACAGCTTTGTCGCCTCATCCACACCATCCTGAAAGGCGACCTTGATTTCGGCCTGGACAGAGGCCTCGAGGTTGGCCTTTTGTTCTGATGTGGCCTCGACCTCGGCCTTCTGCTTGCCCAATTCGGCATTGAGTTCAGCCGCCCTCTTCTCTCTGGCCCTCGCCTTGGCCCTCTGCACATGGGTCTCGACTTTTTGCTTGTAGATTTCAGCCATTGCTGCGTCAAGCTCTACGGCAAGACTGACGTTCCTCTCCTCCGCCTCCTTCAGTTTTTGGCTATTCGCCTCCAAGGCCGCCTTTAGTTCTTTCTTTTCTGCTTCCTACTGCGCGGCCTTGGAGGCGCTCCTGTGGGTTCTATCCATGACCACCTGGACCCTTTGTACAATCTGCAAAACAAGCAAGCAAGGATCAACGAAGGGCAACCGGAATCAGACACCATAAGTAAATCTAAAGAGTAGAACTTACCGAGATCGCCGACTGTAATGACGACATAAGCAAACCCACATCATCAAAATGCCTGTGCCTCTCCATGTCACGTGGTAGGGCACAGGCCTGGGCAAGCACCCCGGTGACGAGGGGGTTGCTGGCCAGCCCACCGTCAACACTCTGCCGGGCATCAGCTGATAGCCCGGCCTTCACGATGCTGGCCCGACGATTGAGAAGCCGAGGCCAGACCGGAGCCCTGTCCTGAAGACGGACCCTCAGCTCTGGACCTGCTCTCGGATGGGGCCACTCGTTTACGTCAGCCAAGCGTTGCCGGACTCCCGAAGCGGGACCCTCGATCCTCGGCCTTTTCTCCGGCAGACCTCCCTTCCTCGGTGCCTCGGCAGAGCGTTACCGAGATCTTGCACTTCCAGAAGAAGTAGGAGTAGAGGAGGAGGTCCCACTAGCACCCGAGGACGTGGGGGCCGGGGCAGGATTAGAAGCAGGGACCGAGAAGGAAGGTGGGGCTCAATTTTTGAATAGTCGGACCAACAGGTCCTTCGTCTTTACAGGAGGCTGAGATGCTCCATCTCTGTTTCCTCTTCCGAGCTCGAGGGGGACGCATAGGCCTCGACGGCTTGCTACAAGTCCACGGACTCCGAGTGGACGCCCGAGTTGGAGGCCTCAGCACCCAAAGCTACCTTAGGCTTGACGTCGGCGAGCTCAAGCGCTGGCTCCTCAACCACCGAAGATAGGCCGGTCCTCCTCTTAATGAAGAAGTGGTACCTCGGCTCGTATCCCAGAAGGTCCCAAGCTGCTCACCCTGGTGACCTTGGTAAGCTTTCACCACCTTCAGCCAATCGTCGTTCCTTTTCCACCTGACCCGCTTGGCTCCTTACTTCTCTAGTTAAAACATGCTTGGCAAACAGAACTTGTCAACTCGGCTGAAATAAAAAAGAAAAGAGGGAAAAATAGACTCTGAGTAGTCGGTATTTAGTTGGAGGAGTCCCCAAGCGACAGGGAATCCGGTATATCCTTGCAGCCTCGGGTTCTCTGAACTCCCAGTTGCAGGAGACGAACAGGCGATCGTCACCCGGCATGCCTATTCGAATCCTCCAAGTCATGTACAAAAGGTTCCCTCATCGGCTTGCCTCGAAGGTAAAAACTATTGTCGCTCCCTACAGATTTGCATAGGTCATATACATCCTCGATGTCGTGGACACCGAGGTCAGTACCGAGGATTCTGTTCAGCTCGGCTATGCCCATTATTATTTTGAAGCTATTTGGCGTAAGCTGGCGGGGCAGAGCCACCACTTATGCAGACACGACCTAAGTAGGGGATGGACGGGGAATCTAACCCCACCTTTTATTATTGCGACTAATGGAAATGGCATCCAGGCATTCAGGAAGGTCCAACAGTCGAACGCATCCTCCAGGTCATCTAATCTAATCAGGACCTCGTTTGGGATCCCGTACAGGGCCCTGAATCCTATTATGGCTTGTGGGGTGTCAAGCCAATGCCTATAGATCCCCATTTCTAAGATTGGGAAGGATTAAGAAGTCGAAGGACAGAAGATAGAGAAAAGGGGACAAAAAACCCTAACAGAGGGGCGAAAACCCTAACAGAAAGGCGCAGAAACCCTAAGGTGCAGAAACCTTAAGAAGTACCCTAAAGGGAATAGAAAACACAAAAACGAAGAGAAGAGAGGGGAAGAGAAACTCACAAAGGTAGGGAAGACGCGAGGGCTCCGGGGTTTGATTTGCTAAGAACGCTCTTGAGGTCTTTTGAGGTCTCTTTCGCAGGAGGGTTTTTCTTTTTTGAAGACTCCAAAATAGGAGAAGAGGGGAAGGGACCCTGTATATATAAAGAAAGAAGCATGCCCTTTCAAAATTCAAGGGCACGCATACGAAGTGTCGCCTCAGAAGTCGTAAGTGTCGCTTCGAAGCAGCCATGCGACCGATCGGATGATGACAAATAGCAGTGACGGTACGTCTTACACAGCAATCCAACTAGGCTAATTGATTACCTCGGGCAAGCGAAGCAACATTGGCGCATTTGGGTAGATAAAGCGACGTGATAAAGATCAGACATCAGCAACCGTCAGCAACCAATGTCAAGATGAAGAGCTCCGAGCTCGGCATAGGAAAACTCTCCCACTATAATACTTAGCTCCCGACCTCAAAAAGTTACAGAACTCTCAAGAGCTCAGGAGCTAGGGGCAATTGTGTGGGGTATTTTCAGGATACCGAGATTACTCCTGGTTTAGGTAAAAGTACTGACTAGGTTTATCTTGATCTCGACTTTATTCAGTTCGGCAATGTGCCAGCTGGTACCGAGCTTGAACTAGCCTCGGTAAGAGTACCGGCTAGACTTTTCGTGCTCGGCCTTGTGTGTCTCGGCAGCAGTGCCAGAACTTGCCCATGTTTTTCCTCGGTTCCTTCTTCAGTTCGGTCCAATTAACAGAGATGAACATTGAGTGTCAAGTATCAATTATGTAAAAGTACGGGTACATTGCAGAACGTACTAACAGATAGGGTGGCCGCCAGATATAGATAAGGGGTTATCTTATCCGACGATCGTATCCGTATTTTTTTTTTAGATTGAGGTATGATTCGATGGGATAGTACTTCCACCTACCTCCACTAAGGAATCGAGGTATGGTTCGATGGGACAACTCCTCCAACTACCTCCACTCAGGGAAGGCTCGATGGGACTTCCACCAAAATATATATACCAGAGGTAGAACCCAGAATGGGTAAGCTCACATGCACACATACGCTGACATACACTCATACTCTAAACTCTCTCTTATTCCCTACTCACTCTCCCTCTGTTTAGTGACTGCACTAACTTAGGCATCAGAGTGCCTTTGGCTAATTGCAGCCAAGGTCTCTAACGTTTGCTCCTCCCTCCTTTTTAGGTTTAAGGCATTCAATCTCTCCAAAGAAGTTTAGCAGCAGTATCACGAGTTTAACACTCGCCTAATCAAGTCCGTAATATTTAGGCACTTACACTTAAACTAAAAGAACAAGAGGCATATTAGAATCGAAGAAACACAAAAGACCCAATTCCTAAAACAAACCCATCAAATGTCACAACATAAGAAATAACGAAAGAAGTCGCACTGAAGTTGTACCTTGTTGATAGTATGATGGAAAAACAAATTTGAATTTGAGAGATGGGAGATAAGCATATGTGAGAAGGAACATTGTTACTGACGGAGAGACAGAGGCATTCATTAGACCGAGTGAGAAATAGATAAAATGTAGAGAGAGAGGCAAGGAAAGTTTCATAGGAGAGATTTACCTGAGAAATGGTTATTTGGAGAAGTCGGCCTTGGGAAACCAGGAGAACTCTTGTATGTAGAGAGTTTCTCACATAATGTTTTTGGAGATTTGAAGTCGGTTGAGGGAGACCAGATGATTCTTGCATGTCCATCAAGCATGACAAGGAAACATGCATCTTAAGTGAGCCCCACGTATTTATTTTGCAAGCATGACAAGGCAAACATGCATCTTAGATGGATCCCATGGAGGTGTAGAGAAGTAAGCAGGACAACTTCTCCCAAAAAAAAAAAAAAAAAAAAGACTATATGAAGAAATTTATCATTGATGTTGAAAAACTTCTTAAATAGTATCATTCCATCATTCCACATTTAATTGCATAAGAATGCTAAAACAGGTGCTCAAATAACTATAAAAAAATGCATTCAACAAATTGAACCTTAAACCCTGCAGCACGCATCAAGAACGCATTTAGTTGAACTCGTTCTAATACTTGTATATAACATGAAACAATTGAGATGATTGGGCTCCTAGCATGAAAACATGTGACATGAAAACATCAATTGAATGTATACATTAATGGCTAACACCATTTCAAATATGTGGAAATTTAAGAATAAATTATGCTTCTCAGTTGCCAAAAAAAAAAATTAAACGAATGGCTTTAGAATAGATTGTACAGAAAGAATTATCAAAGTAGTTCATCTATTCATGTGGAAGTTTCTAGAAATAGATTACACACTAATAAGCAACAAGCAATGCTTATGTCTACAGAGCAGAATAAAAAATATTGAAAGGAACCAAAATCTGGAATCTATGGAAATGTAAGAATACAGTATTTGTCTCTCAGTAGGGCTCAAAGATTCTCCCTCATTGTCTTCGAATGAACAATAGCTAACCTGCCATATCATCTAACAAAATCAACCTCTGAGCCTCTCATCTCCAAATTTATGATTACACCATTTAAATGAAAACTAAAATTAGATTAGCACAAGAAATAATCTCTTGCCAATAATGGACCCTCGGATTTCCCGTCCTCTCCTTCCGCACCCCAGGGGCTGACCTGGGTCTCGGCGGAGGAGGGAAAACGCGGGTATCAACATTTTTCTACGGGTATGCCAGATTTACTTTCTACTTGGAATTTGGAATGCTGATAATCCGGAGATTCACCTTCGCAAGTGGAAAGGAAATCAATCATTTTTTCTAACTTTTCAAATTGCATAAATATTAAGAAAAGAGACAAGTTTGTTTTTTTAGAATGCCATAGGAGGCATTTTTGTTTCTTTGCCGTAAAAGGCGATTTTGCCGTGAAAGTTGATTTTACAAAACTCATCAAATATGAAAGACAAGAATTGTGATTCTTTTTGTCTCTTTAAGAAATACAAACTACAATAGAAAAGTAAGAAAAGGGATCTAACTTCTCAGGAGATTGTGGGGACACGTTGAGATCGACGGTGGCAAGTCATGTATGGACTTCGCCATCGTCCTTCAAATGAGAACATGTGAGGCTTTGATTCTTCGGCTTGGCTCCTAACCTCAATTTTTTAAAGGACAAGGACCAAGAGGAGGTCCTATATCCAATGAAAAACCAAGTAAACGGGCTGAAAAGCTGCGTTCAGGCCATGTTAGAGAAGGAGGAGACCTTGGGGGGGGAGGGGGGGTGGCCCCCCAAGGGACGTTGATCACCTTGTAGTGCTTCTGGGAGCAAAGCAGCAGGACTTCGTCTCTCTTTTGAATTTTCTGGATTTTCAGAGCTTGCACTTGGGATCCTTTTTTTTCTTTTTCTTGGAATGGACCTCCTTTTATAGGCTTTTGATAGGCATGAGGTGTTTATTGGCATTGATGGCCATGATGAAAGAATTGATGAGGAGTTACAAGTTGATTTTGTAACTCCTTTTTCATGGCTTATGATTGGCCGATGAAGGTAGTGGGCTTTTAATTGCCTTTATGCTTCATGATGATGGGAGTTTTATAAGTTTAATGCTATGATTGCTTGGATTTGTAACTCCCAAATGCTTGAATCTGATTGGGCCGTCCAAAATAATGAGTCAATGACCGCTTTAATTTGTTATAAACGGGTCAATTAACGACATTAAGTGGTCGCCAAGGCATGTGAAGAGTCGCGGGCCGCGCCGCGTCTTTTGAGATTCTTCTTGCGATCATCACAGATGGATCCACGTATTGTCTGATGTCGGATTGCGATTCAATTTCAAACATTGGTTGATGTTGGTGAGCCGGTGACATCTGTCTTGTCGATTTCACGATCGGTCGGACAGAAAGTGTACTTTCTTGGTCAGCCGGTTGGCGATCTTGGAGCGATCGGTGATGATTTCATGCTTTTTATGGCAGATCTGAGATGTCAACAAAGATCAGTCGTTTTCAAGCATCAAACATTGGATTTTCATAAAATCACAGAGGTAGGAACACCCGAAACGCGAAAAGGATCGAAAAACGGGGCTTTTGGTGCAAAATCCGGCGACCCGGATTTGCAGGGTCGCCGAGTGACCATACACCCAGGTTCGCCGGCGACCTTGGGCCAGGGTCGCCGGCAACCTTTGGCCAAGGTCACCGGCGACCATAGGGCTTTGTCCCATTTGGTCGCCGAGCGTCGTTTTCGGCCGTTTTTCCGTCTTTTTCGTTCCTTCTTTCTTCTGTATTTTTCTTTACATTTTTCCTCAATTATTGACTTCATTTTCTTGGAGAAAACTTGACGAGAACCCGCACGAAATCAGAGCACAGAGTTTCCCATTTTTCGGGAAAGCCGAAGACTTTGTAGCCGATTTTCCGTCAAGAGTCGAAACTAGGTCAAACGATGTCGGAATGACCTGAAAATTGAGGTGAAGCTTCTTGAGCAGTGGATAGGACCAACCATGGGCTTTTATTTGAGTTTTGAAGCCGTTTGGGGTCCCATCGATGCTTCACTTGATTTTGCTGCGGGGAAAATGCCGAGCTTTGATATGTGGTCAAACGATGTCCGATTGACCTGAAATTTGACGGGGAGCCTATTGGAGTCATTTTGAGACGTTCCATGGGCTCCGTTTTGGATGTTATGGTCCCGGGTTGCTCCGCCGCCAGTAGGCTTGATTTTCTCTCAGAGCATCGAAACCTGGTCAAATGTTGTCGGAATGACCTGAAATTCGACGTGTAGCCTTTTGGAAGCATGTTGGAGCCACTCATGCATTTTGTTTGATGAGTGATGGCTTCGATGGTTCTCGCCGCCGGGAGGCTTGATTTTGTTGTTCGAGCATTGATGGAGGGTCAAACGTTGTCGGTTTGACTTGAAATTTGGCATGGAGCCCTTTGGAGACATTCTGGAGTCATCCGTAGGCTCTGATCAAAGTTTTGGCGTCCTTGATGATGTCGCCGCCGGGAGCGCTTGTTTAGTTGTCGGAGTAGTGAAGTTAGGATAAACGATGTCGGAATGGCCCGAAACCTCAGGTGTACCCCTCTTTTGGCTGTCTTGAAGGATCTTTCAGTTTTTGTCTAATTCCGACAAGATCTGATATTTGAAGTAGCTTTGCCTGTTTTGTTGCAGGATGCAGCTTCACGAGGCTTCTTGATGTTGAGGAGACATAGTGACTTTTTTGGTGTCAACAGCCAATGATCCATCAAACAACAAAAAAGAATATCAATGGAAAGAAAAAAAATCAAATGTAGAAGCAAATAACATTTTAGGCTTACAATTCACATAGATTCCCATTTAGCATTACACGATTTCTTTTGCAAAGAAAGGCTTACCTAGTGACTTGGCTTTTTGTCGAAAATGGATAAAGGTCGCGTATGTGGGGTTGGGTGCAGAGAATTTCATTAGCAGCTCACTTTTCTCTATTAGAATGTTGTTGTAGAATGTCTTGGAGTTTTTGGGCATAGCAGAAGAGGTGGACACTTATTCTCACACATATAATTGAAGAAAGCATTCCATGAGATACAATAAAAAGTTTAAGAAAATCAAACAAAATGTTGATCACGATGGAGCAATCCAGGACAGAAGGCAAAAATCTCACCTTTGAACAAGGATTCTTACGAGTAATGCTATTCTAGGTTAGATTATATAAAATGTAATGCTTCTAGGTTCAGTGGTAAGGGTAAGAAAAATTAATATTGCTAGGGAAGTAGTCCCCCCGCCCTCCAGGACTTAAAAGCAGTCTTGCAATTGTGACTTTGTATCAAGGCCTTGATTATTATGGTATTCTTACTAATGTGGATTGGTTTATTGGTTCAGTATGAATTTTTATTTTACATTAGTATTAAAGTTATTACTACATTTTAGTTTCATTCATTTATATGAATAACAAAACTTTAAAGACTTGTGTATAAAGAACCTAGGTAGATCTCAAAATGGTAAACAAGAGAGGGGGTGAAGGCTTAGTGATGCCAGTGCTGGTAAGTTAGATCTTGTAAATGATATGGGCAGTCACAAGACGAACTTGAGATTTTAATGCTCAAGAAATCTGAAGAAAATACGGAGTGTGGAAATTATTTACCTTCTATATAAATCAAATAGGTTAAAGAGGCTATAGTTACATAATCAAATCAATAAAGACAAGGGGAAAAAGGCGGCAATCCATAGTATGAGTCTGATGGGTGGAGAAAAATATACCTACAAATCATCCTACTGTCGTCAAATTAGGTCTCATTGCAACACTTCTCAAATGTTCAAACATTCATCAACAAGGAATTCACTGCATAAATATCAACATGAATAAAATAATTAAATCCATGGTAAAATAAGCAAATAAACAGAATATAAGCAGTCAATCACTTATTTGGGAGAAACTTAATGAATCCGCTCAACCATTTGTGATGCTTCCATCTGGTGCCCCTTGAGAGTTGAAATGCTACAGAGAAGGGAAAAGGCATATTTTTTTTAAAGGGAAAATAGCAGAATACCTACTTGTACTTTGGTCATTTTGCAGAGCATCCCCAGTACTTTTGTATTTTGTACTAAACCTACTTGTATTTTAAATCACAATGCAAATAAAGACGGCCGTGACGGAAAATAGGGAATGACGAATTTACCCCCATATATAAGATGTGTCTTGGCGTTCCCCAAATCGACTCCTCCCTCTTTCGTCGACACATCTGCATATCCAGATCAACTCTTCTCCAACCCTGCAGTAATCTTCTTCAACCAAAAATTCCTACAATCTCATAAAATTCCAAACCATGCCATTTCCCATCGCCCCACTGAAATCCTAAATCAATCACAGCTCATTGCCCCTCCCACCAACCTAAAACCCTAATAGACCCAAATTTTAAGTTAGGTAAGATTGCCTCTCCTGAAGGAGCTCCAGTTCACCGTGTGGCAGCTAGCTTCATAGAAGCTTGGGCTATTCGAACAGCCAAGCTCTAGCCTTCTATCTTCCAAATCGCCCCACCTCGACAGCTTGATCTTACAGAGGATGATGTGGCAACGTCATTTAGGCTACTCAACCACCTAAGCCCCATTCCCACCTCTCTTTCTCTTTCTTCTCCTTTCAATCTCCATCTTATTCATCATCTCCTTTCATTCTCTCTCCACACTATTCCCTCTTTCATTGTTTTTGTTTTGTTTTTAGGTTTGTTTTTAGGGCTCGATGCCGCTCTCCCTTTCGAATGAAGAATTCAAGCGGTGCTCCAACAACGCGTCCCTCGTCGTAGAGAAGGCCGATTCCTTTATCCGCGATTTCCACCGCCAGCTCAAGATTATCAAGGCGCAAGCCGATGCCTCCTCCATCACCGCCAAGCAAACATGCGCTCTCCTCCAGCAGAAGTACATCTCCCTCTCCTCTAATTTCTCCAAGCTCGAGGCGCAGAATGCGCAACACTCCGCCATCCTTGAACAACGCCTCTCCGAGCTCGCCGAAGCAAAGGCAGAGAAGCACCAGCTCCATCTACAGACTATAAGAGCTCAAATTGATCCAATATTCTTCTTCTTGTTCTTTCTTTGTAGATTTATTTTGTTCTTGACTTCAGATGAGAGGAGATGGCCGGAGATGGAAGCGCACGGCGGAGCACAGGCTGGAGATTTTTTGGATCTGGTCGGAGAGAAGGAGAGTTGCAGATCGATTAGGTGAGAAATTTGGAAAGGGGAAAATGAGAGGAAAAAAAAAGCGGGCCTGTGATTTTTTCTCCCTGAGGGCAAATAAGTCTTTTTGAGTGAGTAATTTGCTGTCAGTATGCACAATACACCATTTATACGACCTACGCCGTTAATACTAACAGAATCCGTGAGTTTTGCATGTTAATTAGAAATACAAGTAAGTTTAGTACAAAATACCAAAGTGCAGGGGGTACTCTGCAAAATGACCAAACTCCAGGTAGGTATTATGCTGTTTTCCTTTTTTTAAAAGGTATGTTACAATCACATAGAACAATTTAACCATCAGGCAGATTTTTCTTCAATTCTTCTCATTACACCTAACACATTCGAAAAAATCCATCTACTTATTATTGATTGGATTAGTGTTTCTTGGAATGATTACACCAATCAAATCCCAATATACAGTACATTCCCTAAATCCTCAAGATCGATTGAGAGAGAGCCAAACCATAACAAAAAAAAAAAATTAAGAAAATGAAATAAGAAGCGGATCAAGAAGGAATAACGAAGAAAAGAAGGGATTTCTATAGAAGAATCTTACCTTTGAGCATCGGCTTCTACCGGGAGATGGAGAGATGATGAAAGGATTTGCGCCTCACTTCCCATTTTATCCGGATCTTTGAATTAGTACTTCACGAGTCCCTTAACAGATGAGCCACATGCGAAACGAACATGCAAGTGGGACCTACTATTGTGTGTAGAGAAAGGGAAGAGGCAGGACACTTCTTCCCTTTTATAAGGGTGAATAGAAATATAGTAACAACATGTGTGATCTACACTGTCACTAATATGATTGTCAAGTATATTGTTTTAACTAGCAACACCCCGTGCTATGCACGGACCACAGAACCACTAAATGCACAGACTAGCACTATTATTTTTAATAAATAATTTATTTTGTAAACTGTATAATCATTTCTTTGTTGTTAATTTGATTTTTATGTGATCTTCCATATATTTTATTATTTACGTGAGGTATAAATGGAGCCTGTTGAAGCTCGGGCAGGTGTAAAAAAAATTAAATGAAAGACATATGAACAATAAAACAACATAATAAATGAGAGTAATTGTAATTTTAATAACACGGGGTTCAGAATATACATTTTCGTATGAATTATGCAAATGAGAAGACACTAAACTCAAATTTTGAAACGTTTACATTAACCTCCAGAAATCTATAATATTTACAAATTATAACACAGACAATATCAAACAAACTTTTCATGCTGAGTAATTGTAACGTCATCTTTTAAGTACTTCGCGGTGGACCTGTAGGCATATAAAAACCTGTTTAATAATTTTATAAAGAAGATGATGAACCATTTATTCTTGCTGATCAAGCAACTCAAGTCTTTTATTGTAAAGATCATAGTAGGCCTACAGAAGAATGGCATGTTGTCTTGGAAGTTCCAAAAAGGTTGAATGTAGATGTGGATGCTTTTGAAGATCCCTTGGTCTTTTTGGAAAGAACAAATGAAAATGCCTTAGCATCAGCATTACGAGATGATATCACCGGTGATGAATAACATTGTTATCGACCCATGTATGTATGGTATCATTTTTTTTAATTGTTCAAATCTTTTCCATAAAATGGGTGGGGTTGCTATTTTTTTATATTTATAATTTTCTATGATATTTTTTCATGTTGATCCACATGCACTTTATATAAATATATTCATTATCCACATGCAAACATTTTTATAATGATGTGAATTCTCATATTAAAGGTTTGTGTTCGCAGTTAACATGTCTTCAAATCGAGAAAGTGTGACATTTGGGATAAATGGGCAACCCATTAGTGATAATGCACCGCAACTGTCCTCATTTATTGGTCGGACTGTGAAATCTATTGTGGCACCTACCTATGACACTTGGAAGTCCGTGCCGAGAAACCTAAAGGAGGAAGTCTGGAAACATGTCACCGTGAGTGTTTGTTCATTTTATGTATTTAATGCACATTGTAATTTAGACTTATGAATAAGTCTTAAACCTAAATTATATCCTTCACAGGATAAATATGATATTTTGGCATGCTATAAATCGTTTATTCTTACAAGAGCAAACATTTCATGGAAAGATTGGAAGTCCAAGCTTCGTACTGGTACATACGATAAATATCAGACGGACACAGAGAGGAAACAAAAACTTCCACAATTCGTTAAGAAGGAAGATTGGGATAGGTTTGTCGACATCCAATCGATGCCCGAATATCAAGCTAAAAGGCACTGTGGGAAGATATCTAGGAAAGAAATGAAAAGCCCGCACACCTCCGGCAGAAAGGGCCAAGCTCGTGTTGCAGAAGAATTGGTGAGCTCCATTTCTTCTTCATTTGCTTGCATTTTTCCATTGGAATTAATGTGCACTTAGAATGTTTGCGTCTTGTAATTTTAGAGAAAAAAGTTTTCCAGATAAAGAGATTAGTCGGACGAATGTTTTTGTTGAGACCCATACTAGGAAGGATGGGTCTGCCACGTGCGAACAGTTGGTGAGAATATTATCTTATTCATTTTTATGTTGTCATATAATATAGGATGATCATAGAATTTATTTTATAGTTTTTAAGAAATTGTTATGCATTCTTATTGTCAATTCATTTTGCAGGACAAGATTAAGAAAACAGTTATGGATGACCCATCCAGTGCGTACAAGGATCTTGAGAACGACGCAGTTGCACAGGTATATATGCAGATTATGGATGCTAGCTTCTTGCCTATTTGCTTGCACCAAAATAGTTTTTCATATACTAGTTTAGCTCTATATTCTAACATACTTCCATAATTACTCACTAGTATGTATAAAAATTTCATGTTTGTCATAGAGGGGCAACAAAGAGAACTTTCCACCCAATTTCCTATGAAATATCTATCTATCTACTTTTCCACAAAGAGAGTCAGTGATAAGACCACACCCCACTAAGGAGAGTAGAGAAAGGATGTCCACATGGTGAATGGGGTGATGATAGATAATGGGAAGTGTGCAAGGAGCAAACACGTTACTTGAAGAGAACTTTCCTTTCCTTGATAGCAAATCACAAATACAAACTGGAGAAAATTGAGATAACCCAGTGGCAAGAACATCTTAACTTCATACAACTACCCAGGATGTCTCACACCTTGTGTATCACTCCACTCACCCATCAACCAAAATAAATAAATAAAATAAAATTACAAATACAACTGTACAGTGTCAAAATAGTTTGTTTCTATAACTGTCAATTTTTTTGTATGAGCACTACACCAAGATAAAATATGTTTGTGTGGGAAAAATGAGAGCATCCTGATAAGAGAACTTAGACATTAGGCCAACCGAGCCTAAGTTAAGAGTATTAATGCTATAAAACCAATGGAGTGAAATACGATAGTTGTGGCATGGAAATGTGGTCTGGCCAAATTGGGGACACACCCTCTTCTTCATTTATTTGCTTTTGTTAGAGTTTCATTGTGGATCTGTTATGGCATCCAGTGGTGTTGGTAGAGGTTCAGGTCTGTTCTTGAAGAAGAGAGTGTAGCAGTTCTGCAGTTGAGTAGTCTGGGAGCTTCTTGGTTGTAGTTTGCTCTGTGCTGTTGCTTGGTGCTTTCTGCTTTTGTTTGGGGTTGTGCTTCCTTTCGCACTATTCCAGTCCAAGGAGTGCAGAGTGTGTTAGTGTGCTGTGTGCAGGAGCCTTCTGTGTGCAAGTTCTGCTGTAGAGGCCTAGTGTTGCTGCTTGTAGTGTGTTGCTCTGTTGCTTGCTGCATTCTGTTCCTGTTTCTAGGTTGTGCTTCGGTTTCTGGTTGTGTGCAGTGTTGCAAGTTCTGTGGTAGTGGCTTGGTTTGTAGTGTACAGCTTTGCTGTTGGACGCAATCAGCTCGTGGTTCCTGGTTTTGTTGTGTGCTGTGAATGCTAGTCCTGCTGTTTTGGCCTGGTGGCTTGCAGCTTTCAGTTCCTGTCTCAAGGCTGTGCTTTGTTGGTCTCTTGTTGTGTGCTGTGTTGCAAGTTCTTCTGTAGTGGCCTGCGTGTTGTGAGCTACTCTGTTGCTTGCTGTTTTCAGCTCCTTTTCTTGGTCCTGTTTTTCTGTTCTGTTCAAGGAGGTCTTGCAGGGGAAAGAGACCTATGACAATAGTATCAGGCTCAAATCTGGCCCTTGACAGAACTGCTAACGCCTTGACCTTTATGATGGGGCTAGTATGGTGGTTTGGACAGCTAATGTAGTTCAACCGGTTGGGCTCTATCATTGTGACAGCCCCGTCTGTTGTAAACAGCATATGTTTAGCAATATCTAATGGGCGTTATTTGTATAGTATGTAAACTGTTAATGAGTGGGTTCAAGGCCAGGCTAGGGACAGCCGAAGCCCGGTCCATCTATATTCGGGCTAAAAATTCAGGCCAAGCAAACCCTGCAGGCAGTTAGGCCTAGGTGCAGCTCAAAGCATGTCAAGCCATTAGACCATTGTGACAGCTTTAACAGTCCCACAGTCCACAGCTCTAAAAGTTGGTGAAACTCTATTTACTCTATAAAACTCAGTACTCAATTGAGAAACCCGGCCTTTAACTGATATTGGAAAGACTCAGGTTAACTCAGTCAAGACTCGGTTAACTCGGCCAGATTTTGGTAAGCCCTGCTGACTCGATCAATATTCAAGAAAGATTGTAAGAAACTTTGTATATGTATGAGTAGGTCAACCATACCTTTGCCATATGCATGAACTATACCAACTTAGTAGGGCATTTGTTTCTCTTTTGGCATAAGTACATTCAAAAGATATACTATGGTGAGGGATGGATGTACATGAATGTCTTCACTTGCAGACATGGTTCTAACAGAATCACCATCAATGCGGGATGCTAATGCTTTGCAGATGCTTCTTGATGGTTGCAGGAGATGTTATTGGATCATTCGTGAAAAAGACTCTGTTGATACTTTTTCACTGCATGAGTCACAGAGACCAATGGGCAAGGTGAATGCTTTAGTTGATGAGCTCTTGGTGATAATTGAACTCCTAGTGATAGCAGCATCTCCTTTGTCAGCTGTTGATGATATCCACTGTTTGATTGGATTTGTGGTTGACTGCCCACAACCAAATCAGGTGAAGTATGTCAAAAGTGTCTTGGAATAGGTTTTCCTTGTTCACTGTTTATATATGCTAGGTGCTTTTCTCTATTGGATACATTAGTTGAATAGACTGCATTACTTTTTAATCTTGATGTGTAACTAATAAATCTCCACTGGTCTTGCCTTGGGAAAAGACCAAAACTTTCCATCTCTAGGCCTATATGCTTATGAGCACATCTTCCCCTGACATGCTCACATGATTTCACTGTGATTTAGATGGTTCCTCATTATGCACTTCACCAAGTTGATTACGTCAAACATGAGTATTGTGAATAGGGTCCAAATCAAAGCAGTGCCACCTTACCTTAGTCCCACCAAGTGACATAAGGTGGTAATGACAATAACATCAACCATCTTAACTAGCATATTCACATACCAAACAGGATAGGATAACCTCATTGCTTTTGGTGTGTGTGATCTGGCACATAGGGTAACCAGTCTACACTCGTGGAACATGCAATTGATGACACATATTTCTGTTGGTTTATCTCTAACTAATTATGGCAGTAACTAATATAGGCTTTCACAATCTTTACCACGGTGCTGGTTGACTGATCCAAGACATCTTGTCAAAACTAGTTGTGTGTACTATAATAAGGAATTTCTAAAGACAGCAACCTATTTCAGCTGGGGATTCATACATGATTGTATATGGGGCTCATAACATATTAACATTGTATTTTACAATTTTCAATGTATCAAGAAATATCATATATTCCATCTAAAATTTAGACCATACTAAAAAAAGAAAGGAATAAGAAGAAGAAACCAGAGCTGAAAGGGCTTTGAATGAGATCTGTAGTGACGGATTTGGGAGTTGATAGCTGCCCCAGATGGATGGGACAAGGCCTCAGTGATGTGCTAAATGATGATTGAATCACATGAACTTGGTATTGTTTTATGGGGTTAAATTATCTTTCAAGCAAGACCAAGATCATATGATTCAAACAGGAGTTGCGGATGTTATCGACCATTTACTGGTTGAACGTTTGCTTGAAAATCACAGTTTCTTTTCTTTCTTTCTTTCCCTGTACTTTTTTTTTTTGTTTTGTTTTGTTTGGTGGTAGTGGTTGTTTTTGGCCTTTCCTTATCTAAAAAAAGTATACCACACGGAGAAAGTCAACTTAAAATCATAACAGAATGTTTGGTTTACAGGTTTTTACAATGAAGTGTTTTCTATTTTGTGTGGGTTTTTCTTTGTATTTCTCTAGTTAATGTTATGGATCTCAGATTCTGGTTAATGCCATATAAGTTTGTTCCTGTTCTTTTTCGTGGTTTCCTTGTGAATGAATTTTTGTTACTTTTGAAACATATGATACTTGTATTTATTAGGGCCTTTTTTTTTTTTTTTTTTGCTCAGTGGGAGAGAAGAGACATTGCAAAAAACAAAGAGGAGACCAGAACACCCCCAAATAAGGGGCTGAAAGCTCCAGAGGGAAGAAGAGCACACATCCTTGCCGCTCCTAGAAAATTCCACAACTGGGCAGACTTCCAAATAGCCACAGCTGAACGGCGCTGCGCCACCACCACTGCGATAGCTCACAGAAGGAGGGAAGAAAAAACAACAAAGGCAGAGAGGAAGTAGCTGCTGTAAAACTACACAGCCCACAACCCAAACACCCCAGCCCCTCTGCCTCAGCAACAGCACTCAGCAGAACCACAGAGAAACAAAAATAAAACCAAAGAATAGGGGAAGCAGCTTCCTACTATAGAGAGCAATCATACTCTGGCAGCACACCGATACACACTGCACTACAAAGCACCAGACACAACAGGCTACTCCCAGCAGCAGAAAACAGAGCGGGGACCAGAGAAGGGACTTGACCAACTCCAACTGCCACTGCAACAGGTTTTCCCTTCTACTGCTGTAGTGGAACTACAACTGCTGCAGAAGGGAAAACCTGTTGTAGTTCTACAACAGCTGAGCAAGGCACTAACCCAACCAGAAACAGCTGAGCAGCACCAAACCAAGCCTCTCCCAGACAAACCTGCACCTGGGCAGTCTACAACTCCACCCACAGCAGAGCTACAAGACAGCACAACCCATCTCTGAGAGGGAGAGAGGAAACAGAGAGCAGAGAGAAAAGCCAAAACTGAACCAAGCTGAAGCTGAAATCGGCCAAACAGAGGAGCAGACCCAGCCCTCACCCACCACCTCTGTAGCGAGCAGGACCACAGCTACTCCAACCAGGAGAAAGAAAAACAGAAACTCCAGCTACCTCTACCTCCTAGCAGACACAGTAACCCAACACAACCACCTCCAAAGCAGCGAGGAAAACCACTGCAAACTCCAACCAATTAAAAAAAGAACTCCAGCAACCTCAACCACCCTACACACACTGCAACCAACACAAGGAACAGGGCACTGATACAACAAAAGACAACAGGGTATCAGCTGAGAAGAAACTTGTGAAAAATTGGAGGCGAATTGTGTTGTTTTTTTGTCATACTTGTTGGTTGAATGGCTGGTTAGGTTGCATGAGATGGTTACATGAGCACATGCATGATACAATCATCCATTAACTATAACACATAAGTTCAATTAATTTGTTGGACAACCAGTACATGCCTTTTATGGTTTTTTTTTCTTTTGTTAAGACTTACATGTGTATTGTATATGATATTGAAATTCCTAGGTTAGCTTGTTCTTTTTTTACTTTTGTTAAGACTTATATGTGTATTTTGTATGTTATTGAAATTCCTAGCTAGGTTATCTTGTTGATCTGCTCAAATTTTTTATTTTTCCACAGGTTCTTCGTCCTGACACTCGAGGACGTGTTAGAGGACTGGGTTTGGGTGTTTCAAGGACTTCCATGCAGCATACGCATCCATACAGGATAGCCTTGCAAGAGGAGCAAGCATCGAGAGCAACCAAGCAGACCCAAATGGACAAGTTGAAGGAAATGCTAGAAATGCGATTAGCGGAGGAAGCTAGGCAACGTAAGGAGGACATGGAACGTTTATTTACTTCTTTTTCTCAGGGTGGGTCACAGGTTCAATCCCCTAACGATCGTGGGAGTTCCTCTCAGGTATAAAACAGTTTTATATAATAATACATGCCTATATTTGAAATAATGTGTGAGATTGATAAAGTATATGGTGATATCAATTGTTCCTAATTGTAGATGAGAGATGATTTCTCAACACAGTCGCATCCCATAACAGCCGCGCAAACACAAACAACTTTGTGTAAATTGATGCACCTGACCAAGAGGCCTGCATGTGTTGTTGCTTATGGCCGAGTGAAGGGTGACTCACCTGATGATCCGGGTTGCTATAAGATTATCCTAGATGAAATTATTGAAGGGAACGTCGACTTGGTAACTGGAGAAGGCAAGATGGAAGATCTTATAACAGGAGATGAGACCGAGTGGCCCAAATGGAAGACTGTATTTTACTAGATGTGGATGACTGCATACTAGATGGATCTATTTGACTGATAGTAAAATTTTGAATATTTTGTATAGATGGATGTTTTGTTTTGACCATTGAATGTGGATGAATGTATATTGTTTTCAACTATTGTATGGATGTTTGAATGGCTATTGTAAATGGTTGTTTAATTTGTGACTATTAGATAGATGTTTGAATGGTTATTACAAATGGCTTTGTGGTATTTTACTATTGATGTTGTTGATAGGTGCAAATTTTTTACATATTCATTTTTTATTTTTTATTTTTTTTCCTGTATAAAAAAAACGACTGCTTGGAACAGTCGTTTTACAAGTTTTTTAATATTAGATGATAGTAATTTCTCCTTAAAAAACGACTGTGCGAAGCCGTCGATTTCTTGCCTATTAAAACAGACTATTTAAAAGCGTTGTTTTATATTCAAATTATCGACATTTTTAGACCGTCGTTTTCAAAAAACAACTATGGAATTTTCGACGGCCGGTCCGACGGACTTGTCCGTCGTTTTTAAAGAAAAACGACTGTTTTAAACAGTCGATATTTGACGATTTTGACGTAGTGTTCTTAAATAATCTATTTCCAACAATCCGGCAAAGATATCATTGAATTTTCAAACAAAAATAATAGAAATTTTAATTGTTACTAATAATTCTTAATACAAAAAGAAAATCCAAATATATAAATCCTACAGCTGCCCTCGACGGGTTTTCATGTGTTGAAATCGTTGCATAATAGCTTCATTATCAACACTAGCAAATATATCATTTTCAATATATGTGACCAAATAGTCATTCATCCATTGATCTTTCATTCAGTTACGTAACATGTTCTTTACGTACTTTATTGCTGAAAAAGACATTTCTACAGTTGCAGTCGTTACTGGTAAAATCAACGTCAATTTTAGAAGCAAATAAACCAATGGGTATACAATATCCTTCTTTGTCTCTACTAATTTTTTACTAATGTCACCAATTCCTTTAAGTTCTAAAAACTCTTTGTTAGAGTGTATATCAGCTATGTGGTTTTGAAGTTGATGGTCAATTGTCACGAGATCTATTGCAGAAGAATCAGAGGCATAAAACTGAGCAAGACGGACCAACCTTTCTTTGTCAAAAGTAGAAAATGAATTCGCGAAATTCAAGCAAGCCACACAAAGAAGCAGCTCGGTATTAACCTCTATGAAACGGTCGTTGAGCACTTGAAGTTGCATATCGATGACTGTGTAGAATAGTTCAACACAGTAGTGGTGTAAATTTGTAATTTGAGTGAGGCCAAAAGCTTCCAATAAGGTCAATTCATGAAAGAAAATTCTTTCTTTTAATTTTTTTTCAGATCTCAGTGGAGTCACTGAGATCAATGTAGCGCCGCCTATGGAAGGAAGATGCAAAATTTGCAATAAGCAATTGAATAGAAAAATATTGAAGTTTCCCACACTAGCAACATTTTCACACGCGATCACTCCAACAATATACACATGGGGCTTCATGTCGATGAGCGGCTTAGATCGAGCAAAGGTGGATTCCATAGTTCAAATGTGGTGTGAGGATGATACCGATGGCAGTATAAGATCATTTCTCCCACAACAAATGTTGTAAGGTAAGGTTTTAACCATATTCGATCAGTACACAACATCAAATATTCATGACAAGTCTAACATGATGCAAACCTAGAAACCTATTTGGTGATAATAATAGAAAAACAAAAAAACCTTTCCAATTGTAATATTGTACTAGAGGCTCTTGTCGAGAGTTTAAAAAGCACAAGCTCCTGAGATTAATGGATGCCCGGCTTTTCGTCAAGTGAAGTTTCACCCTCCATCCAAATTATATTTCCTAGAGTTTCATGAAGAAAATCATAACCTTGCAAAATGTGAAAAGTCTATACTATCTAGAGTGGTAGAGATTGGTCAGATGGGGGGCAACTTCACCTATCCAAATCTACTGAATATCTTCCAAGGTTACACATCATACCCTTCTCCTACTTGCCAGTGGAATCCCGGATTAGGGAGTAGGAACACCAATAGACCTCCTTTTATTTATCATCCGGGCCAGTTTGGCAATTTACTATTATAGTAAAGGGGTTTTTATTAAAAGTATCATCAAATATCACTATACCTCCAAAAGCATCCTTAAATACATGTAATGCCCAAAAGCATCCTATACAGCATACTCTGATTTTTCCCAAACCAAATTGCCCTTCCAACCCCTTTGTCGCGACATCGAGACTGCACCAAATCAAGTCTCAATGTCGCGAGAAGGGGTTGAACTACCCTCGAAATACTTCAATATGCCCTGCCAAATAAAGTCCCGATGTCGTGGAAAAGGAGTTGAACTTGCCTTGAATACTTTATTGTGTCAAATCAAGTATCTATGTCGTGACAAATGGGTTGGAGGGGCAATTTGGTCCGGCAAAAATTAGATTATGTTGTATAAGATGCTTTTGGGCATTACATGTATTTAAGGATGCTTTTGGAGGTACAAGGATATTTGAGGGATGCTTTTCATAGAAATTAAGTAAAAGTGATGTAAAGCATTAAATTAAGAGAGAATAAAATATAAGGGGATTATTATGGTATTTTTTCTTTAGTGTATTGGTAGGAAATCTTTTGACTTTTTGTGTAAAAGTAAGTGTTTTTTGGTAATTTAGTAGAGAAATAAGATTTTTATTTAATTTTTATTTAAAAAGGAGAAAATTTTGAAGATGTATACTTTTGATGTGACACTTTGTTTAAAAATGCAGACTTTACTTTTACTAACATAAATTGCCAAACCAGCGACATGACCCAAAAATGGGAGTATGGAGTATGGACCC
This sequence comes from Umbellularia californica, assembly GCA_028538565.1. Classification (NCBI taxonomy): domain Eukaryota; kingdom Viridiplantae; phylum Streptophyta; class Magnoliopsida; order Laurales; family Lauraceae; genus Umbellularia; species Umbellularia californica. The sequence continues at coordinate 35,854,095 of JAPQWN010000010.1, read as the reverse complement.
TCTTTTTGGACCTAATTGATGAGTAAGTACGGCTCCAGGTCAAGTCCGGTCCATTTTATATACAATAGAAAGTATGGACATTTACCAAACAATTAAGCTTATAGTGTAATTAATCGATTTTATGAAGAATGATAACAAAACCACCATTTAGTTGTTCGTACCTTTTTTTTTGACGAAATTACCCTGGTTGACGATATCGCCAATTAAGTTATCGATATTGTCAACTGCCCGTGTTTAAACCAACGAATTATCTTCTTCTTCTTTGTGAAACCCTCTTCTCTTTTTTACCGATTCCTCCATTTCATGGATTAACCTGTTATGATTTTTTTTTTTTTTTTTTTTGTTGTATGACTGAATAAAATGTGGACTGAAAATTGGGTTGGATGGTGAGTTATTCGTGGGTTTCACAAAGAATACCCAAAGAAAGAATAGTGTTTCCCGAAGAAGAAGAAGAAAATTCGTGGGTTCAAACACAGGAAGTTGATGATATTGCCAACTTTATAGACTTACAGAAGATGTTGCTCACTGTGACATTTTGTTCTCTTTTGGTTGTTGCTCTTGACTGTTGAGAATAATTTTTCAAGCCTAAATTTTGTTTCTAAAGAAAATCCCCCAATGACCCATAGAGATAAAGAAAATTCGTGGGTTTAACTACAGGCAGTCAAAGATATCGCCAGTCAACGATATCGCCACCTTAGTTGGCACTATTGTTGACTTCCTGTGTTTAAACCCATGAATTTTCTTCTTCTTCTCCTCCTTCATGAAACACTCTTACAGACTTACAGAAGATGTTGCTCACTGTGACATTTTGTTTTCTTTTGGTTATTGCTCTTGGCTATTGATTGAATGATTTTTCAAGCCTAAATTTTGTTGCCAAAGAAGATCCTCCAATGACCAAAAGAGATGAAGAAAATCTATGGGTTTAAACACGCCCAGTTGGCGATATCGTCAACTTTCTGTGTTTAAACCCACAAATTTTCTTCTTCTTCGTGAAACACTATTCTCTCTTTGGGTCTTCTTCGTGAAACCCACGAATAACTCACCATCCAACCCAATTTTCAGTCCACATTTTATTCAATGATGAAAAAAAAAAAAAAAAAGTCATAACAGATTAATCCATAAAACAGAGAAATGGGTAAAAGAGAGAAGAGGGTTTCACGAAGAAAAAGAAGAAAATTCATGGGTTTAAACACACGCAGTTGACGATATTGCCAACTGGGGTGATTTTGTCAAAAAAAAGGTACGAACAACTAAATGGTGGTTTTGTTATCATTCTTCAGAAAATCAATTAATTACACTATAAGCTTAATTATTTGGTAAACGTCCCTAGAAAGTAATGTAAGAGCATGCAGCATATGTGAAACTTATGTTTTCCTACAATAAGGTCCCAACATTATGTTACATTAATATCTACCTGTCTGACTGCTTCAAGCATCGCCACTTCTTTTCTTATGGCCTTAGAAATATAAACACATATCAAAATTATTGGTAGCTCGATTGGTGAGGCACCTTCCTTCAAAAAAAAATAGCGAGGGATCAGACAAGTGATTTGTACTAGCGCTAAAGGGCAAGGCTTAGATCTGAATCTTTGGCCCTTCTAATATATAGGCCGGGCTTGGTTGAGTGTTATAAAGCCCAAAGCTTGGCTTGGCCCGAAAAGTAATACATTTTTGTTAATGTCTGAGAATACCCAATTATGTAATCAGAAAGTTCGAGAAAGTGGTAAAAAGCTTGGTGTGGCAGAGCCAAATTGACTAAATGGTCGCTCGAGCCAAGCACTCAACGCCGATGTCGGGTTTAGGCAATATATAGGCCTACGTTCAAAAAGGCAAGTCGAGCTTGGGATATATGCCTTATCCCAGCTTGGTAGCCACCCCCCCCCGACACACACACACACACACACACACATAGGGAGATGCTTTTATGAGAGATATCTCTCACCTTATATGAAAGATATGGGTGGGGGTCCTCATATTTAAGTTGTTAGCATTGGATATGGATGTGAGGGCTCCCACACAATCTCTCATTTAAGGTGAGAGATATCTCTCATAGGAGCATCTCCCATATATATATATATATATATATATATATATCATCCCAGCTAATAGGTTGGGTCCCCAAGAGACTTCCGCATGTAAGGTAATAGGAGCTTGCACCTGCAAGGGGCAAACAACTTACACATATAAGGTAATAGAAACTCACACATGAGAGGACAACTAACTTACACATGGGAGGTAATAGGGACTCTCGCACATGAAGGGGGTGGCTAGGATCAAAACATGGTCACCCCGGTGAGAATTGTCAAGTGCCACATTTTACTAGTGAGGTAAGACACCGATCTCCACCCCTGCCCGTTTGGCACTTTACTAGATTAGTAAAAGTCAAGTAAAGCCTCTATTTTACATATAAGGGGTTACATTAATAGCACTTCAATTCAAAATTCCCTCCATCTTAAAAAAGAAAAAGAAAAAGAAAGTAAAAAAGCAACCTCCTTGCTCCACTAAAAAAAAAAAAAAAACCTCCATTTTTCTATATAAAAAGTAAAAAAGATTATATACCAAATAACTAAAAATAAAATACCATCATTACCCCCATTATTTTTTATTGTCTCTTGATTTGATGCTTTACTACAATTTATTTTATACGTAAAATCACCAAACGGGCCTAAGGACCTACGTAAATGTGTGTGAGTACTTGCATTAAGAAGGGGGAAAGAAGAAAATGAAAAGAAGTAGGGCGAAACCATAGCTTGCCAAGATATGAATATCCACCTTTTATATGATGAAGCTCTCTCTAGATCTGTATCCAAAACATAATCTGAGGGTTGATTTGGTGTCATGGGTAGATTCAACTAAACAGTCGTCAAAATATACAAGTTGGGCTTTTGAGATTGCAATATGATTCAAGCTTTCCAAGCTTTAAAAAAAAAAAAAATACAACCTTTGTAGACTCCCAACATATCGGTTGGGATCCAAACCTTTTGTTGAAATACGAAGGATATTGATCTAGATCCCAAAACTTATGGATCTTGTATGCATGAACCTCGATCTAGATGTAGACCCATGAACTTCTTCTTGATCTGCAAATTGTGCTTTTTCCTCCAATCAGATAGTTGAGATCATTGGACAGACGTTGACATTCTGATTGCACCTTTTCCAAAAAACATTGGATTCAACGTGGCAATGGAACCTCCAATGTGACTTTTTCTTTCTCTTTTTGTTTTTTCTTCCGTCCAATTAACCTGATTTGATTTTTCCTCCACCTTGTGTCATAGTGCACATCACATAACATATCTGCTCCTGAGCCTGGATATTGCATAAAAGTTGAGTCAAAATACCCATTTGTTAAAAGCAAGAATTTGTACAAAAATTACTTAATAATTGTGTATTTACGGCAAAGAAAATACATGGTTCTCAACTAATTTTGATATAAAATTTTCTGAAAAATAAAGGGTCAAATTTCGAATCTCATGTTGAATCAACCCCAATTAGAAGAGATATCATCATAGAAAATGATGGTGACTTAAAATAAAAAAAAACCTATGAATTGGGATATCATGACACTCCTCATTAAAAAAAGGCAATCCATGTAAATCCATCAGTGGTACCTTCCTCTTAGATCCGAACTCAGAAAATCACAGGCTGGGAAAGAATGTACTCAGCAGCAAGGCCCATACCATTGCAACTAGCAAGTAGATATGGTCCACAAACTCATGGCTTCAATCTGACAAGACTCCGCAGATGTGCCCACCATGGAAAAGCCAATGGACGGCTCCTCTCCAGGTTTACAACCTAATAAGGATTAGAGAAAGTTGACTTTAGCTCAACAGGAAAGCGCATAAAACGCGTTTAGGGGCAGAAGGAACTGACTGCGGAGCTTCCCATGTCAAATCAGTAATAGCTTTGATCAAAATATGCAGCCAGCTTCCCATGTCAAATCAGTAATAGCTTTGATCAAAATATGCAGCCACAAGAGAATAACAGGGGCTCTTTATTAATGAAATATCTCTTCTTCTTTTCCTTACAATGGAGACTCCTTGAGATGCAACCAAGGCACATACATATTCATGTCCCAGCCCGCTCATCTACAACCTAAGACTGATGAATTTTGTGTTCATGACGAGAAATTTTTCATGAGAATGTACTTATATATGTGTGTAAACATTTTGAAGTACTTGAGGATTTGAGAAACTAACTGAGAAGAATCTATATAATAGGAAATCTTTAAATTGCTTAATATGATCATACTAAGGACATGTTCGTTAATTTGTGATAAAGTAAAAGGAGAGGTGAGGTAATTTTAGTAGCCACACACTTTATCTCATATTTTATCAGTCGCCACAAATTTTTATCTAATAAAAATGAGGTCATGTGTCAAGAAAATAAATTTAAAACAAAAAGTGCTCTCTCTCAAACACACACATTACTTTACCTCATACAACACTTATATTAACCAAAACTGTTATCTCACCTTTTCCATATTTGTGCCATTTAACCCAGAGCGGTAGCTCAGTTAGCCTAAGACCACAGTTTGCTCCCAGAGGTTGTTAGTTTGAAACTGTACTACCACATTGGGGCTAGAGGGGAATTTACCCGGCTTCCCTCTGAGCCCGGAGGGATTAGTCCAGCCCAAAGGGAAGGAAACCCTCCGGTAGCAAAAAAAAAAAAAAAAATTATGTCTATGCCATTTACTTAATCATTACTTTACCAGTAATGTAAGAATTTGGATACTCGAAGGCTTTCAGCTAGAGAAATCCTGAGTTTAAAGAGTGGAACTCCACAATGGGCCCACCTATTAAAACCCAAATGGTTTAAAATAAACACCACCGTCCTCAAATATATGTCAATCTAAATTTATATTTCACCATTGCATTCAATTATTATATATGAAGCGAATTGGTTTCAATATGAAGCGAATTTGTTTCAATTGGCAATTTTGGATTTGATTTTGACTGCCCAATTTATTTTCAAGGCGAAGATTTGATATGTGCTTCTGCCCCCACAATAATGAGAGGATCCTCCACTATTGTACGTTTCATGTCTTTATAAATACCACATAGGGCATGCTTAACCATTTCTCTGTCTTTGCTTTTAAATGAGATCAAAGTGATTATATTTCTTATAATGGTATTGGTAACCTCCAATTCATAAAAGATAAAATAACTCTCTCATTCTGTCACGACTCGGGCCCGAGACCGGACTGATCGGGGCCTAACCCAGGATCGTGAATCCACATACTTACTCCCGTAAATCCTGAATTAACCGAAGTTAAGACAAGACTCACAAGGGATTTATCTTGCATACCTGTCAAATGTACATTTTTGCGGAAATATATATATATACATTGACAACAAGTAACTTTATATTAAAAGTAAAGTTCACATATACAAAACTACAGTCCAACAAAGTCCATCACTGCACATTTAAAATACAATGTAGGTGGCATCTCTTTACAACTCAAAATGATTCACTACAAAAGTATTTATCAAAATATTCAAGTTCAATTGCCCTCCGAACTATGTCCATTCCGCTAGACCTCCTGGAGGTATCGGATAGGCCTCCTCCGCTGGCGGGACGGCCTTTGCAAGGCCGGGACGAGCAACTGGGCCTATAATGCCATCAATAACACTATGAACACGATGGTTCAGCAATGTCTAAATAAATCTATGATAATTAATGCTAAGCATGTTCATTTCTCAATACAATAACTCTAAACAATTAAATCTAGAACAGTACGAAATCTGTACAGTGTAACTAATCAATAATCGATGACTAAATTACAAATACAATAGTAGTATTGTCATTCAATTCAGTTTCTTCCCAAGGAAATAGTTAATCAGTTTATTCATTCATTTCATTACACAGAATATTTATTAGATGGCTTATACGACTCTTTAGTCTAATATCATTTTCATTCAGTAAGTATTTTCATTACATGGGTTATACATGGCTTTTCAGTGACAAGTCTATGTGTGGGATCTACCAGTGTCTTGATCAGAGATCACTGGCATTACCACGGAGCTCCGAAACACCCCAGTCATCTACTACAGTAGGATTAATCATTGCATTGTTATCTTTAGTAACTGTTCATTGTATCATTAATCATTACATTGTTACCTTTAGTAACTGTTCATTAGTTTATTGTATCATTAATCATTACATTGTTCTTAGTCAATGTTGTTCCCTACGAGTTAGAAACTCCCTATCTATTTCCGTTTCTACTCAACTTTCTTTCACATCTAGACAACTAATTAGGTGTGAATATTGGTTACCAAATGCACGTGTTATTCTTGATGGACATCACATTTATATACTTAATGTGTGCATTTGGTTCCCAAAATTTTTACTCACAACTAATATTTGGCCAGTATCAGGTTCACTGGCGGTTAGCCGGAACTTGGCCGACAGCTAGCTGAAATCTGGTCGGCGGCTAGCCGGAATGTGGCCGGCGGCTAGCCGAAATCTCAATTTCGGTTAACCGCCATTTCGCGGTTAGCTCACGGTCAGCTTTCCAGAAGCTGACATTTCTGACAGGAACTCTGACTCAATTTCGGTTATCTCACGGTTACCTTGCGGTTAGCCGAAATTCAAATTTCGGCTAACCGAAAATTGGCGGTTAACTTTCCAGAAGCTCGCCCATTTTACAGATCTTGACGGTTGGCTTCACGGTTAGCCTTGCAGCTAGCCGAAATTCACCCAAAACTACATTTTCGAGCTTCAGAAATTCTAAAGCAATTTTCCCGAAATTGAGTTCCTTGAACTCAAATCTCTTTAATAACCTAAAGAATCCAAGAAAACTCACTCATTTGAAGTAACCATCGATCATTTCCATTCTATAACAAAGAAAGGGTTTGAGAACCCATCTCTTCTAACTCAAGAAAACTTACAAATTAGCATTTCAATCATAAATGAACATTTATACTTGCCTTTTGAAGTCTATTGGCTAGAAATCTTTACTTAGATTGAACTTGAGATGAGAAACCCCCAAACTCCAAACCTTGTAGCTCCAAGAAGGAATTCTTGAGTTCTTTCCTGAGCTTTAACACTTCAAAAAATGGAAACAAGATGAGGAAGAAGATGAAACTCTTCAAAACCCACTTGAAACACTCCAAATCTCTCTCTTGATGAAGGAGAATGGAAGAAGGAAGAAGAAATGAGTGTCTAGGGCTTTTACTAGATACAGAATGAGTGAATGAACTCACTGTAGTTCACTCAAGCCTTATAGTCCCTCATTTGCATAAAGGTCCACTTCATCAAGGTTATTTACATTTTGAGTCAAATGAAGGGTTATTTGACCGGATTCTCGTCAAACGAATTCTAGTCTATTACGAAAGTTGACGTACTCGTCGAGATACACACATTGGTATCAAGAGTTTCCGTATTCGACGAAATACGCGATAATTCATATTTTTGAAGAAGTCCTTGTTTCCTTTGTTTAAGTCTAACTCTTATTCAATTTGTTTAATCTCTTCATTATCACTTCATTAAGTTCATTTGGGGCTAATCTCATTGAGTTTAGTCATTAACCATCATTAGTCTAGTTAAACATGATTAACTAGCATTAACTTCAATTAATTAGAGTTAATCTTGATTAACTCGGGATGAGGCCTGACACATTCTCTTTCCTTGTAAATGAGATCTCGTATATAATGGTTGTAAGGTCTATAATCCTATTATAATTTGTATTGGCAAATTCATTAGGTACCGGACAAAATCCGGGATTTATTTACAATTGTTCTTCTTTTAGTGGGTCTGTCCAAGAAAAATGGCAAGAAGACATTTTCAATCAAAGCTCTCCAGCCACATGCGTGCACCGGTTGCAAGTCAAGTGCCGTGAAGTTTTTATTAGCATCACATGGATCTTTGTCATGTTGACATCACATGAAAAATTCTTGCTATGCCATCACATGGATTCTTGCCATCATATGGGACTCTACCGTGATGAAATTAAGTCTTGTCTCCATGTGTGGCTTGATGTACAAGTTAGTCACATAAAAAAGCAAGCCAAGGGGATTGTGTTAGATTGTATGGACTCAATCCATCAGTTGATGTCATAAATTGATTAATTCTTTTATTTATCAATAAAATCATGCTTTTCTTTCATGAGATGAATATTTTTTTATTACTTTATGCACATGACCAATACATATGACATAATGGTTCATGAGTTGAACCGGGTCCCATTAGTATATTAGATGTGATATATGTGTATGGATGAGATCCACACACGGGAGATATATGTCACAAATCTTATACTTAAAATATCTTCACAAACCAGTAATGAGACTGGGCATCTCATTTGATAAGGTTGCAACACTTTGATCACTATGAGATAATGTGATTTGTCTCGATCACCAGAATGGAAGATTCTGGATCAATGTGCTGGTACATTGGATGTATTGAAGGACCATGAGAAGCACCTTATGGGATTCCGTCTCAATAATAAGGTCTGCTCTCATAATTCCCTAGCAATAGGCTCTCAATCCTGAGACATTGATGAACTCAAGTTTCTATCTATTCATTTGCTTTGAGTCACTAATGAGTGAGGCCAACTATAGGTCAACACCTCGGTGTCTTGGGTATGTGGTAGTAGGGCTGTGGGAACATTGAATGATCAAGATGGAATCTATCTCTATTATCCCCTTGTGCCAATTAATGGATTTGTCATTAGTAAGTGCGCACCCATTGATGGACTCGAAAAGGGGAATCTTCCGTCCTCTCCCTCCGCACCCCGGGGGCTGACTTGGGTCTCGGCGGAGGAGGGAAGATCTCAGGCATCAACATTTTGTACGGGTATGCCAGATTTACTTTCTACTTGGAATTTGGAATGGTGATAATCCGGAGATTCACCTTCACAAGTGGAAAGGAAATCAATCCTTTTTTCTAACTTTTCAAATTGTATTAATATTAAGAAAAGAGACAAGTTTGTTTTTTTTTTAATGCCGTAAGAGACGTTTTTGTTTGTTTGCCGTAAAAGACGATTTTGCCGTGAAAGGCAATTTAACAAAACTCATCAAATGTGAAAGACAAGAATTGTGATTTCTTTTTGTCTCTTTAAGAAATACAAACTACAATAGAAAAGTGAGAAAAGGGATCTAACTTCTCAGGAGATTGTGGGGACACGTTAAGATCAACGGTCGCAAGTCATGTATGGGCTTCGCCATCGTCCTTCAAATGAGAACATGTGATGCTTTGATTCTTTGGTTTGGCTCCTAACCTCGGTTTTTTAAAGGACAAGGACCAAGAGGAGGTCCTATATCCAATGAAAAACCAAGTAAACGGGCTGAAAAGCCGCGTTTAGGCCATGTTGGAGAAGGAGGAGACCTTGGGGGTGGGGGGGAGGGGGGATGGCCCCCCAAGGGACGTTGATCACCTTGTGGTACTTCCGGGAGCAAAGTAGCAGGACTTTGTCTGGATTTTCAGAGCTTGCACTTGGGATCTATTTTCTTCATTCTTTCTTCTTGGAATGGACCTCCTTTTATAGGCTTTTGGTAGCCATTGAAAGTCCAAGATCGAATCCTAGAGGGGGGGGGTGAATAGGATTACTCCTAAGAACTTATGCAACTATTAAATTTCTTTCACTTTTTAAATATATTATGCTTTGATAAAAAGGAGAACTCCTAGATATTCAATCCTAAGCATTCATATACCATTCATGAAATAAAAGTAAAAGATCAATCACCATAACACAATCAATTATAGTGGTTCGGCCAAAATGCCTACATCCACTCCCGGTAATCCTACCGGATTTTCACTAACCAATTTTAAGGTTTAGGATCACCTCAAACCTTACACATACAACACCATGCTTTTCAAGGCTAAGCATAAACCTTTACAACCACAACAAATGCTTTTCAAGGCTAAGCACTAACCTTTACAACTTAGATTTTTCTCTTGTGAATTATGCCTCAACATGCATGAATAAGAGAACTAATCAAGCACTAAGATTTGCCTCTAAATAGGCTGATATGAAGGTGAAAAACTAAACTTCTAGATGCATGCAAATGAAAGACAAAGAGTGGAGTAGATGCAAGTTCTAGAAGTACATTCAAACTCTTTTTAGAAAAGTAAATTCAAGATGATTCAAAGATGCTAATCATATGAGAGACAAAGAGTAGAATGATTTACACATGGTTTTTATAAAGATTCAACTTGTATATTGAAAGATGTAATCACAAGATAAACAAGTTGATTTTGAAAACTAGGTTTTGAAAAACTCATGTGAACACAAGACTTAAGTTGATTTCATAAATCATATAGACTTTAAAAGATGAAACATGTTATGAAAATCAACTATACAAGGAAACAAGCAACTCTAAGATCATGCTTTAAATAGAAACATAAAGATTTAAGAAAAGAGCATGTTTTTGAAATTTAAAGAGAAGAGAAGCACACCCATTTGAAGATCAAAGGTTGAGTCTAATGAGATGGCTTCATAATCCCTTCACAAAGATGCTTGAAAAGTTGCTCTTCCTTGCTCTTGAAAATCTCCCAAAGTTCAGCAACTTTTCCAAAAGAGAAAACCACTTTTTATAGAAAAAGTTGTTCTAACGGCTAGGCGTCGGTTAGCCGACATATATGTGTCGGTTAACCGACACCCCAACGGTCACTCCCCAACGGTCATAATTTCAAAAAATAGCTGTCCAAAAGAAACATGGTCGGTTGACCGAACTCTTTCGGTTAACCGAAGGCTGACCGACACGATGACCGACAGATCAGAATGGTTCAGAAAACAGCTCTCTGGAATTCCAACCGAGAGAACTTCGGTCAGGTTTCGAATGAAGGTCGGTTAACCGACACCTAATCGACACCCTGACCGACCAGAGAGTATCAACAAATTTTTGAAAATGAAGCTCTCTGGAATTCTAACCGACAATGTCTCGGTTAGGCTCGGTTCACTGTCGGTTGGCCGACACTTGACCGACAGGTGACCGACAGGCCAAACACCCAGAAAATACTGAAAGAGCTGAACAAATACAAAGCTTTTGAAAACAAGGAAGAATACCAAGACTGAACTGAAAGCTTTGATAACTAAGAGAATGATGAAAAACCATGCATAACTTTGAAAGACCAAAAAACCATGAGGATAAAAATGCATGATGATCCATGAATGAATGGGAGGACAAGCTTACGAAGATGAATGCATCCTATCAAATTGCAACAAAATAAATACTCTAACAATCTCCCCCTTTGCAATTTGATGGCAACTTTAGAAGCTTGAACACTCTCTCTCAATCTCCTTGAAACTTGAAAAACTAACTTCTTTGGATATTAAGGAGCTTTGGATGCTTGGGAGCATTTGGATTTTCTGGAGCTTTGGATTTTCCTTGTAGGAGCAACTATAGGCCAGAAATTCTCCCCCTCAACTTGATAGACCTTGATTCTACTCCCCCTCAATTGGAGACCACTTGATTAACTTGATTAACTTGAGACACTCTCTCTCCCCCTTTGACATCTAATTGCAAAGGAGTCTGCCCAACCACAAGAAAAGCACATAACCTTGTTAGTAGCACCTGATTAAAAGATAAAACTGAAATGAAACAATCAGGGGATATGTCAACAGGGTTTAAAATTCAGGGCAAGGGCCAATGCCCAATTGATGTCTTAATTTGATGAACCTTTCATTTCCTAGGGGCTTTGTAAATAGGTCAGCCAATTGAGAATCTGTCGGAACAAATAGTAACTCAATAGATCCTTGATCAGCATGATCACGTAAAAAGTGATAACGAATGTCAATATGTTTAGTACGAGAATGCTGAACAGGATTTTTAGAAATGCTGATTGCACTAGAGTTATCACACATGATAGGCATACATTGTTGTGGAACATTATAATCTAACAAGGTTTGTTTCATCCACAATAATTGAGCACAACAGCTCCCTGCAGCAATGTATTCAGCTTCTGCAGTGGAGAGGGATACAGAATTTTGCTTTTTGCTATGCCAAGCTACTAGGCAACTACCTATGAAGTAACAACATCCACTGGTGCTTTTCCTATCATCAATAGATCCGGCCCAATCAGCATCACTATAACCAAGTAATTGTAAAGTTGAGTCACAAGGATACCAGATACCATAATGAGATGTACCATTGACGTACTTGATAATACGTTTAACTGCTTTGAGATGGGACTCTCGAGGATCTGATTGATATCTAGCACAGATCCCAACACTAAAGGAGAGATCTGGTCTACTAGCTGTGAGGTAGAGAAGACTTCCTATCATACTTCGGTAAAGTTTTTGGTCCACTTTAATGCCATTTGGATCACTGGAAAGTTTTGAAGTGGATCCCATGGGATTGCTGCTAGGTTTAGAGTTTTCTAGGCCAAATTTCTTAATGATGTCTAAGGCAAATTTGGACTGGCTAAGAAAAATCCCTTTCTCAGTTTGATTAACCTGAAGACCAAGGAAGAATTGAAGGGGACCGACCAGGCTCATCTCAAAAGTGGAACTCATTAATTCTGAAAATCCTTGGGCAAGCTTCTCTGATGTGGATCCAAAAACAATGTCATCAACATAGATTTGAGCAACAAGAATATCTTGATCAATTTTTTTGATAAATAACGTCTTATCAACCTTCCCACAGTCAAATTCATTTCCAATCAAATGATTTGTAAGCTTCTCATACCAGGCCCTAGGGGCTTGTTTTAATCCATAAAGAGCTTTCTTGAGTTTATACACATATTCAGGATGGTGAGGATCTTCAAAACCTTCCGGTTGAGTAACATATACGTCTTCCTCAATCTCTCCATTCAAGAAGGCACTCTTGACATCCATTTGAAACAATTTGATTTTCATGCTACTCGCATAGCTCAATAGGATTCTTATGGATTCTAGTCTGGCTACAGGAGCAAAGGTTTCTTCAAAATCAATACCTTCTATTTGAGCATATCCTTTAGCTACAAGTCTTGCCTTGTTTCTCACAACATTTCCAGACTCATCTGATTTATTCTTGTAAATCCACTTAGTGCCTATGGGATTTTTCTCTGCAGGTAAAGGTACAAGATCCCAAACATCATTTTTCTTGAATTGATTTAACTCTTCTTGCATTGCTTCCATCCATTCTGATTTGGATTCAGCCTCAGAAAAATTTTTGGGCTCAATTTGAGATACAAAGGAATAATGAGCACAAAGATTCTGTACTTGTTTCCGGGTCATAACCCCACTGCTGATATTTCCAATGATATCATCCAAGGTATGATCTTTCATTAGTTTGACTGGTATAATTGCTTTGGATGGAATGATATCACTTTTATCTGTAGGAGATGTTTGTTCACACTCAATCTCGACTTCATCATCTTCTTGTAGCGTTCTTCCGACTTGATTCATATCATCTATAACCACATGAGCTGATTCCATAATAGTCATGGTTCTATGATTGAATACTCTATAGGCTTTGCTTCTTTCAGAATATCCTAAGAAAATTCCTTCATCAGATTTAGGTTCAAATTTCTCCAGCTGCTCCCTATCTCTTAGAATATAACATTTGCTTCCAAACACTTTCAAATACCCCAAATTAGGTTTCCTTTCAAAGTAAAGTTCATAGGGGGTTTTGTTGGTATTCTTGGTGAGATAAACTCTGTTGATAAGATAGCAAGCAGTATTAACAGCTTCAGCCCATAGATTTCGAGGAAGATCCTTTTCATTTAGCATGGTCCTTGCCATTTCTTGAATCACTCGATTCCTCCTTTCTGCCACTCCATTTTGTTGAGGAGTCTTAGGAGCTGAGAATTGATGATTGATTCCATGATTCTCACAAAAATTTGCGAATTTTTCATTTTCAAACTCTCCTCCATGATCACTTCTAATTTTCTGAATTTTACAATCCTTTTCAATTTGAATCTTGTTGCAAATCCTTATAATATTGTCCACGGCATCAGATTTTGCATGAAGAAATGCAACCCATCCAAAACGAGAATAATCATCTACCATAACTAATATGAACTTCTTTCCTCCAATACTCTGCACGGGTGCAGGTCCAATCAAGTCCATGTGGATTAGTTCTAGAGGACGAGACGACGATATATCCTTTAATCCTTTGAAATTTTTCTTGATTTGTTTGCCCAACTGACAAGCTTTGCATATTTCTGATTTTTCGCCACTTAACTTGGGTATACCTTTCACAATTTCATTTTTCGACAATATTTTCATCAACTTGAAATTTATGTGACCCATCCTTTGATGCCATAAATAATTTTCTTGATCTTTGGTTATCAAGCACCTCGATTCATTGTCATCACATTCTTCAATGATGTAAATATTTCCCTTTGTCCTTGATCCAGTAAGAATGACTTGATTGGTTTTGTCATTAACTACTTTGCATGAAAGACTGTCAAAGACTACTTTGTTTCCCTTGTCACATAATTGGCTTATGCTAAGAAGATTATGTTTTAATCCTTCCACTAGAAATACATCATTTAGAGTTGGTATTTGATCCCCTTTCACACTTCCTTTGCCAATGATTTGAGCTTTGCTATTATCTCCAAAAGAGACATTTCCACCATCATATTCCACTATGGAGCTGAACCTAGATCGGTCTCCAGTCATATGTTTAGAACACCCACTATCTAAGAACCAAGTGGGATTTTCCTTAGCTTTCAAGGCAGTTTGGACTATAAGATTCTTAAGATTAGTTTCTTCAACAACCCAACTAGCTAACAAAGGTTTAGAAGTAATGATCTTGGGGACAAATTTGAATGAGATCTTAGAGGGATTTTTGAGTGACAACCTAACCTTGTAGGGACAATTAGGAACTAAATGTCCACTACGATTGCAAAAGTGGCAAATCCATCTAGAGAGATAGTTTCTTTCAACTAAGGGTTTTTGAGAATTTTTTGTGAAGCTTTGAATGTTATTCTTTATGTTATTCGAGGAACCTTCAAACCCAAGTCCACTCTTATCACCATAGATTTTATGCATGCCCAACATTTGATAAGCTTTATCACTTCCCAAGGTGAATTTATCAACAATGAATTTTCCTTTGTTAAGTTTTGATTGTAGAGAGTTAATTTCAAGTTGACTAGATTCTAACTTGAATTGTAAATTATGAATGTTGTTTTGAGCAAGCTTTAGATCTTCATTTAGAGTGGTGACTTTTTGTTCTATGCTCTCTTTCTCAACAACTCTTAATTTCAAGTCATCCTTCAAGATGCTTAATTCATTGACAAGCTTTTTTGACACTTCTTTTAGTGATTTGTTTTTCTTAATCACAATCTCCCAATTTTCATAGAGTTCATCATAAGCTTGTTGTAATTCATTATCTTCATTTTCATTTTTGGTTTCTTCTTGCCCTAATAGATTCTCTATTAATGAATTATGCTCATTAATTTCTTCAATATGTGTCATGAGAAGCCAATTAGGGGAATTTTCATCTTCATCATCTTGGGATTCATATTTATTACTTTCTTCATCTTCATCATCCCAAGTTATGTTTAAGGCTTTCTTTCCTTTCTTGTCTCCTCTTTCAAATTCTTTAGGAGTGGAGCAATTTTGTGCAATATGTCCAAACCCTTTGCAATTGTAACATTGCACATCCTTTTTAACAAATGATCTCTTGGGGCTTCTTTGGAATTTTGGAGACTTGCTTTCATCTGAATTTCTTATGTTCTTGTTTGTTCTAAAGAATTTCTTAAATTTTTTAACAAACAGAGCATTGTCCTCATCACTGTCACATTCACTTTTATTTTCCTTAAATTGAGATGAGAGGGCCACTCCTTTCTTTTTGTCTTGCACTTCAAAATCTAATTCATAAGTGAGTAGATTTCCTCTTAGTTCTTCAATTTTAATTTTGTCAACATCTTTACTCTCAGTTATAGCCACAATTTTTGGTTTGAATCTTTTAGGGAGAGATCTCAAAATTTTTCTAACAGTTTTAGCTTCATCCATGACTTCTCCTAGTCCTATGAGAGAGTTGACAAGTTCCATTATCTTTGTGTAGAACTCATCAAATGTTTCTTCCTCAAGCATTTTAATGTCTTCTAATTTAGAGGTCAACATTTGTATTTTAGCTATCTTGACTTGATCCGTTCCTTCATGAGTGGTTTCTAGAGTATCCCAAACTTGTTTAGCAGTATTGCAATTTACTACTCTATTAAATTCTTCCTGAGATAAAGCACAATATAGAGAGTTCTTAGCTTTAGCATTCAAGTTGGCTCTATCCTTCTCCCCTTGAGTCCAAGCACTCTTGGGTTTGAGTTTTATGGATATATCATTTCCTTCAGAATCCTTTTCTATGGTAGTGGGAAGATGATAGCCTTCTTCAATAATGTTCCAAACATCTAGACTTTGGGATTCTAAGAACACTTGCATTCGAATTTTCCAATATCGATAGTGTGTTCCATTAAACAAAGGTGGTCTATTTGTGGCATTTCCTTCACCCAAATGAGATTGCATGGTGGCAACAAAATAAAAGCACTCACTAGGATTCTAACTCTAGGTGGTAAGACCTAATCAAGAGCAACCTAGCTCTGATACCAATTGAAAGTCCAAGATCGAATCCTAGAGGGGGGGGGTGAATAGGATTACTCCTAAGAACTTATGCAACTATTAAATTTCTTTCACTTTTTAAATATATTATGCTTTGATAAAAAGGAGAACTCCTAGATATTCAATCCTAAGCATTCATATACCATTCATGAAATAAAAGTAAAAGATCAATCACCATAACACAATCAATTATAGTGGTTCGGCCAAAATGCCTACATCCACTCCCGGTAATCCTACCGGATTTTCACTAACCAATTTTAAGGTTTAGGATCACCTCAAACCTTACACATACAACACCATGCTTTTCAAGGCTAAGCATAAACCTTTACAACCACAACAAATGCTTTTCAAGGCTAAGCACTAACCTTTACAACTTAGATTTTTCTCTTGTGAATTATGCCTCAACATGCATGAATAAGAGAACTAATCAAGCACTAAGATTTGCCTCTAAATAGGCTGATATGAAGGTGAAAAACTAAACTTCTAGATGCATGCAAATGAAAGACAAAGAGTGGAGTAGATGCAAGTTCTAGAAGTACATTCAAACTCTTTTTAGAAAAGTAAATTCAAGATGATTCAAAGATGCTAATCATATGAGAGACAAAGAGTAGAATGATTTACACATGGTTTTTATAAAGATTCAACTTGTATATTGAAAGATGTAATCACAAGATAAACAAGTTGATTTTGAAAACTAGGTTTTGAAAAACTCATGTGAACACAAGACTTAAGTTGATTTCATAAATCATATAGACTTTAAAAGATGAAACATGTTATGAAAATCAACTATACAAGGAAACAAGCAACTCTAAGATCATGCTTTAAATAGAAACATAAAGATTTAAGAAAAGAGCATGTTTTTGAAATTTAAAGAGAAGAGAAGCACACCCATTTGAAGATCAAAGGTTGAGTCTAATGAGATGGCTTCATAATCCCTTCACAAAGATGCTTGAAAAGTTGCTCTTCCTTGCTCTTGAAAATCTCCCAAAGTTCAGCAACTTTTCCAAAAGAGAAAACCACTTTTTATAGAAAAAGTTGTTCTAACGGCTAGGCGTCGGTTAGCCGACATATATGTGTCGGTTAACCGACACCCCAACGGTCACTCCCCAACGGTCATAATTTCAAAAAATAGCTGTCCAAAAGAAACATGGTCGGTTGACCGAACTCTTTCGGTTAACCGAAGGCTGACCGACACGATGACCGACAGATCAGAATGGTTCAGAAAACAGCTCTCTGGAATTCCAACCGAGAGAACTTCGGTCAGGTTTCGAATGAAGGTCGGTTAACCGACACCTAACCGACACCCTGACCGACCAGAGAGTATCAACAAATTTTTGAAAATGAAGCTCTCTGGAATTCTAACCGACAATGTCTCGGTTAGGCTCGGTTCACTGTCGGTTGGCCGACACTTGACCGACAGGTGACCGACAGGCCAAACACCCAGAAAATACTGAAAGAGCTGAACAAATACAAAGCTTTTGAAAACAAGGAAGAATACCAAGACTGAACTGAAAGCTTTGATAACTAAGAGAATGATGAAAAACCATGCATAACTTTGAAAGACCAAAAAACCATGAGGATAAAAATGCATGATGATCCATGAATGAATGGGAGGACAAGCTTACGAAGATGAATGCATCCTATCAAATTGCAACAAAATAAATACTCTAACAATGAGCTATTTATTGGCATTGATGGCCATGATGAAAGAATTGATGAGGAGTTACAAGTTGATTTTGTAACTCCTTTTTCAAGGCTTGTGATTGGCCGAAGAAGGTAGTGGGCATTTAATCACCTTTATGGTTCATGATGATGGGAGTTTCATGGGTTTAATGCCATGATTGCTTGGACTTGTAACTCCCAAATGCTTGAATCTGATTGGGCCGTCCAAGATAATGAGTTAATGACCGCATTAAGTTGTCATAAACGGGTCAATTAACATCATTAAATGGTCGCCAAGGCATGTGAAGAGTCGCGGGCCGCGCTGCGCCTTTTGAGATTCTCCTTGCGATCATCACAGGTGGATCCATGCATTATTTGATGTCGGATTGCGATGCAATTTCAGACATTCGTTGATGTTGGTGGGCCGATGACATCTGTCTTGTCGATTTCACGATCGGTCGGACAGAAAGTGCACTTTCTTGGTCAGCCGGTTGGCGATCTTGAGGCAATCGGTGATGATTTCATGCTTTTGACGGCGGATCCGAGATGTCGACGAAGATCAGTGGTTTTCAAGCACCAAACATTGGATTTTCAGAAAATCACAAAGGCCGGAACACCCGAAACGCGAAAACCATCGAAAAACGGACGTTTTGGTGCAAAATCCGGCGACCCGGATTTGCAGGGTCGCCGGCGACCTTAGGGTTTTTTGCCCTTTGGTCACCGAGCTCCGTTTTCGGCCGATTTTGAGTTTTTTTCGTTCCTTTTTTCTTCTGTATTTTTCTTGAAATTTTTCCTTAATTATTGACTTCATTTTCTTGGAGAAAACTTGATGAGAACCCGCACGAAATCGGAGCACAGAGTTTCCCATTTTTCGGGAAAGCCGAAGACTTTGTAGCCGATTTTCCATCAAGAGTCGAAACTAGGTCAAACGATGTCGGAATGACCTGAAAATTGAGGTGAAGCTTCTTGAGCAGTGGATAGGACCAACCATGGGCTTTTATTTGAGTTTCGAAGCCGTTTGGGGTCCCATCGATACTTCACTTGATTTTGCTGCGGGGAAAATGCCGAGCTTTGATATGTGGTCAAATGATGTCCGATTCACCTGAAATTTGACGGGGAGCCTATTGGAGTCATTTTGAGATGTTCCATCAACTCCGTTTTGGATGTCATGGTCCCAGGTTGCTCCGCCGCCGGTAGGCTTGATTTTCTCTCGGAGCATCGAAACCTGGTCAAACGTTGTCGGAATGACCTGAAATTCGACGTGCAACCCTTTGGAGGCATGATGAAGCCACTCATGTGCTTTGTTTAATGAGTGATGGCTTCGATGGTTCCCGCCGCCGGGAGGCTTGATTTTGCTGCTCGAGCATTGATGGAGGGTCAAACGTTGTCGGTTTGACTTGAAATTTGCCGTGGAGCCCTTTGGAGACATTCTGGATTCATGCGTAGGCTCTGATCAAAGTTTTGGTCTCTTTGATGATGTCGCCGCCGGGAACGCTTGTTTAGCTGTCGGAGCAGTGAAGTTAGGCCAAACGTTGTCGGAATGGCCCGAAACCTCAGGTGTACCCCTCTTTTGGCTGCCTTGAAGGATCCTTCAGTTTCTGTCTGATTCTAACAAAATCTGATGCTTGAAGTAGCCTTGCCTATTTTTAGTAGGATGCAACTTCACGAGGCTTCTTATGTTGAGGAGACATATTGACTTTTTTGGTGTCAACAGATGCCCCCTCGAGGTACAGCGACGAGTAGCTTTTTGGAGTCGATGTGCCTCGAAGAGAAACTTGGAGGAGAGATTCCAACTTGCCCAAGAGTCTTGAGCAATTCTTTTTTTTTTTTTTTGAATAGCCTTCTGAGTTTCCGGGGGAATTTTATGGCAGTGAGAGGGATCACACACCATCTCAAGGCAAAGTTTTGAAAATGACATGGGATATTTGGATTTTGGATTTTGGATTTTGGTTTTTGACCTTGTGACCTAACAAGCTGTATGTGGCAAGTTAGGGGGTCGGGGTTTGATTTTTGATTTTGACCTTGTGACCAAACAAGCTGTATGTGGCAGGTTGGGGGGTCAGATTTGGGGTTTTTGGTTTTGGGTTTGGTTTGGATTTTGATTTTGGTTTTGGTCTTGTGACCTAACAAGCTGTATGTGGCGAGCTAGGGGACCGAAATTTGGTTTTGTGAAATATCAATTTCAAGATTTTGGCTCAATTTGGTTCATGAGGTTGGATGGTTTGGTTTTTTTTGAAACTCATGAGACTTTCTTTTCTCTTTTTTTTTTTGAATGGTCCCATCAATCAAAAGAGGTATGGGACTTTTTTTGCTCTTTTCTCTTTTTTTTTTTTTTTTTCTCTTGGTAAGAGGAATATTTTGACTAAAAGCCACTTTTAGTGCCTAGGTGGTCAAACCTAGCTCATATGGGCTAACCCATGGGACCTTAGGCTTTGGAGATGGCCTAGATCTCATATGGTGTCATATTTGTAAAGAATATCTAAAAATATCTCTTTTGTGTAGAGAAAATCTAAAAATATCTTACTTGGAGAGAATTCCTCAAGTTTTTTCTTTTTGTGGAAAGATTCTCTCAAAATATCTTTCTTTTTGGGAAAGTAGCTAAATTTTAGCACTTACCTCCTTTCTTTCTCCTTGTTTCCTCTTTTGGCTTGCTCTCTTCTATAAAAGCAAGAGGGTTGGTGCTTTTGCTCCATTGCTTTCTTTTTGTAAGAAATCTTCAAGAGTGCTCTCCAAGATAAGAAGTGCTTTATCTTCTTCAAGGATTTCCAAGCTTTTCTTCTTCTTCTCCATCAATGGCTTCAAGTAAGTTTTCTTCCTCCTCAAGAATCTACATTGTAGAAGTAGCTTCTTCATTTTTTTTCTTTTCTTCTCTTCTTCTTTTTCTCTTCTTTTCTTTCTTCTTCTTTTTTTTTTCCTTTTTTTTTCTTTTCATGCACGTTTTCCCTTTTTTTTTCGTGCTTCTCTTTTTCTTTCTTTCTTTCTTTTTTTTCTCTTTTTTTTTCTTTTCACGGTTTTCTCTCTTTTCTTTTTTTTCCGTGAAATTTTTTTTCTTTCTGTTTTTTTTTCCACGCTGATTCTTGTTTTTTTTTTTTTTCAGCGTTTTTCTCTTCTTTTCTTTTCTTTTTTTTTTTTTGCTGTGTTTTTTTTTTTTTTTTTTTTTCTTCTGGCTGTACGGACCTGACCGTACTGCCACATGGCAATGGGCCACGGCCTGTGGGCCAAAATTTTTTTTTTTCTGAGATTTTTTTTCTCTCTTTCTTTTTCTTTTTCCTTGTTTGCTCACTATGATAATGAGGCTATGCAATTTCAATATGTATGCATTTTTTTTGTTTGATGCATCAAGATAGAAGGCTAGAGTCTCTAGGTCAAGCCAACATGATTTTTGACTTGGACAAAGTTTGATTGGTTTTGACCAAATTGGGTTGGAATTGGTCAAACTTTGGTCAAGGTTTTCCTAGCATTTAATGCATGATGATATATTTTTGATGCATGAGTTTTGGTAAATGGATTTGGAAGTATGATGATGCATACCTGGAAATCTTTTGCAAGTATCGGGATTTTGAGCTCGCAGCGATGTTGAGCTTTTTCTCGGTCTTGCTGGATTTTGAGGAAGTTTGCAATGTTTGGATTTTGAAGCTCGCACAATGTTGAGCTCCTTTCCAGATTTTGCGGAAGTTTGATTGGTTCGTTCTCGCAACGATGTTGAGTTCAAGCCTTCTTTGAGAATTCTCCACTGACTATGAGCTCGCAGCGATGTTGAGCTCATCTTCAGGCTTCCTGTCTTTTTCGGAGTACTTTCCTTTTCATCGGAATTGCCTCGAAACCATGTCAAAATTTTGCTAGAATTTTTGTAGCAGAATTCTGTCATTTTGATGTAGATTGATCTTTTCTCTTCCATCTTTTGCAGGCAGCTCTTCTAGAACGAACAAGGGTAAAGGTCCTGTTAATGATGCACCTCGTCGGTCTGCTAGATCTTCCAATGCTGCCGTTCAGCAGGCTTAAGAGAAGGTCCAGTTTGTTGAGAAGAACTTGGAAGAGTGTGATTCCCTCAATCGTGATGAGATGAGACAGCGATTGATCGCTCTTAAGGATGAGGAGTTCTATAAGATCATGGTAAGCAGCCGTCCTTGGGTTACAGACGATCAGAGCGTTGTGCTCAAGCCTACCTTCTTCTTTGGTGATGCAGTCCCCGACTACTTGACATACCAAAGGAGATGTTTTCAGTTCTCTTACACAGCAGATGGTGAGGAGAGAACTATTTCTACCCGGTCGTCTTTTGATCGGACCATCTCAATCCTGAGCCTTTCTCCCACGTGCCCTAAGAGGGAAGATCCTCCGAGCTGGGTGAAGAGGACGAGTGTGATCAAGACCGGGGTTTTTGTTTGTGGACCTTCCGGTTTTGCAGAGAAGCCACTTGTCCGTATGGACATGTTGATGCCAGCCAGTGGCTACCAAGGTCCTGATCATCCATCAGTCGATTTGAGACCGGTGGGCCTTGGCGTTTTTCGGGGTGACGCAGCAATTGGGTAAAGCCTTTTCACTTCGTGGCGTTTCAATGCTGACTCGAGCTGGGAGTCATGAACTGATCACACCCTGAGGATTGGTGAGGCCGTTCTTCGGGAGGCCGAGATTTTTGATGCGGTTCGCGCTTTTCGGCAAACCGTCGTTTTCTCCGATGAGGCTTTCATGGCCATGCTGGAGTCTTTCCTTCCACAAACCAACACCTTCATTGTGACGAATGGTGAGACTGGTTTTTCTTTGAAGGAACTGAGCGCCATCACCGGATTGCCTATCCTCGGCAAACTCTATGAGGAGTTTATGCCTATTGACAGCGTCCTTGAGGAGCAATCTGAGGAGTTTAGGCTTGTGTACTTTCAGCTCGTCGCCTTCTATGGTTTTTTGAAGGAGAAGGAGGGCTCGAAAGTTAGATGCAGCAGTTGGAGAAGTTGCAGCTCCAACTTTTTTGACAGCGGGGATTCTTCTGATGGCATGGCCCAGGATGTTAGGGCTAAAGCATCAGGTTTGAAGAAGATCCCTGCTATGCGAGAAGATTTGAAGAAGTTTTTCGCAAGCACGGATGCCATTTGTCCTGACATTGCGTTGCGGAGAGATCTCGCTGTTTACCTCACTTACTGGCTGGGTGAGGCTGTTTTTGCTGGAGGAGATGGGACGCACATCAGGCCGCACTGTATTTTTCCAGCTTGTCAGATGGCGTTTGGAGAGCGGCTGGCTTTGGTACCTACTCTTTACTCCTATTTGTGTACCGAACTGCAGGCTGCTGCTTTCCTAGTTCGGCTTGGGCTTCCCATGAACAGGGTATTTTCAGCCCATATTTTCTATTCGTGGTATGTATACCACTGTCCTAACTTCCATCGTTTGGGAGTTGCACAGGACGAAGATCCCTTTATGATTCGTTTGGCTAGAGGGACAGCCGTTCTCGAATCACTTTATCTGCCCGTTTAAGGATCCGACTATTTAGGGACATCGAGATTGGGTAGTCTTCGGTGAAGCTTTCTCCGGGCTTGCGGAAGAAGGCTTTTGACTTTGGTGTCTCCCATGATTCGACCAGGGCAGGGTCGGGAAGACACTATGCTTTGACGGACGCGGAGAAGAGGTGGCTCTTCAACATACGGGTTGGTACGATGGTGTACCGCAGACATCTTTTCGTCGATATCCAACCGTATGTCCCTTCGCGTTTTGCATTGTAGCTTGGCTTCTCTCAAGGCGTTGTTGGAGCGCCTTCGAGCATGGTGAAGCGTTTTGGAGGTCTGCAGGATGGGAGAAATGCATGAGCTTTTTATAGCACCGAGGACACTACCGCCATGATTTCCTATCCTGAGCTGCCCACCTTCCGAACTGCTGGCTTCACGAAGTGGTTCGTGGAGAGCTTTTCAGTGTACCGGGGGCTTTCCAAGAAAGAGCTTGATATTAAGCAATCTCCTCGGAAAGGTCTTGGCAAATCGGATGGTGTCCGTCGGGAGGAAGTTTTGGCCTTCCTTTCTAGAGAGAAGCACAAGATAGGCTTTCTCAACGGGCAAGACATCATCAGATCAGGAGCTGCACAGGGGATTCCTGGTGAGGTCTTGAGGCAGCTGGAGGAGGAGGAGACCGAGATCGATGCTATGATACAGGCAGAGCATACGAAGGCTTCCATGGAGTCTACTGAGAAAAGTAGACCATCCAGTGAGGACTCTTGTGAGAGGCCTGATGTTGATAGTGGGGCAGGATCGTCGAGCAGATTGACCCGCCAAGGCAAGAGGAGGAGAGGACAACGCCGTAACATGAGACGGCATGATAGTCCTTCTGATCTTGAAGTTCCTCTCACCATTGCTGAGGAGGTGTCTGAGGATGCTGACGAGCCTCTTCAGAGCCTCCGGAGAAGAGAGGCAGAGAAGAGGAGGCAGAGAAGAGGAGATAGCTGGTATGACCCTCTTTCTTTCCTTTGTTTCTTCTTTTTTTTTTCTTGTGAAAGTTTCTGTTTTGATCCGCTGCTTCTTTTTTTAGCAGAGGATGATGACCTAGTGATGCCTGAGGTTCCGGCCGATGAGGCAATGACGGATCCAGTCGTGGCATCTGAGGAAGAGCCCAGGGACTCTGGAGTGGTTCCAGAACCTTCACCTGGTATGATTTGCTTTGGATTTTGCTTTTTTTTTTTTTTCTTCTTTTGCTGTCATTTGCTAACATGTAGCTGACTTGCCAGAGGATTCCGACGATTTCGAGCCATCTATGGACGCAACTTTTGACGATGCTTCGGATGAGCTCAAAGAGGCAAAGAGTACTCCGCCGGTCATCGAAGCAGGTATATTTGCAATAATAATCTTGATATATTTTTGACAAGATTATATTCATACCTTTTTGTCTTTTCTTTTTTTTTCTTTGACAGATTGTGAAGTAGCAGGAGAGGTTCCTCCGTCTTCCTCAGAGCCAGAACAGGGGATACCTGCTGCTGATCCAGGAGTAGGGGCTTCTCCTTCTTTTAATGAGTCAGCTTCTTCCGTTGGAAAGAGTTTATTGATTACTCTTTCAATGGAGCATGACGTGGGCAGTCGGGCACCAGAGCATGGCGAATCCTCATTTGCACCGCACCTTCAGTATGCAAGGAAGGTGTTGAAGACTGTCTTGAGCTCAGGGGTTGAGACTCTTTCTTCAAGTCATTTGGAAGCTGGTTTTGGCATGATCAAGCATGTGCAGGACATCGTCGCTGATAGCAAAGAAGTCGGTCTGGACATCGCAAGCACCAAGGATTTTGTTGAGGAGATCATCACTTTGGGGAGCAAATGGACTGAGACCAAGAGTTTCCCAGATGGTGACTTCTTTGATGAGATGTTCATAAAACCTTCCAGCAAAGTCAAAGTTGAGCTGACTGAGGTCACGAAGACTCGGAGGCAGATCGTTCGGGAGAAGAACGTTACCGAGTTATCCATCATGGGGCTGAAGCAAGACTTGGACCGCCTTGATAATGAGGTTGTCGAGGTTAGACGGCGTCTTGATCTTTTGGAGGAAGAAGCTGCTGTCAAATGGACCGCCATTGTAGAGGCTCGTGACAAGGAGGGGACTCTCATTCGCCAGGTTGAGGAAGCTGAAGGTAATGTCCGGAGGAAGACTCAGGAGCATGAGCAGTGGCAGGTCCTCTGGGAAAAACTTCCTCGTGCTGCAGATGGGTCACGGCATTCGGCCGCTTTTTATGGGGATGCTTTGAAGAAGCATGGCCTAAAAACTTTGGAAGTTAAGGCCAAGGGTCTGCTTGAGGAGTTGAACCTTTGGTTGAAGACCATGTCGGATTGAGCTCCTGAGTTAGAACAAACTCTTTTCTTCTTCCTTTTTTGGTACCTCCATGTATAAACAATTTTTGTACTATATTTTGTATCCCCTTCTTTTTACTTAAATCATTTTTTGATGAAAACAATTTTAAGCAAAAGTTGATGGGAATGTTTTTTTAAGAATTTGATCAAAAGGTTGTCATTTTGTGAAAATCTTTTGTCAAAGAGTTGTTTTGGGCATGAAAGCCAATTTTGTGGCGAAAAGCCTGGTTATTTGATGGTTTGAAAACCAAAATTTTGGATGGCATGAAAGCCTAATTTTGTCTGTGGTATGGGAGCCAAATTTTTTTGTGGCATGAAAGCCAAATTTGTTTGTATGGCATGAAAGCCGATTTTGGCATTTATAGCCGATTATTGGCATTTATAGCCGATTTTTTGGCGTTTATAGCCGGATTTGGCGTTTATAGCCGGATTTTGGCGTTTATAGCCGAGTTTTTTGAAAACCAAGTTTTGTTTTATTGGCGTGAAAGCCGATTTTGGCGTTTATAGCCGAATTTTGGCGTTTATAGCCGAGTTTTGGCGTTTATAGCCCTTTTTTGGCATTTATAGCCGAATTTTGGCGTTTATAGCCGAATTTGGTTTTCAAAATGCAAGTATCGACTAAATGTCGCCTCCCCGCTGAATGGTCTTGCAAGTATCGATGGAATGTCGCTTCCTTGCTTATTCGGTTTGCGAGTATTGATGGAATGTCACTTCCTCGCGGGCTGGGTTTTGCGAGTATCGATGGAATGTCGGTTCCTCGCGAATTAGGGTGCAAATATCAACTAAGCGTCGCTTCCCTACTTTTCCCAAAACTTTTGGTTTTGCGGGTACTGACTTGGTGTCGTTTCCCCACGATTTTTGAAATTTGAGGTTTTCTCGAACCATTTGAAATTTGGGTTGTGGATAGCAACTGGTATGTTACGTCTCAACGATTTTTTGAAATTTGGGTTGTGGATATCAACTGGTTTGTTGCTTTTCCACGATTTTTGAAATTTTGCAAGTATCGAATGGGGTTCGCTTCCTTGCGATTTTTTGGGTTTTGGAAATATCGAATGGGGTTCGCATCCTTCCGGTTTTTGGGTTTTGCGAGTATCGACTAAGTGTCGCTTCCCCACGGTTTCTAGAAACCAATTTTTTTTTTGTTTAGAGACACGAGGGTCATAAATTTTGGCTTAAAACCATTTCGGTTGTAAAAACCAAGGTAGACTAGGGTGAAAATTCCTGAGTCCTGGTTTTTGTTTCAAACCATGAATTTTGGGTTCAATGATCGAAAATTTTGGTCAAGTCAGGGAAGAGGCTCCTAAACTTGGATTTTGGATTTGATTTTTCTTTTGAACAATGAAACGATGAAAGTAAGCATTGTTTTGAAAGTTTTTTTTTTTTTTTTTTTTTTGAAACTTCAACATAAAGATGAAAATTTCAAAAGAGGTGGGTTTGACGAGCAAGTACCTTGGAAATAGGCTTTGGCCGTGTAGATATCACTCTGACCCGATTGAGGAAGTCTTCAAGGGTAGTACCGCTTCAAGAACTTGTCATTGATGGGTAGCATACATCTGTCTCCTTCCATGTTTAGAAGAGCGTATGCACCGTTGGAGAAGACTTTATCGATGACGAAGGGTCCCTCCCATTTTAGTTCGAATTTGCCTTTGGATTTGTGGGCAAAGACTACGGGTCTTTTTACTGTAAGAACCAAGTCACCCTTTCTGTAGGCGCGTTGCCTGACCTTCTTGTCGAGAGATCCTGCCATGCGTACTTGGTACAACTCAATGCTTTGTAGAGCTTCGAGTCGTCTTTCATCGAGATTATCCAGCTCTTGGAGTCTCAATTTGACATTTCTTTCTTGCGTCATGTCATTTTGCAAAGATACCCTTAAGGAAGGAATTTGTACTTCCAAAGGGACAACTGCTTCGCATCCATAGACCAAAGAGAATGGTGTACTATGGGTTGGTCCTCGAACGGTGGTTCGATAGGCCCACAAAGCTTCTGGTAGTTTGTCGCCCCAGTCTCTTTTGTGACTAGAGACCATTTTCTTGAGAATTTTGCAGAGTGTCTTGTTGAAGGCTTCTTCTAGTCCGTTCGCTGCTGGATTATATGGAGTCGAAGGACAACTTTGGATTTTGTACTTGTCGCAAAACCTGTAGAATCTGTGATCCTAGAATTGTGGTCCGTTATCATGGACGAATCTTTTAGGTATGCCGAAGCGACAAATAATGTTGGTGCGCAAGAACTGAAGGACTGATGAAGTCTTCATTTCGCTGAGCGCAAATGCTTCTGACCACTTGGAGAAATAATCCGTAGCGGCGAAGATGAAGCGATGACCTTTGCTTGATGGGGGAGAAATGGGACCTATGATGTCCATACCCCAGGCTTCGAAAGGCCATGAGATTACTGTTGGATGTAGCCATTATGGAGGCATGTGGACATAATCTCCGTGAATCTGGCATTTTTGGCAGCGCTTGGCAAATTGCATTGCATCAGCTACCATGATAGGCCAATAATAACCTAGCCTTTTTATCTGGTTGTAGAGCTTAAGGCCAGCCTGATGGGCTCCACAAAGACCAGCATGAACTTCTTGGAGAGTTTCCTCAGCCTCTCGTTGTGACAAGCAGCGTAGGAGTACTCCGTTAAAGGATTTTCTGTAAAGTGCTTTTGAAGGTATATCCAAATGAAAGCTCGGGGCTCGTCTTTGGATGCTTACCCGTTCTTTTGGATCTTCAGGTAGGATTCCGAACATGATGTAATCAATGAACGGATCTCTCCAGTCACTAATCGGAGGTTTAAGGATGGACATCCGACTTCCAACCACTTGGTGGCATTCAGCAACTGCTTGGTGTCTGTTGAGAGGAGGGAGAATCCTTCTTTGACACACTGTGACTTGCATATTTTCCCCTTCTTGGATCGCCATGGATGCGGCGAGTCCGGCCAGGGCATCTGCACGGATGTTTTCACCTCTGAGGATGTGGGTGATATGACAGATGTTGAATTTTTGTCGAAGCGACTACGCCTTATTGTAGTAAGGTAGCAAATCAGGCTTCCTGACTTCATATTTCTGATTCATCTGGTTGACGATCAGTTGAGAGTCTCCAAAAGCTTCCAGCATGGTGATGCCGGTTTCGAGGGCGAGTTCCAATCCTATAATCAGGGCTTGGTACTCAGCTGCATTGTTTGAACATGGTTCCAGTAGCGAGAAGGCATGTGGAAACCAATTCCCGATATTTGCTTTCCATTTTCATTTGTCCTGGTTGCACCGTCAAAGTACATGTCCCAGGAAGCGTTTGACAAGGAAGTTTCCACATTGTAGACAAATTCGTCTGGGAGATCATCCCTGAGTGGAGAATCTTTAGGCAATGGATGCTCTGCGAGGAAGTCTGCTAGAGCTTTGCCTTTGATTGCTTTTTGTGGTACATACCTAATATCAAACTGTGACAGAAGGATGGACCATTTTGCCAGTCGGGCATTGAGAGAACCTACTTTTTTGACAAGGACCTTTAGGAGGTTGATCCTCGAAATCAGGTAGACTGTGTTCGACAGCAGATAGTGACGCAGCTTTTGTACGGCGAACATTACTGCAAGGCATTCTTTTTCGATTGGGGAGTAGCGATGCTCTGCACCTACCATCATGCGGCTAAGGTAATATAGAGCAGCTTCTTTTACGTCGTCGTTTTCTTATGCGAACAGAGCACCCAAAGAGTGGTCGAGAGCTCTTGTGTACAAGATAAATGGTTTTCCAGCTATGGGGGCAGCCAGCACTGGAGGTTTGGTGAGGTATGCTTTGATGTCTTGAAATGCATTTTCACATTCAGCATCCCAGACAAAGTCCACGCCTTTCTTCATTAAGCGAGAAAATGGACGGCATTTCCCTGATCGATTGGAGATGAACCGTCGAATGTAGGCCAGCCTTCCTTGAAGCCCTTTTAATTCTCTTAGGGTTCTGGGAGATGGCATTTCCAGGATAGCCTTGACTTTGGTAGGGTCAAGTTCTATTCCAGCTTTCCGTACTATGAATCCGAGAAACTTACCCGATGAGACACCGAAGAAGCACTTTAGTGGATTCATCCGCAATTTGTGTTTGCGAAGTCGGAGGAAGACTTCTCGAAGATCATCGAGATGGTCTTCTTTAATTCTGCTTTTGATGGAGAGGTCGTCTACATAGCATTCGACCGTCTTGTGTTGCATATCTTGGAATATTTTCATCATAACCCTCTGATATATTGCACTTGCATTTTTCAAACCAAACGGCATAACAGTGTAGCAATACACGCCGAATGGTGTGTGAAATGACGTATTCCTTTCAGCTTCATGATGCATCTTTATTTGATTGTAGCCAGAGAATCCATCCATGAATGTCATTCGCTCGAATCCATAGGTGTTGTCAATCATCACCACTGGTATGGGGAGCGGGAATTCATCTTTAGGACATGCACTATTCAGGTCTCTGTAGTCAATACAGACCCTTATCTGCCCATTTTTCTTTGTCACGGGGACAATGTTGGCCAACCATTCAGGATGCTGTTCCTCGCGGATGAAGCCAACGTTTTTGAGTTTCTGAACTTCTTGTTCAATTTTGTCCATCACGTCGGGACGGAATCTCCTTTGGCCTTGTTTGATAGGCTTGATTTCTTTTTGCAAGTTGAGCTTGTGGACTGCTACTTCGGGATCCAAGCCAGGCATTTCGGTATAAGACCATGCAAAGCAATCAACGAACTTACGAAGAAAAGAGATATACTCGGGTAACTCATCATCCTTTATATTCTTGCTTATGAATACAGGACGTGGGTTATCAAGTGTTCCTAAGTCTATCTTTTGAACAGGGTCTTCTGTCGGAAGGTTTGAAGGTGGTTCCTCCACAATGTTTTCGGAGGCTTCCAACTCAACAAGACCTTCTGGAGTGCCAGAGGCATTTTCAGACTGAGGCTCTGTTTCTGTCTATGAATCTTCTTGATCAGTATCCTTCTCAAGGCTATCCTTTTCAAGGGTTGCAATGAGATGGTCCCAATCATTTGTTGGAATTGGGTTGAAGTAGGGTACTTCTTTTGGAGACGATGATTCTTCTGGGACAGAGAACCGCTCATCTATGTCATCGGGCAATTCCTCTTTATTATCAGAGAAATTATACCAATTGGAGGAGCATTCAAGATTTTTGACGAGTAACTCCTCAAAAAGATATCCAGGGATATCGATGTCTTCATGAGATGTTGAGGCTTGGTCTGTAAAGCGACTTTGTAGCCATGGTGTCAACTGTCTCATAGGAGCCGTAGGATCATACCCCAACCCATATGAAGACTTGCCTTTTTGAAGGTGGATTTTCCAATCTTCTGGTTGACTTTTGATCAGGGTGGGTTCTAATGGTGTGAGAATACCACGGCCACCTCCCAAACCAGTCGAATTTTGAGCGTCGTAGCCCATTTTCTTCATGATAGCTTGTGCCATTGGACTATACAGGGATAGCTGAGGCATACCTTCATTTTGGAAGGTTCAAGCAGAGAGTTCAGTGGAGATGCTCCCGATCTGTGGAAGAAGATCGTTTTTTCTTCTGGCGAAGTTGCCGGAATAACAAAGGAAGCAGACGTAGGGTCTTCTATGTCTGCAAGTGTCTCCAATGGAGTGAGAGTGAGCTGATCTTGCTGAGTTCCAGCTTGGCTTGATGCTGTGTCATCTTCTGGATCTGACTCTGAGTCTGTGTCATGCATAATAGACATAAAGGAGACAGTGAACTTGCCCCCTGTCTTTTTTTTTGTCTTCTTTGCTTTGGTAGTGATTACCAAAGGCTTTGGAGATTTGAAGGAGACGACGAAGGGAGCTTGGCTGCTTACTTCGAGTTTGGTGGAGGGTTTGTTTACCTCCGGTGATTGCTGAGGAGCCTTGCCTTTATCTTTCTGGAGACTGTCGACAAAGCAAATTGTTTTTTCCACCTGTTCTTCTTTTCCATCTTTATACATTTGAGCATCTGCAAAATGGACATCTCTGCCTTTGAAGGGCTTTTTGTCTGCAAACACTCGATGTATCAAACCATCGTTGCCAACGAACTTGACGCACTGATGTAGAGTTGAAGGGACGACACCATTCTCATGTATCCAGGGGCGTCCAAGGAGTATATTGTAGCATGAAGGGGTCCTTATTGCATACACAGTGACTTCAGAAATAAGATCACCGATTTGCAATTTGAACCTGATTTTACCGATAGGCCTTTGAGCGCTACCGTCATATCGGAAGATGGATACGGACGTGTGACTCACCTTGCTAGGTGGGATGCCCAGCTCTTCGAGTGTCGAAGTAGAGATGAGGTTGAGTGCAGAACTTGGATCGATCTGAACTCTGTGTACCGGCATTTCTTTGACGTACCCCGTAAAGTACAAGGGACGGTTGTGCTTTGTTTCGCCTAAGAGGAGGTCATCCTTGTCGAAGGCAATTGTTGCACTTGCTGCTTTTTGTACCGAGAGGCATTCATTGTTTGATCCCTCAGTTTTCTTCTTTTCTCCCTTTGAGGGAGTATTTGATTTTTGTGGGACTTGTGGGACTTGTGGGGCATGTTTGTCGACATGTTGTGGGGCATGTTTGTCGACATCCGCATTCAGCCTTTGTAATTCTGAAATGAGACTATCACGAGTTTGTGGAGACATTCGCAATATGTCAAGGATGTGCAGACGTGCAGGTATGTGTTTGAAATGCTCAATCAAGTCGTACTTAAAAGCCTTCTTCGGGCCTGCATTTTCATTATTATTGCCACTTGGGGCGCTTATATCTTGCTTTCCCAAAGGATTTGCATAGGAAGAAGAGGGTTGATTGTAATTTTTGCGGTAATCCCGGCCAAAACGGGTACCTCTACCAACTTCAAGAGCCTCTAGAGAAGGGTCTTCTTTTGGAAGATCGTTCTCAGGATCAAGAAGTTGATCCTTTGCTGAGAACGTCTCTGTAACAGCATTGGCGTCTTCAGTGATTGTGTTGCACGGAGCAATTTCCGGGAACAAGTCCTGAACAGCAGCCGGCAACTCTTCTTTATTAGCCCAGACATCGCCCGTGAGATCGGGTATCTGGGACCAATTGACTAAGTTTTCATTGAAGAAGATTTCATTGGCAGAAGTTTCTTCAAGATGATCAATCGGGAAAGGCTTGAGTTCCGATGTCACAGCTTCAGGAGACGAGGGCTGAGAGGATGTTATCTCAGTGGAAGTCACCTGAGAGGATGTAGCTCCGGAAGATACGCTACCGGTTGGGGAGTACGTGTCTTCGGAAGCTTCAGAGGCACTGTCGTCCTGAGCTATTGCATTGCAGGTTATCCTGACAGGAGATGCCCCCAGTGTAGACTGTTGGGAATCGGACTCATCCTCAGATGTAAGAGGATCATCGATCCAACTGTTTTCTCCATTTTCAGGAGTTAAGGGAGAAAGTTCCCGTTGATTTTCAGGGACTTCCAGCTCTGGATCATGACGAAGATTGATGCGATCTTGCTCCTGCTCTATGGCAAGATGTTGCAAGATTCTTGCATATTCCTCAAGATCAGGCATGGGAGCCAAATCTTCTTCGTCATTTGCTCCTTGTGGTTCGCCCATGTTGGGTTCCACTGAAGCATTTGCTAGTGCTGGATCGACAACATTTTCTTGAACAAGGTCCTGGTCTTCTTCATCATCAGACCAAGATCCTTGTGGCCGCAATAGGTTATACCAGATTACTGGCATAAGATGAGACTCGGGAATCCATTCCTCGTCGGAGAGGTATTCTCCTGTTTCAAAGGATTCCTCCCACTCGTCTATATCACTGACAGTATCACTGGACTCGTATCCATTCATGGAGAATCCAACTACTGAGTTGTAAGAGTATGATGCCCCCTGCATGTTTCCATTTTTGTACAGAGGTGGCATGAAATCATCAAGAGTGAATTTTCTTACCGCCTTGGAGGTTTTGGGAAGAGATTCTTCCGTCGTCCCTAGTGAAGCAGTGGAAGAAGTTTCTGGTTTTTCAAGGACTTCTTGTTTTGGTTGAGACTTCTGCTGCTGTTTGAGCTTGCGGAGTTGTCTCTTGGCTTGCCTTCGCTGCTGAGCGGTCGGCTTTATTTTGACGATCTCCCAATTTTCATCATCTAGGAGATCGGGATGCACCCATATAGGCTGTCCATCTGATGTTGGATAGGGAACCAATTCTTGGGACGCTTGAGCTATTTTTATCACCTTGAATGAAGTAGTGATCTTCTCCTTCGGTGACTTTGAAGTTTGCCGACATGACACCATGTTGACAGAAGCGGGGCATAGTTTTTATCAAAGGTTATGACTCCGTTTTTCCACATCTCATTGATCTTCTCTCTCACAACGAAGCATTGATTGAGAGGATGTGAGATCATCTGATGGTATGGACAGTATCGGGGATCATTGGTTTTGCCAACATCTCCCGGTCTTTTGGGCTCTGGCAAAATGAGTTTGCCATTTGCTAGGAGAGCCTCAAAGATTTCTTCAACATCTTCATCGAACGGATATTTCTTTTCTACACGTTCTTTGAAGGCACCAGAGAGTTCAGGTCTTTTACCTGCAGTTTTGTTTTCAGGTTTCTTTGGTTGCTGAGGAGCTGACTTAGTCTGCACATTGAGAACCTCCTTTTTCTTTGGTTTTGAGGTTGTAACAGCAATCGGCTCTTTCTTTGATGATTTCTGACTGTTGAGGTCTTTGATCACCATTTCAGCTTCCATGGAAGCTTCGAGGAGTTCCCCCAGGTTCTTTGATTTGTTGCCAATAATCATGGAGCGAATTTTTGCTCTCATATTGTTACGGCATATGTCGACTAGCGACGCTTGTAGCAGCACATCTGAGCATTTGTACGCCATTGCCTTCCATTTATGAATGAAGTCGTATGTTGATTCATTCTCTCCCTGTTTTAGGCTGCAGAGTTGAGCCATAGTAACAGGATGATCCTCACCATGGAAGTGGGTCAGGAAGCGTGTCTCTAGCATAGCTCAGTTCTGACTGGAGTTCTCTGGCAGAGTGGAGTACCAATCAAAGGCTGTACCTTTTAGGGTACTTGCAAAGAGGTGAATCTTGAGGGCATCTTGATCCGCAATAGCTCCCATCAGGATCTTGAAATGGATGACATGCTGCCTGGCTGAACCTTTCCCAGTATATGTTTGGAGAGTAGGTTGCTTGAATTTTGCAGGGAATGGAACCGAATCCATCCATAAAGGGTAGGGTGGCTTGATCCCATGTTCCTTTAATGTATCCTCTTCTTTTTCTTTTGCGAGGATATTGTCCACGTCCTTTCTGGTAAGGGCGCGAGACTCATTGTTTTCTGCATTACCCTCGTCATCTTCATGATTCGGAGGGGTTTCATTGTTAGGTGGTGGACGCTGTAGAGTGAGAATCAGATTTTTCATCAGAGCCTCAATTCTCTATTGTCCTTGCTCCAACTGCTGGATGCGTGTGGTTACATCGTCATGCTGTGGAGGCGGCTCAGAACTTGTAGCCAAGACGTTCATCCCTCGGGATTCGAACGAAGAAATCGTCCTGGTGACTGAGCTGGGGCTCATTCTTCTGGATGAAGAATCTGATGAGTGGTTACTCCAGTGTTCTTGGCTTGGAGGAGTGGAAGATTCCTCCAGATGTGTTCGTGTCCGAGAGACGCTGCGAGTCACTGGACGTCTAACACTGATTTTGGTTGTTGACTTCTGGCGTTTTCTGGTTTTGCCAACCATATGAACAGCAACGAATTGGTCGGGTCTTTTTTTTTTCGACCCATTTGTTTGAGATGTGGAGAGTAGAACACTGGGTTCTTTGTTTCTCGAGTCTCTTTTGTCGATATGCAGTGCAGCGACGCATACGACGAGCAATTTGAGCTTCAGTCAGCTCTGGCTGGGCTCTGGCGATGAAGGATGTAGTCCTTCGTGTGCAGCAGCCGAGTTTGTCTTCTTTGAAGCTTGGCAAGGACAGAATCTGGATGCAGTCCTTTGCCTGTCGCAATGAAGACTTGATTTTTGTGAGCTCGGCCCCTGTTGAGATGAAGGGTCGACTCGCGGGAGTGCAGGCTTCAGCATGTTTTTGCATAGGCCTAACGATGCAGGATTTGATTTTGGGCTTGTAGGAGCAAGCCGGCTCATGATGATTTTGTTTGCTTTTGGGTGGAGGGTAGGTTTCTCCTCTTTCATGTAAGAGAGAGGGTAGAACTGATTCTCCTTGAGAGGGGCCAGGTATGCTGGCTTTACAAATGTTTAGGACCTCCGTTACTTTGGCGAAGATCTCGGGGACCAGGTTTTGGGGTAAACCTGGTTTCTTGTAGGTTGAGGCTTCGTGGGAACGCCACGAGCTTCAGGCTTCTTGGTGTTCGCCCTTGGTACCATTTTAGTGACACGTTGCGGGGCGGTTTTCTGCTTCTTGGCAGGTACAGTGTCTTCTGCGGGAAGTGGGAATGGTCTCAGCGATCCGAAGACGATAGTCCGGGGAGTTGAAGTTGACCCGATGTTTGGAGAGTTGTCAAGGGAGATGACGCTTCGGCAACTGGCTGGACGCTTATGCTTGTTTTGCTTGTCTTGAAGCATAAGCTGGTACTTGTTCTCATCGAAAGTGATGGTCAATGAAGCTGCCATTATTAGTTTTGGAAAACTTCTGAAACAAGACCAAATCCATTAGTAATCACAAGAATATGGTGATCGTAAATAGAGAACAACTATGGTTTTGTCTTTTCAAATCACTTGAGGGGACATAGCCCAATCCAAGGACGATGAAGAAGGCAAAAAGCCATAGAGGATACAATTGTTCTAAAATGCAAGTATGGTAGGCTCAGAGTGAGCGTTCCAGTGACTACTAGAAGCAATTGTAGACCTTAATTCAAATTATCGAGAAGCAAGGCTCACTCGAGGTAAAATGATATAAGGTTGGAGATACAAATGTGTCGGTCGCGAATACAGTAGACCCGAAAGGGCGTACTAGCACCGCTAGGCACAAATGTTGTAAATCGCATCCTTGGGAAGGACACGAGATGGGATTTTTTTTGAAAGGTCAAATTTGGGTTCATAAAGGAGAGCAAATGGTGTTCCAATCCAAACAAAGGCTCAACATTTCTGCGAGCGCTAAATTCAGAAGGGAAGGAACCAGGATTTCTCGGATGTGAATCCAAACGTGACGGAAGTTTTTTTTTTTTTGAAAGGTCAAGATTGAATTCATCGAAGAGAGCAAGTGGTGTTCCATTCCGAACAAGGCTCAACATTTCTGCGAGCACTAAATCCGAAAGGGAAGGAACCAAGATTTCTCAACTCTGAATTCAAAAGTGATGGAAGTTTTTTTTTGAAAGCTCAAGATTGAATTCATCGAAGAGAGCAAATGGTGTTCCATTCCGAACAAGGCTCAACATTTCTGCGAGCGCCAAATCCGAAAGGGAAAGAACCAAGATTTCTCATCTCTGAATTCAAAAGTGACAGAAGTTTTTTTTTTCTTTTTTTTTAAGATTTTTTTTTAAGGTGCACATAGATTTCCAATTCGATCTTATGAAACCTTAGTAGATAGATCAGCCCGCAGGTAAGGGTAGGATTACTTAATGAACTCGTTTGGAGGATCCTTGCCTCGAACAGTCTAGCTGTCTCCACACTCTGGACAAGGCTTTTCTTAAATCCACTTTGGTTAAAGAACGCAACTGGTGGAACCTTAGTGTTTTTTTTTAACTCTTTTTTGAAAGGTTTGTTAATAAACTCATCAAAGAGAACAAATGGTGTTCCAATCCGAACAAAGGCTCAACATTTCTGCGAGCGCTAAATTCGAAAGGGAAGAAACCAAGGTTTCTCAAATTTGAATGCAAAAGAGAGAAAACTAATTTTCTTTTGAAATTATAATTTTTTTTTTGAAATCCCAATTGGACTCATCAAAGAGAAAAGATGGCCCAATCCCCGATATAAACGATAGCTGCTAACATTTCTGTGAGCTATCAAGTTCAAAGAGGAGATGATCAAAACTTCTCAAAGTTGAATCTTGAGAAAGAGAGATCATTTTCTTTTTGAAAGAATTTGAAATGAAGGTGTTTTTTTTTTTTTTTTTGAAATCCCAATTGGACTCATCAAAGAGAAAAGATGGCCCAATCCCCGATATGAACGATAGCTGCGAACATTTCTGTGAGCTATCAAGTTCGAAGAGGAGAGGATCAAAATTTCTCAAAGTTGAATCTAAGAAAAGAAATCAGATTTGTTTTTTTTTTTTGAAGTGAGAAAGAACAATTGAAATCCCAACTCATGTTTTTTTTTTAGATGCAAGAAGTAACATGGGCCACCAACTAGAAAGGAGCCAAGTGATCAAAGCATTACGTTCTCAAGTCAACGTGTCCCACCGGGTATGCCAACTTGATGGACCTGAAAAGGGGAATCTTCCGTCCTCTCCCTCCGCACCCTGGGGGCTGACCTGGGTCTCGGCGGAGGAGGGAAGATCTCGGGCATCAACATTTTGTACGGGTATGCCAGATTTACTTTCTACTTGGAATTTGGAATGGTGATAATCCGGAGATTCACCTTCACAAGTGGAAAGGAAATCAATCCTTTTTTCTAACTTTTCAAATTGCATTAATATTAAGAAAAGAGACAAGTTTCGTTTTTTTTTTAGAATGCCGTAAGAGGCGTTTTTGTTTGTTTGCCGTAAAAGGCGATTTTGCCGTGAAAGGCGATTTTACAAAACTCATCAAATGTGAAAGACAAGAATTGTGATTTCTTTTTGTCTCTTTAAGAAATACAACCTACAATAGAAAAGTGAGAAAAAGGGATCTAACTTCTCAGGAGATTGTGGGGACACGTTGAGATCGACGGTCGCAAGTCATGTATGGGCTTCGCCATCGTCGTTCAAATGAGAACATGTGATGCTTTGATTCTTTGGCTTGGCTCCTAACCTCGGTTTTTTAAAGGAAAAGGACCAAGATGAGGTCCTATATCCAATTAAAAACCAAGTAAACGGGCTGAAAAGCCGCATTTAGGCCATGTTGGAGAAGGAGGAGACCTTGGCGGGGGGGGGGGGGGGTGGGGCGGCCCCCCAAGGGACGTTGATCACCTTGTGGTGCTTCCGGGAGCAAAGTAGCAGGACTTCGTCTGGATTTTCAGAGCTTGCACTTGGGATCTATTTTCTTCATTCTTTCTTCTTGGAATGGACCTCCTTTTATAGGCTTTTGGTCGCCATGAGGTGTTTATTGGCATTGATGGCCATGATGAAAGAATTGATGAGGAGTTACAAGTTGATTTTGTAACTCCTTTTTCAAGGCTTGTGATTGGCCGAAGAAGGTAGTGGGCATTTAATCACCTTTATGGTTCATGATGATGGGAGTTTCATGGGTTTAATGCCATGATTACTTGGACTTGTAACTCCCAAATGCTTGAATCTGATTGGGCCGTCCAAAATAATGAGTTAATGACCGCATTAAGTTGTCATAAACGGGTCAATTAACGTCATTAAATGGTCGCCAAGGCATGTGAAGAGTCGCGGGCCGCGCTGCGCCTTTTGAGATTCTTCTTGCGATCATCACAGGTGGATCCACGCATTGTTTGATGTCGGATTGCGATGCAATTTCAGACATTAGTTGATGTTGGTGGGCCGATGACATCTGTCTTGTCGATTTCACGATCGGTCGGACAGAAAGTGCACTTTCTTGGTCAACCGGTTGGCAATCTTGAGGCGATCGGTGATGATTTCATGCTTTTGACGGCGGATCCGAGATGTCGACGAAGATCAGTGGTTTTCAAGCACCAAACATTGGATTTTCAGAAAATCACAGAGGCCGGAACACCCGAAATGCGAAAACCATCGAAAAACGGACGTTTTGGTGCAAAATCCGGTGACCCGGATTTGCAGGGCCGCCGGGCGACCATGCACCCAGGGTCGCCGGCGACCTTAGGGTTTTTTGCCCTTTGGTCGCCGAGCTCCGTTTTCGGCCGACATTGCATTTTTTTCGTTCCTTTTTTCTTCTGTATTTTTCTTGACATTTTTCCTTAATTATTGACTTCATTTTCTTAGAGAAAACTTGACGAGAACCCGCACGAAATTGGAGCACAGAGTTTCCCATTTTTCGGGAAAGCCGAAGACTTTGTAGCCGATTTTCCATCAAGAGTCGAAACTAGGTCAAACGATGTCGGAATGACCTGAAAATTGAGGGGAAGCTTCTTGAGCAGTGGATAGGACCAACCATGGGCTTTTATTTGAGTTTTGAAGCCGTTTGGGGTCCCATCGATGCTTCACTTGATTTTGCTGCGGGGAAAATGCCGAGCTTTGATATGTGGTCAAATGATGTCCGATTGACCTGAAATTTGACGGGGAGCCTATTGGAGTCATTTTGAGACGTTCCACAGCTCTGTTTTGGATGTCATGGTCCCGGGTTGCTCGGCCGCCGGTAGACTTGATTTTCTCTCGGAGCATCGAAACCTGATCAAAAGTTGTCGGAATGACCTGAAATTCGACGTGCAACCCTTTGGAGGCATGATGAAGCCACTCATGTGCTTTGTTTGATGAGTGATGGTTTCGGTGGTTCCCGCTGCCGGGAGGCTTGATTTTACTGCTCGAGCATTGATGGAGGGTCAAACGTTGTCGGTTTGACTTGAAATTTGCCGTGGAGCCCTTTGGAGACATTCTGGAGTCATGCGTAGACTCTGATCAAAGTTTTGGTGTCTTTAATAATGTCGCCGCCGGGAGCGCTTGTTTAGCTGTCGAAGCAGTGAAGTTAGGCCAAACGTTGTCGGAATGGCCCGAAACCTCAGATGTACCCCTTTTTTGGCTGCCTTGAAGGATCCTTCAGTTTCTGTCTGATTCTGACAAAATCTGATGCTTGAAGTAGCCTTGCCTATTTTTAGCAGGATGCAGCTTCACGAGGCTTCTTATGTTGAGGAGACATATTGACTTTTTTGGTGTCAACACCCATCTCGATTTAGAGTTAATTGGATGGTACTGATGATCATAGTGATTAATTGGGGCTCAAGGATAATAAGATGTGGAACTAATATTGGAAGAGACAGATTTATTCCAATTGATCCATGGATATTGATAGAGGGGCCTACTTGTCGTAATCGGGAAGTTTAGGGTCTTCATTGTAATTTATTCCTAAGACTGGAGTGCAATTGCATTTATATAGTGGTGTTATTTGCAATTAACTGTGAGCCCGGATTGCACATGAGATGTGGGGTCGCGTGTCCCAGTTGGAGCCAGCTTTCTATGGAATCCCTAGTGGTCCCCGCGCTAGCCCAAGTTATTAGAAAGATACTAATCCTATTTGAACTCTAAAAGGAAGGAATTAGAAAGTTACTATTTCTATTTGAAGTAGGACTTCTAATAGTGGTAATAGTATACTTACTAATTGTTGTGGAAGTAAGACTTCTATTTCAATTAAGAAAAGAGGATACTTGAGAGATTATATAAGGGAACACATCCCTCTTGGACGTCCATAATAATATAGTGAAAAACGTCCCTCCCTTTTTGTGCAATAGTTGCACTGCTCTCTTCTCTCTTCCTCTTCTAGTTCCTTAGGGTTTCGAGTTGGGTTTTCTCTTGAAGATTCCATCGATCTTCTTGAGAAGAGATATCTAATTCGGGTCATAGCGTGGAAGGCTAAGAGGTGGCGGAGGTTCTGATCTTAGGTTGTAGAAAAGTTCTACATCAACGAAAGTGATCAACTTCCCATTAGAGTGCAACCAAGATCCTAAGGTATAATCTGCTTCCTTGTATGTTGTGGATTGTAATGGATGCTTGTTCGTTTCTGTTCTATCTTTT
Source organism: Umbellularia californica (assembly GCA_028538565.1). NCBI lineage: Eukaryota > Viridiplantae > Streptophyta > Magnoliopsida > Laurales > Lauraceae > Umbellularia > Umbellularia californica. The sequence goes on along the minus strand of JAPQWN010000010.1, from coordinate 35,812,454 downwards.
AGATAGTTTTACTTACTGTACATGATCATGAGATTGAGGGTTATGCATCCTGGATTGGGTTTTTGGCCTTATGGATACTTGATCCATGAGTGAAGTGGGTCAAAAGTTTTGAAAATCCCACCAAGAGGCCCACCTACTTCCAACAATTGGTATCAGAGACATACCTCATCTCTAATCATGTTAGATCAGTAACCTTATTCTCATCTTTGCATGAGATGCGAAGAGGATAGAAACGAGGGCTATGTAAGGATCAGTGTTTATTGGGTTTGCTTACTTTTGTAGCAGATCCATATTTCGAATGTCACAAAAGGTTTTAATCATGATGGAAGAATGGTAAGAAGCCATTAGAAGCCTACTGAGATCATTAGAAGTAATCAGGGAACAACAGGAGTCGAATCTGAAAAACCCATATTTCTGGGTTAGTCAGGTCGGCTAGCCGCATGGATCACTACCAGTAGAGGTCTGGCCGGATAGCGGTAGGGACCAGTTTGACTAGCCGAACTCAGGAAAAATCACTTTGTTTCTAATTTGTTTTCCTTTTTTTTCGGGGGCGCTGCCCCCGAGCCCCCTAGACCCCTGCGAGCTCAACCCCCACCAGGGGCGCTGCCCCTTGGACCCCGCCGGGGGCAATGCCCCCTGGACCCCCTCTGCGTAGGGCATCTTGGGTAGAAGTGGCAAATCTTTGGCATCTTGTTTTTCCATTGTGATTTGGTAACCTGGTTTTGTGAGATGCTTTGTTGTATGAGATACTAACTTGCAGGTGATAATGTCCTCTCCATATGGCCTACATGACATTTACTTTCTATTATGGTTGAATGGTTTATTTGTGGCTAAGTGTAAAGGGCATCATGGTTTCCTTGGTTTCTCGTGAAAGGGCAAGGCATGATGAATTTCCCTATAGCCATTTTCTCTCCATGTTTAGATTACCATGTAAGTCTCATTGTAGAGACATAGGAATTTATGTAAATTCTGGAGATGTCCGAGACAAAGAAAGAAAGTCGAGATGGACTCCTAATCAAAAGAGTTTGAAGATTACCAAGGAGTTTTGGAGATACCCAAAGAGTTTGAGGAATCCCAAAGCTATGGAAAGTCTAGAAGTCCAAGAAGTCTATTCCGCATGGGCCATGTGGAGGAGAGGACTAGTTTCTAATTATAGCACTTTCTTTTTATGGATAAATGCTTGTTTTAGAAAGTTTCCAAATCTGATCCAAACATAGCAATTTCCAAAATTGGTCAAATCAAATTAATTTTTGGAAAGAGTTCTAATTAGAGTTAATGGGCCCATGAGATAGATCCATTGGTAACACTAATTTTAGAAACTGGACTTTCCTTAAAATAACTTGACTTGGAACCAATCATTGGTCATATCATTAGATGATTTGATATCTATATATATGTGGGCCCATATACCTATAAGGAAATCCTCAATTCTAAAATATTAAGTGGGATCGGGGCATTTATATATAGAAATCCCCATGGTTTTCCACCATGGGTCCATTGTAAGGAAAGTATTAGCGTCGCACCATCTTGAGAATGGTCGTTCCCAACGGAGGGCTTATATTTGTCTGGATACTAGTTATGGATCTCCTATGGATAGTGTTGATGAGACGGGGCGGGGGCCCACTCCCTAAGAAGGAGCTGCCCGCAATGGTTGTCATACAATGCTAAGTTGGTGGGTCACACTTAACTAAAATAATGATGTAGTATCTCCAAGGATTTACCTTATGTATTTTAGAAACCGAAGCTAATCGGGAGTCATACATTATTTGGTATGAGATACCTAGATAATAATAAATAATGAGGATCATGGAAAGTTAGTCTTAATTTCAATTTTGACCAACTATGATCCGCACCAGCCTAGGTGGTATAAGCACTCCCCAAGGAGGCATATCCCAGAGGGTTGGGATTCCGATGTATTCTGAATTTAGTGATTATGAGGATTTCCACATAAATTTGGTAGAATACTAAACCCAATGTCATTTAAATTCATTAATTGAATGTATGGTTATGTGCTATAGTTTTTCAAGCATGAATTCAACTACTTTCAATCCACTTGCGACCATCCTCAACCAGAATAAGTTGGTGGGATCCAACTATGTAGACTGGAAACAGAATCTGGATATTGTCCTGACAGCTTTAGGATATAAATATGTTCTTACCAAAACCCCCCTTGATGAGCCTGGCCCGGATGCATCAGATGTAGAAAAGTAACTTTACACCAAATGGGCCAAAGACGATGAGATGGCCCGATGTTACATTCAGGCATCCATGTCTAGTGTTTTGCAACACCAACATCAATCCTATAAGACTGCATACGATATTATATCGAACTTAAAGGAGATGTTTGCAAAACAGGGAAGGCCTGCTAGGCAGGCAGCCATGAGGGTGCTCATTAGTACCAAGATGGCTGAAGGTACATCAGTACAGGAACACATGTTGAAAATGATGGACTCATTGAATGAGTTAGATGTACTGGGAGCTGCGATTGATGTAGAATCGCAGATTGATATAATCCTTGAGTCACTACCAGAGTCATTCAACAATTTCAAGGTTAATTATAATATGAATAAAATGAATCTGACTCTGGCTGAGCTGTCTAGTCAGCTGGTAGTGACTGAAGGGATTTTGAAAAAGAAGCCAACTGCCCTAATGACAGAAAAGTCAGATGCCAAGTTCAAGCCGAAAGGTAAAGGGCGGAAAGGCAAAAAGAAATCAGTTCCGAAGGGTCCTAAGGTGGACAATGGTCCTACTGGTGGCGTGGCCAAGGCTAAGGGTTCAGGGACCAAAGGAAAGTGTTTCCATTGTGGTAAGACAGGACATTGGAAAAGGAATTGTCCAGAATATTTGTCTAAGAAGAAGACCTCAGGTATGATTGAGTCACTTATTTCTGAAGTTAGTTTTGCAACTGGTACTTCAGAATCTTAGTGTGTGGACTCCGGGGCAACTAATCACATATGTAATACGTTGCAGGGGTTCAGGGAAACCAGGAGGCTAAGTGATGGAGAAATCATTGTCAACCTAGGATCTGACGCTAAGGCGGAGGCTATTTCAGTGGGAGTTATTACTTTATGTTTTTCAAATAATAAATTGGTTTTGTCAGATACATTATATGTACCGTCTTTAAGGCGGAATTTAATTTCAGTTTCTAGTTTGGTGAATAAAAGTCATTCCATTACTTTCGGTACTGAGGTTGTTATAAAGAAGAATGGTACTTTTATATGTTCTGGCAAGGTAACCAATGGGCTTTATTTGTTAACTCCCACGATGTATGAGATACACGATACTGAAATAATTCATAGACCATCATTAAAGAGAAAGTCACCTTCATCTAATCCAACAAAGCTTTGGCACTTGAGGCTAGGTCATATAAACCTAAACAGGATTGAGAGGCTAGTGAAAGATGGTATCTTCCCTTCATTGGTGGTAGAACTGATGCCTGTCTGCGAGTCTTGTCTGGAAGGTAAAATGACCAAAAGACCATTTTCATCTAGGGGCAATAGGGCCAAAGATTTATTGGAATTAGTGCATACTGATGTGTGTGGACCCATTAATGTCAGGGCCAGAGGAGGATATGAGTACTTCATCACTTTCACAGATGATTACTCAAGATATGGATACATATATCTTATGCACCGCAAGTCCTAAGCTTTTGAAAAGTTCAAAGAGTTTCGAACGGAAGCGGAAAAGCTATTAGGTAAAAGTATCAAGACTCTTCGATCAGATCGAGGAGGGGAATATCTCTCTGCCGATTTTATGGGATACTTATTAGAAAATGGGATTCTATCCTAGTTGTCTGCTCTGGGTATGCCTCAACAGAATGGAGTAGCAGAAAGAAGGAACCGGACTCTTTTAGATATGATTAGGTCTATGTTGAGTTTCTCAGGATTACCCATATCCTTGTGGGGATACGCTTTGGATACTGCGATGTACATACTAAACCTCGTACCATCTAAGTCTGTACCTAAGACTCCCCGGGAGTTGTGGCCCGAGCGAAAGCCTAGTCTACAACATTTACACATTTGGGGTTGTCCAGCACATGTGCTGAAAGTTAAGACGGATAAGTTGGAAGCGAAGTCGGAAGTATGCACGTTTGTAGGATATCCTAAAGGAACTAAAGGTTGGTTGTTCTATAATCCCAGAGAGCAGAAAGTGCTGGTAAGCACCAATGCAGTTTTTCTGGAGGAAGATTATATGATGGACCGGAAATCTTTAGAAAAGGTGATCTTGAAAGAGATTCAAGAGCAAACAATTCCAAATCCAAGTATAACCGAACTTGAGGAAGAACTGCCCTTACCAAACCTAGTAGTTACACCAGTGCCTCGTCGTAGTGGGAGGATTGTCAGACCCCCTGACAGGTTCTCGTTCTTGGGAGAGTCTTACGAGGCTCTCCCAGAAGAACCGGAACAAGATCCCTGTAACTATGATGAAGCAATCAATGACTTAGATTCGGGACGTTGGCAAGATGCTATGAAAGCTGAGATGGAGTCCATGTACTCCAATCAGGTCTGGACACTTGTGGATCTACCTGCCAATATTAAACCTATTGGGTGCAAGTGGGTCTACAAGAGAAAAAGAGGACCAGATGGAAGAGTAGAGACCTATAAGGCCAGGCTTGTAGCGAAAGGATATACTCAGAAAGAGGGTATCGATTATGAGGAAACTTTCTCGCCGGTAGCCATGCTCAAGTCCATCCGGATACTTTTATCCATTGCGGCTCATTTCGATTACGAGATTTGGCAAATGGATGTCAAGACGGCGTTTCTCAACGGCCATCTTGAGGAAGACATCTTTATGATGCAGCCAGACGGTTTTGTAGCTAAAAACCAAGAGCAAAAAGTTTGCAAGCTACAGAAGTCCATTTATGGACTGAAGCAGGCATCCCGAAGTTGGAACATCCGTTTTGACCAGGCAATCAAGTCATTTGGTTTTTGTCAAAATCCGGATGAGTCATGTGTGTACATGAAAAGTGAAGGTCACAGGGTAGTTTTTCTAGTTTTTTATGTCGATGACATCCTTCTCCTCGGGAAAGACATAGGAATGTTGTCAACTGTAAAAGTCTGGTTGGCCAAGACTTTTGATATGAAGGACTTGGGTGAAGCTAGCTACATCCTAGGGATTAAACTCTATCGAGACAGGAAAAATAGGACGATTAGCTTATCCCAAGCTGCATACATAGATAAGGTACTAGTACGGTTTGCTATGCAAGACTCCAAGAAGGGTATTACACCTTTCAGGCATAGAGTGCACCTTTCCAAGGATCAGTGTCCCAAGACACCTGAGGAAAAAGAGCAGATGAGGTCGATACCATACGCTTCTGCTGTTGGTAGCCTCATGTATGCTATGTTATGTACTAGACCAGATATTTGTCATGCAGTGGGCTTGGTCAGCAGATATCAGTCTAAGCCAGGACCTGAACATTAGACTGCTGTAAAATGTATTCTCAAATACTTAAGAAGGACTAGAGATTACATGTTGATTTATAGCAGTGATGAATTGATTCCAGTCAGATAGACAGATTCTGACTTCATGTCAGATAAGGATTCCAGGAAATCCACCTCTGGTCATGTGTTTATGCTTGGAGGCGGTGCTATCAGCTGGAGGAGTATAAAACAGGAATGTACCGCTGATTCAACCTCGGAGGCTGAATATGTAGCAGCTTGTGAAGCAGCTAAGGAAGCAGTATGGCTCAAAAGATTCCTTTTGGAACTTGGGGTGGTACCTTTGGCATGACAGCCGCTCACAGTTTATTGTGACAGCAGCGGGGCAGTCGCTCAGTCAAAGGAGCCCAGAAGCCATAAAAGCCAAAAGCATGTACAGAGGAAGTATCACTTAATCAGAGAGATTGTGCAGAGAGGTGATATTGCTATTACCAAGATAGCCTCTACAGACAATCTGGCAGATCCCTTTACTAAGCTTTTGACTACCAAAGTTTTTGAGCAGCATGTAGATGAGATGGGCATGAGATGCAACCCTGACTGGCATTGAGCCCAAGTGGGAGATTGTTAGATTGTATGGACTCAATCCTTCAGTTGATGTCATAAATTGATTAATTTCTTTATTTATCAATAAAATCATGCTTTTCTTTCATGAGATGAATGTTGCTTTATTACTTTATGCACATGACCAATACATATGACATAATGGTTCATGAGTTGAACCGGGTCCCATTAGTATATTAGATGTGATATATGTGTATGGATGAGATCCACACATGGGAGATATATGTCACAAATCTTATACTTAAAATATCTTCACAAACCAGTAATGAGACTGGGCATCTCATCTGATAAGGTTGCAACACTTTGATCACTATGAAATAGTGTGATTTGTCTCGATCACCAGAATGGAAGATTCTGGATCAATGTGCTGGTACATTGGATGTACTGAAGGACCATGAGAAGCACCTTATGGGATTCCGTCTCAATAATAAGGTCTGCTCTCATAATTCCCTAGCAATAGGCTCTCAATCCTGAGACATTGATGAACTCAAGTTTTTATCTATTCATTTGCTTTGAGTCACCAATGAGTGAGGCCAACTATAGGTCAATACCTCGGTGTCTTGGGTATGTGGTAGTAGGACTGTGGGAACATTGAATGATCAAGATTGAATCTATCTCTATTATCCCCTTGTGCCAATTACTGGATTTGTCATTAGTAAGTGCGCACCCATCTCGATTTAGAGTTAATTGGATGGTACTGATGATCATAGTGATTAATTGGGGCTCAAGGATAATAAGATGTGGAACTAATATTGGAAGAGACAGATTTATTCCAATTGATCCATGGATATTGATAGAGGGGCCTACTTGTCGTAATCGGGAAGTTTAGGGTCTTTATTGTAATTTATTCCTAAGACTGGAGTGCAATTGCATTTATATAGTGGTGTTATTTGCAATTAACTGTGGGCCCGGATTGCACATGAGATGTGGGGTCGCGTGTCCCAGTTGGAGCCAGCTTTCTATGGAATCCCTAGTGGTCCCCGCGCTAGCCCAAGTTATTAGAAAGATACTAATCCTATTTGAACTCTAAAAGGAAGGAATTAGAAAGTTACTATTTCTATTTGAAGTAGGACTTCTAATAGTGGTAATAGTATACTCACTAATTGTTGTGGAAGTAAGACTTCTATTTCAATTAAGAAAAGAGGATACTTGAGAGATTATATAAGGGAACACATCCCTCTTGGACGTCCATCATATTATAGTGAAAAACGTCCCTCCCTTTTTGTGCAATAGTTGCACTGCTCGCTTCTCTCTTCCTCTTTTAGTTCCTTAGGGTTTCGAGTTTGGTTTTCTCTTGAAGATTCCACCGATCTTCTTGAGAAGAGATATTTAATTCGGGTCATAGCGTGGAAGGCTAAGAGGTGGTGGAGATTCTGATCTTAGTTTGTAGAAAAGTTCTACATCAACGAAAGTGATCAACTTCTCCATTAGAGCGCAACCAAGATCCTAAGGTATAATCTGCTTCCTTGTATGTTGTGGATTGTAATGGATGCTTGTTCGTTTCTGTTCTATCTTTTAGATAGTTTTACTTACTGTACATGATCATGAGATTGAGGGTTATGCATCCTGAATTGGGTTTTTGGCCTTATGGATACTTGATCCATGAGTGAAATGGGTCAAAAGTTTTGAAAATCTCACCACGAGGCCCACCTACTTCCAATAGATTGATGGTGTTGGGACCCGTGCACCAAGAAAAATGGAGCAAAGGCATTCAAAGGCAAAACCTTCATGCGCTCGAGCGGCTGGGTCGCGGAAATCCTGATTTTTTAAAACTCTATTTCCTAACTTTTCTGAGTTTATTTATTTAAGCCCTACTTTGTCTACAAGTATTGAGGCACAAATTAAAGTCTATATATTGCCTTCCTCTCTCAACTCTAGGGTACCACTCTCCCATCCAAAAACCTAGAGATCTATTGAGAGATTGTTTTCCTCTCCAAAGCTTTAAGTTGATGAGCTGAAGTTCAAGTCTTTGGAGGTTCTTTCTGCTATTTTTCTGAAGTAGATTCGTCTTGAAGAGGCATTCAAGGTGGTTTGTTCAAGAACGGCGAAGGTGTACCGCGAGCAGTTGGCAAGATAGCGCAGTCCTTAGGTTGAGTTAGCAACTGGGAAAGAGTTGTGAGTTCTTTCTTATAACTTTCAATTTATTCAATGCTTGGTTGTTTGTTGGCCTAGACAGTAAGGCCGGTGGTTTTTTCCCGAGTGGGGTTTTCCACGTATACATCGTATGTCCTTCTCATTGTGGGATTGCTTGCTTTTAATCTGGATTAGAGTTAAGTACTAAATTAATCACTTGTTCTTGAAATCTAATAGAGATCTAGTTATTGGGACCTAAGCCTATGTTAAGGCCGGATTTTTCAATTGGTATCAAAGAGGGTTACACTAAGTTATTGTGTGATCTATTTAGAAGCAGTCTCTAATGGGTTTTAATAGAGAATGAACGTCTACCACTAAGCCCCCTCTCTTAGATGGAACCAATTATGCTTACTGGAAGGTAAGGATGATTGCCTTTCTTAGGGTTATAGACGATCAAGTCTGAAATATAGTTGTGGAGGGATACTTTAATCCCACTGTTGTTGTAGATGGGTATACTAAACTAATAACCCTGAAAGCCAAAGCCCAATGGACCGTTGCTGAAAAGACCAAGTCTAATTTTAATAATGAGGCCATTAATGGAATCTACAACGGAGTGACCCCAGCAAAATTTCATAGAATTTTTGCGTGCCCTAATGCCAAAGAAACTTGGGATATGTTAATGATTGTCCATGAGGGAACATATACTGTCCAGCAAACCAAACTCCAAAACTTGGCAACCACTTTTGAGACGATTCGGATGAAAGATTCTAAAACTTTTGACGAGTTCAATTTTAATTTGAATAAAATTGTGAACTCAAGTTTTAATTTGGGAGAACCTATACCTCAACCCAAAATTGTAAGGAAAATGTTGAGGTCTCTCCTAGAAAGGTTTCGTCCCAAGGTAGTTGCCATTGAGGAGTACCAAGATCTAAATTCCCTCAGTGTGGAAAAGTTAGTTAGAAATAGTTAGAAATCTGCAGACATACGAAGTTAACCATTGTCTTAGCAAGAATGGTAAGGAAGCTGCACTCAAGTCTTCGAAATCTGTAGACAGTAGTTCTAAATCAAAGTGTGACTTGGAGGAAGCTGAGTTTGAAAAATATTTCATTAAAAAATTCAAAAAGATGTTGAAAAATAAAAAGGCTAAGAAGGATGGTAACAACAAGGCACCCTACAAGACCAAATTTGTCAGGAAAATATCGAGGTCTCTCCTAGAAAGATTTCATCTCAAGGTAGTTGCCATTGAGGAGTACCAAGATCTAAATTCCCTCAGTGTGGAAGAGTTAGTTGGAAATCTGCAGACATACGAAGTTAACCATTGTCTTAGCAAGAATGGTAAGGAAGCTGCACTCAAGTCTTCGAAATCTGTAGACAGTAGTTCTAAATCAGAGTGTGACTTGGAGGAAGCTGAGTTTGAAAAATATTGCATTAAAAAATTCAAAAAGATGTTGAAAAATAAAAAGGCTAAGAAGGATGGTAACAACAAGGCACCCTACAAGACCAAATTTGTCAGGAAAATATTGAGGTCTGTCCTAGAAAGGTTTCATCCTAAGGTAGTTGCAATTGAGGAGTACCAAGATCTAAATTCCCTCAATGTGGAAGAGTTAGTTAGAAATCTGCAGACATACAAAGTTAACTATTGTCTTAGCAAGAATGGTAAGGAAGCTGCACTCAGGTCTTCGAAATCTGTAGACAGTAGTTCTAAATCAGAGTGTGACTTGGAGGAAGCTGAGTTTGAAACATATTTCATTAAAAAATTCAAAAAGATCTTGAAAAATAAAAAGGCTAAGAAGGATGGTAACAACAAGGCACCCTACAAGACCAAATTTGTGCCTGAAAAGAACCCATCTAAAGGATCAACCAAGCCCATCCAATGTTTTGAATGTCAAGGTTATGGTCACATTGCTACTTATTGTGCCAACAAAAAGGAAAAGTGCAAAGGTAAGGTTTTTAATGGGTCTTGGGAAGAGGATACCGATGAGGAAAAGAGTGAGCCTGAATCTCGTGATGATGATTTTAAAAATTGTGTTACTTTCATGGTTGTGTCTACTATCTCTTCTATACAGGGTTCATCTGACAGGGAGTCCAAGTCCAGTGAAAATACAGATTTTGATAACTTCTTTGATGATGACAAGGATTGGGAAACTGCATACAAGAAATTGCTACAAGATTCCTTACGCATGTCGAAGATCAATAAGAAAAGATCTTTAAAGATGAAAGAAATGGAGTCTCAAAATTCTTCTTTATTTGCACAACTAGAAGAATCACATGCTACAGTAAGTCAGTTAGAAGATCAACATATGATATTGTATAACAATTTGATTGCTGTAGGTAAGGAGACTGAGTTAATGAAACAACAAAAGTTGATAGTAAAATCTAAGATGGACAATTTGAAGAAAGAGTTGACTCATTGTAAAGCTGAAAATGTTGATTTAATTGGAAAGCTCAAGTTGACACCCTCTGAATTGTCAACTGTAAAGGCCTCTTTGGACCGTATGAACAAAGAGTCTAAGAAGCTCAACAAAATACTTGGAAGCCAAAAGATTTACTTGTCTACATCTAGAATTGGCTACACTCATGGAGCTTCGTCCTCAAAAAATAAAGGTAAATCTGTATTTGTTGAAGGGCCTACTTTGTACTCCATGACACCCTTAATTCATAAGGCTCCATTCTTGAAATCTATGAATCTCAAGAATGTGCTCAAGCCTAAATGCACCCCCACATGTCACTTTTGTGGAATTAAAAGGCACATCAGACAACACAGCAATAAAAGAAGAAATCATATCATAAATCAGACGAGGAAGAAACCTTCTTCTCCTTAATAGGTCAAGACTAAGGCTGTTTGGATTCATAAGACTGACCTGAGCTGTAATGTGGTCTACACTGCATTGTCTAAATCCATTGAGAATGATAAGGTTGATCGCCCTCTCTGTAAGCCCCTAGGCAGTGGCCTAAACCCCTAATCCTCAAAACATGTTTTGTATAGCACATGTATGTCATTCTCACAATTGCAAACCATAAGAATGTAATGAGAGATCTGCAAAACTGACTGTATTAATTTCTATCTCTTTCTATGGAGGTCGATCCTCAATATTTAGATGTTTACAAGCCTAAATCAAGGCTCTATGAAAGGAAACCAACTAATTACATCAATTACTAATCTAAGTTTTGAAAGCAATCAATAAAGGAAATATGTACAGTTGTATTACAATTGAAATCCACGTGAGATTAGACTGTTGGGCTGGTTTGACTGATGGGCCTTGGGCCTGTTTAACACCCCCTCTCAAATTGATGGGGAGAGTCAACAAGCATCAATTTGTCAACCAAGAACTGGTGGCGCGGGCGTGGAAGACCTTTAGTAAGAATATCAACAATTTGTAACTCAGTGGAGACATGCGGAAGGCTGATTACATCACGTTTTAATTCATCACGAATGAAGTGACAATCAATCTCGATGTGTTTAGTCCGTTAATGGAAAATAGGATTTTCAGTAATCCTAATGGCACTTGTGTTATCAGCATAGAGTGGGGTAGCACCGGTTGGTGGAAACCCAATGTCTGAAAAGAGACCTCAGAGCCAAAGAATTTCGGAGCACACAGCAAATATGGCGCGGTACTCAACTTCGGTAGATGATTTTGAAACTTTTTCATTCTTCTTGCATTTCTAGGAAATCAGGCTATTACCCAAAAACATGCACCAGCCAGTGGTCGAGCGGCGAGTATCAGGACAACTGGCCCAATCAGCATCTGAATAAGCTCTGAGAGAGATAGGATTGTTCGATGGAAAAAACAACCCGCGAGTCGGTGTGCAAATAAGGTATCGAATGATAAGGCAAACAGCAGCCATATGAAGATGACGGGGAGCAGTCATGAACTGACTCATGAGGTTGACTGCATAGGAGATATCAGGACGAGTGATCGTGAGGTAGATCAAACTCCCAACTAACTAGCAATAAGCAGTAGGATCAGGAAAAATGTCACCCTCCTCCCGACTAAGTTTGACATTCAGTTCGACTGGCGTATCGACGGGAGCTGAAGCAGGAAGGCCGACCAAGTCAATGAGATCAACAATATATTTGTGCTGATTTAGAATTATACCCTTAGGCGATTGATGAACTTCAAGACCAAGGAATAGTTTAAAGGGCCGAGATCCTTCATGTGAAAAGTCGCACTAAGAGAAGCTCGGATTTCTATATCATTTTGGCATTAGGACCAGTAATGACAATGTCATCAACATAGACAAGTAGCATAGTTATCCCGGACGGAGCATGATGTAAAAACATAGAAGGATCATACGGATTTGGAGAAAAATCCAAGCGGAGAAGAGCATCTTGAAAATTTTCAAACCATACACGAGGAGCTTGTTTCAGTCCATAGAGGGAGCGACGGAGTTTGGCAACCATACCTCTGTCGGAAGAGTACCCCTGAGGCAGACGCATATAAACGTCTTCTTTGAGATCACCTTGAAGAAACGCATTTTTGACATCCATTTGATATAGAAGCCAAGACTGAGATGCAGCAACAACAAGAATTGTGCGTACGGTGGTCATCTTGGCAACTGGTGCAAAAGTTTCATCATAATCAATGCAATATTCTTATCGATTTCCAAGTGCGACAAGGCACGCCTTATATCGATCTAATGTGCCATCTGATTTTAACTTGAGAGAAAAAATCCACTTACAGCCAATTGGTTTGACACCCACAAGATACGGGACAACATCCCACGTATGGATTTGTTCTAAAGCCTCCAATTCATCTTGCATAGCCTTGTTCCAACATTGGTACTGCACAGCCTGAGAATAGGATTGTGGGATGGAAGAGGATGACAAAGTGGCCATTAAGGAAGTATGAGAGAACCCATAACGGTCTGGTGGAATTGAAATGTGAGTGGAGCAGCGCAATGAAGGGGGACCAGATGGACCAAGTGCCGGAGGTGGACCGGATGCTGGAGGAAGATCAGGAGGGGGGTTGCCTGTAGGTGCTTCTGTAGTCCGTCTGTGATACACAAAGTTAGGATTAAAGCGAACAATAGACTTGGTGTCAGAAAAACCAGGTAAGGAAACTAATGAGGAGGAGTCCAGAGGATCAATATGGTTTTGAAAAAAATACTTGTGTTAAAAAAACACGACATTCCTAGAGGTACGGATACGACGAATGTTGGGATCATAGCAAAGGAACCCTTTCTAAAAGGGTGCATAACCTAAAAAAACACACTGAGATGATTGAGCGGTTAGTTTGGTCCTTTCAGGAGTGGGTAAATGCAAAAAGCAAAGGGAGCCAAAAACATGAAGATCATCATAGGATGGAGATGTCTTGTACAAGCGGTAATATGGGCTCTGATTGGCAATAGAGGCTGAGGGCATACGATTGATAACGTGAGCAACAGTAGCTAATGCCTCAACCCAAAACCGGGTAGGAACCGATGATTCAAGAAGAAGGGTACGAGTGACATCAAGGATGTGAAAGTATCTAGAGTATAAACCAGAAGCATACAAGAGAGAGAGTTTGCAAGAGAATGTGTATATTCCTTGTATTGACGATGGGTATTTGTAATACAGTGTTGCCTAGTTTAACAGACCTAATTACATGATTACAGTAATGTTTAAGGAAACTAATATCTATTATTGGTTGTACAATCACAAGACAACTCATATAACTTTTGACTTATGGTGGGTTGGCCCACTTCATGGGTCAAGCTGACCTGTATCTTTACACCCCATCTCAAGCTTTGGATGGGAGAATGTGACCATCGAAAGCTTGGAAACCAGCTCTGAAAAACGAGAGGTGGAGTGGCTTCTGGTGAAAATATCTGTTACTTGAGCAGCTGATGAAATTTGGATGAGCTTTATAGTGCCACTCCGAACATGTTGACGAATGAAATGATAGTCAACTTCAAGATGTTTGGATCATTCATGGAAGACATCATTGGTGGCCAGTTTCCGTGCACTTTCACTGTCCGTAAGAAGAGAGGTAGATTTAGGAACTAGAACTCCTAAATCCTGAAATAACCAGCGAAGCCAAATAATTTCAGTAGTAGTGTGAGATATAGCATGATATTCGGCTTCAGTGGATGATCGGGAGACAACTTCATGTTTCTTGCTCTTCTAAGAGATGAGAAAAGAGCCAAGAAAAATTGCGAAACCGGTTGTGGAGCGCCGATCATTGACATCTCCTGCCCAGTCAGAATCAAAAAAACCATGCAGGGTAAGATTTTGACTGGAGGAAAGAAGGAGGGCGCGGTTGGAACTTCCTTGTAAGTATCTCAATATACGCAGAACAACAGCCCAGTGAAGATGAGTGGGTCGGGCAACAAATTGGCTTACCACATGTACTGCATAGGCAATATCTGGTCTGGTAATAGTAAAATAAACCAGGCTGCCGACCACCTCATGATAACGAGTTGGATCAGAAAGTAGTTCTCCATTAGTAGTTTTAAGCTTTAGATTATGTTCAATTGGAGTAAAGACATGTTTGCGATCCGTGAGTTCAGGTCGTTGGAGAACTTCATTATAGTATTTTGTTTGTGACAAAAGATATCCTTTAGGAGAGTATGCAACCTCAATGCCTAGAAAATACCGCAGGTGACCAAAATCTTTCATCTCAAACTGTCGATGAAGAAAACGCTTCAAGGATAGAGTACCAGGAGCATCATTGCTAGTGATAATCATATCATCGACTTAGAGCAACAAGAAAACACATCCAGATTACGAATAGCGAGTGAAGAGAGCGGAGTCATGAGCACTCTGAGAAAAACCGATGCTGATAATGCTGGTGCTAAACCGTTCAAACCAAGCATGAGGGGCTTGTTTGAGGCCATACAGAGCACGTTTGAGACGACAAACATAATGAGGAGGTCTCGCGACACCTGGGGGAGGATGCATATAGATTTCTTCCTGAAGGAATCCATTCAGAAATGCATTCTTGACATCAAGCTGATAGAGTGGCCAGCGTCTAACAGCTGCAACGGAGATAAAAGTATGGACAGTTGTCATCTTAGCAACTGGAGCAAAGGTCTCCTCATAATCAACCCCATATTCTTGTGTGTAGCCCTTGGCAACCAAGCGAGCCTTGTAACGATCAACAGATCCATCAGATTTGGTCTTGATCTTAAATATCCATTTGCAGCCAATAGCCCGTTTTCCTGAGGGAAGAGGAAGAAGATCCCATGTTTAAGTTTTCTGTAGAGCCACAAGTTCTTCTGTTATATGCCACAATTGGCAGTTCTCTCTAATAGAAAAACAAAACACTTCATTGTCAAATTTATCCCTAGAAAACTTTAAAAAATCAAGTCGAAACAAGCGTCCACACTTAGGCCCCCTCGCAATCTCTTTCCCGGACATCTGGTCCTGCACAATACAACTAGAAGAAGAGAATGAGATGTTACAATTATTTTCAACAAGTTGTCCAACAGACAATAGGTTTGAAGTTAAATTGGGACAAAGGTAAACATTGTTCAGAGGAATGGGACCAGGGACATCTCCGAGAGCGGTAATGGGTACATTGGCGCCGTTAGCAGTTTGTATCTGAAGTTTGCCATTGTATGGTGCCCTATTGGAGAGGGAGGCACGGGAATACGTCATATGATTTGACGCCCCTGAATCAAGGAACCAAGTAGAAGATGGAGGGGACGTATCTGAGAGACCAAAAACAGAGATGGCATTGACAATCATTTGTTGGGCTAATTCAGGAGTGAGAGAAGATGAGGGCCCAGGATGTGAGGGTACAGGTGTAGGAGCTGGCATAACTGATGAAGCAACATAAGCATGCGGAGCCGAAGTTGGAGACTGTGGAGTCTGATATTGAGGATTCTGATACTGTGGAGATGGACGTTGTGGGCGGCGGCGACGTTCAGAGATGATATGTCCCGACTTTTTACAATAACTGCAGACCTTCTGTTTGCATTGAGTGGCAATGTGTCCAAATTTTTGACAAATGTAACACTGCGTTTTACTTAAGTCACAAGGCGAAGGCTGAGAAGCCTTGTTAGCCGAGAAGGCGACTGAATAGGTCTCAGTTTTATGTTGAGCTATATGAGCTGATGTCTCAATGCACTGTTCCTCGTGAAGGAGCTCATTCAAGCATACATCCAAAGAAGGTAGTGGGGTCCGATTTATTAGAGCAGATCGGACACTTTCATATTCAGTGCGCAGTTTCATCAAAAATTGATCCCTTTGACTAGAGACATAAAGATCTTGAATAACTGTTAAAACATTGTCATCCACATCTGTATATTTAATGCTATCATATTCTGACCATAGTGTACGGAAGCCTGAATAGTAGTCTTGTACGAACAAGGTCCCCTATGCATATTCAGCAATCGCACATTCAAAATGAAATTGACGTGCGGAGTTATCTTGATGGTACACTTTCTTTAGATACCCCCACATAGCTTTGGAGGTTGGGTAAGGTTTGAGATTCATAATTAGATGGGGCTCTACCGATCCCAGTATCCATGATTTGATTTTGGCATCTTTGGTATGCCAAGAAGCTATCTTTTTATCATCTTCTGTAGGTTTAGGGTCATCTCCAGAAATATAGCCCCACAATTCCTTAGCTTCTAGATATATTTGGAACTGAAAGGACCAAGCAGGGTAGTTCTTTCCCATGAATCGGATTAAGGTAACTTTAGATTTTTCCATCTCTAATTGATATGGGCCAAAACTGATGGAATCAGGGAAAAGACGGCAAAAAAAAACCAGCAATAGAGAAGAGAGAAAGGCTAAAAGTGTATAGCAAAACTCTCTTGTATATAGTGGACAAGATCCGATGAAGCAGGGAAGAGAAAAACACAACTTAGAAAAAAATTCTAGCAAAAAAAAAACGTCCCAGACGACCTTGATTTTCCCTGAAGATCTGCTAGTGGGCCCCACTGAAGGATCGGAACAGTGATCAGATCACAGATCTTAGGAAGCACAGTAAGTTGGCTTCTACTGAAGAAAGAATGAACTAATTCCCCCACATATCCAAGATTCCGGACGATCTAGATGGAAACAGTTTAAAAAAAATGGATAAACTCGAGAATGAACAAATCACCAACCTGAAAGTGCTAAAAAAATTTGAAAAAATCTCCAATATTCTTAGGACGACCAGGCGACCATGTCTGTAAAATTTGCTGAAGATGGTTTGATGATCCGAGGTGGGCCACCATGAAGATGTCGCTGGCTCGCTGCTACAGTGTCTGGATTCTGTGAAACAGATCTAGGATCTGTCGTTCTTCAATAGAGATTGATTTCTCTATGTCCTTATTGCCTTGATGAAATGCAAGATTAAAAAACAAGAATTTCTTGAACAAAGCTCCGATACCATGTCATTCTCAGAATTGCAAACCATAAGAATGTAATGAGAGATCTTCAAAACTGACTGTATTAATTTGTATCTCTTTCTATGGAGGTCGATCCTCAATATATAGATGTTTACAAGCCTAAATCAAGGGTCTAAGAAAGGAAACCAACTAATTACATTAATTACTAATCTAAGTTTAGAAAGCAATCAATAAAAGAAATATGTACAGTTGTATTACAAATCAAATCCACGTGAGATTAGACTGCTGGGCTAGTTTGACTGATGGGCCTTGGGCCTGTTTAGCAATGTACAATTTTTCGGGCTAATTTTAAGATTATCCGGCATGTGATACACTTTGATTTTTTGGATTTTCGAACTGAATTTCCTTTTACAATTTAAGGATTTTGATCATGTCCATAAGTACACAATGACTCACTTGGACACTTACCTAGGGTTAATGAGACATTAGGATTGATAGGATTCACGGTCTTGGTGATTTTGTACTTATTCGGAGCATCGATTTTGATTTTCCCACCTCTCTATGCTCTATTCTTAATGTCTATATCTAAATATGTAACCCAAAGTGCGTAGAGATTTTTGTAGATCGACGCAATAGAACTGTATCCTATAAGGTTCAGAGATTTCTACAAAAAATGAGCACTAGAACTTGTGCATTTTTATATGTGAAGAAGTTCATAAGAATATCTAATTTTGGGCTAGAAAAATTGTGTGACATTAAGGGGGAGCTCACATCTCATTGCTGATCAGATCGAATGTTTTTGAAAGGTGTGAAATTTGCTTTGTATCTAGTGATTGTTGATTTCTAGTCAATTTGCAATTTCTTCGTGGTTTACATTTGGGATCATCTCACTCACAATTTACACACATGATAAATTCCCCAAAATTGTGTTGCCTCATGACTTGCAAATCATCGTGTTTGATCATCGAGGGTTTTCGATTGTTGGCCTGATTGAATTTTTCATTTATGCATTTTTTTTTATCGAGGATATAGATTGTATAATTTAGGGGGAGTATAAGCTTTGTCAATTCTGAACAAAAAGGGGGAAAAGCTGAGATAGCTTATGAGATTACATGCTAATTAGCGTTTCTGTTACATTTCATAATTAATTTTAATTTTCAAGATTTCACGCTTGATCTTTTGTCAAATTTTTGTGAAGAGGATTTGCAGGGTTTAACTGAAAAAAAAAAATTTCTTCTATTTTACTGATCGGGTTATATTTTCTTGGCAAAATTTTTCTTGTATTTAGGAGTTTTGTCCATAAATTGCCAAAGGGGGAGATTCTAAGGTCTATAATCCTATTATAATTTGTATTAGCAAATTCATTGGGTATTGGACAAAATTTGGAATTTATTTACAATTGTATTTCTTTTAGTGGGACTGCCCAAGAAAAATGGCTAGAAGACATTTTCAGTCAAAGTTCTCAAGCTAAATGGGTGCACTGGTTATAGAGCACTGCTACTTGTCCCGGGACTGGCCCGACTCCACATAAAAGGGCATTTTGGTCATTTGAAAAAAATGACCAAAATGCCCTTTTATGTGGAGTCGGGCCAGTCCCGGGACAAGTAGAATTTTTCCTGGTTACAAGCGCTGTGAAGCTTTTATTAGCATCACATGGATCTTTGTCATGATGTTATCACATGAAAAATTCTTGCCATGCCATCACGTGGACTCTTGCCATCATATGGGACTTCGCCATGACGACATCAAGTCTTGTCTCCATGTGTGGCTTGATGCTAGGGATGTCAAATGGGTTGGGTTGGGCTTGGCCGAACAGTCCACGGGTTGTGGCCCGGCACGGCCCGGTCAACTCCATAGCCCGCAAGGCACAGCCTGTCCGAGGAGGCTAAGCCCGTTTGGCTTGAGCCCACCAGGCCCGCCTGGCACATGGGCTTCCCTCCGCGGCCAGCCAGGCCCGCTAAGATGGGCCCCCCAGGCCTGGCCCGCCTAAAAGTGGTTGTTTTTTTAAAAATTGTCCATTTACCCCCCCCCCCCCCAAACAGCCATAAAACGGTCATATAAGGGGTATTTTGTGTCATTTTCAATTTTACAAAGTCTATCATACTCTAACCCTCCTATTCTTTTTCTAAATTTATTAGTATTATTTATAACACTCTAACCCTCGAATATTTCAAGCCCTTAATTAGATTTCCATATTCCCACAAACCTTAACTTCTTAGTGATCTAGATATTTGTTTATGTAAATTTGGATAATAATTCAAGCAGATCTAGGTTTTGAGAAATAGAATCATAGAATTTGTTTGATTTTGATCATTGTGGTTATTCGACTAGTATATAACAATCTTGGTAACTCGGACTTTTCTCAATATCTCATAAAAAAAATGATGCTTTTAGACAATGAATTACCTATCAAACAAAAATCACTACAACAATTTGCACTTTTACCGGCGTTTTTTCCCGGGTCAGTCATTAAACGCCAGGGAAAGTTATACTTTCCCGACGAAAAAGCCTTTTTCTCCGGGGAAAGTATAAGCCTAGATTGCCGGCAAAGTTCACTCGCCCGGCGTCATGAGGTTATTAAGCTTTTACCGGCGCTTTAAATTCGTCGGGAAGTTATTTTTGTTCCTTGATTTTTTTTTCGGTGGAATAAAATGTAAGTGGATCTTTCTGCGCACCCTAAAATTAACTTTTTCCATTTCCCGAGCCCGCTAACTCCATAAGCATTTCCAGCGCCCCCTCTTTCTCTACATCATCTTTGAAGTTCTGCATTCCCCCTTTCCATTTTCAGCAGCCGCTCCAAGTCACTACAACAAAAATCATTTTTCGCGGCAAATATTCCGCAACGTTTTGAGATTTTGTCACTAAATATTGTTTTTCGTGACAAAAAATTCATTTCGTCGCCTAAAACGAAAACACAAATTATTTAACGACGATAATTTTCAATTGACGCTAAATATTTTCGCGAAAAGTTTGGCGCCAAAAAATGGAGTTGGCGCTATGAAGAGGTAAAATTTTTCCGACTAAATTATCTATTTTGCGAAGAGCACTACAACAACTTGTGCTTTTAGCGACGCTTTTATAAATTCGTCGGTAAAGAACACTCTTTACCGACGTATATAATTTCGTCGTTAAAAAGTAGAATTTTACCGACGTTTTTCGCTAAAAGTGTGACTTTTACCGACGTTTTCTAGAAAACGTCGGTAAAAGATAAATTTTAAAATTAGCTTATTTTCTAGGAAAAGAGGAAAATGAGAGACTTTTACCGACGAATTAGAAACGTCGGTAAAAGATCAATTTTAGAATTAGCTTATTTTCTAAGAAAAGTGGAAAATGGGAGACCTGTACCGACGAATTTAAACGTCGGTAAAGCCCTTAAATTTTCCCCTCCCTTTCCCGCCACCAAAATCCCTCTTTTCTCCTCTCTCTCTCTCTCTCTCTCTCTCTCTCTCTCTCTCTCCTGGCTATCTCTCTCTCGCTGTCGGTCTCTCTCTCTACCCTCTCTCTTGCTCTCTCCGTCTCCAAAAACCCATCTCTGTTTCCGGTCGTCTTCTCCAAAGCCATCTCTGACCCCTTTTCCAGTCGACTCCTTTTCTAGTTGTCTTCTCCAGATGCATTGGCCCTTTTCTGCTCTCTCTCTCTGTCTCTCTCTCTCTGTGCTTTCTCTCTCTACCCGAAACATATCGCCGCTACCTCTGCTCGGTCCCTCTCTGCCCCCAATTTCCTCTCTCTCTCTCTCTCTCTCGCTCTCGCCCTCTCTGCCTCGCCGATTCAAGAATAATTTCAAAGAAGGTATACGAAACTCTATGAATGTATGTATTGTTTGGTTTTCCTTCTTTTTCATTTCAATTGATTCACTTGGATTTTCTTCTTTTCAAAATTTCAGGTATTCAAGCTAATCTGAGGAAGCAGGCCATAGCTGCAGCATTTTAGCTTTGTGAAAAAGCCACGTAATTTTGGTACTCCTTTTTAATTTTTTTGAATATGAACGGATTTTTGAAGTGAAGATTTTGTGATTTTACTTTTTGAATGTGTAATTGGGATCAATGTCTTGTTTGGGTTCCTGCCCTTTTAGTTAATTTTTTTCCATTTCTTGTTTCCATTTGGTGGGATGATATGCAATGAGATGGATTACACGCTTCTTGGCCTGTTTGGATCTACAGATTACTCATTGTACCTGTAAATAGTGGAAGAAAGTAAACTGAATGGCTCCATAAAGCGATTCTCAGAGCAGTCTGGATTGTAGCTACATACTGACCGATTCTTATAATCTTGTTCCATATTTGCTCAGTGCTCAGAGCCTGTCAACAGTGGGATCCTTTCCGGAAATCAGCGAGTCACAATTTATGAATCTTACTGAATTTAGTGTGCCACACTTCTTTTCAGTGAGAGGGAATAGTTGCAGCATTGATGGTGACTTCATCTATCCCTAACCATTCACCAACAATGTTAACTAGATGGTAACCACCTTAGTCTTTTTCAATCGAGAACACATAGGACCTGTTTGGTTGCTGGACAGGACCTGGCATCATTTTTGTTGCTTTGACCTTTTTGAGGAAAATGGTATCATTTTTTAAAAAAGGGTTGAGCACCATATCTTTTAGCTCAACAGACTGAGTTGTATACAAGAATTAGTTTGTAGGACAACCTAATAGAAATTTAGTTTGATTTCAAGTCTAATTGTGCAGTGCATGGTCCATTATAATACTTTTATATTATGAAACATTTTGTGAAAGTGTTAATGTTGTCTTCTCCTATGAACTAAAAAATAGGACATATGGTGCACAGTTTTTAGTTTGATTTTTTCATGCAAGTGTTCTGCTCAGTTCTTTCTTTACATGGAAAGTTGTGTAGGTGGCATCTTGTAGTTGTGTGCCCATCTGGTGATTAAGATTAAACCATGGCATGCATAAAATCTAATAACTGTTTGGCTGTTTTTTTTTTTTTTTTTTTTGCTGGAAAACTGTTTGGCTTCTTATAAAGCTGGAAGTAAGACATGCTCAAGATAGAAGGAAAAGATAGATCTTTCTATGAAGTAAAATTTTGTTAAAAGCTACTTACATGTGAGATTGTGAGTACAGTCATCATCGTGAAAAAAAGAAGGGAAACACAAATTTGGATTTACTTTTGAGTTTAATTGGCTATGAGGATAGATGTTCATGAAGTAATATCAACTTTAGTAGCTTCAATTGTGATTGTAATTCCATTGTAAGTTTAATCTTTCATGCTTGATTTTATCATTTTATCATTTTGTAAATGGGCTCGGCTGGCTTTGGTGTGACCTTTGGGTTAATTAGTTTCTTTCAGCTGCTACTCTGTTTTGCCATGTTTTGTTTTTTTTTTTTTTTTTTTTTTTGTTTTTCATGTCTTATCTCTTCCAGCTGGTGCTTCTTTGCTGTATACTTTTGGGCTTGCAAAAGTATAAATTGGTATTAGAGCCACCAGCTTTCATGTCTTATCAAGTATCAAGAATACTTGGTACTTGCCACATAATTCTGTAACTGAATTATTTCACTAAAGACTCTCTAACTTACTGACAGCTGTAAACATTAGCATAAAGTAAGCAACTAAAATAATAACTGCAGAGACTGAATAATACTCAGTCATAACTCATAACCAACTATGTAACATTTGCAGAGAATTGGTTAGTATTGTCAACACTACAAGTTGCCTAGTTAGAGTTAAGTAAATTAAAGACCCTACTAGGAAAGCTGTCATTATGGGAAACGGTCTGAAGCCCACGTCTACAACTAGGAGTACCAGGATAGACTCAGAGGATGGTGAACGTGGGGCACTGCAGGCTACCGTGGAGAGATTGCAAAATGAATTGGGAGCTCGATCTCAAGAGATAGAGCAGATGAAGAATAATCAAGTAGCCATGCAGCGACAGATGGAGGAGATGATGCGGTTGGTGGCGAGAGTGACGGATCAGACATGATGACACATGGAGGAGTGCTTACTTCTTGGTCAGTTTTCTAGTTTCTTCTCTGATTGAATTAAAGTGCATCCACTAAGTTTAAACCATTCCTAGTTTCTTCTCTAATTGAAATAGAGTTTGCATTAGACTTAGTTTCCTACTTTACTCTATGAATTGATGTTTGTGTTAATGAAAATGTGTACGTACCAAAGAAATTAAGAGTGGTGATTCCCGACTTCAATGCATTTCTCATGCAACAGAAACATGTGATTTAATCTCTTGTATTTTAATATTTAAAATATAAAAAAATTTGAAATCAAACTCGGAGACTTTCTACTCTCATCATAAGACAGGTTTGATATCACAAAATATAAACCCATCGCCAGGCCATATATATACAGGACTTGGTTAGTGTGACTGAGGTTGTTCATGTTTAGCCCTGCCCATGCTAACCCCTTAGGACGCATTTGTTTGATGTAAGGAATTCTTAACAATAATGACAGCGGTTCTTTTTGAATTGGAGGATTGATTTACATTGTAGGTGAACTTTCTATGAGATGACTTTAAAAATAAGGTCAAAGAAGAGGTTGTTCGTTTCTTTGAAGATCTCTACAAGGGTGAAGAGTTTGTTAGACCTAAGCTTGATGGTGTATTTTTTCCTACAATCTCAGCAGATATTCGCAATTGGTTGGAAAGGGATTTTGAGGAGGAGGAGTTGGCTCTAGCTTTGGAGGATTGTGGAGGGGATAAGGCCCCTGGACCGGATGGTTTCAATTTCACCTTCATTAAGGCAGGCTGGGGTTCCCCAAGAAGGATTTTGCTGACATGCTTTCTAAATTTCACAGGAGGGGCAGAATAAATAGGGAGATAAATGCGACTTTTTTATCTCTCATCCCTAAAGTGCCTAATCCGGTGGAGCTTCATGATTTCAGACCCATAAGTCTTGTTGGGTGTGTATAAATTGTTGGCAAAGATTTTGGCAAACCGTCTGAAGTGTGTTCTACCTCTCATTGTTGGTCCTTCTCAAGGTGCATTTGTGGCAAAAAGGCAGATTCTCGATGGAGTTCTGATTGCCAATGAACTCATTGACTCCAGAAAGAGATCTAAAGTCGAGGGGGTTATTTTCAAGATAGACTTGGAGAAAGCCTATGATCATGTAGATTGGAACTTTATTGATTATATGTTGCTCAGATTTGGCTTTGGGGAAATTTGGCGTGGTTGGATACGCGAGTGCATTTCTACTACATCCTTCTCAGTTTTGATCAACGGATTTCCTTCCAAGTTATTTAAAGCTTCAAGAGGCATTCGGCAAGGGGATCCTCAATCTCCTTTTCTGTTTACTATTGTCATGGAGGCTTTGGGCTCTCTCCTTTTAAAAGCGAGAGAGTTGGGTGTCATTAATGGCTTTGAGGTGACTCGGAATGGGGAGGCAATTACCCATTTACAATACGCAGATGATACCCTTCTATTCAGCTCTTCTAACAGGGAAGAAATTTTGGCTCTTAAAAGGATATTGCGGTGTTTTCAATTGGTTTCAAGCCTAAAGATTAATATCTCCAAAAGCATGTTGGTTGGAGTAGGATGTTCTGAGGATATTGTCCATGCTCTAGCGGACTTGGTCCATTGTAAAGTTGGAAGACTCCCTATCTCATACCTTGGTCTTCCAATTGGGATGAAGCCAAGATCCAAGGCTTTGTGGGATCCACTAATCGGTAAAATTGAGAAAAGGTTATCTTCTTGGAAGAAGCAATACTTATCTTTGGGTGGCAAAATTACATTGATTAAAGCTTGCTTATCTAATATCCCGGTCTATTATATGTCTCTTTTCAAAATGCCAAAAGCAGTGGTGAAAAAGGTGGATCATATCTGTAGGAACTTTTTATGGGAAGGTCAGGGGGACAAAAAGAAATTACATCTTTTTAAGTGGAGTGAGGTGATTAAACCAAAGTGGAGTAGAGGTTTGGGTCTTGGTAGCTTGGAGAATAAAAATATGTCTTTATTGGTGAAATAGTGGTGGAGGTTTGGGGAGGAGAATGAAGCTCTTTGGAGGAAGGTCATTGCTTCTAAATATGGGGAGGATAGGTGGGGGTGGTGGCCTTCACCTGGCCCTAGACACCGCAGGTCAGGAGTGTGGGGTACCATTGCTTCAGTTGGTGATGTGTCTTCTGAATGGGGGAAAGTTTTGTCCAAAGGGGTTGGTTTTGTGGTGGGTGAGGGGAGGGAGGTCAGGTTTTGGTTGGATGATTGGGTAGGGGTAGGACTTTTGTCTGAGTTATTTCCTAGGTTATTTAGAGTGGTGTTGAATAAGGAGTCTGCTGTCAGTGATTGTTATGAGGTGAGGGAGGGTGGGATTGTGTGGAATGTGTCTTTTAGGAGAGGGCTTCGCTTGTTAGAGGAGGTTCAATATGGGGAGTTGTTGAGTCTTCCTTCTAATGTATTTCTGTGCAGGGATTACAATGACTCTCGGATTTGGAAACCTTCCTTATCCGGAGAGTTCTCAGCTAGAGCTTTTCACTTGGCCTTGGAAGGAAACTATACCTCTAGATCTCCTTCTTCTTTGGTTTGGATGGGGCTAGTTCCTCCCCGGGTGGAGGTCTTCTGTTGGCTTGTTGCTGCAGCAAAGGTATCTTCGGCAGACAATTTGAGAAGGAGAGGATTGATAACGTCTAACATCTCCGACATTTGCGTGATATGTCATAAGAAAGAGGAAACAGTGAACCACCTTTTTCTTCACTGTGAAGTTGTAGCAGGTATATGGGGTTATTTCTTTGGCAGGTGTGGAGTAGCTTGGTGCAGCTCGGAGAATATTGCAAATGCGGTAGAGTCTTGGGCAAGAGGTCCATTTACTGGATGTGGGCGTACACTGTGGAGATTAATTCCTTTTGCTATTCTTTGGTGCATTTGGAAAGAAAGAAATGACAGAATTTTTAGAAATGTCTCCTCTACTCCAGAAGAGTTGGTTGCCTCAATCTCTTTGATGATTGCTAATTGAGCTTTGGTTAGAAAGGAGTTTTCGAATTTTAGTCTTAATGACATATTAGTCAATTGGGAAGCTGTATGAGGTGTGGTCGTTTTAAGGTGAGGAAGTCCGTTCATTGGTCTCCTCCCCCTCTTGGTGTTCTTAAGTTCAACGTCGATGGAGCTGCTAGAGGTAAACCGGGGCCATCAGGAATTTGTGGGGTTCTTCGTAATAGTAAGGGAGAGGTTTTATTCATGTTCTCCAAGCATGCAGGAGTTTGTGACTCAAATGAAGCAGAGGTTTTAGCGATTTTGGAAGCTCTCCGTTGTTTCTCTAGAAACTTTCATGGTGTTCTTATGGTGGAGAGTGACTCCTCTAATGCTATCGCTTGGGTGACAAATCGGAAGAGGAATCCATGGAAATTTCAATTCCTTTTTAATGAAATTTGGGCTTTATCTTCCTCAATCAATGTTTACTTCCGCCATGAGCTTAGATCAGCCAACCACTTCGCCGATGCTTTAGCTAAACAAGGGATTGAGAGGATGTCTCCTTGGGAGGGTATTATCTTGTAGTGTGCTTCGGTGGGGTACAACGCTCTTGTACCTAGTTGCTCTTTTCTCCTTTTGTGTTTCCTCTTTCATTTATGTTCTTTATATTCTCTTCATGTTTGTTTTCCTTTCTTGTAACCTTCTTTTAATTTATTAAGAAGTTCCATTTACCGTTCAAAAAAAAAAAAAGGTGTAGGGTCCTTAGGCTAAACAAGTGTACACTTTTGTGAGGAACCCCATTCCCTAGATTAAAGACCCATCATCTAGTGATTTGAACCATTGATAATATGTGTAAAATATTTTTGAGAAAGTGGATATTGAATCAAGAGAATTACATCTATTTATAGGCTACAATGAAGAGATGAGAAGATAGCTAAACCTGTCAAGGATCTTATCCTGTCACAATTCTATAAACACCTTGGGCCATACATGTTGAAAGTGACAGAGATAAAAAATGACATATCCTTTGTATATGACTTCCTCTTTCATCATGTGCTGGAGACTTCAAAATTCTTGGCGCTAGCTTTAAACTTTGATTTATAACAGTTGGTAAATGTCAATCATGATCAAATCTGATTAATCTAAATCAGCCAAAGGATTCACGACAATAAATAATACACTAGATCAATCAACATAATCTTCAATATGCTTTTCAAAAAAGTTAGAAGAAGATTGTGATATGATAGTTTGTCACCTCCATAAAATACAACACTTGCTTAGTCTCTATACTCCCTACATAAACATTCATCAGACCTTAAGGGTAATTGAGTAATGGGTGTCCATTTCCAAAAGAAGGATTTGTTCATTAGCTATCTATCAAAAACCAAATAATTAAATAAGGATGAAACCTTATTTTTGTTGGTGAGTAGGCTCCACTAACTTGCAGCCAGTCTCTTGCTTCGAAAAAAAAAAAACTACTGTAGAAAACCTCTACAGCCTTGAGAAAGTTCCCAACCCCAACAACACAAATACATAATCTCTCTATCAGAGATCACCTTCAAACATCAGATTGGTGATGTCTTGTTCAATAGGCATTAGCCAACCCCACCCACTGAAAGATATGACCCCAGAAGTCTCCTCTTCCTTATCTCAGTGACTGACTTAAAACAATTTAAGCATTCAAAAAGATCAGCCCTGTTGAGGAGCTTGCGTATACACCAACTAATTTCAACTGCCTACACCTGCCTTTTGCTTCTCTGGCTTTAAAAAATTGTCTATCTTTGACCGACTTCCTTTATATGAGACTCTTGCCTCATTCTCATAGAAACATCTCAGTTTCTTTAACTGATACTGAAGATTTGAGTGCAACCCACTTGCTCTTGAGTCCTCTTTCTGTTGTACAATGCCATTTCTTTTGGTGGTTCTGTTGCCCGTTTTGAAAGTTTTTCTTACAGTGCTAAGACATGGTTCTGTATTCTGAGAGCAAGGTAATGCATACAAGTAGAAAACATTAACTGAATCCTGTGTTTGTTCCTTTTCTGGGTTTAATCTTGTTTAGATTTGTAAATCTTTATATAATTTTATTCTAGCAAGAAAGGCCCAACAGATGGAAATATCAGTGAATTAGCAATATATTAGGCTTCACCCCCATTTAGCTTCTAAAACTGGGTTTTATAACCATGGATTTTGTGTTTTTTAGTCCTCAATTTGTTCTTGAATCTGAAATCTTCCAAGAGTTGCTGCAAAACAAGACTTTTTTTTTAATTTCTTTCACATGGACTGCTGTTCAATGAATTTAATAGATTTCCTATTTTCTTTCTTGGGTTATTTTCTTCATACATTGGTAGTTACTACACATCTGTGTTGACAAAATGTAAGGTTAAGTGAATGCTGACAGTCACTTCACCGATTGGACAATGGGAGTTTCGATAAAACTCAACAGTTTCTTCTGAAATATTTTTTTCGTAGTTCTTACACATGGTTATGTATTTCATTTCTGGTTCTCATTTGTTTTCATTGTATAGTGTATGTCTCTGTTTTGTCTGTTTCCGTTTAGCATATTACATGTTTTCAATGCATCACCCCCCTGTGGGGTACCAAAAATTCAAGTAGCATTCCCCTCTCAATCAGTGGTTCTGCTTCAGCTTATCTTCATCCAGCCAACATTCTTATCAATATGTGTACTACATATTGATAAGATATGAATATTAAAATATGATAGAGACATAAGATATATGACATTTCATAGTCTCAATTAAAATATGGCAGTTTTAATATAAGTGATTGATCTTAACAAAAAGATCAAAACTCTGAAGAAAGGCACATGCAAATAAGGCAAATGATGGCCTTTATAAGTGGAGATTGGGCCCCCTGTTAAGAAACATAAGGCTTAAGTTCTATTACAGAACTTTGAGTGGAAGAGCATAGTGATCATTAGTTGAGGATTGCCCACTTAGTGTGGAACTATAAATGGAATATATCAGATCAATATTACTTGGATGAGAAGAAAAGGGTGGAAGAAACAGTCCACACTGTCCCTAATCACCTTATGGGTGGTGTTCAGGAACTATTATCATTACCTTATCCTTCATTGTGGGATTTTCTTTTTCTAATTGACATCCTTATTATGCTCATCCAAATATTTATAACTTGCCTTTACAAAGTCAAGTCATAATATAAACCAATTAAATGTTATCTATGCAATGATTGGGGTACAACATACTGTAACAACCTCCAGGTGCAAACTGTGGTCCTAGGCCAACTGAGCTACGCCTGTCATAGTTGTTTTAACAAAAAAAATGAGGATGGACGTCCAATTATTTTATGTATTTATAGATGATGTGTCCACTTCTTGTTCTTATATTTTGCTGGACATTATCATTTTAGCTTTGAATGGTCTTTGGCTGCAACTTCTCAACCATGGTTTTAGCTTTGAAGGAGGAGCTTTGCAGTTGATGCTCCCCTATAGTGCTGCATGGTTCTTCTTCTTCTTTTTTTTTTTTTTTTTTTTTTTTTTTTTTTTGGCTTCAAGGTGAAAATTGTATTAGAAAAGAAACAGAGAAGAGGAAGCATGGAAATGCATTCTTACCTTGTTAACTTGAATGCACTCCTCAAAACCTTCCTAATATGGAAACATTTATATCTTTGAACTCCTCAATACCCTTTCCTTTTTTCTTGCTGTCCTCTTACTTCTTCTTCATTTCCTCTGTCTTTGAAATTTCTCCTTGCCATTGTTCAGATTTCATTTACTACTTGGGTCTCACTCATATGTGTGAATACTATCTACAAATCGCAGCTTTCTTCTCTTGAAGCATGACGGAATCGATGGGTCTGTTTCTTCTCTTTTTGTGGGTGTCCTCAGTTACTACTGCTACTGAAGGTGGATTTTCTGCGGTTCATAAGCCTCATTTTCTTAGTGTATTTGGTTTTTTGGATTCTAAGTTATTGAACCCTTCTTGTATTTTCGCCTGCATTAAGAGATTGAGTGGTTTTAGTTACCTTTTCTTCTATGTAAAATGGGTTGGTAGAGAGGCCATCATTTTCTCTGAGATTTCTGTTATTAGATCAGTGTTCGTCAGCAAAAAAAATCACCGACGCATGATAGGCGACGAACTGGCAACAAAAATGATGTCGTCGCAGAATATATTGGGTGACGATTTTTTTATTTTCTGCGACAAATATTTGCATCGCGAAAAATGATTTTTGTTGAAGTGAATCCAAGATCCAACTTTATTGCTCTAAACCTTGGGTCCTTCTCTTATATTCCTCCAAAGACTTTTAATTTCATTATGTGATGTATTTTTTCTATGGACTTGATTTAATGTAATCTCTCTATTCTAGGGAAGAATTGCACTGTTTTCATAATTGATTTCAGTTGCTTTGTTTATATATAGTTTCACTAAAAGTTGTGCATATGACATTCTTAATCTTATGTTAATCTTGCTATTTTTTTTTTTTTTGCAGATTGAATGAAAATTGAAAAACAAATTTTGTTAAAAGAGTCTATTCAGCTAGGATGCAGCCAACATGCAAGTATGCAGAGAACACATTGCTATATGTTAAAATGAGATGCATGAAGTTTTTTAAAACAATGGTGCAGGTGTTGGAATGGTGCAACAAGGAAATGATCATATATGAATATGTAAATTTTCATTAGCATTTGAATGTTGGTACAGAGTAGAATGTTACCAGTTGTTTTAGTTTTGCAATGGTAATGGTAAAGTTCTTTCAATGTTGAAAGGATGTTTGAATATTAATATGGAGTGGAATGAATTTTCTTGTTTCATTTTTTGATGATTTTGGAATTGAAATGGATGTTGAGTGTAGTAGATTTGGTCTTGCATAATAGAATTAGCAATTTCAATTTATTCATGTGACACAGGTTGGAAGTTGTAATGAACTCATGTATATACAGGAAAAGAAAATTAAAAATCAAATAAATAAATAAATTATATTTAAAAAACAATTATTCCCGGCGAGATAAAACGCCGGCAAAAAATTTTTAAAAAAGAATTTTCGTAAATTGTAGATCTTTTCCCAGCGCAAAATTAATGCCGGCAAAAGTTTTTCTAAATTTATTTTTTTTTAAATAAACTTCTTTTCCCGGCAAAAAAAAAACGCCGGCAAAAGTTTTTCTCCCTATTTATTATTGAAAAATAAACACCTTTTCCCGGCGCAAAAAAATGCCGACAAATGTTTTTTGAAATTTTATTTGTGAAAAAATAAACTTCTTTTCCCCTGCGCAAAAAAATGCCAGAAAATGTTTTTTTCTAAATTTATTATTGCAAAAATAAACATCTTTGCCCGGCGAATAAAACCTCCTTTACCGGCGAAATAAAACAACGGCAATGTATACTTTTTTCCGGCACTACCTATTTTTCGCCGACAATGGGTATTATGCTGTACTTTTCCCGATGGGTTGCCGGCGTAAGAGAAATCGCCGGTAATAGTTTTTTCCGGTGTTTTCTGGACCTTTACCGGCGCTTATTTAGCGCTGGCAAAAGTGCATATTGTTGTAGTGAATTAACTTAATTGGTAAATATTTATCTAATAAAGACTTTTAAATAAACTTTATGCTTAGTTGCATGTGTAAAAGGCAATCGTCCAATGCGATGACGGTTCAAAATTGCTCATCAACTACACTAAAAGGTGTAAGTCAAACATGACGTGTGTGTTTAGATGTATGGTAAATTGAAGTAAATTGAATTAAAGGAATATGAATTAACAAATGAGAGATAATTGGGAGTCTTAAAGAGACCTCTTTGGAATTGACACTCCAACATAGTTGGGTATCTGACAATTTTGCTAAAATGTCATAGATTCCTAGAACTTGTGTTGATTAGGACAAGAGGAAGTCACGTAGTTGTTTGCTCTTTGGTGTATTTGTTTGATCTTTGTGTCGAATGAAATTATCCTTTTATCAAAAAAAAAAAAAAACCTACACTGAAAGGTGATCCTTTGGATGAGTGGTTTTGATCCATGTCCCTCAAACTACACAAGTGGTGGCCAGTTGATATAAAGTACCAAACACATACCAATGGGATCACATCACTAGACAGGTCTGATCCTGACCCATCTATTTAGTCAGTAGGATGTTATTGCAAGCCCAAATAAACTCCCATTCATCTTGATATGGTATAGAGCCCTGTTAATTCCTAGTAAAATTTGAGGGCTTCCTTCATATAGGCATACGAAGATTTTTTAGAAGCAAAATTACGAAATTTATTTCATTTCATACAATTTTTTTTGAATTATTTCGGTTCTACCATTAAAAAAATTACTAAATAAGATGAATTTTCCGAATTCGTTCCAGTATGAACTTCATGGTTGGGATTTATGACATTTGACTTTCGAGGGATCTATTTAAATTCTAAACTCTAAGCTTGTGCTGAATATTTGAAGCTTTAAACTTTATGGTCCCTCTCTATTCCATCAAAACTTATAAAAAAAAAAAGGAGAAATATTTGAAAGAGGCCCACCTTGCCAGGGTTTTCCCCTGGTGCCCGGCCCGTTTGACATCCCTACTTGATGTACAAGCTATTCACATAAAAAAGCAAGTCAAGGGAATTGATGGTGTTGGGATCCGTGCATTAAGAAATAAAAAGGGAGCAAAGGCATTCAAAGACAGAACCTTCCTGCCCTCGAGCGGCTGGGTCGCGGAAATTCTAATTTTTTCAGAACTCTATTTCCTAACTTTTCTGAGTTTATTTATTTAAGCCATGCTTGCTCTACGAGTATTGAGGCACGAACTAAAGTCTATATATTGCCTTCCTCTCTCAACTCTAGGGTACCACTCCCATCCAAAAATCTAGAAATCTATTGAAAGATTGTTTTCCTCTCCAAAGCTTCAAGTTGTTGAGCTAAAGTTCAAGTATTTGGAGGTTCTTTCTGCTACTTTTTTGAAGTAGATTTATCTTGAAAAGGCATTCAACGTGGTTTGTTCAAGCACGGTGAAGGTTTACGGCGAGCAGTCAACAAGATAGCACGGTCCTTAGGTTGAGTTAGCAACTGGGAAAGGGTTGTGAGTTCTTTCTTATAACTTTCAATTTATTCAGTCCTTGGTTGTCTGTTGGCCTAAACGGTAAGGCCCGTGGATTTTTCCCGAGTAGGGTTTTCCACGAATACATCGTGTGTTCTTCTCATTGTGTGATTGCTTGCTTTTAATATGGTTTAGAGTTAAGTACTAAATTAATCACTTGTTCTTGAAATCTAATAGAGATCTAGTTATTGGGACCTAAGACTGTGCTAAGGCCAGATTTTTCAATGGTGACATGAAAAACTCTCTCCCTTTCCTTTAAATGAGATCAAAATTAGATTTTTTAAATGGTAACATCCAATTCATATAAATGCATATCAATATGAGATTCCTGTTGTGCGCGTGTATGCGGAAACGTGAATAAGCGATCGAACAAACAATCAACCACACACAAGAACAAGAGAATTACATGGTTCGGCAAACTTGCCTACATCCATGGGAAAGAAACTCGACTCTCTTTTTGGATTCACTCTCTGTATGATATGCAGTACAGATCTCTCTCATGGGTTACACATTACATGAATATATAAAGCTCTCTTTCTTATCCCCCAAAAAACCCTATCCTAGTCAATAAGAAAGTCCTGGTACAATTACCAAAATACCCATGACCCTGAACCCAATTGGTCTGGACCCACTAGGCCAACAATCTCCCCCTCCAGACAATGGGGAAGACACCTCTGAACCCTCTTACTAGGAGCCCAGTCCTGCCAACTCTGAACATAGCACCAGCTTTCCCTTAGACACGACCTTAGTCATCATATCCGAGGGATTCTTGTCAGTATGAATCTTCTCCAGCTTCATGAGATTCTTTTCGATGACCTCACGAATCCAATGGTATCTCACATCAACATGCTTCGTGCGGGCATGGTATGTAGCGTTCTTGCTAAGATCCATAGCACTCTGACTATCACAGTAGACTATATACTCTCCTTGCTTCAAACCCAGTTCTTTGAAAAATTTCTTCAACCAAATCATCTCCTTCCCTGCTTCATTAGCAGCTATGTATTTTGCTTCGGTTGTAGACAATGCTGTACACTTATGCAACTTAGACTGCTAGGAAATAGCTCCCCCTGCAAAAGTAAATAAGTACCCAGAAGTAGATAACCGACGATCAAGATCGCCTACAAAATCAGCATCTGTAAAGCCTTCAAGTACTGGTTTTGAACCTCTGAAACACAAGCAAAAATCTGATGTACCTCTCAGGTATCTGAAGATCCACTTCACTGCTTCCCAATGCTCTTTCCCAGGGTTAGAAAGAAATCTACTCATTAAACCCACTGCATGAGCAATGTCCGGCCGTGTACACACCATGGCATATATAAGACTCCCAACTGCTGGGGAGTATGGAACAGATGCCATCCGTTCATTTTCTTCATCTGTAGTAGGACATAATCTCTTACTGAGCTTGAAGTGACTAGCTAAAGGCATGCTAACTGGCTTAGCATCTTTCATGTTGAACTTTGCTAGCACCCGTTCAACATATTTCTCCTGTGACAACCACAACTTCTTGGCATTCCTATCACGACGTATTTGCATTCCCAAAATCTGTCATGCGGGACCCAAGTCTTTTATGTCAAAAGTCTTTGACATGTCCCTTTTCAACCTGTCAATCATCTTACTATCATGTCCAACTATCAACATATCATCTACATATAAAAGAAGGATGATAAATTTTCCGTTACCAAATTTACGAATATAAACATAGTGATTTGCAGCTGTCCTCCGGTACCCATGACTCACCATAAATGAATCAAACTTCTTGTACCACTGCCTCGGTGCTTGTTTCAGCTCATAAAGACTCTTCTTTAGCGTGCAAACCAACTGTTCTTTTCCTTCTACCTCAAACCCCTCCGGCTGAGTCATGTAGATCTCTTCTTTCAGATCACCGTGAAGAAATGCAATCTTCACATCCATCTGCTCAAGTTCAAGGTCTATGCTATCGACTAGACCCAAGATAACTCTGATAGAAGTCATCTTCACAACTGGAGAGAAGATTTCATCGAAGTCAATACCCTTCGTCTGTGCGAAGTCTTTAACCACTAGCCGTGCTTTGTGCTTAATCAGCTTTCCACTATCATCTCTCTTCAGCTTGAACACCCATTTGTTCTTCAAAACCTTCCTGCCTTTTGGAAGTTCCACCAGCTCATAAGTATTGTTCTTTCTCAAAGAACTCATCTCATCCTGCATGGCCTTCATCCACTCATCTTTATCTGTATGAGTTTTTGCTTCTAGATAGCTCTCTGGCTCCCCCTCATCAGTAAGCAAAATATAATCTGCTGCAGGATATCTTGTTGATGGTTGACGCTCTCGAGTAGACCTCCTAACCTGAGGTTCTGTGGTTTCTGACTGAGGAGACTGCTCCCCCTGCTCAACACCCTGTTCATCTGGCAACCCCTGCGCCTCATCATGATTCGAATCGTTTTGTCCACCTTCTCCACCTGTAGTCTGCACTGGAGAAGGAGTCGGTGTGAGATCAACCACTCCATCAACAACTTCTTAAGACTTTTCAGTCTTCTCAATATCTCCAAAGAACTGGTCTTCATGAAACACCACATCCCTACTTCTAATAATTTTCCTCTTCTCTGGATCCCATAATCTGTAACCAAACTCAGCTCCACCATAGCCAAGGAAAATGCAACACACTGCCTTATCATCCAGCTTTGAACGCTGCTCCTTTGGTACATGTGCAAAAGCCTTACATCCAAACACCTTCGAATGAGAATAAGAAACATCTTTACCAGTCCATTTTCTCTCCGGAATGTCAAAATTCAAAGGAACTGAGGGAGACCTGTTAATCAGGTAAACGGCAGCTAGGACAGCTTCACCCCAAAATGGCTTGGGTAGCTGTGCCACTCTAATCATGCATCTCATCCTTTCAAGAATAGTGCGGTTCATTCTCTCTGCCACACCATTGTGCAGTGGAGTACCAGGAGTTGTTCTTTCATGTCGAATACCATGCTTTGAGCAATAGCCTTTAAACAGGTTGGATGTGTACTCTCCACCATTATCTGTGCGGAGACATTTTAAGAGTTTTCCTGTTTCTCTTTCAACCATGACATTAAACTACTGAAATACCTGGAACACCTGATCCTTCGATTTCAACGCATAAACTCAAACTTTCCTGGATGCATCATCAATAAATGTGACAAAGAACTTATTGCCACCCAATGACTCCACCTCCATGGGACCACAAACATCAAAATATACCAAATCCAACACATTAGATTTTATCGTTAATGTTTTAGAGAAAGATACCCTATGTTATTTACCAAATAAACAATAATCACAAGGGTCAAGGGATGTACCTGTGGAGTACTGAATTTGATCTTTCTTTGCCAGTATCTGCAGTCCTTTCTCACTCATATGTCCCAGTCTCTTGCGCCACAGATTTGGAGAGGATCTGTTTTCAACAGCATTTAACACACTTTTGCATAGCTTCACATGCGTCTTGTACAGCGTATTACACGCTTTCCCTCTCGCAACAATAAGAGACCCTTTAGTAAGTTTCCATCTGCCATTTCCGAAGTAACTCTCATAACCTGTACGGTCCAATGAAGTTCCGGAAATCAGATTCAACTGCAGATCAGGAATATGTCGCACATCTTTCAGCGTCATTGTGCAACCAATATCGGTTTGAATGCAGACATCACCGATCCCAACAATATCTGAATGATTCTTGTCAGTATGATACCACTTGTTGTGCGCGTGTATGCGGAAACGTGAATAAGCGATCGAACAAACAATCAACCACACACAAGAACAAGAGAATTACGTGGTTTCGGCAAACTTGCCTACGTCAACGGGAAAGAAACTCGACTCTCCTTTTGGATTCACTCTCTGTATGATATGCAGTACAGATCTCTCTCATGAGTTACACATTACATGAATATATAAAGCTCTATTTCTTATCCCCCAAGAAACCCTATCCTAGTCAATAAGAAAGTCTTGGTACAATTACCAAAATACCCATGACCCTGAACCCAATTGGTCTGGATCCACTAGGCCAACAATTCCTTATACCGGTAATATTCAATTCATAGAACTACAAAACTCTAAGGCACTATGAGGCCTCAGAGAGGTATGAATCTCCCTCTCCATTCTCTTTGTTTCTTCTATGGCATCAATGGTTGTTGTATTTTTTTTTCTTTTTTATCTAATCCTTTTGTTTAGTGAGAAATGAAGCCTATATGCTCTTATGGCACACAAAATCTATTATGAGATTCATGGAAATTCAGGAGGAGGAAATCGATGATAGAAGTGTGAAATGGACTCAATAGACAGTGGGAAGAATTGGGCAAGGTGAAGTCCAAGTGGTTTAGAGGTTGACAGACAATAACTTAGATCCTTAGAATTTCACATTAGGTGTTGTTGAAATTTACTGTTGAAGTGAGTGAATTTCTGGATTATTTTTTGACTGGGTATCATACAAAGGAAATCCTATGGTTGTTAAAAGTGTTGGTTTATGCTAGAGGTACGATTGCGTTGTAATGATTGTTTGTTTGTTTCTAATTTTTAAACTTCCTTTTGAATTTTAACTTGGTATCTCATCAAGTTCAACGAAAAATCAGACTCAGTATAACTAAATATTATTGGTTTCTTCTTACATCCCTTTAAAGGAGAAACTTGGTTGTCATGTAAAGATCACAAATAAGCTTCATTAATTATATTTAAAAACCAATACTCTAGCTAATGATTTAATTCTCCTTCGTTATGTTAAATTTTTCAGAAAAAAAAAATAAACAGACTGAATAGTTTTATTCAACATAAACCCTATATGTGCTACCCAAGTCTTTCAACCAACAGAGCTACCATAGAATTTCTCTAGAAATGGACAAATGTTTCGTTGGTACTAGTTGTCATCATTGGATACCATTAATAAATTTGTAGATTTGGCACTAATTGGGATGATTGGTAGAACTTTTTATTTTACTTTTCTTTCTTTCTTTATTTTTTATGAAAAATTTTTATGTTGCAACACTCTCATAGGAAGTTGGCATTCTTTAAGAAGAAGGGGCACCAACACAAACTTGCAAATGGCACCAACGTTTCAAGACTCTCATCCCGTCCTAAAATTTAGGATCGGTTACACCAAGAGATGAGTTTGAGGGAAGAGAAAAGGTGATGGGAGAGAACCACTCTTTTTTTTCCTACCATTGTTTAATGATAAGATAGTGACCTCTTATGGTGATGAATGGTGACAGTGAATTAGGGTTGGTTCTATAAACCAGTATAATTTTCTTCAAATTAATTATCTTATATATGTTTAGTGGAAATGAACACTTTTTCCTTGGTAACATTGCTGAATGCATAAGAAACCACCACCATCATTGTCATCAAAGATTTTCTCCACTCCATAGGGTTAGCTGAAACATATGAAGTAACTATAAAAGTAAAAAAAAAAAAAAAAAATTACTAAAGATGTAATTGAGTTTTGTTAATTAACACAATGGTTTTTGTGAGTTAGCATAATGCATTGAAGTCCGCAGATGGATCACCCCACCATTAGCACCTAGGTAAACCCTACATTTTTGTATTTTTTATTTTTTATTTTTATTTATTTGCTTTTGTTTTACATGAATGCTCTGTAAAATAGAATATTGATTCACATGTCAACAAATGTTCAACTGTAGAAGTTAATATATGTTCACAAATTAACAAGTAAAGTCAATGTTAAAAAAAAAAAAAGAAAAGAAAAAGGAAAAATAGAATTGAGACTAATAAATTGCTTCTGTTTTTTTTTTCCAATACGTATTATGTGATAAATAGGAGATTCCATCTATCGAGTCCAACACGTGATCACTATTACATCAACTTTTGCGTTTTATATACTGTATTTAGTGTTTGTAAATTTTAATAGTTGGTTGTTTCACTTGTTTGGGTATTAGCTGATCAATTGTTGATGATATCAACCGAAGTTCTATCAGTACATGAATGGGAAACATAAAACACACTACAATCCTCAAAGAGTTAGAATTCATAAGTATCGTAGCAAACATGGGTACACTTTTGCATGTATCTTTACATGTAAATAAGAAGAAATTTATCTGTTGTTCTCTTTGTATATGTTTTTATATCTATTTATTTCTTATCACATCTGTTTGTGTATGAGTTATATTATGAATTTAGAAATCAAATGGCGTCAATGTCTCCACTTCTTACTTTGTTGCAAGAAATTTTTCATAGAATTTCCAATTGGGAAATACTTGGATGAAAGCTATGCTCCAGACCTCAAAATATGAGACATTGGTTACTTCAACCCGCGAAGCAAAAACTAATATGCTCATGGAATATTTACTTGATAATGATTTGAAGAGATTTTCTAAGTTGAAAAGGGGGCCATGAAAATGAAAGTTCTTACAAAATGCACTAAATCAAAAATCCTTTTTTCAGTTATCCTTAGTTACATAAATGAGTGGGTCATATGGTGTGTGAGATTGGCTGGATTTGAAAGAAATTAAACATATTGTCAATTTATTCAATCTGTAAAAATTATGATATTTAATTATAGCTATCAAATTGTGTTAAATCTAACTTCATTGATGTTTAATGTAAGATTCATTGATGTTACTAAATTACAATCTATGGCATTGAAGGAGATTTTAATGATCAAACTCAAATGGATATGCTGCGAACAAATAATGGGCACACCGTTGGAGGGTGAGGGAAAGTAATCAAGAGTTAATTTGAAGTTTCTCCACGAAGGTTAATCCATGTCCAACGTGTTGCTACTTTGAGTGGTATTTAGGAAAGGAATAACAAAAGGTTCCTTTGCTCCCTCAAAGATCTGCAAGGTGATATCATCAACATAGACAATTGAATGTATATCACCGTAGACAATTTAATCTACAACTAGATCTTTTGTTGCTTCTAGTTTTTGATGTTTACATCTATTTTGATTTTCTCAATTCTTTTCTCACATTGGTTATCTTCTACTTTAGGTTAATGTAACTTGATTTTTCTTTTCCATGGAGGTAATAAATAAATCATTGATTTTTTTTATTAGGGTTAGAATCTGAAGTACCTCTACCGATTTTTTATTTTAGACCTTTAAATTATAACTACCACTAATTACGTTAACTGTGCTCAGCATGGGAGGCTTTTCGCTAGTGTTTGAGGAAAAGAAAAGGTTAATGATTATGAAGTAATGTGTAAATTACATTCTTTCTTATCTAACTGTCAATTCAACTGATGTTACATTTTAGCGCACTCCATATATTGGTGGACTTTTATTTTGAATTATTTGAATTTTAATAGGTGGACTCCACTATTGCATTTCACTCAGGGTTTATTTAGTTTAAAGCCTCATAGTATAAACAAACATGCACTACAGTGGGGCCCCACTCATTAAAACTAACAGTAAGGCATTCCCAAATTCTACCTCAATAGAAGTCGTTCCCACTGTAAGATTGGCCATTTTATAAAAAAAATAGATGAATGAATAATGCAAAAGATTGTGTTATACCTTTTTTTTTTTATCAAACCATTGAGGTAAAATTTGTAATACCCCATACACTTGGCGGCAATAATTTTGAGCGGCTCGAATTCAATAGGAGGGCCCAACTGTTGAGTTCCACTCCTTCAACTCCGGTTGCTCTACCTAAGCCCCAGAGGATGTGGACTCTCTCGAATGGCAGATCAAGGATTTTCGTTTGCGTGGTGCGGCATATGGTCAAGTGAAGAAGTTAAATAATAAAACTAAATCTTTTAAGATTTTATCTCAAGGGTATCTCGAATCACCCGGGTGCGACCGCACCCACGTCCTTACACTTGGGTCTGCCCCTGCTCATCTCCATGGTTATAGCTAGTCCTAGAAATGGTAATGAGGTAGAGGTTAATACTTTTTTTTAATCCTTTTTTTTATTTTGGTACCACATCTTAGGGTGCCAGGACCCAAGAGAGCCCACGTGAGTGGGAAGGGGATGCCCACACAAGTCTGAAGAGTGGCATTACCAGGGAGTGATCGTCCCCTTGGTACTTGGGTGACATGCGGATGGTAGTGATGCCAACCAACTGAGCAACTAGGGGTGCTCATGGATAGGGCTGGCCCAAGCCGGTTCTGGGCGTAGCCCTCCTTGGGCCGGGCTTCAGCCTTAGGCGGCTTGGACAAAAAATCTGGGCCCTTTTAACATATGGGCCGGGCTTGGGTTTACTGGTATAAAGCCTGGCCCGGCCTAACTGAGTAAACAAAAACAGTGCTTTTTTGCCAAAAGTGGGACACGAACACATGTTCTCCCTCACGCGTACACAAACATCACAGCCAACTAAGCTACATTTCTCTGTAATATGGTACCCTTTTTTTATGATAAAATACTATCAACCTGGGCTTGGGCTAAACCTATTTTATGCTGCTTGGGCTTGGGCTAGGCTGGAGCCTAAGGGTTAAGATTTGGACCGGGCATACTATTCTTCAACCCGGCCCATGAATACCCCTGTGAGCAACCCCTGGTTGTCAAGGTTAATACTTAATACTGAGTTCTACTGAATGTACTTTCTTCCTCTACAAATAGTGCTTTTATTGCTGCCTGGATTCAGGGGTTGCTTCCCTTCTTCCAGCGTGGGCTGGCTTTGATTATTACCTTCATCATCATGGTCTTAGCCCTTCAAGTAGGCTCAACTAGAAGAATTCTACCATTAGAAGAAAAAAATGGAGGAAAAAAAAGACTATATATCTATGACCTAAATTAAATCCCTATCAAGTAATGGAAGTGAGGTCTATGTGTGGGGTCACCAGTCGCATGTATGTGTGTAACATTTTGTCCGGG
The DNA here is from genome assembly GCA_028538565.1 of Umbellularia californica. NCBI lineage: Eukaryota > Viridiplantae > Streptophyta > Magnoliopsida > Laurales > Lauraceae > Umbellularia > Umbellularia californica. The sequence goes on along the minus strand of JAPQWN010000010.1, from coordinate 35,770,463 downwards.
AGGAAAGTAATATACATTGCTAAGTGGGAGAAAGAAAGCAGAGTACAGGATATACAGGATATACAGATACAGATATTCATAAATGAGACGTACCAATACAAAGAGACAAAAGGCCAAAAGAATACAAAACCATTAACAGGAAATCCTGAGTTGCTTGGATAATGTTTGAGGAGTCTCCTTCAATGATGATTTGATTAATCCATTCTCTTTGACATAAAATCAACCCCTTGCATACTGCCTTGATTTCAGCTTCAAAGGCGCTAGAGGCTGAAATGGCACTGGAATAGGCAAGGATCAGCTGTCCCCTGTCAGTGCATATGGTACCCCCTATCCCTGCTGAGTGAAGTTCTGGGCTAAATGCACCATCAAAACTTAGCTTAAGAATTTGATGAGAGGGTGAGTTCCAAAACTGCTTTAATGGGAACAGAGAGGTGGTTTTTATTGTGTTTGAGGTCTACCATCAATCTCCACTGTTGGAACGGGTACAAGGCTTTGTTCACGACAGATGTGGGATGAAGTGGATTCAAGTTAATAATGTATGCATTTCTGGTTTTCCAAATATACCATATGACCAAAGAGGCTAGTCTGCAATCTTGTAATTTGAAGCCTTCCAGAACCCCTTCCAGAACCATTGGTTAAGTGTCATGGATTGAAGGATTTGAGAAGAAATAGTTTTTTTGGTAACAAGAATAGACCAAATGTGACAAGTAAAGGAACATGATAAAGTGAAAATATATATATATATATGGGGGATCTTCATGTGCATCTATCCCTCACAAAAAATAGTGAGGGACACCTCTTTTTGGGGTGTTTCAAGTACAAGAGGGGTACTTTGTACCAGTCTTTTGTACTTGAAACACCCCTAAAAGGGGTGTCCCTCACCAAAAATGGTGAGGGATAGATATATATATATATATATCTCACTCTTGTAAGGGTGCTATTATTCCTTAAAAAACAGATCAAGAACAATAACATGTCATTCTCTTTAATTGATGTTTGTTAACTGTTAGTAAAGTTAACAAAAAGCTATGAATGTTCAGAAAAATAAAAAGAAAAATTGTTGAGCTTTGATAAAGTTCTGCTTCTCCTCATCATTTAGGCCGCCTTTGAGTGTTTCTTTTCCACTCGACCCAATTTGAGGCCTTGTTCTTTGTGGTTTCAACAAGTCTTCTCACTACTGCACCAAGGCCTTTATTGGTTTGTCCCTTCTACTTGCTTGAACAAGGAATCCTTCAATTCGCCGCAAAAGGGATCAACGATCGAATGTGCTCAAAACAGTTTTTTTTCACAGTAACAAAGATATTATTAAAAAGAGGGATAGCAAGAGATAGCTCACGCACACCTAAAAATTGCAGAGCAGGATCTACATCTTGAGGTAGAAGAATCTGCCCCTAGCTTGGCCAAAGCACGATGCGATTGGTGGGCATTTTTCTCACTGTTGAATCAAACCCATTACTTTGGACAGGCTAATACCATATAAGATAGCATGTACCCACCCAAAAGCTTAAGATGATAGGTGAAAGGCCCAAACAGGTATATGAAGCCTTGTCAAACTCATTACTTAGGGCGATGTGAGATGTAGGACTTTCCCAATAGGAAGTGCCTTGCTAAACCCATTTTCACTACGTTCTACTACATGAGGAACTATGATTAATTTATTTTTATTTTTTCCGAATAGTAATATGACTTGAACCTGCAACCTCATGGTTGTAGCAAAAAAAATCCTGATGTTTGAAACATGAGGTGCTACATGTTTCTCATGCTTGGCTCTTAACTTTCTTTTCCCTAGTCTACATTAGTATTTTACATGTGGCAATGGCTCATTTAAACATGATTCTTATTGAAGCACTCAGAATTCCACTTCTTGGGATGAATGAGGAGGCATGATGATGAACATGAAAGTTTAGTAGTCAGTAGTCATCAGTTGAAAGGTTTTATGCTTCGAAAATTGGTTGATCAGACTATACTTGTGTGGAATCTTGTAGTAGAATATTTGACAAATGATGTGTTGGTGCTTGTGAAGTCATTGTCACAGGAAGAATAGTATCACGTATCCATGATGCAAATATAGAGTTTGTTATTCCTACTTCATTGTAGTCTAGAAGGTTTAAGAGGCCCACACCATTGTCCTCTGGATTAGCAAAGGATGGGTCCATTTACAAAGAACTGGCACATCTGAGCATTGCACACATTTCATGCATCCAGATACATCTGCATGATATGATAAATCCTTGTTATTTCTGTTAACTGCCGGCATATATTGTTATGTGTGGAACCTGATTTCACTCGGGTCAAATTGTTAGCTCAGGTCCACTATAGCGGATCCAACTCAGCGGTAAGTTGGCTGGAGGCTCACAGGGGGGCAGCCAGGTAAGGGTATTTTCGTAATATTACTCTGCGCCATTAGGTAACCCTAGCATAGCCGCCAGAGAGGTTGTATCTTGTATTCTCATCTTATGCCTTTGAGCATAGTGGAATCGGTGTAATCCATGGACGTAACTCAAGATCGAGGGAACCACGTAAATATATTTGCCTCCTTTGTGTGGTTTGATTGCATCTTTTGTTTTCTATTTCCTAACAACTGGTATTAGAGCCTTAGGTTCGAGTGGGAGCCATGGCAGAAGAAAGAAAGTTAAAGATCAAGAGGTTTGACAGAACGAACTCCGCTTTTTGGAAGATGCAGATAGAGTATTATTTTTATCAAAAGGATCTCTATCTTCCTCTAGAAGGAAAAATGAAGAAGCCTGAGAAGATGAATGATGATGAATAGGCGGTTCTCAACAGGAAGGCGTCGGGAATGATTCGATAGTCGTTGACAAGATTTGTTGTGTTCAACATTCAAAAGGAGAACACGACTATGGGTTTAATGGAAGCCCTAGCGGAACTGTACATAAAACCTTCTGCATCAAACAAGGTTTCTCTGATGATGAAGTTGTTCAACTTGAAGATGGCCAAGGACAGAAACGTAAATGAACATCTAAACCAATTCAACGCATTAATGGGATAGTTGGAGTCAGTACGCATCAATTTTGACGATGAAGTCAAAGCACTCCTGGTTTTATCCAGCTTGCTAGACAGTTGGGAAGGTTTGGTAATAGCAGTGAGCAACTCTTCAAGAACAGAGAAACTGAAGTATGAAAATGTTGTCAGTACCATCTTGAGCGAGGAATCTTAGAGAAAGTGTTCAGGGGTAGTCTCTACATCCGCCCTAAACATTGAAGATAGAGGGAGAAATAGGAACAGAGGCAACAGAGGCTGAGGTCGATCATAGTCAAGGAAAGGCAGATCAAAAACTCCATACGGGAAGGGTGATGGTTGCTGCAACTACGGCAAGAAAGGGCACATGAAAAGGGACTGCAAAGCTCCGGTGAAGCAGACAAAGAACAATCAGGGAGGTAAGGATTCGGTCAATGAATCTAAAGAAAGTATTGCCGATGCCTTAGTTCTTTCTCTAGCTACACACAATGAGTCTTGGGTAATAGATTAGGGTGCATCTTTTCATGCAACTTCGCACAAAGAAATTCTCCAAAACTATGTAGGGTGATCTCGGGAAAGTCAAAATAGGCGATGATGAACCTTGTAGCATTGTTGGGAATGGGGATGTTCAGATAAATCAAAAAAAGGGGACAGTGCTGCAGTTAAAAGATGTTAGACATGTGCCAGATTTGAAAAATAATCTGATCTCAATAGTCAGTTATTAGAATCTAGTTATGTGACAACTTTCACCAATGATTCATGGAAGATGACCAAAGAGGCTATGGTAATGGATCGTGGGAAGAAGGAAGGCACTCTATATGTGAGTTCTGGCTCGAATGGTGCTATATCATTTGCATCTTTTGGAGTGGATACAATTACATAGCATTGCCGGCTTGGACATATGAGTGAAAAAGGGATGAAAGTCCTATTTTCTATAGGAAAGTTGCCAAGTCTGGAATCCATTGACTTGGATTTGTGCGAGGATTGCATACTTGGGAAGTAGAAGAAGGTCAGTTTTCTAAAGATCGGAAGGACTCCAAAATCAAAATGGTTGGAATTGGTCCACACAAACGTGTGGGGACCAGCTGAGGTAACTCTCTTGGCGGTTCTCAATATTTCATAACCTTTATTGATGATGCTACTAGAAAACTGTGGGTGCATTTTCTGACGCATAAATTAGATGTATTTGATGTGTTCAAAAAGTTGAAGGTCTTAGTTGAGAATGAGACAGGTTCAAGACTGAAGTGTCTTAAGTCTGACAATGTAGGAGAGTACTGCAGCAAGGGAGTTCGAACAATACTGCTCCACACATGGAATCAGACGAGAGAAGACTATTCCAAGTACACCATAACAGAATGGAGTTGCTGAGCACATGTATAGAACTATTTTGGAGCGAGCTAGAAGCATGAGGATTCACGTAGGATTACCCAAGCAGTTCTGGGCAGATGCGGTGAATACTACTACCTACTGGATTAGTAGAGGTCCTTTAGTTCCTTTAGGTGGTGGACTACAAGAGGAGGCTTGGACAGGAAAGGAGGTAAATCTTGCTCACTTAAGAATATTTAGTTGTACCTCTTACATTCATAGTAATTATGCAAATAGGACCAAATTTGATCCTAAATCTTTAAGATCCACATTCATTGGGTATGGTGTTGGTGATTTTGGTTACTGGTTTTGGGATGCTAAAAATCGAGAAATCATTAGGAGGAAGGATTTAATTTTAATGAATCTGTCATGTATAAGGATATGATGAAACAACAAATAGGGAAGGGTGAAGAAACTGAATATGTAGAACTTGAGGAAATCCTTGATAAAGTTGCCCCTACTCCTCAAGATGAAAATTCAGAGGTAGATGAAAATGCATAACCAGAACCTCCACCTCCACTTTTGAGGAGATCATCAAGGGTGTCAAAAAACCCCAACACGTTTTTCACCTTCTTTGTATTATTTGTTGTTGACCGACAATGGTGAACCAGACTATTATGAGGAAGCCGTGCTGGTTGAAACCAAGAAAAAGTGGGAGCAAACAATGGATGATGAGATGAAATCTCAGTTATCAAATCAGTCGTGGCAATTGGCAAAGTTACCCGTGGGAAGATAGCTTTACATAACAAGTGGGTTTACAGATTGAAAGAAGAGCCTGACGGTACTACAAGGTACAAGGCAAGGTTGGTGGCAAAAGGTTTTCAGTAGAAGAAAAGTATTGACTATACAGAAATCTTTTCTCCAGTTGTCAAGCTCTCTACCATCAGAACAGTTCTAAGTTTTATAGCAACGAATGACTTACATTTAGAGCAGCTAGATGTGAAGACTACTTTTTTACATGGAGATCTAGATGAGGACATTTACATTCATCAGCCACATGGCTATGTCGTCCCAGGCAAAGAGAATTTGGTTTGCAAATTGAATAAGAGCTTGTATGGGCTGAAAAAAGCTCCAAGACAGTGGTACAGAAAGTTTAATAACTTCATGTTGCGGGATGGTTTTAGTAGATTTCATTCTAATCATTGTTGTTACTTTAAGAAGACAGATGCTTCTTACTTGATACTTTTCTTGTATGTGGATGATATGCTTGTTGTAAGTTCAAGCGTGGATGAGATTTCAAGTCTTAAAGAGAGGTTATCCAGAGAGTTCGCAACGAAGGATTTGGGTGCAGCAAAATAAATCCTAGGTATACGAATTAGCAGGGACAAGAAAAATAAAAAACTGAACTTGTCTCAAGCTGAGTACATAGCTAAGGTACTCAAAAGGTTCAAAATGGAAGGTGATAAGCCAGTTAGCACACCGATGGCGAACCATTTCAGTCTTTCGAAGGAATAATGTTCAGTGTCACAGTAGAAGCGTGAGCACATAGCTAAGGTTCCTTATGCCTCAGTTGTTGGCAGTTTTGATGCACTCCATGTTTTGCACGGGACCGGATATTGCCCATGCAGTGGGAGTTGTTAACAGGTTCATGAGCAATCCAGGCGAAGAGCATTGGAAAGTTGTTAAGTGGATTTTAAGGTACTTGAGAGGTACTATAGACACTGCACTATGTTATGGGGACACAAAAATCAGTTTGCAAGCTCGATTCGGATTTGACAAGATATCATGATAGTAGAAAGAGTACTACAAGATATGTGTTTACATTAGGAAGTGCATGAGTAAGTTAAGCCTCAAAATTGCAAAAGATAGTGGCCCTCTCAACAAAAGAAGGGGAGTATGCTGCAACATCTGAAGTTTGCAAGGAAGTGATATGGTTGCGGAGTCTACTGAAAGAGTTGGGGAAGGAATAGAAAAGTGTCAAGATATTCAATGACGGCCAGAGTGTAATTCAACTGGCAAATAACTCAGCCTTTCATGCTAGAACAAAGCACATAGACATCAAATATCATTTCATATGGTCTCTTTTGGAAGATGTATTCACATTCGAGACGATCCACACTAGCCAGAATCCTGTAGACATATTGACCAAGGTGATCACAGTGGAGAAACTGAAGACATGTTCAGTTTCTTCACTTGGTCTTCAATCTTAGAAGATCAAAAGAAAATCACACCGGGTTTCTTTTGACAAAAGTTGTTTGAAAGAGATCACATGTGCATGGAGTCGAGTTGGGATCATTCGTCTCCAAGTGGGAGATTGTTATGTGTAGAGCTTGATTTCACCCAGGTCAAACTATTAACTCAGGTCCACTGTTGCGGATCCATGTAAGGGTATTTTTGTAATATTACCTTACGCCATTATGTAACCCTAGTATAACCGCCAGAGAGGTTGTATCTTGCATTCTCATCTTCTACCTTTGAGCATAGTGGAATCGGTGTGATCCGTGGACATAACTCATGATCAAGGGAACCACGTAAATTTGTGTCTTCTTTGTGTGGTTTGATTGCATCTTTTGTTCTTTATTTCCTAACATATTTGACAACTGCAAAGAAAGTTATGAAGATCCAAAATTCAATGGATACGATTGGACATCCAGTGAAACTGTCTTTGCTAATACAGTACTTTCTGAGATCTGTAGACTGAAGTTATTTTTTTTTTTTTTTTTTTCACATTGCAAGCATCTTGGTTAATGTGGTGTGTACTCGAGTCCTAATTGTTGTATGTGTGACCACTTGGTTGTGACAGTGAGAAACTTCCAACTGTGCTACAGGCTTTTCTTAATTCTTTTCTTGGTTTCTTACTTCTACTTGTATCGCTAAATTCCAGTGTTCCATGGAGTTTCACGTCCCTCTTCCCTCATTCAGTGCTATTGAATTTAGCATTTTTTTATAGCAGTTTATATTTTTTGTTCTTAAAAGTTCTGATCATGGTTTGTTCATCTGAACATGCTCCAGGGAAAAAATGCATTGCGATTTGCAAAAGGTTGAGACTTGAGAGAGATGACACAAAAAAGGCTCAAATGGAAAACCATAAAAACATTGGCTAGTGAGCTTTTATGGAGAAAGAGATTTGCCATTTTGGTCATATACTCAACACATTTTCCATCATTCAAAAAAACAGAGTAGCAATTGCAGGTGTATGAAATGTCTTCAATCTCACTGATAGTGACCACCTCTCCAAAAGCAATTCAATTGGGGATCTAGGATCTCCTACGGGAAACTCATAAATGAATTACATATGGCCTTCATGTGTATACATATCTACACATTATCATTTGAGCCTTGTCCAAACTAAATTGGGTTCCGCTTATGAATTCCATTTCTCCATTCCAATCTACCTTAAATCATATCATTTTGGAACTCCAATCTTTGCATACCTTTGTCTAGTAAGAATCTCCTATATCGGTCTCTACCAGATTTATGGTGACTCATTGCAGCAATGTAGCTGAGATTTTTTAAGTAATGTCATTTACGTAGTTTTTTTTTTCTTTTATACAACAAATTATCCTGAGAATAATCTGAGATTTTTAAAAAAAAAAATAGCAACATATATCTTTTGGGTTTTCCTATTTGTTGTATTACTTGAAAAATACTTTGCACATTTCTATTTTAAATAATTTTCATACATTAAAAAATTCATCTCTCTTGCAGTAGACTTTTGCCACAATTTTGAGGAATGAATCTAAGGAAAGAAGGCCAAATTACAGTGCACTTTCCTATCCTATACTAAAATGATTAATTGAACAGAATGAGATTCTTTTTTAATTTCCACCTCATACTTGGGCACTTGAAAAATGCCCCAAAACCCTAGTGGTTTGAATATTTTTTGTAGAGTGAATGTTATGTTACACATTGAGCTTTGGTTCTCTTTCTTTTTGCGGGGTTTTTACTCTTTACCAATGTTGATTGGCATGGGCAAGATATTTGAAAGATAAATCAATGCTGCCCAAATACGCAAACCATTGTAACTTATGTACTACAACAACAACAACAACCTCCTCCTCCTACTACTAATACTACTATTACTATAATTAACAATAATGATCTCGAAAGATATGGAAATTATATTTTCAGTCATGCTATATATTCAAATCATTGTAACTGTTTGCATTTCTTAATGATATTGACCTTAATTTTTTGTCACATTTTCAACTTTCTGATCACCAAAGTTTCCCTCCTCATTAACCAATGGCCCCTTGATGTGCTAGACAAATCTCTTGGATCAACCCATCATATCCTTTTGATCAACAACTATCAAATGGATGATGAATGAAAAATATATGTGGCCTGTACTGAAATGAAAAAAGGCTAAATATTGAATGAATAAGACCCTTTCTGTCACAACCCAAGCCCAAGATCTGATTACGTCGGATAAACCCCGAGTCGTGATCCATACTTACTCCCATAAACTCCAAATTTAACCGAAGTTACATCAAAATCCACAAGAGATAAAACACATTCATACCCGTCAAATATATATTTTTGCAGAATATATATATATATATATATAGACACACACACATTGACGACTCCAATTAAAATTGTATAGTTCTTTATATAAAAGTAAACTCTAATATACACATTTCATTTTCCTATCCAACAAATACAATGCAGGTGACATCTACTAACATTCTAAAATGAATATACAAAAAGTATATCTCCAAACATTTCCAAAATGTTCCAGTTCCATTCCCAAAACATTATAACGAAAGTTCATTCAAAATATTCCCAAAATATTTCCAATTCAACTCGCACTCCGATTCATGTCCATTCAATCAATCCTCTTGGAGGAATTTGATTGGCCTCCGCCACAGGCGGCGCGGCCTATACTAGACTGGCACGGGCAACTGGGCCTGTAATGTTATCAATAACACATGTGAACACGACGGTTCAACAATGCATACACAGATCTATGATAGTATATGCTATCATTAATAATAAATTTGTTCAATTTACCAATCAAAATAATCCTATAATCAATTACCAATTCTAGACAATTCTAATCAATACAATAACATGTACAATCAAAGTCAAGTAATAATAAGTACTAATTGGCAACTACAATAGTATTCATTTCACTTTCATTTTCATCTTCATTCAATGCATTACATTCAGTAACCTTTCATTGATATTCATTAATATTCATTAAGTGACTTTTCATTCAATAATTGTGGGATCTACCAGTGTCTGGATTAGAGATCACTGGCATCACCACAGAGCTCCGGAACACCCCCAAGTCCATCTACTGCAGTAAGATTATTCATTAATTCATTTCATTATTAATTATTTCAGCTCTATAACGAGCTTAAAAACTACTATGTAGTGCTAGACTCGATCGGGAATCAATTCAAATTAAATCAATAAATTCTATTCAAACTTCTAAACCAAACATTCAGGTGAAACGTTCGTTATTTAATGTATGTGTTATTCTCGATAAGCATCACTTTCAGTGTAATTTGTACATTATGATATCCTTGCCTAACACCTATAAAGGTTTAGATATAACACCATTAACACTAGCCTGAGTCCATAGGCTTTTATTCAGAAAAATAAACCTCAATTGGCAATTTTCCTCAAGTTTGGTTACTTTGTCGGTTACCTGTCGGTTAACCGAATTCTAGAACACGGCTAACCGAATCACAAGTTGGTTAGCTTTCCAGAACCTTGCAATTTCTGATATAATTTCTGACAATTCTCTCAATTTGGTCACTTGATCGGTCACCTATTCTACTGGCCAAATTATCGAATTTAGTGAAAATTTGGCTAGCCGAACACATTTTAGCTACCATTCAGTCAGCTTTCCAGAACCTTAACTTCTGAATGAAAAATCCTAATAGAAACTTCGGTCACCTGGCGATCACCCTTCAGCTGACCAAATTCACAAATTCGGCTAGCCGAACATTGTCGGTCAGCTCACAGTCAGTTTTCCAGAAACTGGATTTTTCTGAGAAACTCAACGCAGATAGGTCGGTCAACTGTCAGTCAGCAATTCAGCTAAGTAAACTGCATGGAAAGCTTCAGAATTCTTGCATCCAAAACTTCAGAATTTTTGAAGTGAAATCTGGGATTTGAGCTCCTTGAGCTCAAACAACTACTATAACATCTTAAATCATAAGAGGTGAGTATACTTGCCTTAGTTTGAGATCAATTGACAAAAAGCCCTTGATTAGCTTGATTTTGAAATGAAAATACCCAAATTGAAATCCTCTTTCAACCTAAAAATCAAAACCAATCCACAAACACAATTTTTATAAGCTACTTGTGCTAAAACTACTTCAAACCATTCCATGCAACTTGAAAGTTCTATAAATACATCTAAGCACTTACTTGTAGCTCTTGTGAAGAGAATTTTGCACCTTCTCCCAAGCTTTCACTCCAAGCTATTGAAGAAGAAGAAGATGAAGCCTCTTCAAAAATCCTTGAACGACTCCACTCTTGCTACTTGATGAAGCAAAAAGGGAAGAAGAAAGAACCTAGGGCTAGAGCTTTCCTTCACTTGTGCTGGAAACGAGTTGAATGAACTCCTTTGAGTTTACCTTAAGACTTTATAACACTATTTTGCACACTAGCCCCCCTTCACTTCTCTTATTTCCAATTCGAGTCAAATGAATATTCATTTGATCCATTTGAGGTCAAATGCAATCAAGCCTACTACGAAAGTTAATGTACTCTTTGAGATATATGCGTTGGTATCAAGAGTAACCGTATTCGATGAAATACGTGATAATTCGTATTTACGAAAAAGTCCTTGTATTTCCTTGTTTGAGTCAAAAATCAATTTAAATCATTCAATCTCATTCATTATCATTTCATTAAGCCTAAATCATTCATTTGAGCCTAATTCAATTTCATTTGGTCTTTAACCATCATTAGCTTTATTAAACATGATTAATTAGTATTAATTTCAAATCAATTAGAATTAATCTTTATTAACTCGGGACGAGGTGTAACACTTTCCAACCTGGTCGTTCCTGTAGTAAGTTTCTAGGGAGTTTCGGAGCCAATCAGTTCAGTCAATTGGATCACTAACCTACAATCCTGGGTTGAAAGTCATATATACTCTCCTATTAACTGAATCATGCACTGAAATTGAAGTAAAAGAAATTATGCAGAGAAGTATATTCATCCAGACTGGAATCATTATAAAGAAGTGCATAAAAGCAATTCATTATTTCTACAAATAACAAAAACAAAATACAGATTCAAATGTCACCACTGGGCTCCCATTATACATGTAGCAACATATCATAAATGGGAAGATATCAATCTTATGAGTATTTCTATGTGTATCATTATTGAATTCATCTACACTAAAAGCGCTTATTAGCTTACATTTAGAACAATTTATATGTTGCTGGTTGGTATTCAGTGGAAAATTGTAGCAACTTTATCAATTACATTGTCTAGCAAATCAGCGAAGTCACCACCCACGCTCATATCTGTTGCAGTATCAAACAGGAATGGCTTCAATGGTTCTGTTGCCTCCAAGATAACTTCAATCGGTATCTTAGGTTTTGACCTCGCCAAAGGAACTAAGGGGTGGTAGTAGTTTTGCGGGTCTTGAAAGTAGTCCTGAAGGAAATAGATCCAGAAGAAGCTTTCAATCGCGATAGCAAGAAATAAGAAAAAAAAAAACCGTTATTGTTTTGTTAGCGGAACCCCTTTCAACTTGAATTTATTTTTGGATCTTGGTTTTAATGCTTGGATGTACCATGAATTTCAATCATTTTGAAAATTTCTGCATGATCATCCATTCTCCTTTGCTTTTGGGACATCATAGAAATCAAAATATTAACAATAGGCTGATGCTTTCTACCCCAAATCACTGATGATGAAGTAATATCTCACCCAATATGACTGCCAATTTTCATGTTGGCCAATGCAAAGTGGAATAGAATAGTTTAAAAGATGCAGAAAGATTTATATAGCTCATGATTTGGGATACATGTCAAATGCTTTTGTGATTATATTAGGAATGAAGATGTGGTATACTGTATACCTGATCGGCGTGCATCTTCCTTACAAATGTCTTAAATATCCTAAAATTCTTTCCTTTCAGAAGATCATTTGATAGTCGAAGATATGTGAATCCTCCGATCCTTAGTTTTGGTGGCCCATTTCTATTAACCCCATTTGGCCTTGCATTCCTCAGGATTTGGTTATAGGCCTTTCTGTCGTATCTTGAAAGTGCGTTTTCACATCCAACTTCAATGTCCTCTCTCCAACTTGCACTCAACACCTGAAACCATTTCCTGAATTTAGTACATTGAATTAAAACAAAGTTAAAGTCGGCGGCGGCCATGTTTATAAGCATCATATTGCTATATTTTGCAATCAATTGAGTAATTAGTTATAATCACTCTGCTAGCCGTCCAAATTCAAAAAGGAGACTATCATGTGATGAGGAGTTCATTTTAGGCAAATGTTGCATAACCAAAACAGAAAAAAGAAAAGAGAAAGATATATCAAAACATTTTACCTTCATAACTATTTTAATTTTATGTTTTACTTTATTGTGGTCGTCTCTTGTCTTCAATGTCATTACTAGAGCTCATTGAAAGGACCCCATATTGAAGGGGTGACTTGGTGAGGCTACAATAATGACGAATTGTTTAAAATCATCATTTGCTGAATGATCACATGCAAATTCATTAACATTGACATATTTTCCATCTCATATTTTAATATATTGTAGTATAAATGCATTGATCCTAAATTTAATAGTCCTATGTTTGTTAGAAATAATCATCATTCTTCTGTTAAACCATCACTTAACCTGCTGAACAAGTTCCTCTGGTCCACTTTTAGCTGCTGCAGATTGTTCAATGTCTCTCATCTCTACACATGTAAAATTCATTATAGCGTAATGCCTCGAGAGCATTCTCGCTATCGTTCTGTATCCATCCCTCTCATCCAAATTGTAATATCCTGCAGTGAGCTCTGCTGCATGGTTTGGAACCTTATACCACCAGTGAATTCCTGATACCTGTTTAAAATCAGATTGCATGACTAGTCTTCTGTAATTGACTACAATATACTTGATCTGACTAAAACATTGACTTGGAGAAAATTTTCAGATCTTGGGTTACTTGCCTTTGCTGCTAGCTTGAGTTTGTAGCCTAGGAAAATCCGGTTGGCTTCATCGAGGATCTGATCGCCATGGTTTATCAACATGTTCGAATACCATGTCAAAAAAAACTTGCCTTTCTCTGTGAGAAAGGTTCCATCCGCTTTGAAGAACTGTGTGTGATCAGGTTTGTCATTGTACTTTCCAGTATCATCAGGGACTTCCCATTCAGGATGACATGCGCGTGTTGCAGCCTCTTTGAATTCTGCTTTCATATATTTGTCGTAGCACTGCATTACAATGATGAAGTGTTGTTAATACTCATTCAATGTTTCTTCAATTACTCTTTTACCCAGAATTGTTTAGTTCAACAATAATGGTATCTCTCAACATACAAGCAACCCAACAATAATGGTAGCACTGCAGGAGGATCATTTAGACAATTGTGATGATGTGGATCGTTAACTAGTTATCAACAATAATGAAATCTTCCTTAATTTGACCTTTGGAATCCAGGTAGATAACCAAACACAATTTTGAAAAAGCAGTGCGTATTGCCTAAGAGGCAACTGTTGTGATATGTGAATTTCAGTCATGGATCCTGCTTAGCTTTTGAAACCGGCAACCTATGATGCCTTGATACTTGTACATGCCCAGTGTATCAGATTTGGAAGATTCAACACTCATACCACTACTTGATAGCATATCCTTTTTTTTTTTTTTTTTTGTTCAATGATGATTAACTACTTGATGGCATATCTTGCTTACCTAGTTCATTATTTTATATAAATTTGTTTTGTTTTCTTACTTGTTAACATAAAAAATATTGGAAAGACAACTCATTGTAAGTCGTACCTCTCTATAAATCCTATGTGAATAACCGTAATATAAAAAAATGCTAGAAAGGAATCTAAACAATGATAATTTCATTAATTCAAAAATGTTCTAAAGAAGAAATTAGGACAACCGTATCCATGTATGTTCTCTCTAACATTCCAGAGTCCCATCTCCGATCCCCATATCTTTGTTCATTTGTGTATCCCAATCTCATCGTAGCCGACTACTCAAACTGAAAGTTCAGAAAGCTGAGTCAACTCAAACTTTCTCGTGGGACAAAAAACGAAGGGAATTAAAATGTCTGAATCTTAAGAAACTTCTCCTGAGTTTGTAATCAACAGGGCTTAGTTTGGATCATACTCGGTCCACTCACTGGCCCATGCACAGCCCTATAACAACTTATTTAAGTTCTCTCTATAATTGTTTGGTACTCTTTTCTTTAGTCTACACGGAAAGGAGGTCATACCTGAAATTCTCCTATGCCTGGAAATTTCCAACCTTGGGATTCTGGATAGGAGGGATACCTCAGCTCACCAGCTGGACCAAGGCCCACCTCAATGTCTATTATGAGGCCGGCCTCCAAAAAATCTGCCATATTCTCTTTAAAGCTTTTCATGTAGTCCCTGTAAAGCTACAACCACCAGCATTTACCGCTAAACAAAAGTAATACAAACAACGCAGCAGAGGTATACACAATTATATGTAATAAACCAACATAAACAAGAAAAAAAATGTAGAAGGTGAAATAGTAGCACAACATGTTAGGACTTTAGTTGTTGGCTAATTCATAGAGTCTGGACAAAACAGGGTTTCTAATCTTGTATTTCGATTAGAGTTCGGACTGTCAAAGATCTTCGTCCAAGAAAGACTAAGGTTTCCAAGTTTGCTGAAGTTTCTATTTCTTAAAGGATTCTATGGGTCGCTCGAGCGAACCCATATTCGCTCGAGCGAACCCATCACAGAGGATAGATCGCACGACCTAACTTTGTGTGCGCTCGACCCTTCAAGGTTCTGTCTGGGAAAGTTTGTGACAGAAAGCAGTCCGCTCGAGCGAACCCCATCCATCGCTCGAGCGAACAGAGAAGTTTCTATTCCTGAAGAACTGCGGATTCCTATTTCTTTCAAGATGCTAATTGCTATTCCTAGAGCCTTTCAAGCACGAATTGAAGACTATTTATAGGCTCTTTCTCTCAACCTTTTAGTTACACTGATTAAGAGAATTATTCCTGAGATTGAGAGGTTGAGAGATCCATCTTCTTCCCCCCAAGACTTCAAGCTGTTGCTGTGCTGAAGATCTGAGTTTTGGGTCTAGTTTCCATCCCCTTCCCGAAGGCGGTTATGCATAAGCACGGTGAAGATTCGTCAACAAGATCAAAGGCAGTCCTTAAGTTGAGTCAACAACTGGGAAAAGGGTTGTAAGTGTCTTGTAATCTTCTACGTTTACATAGTGCTTGGTTGTCTGTTGGCCTAGACGATAAGGCCCGTGGTTTTTCTCCCCTTTAGGGTTTTCCACGTATAACTCTCGTGTCTTTCTCTACTTGTGGTTTGATTGATTCATTAAATTGGAATTAGGATTAAATACTAGTTTAAACACAGTAGTTAGATATCCAATCGAGATCTGGTAATCGGGACTTCTGCCTGTGTTAAGGTAGACATCTTTTTCACAACATCTTGTGGGACCCAGTTGGAAGCCAATAATGAACAGGAGTGGATGAGATATGTGCCCATGTTAAGTTTGCTTAGCAAACCATTCCTACCAAAGCCTAAAGGTGTTAGTAGAGGCATCATTAATACTTTTCAATACTCCACCTTAGATGGAACCGGATCAACGCAGACAAGCATATTTTTTTTAACGCCAAGTCATTCCTTTTAAGATTCGAACTCGTGGCTGGTTGGCTCGATACCATATTTAGTTTTCTTAGCGAACCATTCCTACCAAAAGCTCGAGGCGTTAGTAGAGACAACATAAATAGTATTCAATATCCCCCGTGGATAAGGGGTGAGGTGAAAAACCACCTCCATCAAAATCACCTCCTTGTATTTAGGCTCTCTACATATCTTTTAACAATTTATAGAATGCAATTGTTCAAGGGCCCAAACCACAAGGACGGAGTCACTAGAGTTGGTTTTTCACATGTGTCATCCTTCTCCTATGAATCTGATCCCCTGTTTCAGCAAAACAGGAAGATACAGTTTAGTCCTATCAAATCATGCCAACTAAAGTCTTTCTTTTCTTTTTTTTTCATTTTAAGGAGAGTGCATTAGTTGGCATAAAATTTTATATAGTTCGCATGATTTGATACGACGAAACAGTATCTCTGGGCTCTTTTACTATCCATTAAAACTCATCCAAGTGGGCCCCACTAGACACTGAACCATACCATAAGCATAACTAGCTTTATGTATATATATAAGTAACCCGTGCCACACATACTCATTAGTTACTATGGGATATAACAGGAAAAAAAAAGGGTCATTGAAAAACAATACATACCTCCACAGCAGTACGCCCATCAAAGAGGGGCCTATTATCCACACCAATGGTCAGATACTCAATGTTCCTAGTCCCCATTCTGTTAGTGTAGAAGATATCTGGGTCTGATTTCCCAATCTCACGAACCCACTTGGGTATAGGAATGTTAACAACATCCCCTACATTCCCACCACATTGATGGAATGACATGATGGCCTGCAATTTCAACCCACATTCCTGAACCAGCTGGAACAGAGTCTTATAAGCACCCCATTCATACTGCTTGGGGCCCTTGCTCTCTATGATGCCCCACCACACATCCACCATCACACCATCCACATCAGCTGCCCTCAGTTGCTTGAGCTGTGCCCTGAGCTCTTCTTTGTTTTCAAGTTCATTTTCAGTTGAAACCACATCCAACTAGTACAGAGACACAAGAGAGGATGGACAATGTTAAATGAATGAAGTGAGTGTTTTAAAGTATGATGTGTAGGCCAAACTTGAAGAGTTGAATGGACTTACTGGGAGCATAACATAGACTGGGACATAGTTTGCAAGCATCTTCTCTTTCTCTTCTGTGACTAGGGATGGAACCTGCATCATGAAAAGAGAAATAAGTACTTGTTGATGAGTCAGGCCTAAGTGGCCCAGTCTGTGATGAGCCAAGGCTTAAATTAATGAGAGATCCGTTGGGTCCAATGGAGTCCGAGCCCAAACCCACGATGCCTGGCCACGTCACAGCAGTCCGGGTCGCTTCGGAAGCAGGCAAGCCACGTCCCGCTTTTACCAAGTCGTGCGGAGAATATCACAACTGCCTCCCCAGTCGAGGACACCTCGAAGGCTCCTCGTAAACGGCGCTGTAAAGTCGTCCCCATCTGTTAGGGGAGCGACTATAAATTGTAAGCCCCACCAGCACTTGGGGGGCATGAGACAAATACCGAGGCAAGCAATATTCTCCCTTCATCTCTCTTCTCCTACACTTGTAATCTCTGGACACTTGAGAAATGACATATCCGGCAACCTCTGCCTTTCCAAAAGTGGACGTAGGTCACTGACCGAACCACTATAAATCTCTCTCTCATTTATTTCCATATTTATTACTCATACTTGACCGGTGGTGTGCAAATCCATTTTTGTGCATCATCACTTGTGTTTTTTGATATTTCTATGCTATGCTTTCCTTTGATAGGATGGGGAAATCGAAAAGTTCTCTCCTCTGTTTTTATGGGGCATCTTTATCTGTTGTGGGAAAGCAGAGATTGCAGGACATGGGCGTGGGCCATGGTATTCTTTTAATTTGTTTCAATTTATGTCAATTCAGGTTGGCCTTTGCTTGGGGTTTTCCTCTTTGCAGCGATCTTCAGTCTCTTCGAGGAAGGTCCAGCAGATCGGCGATCTCGTTCAGGATCTTCAGGTTCGGCCAGCGGAGGTTCTCTTCTCTGCTGATCTCTCTTGAAGCCCTTCTCTCTGTTTTCTTTTCTCTTCGCAGCTTCTCTGTGGAGATCTCTTTCTTCTTCCTTGTTCTCTCCTTCTGTCCTCTCTCTCAGTTTCTCTGTTTTCTTTTTGCCCAATTAGGGCTTGTACTTGTTCTCCTTCCCTCTTTCTCAATAAACTTACCCTTTAAACAAAAAAAAAAAAATCCTTCTTTATTCCTGCCTATTCAATAGAATTTTGAATTCACTATCAAAATTCATATAAAGGGCAGGCTTGCCTGCATATGATAGGTAGGAATAATACTGGGATTCACATGTCTACATATAATAGACGGTAGGGATGTAAATGGTCCCAAATGTCTGATTATCCAAGGGTTTTTAGCCATTAAAATCGGGTTTCAATCTTTATTTAGGACCTAATAAGTAAATGGGTCTAACTCCGACTCCGGGTCCGGGTCCGGGTCCGATTCCACTTTGATTTCCACCCTTGGATCCAAAACCCAACATAATACCTTAATTTTCAAGAATTCTCAAGAATTATTCTAAATACTAAGGAGAGAATAATAATACCCGACATAATCCTTGCGTGGGTAGGTCATAACACATGCACTGTACCACTTACCCAATCTAGTGGGAAAAAAAAAGTTCAAGGGGTGGGCCACCATATTAGGTTTGTAAAAATGAACAACCAAAGTGGGTCCCACTGAGTGCTTAGTCTAGGGAACAATGTACTTTTGTCATCGTTCATTCAATTTCTGGAGCTCATCTACTCTGGGCATATACATGATTGATTTTATGCCATTACCATCCATATACTGATTCCTAGGGTTGATATGACCTGGGCAGCCCCGGCCCACACTGGGTTAGGTCTCGGCTTTCTCTTTCAACCCATGGAAGGTCGGTTTTGTTTTCTAGCCCGTTGGTTGCATGTGCCGGTTCTAGGTCTTATGTTCTTTAAGTCCTAGCTCAACCCAGAATATCCAGAACAAAGGTGCAATGAGGTGGGCCCGGACCTAATTAGACCCACATTTAAAAGCACTTGGCTTGGATAAGCTTTGGCCCAATCCAACCTGGTCCTACAACATTGCCGATGAGCCTAGGCACCTAAATATCAATCTGATAAGATGATCACAACCGTCAGATTCCATCATTGTTCCACTTTGTTTTTAGTAGTGAAACTTGATCATCATCCAAAGTGTCAATTTTCAACTGCTGAAATGGGCTTAGTAAGGACTACTACACACATCATTTTAGGTCAGGATTCATATTGTTGGTTTTAATTTTAATTTAAGTAAAACATTTCAGTTAGCCTAGGACCACAGTTTGCTCTTAGAAGTTGAGGGTTGGAAACTGTGCAACCACACTGGGGCCACTTAGGATTTACACGGCTCCCCTTGGGCCCGTAGGGATTAGTTTGGCCCAAAGGGCTTGGACACCCTCCGTTATATAAGAAAAAAAAAAAAAAAAAAAGGTCCCACTCCTTAGCACGGGTAATTAATTTATAAAAGTTTTAAAATTTTAATATGATATATTATATATAAATTATATTGAGATGGAAAAATTTTATAACAAATGTATGATCAGATTAGTGCATTTAGTCCAATGATTTTGCTTCATGGGTGCAATTGCTGACCGAACATGTGAGCCCAATCCTACCCGAACCCTATTCACTTATTCATGGTGTCGGTTGATTCTTTTTTTAGGCTGGGTCTATGTATGACAAAACTGAAACCTGACCTCTTATTGCACTAACACCTGCCCAAAAGACTCCGACCCGGCTTGTAGGTTGCACAAACGGTAGGGCATACCCTTGCTGCTCGACCCGACCTGAACTCAACCTAACCCAATCCACTGCCACCCAAAGATGTGAGGCCCCCTTGTCCCTCTATTTTTGTACAGTGGGACTCACCTTGTACAAATTTAGACAATACAACTCATCTACTCTCCCTGATTTGGAAATCACTCCAATTTGACATTGATCTGGCCATTAATCACCATTGAATTCAATCAGAGAAGAACTAGATTTTGAAAAGAATAATTAATTTTTTAAGACTTTAAAATAGGAGTATATGATCAAATGATATTTGGCTTAACCCCTATTAGTATGCTTGTTACATACAACCCACCCCCATAAATTGGACGTGGTTGGAAAGTGAGCCCTAAATAGAGAATTCCCTACCAATCTCTGACAAAAAAGATGATTAAATATGAACATTGATACTTTTTAAATACGAAAAAACACCTATTGGAAGATTTAAATTCTATGAAATTTCCTCCCCACAAATAGGGATGCAAAGGAGTCCCCGATTACCTGAAGGTTTCGACCCGTTAAAAAATGGGTTTGGGTCCACTTTTAGGCCCTGATAAGTAAACAGGTCCGGATCCAATTCCACCTTGGTTCAGACCCGTGGGCCCGATACTCTACATATTACCTCAATTTTAAAAATTCTCTCCTAAAAATCATGTTTTTTTTAATATCATTCTCTACCTTGACTCGGACCCGAATCCGGACCCGTTTCATATATGATTCTGGTTCTGGTTCAAATCGAGCTAAAAAACGGGATCCGGTTCCACCTTCTCTCTAATGGTTCCCGGAACCAACCCGTTTACAACCCTACCCATAACCATTGCAAGGATTGAGACAACCAAACAAAAGAAAAGAAAACAAAGCCAACATAAATTGCAAGTTGACACTGAATCGATCCCAGAGTTCTTCATCACAACTGTCCAATCTGCCCCGGTCAATTGTTAACAATGGGGCCACCCTCTCAACAATTATCAAGTCGGGGTCTCACAACCCAATTGGACGGTTGTGATCGTACTCACACTAAAATCTGGTGTTGTCACTTTCACTTATACACATCAAAACAATGAAACACATCTCGCATTGCCTGGCTGCAATGAAAAGGCAACACAAGATATTTCCCAAGAAACTTGTAGAAATAAATCTCTGTCCATTGCAAGAACATGAGAATTACCTCCATCTCCGGCGACGGTGTTGGTGCGGCGATGTCGGATGTCAATGCTTGAGCCTTGACCACTTTGGAGGGACCCAATGAGAGGCCGTCTACATTGCCCACATGGCCCATTTTGTTTGATAGAGGTGATCTAACGGCACATTTTTCTTGCCGATGGACGCTAAGGATTTCCGGGCGAAGCCCGGAGCTTTCTAGCTGTGCTTTCTTCTCCCACCCATATAGCCTTGAGTGTGAGATGGATGCCATGAATGTGTTGTGTGTTTGTGTGTGTGAATGTGTTGTGTGTGTGTGTGTGTGTGTGAGAGAGAGAGAGAGAGAGAGAGAGAGCGAGAGAGATTATTCTCTACGTGCAGAGAGAGAGAGAGAGATTATTCTCTACGTGCAATCCAAGAATGCATGGGGGCTTTATAGACTAAAAAGTGTGGAAAAATGGGCATTGGGGATTCTTCTATTTCATGAAACATTAGTTGATCTGTCATTATGTGAAAATTTAACGAAAAGAAAAGATGGGTCATGGGTGTCTTGAGAATTCGAATGGAGACCTCTGATTGGAAGAAATATAGAGATAGAGAAGTGAGGAAAAGGACAAAACGGAGAAAGTGCCGGTGGTACCTATTTTTCTTCAAACGGGTGGAGTAACTGGAGTTGGTCTTCCAGAGTAAGAGCTATCTACAAATGATGATGTCTAGCTAATTCTACGACGACATTTTTATAAATGAGGCCCACGTTGGGATGCATCCAGTTATAGGTTTTTTTTTATTTTATTTTATTTGCTAAGATGGGTTCCAAATTTTTTGGGCTAGACTAATCCCTTTAGGCTCAGAGAGAAGCCGGGTAAAACCCCCGTGGTCCTTAGGTGGTAGCACAATTAGACTCAACATTCCGTTTCTGAAGAGGGGGAACAAGGGGTCGATACCAAATCTCTAGTTCCGAAAAATGGAGGAACTATGGTCCTAACTACTCACCCAATCCCTTGGGATTAGTTATAGGGTTAGAGAGATGTGATGGGTTTGTTTGGATTAAGGGTTCAGGAAATATCAGTCTAATTAAATTATCTTAACCCTTGATTATAAATCTAAAGTGTCATTTGTTTCACTCCATTTACATATGTAACACCAATAAATGGTTCCACACCATTTCTGTTTGTTTGCAAAATTTACAAATGCCGTGTGTAGATCATGCTTGATTTTAGTACTGTGTAAATCGTGTGCAAGAGGAACCTTACCTTTTTCCCACATCAAGAGGTGTGAAACAAAATTGCACCCATTTTGCTTTTGCGCTGCTACCGTACGTATAATTTTCAGCCTTGTCATTTTTTAAAAAAAAAATTTGTGGCCCCTAAATAGTGATCGGAACAATTAATCAAGTTAGGAAGGCCAAAAATGGCTACGATACCAAATTTCAACCATTGGATCATCATAAATAGTGAGATACTTATGAAAATGTCTAGACCGTTGATCTTCATTTATGGACATTTGTGGACCCCATTTTCACGAAATGAACTGTTAATCCTCTTTAAGGACATTTTCGGCTAGGATGTCAAATTTCAGATGTTGTTCCATATAGACCTTAAAATTTCTTCAAAAAAGCATATCAATTCACCGGTGGGTGCATGCACAATTTGCTTTCAATGCATTCCAGAGTTGAAAAGGCAGTCCCATTTTCAATTTTTTGGATTATATGAGCCTCTAATGGGAAATCCAAACTGTAGAACCTCTTCCTAGGGCCAAAAGTGGCAAGTGGCTCAACTTTCAACAGTCGATCCTCCCTAAATTATGAGATATCGGCAAAAAATCTCATCTCGTTTGATCTTCAATTCTGATTTTTGTGGGTATCTTTTTTCCAATCCAAACCGTTAATCCCCCTTAAGAAGGCCAACAATCCCTATTAATTGGGATGAATCTCATCACTTGATTCTTGAATATTTTTAAAATTCTTGAAAAACTTTGAAAGACATGTGAAGCATTGGATGCAATTAGATTCTCAACTGAAGAAATGTGAAAACGACAAACAATAAAATGTGTTCCGCATGTAATTATTTTTCATATGAAAATGACTCATATGTAAACTACTTTCGCACCACATTTGAAACTGACAAACTACCCCTTAAAGATCAATAATTTTTAAGTGTATTTTCTCTTATTTTTTATTATAAAATTTAAGAGTGAATAATGGTCATATCTGTGCCAACATAGTGCCAATTCATTGAAGAAAAAGTCTAAATGGACCGGAGTTGGTCCCGACTTGGGGACCGAACCCCCAAGTGGCATGATGTGAGCAAGCATGAGAGAGATGTTTTTTGGGGAGCGGGAGAGAGAAAAAGGGGGAGAGAGATGTTCGGTCCCAAATTCGGGACCGAATTCGGTACATGTAGCATAACTCTTCATTGAAGGGTGAGAATGTGTGAGAGGGTTAAACTATCCGTTGAACCTGCATGGTAATTGGAACATTCAAACTATCCAAGAAAGGGAAAACCTTTTCTCTAAGATGGGGGTAAATTATGTCGGGAAGTACTTCCACATCGCCTAAGCAATAGGCTTGACATATCTTAATATATTTATATGGGCCTTCTACCTATGAGCTTAAACTTTTGGGTTGGCATAAGGTTTTTTACAAATTCAAGTGTTGAAAACGATTTTCTAATAAAATTGAGGTGGAGCCCACATGGTGCATTATATGGTTAGGCCCTAGCAGGTCATTTGTCTCATTTATTCACCAGTACAATTATTGTCATTGTGCAGATTTAAGATTCTATATATTTTTAGGCTGTCATGTGGACACCAAGACTACAATCCAGACCGTTCAATTTTTCTGTTTAACTAATAATTCTTAAAATAGTTTAGTTTTATATCTTAAATCTTTGTAGATCTTGAGCAATTTATTAAATTAGAAATAAGACTATAGATCTAGTTTTCAGTACTTTTGTTGGCCCCCTAATTCATGATCCCATCCATTCAATATTTTCATATAAACCCCAAACCTCAAGACATGATATTTCAAATCTTCTCATAAAGCTTGAGAAACATATGACAAACACAAAAAGAAAGAAAAAAAAAATAAAATCCAAATCCTACTCTTGATTATATACACTTTGTAAGCCCCCAATTCAAGATCCAGACTTTAAAGATTCATGGGTTTTGTATATCTTAGATAAACCCAAATGATTGAAGTTTTATATATTAGATATTCATGGGTTTTGAGAAATACAGGAAAATAAAAAATAATTCTACTTTCTAAATTTTTACAGTAATTCACGATCCAAACCGTTCACTATGTTTAAGATGAATTATCTACTCATTGCCTTAGTTAGGGAGCCCACTAAATTATATAAAAACTGACATAGATGTAGTCTTGCTCTCTCTTAATTTCCACCCCAATATCATTTATGCATCTGAAAATGGTACTTCCAAACAAATATGGAAATATATTTTACATATATAGAAGTTGCATATATGTAAATCTTATTTTTATATTCCACATGGAAAATACAAACAACCCCCAACTCATTGTGGAGCCCCTCACTTTCTTCTAGAGTTCTTCGTGATTATGCTCAGTCTTGCTAATTCTTGTTTGTTTCAAACTCTCAATGAGATATACAAAAAGTTGCTCAGTAAATAAAAGAAATATAAATTATGGCGACCCTCATTTGGATCATCTGTTTGCACCCATTTACATAGGTAAATGTTAACATTTATGCTTATATAAGTAGTTTGTTTGTGCCCATTTTCATATCAGA
This sequence comes from Umbellularia californica, assembly GCA_028538565.1. Lineage (NCBI taxonomy): Eukaryota > Viridiplantae > Streptophyta > Magnoliopsida > Laurales > Lauraceae > Umbellularia > Umbellularia californica. Next base: position 35,745,601 of record JAPQWN010000010.1, on the reverse strand, counting down.
AATCCTCTCCTCAACTCGAGCTAACGGATGAATCCCCTTCCCTCGCACGTGTGGGGCCCACTGGTGGCTCATCTGGCCGGGACCACTCCCCCTCGGTTTGGATAGATCCAAATAGACTGGACCGTTGGATCGACTGCACACCCCATTTGAATGGACTGAACTTATGGGCCTTGAATGATAAGGTTATGATGATATGATTAGGATGATTTTTTTTATCCATAGGAGGGCACATGCAGATATTCAAATACCCCAGCCCCATCTCCATGTGAGCCCCACAAGCTTGAGCGGATGGATTCCTCTGTCAGCTCAAGCCCCTGAGGAGAGGAAAAACCCAAATTTAAAAACTCCTGACATTTTAGCAAGACAATAATTTCAAAAAACCATATCTGCTGCCATGTTAGTACAAAAATCAGGATCCAGGGTGACCTCCATCTGACCTTACTACAAAAATCAGGATCCAGGGTGACCCCATTATGAGTGGCAAAATTTGACCTAACCTGAAAATTAGACACGTACACGAACCTTGCCCGCAATTTGTAAAGCAAGACACAGGCCAATCAGCTCAACCTGCCCAACCTGCCTGGCCTATTTAATGGGTTGAGTTAGGGTCGACCTGAATATCCAACCCATTTAAATAATTTGGTGGTTTAATATTCTCGCATTTCAAAGTCTACTTCAAATGAAATGAGCCAAGCGTGTGTTCAGTTTTTTTTTTTTTTTTTTCTGGCGTGCAATTCAAATAAAATGTAGCTTTTATGCTTCAAATGGATTAGGTTTAGGTAGCACAACACGTCCCACTTTTTCATGGGCCCAGCCATGCCGGGCCTGGGTCCCTGGGTGCTTGGCCCAATACAGCCCCAATCGTGCCATGCTGGCCTGTGCAGGGTCGATCGTGTCAGCCTAGCGGGCCAGGCCAGTTCGGGCTGGGCAGTGTCAGGCCTGGGCTGACCCCTTTTTCATTTTTTTTCAATTTTTTTTTAAAGAGCATTTAGTGCCTATTTGTTATCATTAAGATACCTATGAATTGAAAACTATTGAAAAACATTACAACTTAGAAATGAATACCATTCAAATCACAACTTAGAATACAACTTTTAATTTAGTAACTAGGAAAGTCGATTACAACTTTTTATTACTCCTTTGAATAAAGATTACAACTTCATCTTCTATGATATATCTACTGCTGCAAAATCATCATTTAGTTCTTCTATCTCCACTTTGTTCTATTCTCTCCTTTTTTCCAAAAATAGTCCCTTAGGCACATGCATGTTTCCAATATATCTTCCGCTAAATTTGTCGTCTTGTCATCGATGACTTGGCTACTTGCACTAAAAGTCCATTTTGATGTATCTATAGACATTGCAACTGTTAGTAAATTAAAAGCCATGGCGGAAAGCATGGGATAATGATGCTTATTTGTGCTAAAATATCAAAACCAAGCCATGTGTAATCATCTTCACAGTCAATCGGGGCAGTTGATAAATACATACTTAATTCAGACAAACCTTCACCTGAAGTAAGAAAATTAAAGACAGATTGTGAAAAGAGGTTTTGGCTATTAGCTTGTTGATGTATCTAGCCTTTCCTCATCATTTCATTATATAGATGTGTAGCTTCCTTACACATGGATTTTGAGAATATATTAAAATACATTTAAAGCAACTGAATATCATAAAATAATTAAGATCTTCATATCCCAGGCCAGCTCATTTGTACACCCTTCATATCCTTGATACATGTTGTCTCATGATCATGATAGATCATGTTATGCATGACGTGTCCGTTTGATATTTGGAGGATTCTCTTGCTGAGTTGGCTCGCCAATCTTCTCATGTAGAAACGGCATGTGATGACTAATGGAATGGTCCACTGTTAAGTGGTGATCTATTTGATGGCCCACCAACTTGTGATCTTCCTTATCACTCCCCTTCAAGCTGGAGGGTGGTGGTTGAAGCACTCCAAGCTTGCAACGTAATTTTTGAAAAAGATTCTTTGAGAGAGGTTTGGCAAATATGTCTGCAATTTGGTTTGCAGAACTCACAAATTGAGTAACCAGAGATCCAAGAGCAACGTTTTCTCTCACAAAATGATAATCTATTTCAATGTATTTTGTGCGAGCATGTAGTATTGGATTAACTGTCATGAATAAAGCACTGAGATTGTCATAAAAAAGCAAAGGAGGCTGAGAAAGATATATTCCAACATCTTTGAGAATATAAGATGCCCACGTCAATTCAGCTGCTGAAGAGGCAAGTGCACGATATTCTACTCCTGCACTGGACCTTGCTACAGTTGTTTGCTTTTTGGCAGTCCAAGAGATACAATTTGCTCCAAGATAAATACAATATCCCGTAGTGGACCTCCTTGTTTGTGGACAACTAGCCCAATCTGCATCTGAGAATCCATAGAGATTAAGAGAAGATTAAGAAGATATCCGTATTCCATAATCAATGGTTCCTTTTAGATATCGAAGAATCCGCTTGACACCTTGCCAGTCCTTGAGTGTTGGTTGCTGCATGAACTGACAAACCAAATTTACTACATATGATAGATCTGGTCGAGTAAAAGTAATGTACTGCAATGCACCCACTATGCTTCTATATTCTGACCCACCAACTTGTGGACTAGATTCTGAGTGCATATCATGTTTTTGTGCTAGAGGGGTTCCAATAGCCTTACTCTCTCTCATATTAGTCTTTGATAATAAATCATTTATGTACTTCGTTTGAGAGAGAAGCAATCCTCCAGAAAATGAATTGATTTCAATACCCAAAAAATAATGTAAGTGACCAAGATCCTTCATGGCAAACTCCAGGCTAAGTTTACTAATTAGCCGTGACAAAAGAGAAGAATTGTTGCCAGTAATGATGATGTCATCAACGTAGAGAAGTAATAATATAGTTCTCATAGAGCAATGTAGCACAAATAGAGATGAGTCTGCATTACTGCAGAAAAAACCAACATGAAGAAGAAACAAACTAAATCTGTCAAACCAAGCCCGTGGGGCTTGTTTAAGACCATAGATGGCTTTGTTTAGTTTGCACTCATGTTTTGGGTGGTCTGGATTGGTAAACCCAGGAGGTTGTTCCATGTAAATTGTTTCACACAGGACCCCATGAAGAAAGGCGTTTTTAACGTCAAGTTGACGGATGGGCCAGTGAGAGACAACTGCCGAGCTAAGTATGATACGGATAGTTGTGGGTTTGACTACTGGGCTAAAGGTCTCATCAAAATCAATTCCCTCAATTTGATTATACCCTTTAGCAACCAAACGGGCTTTAAAGCGATCAACGGACCCATCAGATTTTAATTTGGTTTTAAAAACCCATCGTGAACCAACGACATTCATATCATGTGTTCGAGGAACTAAATCACAGGTCTCATTGCGATCTAATGCTTGTAGCTCTTCCCTCATAGCCATGACCCATTGAGGTCGGTTCAATGCATCATTAACATTGTCGGGCTCACTCAAGTCCTAATCCAATGTGGACATGTACAACAAATTAGGCCCATGTGATGATTTAGAAATGGCTAAGTGATTTGGAATGTGTGACTTCTCAGTGGACATTTGCAAAGAATGTCTAGTGGCCATTAAGATCTTTGGTTTGAAAATACCATCCATTGCTCAGGTGCGCATAACATGAGGTCGCGTAGACATTGTAGTCTCAACGGCACCATCGTCAGGAGAACTGGGAGATTCTGTGGGTGCACACACAGTAGACACATGATCCATTAAGACAATGGGTGCTGCTTTTGAACCATGAATTGTAGGTGAATCAATCAGGTCTTGGCCAATTGGAGACTGTCCATCTTGGACAGGTGGAGGGACAAAAAAAGGCGATCCAATTTCAGGCTGCATGACGTGCTGCTCAGAGGTGCCTTGATCTGTTTGTTTAGGCGGTGTGCTGTGCTCGGTGACAAGTTGCCCAGACTCAAGATGCAATTGTTGTGTAAACTCCTTAGGTGTACATAAATTAATAGTTGAGTGCATACTTGAGCCACCATCATCTTCAAGAGATAAATGTTGTGCATGTTCATTTGGTGGACATGTGGTATTATTTGAGTGCACACCCAGCGAAACATCATTTTGATTAGATGATGGTAACTCCATTGTCAAGTGTGTTTGCCCTTGAGGTACTAATGTCTCTGGTATGTGTTTGGGTTCTACGTTAGGAATAGCACATTGAATGAAATCTGAATAGGTGGTAATAGTGCTTGGTTCCTGCGCATGAATCAACACGTTTTGTGAATTATTATGCGGAAATACAGTTTCATTAAAAACCACATGGCGTGAGATGAAAACTTTTTTACTCTGAGGATGGTAGCACCGAAAGCCTTTATGCAAAGGCCTATATCCTATAAAAATGCAGGGATATGTCTTAGGCTCAAATTTATTTTTGTTGTGATCCCGCAAGTAAGGAAAGCATCGACACCCAAAAACTCTGAGACTTGAGTAATCTGGGTGAGCACCATGAAGTTTAAAAACTGTTGTTTCCATATTCAAAACTGTCGAGGGAAGTCTATTTATTAAGAATACTGCAGTCATGAATGCTTCTACCCAAAAGGTCTTTGGTAAATTTGCATGGATTAGTAAAGCAAGCCCTGTCTCAACTATATGTCTGTGCTTTCTTTCCGCAATACTATTCTGTTCTGGGGTCCCCGGGCACGACATTTGTCTGTGAATACCACAATTCTCAAGATGAGCAATAAACTTGTGTGACTGAAATTCACCACCACCATCACTTTGAAAGACTTTTATCTTTGTCAAAAACTGATTTTCTACTCATTTCTGAAATTTGACAAAAATCTCAAAGAAATCAGATTTATTTTTGAGGGGATAAAACCAAGTACATCTAGAATAATAATCAACAAAAATCACATAATATCTGATTCCTTGAGAAGATGAAACAGGAGAGGGCCCCCAAAAAAGGCAACTTACAACTCTTTCCCATTTGACAACTAACACAAACACTGGGTATTTTATTCCAACTGCTAATGTTAATGATGCTTTGAGAATTTAAGATCTTCAACATTTTATTATTGGGATGACCCAATCTCAAGTGCCAAATCTCTTCCGTAGTTTTTCCAGATCTGAGTCCACAAAAGTCACCAGTGCTTCTCCATCTAAGGCATATAGATTGCCCTTTTTACTGCCTGTTGCCAGTAGTCTGCCCATGGCTCGTTCCTTTATCAAAAATTTTGAGTAAGAAAACTCAAAAAGACAAAAATTATCTCGAGCCAATTGTGAAACAGAAACTAGATTTTTCTTGATTTCAGGCACAACCAAAACATTTTTTAATTCCATTGTGCCATAATCAGATTTAAAGGAGGCATCCCCTATGTGAGAAATTTTCAATTTGGAACCATCCCCTATCACCAATTTATCATTCCCAATGTAAGATCGAGCATGGAGTAATTTACCTGGATCATTGGTAACATGTGCATTGGCGCCAGTATCAACATACAGATTCGGGTCTTGTGTTTCATTTGTAGAAAGTGCCGTTAGTGCTTGGGACAAGTCTTCAGGAGCCTGGTATAAATAGTCATCGAAAAAAACATTTCATTGCAGTGTGATTCCTTTTTCCACATATTTGGCATGGATCTGGAATATTGGTACCTTGCTGCCCTGTGCCATTATTCTGAAAATGTGGAGTGTAAGACCCATTAAAGAAAGCATTATTGTTACCTCTTTGAGGCAAAGAAATAGCCTGCTGCTATTGCTGTCCATTCATTGCACTTGGCAAGGTTGGGCGGAACCCCTGGTTTTGCCCAACTGCAGAAAACCCATGGACACGTGAGTTATATGAATTGTAATGACCATTTTGACCTCCTCACGGCTTATAGTTTCTTCTGCCTCGGCCACCTCCTTGTTGTCCTCCTTGTTGTTTTTGGGCCACAAATGCCATTGATTGATCAAGGTTTTTAGTTTCAGGTTCCAAACTTTGGAGATGAAGCTCATAATTCTGGATAGCAGTGACAAATTGGGTATAGGTGGGAAATGGTGGTTTTGCCAGCATAGAGGTTACTAGCACACTATACTTCTTTCCAAGGCCACGAGACATGTAAATAACTTTATCTTCATCTGGAACTATTTTTTGAATTGAAGCAAGACCATTAAAAATATTTTTGAAAGCTTTAAGGTATTCAGATAATGGCTGATTACCGAGTTTGATATCTTGCATCCTCTACTTCAGTTGAACTTCGCGTTCTTTCGTGGCATGAAGAAAATTTTCCTCAAGACATGGCCAAATTTCCTTGGCTGTATTGCAATCAACGATTAGGTAAAGGACTTCTTCTGATAGAGTTCCTGTAATCCAACTCCTTAATAGGAGATCTTGTTCCTTTAACGTCTCATATTCTGAATCTGCCTTGCCTTCGTTGTCTGTTTCTTTCTTTGCCGGCAGTCCTTCAGTTATCAAATCCTTAACCTTAAGACTCTCAATAAGAGGAAGGATTTGCATACACCAAACCAGTGTGAGGTTCAAATTTACTGAAACAATTGTGATGAGATGGTGAAGTGCAGTAGCAGATAGGGTGAGAGAGAATGACGTTGAAGATGATCCAGCCATGGATATAATATAAAGAAGAAAGACACTATTGTAAGGTAGGGTGTTTCTAGAGCTGGTGATGCTCTGATACCATAAGAAAATTAAAGACACATTGTGAAAAGAGGTTTTGGCTATTAGCTTGTCGATGTATCTAGCCTTTCCTCATCATTTCAATATATAGATGTGTAGCTTCCTTACACATGGATTAGTTTCCTTACACATGGATTTTGAGAATAAATATAAATACATTTAAAGCAACTGAGTATCATAAAATAAGATCTTCATATCCCAGGCCAGCTCATTTGTACACACCCTTCATATCCTTGATACATGTTGTCTCATGATCATGATAGATCATGATATGCATGACGTGTCCGTCTGATATCTGGAGGATTCTCTTGCTGAGATGGCTCTCCAATCTTCTCATGTAGAAACGGCATGTAATGACTAATGGAATGACCCACTGTTAAGTGGTGATCTATTTGATGGCCCGCCAACTTGTGATCTTCCTTATCATGAAGGTCTGCCGCCTCGATTACAGAAAAGATGATAAAAAGTAATTCCAAAGTTTGCTTTATAGGAGAAATATCATTTACATTTAAATCATTAGTATTCATGTTATTTATTTATTTTTTCAAGTATAGTTTCAACACCTTCTAATTTTATCCAATGATCTAAAATAGAGGCAAACAAAAGGTTAATGGAGCATTTCTCCGATAACTTAAAAATAGATTTTCCATTACTTTGCATATATCTTTAAAAGAATATTTGTTTCTATAATTTTTGAAAGTAGTGCTAATTAGATAAGAATGATTTAAAACTCCATGAGAAGTGGGGTACTACACCCTAGAAAAAAATTGCTTCATAATTAAAAGACTTCCGAAAAATCTTTTGTTGCTTCAATAGCTTTCCACTCATTATCTTCCACAGCTCATAATCACTTACAAAATAACCTACATCTGCCAAATGTATTGCACAATATTGATTAACTATATCTTTATATTCTAAATCCAAATTTAACATAATATAGGTGGAATTCGACCTATGACTTACATCTTGTGGTGGTTTCCTAGGTCTTTTATTACAAGTAACACATAATCTTTTCCAAATTTGTACCATACAAGGAAATGAAATATTGTGATTTGAAATACTTTGAATAGTCTCAATTGTATTCTTAATAAATGATATACCATCTTGTACTATAAGATTTAAGATATGATATACACATTTGGTATGAAAAATTCGGATCACAGTTTCAAGTGTTTGGTATGAAAAATATTCTTAATTGTGGTGTGAAAGATAGACTATTAAATTCTTGAATAGATTCACAAATTCATCAAGTCCTATAAATTTAAATAGGTGATATCTAACATTATTTTAGCTATAACCAAAAACTCGTAAACTACTAGAAGAAGAGTTTTGAGACAAGTGAGTCTATAACCCCTCTCCCACGGCGATTCAACCCCTTCATGTTTGGATTTACAATGTTTCAAGTGTTTCATAAGATGGCCATCCACCTAAGAAATAACAATTATACAAATGTTTCCGATCCTTGCATCGTGCTTTATAGATAGTGTTTTCAGTGGCATCTTTCATCTTGACTTTACTGAAATAACCTCAAACTGGAGATGTTAATCTCCGTTTTCTTTGGAGCTAGATATTGTTAGTGCCAATTCCAATGAGCACTTGTTTTGTATTGTCAATCCCATGTCAAAGAGTTCAAGACCTTGCCTCTCAAAGTTTCACAAGGAAGATCAAGTTTGAAGGCAGAAGATCAAGTTTTGGAAGGCCTGGATTCATCAAGGAAGAACTCCATGTGTGTGCCAACCTATTGAGGTAAAATGGGACCCAAACCAACCAAGTAGTGGACCCTAAAAACCCTTAGTTTAATGGCTTATATAATGGGGTTTTAGAAATTGTTTTTGAGCCTTTTCAAGACTCAAAACTGGTCCCAGAGGTCGGCTAACCGCCTAGAGCTTTACGGCTAACCGCAATCAACCGTAAGTCCTACGGTCACCTTTCCAAAAAGCAAACTTTTCATCTATCAGGACTTTCGATTACCCCTACGGTTACCTTTCGGCTAACCGCCAACAGTCTTACGACTAACCGCAAGCAACCGTAGGTATTACGGTTTGCTTTCCAGAGAGCAACTTTTTGCAGACCTGCTTTCGGTCACCTCTGCGGTCAGGTCACGACTAACCGCCAGAGTCTCTTACGGCTAACCGTGAGCTGACCGTATTCAAAAATATATCCGTTGGGGTGGCGGCTAACCGCGAATTTGAAGGGGGCTAGCCGCCAAAAGCCGTTAGAGAGCCATTGGAGGGTTTTTTATAAATAGAAAAGGCCCCAAATCATCCAAGGTCTCTTGAAGATCATGAGAGCTCATGTCCTAACCATGGTCCATCATATTTGACCTCTCATAGATCATTCCACACACACTTTGAGCTTGCATTGGGAAATCTAAGAGCTTCATTAGCTTAAGGAAAGTGTGGTGTGTGGAAACAATATTGCCCACACACACTATGAGCTTGTATTGGCAAATCTAAGAGCTTCATTAGCTTAAGGAAAGTATGATGAATGGAAACAATATTACCTAGGGAAGAACTTTAGCCATCATAGGTTAAAATCCAAATCCCTAGACCAAAGACCTCTTCCCTTGATTGAGCACGACATTGGAGCATCATCATCAACATCAAGGAAGCATTGCTAGAGGCATCAAAGCTTGGAGCTGCGGTGACAAGCTTGGAAGAGCATCCTCCGGACTTCGTCAAAGAAGCAAGTGGCAACCTCCAGACTTTGTCAAAAGAGGCAAGTGTTCTTCCCTCCTCACTTCATTAAATTCAAAGCATTGTAAGAGTGGCTTATTTCTTTGTAATTTAACCACTATAAAAAATGTAGAGGGGAGTAGATCTTTGTGATCGAACCTCGTAAACAAAATTGATGTAGAATCAGTACTTGTGTAGTTTGATTCTTCATAGTGGAACCAGGGGACTGTGTGACCCTTGAGAGTGGATGTAGGACTGTGTGACTGAACCACTATAAATCCCTTGTGTCAATTTCTCTTTCTCTATCTCTTGTGCTTGATTTACATATCTATAAGTTGTGGAGATTGATATGAATGATATTTCTTCTTTGAGTTTAAATTGACACTCTTCCACTTGTGCGAAAACAACATTGAACATATTGGTAAATCTTGTCTTGTTTAGCACACACTCTTTAAACATATATTCAATTGAGCACGTTGATATAAATCATAAGTGAATTTGTGAAGAGTGTTGTACACACACTTGTGCTTATTATTATGAAATTAATTGTCATATCTTTGATTGCTTAAGCACTCACACATTGAACACATATTCCGTATAAGTTGTATTCTTATTTGTGTTCATTGTGTTCTTTGTCCTAGTTGAGATTAAAATTGGACTAAGTAATTTTTTTATTTGGAAAAGAATTCCATTAGTCCTATTTACCACTCCCCCAGGACACTTTCATTGGCCCTAGCTGCACTTTCAGACATGGGCAGGAGGTTCTTCATTGTTCTATGCCTCCATATCATTTTCTTTCAAATCGGTTAAGTCTAAACTAGCAAAACATGCCCGTGCTTAGCACGAGCAATATAAATGTAAAGGTTATGATAAATTTAATTAATTAATATAAATTTGTGACGAAAGTTAACAATTTAAATTTTTTTAAAGATATAACATAAATGTATTTGTCATGAAATCTTGTAAATAAAAAATCTTCAAATTTAATTACAGGTACTACGGCCAAGGGAATTAAGTTTCATGGGAAAAAAAATATGCCATTGATTTTCAGCTTCCGAGTGAAACGAAAAGGCCAAGAATTCAAATATTTTCAACTTTGTAAAGATGGTAAACCCAAAAGTCTTTCAAATGTAAAGTAGTTAATGAATGATAAATGATAAGATGAAAGAGCAGTTATACAAAAAGTGTATTGTTGCATGGAGTGAGTGGAGTGAGATGAGGAACGATACATTGGAGAGTACAATAGAATATGAAAATTTTTAAATAAAGTTGTGTAACTTCTGGTCAAAAGCATAACCGATAGTCAAAATCAAAACAAAAACTCCTAGCTTAATATGGTATAATTGATCAAGGCCAAAATCATAATATTCAGAGGGTTCAGCCATTTATTAAAAAAATAAAGTATATATAAATATTTAATTTATTTTTATGATATGTGATATAAGATAGAGAAAAATATGAGAATTACTTATATAATGTTATTATGCATATACAGAATAAAATTTGAAATGTAAATAATAAATACCTCAAAGAGAGATAGAGAGATATTAGAGAGAGAGAGAGAGAGAGTTTTTGAGAAGTTCTTAGGGGCCCATTTGTTTTCATGAGGGGAGGAGAAAAAGTGGAGTGAAATGTCACATGCAAATAGAGTTAAAGAGGAGTGGGTTGAAATAAATTAGTGAAAAGGTGTTTTTCACTACAAGAAAATAGGGATTCTGTGACAAGAATTCTTGTCACTGTACATTCAATAGTCGTCACGAGCGAGTTTTAGTGACCAACCTAGTGACGACTGATACTCGTCGCATATGTAGGTGTCGCGACCCCGGACCGGGTTCGGGGAACCAAATCCGGGATCGGGACTAATTGTGATGTGAATACGATCATATGGAATGATAACAATAATTAAAGGTGTGTTTATAATCAAGCGTACACGGGTTAACAAAAGAACACTCCTTGCCCGTGCACGTGATTTCCCACAGGTGTCCGCGGTGAGGATATTCCAACACACATAGTTATATAGTATAATTGCGGAAGCGTATGGTAAATCATGCATGTATTTCATTCCCAAAATATCAAGGCTGATTACATTTGAATACGAGTATCAGAATGAGCAATTTCCTAAAGCATAACCCAAGAGTACATATTCAAGTTTAATCAGAAGATCAGTTAATTACAATTCCCAAAAATAGAGGCCAACAAAGGCCAATATACAAAACAATAACCACCAGAAAACTATCCAAACAATTTCCCCAAAATGTTTCGCAACTCTGCAGCCCGATGTTTACATAACATCGTCAGCACGCCACTCAACTAGCGGCTGCGGTTCTCCGACCGCCTCCTCTGGCTCCTCCTCGGGGAAACCAACAACGGGACCTGAGTACCAAAGCAAAGGGTCAGACACGACGGTCTGGCAGGTGGATAAAAGTAAAAACATTTAATGCTAAAACATTTACCTTGGAAACAGTTAAACCTGTCTAAATAATATTTTCATGAGTAAATGCATCATTTAGTTAAAAACATATATGCAAGGTAGAACAAGTTAAGGTAACCAAGGAAATCAGGAAACTAGCAAGATGGCAACCACACAAAGCTAAATCCTCTATCACCGAAGTGATAGAGCAAGCAAGTCAAGGCGTTGACCTCAGTCACCGAAGTGAGGAGGTACAACGAAATACATATACATATATACTATATACTAGACATGACCACGGTAGCGAGCCGGGCATCAGGAACCACAGTAGCAATCTGCGGTATCGGGATCCAAACTGCAGTTGGCAAGACAAGAGGGGGATCACCTAGTCAGTGGATCAGACTAACAAGGCATCCAAGCTTAGTGGTGCCGACTCATAGGTTATATGCAAGTAAATAAAACAGGTACATGTATGTATGTTCTCTTTCTTGGCTCATGGGCTCGCACTACAAAGCTCTGGCCCAATATTGCCTCAAGGTTTTGGCTTTTGAGTCATGTACTAGAAATCAGGTCAAAACATGGAAATCAAGACATGTGTAAAATAAATCAAGTACAAGACTATATTCAGGCAAGGCGTGGGTGCTCAAGGCACAACTATCATATCAAGTCTGTCATGTATATCAAAGCTAGCAAAACGGTACGAGTATACTTTGAAAAGCCAAGACAATGTCGGGTTAAAACTAATCCAAGTGAATAGGGATCCCGTATGTCCGTATAATACAGGAAACTTGGTACTCTTTGAATTTGGGGGACATTCCGAGTTCCTTATACACTATAGTAGCCTCAACGCTTAAATGAATCTCGATGATGTAGTTTCTCTCTCTAACGTACTACCAACAAACACTTCACCTATGCTTCGAACACAATCTCAGGTGAGTGGTGCCCATTGCTCTCAGAAAGGTTCACAAGCAATGGGGTGAAAACTCCCTTCAATCCTTCTTTTATTCACAGAATTCAGGGAATTTCGGTTACCTTGCGGTCAGGTGGCGGTTAGCCGCCAGCGAATGCGGCGGTTAACCGCTGGCTGACCGTGAGACTGACCGTGGAATTGCAGCTCTCTGAAAATGCGACCGCTACAATCCGGTTGGCTGGCGGTTAGCCGCTGATGGGTTAGGCGGTTAGCCGCTAGCTGACCGCGGAGCTGACCGTGAGACTTCAGCTCTCGGGAAAAGTGACCGTAACTGTGCGGTTAGATGGCGGTTAGCCGTCGATGGACACGGCGGTTAGCCGCTAGCTGACCGCGGAGCTGACCGCCAGTCACGGGAATTTCTTCCCTGGGTTCAGATTCAAGCTTTTCCTTTCCCCAAACCCATTCCTTTCATTCTCCATTGGCATTCATACAATTACTAAGGGAAGGAGGACAACCAACATCACAAGGATTCACTTAGGCATTGTACAAAAGATGAACTCAAAACTACAATCCATGATTTAAAGACAATGGATGAAACAAAAGCTAGAAATCATGTTTCAAGACAATAAAGATGCTTACCAACTCTTTTCAAAAGCATTTAATAGCATCATGAATGCAAGTGAAAGCTCATCATAAATGATACAATAAATGCAAATATTTAATCATGGAAATCACTTTTAAAACTAAACATCCACTTGCCTCAAAGTCTCTAAACCAAGAAATCCAAGCTCTAATCCACACTTCCAAGCCAAGTATCAAGCTACACCAAAAACCCCCAAAAACAAACCCTAAAATGGGTCAAACCAAGGAACAAGAAGAAGAACTCACAATAATAGAAATAGAGCTCCTCTATGGCTAAGAGATTATAAATCTAAAAGAATAGGAGGGAAAACTCACTTGGAAGCTCTTCAAATGGACAAGGTGAGCTCAATGAGGGCCTTGAGTTGAGTAGATCCTTCCACAAATGGTATCAATGAATAGCTCTAGCAATGGGGAAGAAGAGGGTGAAGTTCATCTCTTGATTGGTGTGAGATTTGGTAGGGTTTTGGTGGTGAGGAAGCAAGGAGAAAAAGAGAAGAGATGGAAACCCTAGGCTCTCATATGCTTGTGCTGGAAAAGGGAAATGGAAGAAGAGGGTTCTCTTTATAAAGCAATGGGTGTGGGCTCCACTACTAGGAAAGCTCTTTGGGCTGAAATCGCTAATTTCGGGATCTCGAATGAAATCGACGAAGAAGAGAAAAGTGATCACCGAAATATCTAGTTTCGGAAAAGTACATGTTTTGCGGGTTTCGAGGATATCGAGTGTTGGGCACAGATTTCATGTAAAAAGACTGTTTTGCCCTCAAAACAAGAAGATCGGGTTTCGGGGTTCCAAACGGGTTCGGGATCAACATGAAAGTTGTAGGGATTAACAAGACGAGTAAAACGGGATCAAGACAAGAATTAGGGGAAAACAAGCAACCTCCAAAAGCTAGCAAGACTAATAAAAAAGGAAACCCCCAAAGGGTCCCACTAAGCAAAAAGGCACTAAAATAATTTCCCAAAGCTATCAAGAACTATACTAATCCAAGCTTAGTCAAAAATCACTAATCGAGCTCAGCACTAACACCCAACTTAATTAGCGCTAATCGAGTCACTCGGGTCGGGGTCTTACAGTAGGCGTCGCTGAAGATCTAAGTGACGACAAAATGTCCTCATCACTGATGCTTCCTTTACAGTGACGAGTTTACTCGTCACTAAACGTTATTTTCTGTGACGACAGAGGTCGTCATTAAATATATTAGTATATGTGACGACCATTTGTTGTCACTACCCAGTTTATGTTACGATAATACTCATCACTATATAGTCTATCATAAATGGTAATTTTAAAAATTGGTGTGTATTCAGTGACAACTAACTCGTCACGAAACGTTATTTCTCTGTGACGACATAGGTCGTCATTAAATATAATAGTATATGTGACGACCATTTGTTGTCACTACCCAGTTTATGTTACGATAATACTCATCACTATATAGTCTATCATAAATGGTAATTTTAAAAATTGGTGTGTATTCAGTGACAACTAACATTGTCACTGAACGATTATAGGGACAATTTTTATTTGTTGTTACTGCAATCCTTCAAGTGACTACATGTGTTGTCACAGAATCATGATATTCCTATCAAATGACTAATTACAGTGACAATGAAATGATCTGGTTGTTGTCACTGCTTTACAAGCTTTATTAAAAAAATATATTACACATGCATATATATGTATATGTATAGCTCTTAATAATTAATTGCCTTCTTCATATGTAATTAATTCATCTAGATACAAAAAATATAAATCAAGATATTAAGAACAAAAACCTTGCTAAATATTATTTTTCCACCAACAACATTAATAGAAAAAAGTTTATCCATCATTTCATACAAAAACCCATCATATGAGTTTATCTAGCTAGCTATAGCTAGAAAGTTAATTATCCAAAAATAGATATATAACAGTTGCGTTCTTAATTATCCACAGCATAACAAAATGGCATCCTCATTAGTGAGAGCATCCATGCATCTTTGAGCAACAAGCATCACCATCATTCCTTGAAGTAATAAGATATCGTCCTGCAAAAGATTTGGCATCCTTATTAGTGAGAGTAGAGGACCATATATATAATACCAAATCTTCTATGATTGCTAACACAATTTGAAGAAGAGAGAAAGGAAAAGCATGACCCAAAAAAATCATATATCAACTACCATCAGCAAATATAGTACATTGCAAAACCACCTAATCAAATCCATTCAAAAAACCTTTTACACCCAAAGATTTCCATTTATAAGGTCACGATACAATTTGGTCTCCAGAATCTATCCTTCTTAATCATAACTAGCAAGTAATCCGCGCTCCGTTGAGGATTTTTGGTTTATTTTGGCGCCGCGATACAATTCATATTCTTGTTAAAATATATAGTTCCTGAATCCTATCCCAAATTTCTTTGGCACTACACAGAATATAAAGGCCAGAGTTGATATCAAGCTTAACTGAATTCAAGGGCCAAGACATCACCAATATATTATTGGTTTCCCATCATCCATGTCTGGCTCTTCTAGGGTTCCATTAATATACCTAAGCCTGTGCTTTTCCATTAATTCAAGGGCCACTTTGACAGGTAAATTTGTCCCTCTTTAGCTTTGAGAGGTGATTTGAATGTGGGGATTCTTTTCTGAGTAATCAGTCTCAACTTTATCCTTCATTAATTTCCCAACACTTAGAGGGTGACGAAGGGAGTTATTTGCAACAATAAGATATACTAGGTGATTTTCATGCAAAAGGAGACAGCCTGGACAATTAGAGTAACCCTCCATCAAATATTAGCACTTCAAATGAGCACCTGATGCTACACACCATACATTAAACAACGGATAAAAAGTATCGCATGAAGCTCTTTCACATACCAACTGAGCATCTGATAAATCTAAAAGTTTTGAAAGAAACTTTAACTGACAACAGAAATGAAAGCTAAGAACATAACATCATCAGACAAAAGCTACATCACCGTCTTAGAGTGTGTTTGGTTCAGCAGCATAATGGTACAGTTTAGACTTTTAACCATTGAAAAGCATATAAGACTGAACAAATTTGTTTGGTTATTACCTCTTCAAAAGTGCTTTTCCTAATGTAAAAGTCAAAAATTGACTTCCTCGTGAAGCAACTCTCCGCCTGTTTTGCTTTCAATGCTTGTGTGAAGCTTGATTTCTGCGTGATGGATGGAAATCTTAGTTATCTTGTTCCTTTTATTATTATTTTTTTCTTTTTTGCCACTCACATCTCACAATCCAGTCTCACCATCTCTCTCCCTCCCTCCCTCCTCCTCCAACATACCACAACCCTTCATCTTCCTTCCATCGCCTATCCCTCACAGCACCCATAAAAATCCTCACACATCCTATCCAATCCTTACGATTTTTATCTCTCTTCTCTTGAGTTTGCATAGAAAGAAAATGTTGGTGGCCACCCAAATAATTTGAGAGATTCTAGAGAATTGAGAGATTCTAGAGAATTGAGAAATCTTTTAGAATTATGATATCCAGGAAAAAATCACAGTGATATCATTAAGTTCACTGCAACCCATTTAGCTTAAATTGTCTGAATGCAAAAGGAGAAAATCAAGCATCGCTTTCAACAAGAATGGATATACAAATTGCCTACAACACTGAGATCATTGTAGTGGTTGAGTACCACAAGATGAAGAAAGTAACAGGTGCAAGGACCAAGGAGTTTCTCATTTGGATCCCATTTCAGATGCGTACATCTGTGCCCCAACTCATTGAAAGTCAAATTCAAGATGCATATGGGTTGGGGACGGACCTTTTCTTTGCTTGGATTCCTTCTTGAGGATGGATGGATGAAAAATGAGTGAGCAAGGCATGGTTGTTTTGAAAGTTTCTGGCATTTTTTTTCTACTTATATTTGGAAGGACTTAAAAGCCTTCTAGTGCTTCACTTTGTTACTGTATCTAGTATGAGATTGTCTCATTGTAGTAGTTCATTAACAGGAGGAAAATGAAATAATGTAGATGACTAATTCCCATTAAACCTGTACTTTGGGACACACTTTTCAAGATTAATGTTCATTCCCATTCTCATCTATGTGATTAAACTCAGAGGGCGAAGGAGAAAGTCTGAGATATATTTGGATCTCATTCAAATAATTACAACTTTCAATTTGTCACATGTAACCTGCACCCGACTAAAGAATTTTGATAATCTAATCAAGAAAAATTCATGTATATAATGCCAAATCTTAGATCATAAATGACATTGATGTTCATACAGGACTTGATGATCAATAATTCCATCCCCTACCCCATGATTGGTATGCTCCAGGTGTACCTAATGGAAATCTACCTTGTAAATCAAAATCATATAAATGCACTAGCATCTAACACTATTGTAGCACACTATTTTAACGGTGAGATCTTATTATCCATTCCATAAAACCCTAGTAATCGTCTATATAAATCTGCTTTAGTTATCTTCCCAAATAACTGCGTCTTTTTTTTACAAGTTGCTTTTTTAGTAACTATAAACATGGCCAGTGTTCCTTGGAATGAGGAAGAAATTAATGTGTTTATCAGATTTGCGGGGCACAGTACGGATTGAGATGGCATCTCTTTGTCCTACATTTCAATGCAAGATACTGAAATGCACCAAGGCATCAGTACTGGTTGTGAAGATTGACTTGCCTTGGAAAGATAACCCTAAACCTAATTTATATAAACGATTACTATGGATTTACAAAATGGGTATAGTTTCTGATACTAGTAGATTTCCATTAGGTCCACCTGTACAAAACATGGGGTATGGGAAGGTTTGGACATTGTTGGGTGATAATGAGCATTCACTTAATGCCCAAAAGCATAGCAGTTTGTAAGTCTGTGGGTGTGCCCTTGGCAGGCCATGAGTGAAAAGCACAGGGTCACATACATGAGGTCTTTTTCTATACTTACTAGAAATACTAGTTAAATACAAGAACAAAAGTTTACATGAAGCATTTTAGAAATCAGAAAGGACAAAATCAGAAAGCTGAGTTGATTGATTGGAAATGGCAGAAAGCTAAGTTGATATATCGGAAATGGCTTCGAAGATGATGATGAAGGGCGATGACATATTCATATGATGCACGGATACTTCCAAGTGGGCAACATATTGTTCCATATCATATTTGATACTTCACTTTTTCATTAAAATTCCAACAGAATAAGTAAGGGTGAATCAGCCAGAGAAAGAAGAATTCCCAGTTCAAGTAGACGTGAGCTAAGTTGATACTAGGCTTTTGGATCTTGCTTAATCTGTAGATCATTTTTTGCAATTTACACGCATGAGATGTTAATTTATGATCGATAATCTTGTGGGTTGCTTCATATATACCTCTATAAGTTGCCATCTAAGAAGGAACTTTTAGCACCAAATTGACACATAACCCAATTGTTGGAGATGGCAAGTGATAAAACCAAACATAAAGTAGTGGGCTTCACATGCAAGGAAACTAACTAACATGCAGAGAATCCAGTCCTTACCAATAGAAAAAAAGAAAAGAAAAGAAAGATGGTGCAAGGAAACTTACACCATTGTGAAACATGGAGTCCCCAGCAAAAGAAGCTCCATCACAATACTGAATCTTTACACGGTTCCAGTTATAAAAATCTACCCAAAGATACAAGTTATTTCAATTAAACAGACTGAAAATAGAATAATTATGTACGCAGAGAAACTGATACAAATTATATTTGGTACTTGCATATCACATAAACTTGATAATATTTAGTGCACCATGAGATTTTGATGTTGCCAGGATTGCATCACTGGTCATATAAGATTAGAAGGTGATGCACGTTAGTAGAGAAGTATATATTAGTAACTAACTAACTATTATGGCAAATCAAACTGCAGTAGATAAGCCACACATAATTACCTCATGACCTCGACTGTGATATAGAACCCAAAAATGCAGCAATACGCTCTTGAAACATAGTGTCAAAATCAAGCTGTAGTTGGGCTCGGATCTCTGTCTTCAGTTCTTCTTGTATCTCAGCTCGAACCTCTGCACGAACCTCTGATCTTACCTCTTCCCGAACTTTTTCGAGCATGGATTTAGTAAATTGGCCCATCATATCCTTTTTAGCTCGATCAATAGCCATCTGCACTTGCTCATTAACATCTTCCATTTGCCTACCCCTTTTGGTCGGGACCTTCTTCCCTGCTCCTTTGCCACAAAAGTAACCAGACTTTTCACCTAGAACACGAAGAAGGATTTCATCACGAGTCATCCGTTCACCTTCATCTACATTTGTTTGTTCGATGACAGACTGATGCAATTGCTCCTGTATTAAGTTTGAGAACATGTCAATTTAAAAAGAATTAATGACAAATTTATACAAATTACATATATATATGTATATGCTTTCAAACTTACATGAATTTCTATAGAGTTAGGGTCAGACCAACGTACTTCCCCAACATCTGTCATCTTTGTATGTTGCTTAAGCCAAACTTCATCTGGAGGAGCTTTCTCACCTGTAATAGGATCTCTCTTTCAAGGCAACAATCAACTAGTTAGCCCACATATTGAAATGAATTAAATATAACAATATGTATATATATACAAACTACATATTAAATTGACAAGTATACTTACTGTCATCTCTTCTACTTCGGCATAGGATCTTGTTCCACATGTATGCTTAGTTGTCAACTTTGACCTATTTTTTGAATTTCTTTGACTTACCTTCTAGAAATAAAAAAAGATTTAGTTATTCTGATGCAAAAACCAGAATTGATATTACAAGTATTTAATTTTTTCTTGTTAAGTTTAAGTTTATACAGGACCTGAAACTCCAAGCTGCTGAAATGGTCCATTAGCTTCTTCCATGCCTCTGGAGTAACATCATCTGGAATATTCGTCATCCTTTCCTCATCGTTGTTGTACTTTTTATAGATCATATGCAACCGATTCTTCCAGCACCTATACAAGCGTTGCATTGTTGATAGTAAAAACGCATCAAACCGAAATTCATTGTGCGGATCTGCCATAGACTTCTCCTAAAACAAATAAATCAAATTATCAAACTAAGATTACATTAAGGTACAAAATCAGAAACTACAATACAACATAGACTTCTTAATTACTACCACATTACCTTCACTTGTTTCATCATTTGGTCTCCCACAGCAGCAACCACCTCTTGCCAAGTATCCACATCAAGGGGAGCTAGGGACCTAACAATAAACCCACAAAAATTGACGATATCTCTGGCATTATCCTTCACAGGTCTAAGTATATCATCTGGGATGGTGATTTTCAGTTTACCACCCTTCGTCTTCATATCAACCTGGTAGCATTTATATTTTCCTCTTACACGTCTCTCTTTAGCAATACATGAGGCTGTACATAGCAATGACAACCATTGATTAGTATGTACTCGTCCATATATTAAGTGCATGTATAGAAAGAGAGCATATGTTACCTTCACTGCTAGGACCAGAGATAGAGCCTCTATTTTGTTCTTGAACTTGGCCTTCTCTCTGTTGTTGTGCTTGCCCCTGGTCTCTGTTTTGTTCTTGAACTTTTTCCAAAAGTCTTTGTTGATGTGCCTGCCCTTGGCCATCTTTATACTGTGGGGCTTGAGGCACCAAACTTTGTCTTGTTCCTACAAGGTTTTGCACCTCGGTCCTTGACTGTTGTGCCATGGTATGGGTCCCTAATGTAGTCTCAGGCTGCTGTTGCTGTTGGGAACTTAAAGTAGCCCTGACTTCTTTCGGTGGATGCTGTTGTTGTTGGGAACTTACAGTTGTCCTGACTTTTTTTTGTGGATGTTGTTGTTGTTGGGAAGTTAAAGTTGCCCTGACTTCTTTGGGTGGCTACGGGTGTTGGGTATTTAGATTTGTCCTGACTTCCCTTGGGGGCAACAGTGGTTTTTGTGGCTGCAATTTTGGGGGCCTTAACATCATCAATGGTTCTGACTTCTTGATTTTTAGTGTTGTGTGTGCCTCCTCTTGTTGTGGCTTTAATGGCAATGTAGCCTCATCACTCATATCAGTGTGTTTAGGCGTAGCATTTCCTTTTAGTACTCGCCCACCACCAGAACCAATTGATCCACGACCCCTTCCTCTGATTGTCATCTTTTGTAAAAAATGTAAAGATAAATGAACAAACAGAACAGAAATGTGGACAAACATTAAACAGAACAGAGATGTGGATAAAAAACCAGAAGAAACATATGAACAAACACACTTAAATAGGAGAAGATAAATCAGTTTCCATTACTCTTCACCACCTGATATGTGGACAAACATTAATTGGAATGGAGTACAAGTACCTGTCTTGTTCGAGTCTCTGGCGGAAGTGAGCCATAGACAACAGAACAAAGATGCTTTCCTCGATTCTCAATCTCTCTCTAATAATATGGTAGAAGATAGGAAAGTCAATATACAAATCTAAAAATGGGTTGTGATATATGCTAATCAAGAAATGACCTTGCTCTCATTGATTACAAATTAGCTCTCACTGTTGGAGAGTAATCAATGATTAGCATATTCTTTGGCTTGGAGAGTAATAATTGACTACTCTTCCCCTTGCGGTTTGTTTTGGTTGGTAATAAGTAAAGTTTTAATACATATGGATGCACATAGCAATTTGATGATATTTGTTGATGGCTTGTGTTAAATGATCCGATACGACTAATTGTGATGTGCATTCTCCAGTATCATACAAGTAGTTGGTTACACCTGATCTCTACTCATTCTTAAGTATTCCAAACTAATTGAGTAGTTTGGGTTGCTTCAAAGTGTTGGAATAGACCTTATATTATTGTTTCTTTTATGAAAGCTTATTTTCTAATCTAAACATTGTCATCACTTACATTTTGATGTAGCTTTTCATTGAACAAAAAAGGTGAATGTGTTGACACAACTTAGCACAGAGAAGTTATTCCATATAGTCTTCTTTCCTGAATAGACAAGATAGAGCATTTGAACAAAATCAATGTCAGGTATTTCATTATAAGAAAAAACATCACAATATAGAAGCATGTATCTTATCCATGAATTTCTCATCTATCTTAATTAAAAGAAAATAAATCTGAGCACAACAAAAGAAGAACAACAACAAACCACAACAGCTACCAGCCAAGAAAGAACAGAACAGAAGAGCAAGAAGAGGAGAAACACAAGAACTCCCCAAAACCACAACAACAACCTACCAAAGAACAGAACAGAAGAGCTAGAAGAGGAGAAAAACAAAAACTCCCCAAAACCAGGGAGAAGAACAAAGCAGGGCCCAAACAAGGAACGAAACAGACACCCCTGCAGCAACAACGACCTGGAGAAGATGAAGCTCGGAAACGAAACCAAACAGCAACAGCAGAAGCGCCAAACTGCACTGCAACCCACTTGGAAGCAGTTGAGGCGCCCAATAGCAAAAAGAATCAAATTTCGCTGATGACTCCCTCTTAGAAGCAAGAACCAACTACAGCAAGACTGAGCCACTTAGAAGAACCGAGGCGCCCAGCCAGCAAAGGAAGAAGAAGCAGACCAGCAGGAAAACAGCACATAGCTTTACTTCAAGAAAGAAACTACAGAAGCCCTTTGGAGAACAACCCTGCACAGTAGCACAGAACAAACTGCAAAGCTGCACAACTCTGCTACCCAGAAAAAACAGACCTAAGAGGCTCACCATAGCCAGAAGGCAGCTGCAAAAGGAGAGCTAACTCCAAGCATAACTCAGCAATCCAAAAAACTCTACGATCCTCAACACAGCCAAGCTAGAGCTAAGCAAAGCACAACACATGGACAGGAAAGAGCCTGCACAGAGGAAAAACAAGAACTAGAGGAAGAAGGCACCGAGCCAAGAGAGCACTCCAGCACAGAAAAACTCCTCGAACTGCTACCAGCAACTAAAAGAAGCTACCCAACTACTCCAGCAGAAAAAACTACTCCAGATAAGAAACCCAACAACTCCAGCAGAAAATATAAACGAACTCCTGCTCCTAAGAAACTGAGGGGGCTGCAGAGACACTGCAAGCTAAAGAAAGCTAACTGCAGAAAGCTCTAACGAGAAGGGCAACACCTGCTGAGGCTTTCGGCTCACTCCACTGCACTGCAGCGAACTCCAGCAAAAGCTATAAACCTTGCCTAACGAGCTCTGCTCAAGGAGCAAACAAATTAACACAGCACAGCAGCACAAAAAAGAATTAAGGACATTGGAAGACCTGATTAGCTCAGAGCTGTTCACAGAATGCCAAGATTGACCATAATAGGATGGGGATACAGCTCTGTGCCTGAAGATGCCATTCCTTTTAATTTTTCTTTGAAGATCTGTTTGGCTCTCTGGATGGAAGGAGACTTGGAAAGTATATTCATCAAAAATAAAAAGCTCTTGCAAAGAGAGTCAACATAAAATCCACCACCAATGTCCTCTTCAAAGAGTATATTCATCAAAAATAAAAAGCTCTTGCAAAGAGAGCCAACATAAAATCCACCACCAATGTCCTCTTCAGAGAGTATATTCATCAAAAATAAAAAGCTCTTGCAAAGAGAGCCAACATCATCAAATATAAATAGCTTTTCCAAAAAATAAGGTTAATCAGCAAATGAGTAATTTTTATAAATCAATTATCAGAATTATAGTCAGTTGATGAATACTCATCAATGTCTGGTTCATCTACATCATTTGATTCACTGTCCACATCATCAAATATGTCATCATCATTAATAAAATTATCTTCTAAGCTATTGCCAGCAACATTTTCCACATTAAGATCAGCACAACTAGGCTCTACATCATCCCTACATGGCATGACTATGAGGTTATCATTGATCTCTATTGAGGAAGTCATATCAAATCCACAACCAATGTCCTCTTCTTGGTAAGCATCTTCTTCATCATCATTGGAATCGTCATCGTCATCATCATCTAAGTTTTCATCATTGGTTAGTGGCATCTTGTAAAGATCACGAGGACTTGTTTTAACCACAACAAGCTAATCACTATTGACAAGATCTTGTACATAAAATACTTGTTCAGCTTGAGATGCCAAAATGAAAGGCTCATTGCTGGTCAAAGAACTGTGAATGTTCACGCTAGTATACCCATAACTGTCAACTTTGTATCCTCTTCCTAAGCGAGCTACATCCCACTAATGACAGTTGAAAAGAGTAACTTTTCTCTCTCCCACATATGACAATTCTAAAATATCTTTTAACACACCGTAGTATTCTTTATCTGGAGACTCATCATCTCCTCTAACAAGAACACCACTATTTTGAGTTCTTCTTCCGACCGCTCGATCTTTTGTACGAAACCTAAATCCATTCACGACATACGCTGAATGTCGGTGAGCCAATTTCAATGGGCCAATGGCTAAGCTTAGAAGGTCATCACTTGCTTGTCCTTCTGAAAATAGCTTGTTCACCTATTTCAACATGAAAATAGAGGACTATATTACTTATACATTGAAAGTAATAAGTAAGAGTAAAAATATTATTTCATACACGTACACGTTGGTAGAACCAATTAGGAAACTCTTTATTGTGTCTCTTCGACACATTTCTGACACTCTTCCTTGTAAGAACGCTTTTGTGTTCTCTGTGAGCAGTGTAGTTAATAATGTAGTGAGGAACCCATAAAAATATAGTTATAACTATCTGACTGAACATAACAATTTGTATCTTACTCTATGAATGGCCAAACATCTTCACAGTTTTGCAGCACATATGCACAAGCTTGATTGAACTCTTCATTGCCAAGGTGATATGGCTTAAAACCTCCTTTAGCACAACCAATTTTTGTGAAAATTGATAGCCCACCAATCCCTACATATCCATCTTCTGGACGAGCTTTGTTTCGAACATATGACTGGAGCGTACGTAAGTACCTAGTGAAAAGGCCACATTAGAATATATATTTTATGTACATGCATGTATAGAGAATACGAATGTAATTTTCAAAATTATGAAGTACCTTTCAATTGGGTGCATCCATCTATATTGTACTGGTCCACCAATCTTAGCCTCTTTTGCCAAGTGTACAAGTAAATGAATCATAACATCAAAGAAGGCTGGAGGAAAGATTGTCTCAAGCTTGCACAATGTTATCACAATCTGTTCTTGAAGTCTATCTAAATCATCATTGTGTAATGTCTTTGAACACAATTTCTTGAAGAAGCTACCCAATTCAATTATTGGCTCACATACATCCTTAGGTAGTAATCCACGTATTGCAAGTGGAAGTATAATTTGCAAAAGAATATGATGATCATGACACTTCAAACCAGATATGGTTTTCCCATTCAGATTCACACATCTTGATATATTTGATGAGAAACCATCCGGAACTTGCAAGTTTGCTAAAAATTTACAAAAGATAGTCTTCTCATTTGTGGATAATGCATAGGTAGCTGCCAGAAGCCACACTTTACTACCATCAACATATGGATGGAGATTATGCCTAATTCCCATATCCACAAGATCATACCGGCTCCTCAAGGTGTCTTTAGTCTTACCTTTCATATTTAGCACTGTTCCTAACACATTATCTTAAACATTTCTTTCAATGTGCATCACATCTAGATTATGGCATAACATGAGAGTCTTCCAATAAGGCAATTGGAAGAAAATACTCTTCTTCTTCCAATTATGTACAATATTAGACTCTCCTCGCTTCCGTTTATGGCCTTTTCCAAATACAACATTATCAAAAGAATGCAACTGATCAATAACATCTTCTCCTGTGAGCATATCCAATGCATTTCTAACCTTTGTCTTCCCATTGAAAGACATTTTATTCTTCCGCCAAGGATGATCGGATGGCAAGAAACGACGATGGTCCATATAGCATAACTTGTTCCTTAGAGAAAAAGAGCAAGTATCTTTATGGCAGCATGGGCAAGCTAATTTTCCTTTTGTACTCCAACCTGATAAGTTGCCTTATGCCGGAAAGTCATTAATCGTCCACATAACAGCTGCATGCAATTTGAAATTCTGTTGTATGTAGGCATCGTATGTGTCCAATCCTTCTTCCCATAGCTCCTTTAACTCTTTGATAAGTGGCTGTAAATACACTTCTATGTCATTTTCAGGACATTTAGAGCCTGGTATAAGAAGTGTTAGCATGAAAACCAAGGTGGCAAGTTGTATGGAACAAGCACAACAGGCCAAATACTGTGTGAGGAGCTCATATTCCCATAAGGTTGGAACCCATCACTGGCTAAACCTAGCCTAATATTCCTGGAGTCAGCAGCAAACAATTGGTGTTTTTCGTCAACTGCTTTCCAAGCCATTGAATCAGCTGGATGTCTCATTATGCCATCATCAATGCGTTTCTCTTTATGCCACCTCATCTCTTTAGCTATTTTTTTTTTTGACATATACAACCTTTGCAATCTTGGCTTTAATGGAAAATGTCACAAGATTTTATAAGGAATCCTTTTTTGATTACCGATATCTTTCTAGCGAGAAAGACCACACACAGGACACTGTAGTGCATCTGCATTCTCTCTCCAATACAAGATGCAATCATTTTGACAGGCATCAATTTTTATGTAATCAAGGCCTAAATCCCGAATAACTTTTCTTGCTTCATAATAAGATTTCGGAATCAAGGCATCATTTGGAAGAAATTCTTGACAAAATTTCAAAATGTCATCCAATACTGTGTCACTCAAGTTGTTAAGGCACTTCATATGTAACAACTTCACTATAAAAGATAGTTTAGACATCTTCTCGCAACCAGGATATAGCTCAACCTCAGCATCTTTGAGCAACCGATAAAACTTTTGTGCTTCTTCGTTTGGTACATCAAGATTAATTCCTTCTTCCTCTTGAACTCTCATGTTTGTGAAACCACATGTATCATGAACTACTCCAATCATGTCATCATAATCAAAATAATCTTCCACATGTCGATCCTCAAAGAAGTCAACATTGAGTGGTTCTACAGTTTCTACAAACTGTTCTCCATGGAACAGGCATATTTTGTAATTTCTCACAATTCCTTTCTTGAACAAGTGAACTCTTACTTCACGCCTTTTCTTGTATGCAGTGTTCCTACATCTATTACAAGGACAACGAATCATATCGCTAACTCCAGGCTGACCGAATGCGAATTCAAGAAACAAATTAACTCCTTTTATATACTCAAGACTTGCTCTATCATTAATCTCCATCCATTTCTTGTCCAACATTTTTTCAATCCTACATGATAATAAAAACAAATACTAATATGAATAAAATCAAATTAGAGAAACCGAGACTCACTCACTGAAAAAGTATTCTATTAAAACAGAGAACAAGTATTTATAATTATTTAGAGAAAATATAGTCATAAAGATAAACTGTTCCTTTTGATAGCTAGGCATAAGTTACTGCAACTTTCCATCACTCTCTATCTCTCCCTTCAGTACAACTAGATTTTCCTTAGATGTGTTAAATTTCCACATCTAAGGCAACACTTTCTGTCATTAAAATTATGATGTCAGATACAAATGCAGATATGGCATCGATATGCGGCTCAAAGTTATAATGAAGCATTTTACAGAGTTTGGAATATGGATGCAAATAATACTATATTTTCACAGTGCAAGTTCGCTTTACTGACTTTACACAGTAAATGGGAATTTCAAAGGGATTGTTTGTGCTTTTATAGTTCGCATTATATCACAATTGGTAATATTTCAAAACTCCAAATAAGTCATTTACTGGACCCTGAAGTCATTTATTAGACCTAGCTTCTATTTTTTTTTTTTTTTTCAAACTATGATGTGCCCTTTCCTCTGTATAATCATTTACTTTGTTGAACTGACAAATGTGTAGTTATTATTTTCGCCACCATATATAACAGTTAACAAAAACATTAACATAATTTCTAAGAAAAGTTTGACTGAACTTGTGCCACCATGGGTGATATATTCCTCTGTATAATTGTCATTTTGTTTTCCTCTACTTTTAGTAGTTTTTCAATATAATTCTAATTGGCGTTAAGTATAAAAAAAAAACAAGAAGAAAATAGATATGCAAAAATCATAGAGAGATACAATTTAATATGAAAAAAAAAAATGAATTCTTCATGCATTTTCACTTTGGGCTGGAAGAGTGGAAAAGTTAAGGCTTTTGTTAGATTTAATCTACATAGAGGTGCACCAAAGGTAGGTTCTCTTGCTCATATTCTAATATCTCTTTCAGTTCATTTAATATTCACAACAAAGACACATAGTATAAAATAAATTTTTCTCACATGTATACAGAGAAGAAACAGATTTCGAAGTGGTCTCTTCCTCATATGACAATTTTTCTCACATGTATAAAATAAATCAAGATTGTCATGTATTTGACAAAAAACTTTGGAACTACATTTCAGAGTAGTGTGGTTCATGAAACGTGACTTAGAAGACATGAGCATCAAGAGGAACCTCGGTGGTTCCATGATATAATGAAGGGTTATGGTGATTTCTTTTAAGTTGTTTGCTTATAAAGTAAAGATTTTCACTAATAGATCTGATGGGATAGCAGGATTTAGAGAACTAGGATAAGAGCTCATACTTGTTTCTCAAGTATGTGATTGTAATAATTCAAGGGTTCAAAGTTCCTTTCCATGAAGCAATCATATGGTAGAGATGACCATATATTGTATTGAAAGAAAATGAATAGGCAGATGGTTATTCAAAGACACCACAAGCATTCCTTGCATATTATATAAGCAACTTTTAAAAAAAAAAATTGGATATAATGTGTACAGCATCCCCCTTTGGATTACAGTAGCAAGAAAATTCGTCTGCAGCTTCTCATAATTACTCATATGAAGAGAAATCTAACTACACTGACAGAGTGGCCATCATTTCTAGCAATGATCATTGGTACCGGTTTGTGTTGGAAAAAATAAATAAAAATTCAAAACAGTATCCCACCTAATGTGATATTTGATTTCAAGTCCTTACTGGTGCAGGGTGGAATGGGTAGTCATCCATTTTCCCCAAATATAAAAAAACCAACTGCACCCAACATAATGAATCTGATGATGGGTTTGGGTGGAATATGAGCATTAGCAACATGAGCACATTCATTCTGTTTAAATAATAAAATCCTAAAAGAACAAGTTAGAAATAGAGATAGAGATAGAGATATAATCATTTATCCATTACAACCCCAAAAGACCCAAATCAATTCCAGTTCTAGTAGTAAATCCAAACACAACTATAAAGCCTGCACTCACCCTGCACCACCTGTGGGATTGTAATTTCACTCAAAATACTTAATTTATATACTACTTTCGCCCCTTGTGAGATGGCAATTCCACTCTCCCTTTATAGAATTAACCCCTAAGATGGGAAACCTACTTACATCATTTTCATTAAGTTCATCATATGACTTCAACTTCGGAGATAGAATTATAATAGTAGAATTTCAGTTAGCGAAACACCTCCAGCAGAACAAGGAGAACAGAACAAGTAAAAAGAAAAAAAAAAAAAAAAAAAGGAAAACAAAACAAAAGATAATAGAGAGACACCCATTCGCATAGAACCTGAAAATACCCACAAAAAAAACAAACCACTTCTGAGGCAGAGAAAACAGAAAACACATTACCTGTTCAGCCATCTCTGTAGTAACAAATATGAAAGCAGCTTCAACAACATTTACAAAGTTGACATAGGAGAACTAACAATTAGTTTTTCCCTATGTTGGGCTATTGGTTACTATTCTTGGGCATGCATGGTGCCAACACTCACAAGCTGAAACAACCCACTATGCAAACTCATTCTTCTTTTGTCCAGTTACAGATTCACATTGAAATATACATGATATACTACCATTTAATTTGGATATCAAATTGATCAAATACACATCATATAGATATCCTATAATTCATTAAATCAGCTCAACATAAACTTATAACAAAAATTGAAATTTAAGCACATCACTTGGAGCTTGAATGGGTATCTAATATGCATAGTTTCTTAAATCGATCATATTAATGTTGTAATGCAAATATACTTATTTACTTGCCTCAATTTGGGGCTCTAGTTGTTGTCTCCAAGTTCCCAACCAAATCCCAGAGCTAAAAGCTTCTAAAACAAGAAGGAATCAAAAGAAACATGGAGATGGTAAGAAGAAGCTGATGAGTTTGATGGAAAAATGGTGAAAATAATACAAACCTTGAATTGAATGAACTGAAGCAAGTAAGTATGAGAAAGAGAGCTAGGGAGCTAAAGTGTCAGTTGTGTTTCTTTGGTGTATCTTGTTCTACAAAATGATGTGGAACCTAAACATATTTTTATTCAAGTTGGTGTATCTTGTTCTACAAAACGATTTGAACAATTTATTGCCTGTGTTGAATTAGCCAAATGATCTAGCACCCAGTCCTACACTAATCCAACTAGTCGTTTCACAGAAATGGCACAAAGCATGCAAATTAGACTAATCTGACAATCATAGCTATCTAATTATATCAAATGGACTTCTCTATTGAACGTGGACCCCTGCCATGACATATCGGCGCTGCACTTAAAAGGCAGCTTTATAGGATGGTTGGCTTAACTACTGTTACTTTTTGGACCATGATGCAATAGCAACAAGCCTAACAAATGGATGGTTCAGATGATCAGATCATGTATATCAGTTAGGTATTGCTGGATCCCTCAATTGAGTTTTCAGCAATGCTATTATTAAACCTGAAATAATTCAAAGTCTCGGTGATTGAGAAGGATACAAAAAAAATCGAAGTACCTCATAAAGTTCATCCAATAAAATTCCCATCCCATGTAAAAAGGGAATCCTTCCAGCACAGTCAAATGTAGTACCTGTTACTGGATTTCTAATCAACTAACCCTGTAACAATTTCCAAGCTTATGAGTTATGATATACTTTACATATCAGATCTATACGATAAACACCAATTTGACATAAACAAGTGCATTTCTAACAAGTGTAACGATTCTCTTTTTATCACGACCCAAAATCTCAAACCTCAATTTCGAAAACACAATTAATTAGCATTAATAATCATAATTAGGGGCTGGGGTTTTACACTCTTGTTTTAAGATACTTGATCTTGTTGAGAGTTTATCTTTGTTTTGAGTTTTATGTAATTTTAACTTCTCAAGTTAGTAAGAACCCTTGTTTTAGTTTGTTGTTTTAGTTTGTCGAGTTAATGAAATAATGAATTGCTAAGAAAGGAATATTTGGAACTAGATTGGAGTTAGAAGATGTCCTGACATAAGTCATAAGGTCATTATTACACACATATTTTGGACATCACATTCAACAGAAATGAGAATCCTTTGTCTAAAGGTTTTCTTTATTCATGGGTTTTGGTGATAATTTCCAACCTTCCAATGCTAAAGACTCCATTTGATTCCTTTGATGATGGTTCCTAGGCCCCTATTACATGCATTTGAAGCCTGAAATGATGAACCTGCCTGCATCATTTATTAGACCATCCAAACAACCACATACTACTCATTGTTCAGAAGCCTAATCCCTAACCTCATAAGCAATTCATCGGCATCGTATTCAACTCAGGTTAATCATGCAACTATCAAAGAAAGAAGGAAAAGAGCGGCTTGAGTCTCATGAAAATGTAAAATCATCCTATCAAGCAGAATATCATGCTATATCATCAGCCTTCTTAGAAATTCTTTGGGTTGTGGATTGTTGCAAGACTTAGGCATCTCATTCTCATCACCCACTCCACTTCATGCTGATAATACAAATGCCATTCAGATTGGAAATAATCCCATTTTCAAAATGACATGATTTAAGGATGTAAAACAGCTGTTAAACAGATTATTCAAAGGGATCAAACTCACAAAGGAGGGAACAACCCGTTCCATCACTCTCTCTTTTCCTTTCTCTGATATTTACATGATTGAGCATGCTAGATGCTTTGATCACTCCTACTTTATATGAAGCATCCTTCTTTGCTTGCAAAACTAAAAAGAAGAAACCCAATCTATGATACAGGTGCAATGCTTCACATGCAAGGAGTTTTGACATTATGCAAATCAATGCAAAAATAAAAAAATAAAAAAATAAAAATTACAGTAAAAAAACTTAGAACATGTCACCTCTGATTGTAAGAAGCAACCAAAGAGTCAAGGAGCTAGAGCTTATCAAGCTGCTAATGCTCATGCTTGTGCCACATCCTTTGCTACCAATAGTATTCCATTACAGCCTCCTCAAACTCATCTAACACTAATTAATGGAAAACCCCCAATTAACAAAACCTAATCAAATGGAAGAATCTTACCAAACAGTGACGCTTGAGATTAGGGATGATGAAGATCGTGGGGCCCACTTGATCGATGGCCCACTGGAATAGTGGTGGTGATGGTGCTCGATGGTCCACTGGGCAAAGAGGGGGAGGAAAGAAATCAGAAAGAATGAGAGAAAGAAACAGACAGAGAGTGAAATGGGTGGGTGCTCAGTCACGTTGCTAGGAAGAGTGAATGAGGAGGAAATAAAGAAAGGAAGAAAAAGAGAATAGAAAATCAGATGGGAGATGAGATGAATGAGTGGAGAAGGGAGAGGGAAATGAGAGAGGGGGCTGCTGAGAGCGTGGAATGAGAAAGGGGAAAGGGAGATAAGGGAGAAGGATAAGGAAGAAAGAAAGAAGAGGAGGAGGAGGAAAAGGCGGCTGCGCAGGGCAGAGAGGAGAGGAAAGGAACCGGGGAGGAGGAAGAGAGAGAGAGAACCAAGGGAGAGAGGGAGTGGTGTGCAGGTGGGCGCAGGGCGGAATAGAGGAAGCAGGGGAGAGGGAGAGGAAAAGGGGAGGAAGAAGAGGAGAGGGGGGGAGAGAGAGGGAGTGGTGTGCAGGTGCGCAGGCGAGGGGAGACAGGGGAGGAAGAAGAAGAGAGGAAGGGAGGGAGGAGAGCAGACAGAGAGGAAACAGAGAGATGGGGAACGAGGGAGAGAGAGAACAGAGAAGAAAGAGAGAGGAGAGGGGGAATGGTGCGCGGTGTGTGCGGAGTGTAGGAAGAGGGAGGGGTGTACCTGGTGCAGGGGAGGCGTCCGGCGGCGCGAGGAGGAAGATGAAGGCTCGCTGGCGTCCGGGGGCTCCTTTTCGCGCGCTTGGCAGTGCTGGCGATGAGAGGGTCATGCGCCTGGGAGAGGGAGGGAGAGATAGAAAGGGATGAGAGGAGATGGGTTCTGGTTCTGGAGATGAGAGGACGACGATCGATGGAGATGAGAGGAGAGGTGGGTTCTAGTTCTGGAGCTGAGAGGACGACGATCGATGGAGATGAGAGGAGAGGAGGGAAAGAAATAAAAGGGTAGGGCAGCGTGGTAAGGGAAAAAAACATGGGAAGTTTACGCGCCAAGTACGTCGACCGTGTATATTTTGTGCAAAATGTCTAGACCTATGCAGTGACAACATTCAGTGACGACCTAAAAACGCCTTGTCACTGAAAATTTCAATTTTGTGACAATATATTTTCTTGTCACTAGTGAGACGTGACGACGATTTATATGTGACAGACAAGATTTCTTGTCACTGATCAGTTACTTTCAGTGACAATATATACCTCCCTCACTGAATAGTTGTCACTGAATCCGCATTTTCTTGTAGTGTTTGTTGTGTTTGGATAATTGGGGTAAAGTAAAATGGATTTACCCTTCACGTGTTTGGATAACATGGACTAGAGCAGAAAAATTGCCGTATTTTAGTTTTGCTAATCATCCACTTTCCAATAAATGGGTTGAAATAAATGAGTGACAAGGTATTTTGTTGTGTTTGGATGATTGGGGTAAAGTAAAATGGATTTACTCTTCATGTATTTGGATAACATGGAGTAGAGCAAAAAAGTTGCAGTATTTTAGTTTTGTTAATCATCCACTTTCAAATAATAAAATTGCATAGTACCTTTCAACAATTCTCATAAGGGCCACCCCATCCAGGATGATGAAAAATGCCATGTAGTAGACCCCCCTATTAGTAAACCATTGTGGTCCTAATTAGGTACGAAAAGGCTATGCCTTTGATCTAATCATCTATTGTATATTACATTAATTAATCATAAAAAGTTAATAGAATTAGTATTTCAAGAGCAAGTTAATAATATATTAGAAGTATCATAAATCTGTTGTGGTTGGACAAGATCACATTTATGAATGATTTATGAATGACGGCCCAATCCTATATAAAATATATATTTCCTTCTCTCATTTTTATTCACAAATGCATGCCCAAAGACTTTCGTTTTGGTAGTGAGACATCAAATGCTTTAGAGAATCACTCGACAATTATTGAGATATTGGAAGACAACTAAAAAAAGGTAATTATTAGTTTTGATGTGATTTTGTTGTTCAATTGTTAATTAACTATTTTCACTCACTGATTTTTTTGAATAGATAATTAAATTATGATGAATCCTGATATATTATTCTATAATTTTGGTGATGAGTTATTAGCACTATGTCATATACTTAGATCATAAGATTAATAGTTATTCTTATTATAAAAAAAACATATATAATTATTTTAATCTTTAAGGATTGAGGATAATACTTATTCTTATTAGAAAAATCATGTATATAATTATTTTAATCTTATTCTAGGAAAGAACACAATAATAAGGACAAAGAAAATGACATATCTGTTTGGGGATTAGGGTTTTTTTAGTTGAGGTTTCCAATGTCGTCTACTTCTTCATCCCAGATCAGAACCCCAGCATCACTATTTATGTTTTTGACCATTTAGTACAGGAGAATAAAAAGTCTTACAAGTGGGAAAGTGAGGGAGAAGTAAATGGAGTTTTTTTTGGGTTAAGTGGTATAACTTGAAAATGATAAAAAAAAAATAAAAGTAAATGTAAGCTAGGCGGATATGTTTACCTTACCCATCCTTACCTTACCCATCATTTACAATCAAGGACAAATCTACACAACTGCGAGGAGAGGCACTCCTCAATTTTTTCAAAACTCTCACATGGGGATAAAGTCCTTTAAATTTTTGCAAGGGATATATTTATATCCCTTTTGTACTTGAAACACCCCCAAAAGGAGTGTTCCTCACCAAAATGGTGAGAGATAGATGCATAGGAAGACCCCCCCCCCCCCCCCTACTTTTGCCCCTCCTCACTTTTGCTACAACTAAATAATAAAATCACAAGAGGAGTTGGTGCAAAGTTGTCTTTTTTATTTCTTCAAAATCAAGCCATTTTAGACAAGATATTGGCTGATCCCCTCATATGAAAAGTTTATCTCTTCTTTTTTCTCCTCTTTCCTTTTTTTTCCTTATTTCTCTCTTGGTTTCCAAATACAAATACTGATTCTTTCTTTTATTCTGCACATCCATTGCCTATTTTCTTTTTCTTCATTCTTCAACACTCGACTCATTTGCATTGGTTCTTAAATACAACTATATAGGTGATTCGAAAAACTCATATTCCTTTTATTTCTTTTGTATCTTTTATTTTTTCTCTTCTGCGGCAATTCAATGGATGCCTCTTTAATAAGTATATTTAAATGCACATATTAAACTTTTTTCATGTCTTGTGTTTTCTGTTAAATACAGTTAATTCTTGATGTTATTTATTTTTTCTTTATTTTATGTTGTGAGAATTTTTCCTGATACCATATTATTTAGAAATATACCAAGAATATTGACATTGATTAGATTGGATCGAAATTCTAGGGCTATGTAAATGGATAGATCAGATTAGAAAGAATGATGGTCCACTAGAGTATTTTATGGCCCGCTGTCATTTTATAGGTTAGAAATATCCAAAATCATTATCAAATGCTAACTTACAAGTCTCTAAAAACTTATTATAGGGCCTATATAATTATAATCCGAGCCGTTTAAAATGAATACCATCTCCTCTAAATATATATCTTTAAATTTTATATCAATAAGAGTGGGGGCCACCATCCGATTGAGTTTATGATTGGTTGTGTTTGTACGATAGATATCATTCAAAAAATATAGTTTAAAAAAAGGTTAAAAAATAAAAAAGGCCACTAATTATCAACACGAATTGACAAACATTGATGGTAGTGATGAAAATGGGACTGTGATGAAATATATACTCATTATTAGATGAGACCTAGCTTGATGGTCTAAACTCTATCATATAGTCATATTCATGAAGGGTCCCAAGACATGAAAATGCGTCAAGGACAATTGTAAAAGGATCTTATATTATTTAATCGAATGGTTAATTGATGTACAAGTGTTGATGTTAATATAACTTGTTACTTTTTTTATACATCTTTTATTTATTGAAGGTTTTAATTCTTGTTTGCCCCCTCTTCTAGAAATTACTAGACCGGTCACTGCTTGCAATCTCCCCAAACGCCTCCTCGAGTAAAATTTCCAATGGTTGCTGGCCATTTTAGCTCTCCCTCTCCTTTATTCTATTCCATGACAAACAAACTGTTGGAAGTAGGTGGGCCTCGTGGATAGATATTCAAAACTTTTGACCCACTTGACTCAGGGATCAAGTATCCATAAGGCAAAAGACCCAATCCAGGATGCATAACCCTCAATCTCATGATCACATACAGTAAGTAAAACTATCTTAAAGATAGAATAGAAACGAACAAACATCCATTAAAATCCACAACATACAAGGATGCAGATTTTACCTTAGGAGCTCGGTTGCGCTCTAATGGAGAAGTTGATAACTTTCGTTGATGTAGAACTTCTCTACAAACTGAGATCAGAATCTCCACCACCTCTTAGCCTTCCACGCTATGACCCGAATTAGATATCTCTTCTCAAGAAGATTGGTGGAATCTTCAAGAGAAAACCCAACTCGAAACCCTAAGGAACTAGAAGAGGAAGAGAGAAGAGAGCAGTGCAACTGTTGCACAAAGAGGAGGGACGTTTTTCACTATATTATATTATATTATATTATAGACGTCCAAGAGGGGTGAATTCCCTTTTATAATCTCCCAAAGCTCCTCTTGTCTTAATTGAAATAGAAGTCTTACTTCCACAACAATTAGTAAGTATACTATTACCACTATTAGAAGTCCTACTTCAAATAGAAATAGTAACTTCCTAATTCCTTCCTTTTAGAGTTCGAATAGGATTAGTATCTTTCTAATATCTTGGGCTAGCGTGGGGACCACTAGGGATTCCATAGAAAACTGGCTCCAACTGGGACACGCGACCCCACATCTCATATGCAATCCGAGCCACAGTTAATTGCAAATAACACCACTATATAAATGCAATTGCACTCCAGTCTTAGGAATAAATTACAATGAAGACCCTAAACTTCCCAATTACCACAAGTAGGCCCCTCTATCAATATCCATGGATCAATTGGAATAAATCTGTCTCTTTCAATCTTAGTTCCACATCTTATTATCCTTGAGTCCCAATTAATCACTATGATCATCAGTACCATCCAATTAACTCTTAATCGAGATGGGTGCGCACTTACTAATGACAAAACCCATTAATTGGCACAAGGGGATAATAGAGATAGATTCCTTCTTGATCATTCAATGTTCCCACAGTCCTACTACCACATACCCAAGACACCGAGGTGTTGACCTACAGTTGGCCTCACTCATTGGTGACTCAAAGCAAATGAATAGATAGAAACTTGAGTTCATTAATGTCTCAAGATTGAGAGCCTATTGCTAGGGAATTATGAGAGCATACCTTATTATTGAGACGGAATTCCATAAGGTGCTTCTCATGGTCCTTCAATACATCCAATGTACTAGCACATTGATCCAAAATCTTTCATTCTGATGATCGAAACAAATCACACTATTTCATAGTGATCAAAGTGCTGCAACCTTATCAGATGAGATGCCCAGTCTCATCACTGGTTGTGAAGATATTTTAAGTATAAGATTTGTAACATATATCTCCCGTATGTGGATCTCATCCATATACATATATCACATCTAATATACTAATGGGACCCGGTTCAACTCATGAACCATTATGTCATATGTATTGGTCATGTGCATAAAGTAATAAAATAACATTCATCTCATGAAAGTAAAGCATGGTTTTATTGATTAATCAATTTATTACATCAACTGATGGATTGAGTCCATACAATCTAACACAAACATGCTCTTGAGAGATGGAGAGCCTTGATCCTTCATGATTTAAGAGTTTCTAAAAAGGATTTAGTGACAGAGAGCCTTCGCAACTATGTGTTTGAACTTCTAAACTAAGCAAAAGCACATTTTAGCATTAGAGAGATAAGGGAGATATGGGAGGGGGGGTTTTTGGGGGTGGGGGTTTACTATATATGACCCTTTTTCATGAGGGGGGCGTATAATAGGGCTGCCAATCGTGTCGTATTAACGAATTCGGGTCACGGGGTTAACAAATTCGGGTTAAAATCACCTCAACCCGTACCCGACCCGTTAACTTAACGGGTCAAAGAATCTAACCCGAACATGAACCATTAATTTAACGGGTTACCTGACCCAACCCGTTAACCCGTGAAGTAATTAAGTCATTTTGAAATTTATAAAAAAAAAAAATTATACAAAAATAGAAGCAGAAAAATATATAAGCCACATGAAACTATAAGTGAGGATCTCGAGTGGATCCCACCTAAAAACCCACTATAAAACAATAAATTTCAATTTCTTCTTTATGAATAGAAATTAATTTATTTACATTTAAGGAGTAAAAAAAATTTAACGGGTTAAGCTGGTTGTTAACGAGTTACTGGTTTAATTCGTACACGTCCCGTTAACTTAATGTGTTAACGGGTTTGACCCGTTAACGACCCGAACCAATTAAGAGCCAACCCAAATCCGTTAATATCGTGTAGGTTCGTGTCATGTTAACGGGTCGCACGACATTTTGACAACCCTAGCGTATGATGACCGTTTTTCATGATTGGGCTATACAATGATATTAAAAAGACAAAAACAAAGTCCACAACAGTCAAAAAGCCAAATATAACCATTTCTCATTGTTGGGGACCGTGCCTCTTGCCCAGGCATCCCAAGCCCGAGGGTCGGGCCGGCCCGTCTTGCATCTCTACTGTTTAGGCCGAGATTCTACACGTTCGGTCACGCTGAATGGGATGCTTTTGTATTGATGTGGGTCATGTGAGTCAGGTTGACCTACATCGAGTGCGGGTTGAAATTACTTGATCTATATTTAAAACGGGTTGCATGGGGTTTAGGCTTCAACTCGTAGATACCCCTTGTCAAATCGTTCCATTTTACCAACCCTCAGACATAGATCCAAATTAATCCCATACCCGACCCAACACAAATCTAGCAGAAAGAATGCGTCTTCTGGTCAGCAATAGTATAAGGCTCAGGTGCGTCGCATCTATTCTTATAACTCATAGCTGGGAAACAAAAGAGACCATTAACTTATCTTTTTTTCTACCTTGAGACAAACTAAGAAGGAAACATTCGGCATTTGGGCCCACCGCCTTACTCTTGCTTGAATAATTACTGTTTCATCTACTTCTTCCTCGACCGCTATACCGGAAGCGACTCTTCATGGAGTGAAATGCCTCGGTCCCACTAAGTTTCATGATAAATCATGAGCTCTCCTATTCCTTTGCGCCTTTTTTCTTCTTCTCCATTATAATCTGTCTAATCTCGACACCTACCGAGATATGATTTCCAGTTCTACGCTCTCCCA
This sequence comes from Umbellularia californica, assembly GCA_028538565.1. Taxonomy (NCBI): domain Eukaryota; kingdom Viridiplantae; phylum Streptophyta; class Magnoliopsida; order Laurales; family Lauraceae; genus Umbellularia; species Umbellularia californica. The sequence continues at coordinate 35,705,781 of JAPQWN010000010.1, read as the reverse complement.
GTATTCTATTACAATGACGAAAAATATAGAAATGTGTTTGTAAGTAGTGTTTTTTTTTTTTTTCCAGGACATGGAATAATTAGGGATTTGACATGAAGCTTTTTTCTTTAAAGAAAAGTTCAGTAAAAATGTTTTTTTTGCAACTATATTTTTTCTCTAAGCCATGAAATCATCAGGGATTTGGCCTGAGGTTTCTTTCTTTGTTGAAACAAATGTAAAAATGAAAAATTTGCAAGTCAAGTTCTTTCCACTTGAGCAAATGGTCTCATAATTGGGGCTGAACATAACATTGATCTAACACCTCTCAGCCCCTGCACTCATGTACTTATATCCAATTTTAATACTACTCATTCTCCTTCTATAAGTAGCTCAGTTGGCTTAAGACCACAGTTTACATGGGAAGATTGTAGGTTCGAAACTGCACTATCACACTGGAGCTATAGAGGAGTTTATCCGGGTTCCCTCTGTGCTCGGATTAATTATTCCATTCCAAAGAATTGGAAACCCTCCGATAAAAAAAAAATCTACTTCTATAGTTGATAATTTTCTATAAAAAAAAATTAAATTTTTAGTTCACTTTCTCAGTTAGATCCAATATCTTAATTTATCTTTTTATTGTTACTTGGAACAAAATAAAGATAAAATTTTAATAACAAAAAGTATACTTTTATTTAAGAACTTAATGTATTAACTTTTGGATAATAATCTAACTACCCAAACACACAATAATGCATAAAGTGCTGGCTTGAGAGAGATATTAAGGTTTCAACTGTACTCTTAACCTTTTTTTTCTTTATACTCTTTACGAATCTAAACATATATGAAAGGAAGAAATGACGAGCAAATGGTCTCGTCGTTGGGGCTCAACATAAAAATTGATCTAACACCTCTCAGCCCCTACACTCATGTACTTTTATCCAATTTTAATACTACTCATTCTCCTTCTATAGTTAACCCCAAAGGGTAGCTCAATTAGCTTAGAACCACGGTTTGCATCTGGAAGTTGTAAGTTCGAAACTGCACTACCACACTGGGGCTATAGAGGAGTTTACCCGGCTTTCCTCTGAGCCCAGATGGATTAATCCAACCCAAAGAGTTGGGAACCCTCCGATAGAAAAAAAAAATCTACTTCTCTAGTTGATAATTTTATATAAAAAATTGAATTTTTAGTTCACTTTCTCAGTTAGATCCAATATCTTAATTCAGTTTGTCTATATAGACAAACTCATGGACAGAACTTGGGACAAACTGTCCACGTGGAGCAACATGATTGAGACAATGCATTTCAACTTTTGAGAGAGCCCAATCACGTTCTGCCACGTGTACAGTTTGTTCCAAATTCTGTCCATAGAGTTTGTCCAAATAGACTTTTTGATCTTAATTTATCTTTTTATTGTAAATTGGAACAAAATAAAGATAAAATTTTAATAACATAAAGTATACTTTTATTTATGAACTTAATGTATTAACTTTTGGATAATAATCTAACTACCCAAACACACAATAATGCATAAAGTGCTGGCTTGAGAGAGATATTAAGGTTTCAACTGTACTCTTAACCTTTTTTTCTTTGAACTCTTTATGAATCTAAACATATATTGAAGGAAGAAAGTACAAAAATCAGTAAATGTCATAAAAAGAATATGAGAGTAAGTCAAAGGTATTTTCATATTATTTATCATGTATAATTTACTCCAGGCGGATGATACAAGCATGATAAAAAAAAAAAATTGTATAGATTCTTTACTTTGATTTCTAGTTTGGCTCCAATATCTTAATTTATCTTTTTAATTGTACTGTGAAACAAAATAAAGAGAAATATATATATATATATATATATATATAATAACATGAAACTGTGAGATTATATTTATAAACTTAATATATTAGCTTTTGGATAATAATGAAAGCGTCATGTATCTTGAGAGATATTAAAGTTTGAAATTGAGCCTTAAATTCTTTCCTAGAACTCGTCAAAAACTCTAAAATATATATATGAAAGAAAGTAAGTAAAAATATCAATATCTTTCATGAAAAGGATGTGGGAAAAAGTCACAGGTATTGCTACATTATTTATCATGTATAATTTACTACAATAGCAATATACTTGAATGATAAAATAAAGATTCTTTTTAATAGAACCCCTAATGTTTTTAGAATTTGTAAATTTCCCCGTGCATCTTCACTAGTTACTTTTGTTCATTTACATGTTTTAAACAATCACTTTACGCTTGATTGGAAAAAGAAATTAGCTACCCTAGAGTAGGAATGAAAACTGTGCCATGCAGGGGCAGCCCAGCTGTGCATGGGCGCCGCCATGTTGGCCTGTGAAATTTCACTGGCCGTGTCGTGCAGTGCCGTGCCCAAGCATATGAGGCTTGGCACAACACGGCCCAAGCCACGGATTTATCCGTGCTATGCTAGACCGTACAGCCCATGGGCCAGCCCACACGCCCCTTCTAATTTTCATTTTTTATTTTTTTATATAAATTGAAAGAGACTTTATGGACTTTCAGGGTTTTTAACTTAAAATAAAATTGAAAATATTAAAATAAATGAACTAATATTGAGCTAATTTAAAAATGAATAATAAATCTCTAATTATTTTAACTTTTATATTTTATTTATATAAAAAATAAAAATTTTATGTAAATGGGCCGTGTTGTGCCCTGCCTAGGCCAAGGCTACCTGGCCTAGCACGGCACAAATATTTTTCATGTCATAAATCATATTTGCCAACTTCATTCCGGTCTCCAACTCTTCATGGCCGCGGAAATGAATTTCAGAGTAGCATTTCAGAATAATTTTCCAAAAAAATAAAAAATAAAAAATATGATATAGTTAAAAAACAAAATATATAATTAAGTTTTTTTTTTTTTTAAATAAATTTGGCATCAAGTCAAGGCCCTAGCCCCAGTCTCCCAGGCCCAGCCCCTATTTTTTAAACTCACCCTAGGCCCAACCCACTTCTCAGAGTCACAGTGGAAGAAGAAAGAGAGAGAGGAGATGGGGGCAGAGGAGGAGCCGAGCAGTGCGCAGTCGGGGTACAGCCTCTATTTTTCTTTTCCTTATTGCTTTGATGCTTTCTACCTGCTAAGGCTAGATTTCTCATAAAATAAAAAGAAAACCGGATTTTTGCCATCTCGGCCGAAATCCATGATTCCAAAGCCCAACCCGAAAAGTTGCGATACGGCGTTTCGTTTCGGTCGCATGGACGAAACGAGACGAGACGACCGTTTGAAAACCGTCTTGAAACGTTACGTGTGCGGTTTGCCCAAAGAAACCGTTTGGTTGCTTCTTCCTACTCATTTAAAATCCGTCTCCCTCGTCCAACCATTTCCTCAGAAGAAGAAGAAGAAGATGAAGAAGAGGACGATTAAAACATTCACAGAAGCATCTTCAATCTCTTCTCAGTCTCAAACGTCAGAAACCTTGGATAATGCAGGCCCAGATTTGTTTTGCTCTCTCCCAGACAGTATTCTCATTTTCATACTATCACTTATCCCCTTCAAAGAGGCTGCAAAAACATGCATCTTATCAAAGAAATGGGGACTAAACTGCCAGAAATGGCTAAGAACCACCCAAGTCGAATTCAATGAGAACTCATTCACTGAAGAAATTAATGGCAAAACCAAATTGTCAACGCAGGCCTTCCTAGATTTTGCTCGCCGGTTCATACTCTATCATCGAGGAAGATATCTCCATGAGTTTCGCCTTAAAATGTCGAACCCGAGTGACCACCGATCGGAGGTTGAACATTGGATCACATTTTTTATCAGTAAAAACATTGAGGTGCTTGGTCTCGATTTTTCGAGTGTTGAAGTTGGTGAAGAAGATGATGGATTGAGAAACTCAGCCAAATTTGTGTTGCCGCACTTTTTGTTTGAAAACATTTCATTGAGGGTGCTTAACTTAACTTCATGTGATCTCAAGGGACTGGATTTTGCTAATTTTAGTGCACTCAAGAGCCTCTTTGTTGCAAGAGTTGAATTAAGTACAAAATCACTTACGATTTTGGTTGTGGGTTGTCCACTGTTGAAGTCATTAAGTCTAGAGAAATGCAGTGGTTTGGGTTACATTGATATTGCTCCTCCGGGCGCTATGCATCTTGAAAGCTTGACCATCAATGATTGCAAGCCTCTTGATGGAGCAGTCTTAATTAGCGCAGACAAGCTTCAATCATTTAAGTACTTTGGGGTGTTAACACCCTTTGATATTGGTGACTTGGGCTCTCTTGAGGATGCTCAACTTGATTTCGGGGTTGAGCACGACTTCTTTGAATTGGGTGATGTTCTTTGTGAGCTATTCCAAGGCCTTTATCATGCTAAGACCCTGTCCATCTGTAGTTACACAATTCAGGTTTTTTTTTTTTCATTTTTTTCATTTTCTTTTATTTTTTTGCCTTCTTTCTATATGCTTGGCTTATTATAGACCAGTGATATGTTCAATTAAGATTTTTTTTTTCTTTTGGGGAAATTTGTAATGGAAAGTCATAAATCTAATCTATAATAACAATTTATAATGGTACATAATACTATATGGTAAGATTTTGTTAGAATAATGAAACATAAATTGCAACTAAGAATTCCTCTTTCACAAGCTTGAACATGGTAGATGTTTGTAATGAACAAATATATTACTTGAATGTCATGCTAGATGGATCTTTATAACATTTGGTTGATATGTAGTTTCCTTTTTAACTTGCTTCTTATCTCCTTTTCATGTAAAGGTTATACCTAGTGGGGAGGAATCATTAAGCTTGTCAACTGCACTCAATGTTAAGCATCTGATATTGAATACTGGACTACATATCGATGAACTGCCAGGAATAGCTTTCTTGCTCAGGAGCTGTCCTCTTTTAGAGACCCTAACAGTTAAAATGGGAAAAGGAGTAAATCTTAATGTAAGTAAACTATCCTTATCCTTCCTTGGTAATTTTAACCACCGTTATTTCATTTTCTATAGAAAGAAGGAATTAAGATAGAAGTTGAAGTCATCAAATTCTTCAGTTTCAGTTTCAGTTTCTATTGTTTGCTACCACTACTTGTTTTCTACAGGGAAATGCATTTCTACTTATTATACCTCAAAAACCAAAAATGGCGGAGAAAAGTTTTAACCTGAAACAATAAAAGGGCCCCTAATCTTTTAGTGGAAAATCCTAATCTTTCATTTTAAGCAATGTCTAATTCTTTTTTTCTACTTATATTTGTCATTTCATGATCAATATCTAATATACTTTTTATATTTGTCATTTCAAGGGTTACATTTGTCCATATGATTCAAGACTGGATGGAAGATCATTTTGGAAGTCGCAGAGGATATCTTCTTTTAAGTGTTTAAATAAGAATTTGAAGAGAATAAAAGTGAGGAACTTCAAGGAGACTGAAAATGCAATAAGATTCGTAGAATTCTTGCTTCTTAATTCGAAGGCATTGGAAAAACTGATTGTTGTTACTTCAAAGCAAATGCCTGTGGATGGAGGAACCACGGAGGAATGTGCAATTATCGATCAAAGTCTAAGACAATTTCCAAGAGCATCTCCAGATGTACAAGTAATAATAGTCTGAAATTGTGTGATTTGTAGAACTTTTTATTGCAAGTCATGGAAACATGTACCTTGCCTAGCCTATCCTTATGAATTAGTTTGTGGTGTTGTCATATGTTAAACATTATACCATATATTTAATTTAATTTTTATTAGTTGGTGGTATTTTATGGGATTCGGATATGAAGTTTAAATAGTTCAAAATCTTTGATATGAGTGGCGCTTATGAATTATCTTAAAACATGCATGCTAACAAATAAATCCGGCTTATGTGGTAGAAGCATGATTCATTAAAATCATAGTCGGCAATAAACAAGTGTGTACATGTTATCATATGAAGGTGGTCAGGTGGACCCCAAAACCATTTCAAGCTCAGAAATGGACAGGGCCTTCCTATAAACTTTTGGAATAGGGTGAGGAAACTCATATCGTATCACCTTGAGGCTTCAATGTATCCTATTATCTTGAGGCTTCATACTGTATATATCTAGATTTTCTGGTTATTTATATTTTGACAATTAATTGAATTTATGTTGATGACATTGTGATGAGATATAAAGGAAATGCCCTCTCCCGAGAGACGTCTTTTATGGAGTGATCTTGTGAGATTTAATGGAGAGATTCATCTGTTTTTTATGGATGTGTGTAATGTCTTGAGAGAGGGAAACTAAATGGTTTTTTATCTCTAGTTTTGTACTTTATATTGATGTGGACATTTCTGCCCAATTTGTACATTGAGATCTCACCTGATCTGAGATCAGAACTCTTTTTTTTCCTTGTTTTTTTATGCCAATTGACCTTTTCTTGTAGGGTATATGAGATGAAACGCCGCTTCATTTTCTTGATTTTTAATGCTGTTATGAGGATTTGAAAATTAGTTTAGCACATCCCATTCATATATATGGAGGTCCTGAAAACAGTGAGTTTTAAGGGCGTGGAAAGTGCATTTGAAAATTTTGTCCTGTTTTGTGCTTAGAGTATTGATTATTGATTGGTTGAGATTATCTCTATCATCGACAATTGCCCATGGGTCACATGCTTTTGGATTGGTGGGAAAATTTTACCCTGTCGTGTGCTTAGAGTATTGATTATTGTATGGTTGAGATTATCTCTATCGACAATTGCCCATGGGTCACATGCTTTTGGATTGGTGGGTTATTATAAGTGCAAGTACAGCCAGCAGCTCAAAGCCTCTCAAGTCCAGAAAATGTTGCTTAAAGATAGTTTTGACATTAGATTGTTGTTTTTCTTTTTCCATTCATTGCAGGTGACAGATGCTTTTGCAAAATAGTTTTGACATTAGGTTGTTGTTTTTCTTTTTCCATTCATTGCAGGTGACAGATGCTCTTGCAAAAGCTCGTCTTGAATTCTCCAATCTCATCGTCAGAATTGATTTCATAGAGAGCAATGAATGAATGTACAGGTTCACTTTAGGAATCTTGGTCAAGCAAGTTGTTTGTTCTTAATGCTGCATTACAAGAACATACTATTTACAGGATGGGCTGGTTAGTGTGTATACTTGGCTGCCTTATCCTGGCTCATTGCACCGTTGGTTGGATTTGTGTTACAGGCTGTGAGTTGTTTTTCCATTTCCAAATCATCTCTCAGTTTTTGGGTTTGTGAGGTTTTTCATGGGATTTCTTATTAGTTCTATTTTTTTCCCTTTTTTTTTTTTATTTGAAGTCTGTTGGTTTTACTTATGTTCCTCTGTTTGTGATTTCTTGCTATGTCACAACAATACTACATTATGACCTGAGTCTTTCACCAGATTTTTTATTTTTTTTTTGGCTGTTTGTTGGTTTTACTTGTTCCTCTGTTTGTGATTTCTTAGTGAGTCTTTGTATGCTTACCTCTGCATCCAGATGTGTATGTCTAAAGGTTTGGGTGCTCCAGTTGGATCTGTCAGTGGGCTCAAAATGCAAAGTTCAACTATTCTGCAGAAATTTAGTTTTAATCCTTATTTTGTTATTTTCATGGCTAGAAGCTTTGGAAAACCTTAGGAGGTGGAATTAGACATACTAAAAAAAGCCATCTCTGATCATGGGTTCTTTTCTAGGAAATTTGCAGGAAGCCATCTTTACCATGAATGCTGAAACCACACAGGTATATTCTCCAATTTCTGTGAAAATTTGTTGTTTCTTTTATTTCCACTCGCCTCGTCTTAGGGCTTTTCTGTGTATATTTATCCATCACAGCATATCTTTTGCTGTTTTATTTTCTGTGTAAAGGAGAACTGAAGAGTTCATTTCTACGGGCTCTGTTTCTATTGTTTGTGGGCAAAGCATTTTCCCCTGCAATTGTGTGTTTCTACCTCCTGTTGTATATACATGCAAAATGATATTCTTCCCCCTTTTTGGGTCCAAATCTGCTTTCCACAAATCCTTGTTGTTGTTATTATTATTAATTCAAATAAATGGTGAGCTTATCTTAAATAAGTTCTAAGTTAAGATGAGTGCCAATTAATTTGGGGTTTTTGGAGGGTAAGTGAATGTAATAAAGTGGATAGATTGATCCTGTTGAGAGATGCCTACAAGCAAGAAAAGTAAATATTAATATACAGACGAGAGCCAAAACGAGTTATATTGAGTTGGGCTTGTTCATATTCGGCCATGTTTTTTTCTCTTTTGAAAGATGGTTTTGTATATTTCCAGACAGAAAGTACAATGAACAAAAGATTTTGGACCAACTCACTGAGGGAAAGTTCTTCTCACCCTCTTTTATCACCCCCACCAAAACCTTCTAACAGTTTATTCTTGCTGGCAAAAGTAAAGCAGATGTTACAAATAGGAATAGCATTTGACCTAACAAACAAACTCCTTGTCAGGCAAAGAAGTGAAATTTTCCATGGATTCTACTTCACACTTTATTAAGAAGAGTTCAAAGCTGCAAGTCCTATGTCTATTAGCCACCAAACAGGTTACCTTAATTCCTTCCGTTAGTGTCCATAAATATGAACCCTACAAATAGGAATAGCATTTGACCTAACAAACAAACTCTTTGTCAGGCAAAGAAGTGAAATTTGCCATGGATTCTACTTCTCACTTTATTAAGAAGAGTTCAAAGCTGCAAGTCCTACGTCTATTAGCCACCAAACAGGTGACCTAAATTCCTTCCATTAATGTCCATAAATATGAATCCCTAATTTTTTAGCTGAAGTAGTACACATTTTTCCTACATGCAACTTTACTAAATAAGACAGCCAATTTATTAAATTCACAAGTTGACCGGACACTTCAGAGTAATCATCCAAGTGATCCTTAACATCCTTCACTTCAATCATATTGGCCTTACAAAAATAAAGCTATCATCCATAAAATATAAATGGAAAGTAGTGGAAGCACCCCTTGCAACCTTAATCCCATGGAGATCTGTATCTTCTTCAGCTTTAACAAACATCCAGAACTGAACTTACAGCCCCATTGATGAAGAGGAGATAAAGACTCCCCTATCTAGGCCTGCAACATGGCAAGATATATCTGAAGAGTCATTTACAAGAATAGAATAAAAATAGATGGGCTGCACTCTCATATGATTCAAATAAAGTTCTCATGAAAACCAAAAGCATCAAGGTTTCCTTAGTGAATCTCATTCCATTTTATCACAATCTTTAGCTATGATGCCCAGAAATGGATATGGGCATGAACACAGATACGTGGAACAGGGATAAGAGTCTGCACTTATAAAAATCTAGGACACAGATATGGATATGGATACCTGTTTCGTAGTTTTTCCTATAAATCACTTTTGAATTAATAAAATGATCATTGTTTATGTTCATTTCTAACATTTATTTTTTAAAGTAAGAAAATTTAAAGAACAATATGAAATAATGGACTTGTTAAGCAGGACATGCTAAACTTATACTCTAGAAGTATCGGTGCAGTATCGAGTACTAATACAATTATCGCATCAGTCCGATATGGATACAAAATAATGGACTTGTTAAATAGGATATGCTAAATTTATACTTTAGAAGTATCATTGCAGTATCGGGTACCAATACAATTATCGCATTAGTCCAATATGGATACATTGGGCTTGTATAAGTATCCGGGTATCATGGGTCTTTAGACATATCAAGCTTCGAGCCACCATGATCTTTTTCTTTCTTTTTTACCTGAATGAAGGATATCATGAGCAATGACATGGTTATCAAATATATGCCATCCTTAATTTCGTCAATTTCAACTCTAATTCTTTTTATAGAATCTTTTTAACTTTTCCAAACTTTTATTTGTATCCCACTCAATTAAATATTCCAAAACTAAACGAAGCATATTATTAATTTTATCCCCATTAATTCCAGAGTAAAACTTTCACCTGTCTTTAATTTATATTCATACTCTCATCCCCAAAATCACATGCTATAAAATCCAATGGGCCGAGGTAAGTTGCGTTTTCTAGGATCAGCTATAAATAAAAGCCAATTCACATTCAAAAATCTTATTCTATATTATTTAATAACATGAGCCAACCCTATTTAATAACATGAGCCAACCCTTTCCTCCTATTAGTCCAAGTGAATGAGGATCTCACTGAACCAAGTCAATCATTTTTATCAATAGCCACATTAAAATTGCTCATAAATACCAAAGGTCCATTCTTCACCTCCTCAGGAACTAATATGATTCCAGATCGATGTTTCTCTATTGGGTGCAGGGGACCTCGAACGTTACATACCAAGAATTTCCCATTGTGATTTCCTCCACTGTACGATGAAACAAATTTTTATTTTTCACCAAGTCCTTAACCAATAGACACCCATTATCAATTTTATGCAAAAAGATTCATATTATGTAAGGAGCTCACCTGACTGCAGTATGTTGGATCATTAGATTCCTATTGAGAACATTCAGAATGCAGCCTCCCCCATCCTCTGCAATGCCATCTACCGCTTGAATGTAGTGGAGGAAGCGGGTGCCTGAATCAATATATGAAACTTCTGTTCCGACCCCAACCCAGCCAATCCAGGACAAGAAAAGTTGGAGACGTGCCCTTCTCTTTCAAAGAATGAGAGGTTCAACATGAGAGCAGATCTCTGATTCTTCTGCACCATTCATGTAACTTTACATCCTGTCTTGACTGTTGTTCCGAGTCTGCAAATGAGACCAAAACAGGCACATTATCTTCCATATGCATATCTTCTACCTGGGCCCATGTAGGTTGTAGAGGCACTGGCATTTCAGTGAGAAGTTTGGGTATCCACAACAGAATAATAAGACATGCAGGTAAGGGTGGTGATCTATAAACGACCATTAAAATAAAACCAAGCAGTACTCATTAAAAAAAAAATGTAATGCACATTGATGACTCGTGTTTACGACTGTTTCATAGCAAAAGGTTGATGGGAATTCTTGGGTGGAGAATTTCAAGAACCCTGAAATTCTGTTCAGAGACTCAGCCATTAGAATTCTTCAAATGCCAGTCAATAACAAGCATTTGAGATTTCAGAACACACAGCAGTCCACAAGGCATTCTTTAAACTCCGCTTTATATCAAAAAGAAAAATGGAGTATTCAAGAGATATTGGACCAGCATTCCAAAATTCCTGGACATAAGTTTCCAGTCAGATATTTCACTTATCAAATTTATAATTATATAATTGAGAAAATTTCAAAATAATCTATGGTTTGTAGTAACTTCAAAACAGAGTCCTGGAATCGCAAAACAGAGTCCTGGAATCGCAATTAGCTAGACTATCAGAATCAAGAAGGAAGTTTCAGCAAACATAAAGTAAATTTCAGCAGTTAGGATCAAATCCATATGATGAGCTCCACGGATGAATGATTCACCAGCGCTCACACCTCTTTCATATGTGTGTTGCACCAATGGTTGAGTTCATGGCATGAATTGTGGTTAAATCCCTACTGAATGTTGAATCAGAGATACAAGGTAAAAGACCATTCAAAAAATAAATAAAAGAAATGCAAGGTAAAGAGCAACACATCAAATGCAACCTCAGCCACACACTCTTTCATCCAAAGAATCATAATTTAACAGAACTCTTGTTGCCCATTATCTCAATGTCTATAACATACATTCTCATTTTCTCATAATGTTAGTCGCATTGTCATTAAATGAGGAAGAAAAAAGAAGAACAAATGATGACATTACTGGGTTCTAAATGGCTCCCTCCCCCTTCTAATGTTCCTTTTCTGCAGTTAGACCAGTTCGCATGTATCTTTCAACTATGCCGTCATATCCATGATAAGTAACTTCAATCATGGGTTTGGGAATTGGACGGCCGTCTAAGTCTTCAGGAAAGACCTCAAAATCTGGTCCAAAATTAAACTTCACAACACAGTTGGGCTGGTCAGGGAGTGTGTACATGGAAGCAGCAGGATAGTAGCGCCCACCAGAGATGTCTCTGAAAGCGACGCCTTGACACACTCCATTCTTGAAAAAAGATACCTCACTTCCTGCATTGTTACAAATAGGAGTATTAATAAATGGAAGATGGGTGCTAGGCACCACTGGAACAGTACACATTATAAACAGTTAGATGTAGCACATGAGGGCTCATATCTGAGCTCTAATTATCTATTGGTTTAACTGCTATTTTATAGAAGTTATGGCAGATGATGTTCAGAAAAACCTTATAATTCCTTTTTGACAAGAACAAGCAATTGAGGAACTTATTCATAAGCTACTAGTAGCACAGCACACAATGTCAATTTTTAAGCAAAAACTGAGAAGAGATGATGAGATGCTCCTCTAGACTCTAGTATTGTCTCAAGGCTAGGTATACAAGCAGGAGAGAATATGGTAACATCGTACAGATTTCAACTATGTTTTCCAGGTATGGTTACCAATGTCGGGATTATTTATTTCACCATACCTATTGTGCATGGCTTATTCCCTATGACGCAAATCCTTGACCTGCACTTAGAAGGGGTTTAAAGGATCCAGGGATCTGAAAATATGTTCAGCTCATGGAGCTTGATTGCTGTACCAGTTGGTGCCAAGTTGTTCATGTTCAGACCAACTTTGGATGTCTTGTACGTACTCAGTGAATCTTTTTTTGTCCTGACACTGACAGTGGTATACCCTAGATGAAAAAGAATTCCTTTTCATCTAGTGAAAATACTAGTGCTTCAATAAAAAGACAAAATCATGGAATGCAGCTAAAGCTTGTGGTTGGCAAATTCTTTGAGACCAAAAGTGGCCTAAAACTAAATGCTTTTTTGTTTCATGTAATTGAGTTCCTAGGAATCTGAGACTCTTTATTTCTGTAAAGGGGATAAAAATGAAGGATAAAAGGTGATATCCAAAAAATTAAGACAAATACCCTCCCCTTTTGAATTAAGGGATGACGGGAAATGAAAACCCCGTCATCACCCTAGTAATTCAAATCCATTGCTACCTCATATCCCTCAGCCTCACCTCATCTCCTTCACCCCTCACCTCTTTTTTTTTTTTTTTCCTTGGCTACGTTGGCATACTGGCCATGAGTGATCCTATCAACCCCAAGGATCAATCCCTGGGCATGTGTGTGCTGCCGAGGTGCCAATACCTCTCAACCATGAGTGCGTTGGCTTACCCCTCACCTCTTTAATAATCCCTCAGTGCAGCTCATTTGACTATGAAATCCTATATATTCTATGCAAACTATAATGGTATGCTGGTAAGGACCTGGATTGCAATTGGCTGCTCAACATGTAGGAAGACAGGCGAATAATGCATAGAAGAATAGCAGCAGCACACATCAATGAGAGGGCTATCCAAGATATTCTTACCAAAATTTAAAACAATAATAATAATAAATTAAATGAAACTGAAGAAATAATAAATTACCGACGAGAGCTCGTGGCACAGTTGGAATGTGCTCATTATTGCAACCTTGAGGTTGTTAAGTTCAAGTCATATTAATACACGATATTTAAGTGAGAACCATCTGCTTGATTATTGTGTGCAGTCCAGTTTATTTTATAGGCCACCTGGATGACTTATGACCAAGTTACCCCCTCACACCCACTACAAGCCCAAATTTGACACTCATCCAACCATTACTATCATACGGAAATTTAGAAAGAATAAAAAAATGATGTCTTCTAAAACTATTAAACTCAAGGGCCATAGATCAAAGGGTTACGATGACGTCGTTGGGTAGACATATTGCAAACCCCCAAGTACCCATTCAGATATTTCCACCCCACACCCGCATGGTTTGATAGTACTATGTGCCCAAAATAAAACTATATATATATATATTATAGAGAAAACTACTAAAAAAAGGACTCTAGATGGCCACTAACCAAAAGAGGTACCCATAGTTTTTATGCAACAAAACCGGTGTTCCCGCCAAAATATTCTTTTTTTTTTTTTTTGCCTTTTTTCAACAAGCAACGACGTCGTCGCTTAATATAGAGAGTTAGCGACGACGTTGTCCCTAATTCGTCAAATCTCTATCTTCTCCGACCTTCATCATCTGCGATTGCTGATTTTCTGTACCAAAATTAACCAGAACTCTATGTTACTGTTTTTTATACACACATATATATATATATGAGTGTGGGTCACAGATATGGAAAAGCAAGGGAGAGGCTCAAGAGGCAGCTAAGAAAGAGTCCATTGATTGCTTGAAACTGTTGGAAGGAGAGCTCGAAGACACATTTTACGGTGGCAAGAGCTTGGGGTATGTGGATGTGGTGCTTGTTCCATTCACCTGCTGGTTCTACACGTATAGACTGATGGCAATTTCACATAGAGAATGAGTGCCCTAAGCTAATTGCTTTGGTGAAGAGATGCATGGAGAAGGAGAGTGTCTCCAAGGTCTTTCCAAACCTGCACAAGGTCTATGACTTTGTTGAAGATTTGAAGAAGAAGTATGGAGTAGAGTCTGGTAAATGGGGTTTATGGGAGAAAACGATGGGAGGAAGAAGGCTAAAATGGGAAAAATACATGCTCAAAAGGATACTAGATTCAAAACCCCATTAATGCCTTCTTCCTCCCATCGTTTTCTCCCATAAACCCCATTGAGCCTCTCCCTTGCTCTTCCATATCCGTGACCCACACTCATATATCTATATATAAAAAACAATAACATAGAGTTATGATTCATTTTGGTACAGAAAACCAGCAATCGCAGATGATGAAGGTCGGAGAATATGCAGATTTGACGAATTAGCGACGACGTCGTAACTCTTTATATTAAGCGACGACATCATCACACGTTGAAATCTATAATTTAAAATAAAAAAAAATAAAAAAAAAAAAGTGGTCACTGGGAACCACTTCCGTGCAATATTGACTAGTGGCCTCTTTTTCGGCTAGGGGCCATCTAGGGTCCTTTTTTTGGTAGATTCCTCTATATCATATCGGAAGATTATCCAGTGAGAACCACTCATACTTGAAATAGAGATGTAATTGCATAGAAAATTTAGTTTTAGGTTTTGATTTAAGATTGCTCGGTTTCGAAATTAAAAATCCTCCCTGGGAGTGCTATACTCTTGCTTCTTCTACAATATCCACCAAATAACTAGTGTAGGCAACATATTGCACAGTACTTGGCCTCTTTTTGGGGAAGGAAAAAAAAATCTCTAGCAGACCAACCACTAATTACATCCCTAAATGAAGAAGCCAAGAAAATGGATGTGAGTGGTCAAACAAGGATAAGAGGAAGCTCCAAATTACTTGAGTATAGACACAATGAAAAAAATGATAATCAACAGATTTCACCTGAGACGAATAGAGAGAATGAATATCGAGAAAGGTGGAGTTTTTTGGTTCAAGATTATCCAAGTTCAGTGATTTGTTAGACACGGATATCTGAAAAAATGCATTTACTCATGGTGGGACAGAGGAATTACAAACCATTCAATGATGGAAATGGACTGGATATAAGGGCAAGAAGATAAAGTGCGCTTTTATGTTCCTTTTTCAATAGAAAAGCTGCCCCATTAAACGCACCTCAACTCTCTTCTAAATTTAAATTTTCAACCCCTCAGACCCCTTTGTTCCATGGTTCACTCCTTAGCTAATGCTCTTTTACCACAGAAGATCGTGTATAATCTTTGAATCTTGAAGCTAATAGCAACTCCCATCCATGCATTCTTCCAAAATTAAATACAGCTTCCTTCCCCTCATAACAATGTTGAATTTTCAGCCAAAATAACTCCTACTTTAATGCCCTCTACTGCTGACTTCATAATATCCTTCCATGCCTTCAACCCAAAACCTAGAGAACCTCTCTAACGGAAATTAGACGAGGACAGTAGTGACCAGAAGCATATGGAAAAACAATATTCTTGATCCCTAGTATAATTATAGACTTAAAAACCACAACAAGAACCCCCCCACCGAGTAAGGAAATTAAAAAGAGGAAGGATGTGAGTTGTTTTGTATATGGGAAGAGAAAGGATCTGAGTTGTATTGCATATGGGAAGAGAGGACATTATGCGGAGAATGCTGCAGCCAAAAGGTCAACAAGATACAAGCTAACATTGTTAAACAAAGGTGGATAACTTCATAGCTCCTGTGGTAGAGGTAAAATTGGTGGGAAATATGATTGACTGGCGGGTTAATATGGGAATGACTTAACATGCATTCTACATGATGAATTTAGAGTGGTTCATAAAGAACTTCAATTGGAGACGCAATGATGAAGCACATGAGCATCCTATGTTGATACTAATAGCATGAAAAGTTATCTGACCTTACTAGTTAAGACACATGATGAATTTAGAGTGGTTCATAAAGAACTTCAATTTGAGACACAATGATGAAGCAAGTGAGCATCCTATGTTGATACTACTAGCATGAAAAGTTATCTGACCTTACTAGTTAAGACGGGAGCAACTATACCAAGTTCCCCATGGCAAATGTGATGTTTACCAACATTCTCAAAGATTTTCACTGTGCAGTTTGTAGTTTGCAGACATTATACAGGATTGCAGAACTCATTGTATTACAGCTACATAATGCATCTAAATAGGAACTATTTTTTATAATTCATTACTTGTAATAATAGTAATCGTTAGCAATTAGATAAACCAACAAGAAGACAATATTGACTTTCAGATGAGTCTAGTGAAATGTGACGCAAATGGATTAGGCAACATTCATTTAACACCTTTTTCTTTAATTGCTGGACTATTTTAAGAAATCATATAGGTAGATCAGCTCTACTCAACCCGATCATATTCAATTCAATTACTCCTACGTCCCATACAATAAAGTTGAAATGCAATTTACAGGGATCTTTAATTGCTGGAATATTTTCAGAAATTATTTAGGTAGATCGGCTCTACTCAACCTGATCATATTCAATTCAATGACTCTTAAGTCCCATACAATAAAGTTGAAATGCAATTTACAGGGACAAAGCTTTAAGGGAGAAAATGCATAAATATTATAATGCCCAGATATGATCTGACAGGAGATTGTAAAGTGTTGAGATGAAATGCATAACTCGCAAACCAGCACCATATAGATCGGATAAGTCCCTAGCGATGACGTGTAGAGTAACATGAACGGATAGAAAACACATAAGAAAACTACAAGTAGCTTTAATAGAGGAGAAAATCAAGGAATGTTGACTAAGATGGTATAGGCATGGGGCACTTACAAGAGAAGAGACAAAAAAAAAAAAAAAAAGCCCTATACAAAACACTTAAGATTTACAAGTTTAAGAAACTAGGAGAAGGGGGGAGACCCATAAAGACTGTGAACGAAGGATTGCAAGTTTAAGGAACTAAGAGAAGTGGTAGACCACTGAAGACATTTAATGAAGTGAGAAAAGACAGATTGTGGGGATGTGGAGTCAAATTGATTGTGACTTCGATAGGGTCAAGCAAAAAAAAAAGAACTCAAAGCTAGAACAAGGCTTTGATGATGATAACAACGACAATGATGATTTTTCGAGGGGGGGGGGGGGGGGTTGTTCTTCTTTTTCTTTTTTCTTTATTTTTTTAATTTTTTGGGGTGTTGGTTTTGGGAGAGGGGTTGGGGGTAAGGGTTTTGTGCGCGCACATGTGTCAGGGAGAGAGAGGATGCTTGAAATTTGCTTTGAGATCTATGAACAGTAATAGAGCAGAATATATAAGTCACACTAACTGTATAATCATAGGCATCCAATGATTGTTATTTAACATCAAATTCCTCTTCCTCAAAGGAGAAAACTAATTGCAACAAATACAAATGGAAACCAAGAACTAATTGCAAATCTTCCAGATAGTCAGACCTATTAAAACAGCATCGTCAACACTCAACTCAAGAAAAGTAGAACTGGCTGCTGGACACCTAGGTTAAATGCCTTGACTAGACACGAGAAAACAGATGAAGACGTACAAATCCATAAGAAAAAATCCAACAAAAATAAATACATCATCATCATCAACAACATATTTCAACAGCAAGGAAACAACTAAATTCATGATTAACTCCTTGAATCAACATGGAAGCAAAGAGGGAAAAAAACCCCTTAACAAAATCAATACAAGCAAAAAATGAGAAATAAACATTAACATTATCTCGGTAAAACAACAACAGCAACAAGGAGAGCACTAACACATAAAACAACAACAGCAAAAAGGTGAGCACCAACACCCTTCATAAAGGAAGCCATTGGAGATTTGCAATTCGAACACAGCCAAGCCCTTAAAGATGGCATCAGGCTCCAATGCTGAACACTTGTGTAAGACATAAAAAAATAGAGTTTTCTGTATATACCCCCCTAAGGTTTATATAATTTGTAAATAGGCCCCTGTGGTTTAAGTATTTGTAAATAGGCCCCTGGTTTTTCATTTCAACACCTTCCATGTCCCCAAAATCATTATTCCTAATGAGATTGGATAACCACCATTAGATTTGTGTTGAACTTTTATAAAAATGAAACATTTGCCCTTACACCCATTAAACAAAAGTGAACACATTATTATTTATAAAAATACCATCATTTTATCCCAAGTCCCACCCATCTCTCTCAATAACTCTTTAATGCATACGAAGACTAATCATGTATTTTGAAACTTGCATCAATCTAATGGTGGGTCGAGCATGGATTCAATCAGTTATATCCAATTATAAGCACATGTGTTGATTGTCATTATGATCAATAGGCCTTGTATTGATAGAAATAGATTTACATGCGGTCATAAACTTACATGTGGTCATTCTCTCTAACAAAATGTAATTAGTAATGTTACAAGTTTTAGAGAAAAATAAGTCCAAGCTTTTGATACATACAGAGATAAAGAGATGGGAAAACTGTAATTTCACTCTAAAAACTTTTGGTGGTTGGAATTTTAGTGGTTTAGGGGACACAAAAGGTATTAAAATGAAAACACAGTGGCCTATTTACTAATACTAAAACATAGGAGCTATTTACAAATTCTAGAAACCTTAGGTGGGTATATGCAAAAAGCTCTAAAAAAATACAAACCATTACAATTACACTCATCACAGTCAATCAAGGCAAGAAAAATGAAAACACCCAATGATCGCTGTTTTGTTTGTGTTTGGTGTCTATATATCAATGTTCTTTTTTTATCAAGTAAATTTAGTCTCTACTGCATTGCATTGCTGATCAAAACAAGATTAGTAAAAAAAAAAGCATTAATTCAAACAGCAGCAACAAGAAAAACAATACCATGAATTCCAATACACTACTTTCTCACCTGGTACTACTTCGGGTGGATCCTCCTTCTTATCCCCAGGATAAGAATACTTCTGCTCCTTATGCCAACCAAAATGCTGCCTCTTGGGCGCATAAGCAGCCCCATCTGGAAGATTAATGTAGCAGCCCACCACATCCCCCTCAAAGTACCCCACCTCCCCATACTTCTCCCTCATTGCCTGGTGCACCTTACTCCCATCCACATCCCTATACCCAAAGCTATTCGTGTCCGACCCCACCGGTGCCTGCAAATCCCCCTTCTCTGTCGACCACCCGAGCCGCGTGTGCCCTGTCTCCCCCAAATTCACCACCTTTATCTCAAAATACCAGGCCCCCTCAAGAACCCCTCTGGTCGCCCGCACCATCCGGTACCCCTTGGTGCTCCCTGCCGATAGGCGGTCCTCTCCGAGCTCCACCTTCTCCGCCTTGTGCACCTTGGACAGGCAGATCTTCATGTCCGGAGAGTCATCCGACTTATCCGGCAACCGGGGCACCGGCGTTATCAAAGCCGAGGGGTCCTGTTTGGCGGCGGAGGCTAGTTTTGCCTTCTTCTTACCCTTTCGCGACGTTGATTTCGTCCACACATTGACGGCTTTGGTCTTCTTCTTCGGCTTCTTCAATGCCGGCGCCGCAGGGGCGCCGGGTGGGGGTTCTGAGGCGGCGGTGGCGGTGGCGGGGCGAGGTGAAGGAGGAGAGAGGCTTCTGCTTCTTTCTGGGAGGGGCGGCTACGTCGTCGTCCTCATCGTCGTCGGTCTCGTCGGATGAGGGTTGGGTGGGGTGATTTGGGGTTTTCTGAGATTTGGGTTCTTCTTCTTCTTCTTCGCATGTGTCGTCTGCTTCGTCTTCTTTTTCATCGTGGTTGCCGTTTTCTTCAGCTTCTTCGAATTCTTCCTGTTTGGGGCCGTTTTCGCTGTTGGGGGTAGGAATTGGATGGGGGTTTTGGTGTGGGTTGCATTGAGAGCCGTTGGTTTCGCTGGACTCGTCTTCTTCGCCTCTGTAGGTCGCTCTGAGGCTTTCCATTAGGAGTGGAGGGAAAAGGGGGAAATTTTCTACTTCTTCAGCTGTTTGGATGCCTGAGAGAAGAGGAAAATTCAGGGAGGGAAGTATGATATTGATATTTGATATACATACGCGCGCCAAGAGGGTGAGTGGGGCCCACCTATTTGATCAAGACTTAGGAGTGAATCTGTGGGGGTTTGGATTTTAGAGGTGTAAATCAAGGGAATAGATAATTGTAAAATAAGTGAGAAGTGAACTTTGAGGTAAAGTAAACATGACATTTATTTTTGTGTGGTAAGGTAAAAGAATTTACATACTTTTGACAGGATAAAGTTTTCCGGCGGCTAATAAAGTAATGGTAAAATTATTGATGGCTGCAGGTTTAATTTCACACTCATTTTGCCCCAGTAAATATTGGTAGGGGTAAAATCTCTAGGACTGAAATTACTTAATTACACATTTTAGTTTACCATATGAAAGTAAACATCACCTAAGACGCTTAAAATCATTTTTGCATTATAATAAATGGGAATTGAATCAATAGAATTCATATCTTAAGTGGTTAAAAATAAATATCAAAAGTGAAATTTAAAAAAGGAGCAACAAATAATGGAAATATTACTAAAAGAGCAGCCATCTTCTTTTGATTCTATTTCCAATCTTCTTATGTGATGACATACCCAATCCATAACCTTAATTCTATTTCCAATCTTCTTATGTGATGACATACCCAATCCATAACCTTACCAATGCACACAGCCCTAATAAAGTCGATTCTATTACCAATAGAATTCGGGCCCTTTCACACTCTCATCCCCCTTATGATTGGGCACCCCAGCCCAATTTCACTCTCATCAACTGTTTGCAATTTTGACTTTAAATTTTAAAAGGTACTTAAATCTATGTTTTTCATATTATTATTTATTACTTCAAGAAAAATTTTACACGGCTAATTTTAACCTAGGATCTAATCCAACACCCAAACAAAATGTCATTAGAGCATCTTTCCAATATTTATTAAATTCTTCTTCCATTTTTTTACAAATGTCAACTAAGTAAACCATGATCTCTATATTTTTAAAATTGTAAACTAATTTCAAAAAGAAAGTTTAGAGGTCCATTAGAGGTGGGATACCCCAGAAAAAAATAATGTTGCATTATTAAAAACTTGTAATCAATCTTCTATTTGGCCACACAACTTAGGGGTGTACAAAAAATCCGTCAATCCGTCAATCCGATCCGATCCGATCCGATCCGCGGATTTTAATCCGATCCGAAGGTAAACGGATTGGTGACGGATTGAAAATCCTGTAATCCGTTAGCAACGGATCGGTGGCGGATTTCATCCTCAATCCGCGGATTTAATCCGATCCGATCCGTTGACATTAAATATATATAAAAAATAAAAATAAGGGGTCTAGATATAAATTAAGATGTCTAAATATAAAAAAAAAAAAGAAAAATTATAGGGGCTCAAATGTAATTATTCCCTATCACTATTTATCCCCAAAAGGCCAAAACCGGAAAACCCTACCCATTTTTCCATATAATACTTTCCCTACTCACTATTTTTCCATATAATGTACAGTGACGGATTGAACGGATTAATCCGATCCGATCCGTTCATCCACGGATCGGATCGGATCGGATCGGATTTTAATACTCAAATGTAATTATTCCCTATCACTATTTATCCCCAAAAGGCCAAAACCGGAAAACCCTACCCATTTTTCCATATAATACTTTCCCTACTCACTATTTTTCCATATAATGTACAGTGACGGATTGAACGGATTAATCCGATCCGATCCGTTCATCCACGGATCGGATCGGATCGGATTTTAATACCTACGGATCGGTGACGGATTTCAAATCCGTCAATCCGTAGGTAACGGATTGGTGACGGATTTGGCCCAATCCGATCCAATCCGATCCATGTACACCCCTAACACAACTCCCAATGTTCCTCAATCATCAAGTATTTTTGTGCATTAAAAGCACAGCATTCATTCAAAATTCTTTTTATTGAAATATCCTTATTTAACAAATTATACATAGAATTCCATCTATGTTCAACTTCTGAATTGGTTTTTATGGATGATAAATTATGTCTCGCACATATTGTGGAATATAACTATCTTCTATGTGCGGAGGAGAAAATAAATTTAGCAATGCTTTTAGTTTTTTCTATTACCATTGAAATATATTTCAAATCAACTTGGCAATGATATTTAAGATGTGCATAACTAGTTCGGAAAATAGAACCCTTTATATATCAAATTTACAAGTGACATTTGTAATTTCATTAGATCAATAGCCGCTTGATTATTTGTTGCATTATCTAAAGTTACAGATATAACTTTTTTTTATAATATTATATTCTTGGAGTTTTTCCAAAATAAGAGACCATATTCTATGGCCAGTGTGTGGGCATTCAAGTTTAGAAAAAGTTATAATTCATTTATTAATAACTCATTTTGGATCTATGTTATGGGCAATAATACAAATAAAGCTACCATTACTTCTAGATTTTCATAAATATGTAACTTTAGCTATTCTACTAGGACTATCTGCAAAGAAGTTTTTTATATGTTCCTTCTCACTTTGACAAACCCTAATAGTGTCATATCGAGCAGTATTTCTAAATTGTAGGCATAAGGCATTTTGAACAAATTCTTCAAAAAAAAAAAAAAAAAAAAAAAAAAAACTTTTTTAGCAAAAATAAATGGTAATTCAGCTAGTACAATCATTTTAACAAGTAATTGTCTAGCATTAACAACATTATAAGAAAAAAGTTGGAAACTACTATCACTAGTAGTAAAATTTTGGGTATGTGCCCCTGCGTTTTCCCCTTGAGGTCTTGAAATATGTTTGGGTTCACATTTATTCTTATGCATCAACAAATGGCACTCCCACTTGAATCGGCAACACAAATCTTACCACAATATTTAGATTTTCCCTTATCAACCTCCTTTCCATATTTGTCCTTAACCTTTAATAATTCATATGCTTGCCAAACTATGGAAGTTCTGGGTCTCTTAAATGTTTTGCAGACACTAGTAGCTTCTGCTTGGACTTCTTCCCCTACTTCTTCTTCTTCAAATTTGACACAATCTTCTTCCCCTAAATTAACGAAAGAAACATCTCGGAGAATATTTCTATAAGATCGTCCAGCCATATTCAGAAAACTAAATTTAAAAAATATATATATAACAATAGTAATAGAGATTCCTGTGATAATTAATATTAAAAATGGAAGAAGATGGGAGTTAATATAATAAGACTATATAGAAAAATGGAGTCTCAAATTTAAATAAAATAAATACCTCAAGATTTTTTAAGGCCCCTTAATCTTATCTCTTCATGACTTGATCTTTGGCCCCAAGAAACTTCTTAGAATGATTAGAGAGAGATTTGAATTCTTTGAGAGAGTTAGAGAGTGTTGAGAGAGAGAGAGAGATGGATGATTTTGGTGAGAAATGAGAATGGGAGCCCCCCAACCCATTTATAGACTTTTGAAATTTCAAAAAGACCGAAAAGACCCCTAATATGACTGTTTTATGACTGTTGTGAGGGGTAAAACGGCAAAAAGTATGCAATATGGCCGTTTCATGAACCTTGGGGAGGAGGGGTAAAACAATCATTTTACCCGCCTGTCATGCCGTGCTGGCCCGTGCTGGCATGCCTGTCATAGTAGCATAGCACAGCCCGTGCCTCCGGGCGTTTCACAGCACGTTGACAGCCATGCTAGCCCGGCCCATTTGACATCTTTACCAATAGTTACATATAATTGATCCATCTTGATCTCTATATCCAGTAAAACCAGCCCACTGCAGGATATGCTTATTTCTCAATTAAGAGGGAAAAATAAACAGCAGAAAAATCAGATGTCTAGAATCCTCTTACCTAACTCCTAGTAATCTAAATCACTCTTCTCAGCAAAAAAACAGCAGAAAAATCCCCATCTCTTTCAATTTCTCACAGCACAATCCCCACAAAAACCATCAAAATTCCCACAGTAAAACCAAAGCCGCTCTTCAAAACCGCCAAATGAGAACAGTAGCTTGCAAGAGCCATAGCCGGCCCACCGAACTCCATTGGAGAAGGAACTGGAGAAATCCCACCACATTCAGCTTCTCTGCATCAAATTTCCAAACTGTAAATATATTGAAAATAGAAACAAATCAACAAACCCAAGATCAAGAAAGAAGAAGAAAAACTGCTAAAACAGATAGAAAATGATGAATGGGAGATCACCAATATTGCAAAAAAAAATAAAAAATAAATAGTAAAACAGATAGAAAACAAACCAACTTATCACCATAATTAAGACGTGCATATTTCTCTTTCTTTCGTACAAACCTAATCAACCAATGAATGGTGATTTTCTATAGCACCATTTGATTGAGAAATCTTTTTAATAGGCCACGATTGGTCTTACCTATTATGAAACCAAACTAATTAATCTAACCATAAACCCATAAATTGATAGATTCTTGTTATCACCCCAATCAGGATTAGATTTATAAATTTGAAGAACATGTGACTCACTTCCATCATTGTAGAAATTGTGTGTTTCTCAGCATGTGTTCAATCCAACCATGATGTCCAACTTTGTTCCATAAAATACCTAAGAACTGAATATATTGGAATTCATGGTTAAGAACACAATTAATGGAAAGTGAATCAAGGGTAGATGGAAAATGAAAACCCAGCAATCACCGTGGTAATTCAAATCCTAGGAAAGTCAAGGTGTCATTTACATTACTACCTTCTTTCGCGGCCTCTTTAATAATTCAACTCTACAAAAGGATTATTGAAGATGTCAGGTGTGTGAAGGATATGAGAAGAAGGTCCAAGGAGAGATGGTGAAGATGTAGATGGGGCCTTCACTTTCCTAAGTATTGAATTATTAGGGTAACGGCTAGGTATTCATTTTCCATCTTTCCTTGATTCAATTTCCATTAAAAGAGTGGTTATTTCTTTGTCATTTTTGGATATTCACCTTTGCCCGACGTGTTGCTCTCATCAAAGTGATTATAGAACCTGCCTATTGATGGGCATACTAAATATTGCTGGTGGTTGCCCCTCTAATGTCACATTTGTGCCGCGTTGGAAAACCATTTTTGTGGGAAAATTTTATATTTCCCAATAGAAACCTTTTCCGCCCCCTCCCCCAGAAAATGGTTCTCCATAAAACTTGGGAAAAGTTAGTTCATTATTTAGGTTTTCCGTGAGTAAAAGTGAATCCACTGAATGTGAAAATTTTAATGTCGTTGAAAACTTTTTTGACTTTCCATAAATTTCTTTGGTAAAAGTAGTCGTACAAACGTGCCCTGAAGAATGGTGGCAAACAGGTCGAAATTGGGAGCCTTTGCTGCATGTTGAGTGGTTGTCACTATCGTAAGGGGGGCAAACTGGTGGCACCTGGAAGGCTTTGATGCAGTTTGAGGCCCAATATTCCATAATCTCTTTCAATTATTAGACTTGTTAAAAGCAACTTGACCCACATAAGTATGGTTCTAGGTTTCTCAAGCTGCATTGTCAATTTAGTCCTTTGAAATGGGTACCTGGTCCGGCCCAAGTCCGAATACACAGGGCTTTTAAAAAAATTTGAGCCCAGTTGGCTGGGCTTGGACAATTATTTGAAAGCCCCATCAAAATGGGACTGGGACTGGGTAGAGCCTACCCAGCCAGTCTAGACCCGGCCCAGCCCACCCGCATGTTATTTTACTAATTTTTAGTTTAAAAAACCGTGGTTTATAATTTTACAATATTTAATTTTAAAATATTTTAGAAAAATACAACAACTGAGGTGCATGAGAAAGCAAACAAAGACAAAAGTTTTAAATTTATATCTCTATAACACCCGTCCAAACAAGTGAGACATGAAGCTCTTAATCCTCAACTCCTACATTTTTTGCATTATTCACTATGAGCATGCAACTCATGGCTGTGATTTTTTTTTTTTTTTTTTTTTTTTGTATAATGGGTAAGTTTATTGAGAAAGAGAGAAAGAGAACAGTTACAAGCCCTAAAAGGGAAAAGAGAAAACAAAGAAACAGAGAGAGGAAAGAAGGAGAGAACATGAGAGAAAAATCTGATCTCCACAGAGAAGTTGTGAAGAAGAAAACCAGCAAAGAAGAGCGATGCAGAGGAGAGAAAGGAGGAAAGGAGCCTGAACGAAATCGCCGAACTGCTGGATCTTCCTCCAAGAGCCTGTAGAACGTTGCAAAGAAGGAAAACCCCAGGCGATGACCAACCTAAATTGAAGATCCTAAATTGAAGGTCCATGAGGTGAGCGAGGTCTTGCCAGAGTTGCCAGAGTCTGATGATCGCTTTGACCAGACCTGCAGCAGAAATCGCCTGGGACAGCTGCAATTGGTTGCTGCTAGAAATCGCCTGGGACAACTGCAATCGGTTGTTGCTGGAAATCGATGCCAGGAGCTTAATTGGTGATCAGCAAGATTCAGAAAGTTGGTGATCGAGCTTAGCTAAGGACTACAGAGAGGCCTGGAGATCTTCTTGAGTGAGAAGCTGATCTCCTCAAGGAGGTGAACAGTGATCTGGTTGAAGGTGAGTAGATGATTTTAAAAAATAGCTGTATTCCTAGCTTTCCAAATTAAGTAGATCACAGAGAGGAATATGGATGCCATGAACTTCTGGCCTTTCTTGTCATTCCCTGAAGAAAGAGAGGTCCAGAGAGAAGCAGCAGAGAAGGTGTAGGGCTGCTGAGCATTGGAAGCTTGAAGGATCCAAGTCCAGATGGTACAAACAAAAGGGCAAGAGAAGAAGAGGTGAATGGTGGTGTCTTCTTCTTCTCTGCAAAGGCTACATCTGGATGCCAGGGAGAACCCAATTCGTTGCAGGTGAGACTCTATAGGAGTGCGATTGAGCATTAGACGCCAACCGAAGCAGCTAATTCTGGGGAGGGAAAATCCATTCCAGATCAGAGGAGGCCAAAGAAGGGAGATGCCCCTTAGTCTAATGACATTCCAGACACTGGACATAGAGATCTGGCCAGTTGGAGCCTCCTTCCAGAAGAGCTGATCACTGGTGGAAGGGTTTGGGAGAAGCAGAGAAGTAGCAAATGAAATGTAGTCTTGCACTGCAGGTGGATGAGAAGAAGGAATGTGCCAGGAGCCAGAGTGGAAGAAGGAGGCCAGTCTCTAGTCCAAAGGGAAATGGAAGTTGGGGAAGACAGCAAAGAGAGGTTTGTCCCCACACCAGGTATCATGCCAAATGTCTATAAGATTACCATTCCCAAAAAAGCAGGAGCTACCATGATGGATGTGGTGAGCTAGCCGACGGATTCTTCTCCAGATGCAGGAGCCAAATCTGGAAGTAGCTGTGCTCCAGATGTTGGCATTTTTGAACTACCTGTTTTTGAACCAGGATGCCCAAATGGTAATCATAGTGCATGCCTGCCAACCCAATTTGATCAGAGAAGCGCCATTCATGTCTGAGATCCTTCTAATGCCAAGGCCCCCTTCTAGTTTTGGAAGGGAAACTTGGGACCACTTGACACAGTGTATCTTTGGAGAGGAGGAGTTGCCTGACCATAAGAAATTCCTCATAAGGCGCTCTATATCTTTACAAATGGAGATTGGGATGGGTAGGATGGCAGCTGTGTATATAGGGATGCAAGAAAGAACGTGCTTGATGAGAATCAATCGACCTGCAAAAGAGAGAAACCTTACTTTCCAAGCAGTTAGTCTAGAATTAATAGAATCCAACAGGGGGAGGAAGAGTAGTTTCTTCGGGGTTCCGAAGACAATAGGAAAGCCAAGATATTTGAGCTGGTCCTGGCTCTCTTGCATTCCAAAGATAGAGCCGATCCTAGCTTTCCTTCTGCTGCCACATTTGCCAATGAAAAGCTGACTCTTTTGAAGGTTAATGTGTTGACCAGAAGAAGATTGGTAAAGGTCTAGGAGGTCTTGGACAGTTAGAACTCCAGAGGTATTACCTTTCATGAGAATGATGATGTCATCAGCATATAGGAGGTGGCAGTGGGTGTTGGGAACAGTGGACAGGGGAAGGATGATACCTTGGGATTGAAGATTGTGAAAATGGAGGCTAAGGATTTCCTCAGCAATAACAAACAGGTAAGGGGATAGGGGGTCTCCTTGTCTTAGTCCACATGAAGGATTGAAGAAGCCTTGAGGGGATCTATTAATCAAGACAGAGGTAGAAGAGCATACACACTCTTGAATAATGGAAATCCAGGCTTCAGAGAAGTTGAAGAATCTGAGGGCTGAAAATAGGAAGGGTCAGCTGAGCTTGTCAAAGGCTTTGGATATGTCTAGTTTGAGACAAAGAGAGCCCTTGCTGAGCTTAGAATTAAGTTTAAAAAAAAGATCAAAAGTCAAAGCTGAGTGGTGGTGGATTGGCCTCCCACAAATGAAAGCAGCCTGGTGAGAGGAGATCAATTTAGGAAGGAGAGAGGAAAGTCTGGAGGAGAGGATTTTAGAGATGATTTTGTATGAGAAGTTCAAAAGACTTATTGGTCTGAAATCCGCAAAGGTGGTTGGGGAGTTTAATTTTGGAATAAGGGCAAGGAAGAAAGCATTGGAGGCTTTAAGGAGTTTCCTTGAGAAGAAAAAGTGCTGCACTGCTTTGGTAACTGTTTGGCCAATGATTTCCCAGGCTGAGGTGAAGAAGGCACCACTGAAGCCATCAGGGCCAGGAGAACTATTCTTCTTAAGGGCAAAGACTGCATATTTGATCTTAGAAGCTGAGGGGGTTGAGACTAAGAAGGAGTTTTCTGAGTCTGATATCTTAGGACTGTTGGTCTGGAAGAGGGTGTGGTGAAGCTGGCCAGTGTGAGGAGTGTAAAGGTTGGAGAAGTAATTCGCTGCTTGGTCTTGAATGATTAGAGGGTCATCAGTGAGGCTACCATTGACAGAGATGTGCTTGATTCTATTGAAAGAGCTTCTGGATTTGGCGGATTGGTGGAAGAATTTGATGTTTTTGTCACCTTCCTTAAGCCAAGAGATCTTGGACCTTTGTTTCCAGTGAATCTCCTGGGCTTTGAGGGCTTCGTGGAGGCTTAGCTTGGCAGCCAGGAGATCTGTCCTTAGGGGTTTTGAAGGGGAGGCATCAAAGTTTTCTTGGCAATTCAAAACAGTAGCTTCAACAGCTTGGATGTTATGTTGGACATGGCCATAGGTAGTCCTGCTCCATGATTTCAGAGCAATTTTGAGGGCCTTGAGTTTTTGGGCCAGGATGAACTGAGGATTCCCTTTTATGGAGGTTACCCAGCTGGATTTGACCACTTCTAGGAAGGAAGGATGAAGTAGCCATTTGTTTTCAAATTTGAAATGAGCTTTAGGGGCAGGGGGAGGGAGTGATGAGTCAGTAAAAGGGGGCTGTGGTCAGAGGAAATTCTGGGAAGGTGGAGGACTGAAGGATCTTGGAATTTGGCTAACCAGTGGTGGTTAACCAGGTAGCCTAGCTGCAACATAGGAGAGGCCATCTCTATTATTGCTCCAAGTGAATTTGCTTCCAGAGAATTGGATGTCAGAGAGGCCAGCTTGCATCACCATAGATTGGAAGTCTTTAAGGGATGAAGGGGTGGATTAGCGAAGACTAAGTTTCTCGTGATGAGCCAGAATAGCATTGAAGTTGCCTATGGTGCACCAAGGAATTGTGGTGAGGGAAGTGTCCAGCAGAACTTCCCAAAGGTCTTTCCTATGGGGGCGAGCTCAGGTGTTGGTTTGGTGGAAGAAATAATGGGACAGGAGGCAGTAGTGGTGGGACAGGAAGTGGAACGGAATTTAGGTGTAGATCTGTTGGCAGTAGTGGTTGGACTGGGGGTGGAGGGGAACTCATGTAATGTTCTGATGGCTGAAATGGAGGAACAGGAGGTGGCAGTAATTGTGGAACTGGAAATGGTAGGGTGAGTGGAGGAAGCTCACGGCTGTGATTAGTTAGCTAGCAATAAAAAAATTTAAGAAGAAAGTTGATGCCAGACATGCAAAGTACATCTTCCAAAAATAAAAATTTCTATCCCCCACAAAGCCACATCTCCACCATGTTGCTTGTTGCATTGTATTGCTAGTCCCAAGCCTGGAAAAAAGGATGGAGGGTTTAAAATTCGGTGACAGTATATGAATAATTAGAGAATGTTGATCTTATGTTCAAGATCGTGAGTCTGGGCCCAGCCCAAGCCTGCACGGGATGGGATTTGGCATACGCCCGCTTAATTTAGGGTCAGAATTGAACAACCCCTCTAGGACCGTTCGATATTTAGGATGGTATTGGACAACCCATGCCCAGGCCTGGCCCGGCTCATTCACAGGCCTAATCCTGTCCATTTTATGTCACCGATTGTTAGCGGGCAGTTCAAGTTTTGCCACCTACTGTCAACGGATCATGATGGGGCCACCTTTTTTGAAGGAAAACGGTTCAATAAAATAGTAGTCCATAAATTGGCACCATGCTGAAAATGAGTTGGGTCTGACCCATTGGATCTGATTAAAAAAATATTGAGTATGGATCCTAGGGTAGACATAGTGGGCAGGGCTGAGTCTATAGACCATCATCTGCCTGACTTGATAATATAGTTTTCACCCTTTTGCCCTGCCTGTTTACCTATTTATCAAAACCCTGTTAACAGTCCATGACACATTTTCAAACAGTTTTTCTCTTTCTTTTTCACCACCGACCTAGAACGGCACGGTTAAATATAACAAGGTTTAGGATCCAATAACATTGCTGGTTAAAGTGATGTTCAGATCAAGCCCTCGTGTCTTGGCTCGTGTATTGTGTATAGGTTTTGCAATGGATTGGGTCCTGTCAGATTTGGCTTTATGGGTAGCATGTATAGGCTCAACTTAAATGCAACCCATCTATTTCCCAGGAAAAAAATGTCACATGACTAGGTGTGTAATAGATTAATGGGTCAATTGAGTTGGAACAAGCAAGAACAGACCCAACCCACACCCAACCCATAAATGAAAAGGTTTAGGAAGTATTGCAGCCCCACCCCCACACCCCCCAAGTATTTTAGATTATGAAGATAAGTAAAACTTGAGTGTAGTGTTAATCTGCTACAAGATTCCACATCAAACTTCCATTTGAATCCACTCAATACCCATCAAGTGGATGGTCAAGAACAAATAATTAGTACTCTGAATTCAATGGAAGAAACGAGATATGTTTGAATTCATCCAATAATCTCTAGCTCTTTATACTCATGACACATCCACCCCAAGGCTGACAAGTTGGACGGTCCGATTTGGCTGCATTCATGCCACGTGTACGTTGAATAGGTTGCCAAATTGCAGCCCACCCAACCCCTAAGAGGATAAAGATGTATCCATCTGTTTATCTTATTCTTACAATAAAGAGACCCTATCCATCCATGTCTTAAATGGACCCCACTTGATAATTATCCACAAAACCAGCTGCTCCCTCTGTATGCTAAATCTAATAGTAATACATCCACATCCATATATATACTATCATCTCCAGATCTATCTCTCCATGTATTGTATATAAATAAACAAAACCCAAGAAAGGAAGAAGAAAGGAAGAACAAGAAGTGATGGATGGCCAAGAGCAGCTCACTAAATCTAGGGTTGTGAAGGTTGATTCAGAAGAATCATGGGACTTTTATCGGACTCAAGCAAACAATCAAGGGTGCCCTGTGAGTTATCTGTCTTTCTTGTTACCTCATTTCTTTCCTATATCATGTATCCTCCCAAATCTCACTCTTTAGCCTTCAACACCACTACGACTCAATCATGTCGTGACTTGTGACCATGGTTCAAAATTGCAGATTTCGGTTCATTTTCTCACTTTACAATTTGAAAAGTATTTGTTATAAATCCTTGAAAAAATTTTTTTTGAAAGCTACCAAATGTAAAGGACATTTGAGAGTGTTTTAGATGTAATAAATTAAATAAATATATAAGGGGGATATTCAAGTGCATCCATCCCTTACCATTATGGTGAGGGACACCCCTTTTTTCGAAAGTTTCAAATACACTTCTCTTTTGTATTCGAAACTTCCCAAAAAGAAGGTGTGAGGGATGGAAGCACTTGAATATTCTCCATACATACATACATGATGCGTGTGTATTATACCATCCACATAATATGGTTCCTTTGAAGCTTGCATATATTTTAGGTTTTGTGTTGTTATCTTCATATAGAGATAATGATAATGGAATTGGTAAGCAATGGTAGTTATTTTAAACCGTGAGTGTTACTTTCCTAAACATCTTATCAGTACTCCCTTTTATTTACTTTTATTTGATGATCTTTCAAAATCAAAAGTAAAAGTTAAAATATTAATTTAGAATTTGTAGGGTGCTTTAGGTGTGAGTAAGAGCTCAAGAAAATAATAACCTAACATTCAAATATATATATATATATAGATTAAACTGTTGCATTGAGACAATTATAATCTTGTTTCTTTCCAATTTTTTTTTTCTTGGGCAATTTTATTTAGGCAAAAAATTGAGTTGTTAGTGATACAATTGTTGGTTGATATTTAATTTATTTGTAATAGCACAAAGATTTTCTTATTAAAATTTTTACTTTGGGTTTTAGTATTTTTTGAAATAATTGGTTATGTTATTAATTGTTGATTTTCAGGTTGTTGTACATTTCACTGCATCCTGGTGTGTGCCTTCTGTTGCCATGAATAAGCATTTTGAAGAACTGGCAATGACTTACCAGGATATTCTATTCCTCTTGGTCGATGTTGATGATGTGAAGGTAACTTTTTTCAATCCTAGCCACTGTAATAATCATCCTGTTTTGAAAACTCAAATTCAACTCCACACGAGCTGAGTAAGTCTGGCGAGTCTGGCTGAGTGCTTGGTTAGACATCTTTTTCACAAAGTATTTGTGTTGTGTTGAAGTATATATACAACAAGCTCACACTGCAGAGAAACAGAAGCCCAAAATTTGAACAAAGGCCCACCTTAAATTACTTGTTCATACTTGTTCGAATCTCCTGACTAAGTGACATATGCACCAGAGTCAGAACTGAGTTTTGAAGGTATGGTAGGTAACAATGATATATGCTGGGGCACAATAGATGGACCAGGCTGTTCATGGTCCGGCGAGAAGGCAGCCTATTCAGAGCTGAAACAAGTAGGGGTGGGGCTTTCATATTTAAGTTGTTGGCATTTGGATATGGATGTGAGGGCTTCCACCGAATAATCTCTCATTTAAGGTGAGAGATGAGAGATATCTCAACCCTAAGGGGTAGCTTAGTTGGCCTAGGACCATGGTTTGCACCCGGAGGTTGTGGGTTCAAAACTGCACTACCACACTGGGGCTACAGGGGAATTTACCCGGCTTCCCTTTGGGCCCGGAGGGATTAGTCTAGCCCAAAGGGTTGGGAACCCTCTGATAGCAAAAAAAAAAAAAAAGATGAGAGATATCTCTCATAGGATCATCTATATATATATATATATATATAGAGAGAGAGAGAGAGAGAGAGAGGGAGAGATTCTCCTATCTCTCATTTAAAGTGAGAGATTTGAGAGATGAGAGATATCTCTCATAGGATCATCTATATATATATAGAGAGAGAGAGAGAGAAGAGAGAGATTCTCCTATCTCTCATTTAAAGTGAGAGATATCTCTTATAAGAGCAATCTCTCACCTTAAATGAGAGGTTGGGTGGATGTGAGGGCCCCAACTCTTATCTATCATAGTAAGGTGAAAGATGCTCTCACAAGAGCATCTCCCATATATATATAAATAAATATATATATATGGAGGATATTCCCGTGCATCCTTCCCTCACCATATGGTGAGGGACAAACTTAATGGGGCCTACCTAGGGACCCACTGATCATGGGACTTGTGAGGGATGGGAAAAGACATCTTGGAGGAGACCATATATCAAATTTGGGGTAAATCCCATGCCTCTAACCCCTTCATCCGTGGCCCACAATTTTAATGGCTTTATATTAAAAGAAAAAATTAAATTTGACCCTCGATCCAATGGTCTAATCCATTTGGATAGGTGAAAATTCAATGGGTTTAATGTACTTAAGGGGGTTTCATGTGTGTGGATGGTTCAGATTTGTTATAAAGTCAACCCTACTATCTTGTCCTTCACTGTAACATATTGAGGGATGGATGCACATGAATATTTTCATATATATATATATATATATATATATTGGAGATGCTCCTATGAGAGATATCTCTCACATTAAATGAGAGATTTGGTGGCGGCCTTCACATCCATATCCAATGCCAACAACTTAAATGTGAGGGCCCCCACCCCTATTTCTCATATAAGGTGAGAGATATCTCTCATAAGAGCATATATATATATATATATATATAGCAGGGCTCTCCTAAGCTGCAGCTTAGCTTATCCTAAGTTGAAATAGTGCTGGTCTCACAAATCAAAATTGATTATATCTGTTTTTTGCATGATGGAACTGAAAAATCCAATTTTGATTGATTTTATCTTGATTTTGGAGACAATCATAATGCAAAAAAAGCATAATCGACTTTGATTTGTGGGACCAGCCCTATTTCAGTTTATGATAAACTAAGCTGCAGCTTAGAAGAGCTGTCCCTTTATATATATATATATATATATATATATATATATATATATATAAACAAACTAGAATTGGGGGTGGACCGGATATATATATAAACAAACTAGAATTGGGGGTGAACCGGTTTATCCAATGCCCCAGAGGTTCGACCTCAACAAATCAGGTATGGGCCTTGCTCGGGTGCCCCTTGACCAAACTGGGTCGCAATGGACCTATCATATAGTTGAGTACAGATCCAGCAATTTTTTGGGCTTGGACCGCAGTCCGTCCACTGGGGTGCTCACAGCAACCAAACCTCTTTAGGTCCATGGATATCGTGACCCATGATTTGGATGTTCTGGATCGGTCCATCATATTGGTCCGACCCCCCTGCCAACACATCCCATATCCAAATATCCGTGATCTTGATCTCTTTGTGGGCTTGTTTTTGTCAGGTTGCTGCATCCAAGATGGAAGTCAAGGCCATGCCTACCTTTGTGTTTCTGAAGGAGGGAGCCCAAGTAGATAAGCTTGTTGGGGCTAATCCAGAAGAGTTGAGGAAAAGGATTGATAACTTTGCCCTATCGAATCGTTCTTCCAATTAGTGTCTATATACTTTCATGTAAAGTGCTTTATATAATAATCTCTATACAAAACTACATATGTAAGGTATGGAGAGATGCTTGTTTTGGATGATTGCATAAATTTTGGTCATTTGTGAATCAGTTTGCTCAATGTTAAACAGTTGGTCACGATGACTCATTCTAGAGGTGGCAATTATTGACCAAAGGGATATTGCCGGGAGAGCTGTTCTAAGACTTTATATTTGCCCACGAGAGGTCAAGGTTTAAATAGTTTTTTCGTTCGATATTCTAAGGCCATGCAATATCGCACACATCATATTGTACGATATCCTGAGGCCGCATAATATTGTAAATATTATCTTGTGCGATATCCTAGGATCGTACGATATTACACTATTATCGTACAAAAAGTTCTGGGAAAATATTTAAAGTTTCACTGTCGTTGGGCAAATATCAGATGTAAGACCAGTGGTACGGTCAATATCCCTTGACCCTGCCCATCTATTATCTTGAACTTGACAACTCTAGTTTTAGGTTGACCTTTATTTTCAGTTGAGTTTTGATTGACATTACCGACCTGAATGATATAATAAAAAGATCAAGTTGATGGCTTACCAAGAAAAAGAGGCAGGTCAAAGAGGATGCTAATGGATATAGTAAAAATATATTTGAAGAAGTGCAACTGTCAGAAGATTTGGCTCAAGATAAACCGAAATGGAGAAAATTTTTTTATAATGCCAGCTCCAACATAGTTGGGACAAGGCTTTATAATGATGATGATGATGAAATCAGACTTATATGACTCAATTAAATCTTTTCACTGTTAGATGTGACACCATCCTAGAAAGTTCCCAGTTGAGGTTGGCCCTTATTAGCATTTAGCTTCTCTATTTGAATATGGGTTATTTTCAACCGAATCCACTAATGGGCTGGATTTGAGCTGGGCTCATTTTAGTTAGATAAGGTGGTCAATTCAAATTGAATCGATGCAGCTTGGGCTGTTCATGGACTGAGCCAGCCTAATCTGTCCCTCATTTGACTGGATCTGTGCTTTGTTTTTAGGGCTAATTCTTAAACGGCTAGGCCTGGGCTGATGCATTCTTAAAGGCCTGGACTGGGCCCAGCACAACATATTAAAACAAACCATACATAATTAGCAATAGGCCGGGCTCAACCCGACCTAGGAACACCCTACACAACACAATGTATTCCTGAAAATCAATATATCTAGAGATGGATGGTTAAAGTCATCTGTTACCGAAAGACCTAGTTGAGAACGGCCACTTATGATTCTCACTTGGCTGCTTAGGGTTTTGACCCTGAGTAAGCCTCTTTCCATTTGTGTAGGCTTCTTTTCTGGTTGTGCGGGCTCTCTCTTGTCCCCAGCCCTCTTGGCTAGGTTACCAAACAAATAATAATAATAATAATAAATAAATAAATAAATAATACCTACTTGCCCACCTTGGATTGCTGCTGTTTTTTTATGATCTAGACCATTAATCTGATAACCTTTTTTTATTTAATATATAAACATGTCCCAAAACATAATCCAAGTTGGAAGATCTTGGCAGTTGGAATTATATTGAGTTCTGATTGCTGTTGGGGTACCTAATTTGAACCTTAAAATTTGGGTTTGGTGATCAAATCGTTAAGATATAGGATAGGAGAGATTTTAGGGGATGTCGAATCACAATAGAATCAACAGCAATATATTTGTATTTCAACAAAAACAAAACAGTCAAGATCATTTATGATAGTGGCCCAATCATCAGTTTAGGATTTTGTTTCATGTTGTCCATTATAAGGTCTACTGTAATTACATAGTGCTTAGAAAAAGTGGATGGCCCACAATAGTATATATGAGGGATAAAAAAATGACCCATGACTCTGCCTGCTATCACATGTTGTGGGCGCTGCATTGTCTTCCCATGTCTCCTCATATTCATATAAGACGGGCTGTCCTACCCCCATGCCATCTATCCATCATTAGCAAAATTGACAATTTTATTGTCATAGTGATGAGAACAATCCATTTATCACTGTAGATACTTCATATATTTATATGTGGGCTTCAGATTGGATTTGCATCTTTATGTCTCAGACATGGACTATGTCATTTTCTTTCTTTTTTTTTTATTTTTTAACTTCTTTGTATTTTTTTCCCTAAATCTTTTTTTATAGAATTGTTGAGAACAATTGAATTCATTGTAGAGGGTATTCATCAACGAAAGTTGAAAAAAAAAAAAAAAAGGCAGAAATAAAGGGCATAAGGTGGAGATGTGGATTTTATCACTCATTTTAAATTTAATATCAGATAGATTTTCTCATACCGATGTTCATAAATCTAGTGGTGTGTGAAATTCAGGAGTTAATGCAGGACAAGCCCCTCTCCACTGACATTAAAGATGGGGTTTCACGCATGTGCGGGCTTCGCAAGAGAAAATTCAACTTTTATTTAGTAAGTTAATGGGGTGGGTATCAATTTTGAGTCAAAGAAGGGTTTATTCCTTTTTTTTTTTTTTTTTTTCATTTTTTGGACCTTAACAATAAAGTTTTAATAAAGCAACAGAAGCATTTAAAAGCTTAGGACTACCAAAAACAAAAAATTTAAATGATAAGCCCATGAAATTGCATTTCATTCTAATCATTCAATGTAGAAATATGAACTTATTTAGAATAAAATCATTCAATTTCATGAATTCATGCATCATTGCTTTCAAAGTTGGGTTTTAGTGAGATTCAATAAAAGCTAAGAAAATTACATTTTTTTTTTATGAAATTGTTTTTTTTTTTTTTTTGAAAATTTTTCTTTTTTTACGATTATCGGGCTATCCTCTCAAATAACTTTCTATTCACAAGTAAACATGCATGATTACTTTGCACCACTGCATTGTATACGAAATTTTGATCAATGTGGTTTATTCACAAGCATTCATACGTGTTGAATTGGATCCCATGCACTGCATTACTTTTTTATGCATGAAAATTATTTTTAAAATTTTATTCCATTCTCTTGTGCAAAAAACTCAGCATTTTGGTGCCCATGGAAAAGGAAATTTGAGAGAAGTCAGAAGAGAGAGATATTGAAGAAGATCTCATCTCCTGGTACCCACAACCATGGACGTGAATCCCAAGGAGGGGGTGACTTTGGTGGGTCCTACTTACATGTGTTGCAATGCCAAAGAAGCCTTGTTCTTAATTATTTGAAAACCTGAAAAATCAAATTTCAATTGGTAGTAAAGAAGGAAAGAGAATGACGCGACAACCTCAAGTTCGAGGTTGCGAAGCAGTATTATCCTGTTGAGTACAAGGTTGATCCTCAGAGAGTGTGAAAGCAAACACCTTGATGTAACTTGTCCTAAATAAGACCTAGATCTAGCCTAATAAAATCTATACAAACCCAATCAATTACTAATATAAGAATTAAGTTTAATTATAGTCCATTGCATCCACAAAAGATTCCTAATTTAAAAATCCTAATCTAAAAACCTACTCTAGAAAACAAGCGAAATTGAAATCAACATAAGAATGTTTAAAATTTTGGAAATGGAAAAACTCAGAAATAAATAAAATAAAACTTAGAAATAAAAGAATCTTTCAATCTAAGGGTTAGGTCTTAGTTGTTCTTCTAAGTACCGAAGCTACAAATGACTTCATTTAAGAGCCAAATTAAATTTGAAATTCAGTTTTATTAGTTAATGAAAGATTTCACAAATACTCTAGGCTCCGACAAAATATTTTCAGTATTTAGAGTCCTTTAAGCATGCAATATATCCATTGAAAATAAAATATAAAATAATTTAAATAAAAAAACTAAATTAACAAACTGAAGTTCAGATTTGGAATTGAATTTACTCATATGATCTGTCAACGAAATAAACAACTTACACCCTTCTCTTCAGATTACAAGTAGGAAATTACTCCATCTTTTTCTTCTTCCCACAAAAATTACAAAATTCTTTGTTGGAGTAAAGAAGAAAGGAAAAGTAGAATTCTTTGTTGGAGTAAAGAAGAAAGGAAAAGTAGAAGAGAGAGAGAGAGAGAGAGAGAGAGAGAGAGAGAGGTGGTCGTGTGGGATGAGAGGGGCTGGGGCTTGGACGTCCCACATGGTAGCTTTTATGGTTAACAGTTGCTTATTTTCCAAGCAATTTTGAATTATGTAAACTCTCTTTCTAAGACTCCAAATTGTAATGGCATCTGAGAAACTTTTTGAAATTTAGGGCATTCGGCAATAGGTCCCTAAACATTTCACTTTCTGGCCTTAAATCTACAATATTTTTTCATAGTGTCATATGTCATTTTTCCAAATATGAAGACCTAAAATATCCAAGTTACCATTTCTTTAAAAGTTCATATATATTTAAAGATAAATCATATCCCATGATTAGTGGGATATGCCATTAATAATGGTCAACTACCATTAAATTGGTCACGATTAAAGAAAATCCCATTAATGATATTTTCAAATAAATTAAAAAAAACACAAATAAATTTCAAAAAACATGAATAAATCTCAAAAGAACTCAAATAAATTTAAAAAAACGTAGATAAATTTCAAAAGAACGCAAATAAATTTAAAAAGATGCAAATAAATTTCAAAATATTCAAATAAATTTTAAAAAATATAATATATTTCAAAAGACGCAAATAAATTTCAAAAGATGTAAATAAAATTAAAAAACGCAAATAAATTTAAAAAAACACAAATACATTTGTCGAAACTAAGATAAACCATTTTCTTAAATTTCAGATAAATTTGACAAAAACTCAGATAAATTTCACAAAAACTTAGATAAGTCCCCGGCCTTGATTCCTCTGTCTTCTCCAGGAGCAATGAAGGCAAGCAACGATGGGAATTGATGATGGCGGTTCCTCCTCTTCTCCCTCTATCAGCTTTAGCCGACCGAGCCTCAAACAAAGTTTGGATCCTCTTGGCCTCTTCTTTTCTGGTCACGCAGGGTGCGGCGACGACTGATGAACTTGAGTGTGGCAGCGAAGAATCTTTCTTCCCCTTCTCGGTCCTCTTTTTCTCCTCCGGTACAGCAAACCGAAGTCTAGATCCTCTGAAACCGATATTCCAAATCATGGATTTGTAATTTATGTGGCCCACCTGGTGATCGTCTCTCAGTTGCAAGTCGCGAGACACCAGAGAACGGAGAAGACAACAGATTCACTTGCGATTCTTTGTTTCACTATAGAAAATGAAACCTAGAACAAAACTTTTCATTTTGAAAAACTCACAACAAGGGAGCCTCTGTTTTCCATAGATCGAATCTGGATCCTCTCTTCTTCAATCTTCCGCAGTCTTCTTCTCTGATTATGATCTGCTCCTGCAAATCAGACAAAAAACCCTTCTCTGCTCTTCGGTCAAGATCGAATCCATTCCGAAAGAATCGATCAGATCTTCTTTGATGACAACAAGGGTGAACAGTGGAGGCCCACATTTTCCTTCGGTTCTTTCGAATTGAGTTCGATCTTGACCAAAGAGCAAAGAGGGGTTTATGCTAATTTATGCCACATTAGCGGCAAGTTTTGTCCTAAAAGACTCCTCATACGATCCTCGTACTTTGTGCAGTGCAAGCTTCTTTGCCATGTGTGCTCTCCTGTATGTAATGCGAGTTCCAAACTCAATCTAACATTCATTGATGATTTCCTTGGGCCTAAGATTGTTATTGCATTGCACATTCTCTTCAATGAACTCCGCCACTAGCTTCGCGGATGCTTGTCGATGTGCCTTTGCCATTAGTGGTTTAGAGCAACAATGTTTGAAATTATAATTTCAAACTATGAAGTGTGGACCAGAATCTGCCATGGAGGTATGTATACGCCAGGGACAATCGACTCCTTTACAACTCGCTGTGACCATCTTCATGTTAGTCCTCTCAAGTTTTAAGGTGAAGTTGTTGTATATTGCATCCATTATTATAACTCCTCTAAACGCCTTGCGATTAGGAGACTCCCTACTTAGCCACATCTTTCCAGCTGAATTGGTCGAATTGGTCCCTTCTTTGGGCACAACATTATCAGGGACCATTGTGTGATCGAAGGAAGATTCTGTAATGCTGTCTTGTTGATTTGTGCTAGTAG
Organism: Umbellularia californica; assembly: GCA_028538565.1. Taxonomy (NCBI): domain Eukaryota; kingdom Viridiplantae; phylum Streptophyta; class Magnoliopsida; order Laurales; family Lauraceae; genus Umbellularia; species Umbellularia californica. The sequence goes on along the minus strand of JAPQWN010000010.1, from coordinate 35,664,429 downwards.
TATCTCTTTGGAAACCTGACTCAATTAATTGAATAGCCGCTGAACTTCCATCCACATCTACATTAGTTACGGGAGCACCTATGAAACTGTGCACACTTTTGCTTACATTCACATCAAACAATTCTACATTGATTTCTTCAAACATGGACTGATCATTGTCTCCAAAATCATTCATTGTTGTTGGGAAATTGATATCGTGATTCTCATGTGGATCGACTATGGGAAAATCTTTAACAGGTGGAGGTGACGGTGGTAGCACGCCCTTTAATTTAATTCAATAGGGCTTTATTGCAACATATACTATATTCAATGACACAAAAAAATAAATAGCATACAGTGAAAGCAAACATGTATTTTGCCTAAGAATTATTTGTCCATGCATTAAATGAGAGTATATGTATGATACAATGTCAATAGAAAGAGGAGATTGATTTCTAAGGTTCTATCATATGAAGAGAAAAATTGTCATTACCTCCTTTGTGTAAACCCAAACAATAACAAGAGGAGATTGATACACAACTAATGGCGACGTCAACGGTGGAAACAAACGATAGTCATCATGTTTCGTAGCAATACAATACTCAAGGAAACGACCCCTTTGCGATTTTGGAGAAGTGGGAAGAGTGAAGCTTGAAATCGCATTATATAAGGTTCGCAAACAGGGTTGGCACCAACCTTATGTAGTGTAAAATTGGGTTGGCACCGACAATGTTACGAATAGGTAAAAAAAAATGAAAATTCTGCCCAATTGCTCTAATTGGTGCAACACCAGCTAAAGTGTTTAATCAGGTCACACGTGTGCATTAAGTATTTTTTCCAATTAAATCCCCTAAAATCATAATACCTTTAAAACAACTCATTTTAAAATCTATAATATTATTCAAAAATTGCCAAACAACAAAAATATTACAATATTTCAATATTACACTATTTTATTCTTGTAATATTTAAATCGGTAAATATTGTATTCTAAAAGCATCCAAACGGGCCCTTAGGTTAGTGAGATTTATGTCTAGGGTTATATTTCCTATTGTTGTTAGGATTAAAGTAAGTTTACTTTTGGTTTTCTATATATATTAATGGATGCAGTTTTGTTTTAGTAGAATACAATAAACTACTTTTGTTTGTGTTCTGAATTTCCCTCTGTCTTCTCCCTCAACACCCACTTGTTTTCCATTACAAGACGAACTAAGCTTGGAACGAGTAGGTTTCTTGTGATTTTTACTAGATCATCTTATTCATATGAGGTTGAGCTAGAACTATATAAGTGGAAGCTAACATGTTATTTCTCATTAATGAAGAATGTTTCTACTTGATCTAAGACCAGTCATGAATTAAGAATTTTGTTGAACTCATCTAGCCTATTGACATGCATCTCTTCAATTCCTGTAAAATTTACAACAATGTTTACATGCACATAGATGTATGATATGAACGGACTGGAATATTCTAATATAGGACTAAGGGGTGGCAAATGGGTTAGGTAGGGTTAAAACAGGTCAGGTTAACCTGAGTTGCACTTGTCTTCAGATTAAAGCCCGAGGTTAATTTGAACAGTTTCCAAAATGAGTAGTGTAACCCCAACCCACACCCAGTGTTGGTCAACCCGTCCTGATCCGTATAACCTACATCCAACATGGGTTGACGCATGTAAATGGATCCAGCACAACCTAACATGTAGAAGTTCGGCCTAAGCCAATCCAATTCAATTATTTAGGCTACCTAAATAGGTTTTGGTTTGTAGGGGAAAAAAAGAAGAAAAGCCTTGCATAAGAACTTAAACACAAACTGTTTAAATCGATTTAGTTATGCGATTCGACCCATTTAGATGGATTCTGTGGGATATGCGGATCGATCCGAACCCTGCCCATTTTACTGTAGGCTAGATTCATCTGACCCATGATCAACCCATTATATATATATATATATATATATGAAGCGAACTGGACTCCAATTGCCAGTTTCTTGCCAATTTCAATTTTGATTTTGATCGTTTCCTAATTTTGACCTCATACTAATATCATCCATCCATTTAATTGACTTCCTACTAAAATTAACCATCGATAGAACAGTTTCAAATCCACGTGTGGAGAACGTCCTTTCAATGGAAAAATGAATTCCAATTGGAAATTTTAAATTAGATTATAACCATCTAGACCTCCCACCAATCCGTCCCTCTTCGCTCCTCTGAAGTCTAACCGTTGCCCCAATTTTTGAAATAGACTCATCTGCAAGCTAAACTCCTCATCTTATCTTAATTTCTATATCCTTTTGAGATGGTGACTCCCCTATATCCCAGCGATCCTTTCTTCGCTGGAGTTCTCATCATCTACTTCATAGGTACCTTTCCTTATTTCTCCTCTTCTTACATTATAAGATGAAGTTAGATTGATGGTTCTTAAATGGAAGTGAGCAGCACAAACATTTGGATTCTTCTCCTTCCAGTTCATGGGCCTATATATGGTTAGTAACAACTGTTGTAGAGGATGCCATGGATTCTTCTCCTTCCACTTCAATATGGCCCTCATTAACCAGCCAGCTCCTCCAACACCTCCATCAACTCTACCAACACATCCATCAACCCTTTCAACTGCCATGGATGTTGATTCTAGTACTTCTTCAACTTCAACCTCCTTACGATCCTATAAGGATGCGTTGATGGTACAGAATATAGTAGCACCACCGCTTCTACAAACTAATAACGCGCCTACAGTCATTCCAACATACGGTACCAATTTGCTCCAACACCCTTCAACCCAGCCGTGTCAGTCATCTCTTTTGCCGTGGACTAGTTAAAGGAGTCCAGGGATGTTCACGCCTTATTTCGCCATGGGAAGATTCCAGTGGCAGAATCGATTGCCTAAAGTATGGTGCGAACATGGTACCATGGATATTGTTGAACTCCAAAACAACTTCTACCTTTGCACCTTTACTTTGGCTTTAGATCGTACTAGGGTGCGTTTGGCATCCCCCTGGACGATAGGATGTAAACAACTACTGCTCAACCCTTGGGTGTCGAATTTTGAAACTTCACGAGTTTACATTGCCCATCTACCGGTCTGGATTATGCTTCCAGGTTTACCACTGGAATATTGGACAGAGACACACCTTCGTTATATTTTAGCTCTAGTGGGTAACCTACTTCGTCTGGATGATGTTAAATATCCAAAGGGAGAGCCAGTAAGCATGCGATGTTCGCTCGCCCATTCGTCGAAATGGATACGGACAAGGGGCCCATTGAAGGGGTGTGCATTCACACGTCGGAGGGAGATATATTTTAGAAATTTAAGCTAGAGAACTCGCCTCCATGATGTGTCAACTGTCAGAAGTTTGTATTTCTAAGTTTTTGCAATTCCTGCCAGAGGCACCGGGACAATAAAGGCAAGAGTTCGGTGGATAACCAAACAACACCTACTACTCCCTCGCAGGCGCTGGGGGACATGGAAAAAGGACAGGCTAAAGAACAATGGACGGAAATCAGAAACAAATGACACCACCGCCACTTGACCTCGGGTGGGCAGCAAAGACCTCTACTGCCTTGTAAGGCGAACGGAAACCAGTGCAGATAGAGCCATTGCAACATAGATGATTCCAACACTTTCAGGCTTCTCCTACAAGCTCCGGAAAATGGTTTGGGCAATCCAGAACTGCTGGGAACCAATCTGCAGGAAGCAAATAGGTCGGATCTAGCGGACTTGCTAGTTAGGTCCAGGCCCAAAAGAGGATTGACTTTACCAAAAGAAAATGTGACTGGATAATTAGAAGAACACCAGTTGGGCAAGGTCTACTGCCTACCTCATCAGCAAGTAGGAAAGCCTACTGCTTCCACCATCCAAATTGGAAAGTCAACTCGACCAGGAAAGGATATGCAAAGCATAGAAGATATGGTCACTTATAGCACAGGGTCACTCGATGATGTGGAGCCTCTCAACTCATCTACAGTTTCACAAGTACCGAGGGCGGGCCCATAGGGGACTCAACCTAACGGATCCATGGGCCTATGCAGTGTAGCCTGTAGCCCACAACGGAGCCCTGCAAACCTCCCCTGCCATGCATGTGGCCATGGCAACACATCAGCATTTTTCAAAGGAGGGGCAGTGAGGCGGCTGAGATCAGAGGTTCAAAGGACACGCTGGCAATGGTTCTTTTTAATTCAGTTCATATACCAACGGAGGAAGTTCCAAGAATATCCACGGAAGGACACGATAGCCTCTACTAGACCCCTATCTTTTCACAACCGCCCATTGCCAAGCCATTATATAACATGGATTCTACATACTACATCTCCATCCCCAGCAACGACGCCCTACTTCCTCCACTCGTTTCCATGCAACAGACCATACTCGGTACCATTCCTTCCTCCATCCATTCCCAAAGCATATCGCATACCTCCTCCAATGAGCATGCAACCTCCTCTTGGACCAGTTCTTCTTGGTTTGGGGAAGCGATATGCAACTGGGACTACACCCTCTGCCACTATGTTGGCCACACCACCACCTGCTATGGATTCTAGTGCCATTGCCCACTTCGCCTATCCACCGCCTTTCTCCTCCTTTGTTGCCACCAATGGCGATGCAGGGGCTCCATCACCAGGGGTCCAGTCTTGGATTCTTTCCGCGGCCTCAGACGTAGATGCAGAATCCATTTGAATAGTTCCACCAAAATCTCGACACAAGCTCCTACGGAATGCGGAGTCCGAAGGCTGTCCTATCCGTGGACTGGATGGATTTGGGATTCCTCGAGGACTCATGCCTGGACTTCACCTGGTAAGTGAACCTTCCTTCAAGCCGAGAAAACCGCGTTCGCAGTTCTCTATCTTTGTTAAAGGCCAGTGGATTTTGTCACTTCAACATCTCCAACAAGAGCTATTCACGGAACTAGGTATGGCTGTCTTTCTTCACTTGTTAGTAATGATGATCATTTTGAGTTGGAATGTTAGGGGCGTGGCGTGGAAAGCGGTTAGGTAACGGGTCAAGGAACTCTACTCACTGAACCACATGCACATGTTGATTCTCATTGAAACTAAAATTACCAAAGAATGCTCGGCAGCAATGCTTCAGGAGCTTGGTATCATTTATCATCATTGTGATATAACCTATCGTACTGGTTATAGGGGTGGCATTTGGGTGTTCTGGGATACAACTAAATTAACGGTAACCAAAATTTTTGGTTCAGACAAACATGCCATTTTCAAAGCTAACCCGACATTTGGACAAGCTTGTCCTTTTTTCATCTCAGCCATCTATGCCTCTCCACTATGGAGTTCTCGGCGGAGTTTATGGACAGACCTGTCTCACTTCAGAACCACATCTATGAGTTGCAATGACACTTGGCTACTGATGGGAGACTTTAATTGCCTCCTAGGAAAGTACGAAAAATTAGGAGGTAGACCCTGGCCCAGACAGGCGGCTTTTGGGGAATTGGAGTCCCTCTTACTCTCAATCGACACCAATGATTTGGGTTTTGTGGGTAACCCATTCAACTGGAGCAATAACTGACGCCCGCCAGACTAGATTCTGGAACGCCTAGACAGATGTCTGGGCAATGCAGCTTGGTCAAACGGGTACGAGTCACTCTCCGTCCATCATTTGACACGTATTACCTACAACCACTGTCCAATCCTTCTCATGAAGGGAGTTTATTATTTCCTTGGCCACATCATTTTCGCTTTGAAAATATGTGGACTGTTCAACTAGGTTTCAATGAAGTAGTTCGTAAGGGGTGGTGTGTCAACTGTGGGCCAAATAGTGACCTAACTGACAAACTTCTTTCTTTGGAATCCACACTGACTGCATGGAAAAAGGATTCTCTCGGCTCTCTCTCGTCAGATCTACGGAGACTGGAAAAACGAATGGATGGCATACACTCTAGTAGACATTACCAAACTTCATCCTTTCTCTACCATCTGGAATTTGAGCTAAAGCAAGAGTATGCTCGTAAAACTCTACAAACCGAAATGTTCTGGAAGCAGAGATCTAGGGTATTGTGGTTACAGGAAGGTGACCGGAGCTCAAAATTCTTTCACTAGGTTGCTAAAAATAACTTTAAACACAACCACATACATTTTCTGCTTAACCCTAACAATCAACCTGTATCCAGAACTTCTGACTTACTGGATATTTGCAAAGAATATTTTACTTCGGTATTCACCGGAACAGTACCTTTAGCGGATCCACAGATGGCTCAATCCATCACTCCAACTATTCTTGATCAGGACAATGAAGATATCTCAACCATTCCATTCGTGGCTGTCATTAAAAGAGCAGTCTTTTCTATTACACCCAAGAAAGTCCTCGAGGACCGGAAGGTTATAACGCCATATATTATCAAAAATTTTGGCACATGGTTGGAGCAAATGTGGTTACTATGTCCAGGATTTCTTTCGTACTGGACTTTTAGACCCACGGGTAAATGAAACCTGTATAACTCTCCTGCCCAAAACCCAGGGTGCTGTTCATTTAGATGATTTTCGGCCAATCAGCCTTTGTAATGTGCGGTACAAGATCATTTCCAAAATCTTGGTTCACTGACAGTGTCCATTGATCCAAAAGTGTATCTCGGAGTGTTAGGGTGCTTTCATTCTATGGAAGCGACCATCATATAACATTATCATTGCCAATGAACTTTTACATATGATGAGTGCAGGTGGTCTCAAGAAAAAATACTATGCAATTAAACTGGATATTCATAAGGCCTATGATAACCTTTCCTGGTCTTTTATCGAGGCCTTTTTGAATATATATGGTTTTGCAGTTAATGTCATCCGTTTAATCATGACCTGTGTTAACTCAGTTGTGTACACGGTGGGCATCAATGGCCACCGCATCGATTGAATTTTTCTGGCTCGGGGGTTCTGCCAAGGTGATCGTCTTTCCCCATATATCTTCATTCTGTGCAGTGAGGCACTGGCCAGGTTATTGTGCATGCTAGCAGAGCAGTGTCCATCCATGTTTCCTACCCTAGTCCCAAGAGGAGACATAATTCCAATATTACAGTACGTTGATGATAAGCTGCTCTTCATCAGGGCGGCCAAGCAAAACGCGGAGAAGATTAAAATTTTACTTAATGCCTATGGAACTGAGGCAGGCCAATCTATAAATTCTTCAAAGTCAACCATAATCTTTAGTGCAGCCACACCAAAACCTCTCACCCGTGAGGTCAAAGCAGTACTGGGGATCCTCTCCAGTGGGACATCGTTCACCTACCTTGGCGAAACGGTGGGACTTAGGCGCATGGGGCCTAGATATGGGGTAAAGCTTTGTGATCGAATCCGGAAACGGATCCTATTGTGGAGAGGTCATTCTTTTTCCCTAGCTGGCCGTGTAACTCTCCTAAAGGTGGTTCTCACGGCCATTCCTCAGTATTGGATGGGGTACCGATTACTTCAAAAAAAGGATCTATATCCGATTATCTCGGCCCAGGCTACGTTCCTTTGGAAAGGGTCAACGGATAGTGTTTCTTGGACGTCGGTAGCCTGGAACCAAGTCACAAAAACGGTGGGAGATGGAGGCCTCAATATCAGGGATGTCGAAGTTCAAAATCAAACATCCATGGCACATCTCGTCTGGCTTTTCATCCAGGATGAAGACGCCTAGTGGACCCGGCTGCTCCAACAAAAAACCTACCTACAACACCCTTTGAAATATGTATGCCTCGCTCAGTAGAGTCACCACTGTGAAAAGCAATGTTAAAGGTCAAACCAGTTATCACTGATAACCTACGGTGGGTCATCGGGGATGGTACTCAGGTGAGCGCTTTGGTTGATGTCTGGGTACCGGGTGAAGGATCCCTTCAGCACAAGTTGCTACCCGGCCACCTCCTCGTCAGTCCGGACCCTGATTCTCTGATACCGTCTAGGCCAAACTCTATTAAAGTCCTCAGAGTCACTGACTTGACTACCGAAGAGCCGTCTGGAGCACATTGGAACGAACCTCTTTTACGTAGAATTTGGCCAACAAAGGTGGTGAGTAAGATCCTAGAACTTCCGCTCGGGGGGGAGGGATCTGCGGTGTTGGCTAAGTGAGCCAGTAGGACGTTGTAGATACAAAACTCTATTCCGATGTTTACAACCTCTAACCTTTGGCCCAAATTTCCCCTGGAAGGAGGTATGGCGTCTTTAGGTTCAACCAAAGCGACGCTTCTTCGCTTGGCAAGCTTTGCTCAATAAACTTCTCACTCATGCTCGCCTAGCCTGATGGGATATCATCATTAGTCCTCTGTGCCCAATCTGCAAATGTGAGGAAGAAACGGTGGATCACTTGTTCATCTGCTGTTCCTGTGCAAAATCGTTGTGGCATACATTACCGGCATCTATACTGCGGCCGGAGGACTCGACCTCCTTCTCTTAGTGGTTTTGGTCCGTTGCGTCTACTGCCAATCGACGTTTGGGGATTACATTATTCTGGTATCTTTGGGAGGCCAGAAATATGTACATCTTCCAATATCATCCGCTCTACCCCCTCCAGATTATAAGCAAGGCCATTGACTCTATTTTTTATTGGAATCTTTCTCACCTCTATGCAGGACCAGGCAACAAAGTGTCAATGACAACAAATTGCTGGCTACCTCCCCCACCAGGGTGGTTTAAATTTAACTTTGATGGAGCATTTAGCAGCAACACAGGAAAGACGAGCGTCGGAGGTTTGGTGCGTGACTCCGAGGGGAACCTCATCCTTGCATACACTAGTGAGGTTTGGGTAGCCCATCCATTGGAGGCGAAACTAATGGCTCTCCAATGAAGACTGCTTCATCTAGGTCATCTCCATGATGTATCTCTGATGATTGAAGGTGACTGCCTGGTGCTGATTACCAACATTCGGAAGGCAGCTCACCTAACCTGGGACATGATGCCTTTGTAGAGGACTATGCTCATGCTGTCGAATTTTCATCATTGGACGATCCAATATTGCAAACGCTCGGCGAACTCCGTGGCTGATCTATTGGTTGCATATGCCATTCTCCATGTTTCAACTACATTCATTGGATTACATCCGCAAACACAAATTGTTTTTCGGCAAGAGAAGGAACGGGCCCAGGCATACACCTACTCTTTTTATCACCTGCAGGAACATGCTGAACGACCTCACTTGCAATAGGTCGTTCGCCGAGCAGCGCCGACGCGACCTTGACAGACTACTCAAGCTGGAACGTCAACAACCACTGATGTAGAGTAGTAAGGGCAGACCTCGGCAATGTGTTGAAGATGGATGCAACTACAGCAATGAGGCGAACACATGACCACCTTTTAGGACATATGGCTTCTTTTAGTTTACTTTATCTCTTATCATGTCACTGTTTTCCTTACTCTTTCCGGTCGTTGTTGCACTATGTTTTAGTTTTAGTTTTGGTTTTGGTTGTGTACTTGACATCGACTACACAACCGTCAGCTTCGTTTTTTTTCTAAACTAATATAAAGTTCCCTATTCAGTAAAAAAAAAAAAAAAAAACTATTGTAGAGGCATAATAACTATACACAGTATCTATGTGAAGAGTTTTTGCAATGAAGGACAATCGTATAGAGCCACTATGCTCATCATTATACAATAATTTGGTGAAAACATATTGAATCTAATGACACCAAGTGTTCTCAATGTGGAAGACAAATATTGACCCAAAGTTTGCATTTTCATCACTATCAATCTATTATAAGTATTTGATTTTCACAATTAGATGTGATCAATTGGAGGAGATAGTAAAGAAAATGGTGAACAATTGTTTTTGCAATAGCAATCTCAGAGCGATTTTTCTGTGTTGATGATGTATATTTATGGTGAATCTTTTTCAATTTTACAACCACATTCAATAGATTTTACAACCTATATTTTGTGTATGTTTGGCCGATCCTAATGTGTGCTAACTCATGATTTGTCCACCCTTGGATCGCCCAATTGCATGCAGCTCACTATAAAAAAACTTCTTTTTCTTCACTCAAAATCAATGAACTTTCTGTAAAAATGGAGCTGATTCAAATTTGAGCCTATGGAAGTATGGCATGACGGTGAAGGTCAATCACAGACCAGTTTAAGTTTGACCGTTAACCTGTCCAAGAGAATCACAATGCCATTTAAAATCTTCACTAATCTCCTATTTCTTCAGTTGCAAGTTTCGATTTCTTCTAAGGTCATCCTGTTCTTCAAGCCTTCATCTATTTTATGGGCCCACCTAATTAAGGAAGATCTCATATATATATATATATATATATACATATAAAAGATAAAAATAAACTCTTAAATAAAATACATGTTCTTTGCCCAAAACATTTAACTAAATCGAGTCTTCATGAAAATCTGAAGACAGATATCTCCTCTTCTTTGGAATTTGAATTTTAAGTTATAAGTTATCTAAATCCTTTCCAAGATCTCTCCAATAGGAGTTGGAGTCTTAGCTAAAGATCAAAGGCTAGGAGACCCTACTTTGCAAATTGACGAGGCCTTATTGTTATGATTCGGTTTTTCTCCTTCAATATTTATGAATAATTGAGTATTTATATAGGAATATGAAAATTATAGAAAACTAGAATTAAGATAATTTTAACTTTACTTTCTCTATTATTATGCATATATGGGGTTATTGTTAGTTTTTAAAGCCTAACTCTTTCAAAATTTTCTTCAACTGAGATTTCTTATAAAATTTGTCTTCTCTAATTACCTTTTCTTATTGAATATAATCCATTTGATAAAGACAGTTAAAAATAAGAAAACAACATAGCATTTTTATTTTTAGTATATAAAAATACATGATGAAAGTTTCCTATTTTGAAAGTGTAATTCTTAAAAAAAAAATTCTGACATCACTTCGAAGTAGGAATAGAAATTTCAAGTGGGACCCCAAATATGCTACTGAATAAAGGTTATACCCCTCTCTCTCGATCCCCATTATTGATGTGGATATTTGACTTTCTATGTTGGCTTTAAAGTTTAGTTCTAAGTTTGGCATACTAGAAAGGTTAGATAAAGTGATCTTTTTTTAATTATTTATAACAAAAATTGGAATACTTCTATATTTATCCAAAAATCACATTTTAAGGCAACGTAATGTATCAAAAGTTAATAGTTATCACTAATTAAATATTTTATTTTGGCAGGCTATTTCACCATGACCTTTGAAAGGAGGTCTATCCTCATTTTTAGGTTTTAATTTTAGTATAAATGTTGTGCTTGACACAGTGCATAGAAATAACATTGCAATTTCATAAATGATCTGGTTTTTGAAAGAATAAGCTCTAAAACCTATTAAAAGGTTTTCCATGAAATAATGAGAAAATTCCAACCAAGTATGTCAAGCATGTAAATAATCAGTCTCATCACCTTGGCATCTTATAGATCAACTATTTTAACACTTCTTTTGGAGATTTATCATGACAATGTGTTCTACTATTATCTTCGCCATAATTTTATTCCCTCCATGGTTGTCATCATTCACTTTTCGACATCATTTTTTGAAACTAAAAGGGAGACGTGTCCTAGAATGATTCACCAACAATTTCTCCTTATTATGCATGTTATCATGTATGGTCTGAATTACTATATACTTAAAATATTTGAGACAATAAAAGAATGACAAATTTGTGACAAGGATAGACCGTGACGCGGTGTGTATTGTTACTTTACTTACCTTTATTAATATTAATCTTTTTAAGTATGCACTAAAAAAGATTGTGCATCGATTTACCCAAAGAATTTGTGCATTTCAGATTTTCATACACACTGCCTCTTTACAAATTTGGGGATTTAACTGGAAAAAACACTTAATGCACACGTGTTACGCAATAAAACACTTTAGCCGGTGGTGCACCAATTAGAGCAATTGGGGTCAATTTCCATTTTTTTAAACCTATTTGGCACATCATCGGCGCTGACCTTATTTACACTGAATAAGGTCGACTATGACCTTAGTAGTGTAAAATAATGTCATCACCGACGTGGGCTTCCTAATTTTTAACCAAAAGTTATTACTTTTCCATCCATCCTCAGGTATTTTTAGTGCTAAGTGTCGGTGAAGACCTTAGCAGTATAAAATAAGGTCACCACCAATGCAGGTTCCTTTTTTTTTTTTTTCCAGCAAAAGTTGTAACTTTTCTAGGCAACATCTTCAATGAACCATTACAGGGTCGGTGATGACCTTAGCAGTGTAAAATAAGGTCATCACCGATGGAGGTTTTCTAATTCTTCAACCAAAAGTTGTAACTTTTCCAGTATTTTTAGTGCTGCAGCATCGGTGATGACGCTGTATAAACAAGGAAAAAAAATGAAATGCTGGAACTAAGACATTTACATCAAAATACAACTATGTGTACAACGAGAAAAAAATAAATGCTGCATTTAAAATACAAGCACAAACAAATCATGCATTCAATTGACATTCAATTAACATCCCATATACAATTAAGAAACAGTTTTGCACATCTCGTAAGTTTACAGTTGAAAACTCACAACATCCATAGACAGCATCACTTTAATTACAAGTTACATTACAACGTATTTGGAAAAACACATACAGCACAAATAAGATATAACTCTATAATGGCTAAACATATACCTATTTATCTATTCAATTATTCTAAAGATAAAACACCCATTCTAACAAGCATTTAAGCCACAAAGAAGATATGGAATGAACAAAATCAGCCAAGAAATTGTTCATCAATCCAAACACTGCACAAATCAACACTGATTCCACCAAAAACACAAATCATTTAATGATAAAAAAAAATTGCATTTCCACATTTCCACATCACCTAAGGAATAGCTAAGCATATAACCATCCATTCAATTGCATCAGGTATTCAAGCCACACAATGTCCACATTAAAACTTATTCCACCATAAAGCACAAAACACAAATCATCAAATGAAACCCATAAACTGCAATTCTATATTTACACACCACCCAAAGAATAGCAAAAACATATAACCAACTATTCATTCAACTACCCTAAAAAAAAAACACCTATCATATCAATCATTCAATCTGCAAGAAAATCTTAAAATGAACAAAACCACCACTGAATGATTGAAACCATAGATCTTTTCTTATTTCTCTATTTACATTCTAGATTATCAGTTGCAAGTTTGCAAACAACTATTCATCTTTATTTCTTAAAATGATAGGGGATATAGACTGTATTAGTATATAAATGCCACACCTAACTATTTGCTAAAGAAAGTTCCTTGTACCAGTTTCAAGATAACTAATGGTGTAGAGCCATTGAAACTCTAATGATCTAGAGTGAGGTGATGATTGGTTGATGAAGCTCTAAGTATTAAATGGTGTGGTGTAATTCTTTTAGAGATGGTGGGTACCGTAGTTCAAATATGTCATTAATTCGCATTCTACCTGTTGTATGCAATATTCAAGGCATGTGAGGAGGAGATGATATGGTTCGATCACTTATGTGGATGTGGTTCTTTGAATAGGGATCCTTCTTCTTTTTTTCACATATGAATTGATGCATTACAGGATGCAGTTGCTAATGGTCCATCTATCTCTTATTATGAAGAGATTTTAAGAGGCTAATCCTAGCATATGAACCCACTCACATTGTCAAAATGAAGAAACATAAAAAGGAACAAATGAATCACTAGTGGCATTTGACGGCATATAACATTCTCAAGTTTGGAACTGTTAAAACAAAAATAACTCTCACTCAAACTTTTCTGGAAGTGTTAAAATAAGCCCCAATCCTCCATCGTCCTTCTCAACTGAAAATGCCTCAAATTTGGAATCTACAAACCCTAATCAATGCAAACAAACAATGAACAAATCGAACAACAACGTTGAAGCTAACCTACCATGCACTTTGATATCATATGGGGGATGGTGGGAAAACAAAAAAGGAGGGAAAATACAAAACATTGACAAGGATTCAAAAATGGAAGGAGATAGATACCTCTGGAATGTCGGTAGAAATCACGGACGATGGAAAAGATGATGGGAGCAAAGAGAAGCAATTGAGGATTCAGTTTGAAGGCTGGTGGTTCTGGAAATGGAAGCAACTGCTCTTCGGCACCGGTCCAAGGTCAGTCTCGACGGTATGGTGGACGAGAGAAGAGAAGAATGAAAAGAAACATGGATATGAGCTTTAAATATGGTTCGCAGATAGGGTCATCGCTGACCTTATCTAGTGTAAATAAGGTCGGCACCGACGATGTGTCAAATAGGTAAAATCAAATGAAAATTGGGCCCAATTGCTCTAATTGGTGTCCCACTTGCTAAATTGTTTGATCGCGTAACATGTGAGCATTAAGTTATTTTTCCAGTTAAATCCTCTACAAAATTTGTATTACAAATATAGTTGGTTGCTTGCCCCTGCTAAGCACGGATTTTCTCTATGCTAGTATAAGATGATGCTCGAATTATGAGAGGGTCAAATGTAGGTAAAATATGGGTCATATCAGAGGTCCAGTAAGAACCTCTACTCATAGAAAATCATGTATTCTTGTATTGAATAAAACTAAAATTGGCTGGCCAACTGAACTGGGTTCAACTAGAATTGATACCTTCACTAGTAAGATTAAATCAAATCAAGATACTAATTGAAAGATGGTCAAAATCAATAAAAACCAATTTAAATCAATAAAGAAAAAATAGAGTTGAACTATGTGAGAGATGTGAGATTTTTTATCCATGTCATACAAGAGCGCGGAATCTTTGATTTAAGGGCATTGACCAAAAATTTTCCCCGACATCAAATGTTGAATTGGTTTAAATAACCATCTATTAAATTGAGGATTTTACGAGAAAAATCTTCTTAGATTCACTGTAAACCAAAAGGGACTTAAAAGTTATGAATCAATCGTATATGAGCGGATTTTGTTTTTTTTATAACAGAGGGTGTCCCAACCCTTTAGGCTGGACTAATCCCTACGAGCCTAAGGGAGCTAGGTAAATCCCTTGTAGCCCCAGTGCGGTAGCGTAGTTTCGAACCCTCAACTTCCAAGAGCAAACCTTGGTCGGTGGCCAACTGAGCTATCCCCTAGGGTTTACAATTGGAAAAATATCCCCGCCTATTTTTTTTTCCTTCTTCACAGTTAAGCAGCAATATCATTGCCCGCCTTAGATTCAAAAATAAATCTCAAATGATATCCCCGCTCATATATAAACCAAAGACCACCCCTTAAGACTAGTTAGGTCCATTCATACCTTATAGGTCTTTTTTGGTCAATCCTTAAATTTTTCTGGTAAAATCCTTTATGTTTTAATATATATATATATATTTAAAATTGAACTTCACCAATTTTTACTATGGGATCCAAAGCCGGATAAAAAATGGAGAATTGCATTTCTTTGAATTTGAATTTTTCCCGAACAAGCCTATCCTTACAATTGGGACGACTTTGATGATGATGATTTAAAATTGTTTAAGATATTTTAGATCTCAATTCATCCGGATTAAATAGAATAGTTGATAGAACTGGACCCATCTGTCCATGCTACTGGTTCACCTCGGATCCGGTTCTTGAAACACTGATGATATGAACTGAGTGTTGTCTGTATGCTCCCATGATGACAGCCCAACCAATGGCTTCTCCACTGCGCATCTACAAGTACAGAGTCCAGAGCAGATGAACACAGATAAAACCTCTCCCCAATGCCATACATTGCCTTCCATTCTTCCTTCAACCACGTAAACACAGCAAATTATGAGAATCGACCCATTTCATCAAGACTCTTGAAACCCATGCGAATAAACAAGACCCATTTCACCTGCATTGTATACCCCTGAATTAACACCCACCTTCTTACCTTTCTCATTCTTCATCTGACAAGGTAAGAGGAACCTTGCAAACACCAAAAAACCATCAGATGATGAGAATAAGAAAATACCATTTCACACCCACATTACATTTCTCAATCTTCATCTAGCTAGGCAAGATGAACCACCCCAAAACCCCTTATCTGTTATCTCCATCATTTCCTTAGCACCCAAAATCATCAGATGATGAGAATGAAAAGAACCCATTTCATCTAAACACCCCCCCTGCTTATCTCCATCATTTCCTTAGCACCCAAAACCATCAGATGATGAGAATGAAAAGAACCCATTTCATCTAAACACCACCCCTCCCCCCCCCACCAAAAAAAAAAAAGACACCCACCTTCTTACATTGTTCATTCCCCATCTGTGGAGGCAGGAGGAACCACCCCCAAGACTCTTTTTCTTCCCATCCAAACATTTGCACCCAAAACCATCAATGATCAAAATAAGCAAAACTCATTTTATCTAAACCCAGGAGGAAAAAACCCACCTCATCACATTTCAGGAAGAGAGAGGGAGGAGAAAATGTGCTATGTGGGAAAAGCTACAAAGATTTTCATAATCATTGTCTCTGTTTTGGTGATGTTTTCCATGGTTTTGGTCTTTAGATTCTTACACCATGGACATCACAGTGCTGGCAATTGCGCCAATGGCTGCCGTCCGGTGCTTCCTGTTCCAGCCATTCCACCCCCTCCTACCATGACATCGCCTCCGGTCACCCCTTCGTCTGCGGCGCCTCCTAACAGCCCGCCGAGTATGGACACGCGGCAGACGCCAGGACCAGTGCATTCATAGCTTGATCAGGTGTGTAATTTATTTTCTTCTTTTTTATGCAATTTAGTAAATTGTTTTCTCATTTTTCCTTTTTTTGATATTTATTTCCTTGAATTTGTTCATGTATAGACTACAGAAGGATTTGTGTCTGGTTTTACTTTGCCTTGGTTTTTGACACTTACAAATAACCATTTGCCCTTGGTGTGTGTGTGGATGTTTGTTATGTTTTAGGAAGAAAGGGAAATTCTTATTAGAATGCAGAAGGGAACCCAAGAATATTTTTGGGTAGAAAGGGAGAGTTTTATTAGAATGCAGAAGGGAACCCAAACAAGGGCAGCTACAAAACAGGACCAGCTTGTAAAACCAATACGGGAAAGTGACAAACTACAAAACATTCTCAACATTCTTGATCTGAGTGTGGAGTGAGTTAGCTGCCTCATTCATCTCCTTGGGAGTATAATTAGAATAAAACTTATCAAAAGAGCTAGTAGTTCTCTAAATGTCCGAAATAACAGATTCAATAACCCATTCAGCTTCACCATTTATAGCTTCACCACTTCTAAGGCGTCTGAATACAAAACCCCTTTAGAGAAATCTCTTGCCAAAACCATCTCTACCACAAAGAGAATCACCTGTGCCTTTTCTACTTTTCATTATGAATGTTATGTTGATTTCAGTTTTACCAAAAATCATCTCATGAATACTGTTTTAATTAAGAATGAGAGAGTCACTGGTGCCTGCATCAAATGAAACAAAATCAATTATCTGTCATTAGACGTAAAATTAAATTTAATAATCACATTTGTAGTCCATATCCTCTTCTAATTACATATTATTTCACATTATATTTTCATCTATTTACATTATCGAGGATCTAATTCAGTAATCGGCTCTTCATTTGTAGAGCTAGATATTAGTTTAGTGGAAGATCGATCAGGCACATTTATCTGCCAATCGTACTCCTTGGAGAGAACATCAGATTCCATTCTGGTCACAACAAAATATGCGGGAGGTGATGGCGATGGAACTGTGGTGGAGCAACTATCGAGCATGAGAACAACCAACGACATGGTGGGTCTATCAGAAGCATTTTCTTGGACACATAATAAACCGATGTGGATGCATCTCAACACTTCATTTACTGGATAACTTTCACCCAATGATGAGTCCAACAACTCTCTTGCTCGTCCGTCCTTCCAGTGCCTCCATGCCTGCAAAAATTGATCATCAAGTATATTCGAGTTAGAAAAAAAAAACCAAAAAAGGTTTGCTCTAGACTTGTGTTCACAAATTTGTTGAACCATAAACCAGCAATTTTCAATAAAAATCAGGTTACATTCTAGTTAATGAAAATAGCACACGGCTTAGGCCCTTGTCAGAGTTCTTAGTGATGATAATTTTGCATATGCATCATGCATATGGGGTTGAGAAAAATTAAGAATTCAAATTTTTATGATATTCATTTTATAGATTTTCTCCCAGAGAAATTAATTCTAGTATTTCTGATGTTTAGTATTTCTGATGAGAACAGGATATGATTGGTCCCTGCCAAATGTAGTTTTGAAACTCTTAAGCATTCAAATCCTATACCATATACGCTCAGGAAATTGGAGAGCTCTGTTGCAAGAAACCATTCAAATTGCATTTATTTTTGGGGCACAACCACACCCACTAGTCAAACTTCTCCAATATCTTCAGTTATGTAGTTGTCATGAGCAATAAATTGTGAAAAGAAAAACGAAAAAAAATTATGATGTTACACTTTTTACTTACATAGCTTAGAAGGTCCTCAGCGCGATTTGATTGGTAGAAGTTATTATTCTTATGACCAGTCACAATCTCCAAAAGTAAGACACCGAAGCTAAAAACATCTGATTTAACTGAGAATTGGCCATGCATAGCATACTCTGGAGACATGTATCCACTGCAAGGGATTGTCATAGCAATCAAACAATCTTTATATATCAATTAAAACTAGAATTCTTTTCTTTCATATAGATATGAAAATAGTTATATTTTGTCCTTTTGAATCTAAATGTTCAAGACTTACAATGTCCCGACAATTCGACTCGTGTTGCCTTGAGTTTCATCCCCGCCAAAAATCCTAGACATTCCAAAGTCTGAAATTTTTGGGTTCATCTCACCATCTAGCAAGATGTTGCTAGCTTTGAGATCACGGTGAATTATCCTAAGTCGAGAATCTTCATGTAAATATTGAAGGCCTCGAGCAATCCCTTGTATGATATTGTAGCGTGTTTCCCAATCCAACTGTGTCCTCTTGCTTGGATCTGCACAATGGTTGAATCGAACATTATGTTAAAACTGTAGGTTTGTCTAGCAAGCAACTAAACAAAAATATGGCTGATAGTTAACCACTTAAACCTGTCTTGGTATCGCAATGTCTTTGTTACATGAAAATGTGTCTTATATTATCTTTGGATGATCAATATTTTGGGTATATGCATGATTAGATTCTCAAATACATAAATCTATATACTAGATATGAAAATTTTAATAAGAATTCTCATGTGAATTCTAGAAGAATTAGTTTTCATGTCTTAAGTCTTAACCATTGAAAATTTTGAGCCTCAAAATGCATTTTTTAATGATCCGAATGTGTTGACCTTTAGGGCATTCATAATCCGCATATAGATCTTCCTTACCTCCTTACCTCCATGACTGGCATGCACCCAACAAATATTCCAAGCAAATTACTATTTGATTCAAAGTACAAAAGGAACCCTAATTTTAAGCAGTATTATTGTATTTCTAACTTGGACATAGGACTTGCTGAAGTATGCAATTATCAGATATCTCCGAAAGGAATGAAGCAATCTTCAAGGCTAGTTATCATTCTTAATAACCTCGAACTCCATAGATTTTGAGCATGATGAGTAATAAAAATACAGATGTAGAGATACAAGTAGAAGAAGCCAAACCGAATAAAAGGTAGTCAAGGCTCTTGTTGGTCACGTATTCATATATAAGTATCTTTTCTTCAGCTTTGATGCAGCAACCCAAGTGTCTAACAAGATTCCTGTGTTGAAGTTTTGAGATTAGTACGACTTCATTCTTGAACTCATGTGCACCTTGCCCAGAATTCCTGGAGAGTCTCTTCACAGCAATTTCTCTTCCATCCAAGAGCCTACCCTGCAAACAGATTAATGTATATTCATTTGATGGTTTGATGCAAACATATGCAAAAGCATCATTTGAGTTCATATTCCTGTAACTAAGGTCTTTGAAAATCAATTGTTGAACAGTTGAACCATGAAGGCCATTTTCAACTTCATGGACTCAGTTGTGAATGGAAGAAATAGTCCTCGTGATGGAGAATTGTTGAACCATGTAGGCCCTTTTCAACTTCATGGACTCAATTCTCTGTAAGGTCTTGTATCTCTTGAATTCCAATGAATTCTCTGTTTGAGAGGGAGAATTTAAGAGGCACTACAGTGAAATGGAAGAAACAGTCCTTGTGATGTTCCAAATGCTAAAACAAGAAATTCATTTTTGAGATTTGCATTTGAGGAATTTCAATGGCAAGACTTCTTGCAAGAACTTGAGGGTTTTGACATTCTCTAGACAGGAATTCTTCAATTTCTTGCCATCAAACTGAACCTTTGGAATACGCCTAGCTAATGCAAACACTAGTCATTAATTTTAAGTTTTAGCTAAAAATGCCAGCCTTCATAATTATATAGTTATTTTTCAGTCGGGTCCATATATGTTGCTAAAACTCTTATCGTAGGCCCGATGACCCAACATGTTAAGAGTCCAGGCTGACATCTCCAACGCAACTAATAAATGAGTTGGGTTTTTCTTGACTTGGGCCTGCCTGTTACCATGCATTGCAATATTGATATTGTAAGCCAGGAGAATAATTGATGTGAGCAGCTGGAATGGTGACTCCAAACAGAAAAATTTAGACATAACATTATTTTGAATAGAAAATGGAACTTGTGTTGGGCCTCATTGGCGTTGACCACACCATCTTAGCCCCAGTTAGTCCACATTGACGATAAATGTAGGCCCATTGATGTGGATGTGACACATTTCGGATCAATTCTTAGAAAGATCGACACATATTGGCCGAAGTGCTGCTGGTATTGAAAACCATTATGCTGCTCTTAGAGGAGAAAAATAGTCATACCAGACCCAACCTTAGGGTTGCAAGTCAGGTGGGTTCCCAAGCCCGGTCCGAGCTTGGATGAAATCGGAGTGCCAGGCCCGAGCCTGAGCCTAGATTTCATGATCTAAACACAAGCCTGCAATGAGGAAATTATTTCAGCTTCCTCAACAGAGTAAACCTTTAACCTGTTATGAATTGACACTCGCCCCAAATGGACACTCTCTTAAACTATACAAGCTATGAGTGAACTTAAAGACTGTTTAAAAGTTTGAGATTCATAAATCAAGGGTTGGGATTAAAGATTTTGGCTAGATTTTGCTCAAGATCTAATCCATAAGAAAATCATTCTATTGCCCTATTCCTCATGATAGGCATCCTTTTTGGTGGGTCTCATGAGGGACTAAGATTGTTTGAGAGGTACCCCTTAGCTGAAAAATACCTATTATACCTATTGATGATGCCAAACTCTGGTTCAGACACCACCTGTCAAGTAATAATGGTAATAAATGCAAATTAAGATGAGAGAGGGATTTATAGTGGTTCGGTCAGTGTGACCTACGTCCACTTTCGGAAAGGCTGAGGTTGCCGGATGTATTAATATTCAAGTGTTACAACTTAAGAGAGAGAGAGCTTTGCTAGTAGATAATAATTGCCTGCCTCTCAAGTACCGAGGGGCTCTAGTATTTATAAGCTTCCCTAACAGATGGGGAGACTTCTCGGCACGGTTCACGAGGAGCGTTCGAGGTGTCCTCGACTGGCGAGGCAGTTGCGATATTCTCCGCTGGACCTGGTAAGAGCGGGACGTGGCCTGACTGCTTCCGAAGCGCTCCGGACTGCCATGACGTGGCCGGGCATCGTGGATACGGGCCCGGACTGTAAACGGATCTCCATTAACTTTGGGCTTTGGCTCATGACAGATCGGGCCAATTTAGGCCGGACTCATCATTTGCCCCTCAATGCCCCGCGCCCAAAGAAGCTTTGAAAGGGGGGCATTTTGCATATCCGGCTTCTCTCCCATTCAAACAACTGTTGCCGCGTTCCTCTCCCTGCCAGCTTCTTGTGTTCTTCCCCGGCCCTGAGGAGAAGGATTTTTGGGGAGAGTCCTGTCAGTATGAGACTCCTCTTATGTTTGGGGTTTTTTGAAACCCTAGGCTATAAAAGCCCTTTGAAAGAGAGGAAAACCCACTTCACTTTCTTTACTTGTTCCTCTTCCCAGAGAGCTTCACCTTTTCTTCTTTCCAGAGATCTTCAACCTTGGGTTCTTATTTCAAAAACCCACCATGGCTGAGCAATCCCAGGAAGAAGTGCACAGCAGGCAGGCACCTGGTGTCAGGGGCGCCGGCAGCAAGGGGACGCCCGGCGTGGGCGTCACTAGCCCGGCAGGCGGCGGCGGCAGCGCGGGGCCGCCCGGCGTGGGCGTCAGCAGCCCGGCAGGAGGCGGCGGCAGCGCGGGGGCGCCCGGCGTGGGCGTCCGCACCCCGGCAGGCGGCGGCGACAGCGCGGGGCCGCCCGGCGTGGGCGTCAGCAGCCCGGCAGGCGGCGGCGGCAGCGCGGGGGCGCCGGCGTGGGCGTCCGCACCCCGGCAGGCGGCGGCGGCGACAGCGCGGGGGCGCCCGGCGTGGGCGTCCGCACCCCGGCAGGCGGCGGCGGTGTGGCAGCAGCGCCCTGCGCAGGCGGTCGTGTGGCAGCAGCGCCCTGCGCAGGCGGCCGTGTGGCGGCAGCGCCCGATCTGGGCGGCGGCGTGGCAGCACCGGGCCTGGGCGGGGCGTGGCAGCGCCCGGCCTAGGCGGCGGCGGCGTGGCAGCGCCCGGCCTGGGTGGCGGCATCATGGCGGCGCCCGTCCTGGGCGGCGGCAGCCTGGTGGCGCCCGGCCTGGGCGGCGGCGTCATGGCGGCGCCCGTCCTGGGCGGCGGCAGCCTGGCAGCGCCCGGCCTGGGCGGCTGCAGCATGGTGGTGTCTGCTCCGGGTGGCAGCGTGGCGAGCGTGGCTCGGCCCGGCGTCGGCGCACGCGTGGCTGTTGGCGCGGAGGGCGACGGTGCGGCAAGCGCGGGCGTCCAGGCAGGCGTGAGGCTGGGCGCCAAGGCGGTTGTGAGTGCCGCGGGGCCCACTGGTACGGGCGTGGTGCGCACGGAGGCGCCCAAGGGCATTGGCGCCCAGACAGGATTGAAGTCGAAGTGTTCGGTGGCGGCGGCGTGCGAGCGGGGCCCTGCGGGCGAGGGCGCAAGTCCTAGTAATGTATCTACCAGAATTTTGCGTCGTCGCAAAAAGTACCAAGGGAAAGTCGTAGTTGAGGAGGCCGGATCCAAAGTGAGTACTACTTTTAGTGTGCTCAAAACTGACGGTGACCTTACGAGGGTTGCTGTATGCATCCCACCCACCGTACTGTGCCGCCGGGCCGAACCAGACGAGCCAGCATGCGATGACTCTTCTGGTGATATCGTGATATACGAAGAGATGATCGAGGCCGGGTTAAGATTTCCAATACCTTCCCCCATTTGTCGTGCTCTTCACTATTTTTCCTCAACTCCGGGGCGATTAGCACCCAACGAGTGGAGAGTTATGCTCGGATTCCTTGAGCTGTGGAGGAGAGTACATCAAGAGGACGCTTCTCCTCTCGAGTTTCATGCTGCTTACAGTTTGATCGAGTCCCCAGCCCCTCACAGGGGGTGGTACTATTTTACCCCTAGGGGCGGAAAATTGCTCACGGGATTACGTTCAAACTGCCACGATTGGAAATCTCGCTTCTTCTTCATTGGTGGAGAGTGGGTTGCAGAGTCAGATCGACCTTTGGTACCCACCCAATGGATTGACGCTAAGAGACTAGGTACATTTTCTGATTGCTTTCTTTCTGATCGCTTCCTTGTTTTTATGCATGTGCTCACTGTCAAGTCCTCACTTGCAGATCCTCCCCTTCTGTCCACGAAGCAGGAGCGCAAGCTGCAAGCGGTGAGAGATCACCCTGACAAGGACTTGGGAGTCCTTCTTCCCAAGGAGAGAGGCAAGTCCAGTGGACCTCCTACGGACTCTTCGTCTTTGGGTAGTACCGGCGTACTCCATCCGGGATCGGCTTCAAATAGAAAAGGTAAGTCATTTCAACTTTAGCAACGTTTTGTGTGTTTACCTGATATGCCGTACTCCAATAACACTCTTCTTTAATAGGCATAGAGGTAAGCAGAGAGATGATTGGAGCCCGCTTTTCGACCCGCTTCTCGGGTAGGGGTACCCCTTCCCCCAAGGCGGCGAGGACGAAGGACGTTTCTCCAAGAGCCTCTCCGCCAGCGACTCGCGTCGAGCCCCGGGTGCCTCCTCCTCGAGTGGTTTCACCCATGGTGTCTCCTCAGGCAGGGATTTCTTCCGCCAAGACTGCTTTCCCGCAGTCTTCCTCTTCAGTTACACCTCCTGCCCCTCCACTGTGTCCTCCACAACCGGACCTTTCTACAGGGGTATCGGCTAGGACTGGTTCCATGCTGGGTCATTCGTGGGAGATGCGGGAAAGGCTAGGGAGATATGTGCTGCCTCATGAGGCTTCTCGGGTTAATGCCCTGGGCACCGAGGGGGTTATTGACTCATTTGTAGAGGGCCTGGCTCAGGTAAAGATTCACTATTCTTTATTCCTTTTTCTCCAGGCCGTTACCCCTTTATTTCTTTTTAACCGTCTCATTCCTCGTCCCTTATCTCTTCAGGTCTCTACTGCATCCATCTGCTTGCTGTCGAGAGCCCAATCTTATGGTCAGATGAGACGAGAGAAGGAGGCTGTGCAGCTAGAGCTTTGCATCGCTCAAGAGAAGATTACTGCTTTGGAAGCCGCTGGTAGGGCTTCGGGGATTGATCTTGCTGCGGCCCGTGAGAGGGTGAGCGAGCTTGAGATCGGACTTTCAGCAGCCGCTAAGAGGGCGGCCGAGGCAGAAGTTGAACTTTCAAAGACCTGTGAGAAGGCTTCGCTCACTGAGGCTGAGCTTACGAAGGCCCGTGAGAGGGCTTCGCTCAGTGAGGCTGAGCTTATGAAGGCCCGTGAGAGGGCTTCGCTCAGTGAGGCTGAGCTTGCTCGGACCCTTGAGAAGGCGAGGCTCAGAGAAGTTGCTATGGAGGCAGAGATGAAGGCAGCGAACGAGAGAGCTTCTCAAGCTGAGAGGGACCTACAGATTGGCCTTGCAGATGCCTTCATTGATGGCTACGAGGAGCTTCGAGAGAAGATTTCGGCTGCCTTTCCAGACATTGATATATCAGGCTTTGTGCTGATGGAGGCGCCTAATGATGGTGGCTGCAGCTCTGATGATGCTGAGGACGATGCAGAGGAGGATGATGAGGAGGGGGATGAGAGTGATTAGAGCATAGGGACCTTTGCTTCTGCTTATACAACCTTTTTGTAATGAAAGTAACATAATTTTATTTATCTATCCATTGCTTTATTTTGAACAATGCTTTGAACCATAAAAAGTGCAACATCAAGTACCTAAACAAAAACCCTAATCCACCCCGTTCAAAATCTTCACTGGTAGTACCTCTTCAAGTGCTCTGCATTCCATGGATGAGGTAAGACCTTTCCTTCAGAGTTCTGGATTCTGTAGGTGCCTGGTCTCACCACTTCTATTATGAGATAGGGACCTTCCCAATTTGGTCCCAACTTTCCTTCCCGAGAGTCCTTTGTGGCGAGGATCACCTTTTTGAGGACCAGGTCTCCTGGTTGGAAGGAACGAGGCTTCACCCTCGAATTGTAGTACTTGGCCATGCGTCGCTTGTACTCCGCATTACGGACCACAGACATTTCTCTTGCCTCCTCTAGCAAATCGAGGTTGAGGCGGAGTCCTTCCTCATTGGTGGTAGGGTCGTAGTGGTGGACCCTTAGGGAATGTACCCCTATTTCGACAGGAATGACCGCCTCAGTCCCAAAAGCAAGAGAGAAAGGGGTTTCCCCGGTAGGAGTTCGTGGCGTGGTTCGATAGGCCCATAATACCCCCGGAAGCTCGTCGACCCACAGACCTTTTGCTCTTTCGAGCCTTGTTTTAAGGTTGCGCAGGACTGTTCTCACCATCACCTCTGCCTGCCCATTTCCCTGGGGGTGTGCCGGGCTAGAGTGAGGCTGCTTTATTTGAAGGTCGGAGCAGAAGGAATTGAAGAGCCTGTTGTCGAACTGCTTGCCATTGTCACTGACAATGGCGTGAGGTATCCCAAAGCGACAGACCAGGTTTTTCCAGACGAAATCCTTCACCTTGGAGTCTGTTATCTTTGCTAAGGGTTCTGCCTCCGCCCATTTTGTGAAATAGTCTATGGCGACGACTATGAATTTGCACTGGCCTCTACTCAAAGGCAGGGGGCCCAAGATGTCAATGCCCCACTTGGAGAAAGGCCATGGGCTGAGGATGGTAGTCAGCTCCTCTGGTGGCTGCCTTGACACAGTGGCGAAGCGCTGGCATTTGTCACACCTCTTGGTGAATTCTTTGGCGTCTTTTACCATGCTTGGCCAAAAGTACCCTTGCCTAAGCGCTTTATGGGCGAGGCAGCGTCCTCCAGAGTGATTTCCACAAATCCCTTCGTGAATCTCTCTGAGGGCGTATTCAGCTTCTTCTGGGGAAAGGCAGCGCAGCAACGGCAGGTTGTAACCCTTTTTGTAGAGTACCTCTTGTAGGATGGTGAACTTAGAAGCTCTCATCCTGAGTTTCTTGGCTTCCAGGGGATCATCTGGGACTGTTTCTTCTTGGAGGTACGCCTTGATGGGGGTCATCCAGTTCAATTCGGCCGTGGTGCAGTTGACGCTAGTGGTGTCTGTATCCAACTTACTTGGCTCGAACTGGTGCCCCATGAAAGTTGGCTCCGCATATGAGGCCTCTAAGGATGAGGCGAGCCTGGCGAGTGCATCGGCTGCCATGTTATCCCCTCTGGGGATGTGACAAATCTTAAAGTGCTTGAACTGCTGGATTAGTCTCTTCGCCATGGCAAGATATTCCTGCATCCTTGCCTCCTTTGCTTCGAACTGACCATTTACCTGATTCACTATCAATTGTGAATCGCTGTGGGCGACGAGGTACTGGGCGTCCATCTCAATCGCCAACCTCAGGCCAGAGAGGAGGGCCTCATATTCGGCTTCATTGTTTGAGGCTTTGAAGTGGAGTTTTACCGCATACTTGATGGGTGTACCATCTGGGCTGCTCAGAAGGAGTCCTGCGCCACCTCCTTCACTTGTTGCGGAGCCATCAACATACAGCTTCCACTGAGGCACAGAAGAAAAGTCTGATGTCTTGGTAAGCATCTGGTCGCCAGGCGAAGAATCAGAGGTTGCCTGGGCGTCGGGAGCAGAATTCCCCACATGTGTCGGGGCGCCGAGAGAGGATTGGGCGCCAGAAGAAGTCTGGGCGCCGAGAGAGGAGCTCTGGGCGCCCACTTCAGTCTGGGCGTCCAGAGGTGTCTGGGCGCCCACTTCAGAGTCCTGGGCGCCCAGAGGTGTCTGGGCGCCCACTTCAGAGTCCTGGGCGCCCAGTGATGCTTGGGCGCCCGGGGGAGAGGTTGATGCTTGGGCGCCAGGGGGAGAGGTTGGGTCTGCAGGCAGCAACATGGTGGGATCCTCTACATGTGTAAGCTCAGCAACAAAATCAGCCAGTGCTTGTGCCTTGATGGCGACCCTTGGTTGGTACTGAATATCAAATTCGCCTAATTCTACTGCCCACTTGAGGAGTCTCCCAGATACGTCAGGTTTTGCCAAAACTCTCTTAAGAGGTTGATCAGTGACGACGATGATTTTGTGGCCCTGGAAGTAATGACGTAGACGCCTTGCAGTAGAAATGAGGGCGAGCGCCAGCTTTTCCAACTCTGAGTATCTGACCTCTGCCCCTCGGTATGCTCTGCTCACATAATAGATGGGTTTTTGCCCCCCACTATGGTTCGTAATGAGAACAGAGCTTACCGCCGAGGGAGAAGCAGAGAGGTACAAATACAGCACTTCCCCAGGCGAAGCATGTGAAAGGAGAGGAGGTGTGGCCAGGTAGGCCTTGAGCTTCTGGAAGGCATCCTCAGCCTCAGATCCCCATTCAAAAGCTTTTCGAAGAATTCTGAAGAAAGGCAAACACTTATCTGCAGATTTTGAGACGAATCTGTTTAGTGCTGCAATTCTTCCATTGAGGCGCTGCAGCTCCTTAGTCGATGATGGCGACCTCATGTCCAGTATAGCCTTGATTTTATCGGGGTTTGCCTCAATCCCCCTCTGATTGACCATGAAGCCCAAGAACTTTCCTGATCCCACGCCGAAGGCGCACTTCTCGGGGTTCAGCTTCATGTTGTAGGTCCTAATAACACCGAAGGTCTCTTGAAGATGACCGATGTGATCTGCTGCAGCCAAGCTTTTCACCAGCATGTCGTCCACATACACCTCCATCGTTCGCCCGATTTGGGAGTGGAACATCCTGTTCACCAGACGTTGGTAGGTTGCTCCAGCGTTCTTTAGTCCGAAGGGCATAACCCTGTAGCAATAGGTGCCCTTCGGAGTGATGAAGGATGTTTTTTCCTGGTCTAGAGGGTGCATGCTAATCTGGTTATATCCAGAATAAGCATCCAGGAAGGAGAGAAGCTCGTGTCCCGCTGTGGCGTCGATGAGGAGGTCAATCTTGGGCAGCGGGTAGCTGTCTTTTGGGCATGCCTTGTTGAGTTCGCTGAAGTCTACGCATAGGCGCCACTTCCCGTTCGCCTTGACCACCATCACCACATTGGAGAGCCATTCAGGATACGCCACTTCCCTGACCGCCCCGTTCTCAATCAGCTTTCCGACCTCCTTGTCTATTGCCTGGGCCCTTTCAGTGGAGGCGCCCCTTAGCTTTTGCCGAACAGGTTTGTGGAGAGGGTTAACATTGAGGCGATGGGTGGCGACCGCTGGGTCGATTCCTTCAAGATCCGCATGTGACCATGCGAATATGCCCATGTTATCCCTCAAAAAATCTGTCAATTGGCCAACCAGACCCTCCGGGAGTGAAGAGCCAACATATACTTTCCTTTCTGGATGCTCTTCAGTCAAGATTATAGGGGTAAGTTTTTCAACAGGTTCCCCTCTTTCTGTGGTGGCATCATCTCTTAGGTCCAAGACTTCAACCTGCATCGCCTCCTGTGTTATCTTGGCCTTCATCGAGGTGGCGTAGCATTCTCTTGCTGCTACTTGGTCTCCTCTAACCTCCCCCACTCCATTCGGGGTTGGGAAGCGGAGGATAAGATGATAGGTGGAAGGGACTGCTCTTAAGGAGTTAAGAGTAGGTCGCCCCAGAATGATGTTGTAAGCTGATGGACAATCTATCACCAGGAAATTGACCATTGTGGTGGCGGTTCGGGGGGCTGTCCCGGCTGTAACCGGCAATGTGATTGCCCCCAAGGGATACACCTTCTCCCCCGAAAAACCAATGAGAGGAAATTTGACAGGCTGTAACCTCTCTCGGCCCAGCCTTAGCTTGTCATAAGCCTCTACAAACAAGATATCTGCAGAGCTTCCACTATCCACCAAGATCCTATGTACCTGGAAATTGGCGATGGTCATCGAGAGCACCAGAGGGTCGTCATGAGGGTGCTGGATTCCTTCTAGATCTTTATCCGAGAAGGATATAGTTTCGTCGGCGCTGTGCCTCGGTGCTTTTGACGGGCGTGGCTCCTCAGGATGCCTCGCCTTCCTGGCATAGGCTTTCATGGCGGAGAAAGACTCCGCTAACCCTCCAGAGATGGTTCGGATTTCTCCAATAGGGTGCTGGTTTTCGGCATTGTGAGGTGGCGGTGGCGCCTGCCCCCTACCAGCAACATATTGGCGCAGGTGTCCACGCTGGATGAGATCCTCAATCTGCCTTTTGAGGTCGAAACAATCATCAGTGTCATGACCGTGGTCGCGATGGAAGCGACAATATTTGGTCATGTTCCTGCGGTTTGGTGGAGATTTCATTTTCCCCGGCCATTTTACTGCAGGATCATCTTGTATTCCAGCAGAATGTGCCCAACGGCAGCATTGAGAGCCGTAAAAGTTTGTTGGGTTCTCGGCGGAACAGGGCCGAGTCGGTCTCTCTGTGGAGCAGGACCGAGTCGGTCTCTGGCAGGTATCCTCTCGGTTCTGCTCCGCTTATTGCTTGGCTCCCTCTTGTCGTCTCTATCGTGCTTTCCTTTGTCCGCCGCCCTGGAGGACTCGCCTCGCCTGGCCCTAGTAGCGTCCTCAGCATTCATATATTTCTGGGCCTTCGCCAGTAGCTCCGTCATGCTCTTTGGCGGGCGCTTCATTACTGAGAAGTAGAAACTGGAAGGACGGAGGCCTCCTAGGAAGGCTGTCATGGTTACCTTGTCATCGGCTTCCTCAATCTGAAGTACCTCCTCGTTAAAACGAGTGAGGTATGCCCTGAGGTTCTCATTACTCTCCTGCTTTACACTCAGCAGGTGTGTGGCTGGCTTTTGGTGGCGGCGTCCTCCGATAAAATGTGATACGAAAGACCTGCTTAGCTCCTCGAATGTGGAGATAGAAGCTGGGGCGAGATTGGAAAACCACTGTCGGGCGGAACCCTTCAACGTGGTTGGAAACGCCCTGCACATAATCTCCTCCGGGATACTGTGCAGCTGCATTATTGTTTTGTAAGTCTCCAGGTGATCCAGCGGATCCTTCGCTCCATCAAAGGTTTCCACGGATGGCATCTTGAACTTACAAGGGAGTGGATAGTTCACTACGTTAGGCTTGAACGGTGTGTCCGTTCGCCTGACTAGGTAATCCACCGTCTCTGGTGCGCGTGCCTTCATGGCATTGAAAACATCGCCCAGTTGATCTTGCATCTCTCTGAGCTTCTCGTCCCATCGGTTGGGGGCTGCTCTGCTTGAATCATAGAAGTAGCTCGCGCCTTCCAGCTCCTGATTCTCACTTTCCCCTTCTTGGAAATGAGGATCCTCCCCATCAGAAGCGGAGGGAGCTGTGAAAATTCTCCGTGATTCGACCCTCCCGGAGGTGGGGGTCCTCTCGGAGGTGGAGGTCCTCCCAACTGGGCCCCACGAGGGGCGCCCTGGGAACGGGCGCCAGGGTGTACACCATGGGCGCCCTGTGCATGGGCGCCCGGGGCATGGGCGCCAGGAGCATGGGCGCCCGGGTCCTGGGCGCCTAGGTGGGGAGCTCCCCGCCGTCGTGGAGCTCTTTGATGCCCCAGGCGTGTTCCTCCTTACGGTACTCCTCCGACCCCTCCTTGCCCCGCGAGCATGAGTTGTAGAATTTGATGGTTTTGGGCTACCATCTGTTGCATAGTCTCCAACATTAGTTGAGGAGTGGGAGCAGGAGCATTCGGGCCAGGATTAGTCAGTGGAGGACCATCCTCGCCCTCCTCACGTCTTGTCGATCTGGTGGTCACCATAATTTGAATGAGGGTGAAAACTTTTTATACGTTCCCACAGACGGCGCCAAACTGATGATGCCAAACTCTGGTTCAGACACCACCTGTCAAGTAATAATGGTAATAAATGCAAATTAAGATGAGAGAGGGATTTATAGTGGTTCGTTCAGTGTGACCTACGTCCACTTTCGGAAAGGCTGAGGTTGCCGGATGTATTAATATTCAAGGGTTACAACTTAAGAGAGAGAGAGCTTTGCTAGTAGATAATAATTGCCTGCCTCTCAAGTACCGAGGGGCTCTAGTATTTATAAGCTTCCCTAACAGATGGGGAGACTTCTCGGCACGGTTCACGAGGAGCGTTCGAGGTGTCCTCGACTGGCGAGGCAGTTGCGATATTCTCCGCTGGACCTGGTAAGAGCGGGACGTGGCCTGACTGCTTCCGAAGCGCTCCGGACTGCCATGACGTGGCCGGGCATCGTGGATACGGGCCCGGACTGTAAACGGATCTCCATTAACTTTGGGCTTTGGCTCATGACAGATCGGGCCAATTTAGGCCGGACTCATCACCTATGATCAATCCAATCCAATCCATCACCCCAAGAATTGGCATCATCCCTTATTTACATTGTTCCAAAGGTTTCTAACATTTGAATTTTATCTCAATAAGTGGTACGATGTGCAGTGAAAAAACTTTGAAGAGAAAAACCTCGGGCTAAGATCATTTGATTGACAGATTGGCCTGATACTCCTTCGGTTCCCTAAAGCTAAATCATTGTACATTTCGCGCCCCTTGAACCAACAAGTGATGTGCAGCTTCAATTAGATTTTCATGGGGATTAGGACATTCAACCTCAAGCAAGCCTGACTTAAGTTGCACCTCCTAATCCCAAGGGGTAGCTTAATTGGCCTAGGACCATGGTTTACACTTAGAAGTTGTAGGTTTGAAAGTGCACTACTACATTGGAGCTACAGGGGAGTTTATTCAGCTTCTCTCTGGATCTGGATGGATTAGTCCAGCCTAAAAGATTAGGAACCCACTGATAAAAAAAAAAAAAAAAAAAAGAAAAAAAGTTTCACCCCCTATTCAACCCATCCCAATCCATTCTACCCACATGAACGGAGTATCTAGTCCTAACAGCAGATGATGTGTCCAGCATTATCCATTTTCCCATAGCTGATATATTTTGTACGGCCGACAAATGGGACCACACTTTTATCTGTGAAAAAATGGAAAAGTTATCCCACTCTTCTTTTTTAACGTTTTGTTTGGTTTAAAGGGGAAAAAGTTTGTTGCCCACTTTACCCAACTGCTGCATAAAGATAAAGCTAATAGGTCAAGTCATGTGGGAATTGAGACCCACTTTCCACTGTATAACTTTTCAAAAGCAGCCCTGAACTTGATGCTCCTGAAGGTGAGCTTGGGGATGTGAAAGTCCTTTTGCGAGAGGTAGGCTAGTTTTATATTGAGATGTCAAATGGGCTGGGCCGGCTTGCGGCAAGGCACAGCACGGTCAACTGCATAACTCACTAGGCATTGCACGGCCCGTTTCGGCACTGCACGCCACGGTTAGGAACGGCCCG
Organism: Umbellularia californica; assembly: GCA_028538565.1. Classification (NCBI taxonomy): domain Eukaryota; kingdom Viridiplantae; phylum Streptophyta; class Magnoliopsida; order Laurales; family Lauraceae; genus Umbellularia; species Umbellularia californica. Next base: position 35,631,873 of record JAPQWN010000010.1, on the reverse strand, counting down.
CCAAGCCCACCCATTTTATATATCATGTTTTTCATTTCTCAACCCACCTCCCATTCCAACATTAGTGGATAAAATGGCTAGTAAAAGTTTATTTGGTTTTTCTTTTTGCAAATTTTACATCTCAACTCAAAGCCTTTTCAAATCTTCTTCCACCCACACAAACTTTTCAGTGTCTATTCAAAGTCACAGCCTATAATGCTCAAATACAACATAGATATGTCATTTATATGGAGGGGATATGGATTTTTCATATAATACTAAGTCACCTAACCCTTATCCTGTCTCACAACAACTTCAGTAAAAGAAATTAGGAGATATTATCTATTTTGAAGTATCTGTGTGTATCATAGTCCACAACAAAATGAAAACTCGCCATAGAATGGAAAACATCTCTTCGTACTTCAAGATTTTTGTAATTTATTATAGTCAAACAAACATTTATCAGAGTAAATCCCATTGACGCTGCCAACCTTGGATCTAATCACTTGCTCTATATTTTAGGCCTGCCATTCTCTAAAAAGATTCAAAGGTCTTGAAAATAATCCTATTTACAAACCTTCAAGAAGTTAAAATCCAAATGATTCTCTTCTCAGTGGAGTAGGTCGAGTTTTGACCAAACCACTTAAATATCTTTGTCATTCTTCGTGGTTGTGTTCTAATTTTTAATTTTAATACCGAAAAAGCGAAAAAAATTAATCGAGAAAAAAAAATTAAAGAGGCACGCAAAGCACTCACGGCACAGCCCGTCCTGTGGTTCGTTCGGGCCAGCACGGCCCGCCCCGTCCTATTTGACATCCCTAGTTTTATAGGATTGTGGATATATAATTGTCCTAGGTGAAATTTGAAACTCTAGTAAAAGAAATATGGCATTTTTAATTTTAGAGGATAACTGGATAAGCCATCACATCATATAAAAAAAAAAACCCAACATTATAAATTCTAGTAAAAGAATTCTCCGGGCATAAGTGGCATAACCTTTATGTCCTATTTATTTGCACAAAGGATGAGATCATAGAAAATTAAATAGTCAAATCAGAAGAAAAAGCAAGAGGAGAGAGTTGAAAGTAAAGGCACAAAATAATATAATATTATGGTAAAGGGGCACAAAATGATAAAAAAAATATATTTAAAAGACACTTAATAACAAAAAGGGGATAACTACTTTTTTTTTTCTTTTAGTACTTTTACGCTCAACTCTCTTTTTCATCCTTTTAATTTGACCCTTAATTTTATTTCACTTGGATCATCATGTCAACAAGCAGGTCCTAAGAATTTTTGTAGATAGGTTCCTACAAGATAGGACGGTGAAAATCTTATATTTTTGACATTATTCTGTATATGATATCCTACATTTATAGATTATTGCACCTTAAGAGCAAAAACACTTTTTTTTCTTTTTTGTCTTCTTTGTATGAACCACTATATATATAAACTTTTTAAAAGTCAACAACCAATGAGCAAAATTCAGGTTTAAGAACAACTACATGGTAAAAACTCCTAGTAAGATTTGAGCCAGTTGAACCTTAGGTATTAGCTTAGAAGGGTGGATTAGCTAATTACCAAGAAAAAAAACATGGGTATTGAATATGAAAAGCTTGTACTATTAGTGCTAAAAGTTGATACATATCAATGGATTTGGAATAGTATATCGTTGATACCAGTATGCTTCCACTTTATAGTGAAATAGAAAAATGAAGTACTACATTGTGGGTTGAATTAGATTTATGCAATTATGCCACTGTTAATCAGTTAATGTGTTGATGATTTTACAGAACTAATATAGATTATAGGGCATGAGGATGAGAAGATGTCATACGAATAGACTAGATACAAATATTTTAACTTAGCAAATTTGCCTAAATCAAATTTTCTCATTTAGGTAATTTTAGTTAAATTACATTTCATTTGTTAACTAAGTCATTAAGGAACATTATATAATGTATTTGTAGGATCTTACACCCCATCAATTGGTAATAGGAAACGGTACAACAATCCGCCGCGATTCCTACTGTGAACTCGCAAAACGTGTGGCCCATGACTCAAACATCTGACCTACCAACCTTTGATACCACTTGTAGGATCAAACACCCCATTGAGCTACCACTTATCCCAAACCCAATTAGTGATAGGAAACGGCACAACAGTAGTTTTATGGTGAGGGCGAGGGCTCGACCACAGTTATGACCGCTCAGGAGCGAGGGTGGACGTTGACCTCAACAGTATTTATATTATTTGAAATCTTGATGCACATTTTTTTTTAAAGTTATAGTTAATTAAGTAGAGGAGTATCTCAATTAGAATTCAAAATTTTTATTTCCAATTTGTGAACCTTGTTCTTATCTTTGTTAGCACAAGTTCAGAAGTTGGTTGTCCAAAGGAGTGATGATGGTCTTCTCCTTTTGTGCTGACATCTTCTATGCTAAAAACCAGTTATTATAAGCAGATGTGGCACCAACAACAGATGATCTGTCCAGCAACATTCAGAGCAGATATTTTATGCTGCCGATAGATCATGCAACAATTTTAGTAATTTGAAGTGTGTACCCTTGTTTACCTGCTGCTCCTTAAAGACAAAGCCATGTGGGTCCCACTTCCCGCTGGAAAACTCTTCCCTATAAATTTAAGACCTATACCTAAGTACCCCATAAATTATATAGTTTAGTCATTTGAATGAATGGTTGGTACCTTATAAACAGGACCAAATCCACCTTCTCCAAGCTTGTTTTCAATAGAGAAGTTGTTGGTGGCTGTCCGGATGACCCCAAAGTCAAATTGCAAGGGATCAAGACTTCTTGCCAGGGATTCTTGTTCCACTATTTCTGAGAAAGTCACACCTGTGGTCTCTTCTGCATCTGCACAGAGTGACAAAACAGAGGAATTTGATTAAGAACCCTTGAAAAGTAATTTTACAGAAAGTGATTTCCATGTGAAAAAGGCCATGTATCTCTCTCATCATTTGTGACAGAGATGATCTAATGGACAACTACCTTCAATAAGTTGTTCTTTTTTTATTTTATATATATCTTGTCTGGAGAATAGAACTTTGTATAATGTGGGATTAAATAGAAAACATCACTATTTACCAATTGGTGCTGTATTTTCCTTCCCTTTCTTGTCCTTGTCCTTTCTTCTCTTTCCAAGCAGCAAAACAAAAATGGAGAGAAGCATCAGTGCAAGTATTGAAGGAACTATGGAGAGTATTATAATTCTCTTCCTGTTGCTTGCTGCAAAATGAACAGTCAAAATCTCCAAAGTCAAACTTCTGTTAATAATGAAACACATCAAAGAAAATCAGATAATATTAGTACCCATTTGCAGAATTTGTTGAACTTTTACCCCACAAGGCTAGGGCAGCCAAACAGTTATATTCATGGTTTAAAAACTCAGTTTTAGGGTTATAATGGAATTATTCATTTTTTTTTTTGTTGAAATTAATCAAAATATCACATTGGCATAACAAACTCAAGTCAAGTCTTCTTTATTAATAGAAAAACTATATAAGGAGTTAGGAATATAGTTTTATTTTAAATTACCACCTCAAAAACTAGTAGAAATCTAAAATGGGATTTCATTCTTAACCCTATTGTATTTAATGAAACCTTGTAAATATGATAAAAAGGTTAAGAAAGGGAGTTTCAATCTGGTTTTATTTGTACCATCCAAAACCAATAACAGTCACAATCGAAACCAATAACAGTCTCAAAAACCCCAAATTATCTGGCAAAGGTTCACATGTAAATTTGAAATCCTTGTCAATTAGATTGAGATAGTTATTTAAAGAAGACATAGGAACTGGAGTCCAGATCATTCAAAAATCAAAATCTAGTTCTTCACTAATATCATTTCAATCACTAGTAAATGTCAATTTCATTACAAAAAAATGGAATTCGCCCTATCTGGGAATTCCAAATTTCTGTCATAATTTCAAACAGCACTAAGATAAGTAATTGATAAAGTAGCCCTTGGAATGACCCAAATTCTAGCATTCCAATTAATTTTTTAAAATTAAAGTTAGAGGGATTCCAATAAAGATTTTTGACAAGAATCTGAGGGGTTTTAAAATTTCTCAGACAACAACTTTTCAAAACAGATAATAATGGACTAAAAGTACTGAAAGCTCACAGTTATCACCCGTTCCTGTTGATGAAGGAGGTGGTGGTGATCCAGTCCCTCCAAAGAAGTTGTACAGCTCAAACCTCACATTACAACTCGCGCTGAGAATTCGACCTCCTTGCCTTCCAAAACAGCACTGTTTTATATTCTCAGAAGTCCTCTGCAGGCACCTATTGCAGTCATTTGGAGTAAGATCTCTAGTGCACTGCACAAGCCCATAGATGTTCTGGGTGCTGTTAACACTAGTTTTCCCAGTCGCAAACATGAGCTTAGAAGCATTAAAAGCAGCCTCAGAAGTAAGATCTTTCAGCAAACTCTCCAAAGCCCTGTTAAATTCATCTGGGTTTGAGATATTCTCATTGCTCCACAGATTAACAGTCAAAGTTTCATCCACTGTAGAGAAGAATCTTCGATCTGAATAGCGCAGGCGACAGTCATCATACCTGTCAAGTGTAAGTTAACTCATAAATCTATACATATTCATATTAAGAACTATGCAAAACAAATTCAAATCTAATTCAATCAATTCTATCAAGATCTTAAGAGCGCGTAACATCTTTGTAGATCTACTTATAATTCTAAATATCTAGTAACATATCTAACAACCACAGCCTTTCTAATATGTTTTCAGTTAGTACCATATGTTCGCGCTTCTTCTGTTGCGGCACAGCTGAGATCTTTCTTGGACTGCAGTTCTGAGACAAGCACGGCAACCGTCGACGGCGACGTCACCTCTGCAGAGAACAAGGCCAGAAACCTGATCTGGGTCTTCGCCGACGGTGTCGTTGGCGAAGCCTGAGGCGGTGCCATTAGAAGCTAGAGAAGAAAGGAGGAGATCAAGGTTTGTAGCGAAAGTGCTGTTATTGGTGTAATTGCTAGAATCCCCACAAGATGAGTAGAGAGGGAGAGCAGTGATAATAGTGAAATGGAGGAGGATGATTAGGGAAGAAAGGAAGAGGGATTGGAGGGGTTTTGAGAGAAGGAAATGCATCTTCTTTCTTTTAAATTTGGTTTGTTGCTGCTCCATGTGAAATGGTGAAGTTACAGCTCTGTATTTATATTATTTTCTTATATGGGTGTTCAATAATTGGAAGGTTTTGAAATTAGACACAGGTTTTTCAGTTGGGGTTGAGTTGAGGAATTGGAACTTTAAGCCTTGATCCCTGCTTTGGTAAATAATCCAACACTAGTTGAGCTACAAATGTGTTTGCATATAACATTTGTATAATATAAACATCTAAAGTAATCATAAGTGGAGTTGATGGAATTTCCTGGTTGGTCCTCTCAGTAGTCATATGCTTGAATCATAAATGGGGTAGTTTAAGGTTTGGCTGGTCAGCCTAAACCCAAAACCACGCTAAGTCTGAGTCCACAAATGACAAATCCATATCCTATCCTGAGCATTTAAAAAAGAAAAAACGACCCTACCGAACACACCTCTAACACGAGTGGGTTGGAAGAAGGTCACCAGTTTAACCCAACCCATTGATATCCCAAATTGGATGCCTAGAGAAATAGGAAGCAAATCCAATGTTTTGTTATTGGTCAATATGAATTACATTTTGATCCACAATAACTCCTAAATTTTAGGACCCAAGCCCAAGTGTGCTAGTTTAGTCTCAAGTTAAATAATGGGGCTCAAGGGCTTACTTAGTTTAGTCTATAGTCAAATCATGGGGTTCAAGGGTTTCTGGCATTTCATCTGCCTAATTTGATAGACACGAATCCTGGTTTTCTGTACCTCAAATAGGAAGAGTATAAATTAATATGGAAAATTGACACTTATGTATATATATGATTGTAACATTTCAAATTTTCAATGGATTACTTGAAGCTTCTATGTTAAGTCAAGAGTTTTTTGAGGACTGTGGAACATGAGGCTGAGTAAATTTAACAAGTCAACATCTTGGGTCAGTTTTTAACGGTGGATTGGTTAACATGACATGTCAAGGTACCACCCTGTGTCCTTATCGTCACACCTTGACCTTGTTTCTTTATCTGTGCGTCTTCCACAGGTTAGGGCTCCAGATGGACCAAGGTCCAGGTCAGGAGCTTAAGCCCAAATCAACTTTATTATATGTTTGTGTGAGATTATTTCCACTATAACATCATTGTCCGAAAGACCAAAAAGGTTTGCATTTGTGTAATGCTGCAATTTTGCATCACACGAATTGCTACTCCCGTGGCCCCACGAAAACGGTTCTTGGGGGTGTTCATGAGCAGGGTCAGGCCAGGTTGAGGCATAACCAGGCTTGTCCCCAATTTAGAAACACAGGCTATGATGAATATTGAATGAGCCACATAAAAATCATCCTCCCTCAAGAAGCACTTTTATTTCTCATAGAAAATGCTAGAAAATATACATTTTAGTTTGTCACTTTTACCATGATGAATGAACTTGGTCTCGTTTCTATGGCTTGCTTGGATTTGAAGGAATTCCAGTCTGGAGGACTTCTGAATTCTCAAATAGAGTGGAGTTTTTGAATCCTATTTTGTACTTGAGCATCTAGAAATTTCACTAAAAATTAGGAGTTGAGATTCCGGAAATTCAATAAGTCGGTTGAGACCTTTTAGGTAGGTGGGATTTCGAATTCTTTTTATCAAGAAACTTGATATTTATAAACGCCTAGGGACAAGACGTTACATCATGTCCAAAATAATCCAAAACACTAAAAAAAGGGGCCTTTAATATAATTTTGACAAGAGAGGGACATCAAACATAATGGAGTTCCTCAATCCTCCTTCGTACTTGAGCGTCTAGAAATTCTACCAAAAAGTGAAGGGGTTGGAATTCCTAGAATTCCAAAGGTCATTTGAGATATTTTAGGTGGTGAAATTTTGGAATTCTACTGAAGAAATGTAGCATTTGCAAATGCCAAGGGTCAACTCTTAGTGCCCAAAACCTCCTCTTGGCCTTCTTGATCCTACTCCGAAAGCGCGGATCAGCGTTTTCGTAGCGGAACCGTCCTCGAAGCGCGGTCGATCATTCTTGGAGTGCGGTTCGACCGAACATGGGACGAACTATATGGCACCTTCTTCTTCTTTTTTGTGAATTTTCTCCTCCTATAAGCTTGACATTTATCTTTTAAATGAAGAAACTTCTTCTAACTTATTAATTATTGTCTATTTTATGTGATCAAATTGTAAAGTTATATTTTTTTTCTCCATTTTTTATACTTGAATATAAGGATAAGATATATTTGTGTCAATTAGATAATTGTTTATAAACTCACAAGAAAAATAGGCACTCCAAAGGCGCTCTAGACATATAATTATTTTAAAATCTAGCGTTTTGCCGCTCCCACTCCCTCCGCCACACCCACTCCGCACTCTGGGCAATTAGGGGCAAGTGGTCACATTATGTTTAAAAACCCTAATATACGAAATTCTTGTTAGAAATTCTAGTAAAATAGTAGGCCCATGTTTCTTTATTGGGATTCAAGGAATTCCTATTTGGAGAATTTCTGAATCCTCCTACATAGATGAATTCCTTATAAATCATCATTTGTACATAAGCATCCAAAAACTCCACCAAAAAGCAACGAGAATAGAATTTCGATAATTTCAAAAGTCATTCGAGACCCTTTTAGGTGGCTGAAATTTTAAAATTCTTGTGAAGAAACACGACATTTACAAATCTTAGGGGACAAGCCATCACATCATATAAGTGAATTCCCAATGTCACAAATTCTCATGAAAAACTCTATGAAAGAAAGAGGAGGCTTTGAATTGCCATGTTTCTTTGTTCCATTGATGAAGATTTAGGAATTCCGACTAAAGGATAACTTTTGTTCTAAGTTGAAGATTTGAGAACTCCGTAGGTTTGTTAAGAGCATAATTCATTATAAGAATTCATAGAATCCTTGTCTAGAGAATTTCAAATTCTTCAAAAGTTGTCCCCTAATATGGTGGAATTCCTAAATCCTCCTCTTGGATAGAGCATTCAGAAATTCCAACAAAATGTAAATATATTAGAATTCTGGGAACTCCAAAAGGTCATTTAAGAGCTTTTAGGTGGCCGGAATCAATAACAGCTCTAGAAATTCAAGCCAGTGGGGTCAACAAAAGACTTATCTTTCGCAAATCGTATAAATTTATTTTTTCCTTTATCAGCATTTGTCATCTGCTTTCGATAATTCAACAAGTATAGAATGAAATTCTCAAATAATCTATTTCCGATAATCCGACAAAGATAATATTGAATTCTCAAAAAAGAAAAAAATAGAAATTTTAATACATTGTTATTAATAGTTCTTAATCCAAAAGCAAACTCCAAATATATAAACTCCTACAGCTGCCCTCGTCAGGTTTTCATGTGTCGAAATCGTTGCATAATAAATTCAATTTCAACACTAGCAACCATATCTTTTTCAATATATGTTATCAAACAGTCATTTATCCATTGATCTCCTATTTGGTTACGCAACCTGTTATTTACGTACTTCATTTTTTTAAAAACTCTTTTTACCGTCATAGTTATTGCTGGTAAGATCAACGCTAATTTTAAAAGCAAATAAACCAATTGGTATATGATATCATTCTTTGCCTCCAGCTTAGCTTTTTTTTTTTTTTTTTTTTTTTGTGGTAAATAGCTCAAATCTTGATTGTTCATAGCCAAATGCTAATTGTGGCGTTGTCTAGCAGGGAAGCACCCCTTTCAACCATTTAATAGGTTAAAAACAAATCTATTTTAACAAATATCACAAAAGAATTCTTTGTAAAGGAATAAAACACAAAATAATTTATTTATATATCCTTATCCATGTTCCACAATAATTTAGCAAGATCCTTGTGATATTTTTCATATGGAGAGTTTTTAAAATATTAAAACTTTATCCATGAAATACCGATGAATGTAATAGAAATATTCACATTCGCACTGCACATTTGACTATTCCCAAGGATAGGATCCACCTCTGAATACATACGAATGCACGGGGTATGGAAGCAAGGTGTGCGGTGTGCGAGTGAATATTTTCCTTCTTTTAAATATCACAATAATGTAATAATTTCAAGATGTCATCAATAGTTGTGAGTTCTACTTATGACATTGGAAATATCCAAGCAGCACGATCTTGGGACCATTGCTACAAATATCCGATTATATATTCTTGAAATGGCATCTCCCCTATTAAGTAGCAATATTTCCAAAACATCCCATTAAAAATGAGAACATCACAACAAGATTGATAGGAAATTGAAACAAAATAGTAGGTAAATCTATAAAATCTATTTTTAGTATCATTTTATATTAATTCAAAAATTATTTATTTTCTACAACACTTTTCAATAAAAATCTCAACAAAATCAAAATATGAAATTATTCCATCATCTTCCCAAGACAATAATTTCCCAAGAATTATATTTGTGGCTATGCTTTGGATTCATAGCATCTAGATCTCGCACAAAAGAATAAAAGAGAGTAGATTGGTGTGCATATCCTTCTTATTTTGAGGGCAAAAAGATGCACAAGATCCATGACGTTGGGTTTATGGCAATTACATTAAAGGCACGTTTGTATGGCTCTATAGAAAACTAAATCCATGGAAAAACTTTTCTAAATTCCACAAAAATCAAACCCGCCCTCACCTCCTGACATAATTGTGGGGTAAAGTCATTTCATATTCAGCTTTTCCTTGCCAAAAGCGGCTAAACATGGATTTCACTTTCCACTCGCTCTTTTCATGCAAAAGAGTAGTACAATAAACTTGCCCTAAAATAGTCATGTTTGTCATTTCACCATCATTACCTTTAAACATAGGAAAATAAATTTGTTGCCAGTACCAAAAGGGGTTGTTCCTGTTCTTTCCCAAGGACTTGGAGCTCTCCATAAGGTCATAATGGCAAGAATTTCATGTATAAATGCCCCTTGAATCTCTTAAAAACTGTTCTCATCCCCCTTTAAATAGTAATATCCCTAAGAATTATTTTGTTGTAGTCCACTATTCTTCATGTCTCCTACTAACTCGGGTCGATCCTCAAACCACAAAGAATTCAAATGACAAGATGGGGACATTTGCTAGAGGGTACTTCTCAATTGAGCCAACAAAAAGGCTTACATTACATGGCACCATATGCTAGTATCTAGGGTTGTATCATTAGGCAAAAAGTTCATAATAGACCCAAGATACAAATGATCAAACAGTGTTTGCCAGAAAGGAGCAAGGAGAAAGGAGATTAAAGAAGTATGAATTGACTTGCAAATTGCAACGTCCTTTTTGTGTGTGAAAAACGCACAAGGAAGGCAATGTCCTTTACGTTTACTTTGGTGGCCATGGCTGCTTGTGCACCAGCTGCCAGGGCTGACTTGTTCAAACAAGCTCAGAGTCATGATGTGCGGCCTATCTTCTTGTTTTGATGTGATGTTTCATCAATGCCATTAATTTTGCACCATTTACTCTCTGTGGGGTCTGGAGAATATAATCAAAGGATCTGGAGGGGAAACAGAAATACAGAGGGTCGACATCCACTTGCAGTTGAAAAGTTGGAAAATTGGATGCATATGATCTTTTCCACATGCAAGACTATTCTCTTACAAAAAGACAAAAAATAAAAAATATAAACATGCAGGACTTTTGAGGGCGGACAAGACTTTTGGAGGGTGATTAATCCATGGTATGGTAAGGAAATTGATTTTAAAATAACATTGTTTTGTAAAATTTCTTTTGGATGAAAATAAGCACATTGCCTGAAAGTTTTTGGCACGAGTTACCTTGATTTAGATTTTGGGATGGTAACTGGTGCCCATTTCATAGTTGTTGATTTTGTTTCGATCTCGCGTTCAAATCGAAATATTTTAGTACGTCAAAGTTTCAGCAAAAAATTTTAAAATAATTTTTTAGAAAAATAAAAATAAAAATAATATATATAAAGAGGTGGGCCAAATCGGAACTAGTGGCCAAATATAGTAAAGGAACTTTAAAAGAAAAAAAAAATGAAAAACATAAGTTGGGCCCTTACTTGAATACCGGGCCAAACAGCTAAAAAACAAAAAAAAGAGAAAAAGATGAGGGCCACACGGCCCACCACTGAAACAGGATTTCATTTCATCCCTATTTACCGAGACTCGCCATCCATTTTGACCGAGTTTCATTTTATCTCCATTTTCGTTTAAGGCTGAAATGGGAAAATTAGCCAAAGGTCCTTAATATTGTGGCAGCTGACCCAGATGACCTGAGTAGGACTATAGCACCTATTTGAATTTGCTCCTTCAGATGCGCGACAGTGGTCGTGATTAAAGACAGGACAGAATCAAGTGTTATACAATATGGACTTTCAAAATCACTGGTCTCAATAGTAGCAGCAACAATTGCAGCAGGAGAAGCTTTGACAGTTGGCGGACCTCGGTTGGGATGCCAATTCTGAGGAAGCATATGTCAGTTTCACTTTCAGTGTCCCTTCCGGTTTGGTAATTTATTATTAAAGTAAAAGTACGTAAAGTATTAAATCAAGAGAAAATAAAATATAAGAAAATTATAATGGTAGTTTATCTTTAGTAGATTAATAGGAAATATTTTTGATTTTTTGTGTAAAAGAATGTTTTTTTGTCATGTGGAGAAAGAAGAGATTGCTTTTTTACTTTTTTTTTTTAAAAGATATAGAAAATTTTGAAAATATGTACTTTTGATGTAACCCTTCGTCCTAAAAGTTGAAGCTTTACCTTATTTTTACCAATCGAGTACGTTGCAAAACAGCCCCAGTTGTCCAAAAAGACTAAAAACACACACACACCACAAGCAGGTTTGACCACAAAGACGACATATGTGGGTGGAATGCTGCCAAGTGACTTGAGCTCTATTTCTTTAGCAAGTAGTACAGATAATGTAGAGTTCACAGATGGTAAGGGAGACCGATGAAGAATGGATCCATGCAGAAGCTCAGATTCAGACCAAAGAGCCACTGAAAATTGAAAAAGACGGTTTTTCTCATGATAATTGTGGAAAATTGTTACAGTTGCAACAGGGAGTTGGGGGTCCATTATGACAAACGGGTTGCAATACCCATTCATTACTATATTTAAAAATAGATCCGTTATCTTCTAAATAATATTGTATTTGAGATTTATAAGTTTCTTTAAATGCAAGAGCCCCACCCATCTCTCATAAAGTTGGTGAGAGTTTCTCTCTCCAACTTTATGAGAGATGGGTGGGGGCTCTCGCTTTCATATCCACTCTCACCAACTTAAATGCAAGGGCCCCCACCAATCTCTCATAAAGTTGGTGAGAGTGTCTCTCATAGGAGCACTTCCCTATAAGATTTATATATTTGAAAATTTCTAATTAATTGACTTTGCCTCTTAGTAATGTTTCACATAAAAGACAAGATAGCAAGTAATTTAACTTGATGTGTTTTCTTTCTCTCTTTTTTTTACCTAAAATTTACATGAAAAATTAAAAAAAAATGCATGAAATTTAAAACTCGAATATAATTTGTAGTTTATATAATTTATTTTAGCTTTTCTCCTTTAAAATAGATTTTAATTTATAGGATTTTAAAACTAATGCATAATTTATATATATGGGTTTATTTTCTTGCCAATAATATAGCAAGGAAAACTCCCTTTCTCATTTTTTTTTGTTCATTTGTGGGCCCCAAATTCATGATCAAAACTGTTCAACATTCTGATATATTTGATAGAATCCAAGACGTGAAGTTTTAAATCTTAGCTCCTCACATATTTTGAATATAGACAAAATAAAAGTACATAGCATCATGAGCATCTGGGTATCCCAAATTCATGAATATGAACCAAAATGTGGTCCCCCAGTTCATGATATGAACCAAAATGTTATGTTCATACCCTTTCTTTCCTTTCTTACGAAAAGCTAAATATATTAGTATTACACTAACATTTTGTAGTTCATTTGAATTTATGCTAAAACCTTTTTATAACAAATGATGGTAAAAAGCACTTAGCATTATGAGCATTAGGATATCCGTGTGTCCTTCTAACTTGAGTTTGAGAAAAACTATTAGCAGAATGCCCTATTAAGCTCTACCCATTAATACAGGTTTATGAATTTTAAGAATTCTAATATGGCTAGAATAGTTTTGATATCAAATTTGTGGTTTTCTATGAGATACTATTATGAAGAAAAAATTCTAGAACAAATGAAATGTACTATAATTCCAAAAGGAAAAAAAAGTTTGCTAAGCTAGCATGAACCACAACTGAGAAGTAACCTTATAAATTTCCATATATTTTGATTTCATATAAGTTTTATATAAAAGATAGAAAATAAAAATATTTAGAGGATTTTACTGGAAAATACCCGGTATCTGTCCGTTGCACTTGTTAGTGCCTCGGAACTATCACCACACAAACGGGGTCCGTCAGACCCTGTTTGGTTTTTTTTTTTTTTCCAATTTGAAATGAGTGACGCTAGCGTTGCTCAGTGTTATTTTTAGTGACGCTAGCGTCACTCTTCGGCTTTTTATTTAAGTCTCAAACCCTTCCATTCCTTTCTCTCCCCTTCCTTCCTCACCACCACCACCATGTGAGCTTTTGAGTTGCCTCAATCGCCGTGATGAGTGAAGAACAGAATGTTAAAAACCCCTTTTCGATTTCTTGTTGTTGTTGCTGTCTTGGAAAAAATAGAGGCTACGACAATGGGCACGACGGTGTCACAGTAGTGATGCATTATTTGTTGCTTGCAGCTTGGCGCGTGGCTAATGGCAGCTTCTGCAAGCCTCTTTGGCGTCGGAGAAACAGTCATGCTCCTCTGTCAATTCTCTTTTTTTCTGGTATGGGTTTTGGAAGGGGCGAGTGGGTACTAGGTGTGGTCGAAGATGGATTGGATTGGGTTTGATGTTTGACGAAGAAGGGGCTGGGTTTAGGGTGTTTGATTTTTGGAAGGAGTTCGATGGATCCCTCTGTCATAGATCCACCCACCAACTTTGGTGTATTGGATTTTCTTCTTATTTTCTTCCTTCTGTGTTTGCAATTGAAGAAGGAAATTGAAAAGGAGGAGGAGTGGGAGATGTGGTTAAAGTTATTTGTTAGTGTGAGACAGAATCAGAGGATTGCATCCCAATCATGATTGATGAGAAGGAAGTAGAGGATTACATCCCAATCCCATCCATAATCGTTAAGAAGGAGGGGATCTGCGGCCCTGCATCTGTCCCAGACTTCCATACAAGTGGGTTTCAAAGGTGGATTTATATAAAGAAGAGTGACGCTATCGTCGCTCTGAAAAAATAATAAAAAAAGAAGAAAAAGTGGTGGGAGGAATTCTTCCGTGGTGAAAGTGTTCCAAGGCACTATCAAGTGCAACGGACAAATACCGGGTATTTTCCAGTAAAATCCTTAAATATTTAACTGAGTTTTGACATCTTAGCTCATGATTTAGAAATTACTATGAACTAAATTTAATTAATTCCCATTTTCAAATATACAATTCTTTTATTCATCAGAAGTTACAATTAAAGTCTCAAATGATTTTTCTATTATTTGAAAAAAAAATCTATCACTTTTACCATTGTACTCACAACCATAGATGGGCTTAGCACAGGCCTTTCTGGCTAGTCCTACTTTCAATGACTTTCTCGGCTAATCTGTTATTCTCTTCTTACAGGAAAAGAATTCAAAATATCCTTGCTAACATAGATTACTATAATAATGAAAACTAACTCCTTTCATTTTAAGTCATAAAAAAATTGTCTCAGACAACTGTAACAAAGAAAAAGAAAATGTTATTTAATTTGAGCATGTCTCAAACACAATGATGTGGAACACACCTATGGATTGACTTCATTTGGGCTGGAAAGGTACTTTAGTTTTTTTTTTTTTTTTGGTCATGAGGGTATTATATAAATTGGTGGCAGATCCAAGAAAATGGTAAAACTGCCTTTTCCTAGTTCCTCATAGAAGGCTTGTTTGGGATGCTATAATTCTAGTCTTTTTGCCATGAGGGTCTATTGTGATCCAGTAGAAGATCAAGAAAATGGTATGCGCGTTGTCTTTTTATTCTTCTTTTTTAATCTAGTTCCTTCAGGCTTCTCTATGTAATGCCATGATTCTGTGTGAGCACATGAATATTAGTTAATATTCATCTTATGAACAAAATCATTGCACAAAACTACGAAAAATTTGTACAAACGAGAAATTGGAGCATTTTCCATACCGTCGCAGAATCCTAGGAATTATACAAACATGGCCTAGACAACTCCATTGTGATCACTTGTAAATGTTCCACTTTAGATCTTGAAGGCAGTTTTTTCCAATCTACAAATAAGAAAAAAATGAGTGCAAAATTTGTAACATTCCTTCTTTTTCTTGACTGAATCGATTTTCTCACACATTTACTCCTTTCGGTAACTCCTCAGTGTAGTTTTATTTTCAAGTGCTTCTTACTCCTGGGTATAATAGCCTTCCTTTTTGAAATCTGAAAAATAATTTACCCCCCATTTGGATCTATGTAAATTGTTTGCAACTCAGTTTAAGTGCATATAGAGGATTTTTGCTGGATATCCCAACTTACCCAAACTGAATTACCATGGAAATCAGCTGTAACAAAAACCTTGTAACTCAAATATCTTCTTTAGAGATAGAAACTCAAATGGGAAAATGTGAGGAACTCTCTTCGTACAGATTCATAGGAGATTCAAACAACAATATTTGCTTACCAACAACCCTTGTTGAGGTTTACTGGCTAACCAGAGGCAAAGGGATCCAATGAGCCTTTAGTTGCAAGTTCTAAAGCATTTAACCAAAGTGTACACATACACACACTGAGAGTGATGTACATTAGATACATTAACAAGATTAATTAATAGATTTACCAAAAAAACAAGATTAATTAATAAAGAAGATTCAGCCAATCCCTCTACAACAATATTGATTTACTCAGTATATACGGAACTATGGTTTTATATATGCAGATGTATCATATATATATATATCCAATATCCAAGTAGTTTCTTAAAAAGAGTGAAGACCATAACCTTCTAGTTTGAAGGAGGGTTTGTTCTCACAGGAGAAGTACCTATGGGAAATAGAGGTAACGGTGAATTGGGTTGTAGATGGATAGGTTTACCATTAAGCATGATATTAACGACAGACATGGGAGGTCTATGTGCTGGATTCTCTTGAACACATAGTAATGCAACATGAATACACCGCAACACTTCGCTTATTGAACATGATTCGATTAAAGTTGGATCCATTAGCTCTAGAACTTTTCCTTCCATCCATTGCTTCCATGTCTGCACAATTCAGGAACAAGAACATGTAGTCACACCCCATTTGAGAATATATCTCTAATGAATTGTGTATTTGTATTAAGAAATAGAAATCGAGATGAGATGAGATCACTTACATGACGCAGAAGGTCTGGTGCATCTTCTGATTGAGTGAAGTCAGCCCTCTTTCGGCCACTTACAATTTCTATTGCTAAAACCCCAAAGCTAAATATATCCGACTTCACTGAGAACTGCTCACGCATCTCATTCTCTGGCACCATATATCCACTTTGAAAAAATAAGTATGAGTTAGTTTCGCAATCATCATAGAACCAAGATTTTCATATAATACGCGATATTGCACTTGGGGTGTGTTTGCATGGAGCATTCTTCTATAGAAAATGAAAATTTCTCATGAAGTAGAATGATTCATAGTTCTTTATTGTAAAATTTTCTCATTGTTTCCATTTTATGAGGTAATATTTTACGCAATGTTACACATGATATGAAACACTTTTCGAAGAGGGAAATGTTTTATAATGCGAAACAATTGAAACTACCAAATAAAATGGAGTCTTCAGTTTCCGTTTTCCATTTTCCACCAAAAATGATGTCACTATAGATTTAAAATGCGATGGAAACTAGCACACAGAAACAGTCCCTTATTCTATTTTTAATGTACCTATGCAACATTCCTCTCATTCAAGTCTTAAAATTCAAACAGAGCTTCCAATTTCTAAATGATTTTCATTTTTAATTATTGACATTCTAATTTTCTAGAAGATAAAGTAATTAAACATACTGTGTTCCAGCTATGCGGTCTCCTCTAGAAAGCCTTGTGAAGCCAAATTCTCCTATTTTAGGACATAATTCCCTGTCTAGGAAAATGTTGCTTGCTTTCAAGTCCCTAAGAACAATTTTGTATGGTGATTCTTCATGTAGATATAGAAGTCCTTGTGCAATTCCTTTGATGATCATATAGCGAGTATCCCAACCTAATTGTCCACGTCTTACAGGATCTGCAACAGATGTAAAAATTAGTCTTCATCTTTATGAAAATGATGAGAATTAAGACTATAACACCATTATCTTTTGAAATGACAAAAAATCAAATTATAGTAGTATTGGGGTGTGTTTGGATGTACTCCAAATTGGTTGGTTTGAATATTCTTCTAGAATAGATAGTGATTCATGTCATTTTGAGCTTGGATTTACAAACATTAGATTCTACATTAGTTGGGAAGATTTTGCTTTTCAGTTTGTATATCCAATATCAAAATCAAAATGTTCGATTTGAGCAGAAAAGGCAGTAAACACTATCCTATGTGATGCTCTCGCACAACAAGAAATTAAAGCCAAGTATGCTATTCTGAATAATGACGACAATTCTGTGGATGTGTTCAGTCTATCCAAACTTTAAAATAATGTAGAGACCTTAGTATTTGGAACATTTGAACTTGTGATAATTTGAAGTGTATCAAAACAGATCCAAGATACTTTATTGAAAGCTAAAAAAACACCAGTTTCAAACATAAGCATATAAAGATAATTGAAAAGAAGTGTTAATGAAGGGACAAACCAATCAGGAAGTAGTCTAAGCTTTTGTTGGCGACATATTCATAGACAAGAAGTTTCTCATCTCCTTCCATACAGTAACCCAAAAGTCTAAAGAGGTTATTATGTTGTAGTCTAGCAGTCCACACTGCTTCATTCTTCAACTCCTCTATGCCTTGGCTTGAATCCCATTGGAGTCTGTTAACTTCTATTTCTCTCCCATCAAACAATGTTCCCTAAAAACAAAGAAAGCATTCATGAAAGGCAAATCATTTCCAAATGTCTTGAGCAGTTTTACAATTGATTTCAATGTCCCCGAGTCATAAGTAATTCATATGTTCAAGCGAAGAAATAGCTATTTGCTCTTCTTATTTTCTTTGGGTAGCACAAAAACCAGAGATAACATTGGGCTGGAAAATTATTTCTCTTGAGTGTTTCCAAAAGAAAGGATCAACAATAGGCATATTAGAAAATTTTCAAGGCAGACATTGCAAAATAACAGTTGACTCAATATGGTTAGTATTTTCTGGCATCCCAAACAAAACAAATGGATGAATAGGAAGTTCTTTTATCAAAATATCCTGGTTTTTGGGCTACATCTATATGAAGCAGACTGTAGTTTATAAACCAATGAAAAAAATTAGTTCATACTGATTTTAATGTAGTCCCCGCGAATAGTACCTTATAAACATGTCCAAGACTACATTCCCTGAGCTTATTTTCTTCAGAGAAGTTAGATGTGGCAGCTAATATCGTATCCAAATCGAATTTAAGTGGTTCTGCATTTCTTGATTCTAGAGGCGCTTCTGGAGAAACTGCATTAAGTAGAGATAGAGGATTTAGAAAACATAATTAATGTGTTAGGCCAAATTGGATGGATTTAGTTAACTAGGCTCTTCAATAATATATTAGAACAAAAAAATTTTGAATGAATGGAAACCTGTTTTCAGACCTACATTTAAAAAACGAAGATATAAAAAGTTGCACCAATTATTATGGAATTGAAGTTATGAGTCACATAATGAAACTATTTGAGGGTGTAATACAACAAAGACAAACAATATAAGACTAAGATATCTAAAAATGAATTTGATTTAATGTCGGAGATATTGACTATGGAAGCCATCCTTTCATTAGACAATTAATGAGAAAATACAGAGAGAAGAGTAAAAGTCTTCATATAGTCTTCAACGATCTAGAGAAGGCTAATGAAATGATATTTAGAGATTTGATTTCGTAGGTTTTAAAGAAAAGGTATCCATGAGGTTATATTGACATCATAAAAAAGGGAGTGCTAATGAGTGTCAAAACTACCAGTAGAGAGATAAGTGAGTTTCCGGTGATCATAGATTTGCATCAAAGTCAACTTTAAGCCCTCGTCTCATTATATTGATTATAGATGAGCTGACAACTTATGTATATGAGGAAGTATCCTGGTGAATTTCATTTGCACATAATATAGTGTTAGTGGATTAATAAAAAAGATGACATGAATGCAAGACTTGAGAGATGGCGGGAGGTTTTAAAAGTCCCAAGTATTTGAAAAGAGTCACAAAAAGATGAAATATATGTATTGCAACTTCACTGTGGATGTGTAGGGAAGATGTAACTCTTCTAAGAATTGAAGATCAAGAGATACCACGGAGAGAGTCGTTCATACTTTG
The DNA here is from genome assembly GCA_028538565.1 of Umbellularia californica. Taxonomy (NCBI): domain Eukaryota; kingdom Viridiplantae; phylum Streptophyta; class Magnoliopsida; order Laurales; family Lauraceae; genus Umbellularia; species Umbellularia californica. The sequence goes on along the minus strand of JAPQWN010000010.1, from coordinate 35,612,362 downwards.
GCTCTATAATAAATAAGGATGGGGATGTTGAAGAGAATGTCAAACATAGGATAAGAGCTGGATGGTTAAAATAAAGACTTTCTTTTGGAGAACTTTGTGATCGGCAGATATCACCAAGATTGATTAGAAATTTTACAACAGAGCAATCGGACTAACTATGAATTATGGAGCACAATGTTAACCACTAAAAAAAATAACATATTAAAAAATTATGCGTAGCAGATGAGGATATTGAAATGGTGTGTGATAAAACTTGAAAAGATAAGAAAAAAATGAGTCATTTGAACATTTAGGCGTAACACCAATAGGTGATAAATTAAGAGACTCATTTTAGACCGTCTAAAAATGTCCTACCTAGGCCAACAATGATGCCGGTGAAGAAAAGTTTCTATATGCAGGTTGTTAGCCCTTCAGGAAGAGGGGTAGGTCAAAGAGGACATGCACACCTATCTGAGTATTTGGCCCCGGATGGATTGTAAGTACAAAACAAAATTCATGCAGCTAATATGAACGTAATTGGAATAAGGCTTTGATGATGTTTCTAATGATGATGGTGAATCGAAGTTTTCGGAGAATACGATAAGTGCTCAAATAGAATTTACCTCTGCGATTCTCCTTTTCCTTTGGTCTCATCAGAAGACAAGTTGCGACTATGCACAATAGCATCATTGTGGCAATAATCGCCATGAAAACAATAGCAAAAATGTATACCTGCGGGAGACTATTGCGACCTGCATCCAAAATCCAGAAAATGAGTGCTTAACTAATTCCATACAATACTCTGTCTTTAAAACTATTACTGCTATATCTATACTTTTTTATGATTAGTAACATACTGCAATCCAATATGCAACTTACCTTTTTCACCGACTTCCATGTTCATAAAATCATGTAAGAGCAATCTTTCATGTTGGTGTGTTAATTTCTTGATAACCGGGCAAAGATTGGTATTTGGATGTACCCCAAATTGAAATTACTTTCAAAACTTCCAGAGAATAGAAGCTTAGTCATTGGAACTCAATGGGACCTCACACAATTTGAAAGTAGATGGCAGAGATTTTTTTTTTGCTCCTAGTTTCTACCCATGATCAATATTCCTCAAAATACTTAAACAACACTTGAACTGGAATATATCCTAATGAGCACCCTGCTATAGATTCTTAAAATGTATCCTTTTCTTTTATTGTTTCATGTACTTATAATGTTTTATTCATAGATAAAACATTCATAGATTCTGAAGTGACCATAGGAAGAAAAATCAGTGTTTCAGTAGAATTCCAAGGCCAAACAAAGGGAATGTGTTGTTGAGACAAATTACAGATTGTAGCATCAAAAGTCAAATAAAAAATTTCATAACAGAGTGATTTCTTCCATTCAAAGGTTGGTTAAGGTTGATGAGCAAACAAATCATGATTTATGTTATATATCAAGCATGATACCTGAGATTATTCAAAACAGAAGTTGCTGAACTTTTAAAAAATACATAAGAGGATATAATAAAATTGCTTGATGAGAACAAATGATAAAGAAGAAGCTTGCAAGGATCACCAGTGAATCGGGAGCGATGATTTCCATTCAAGCCGGGAGGCGGAGGAGATGAATCTGTTGGAGGTGAATCTGTTGAATCATTTGAATAAAAGAACCGATAAAATTCGAATCTTAAATTGCAGCTTGATCCAAGAACTCTACCGCCGTTGCTAAAATTGCAGTTTGGAATTTTATGGATAGCAAATTGTAGACAACGCCGACAAGCGGACATTGACAAATCTCTACTGCACTGCACCATACCAAAGACCTGAACCCATTTCCAACTAATTGATTCCGCTGCAAACCTCTGCTTTGACAGATCCGACGTCAGATCTTGAGCTAGTTTTCTCATTAACTCCGGTAAAAAATACGGTCTGGATACACCAGTTTGATTAGGAAAACAATCCATGTCTTCGAGCCCCCGCCATGGCAAGAATTGTTCATTCGAGTAGCGTAAGAAGCAGAGATCATACCATATAATTGCAGTCTTTCTCTTGGGGCATTTTTCAATGACTCCTTTTCTTGCTGTATCAAGGCAAGTGCGGCAGTTGTCGGCCGAGATATCGCCTCTACAGAGTGCAAGGCCATAAACCTTGTCATGGTTTTCGCCCATAGAGTTGTTGTAGAATCCATTGGTAGGACCATGTACAGTTAGAGAGCTTAGTACTTTATGGAGATTGTCTTCAAAGGTGCTGGGAGCAGTGTAATTTGCATCACCTGAACACTTGAAATGGATGGAAGGCTGGGGGCTGTTGGAGCATTTGAGAAGTGGCAGGAAGGTGAGAAGTATTGTGAAACCTAGAGAGGTTTTTTCTGCTATGAGGAGAGACATGTTTTTGAGTGTTTGGAGAGGGAGAAGGGGAGAGACTTAGAGATGTGAGAAGACAGAGGACTCTAGGGAGATCTTTTATGGTGGAATTGCTTGTAACTGTTTTGAATTTTGATTCATAGTGTTTACTTGACCCAAGACCATTCCTGTTATTAGTATTTTTATTTTTTAAGGTTCAAGATGTGTGGCCCACTGGGTTATGGACAATAATGAAATATGGGTGTAGTCTGGAGATCATAGTTTGATGACTCGGACACTTGAGTCAACTCAGCTGGTCGCCGAGCCGAGCAACAGTAGGCAAGTCTGGCTAAATACTTGTTCAGAGTAGTTAGCTAGCCTCGATTGATTCTGGCAACCTACTGAGCCAACTCAATTCAGCCGAGTCGAATCAGGCTTTCGAGCCATGCTGAGTTCTTTTTTAAAAAAAAATTTAACTACAGTGTGGATTAGGTTGGCTGGATTGGGCTTAACTCTTAAGCATATGATTCCCTCAACCCAATCTGAGTTACACCAGGTATGGATTGGGTTGCACCGGATAAAGATGAAGCCTAGGCGTGCTAGGGCCACTTCTCAAATTTAAACTGGGCTTGGGTTTGCCCCAAAAACCGAACCAAACCGACCCATGGGAATAGTTTGGAAAATCTTTCAGAGTCGGTTTAACTCGGCCGAGTTGATTCGAATCAACCATAAAAATGAGTAGTCACTGAATACACTCAGTCCTCAAAGAGTTTCATCCAGGGACTGGAAGACTCGGTTTCACAACTTCCAAATAGAAAGGAAAAGGGCCAAAGAACAGTATATAAGAAAAATACCGAGTATGGACTTTCTGCCTTGATCAAAACTCAGGCATCACTGAGTCAACTCGACCTGCATTTCCGTGGTTTGACTTGGACTGGTCACGGTCACGGTCACCTTAGAGCGTGTGGACCACACCAGAAGACCGATGACCCCATGATTTTAGTCAATGAAATGATAATGCCGTGTAACGGATCACTTGGGAGTCTCCAACCTCTGCGGCAGTCACTCACAAGAATTTTGTGAGGCTTCTCACTAGGGCTACCCAAAAGAAATCCGAACCATTCAAAAAGTATCTTCCTTTCTTATGGGTCAGTGGAAATTTTCATCCTAATAAAAGATAGAGCCACCATGAGATTGATTAGTCGAGTATAAAATATTACAAAAATTTAAGAACTTTTTATTGGACCAATCTTATAGTAGGCCCATCTTCTACTGGACAAGATTTTCCGATGACCCATACAATATGGATTGATTTAGTTTGAACTGTTTAGATTTTTTTTATAAGTATGTCCTGAGGAGCCTCGTAAAATTTTTCATGAGTGCAACCAACAGGGTGATGAGGACTGCAATACTGGGACGTGTTCATCTTGACTCCACTGGTCCTTGTTCAGGTCTTTCATGAATTTTGTTCGCACACGCCAAAGTGATCCGGACCGTTCCAGTTGTGGGTGGGACCCACTAGAGATTGGACTGCCGCTGTCATCTGTCCTGTATTAACTGACTTTCCAATATTAGAATGGTTGGAAGTCTAAATTCAGCAGAGAACTCAAGGACACGAAAGTGCAATGTAAGTTACTCGGGGAACACGTTTCGAGGGGTTCACATGTGATATCTGGTTTAGGGTAAATTATGAATTTATGATTGTATCCTCAATACAAGGGGCATGGTGTGCAAGTGTAGTCCAATAACTCCACTTTAAAAAAGAGGTTTGATAGATTAGCTTTATATTAAAGCTTGGGCTGATTGGACAAATCAAAGAGCACGTTTGGTAACTAAAGAGGAATTCTTTATCAAGAGGAATCTTTCCTTCTTTGTATATGATGCTATCCACGTTGAGGATGTCTTATGAAGAAGATTTATTGCATTCCACGTTTGGCAAAGACAAATAACCTCATCCAACGATGATAGGTTTTTTGCTATTTTTTCACAATCCGTGATGAATCAAGCCATAAAATTTGAATCCATGGTTGGTTTTTGCCTTCTACATATGATCGTCGGATCAGATTCTTACTGTGGGTCCCATAGAAATTAAAAAATTATAATTTTTAGGGTGTGGGCTATTTTGCAAATATCTTAAAAAATATGATGAATCAACAGCTAAAAATTGACCTACTAGCAATTTCGGACATTCTAAACATGTTGAACAGTTTGAATCTTGATTATGGCACTCATGCGATAGGTTTCCAAGTAAAAAATGGGTCACCACAAATTACCGCCCGAGTCAATGTTCCTTTGCAAATCAAAGTAGTTTTTTGGCAATGTGTATATATGATCAATGACCAAGAGTTTTTTCCAATTTTCTCATGATCCACGATAAATTAGGCTACCAAATTTGAGCCCACAACCGTTAGAACTCTTTTAAAAAGCCTGAATGGTTTAGATTTTACAAATGAGGACAAAAGTTAAGAAATAATGATCAACGATATGAAAATATCACTAAAGATAGATGATGGATCAATGGTTAATTTTTGGTGTACTAGCCGTTTTGGACATTTTAAACATGATGTACGGTTCAGATTGATTGTGGAATTCAGAAGATAGATTTCTAATCCAGAAGATAGATTTCTAAAGAAAAAGCCGGTAATCTTTATATGACCGCCTGTTTCACTGTTATCCACAAATCAGTGAATACATGGATTTGTACAATTTGACCTGGGAAGGTCAGATCTCAATTTTATGTGTTTTTTTTTTATGACTTCTATGTATAAATGAGATTCCTCTCATACACTTGTATTTGCAACCAAATATGGATTTCCTCGAATCCGAGGAAAACTGATGATGAATCACCTCTATGGACCTTTGACAAACATGCCCTAAAGGGCTTATGTTTTTACATTAAAATGCATAGGATATGCACACTTAGGCATTCATTGTCAAATAAGCTCCGCCAGTGATTATAGAAGGGGTCAAATGTAAATGATATGATATGAGATTTGAGAGAGGAATGTAGATGGCCACCTTGGCTTTATTAGGATTTAAATTACTAGGATAATAGAGGGTATTCATTTTCCGTCTTCCAATTCATTTCTCTAGGGCATGTTTGTGTAAAACATTTGATTGTGCACTCACACCATGAAGCAAAAATTGTTTGATTTTTTTTTCTCTTCTATCTGCATAAATGCACCACATTAACCACAAATAATTTGGACTTGTGGGAAATTGACATTGTGAGGTGAACAAACTTTTCTAGAACCCGATAATTTTCTGGCCACTTAATTTACTAAGGTGATTTTCAACATTTACTTCCTCAATTTTAGCCCCTATAATAATAAGATATTATTTAGAATTCCAAAAAAGTCAAAGCCCAGCAAAAGAAGTCAACCATGAAATAAAGAGTCCTACTGATACTATATAAGTGGTTGTTTGGTTACACCATTTACATATGTAAAGGATGCATATGCCTAACTATTATGCACCATCGGATTTGGATGCTATCGAAAATGAGCTTATTTTCGTATTGATTTTTCACACCTAGAGAGATGGTAAAAGAAGCCACATAGGTATCTAAAATGTTCACAAAAAAAAAAAAAAAAGCAAAGCTACAGTGTTTTTGGGCATGCCTTGTAGGGTCATCTCTTTTCATCATTTTCATCATTGTGGGCCTCAATGTCAAGATCTGAACCATCCATCATCTCAAGAAGGACAAACATGGCTAGGGCATCAAATTTTAGCCATTGATTCATCACAAAATTTAAGATATTTGTGAAAAAGTCTACACCCTAAAATCTATCATTCTAGACTCTGTGGGCCTCATTTTCATTATTAAACCTTTCATCTTATTTAAACGCCAAACACAGCTAGGGGGTCAAATTTGAGGGCTTAACTCATCATGGATTGTGATATATCTATTAAAAAAAGGCATAATTGTTTGGTTCCATAGTGCTCCTATAGTAAAAAAAAAAAAAAAGGTGTTCTTTAAGGGGGTAGTCCTTGTTTTCAGTAACATTCATCCTATGGAACATTAATGCATGATCCGAACATTATTCTTCTTTAATAGATAAAAAAAAAAGGACCACAGGATCAAGTTTCATCCATTAATTCATCACAGACTTTGAGATATTTGCAGCAAAAAAAAAAAACCTCTAAGCGCTGCCATTATAGACTTAGGTGGCTCCATTCATTTTCACGATTCGAACAATTCATTCTCTTCAGAAGGCCAAAAATAGCCAGAGCTTCAAACCCCATATCTTAATTCATCGTCAATTACGAGAAATTATTGAAAAACACCAAACTGTTTGATGTACTCAAATTCACATTTGAAGAGATTATAAAGGCCAACAATGGAATTTGTTTCGCATGCTTTTCATTTACATATATACTTGAATTTCACATTTATTCAACGATTACATGCAAAAATTTTGACCATGAAGTTTGATGGCCCACCAATGGGAAGAGGTAAGGGGAAGGGGTAGGCCAAAGAGGATATGAATAGATGTAGTAAAAATAAATACAAAGAAGTGTATCTTAGGATTTGGCTTAAGATAGATCGGAATGGAGAAACAAAATTCGTATAGCCGACTCAGCATAGTTGGGATAAGGAGGACTATCAAGTCACCTACCCTTAATGGAAAGTGAATAAGGGAAGATGGGGAATGAATACTCACCATTACCCTAGTAATCTAAATCCTAGAAAAGTCAAGGTCCCATCTACAGTGCTACCTTATATCATTTACGTCTCTCCTCTTATAATTCACACTTCAATATTTTTCTTTTTTTTTCTTGTGGCAATTGACCTATTGGCCAAGGAGAGATAACTAAACTTGCCCACCCAGGGATCGATCCCTAGGTGGAGCTGTGAGAGTGGGCACTCTATCCACAGAGGCAGCCCTGTAATTCCCACTTCACCTCTTTAATAATCATTTCATATCATGGAGCTCATTTGACAATAAATCTCTATGTATTCATATCTTATGTATTTTAAAATTTTAATATAAACAAACATACCCTTATAGTCATTTAAGGTTTGCTCGTAACCTCAACTCACTCGAGAAGTGCAAACAATGAACTTTTTTCGCGCATTGAGTGAGCAGTTTTGGTGGTATCCAGGCTAACACACATTCTTTAAGAATGAGTTTCACGATGAGTCCAGCTCTGACCTTGACAGTTAGCAGATCATTGTGAAGACAGATGCATGTGCGGGGTCATTATGAAAACAGGTTATGGGGCCTAAAGTGGAAGTGCTATCGAACTATCGGGGGGACTGGATCAATCAAATCAACTACTCGTAAACCAGAACTCGAACAAGCACTTTAATTGGACGAGATAGTGGCGGCTATGCATCCCCATTTGCAATGGGAGCATATGAAAGATGGCATGGCCAGAAATGTCCAATTAGCCCAATCTATAATATATATATATATATATAGCTAATCCATCATGACCTCTTTTGTAAAGCGGAGTTATTGGGCCATACGTGCAAGCAATGCCCCTTGTATTGAGGATGCTATATAGATTTTTTTTAAATGCTTGTTAGTTATGTATCTATTGGTGAGTTCCATATTTGAAATTTAAATTATTCAGGTTTCATTGTTCCAGTTTTTTCTTTTATAATTAATGGAAAATTTCACTTTAGAGTGAAATTTTCTATGATGATTGAGAATGGTGTGACAATGTTCTTGAATTGTTTACATCTGAATTGTAGGCAAAACAGAATGATTTATAGCAATGAGAAAGAATGTCTTAGTTTGCTGTCACAAAATTAGGACTCTTGCATCTACTAGTAATGGAAAAGTTTATATAAAAGGGTGATAAATGTCTTCTTGGAAACTAGCACAATAATCCATGCTAAGCACGGGCAAGGTCTATGTGGCCCCCACTCCGTATAGCTACTTTTGAGAATTTTTCCAATAAATAATTACATGTAAGTATTGTGTGGTGTGGTGGTTAGGTTAGTCGTATTTAAAAGGCTAGAGGTCATGGGTTTAAATATGTTATTATTGTTACATATTATAAGGCTAGTGCACCCTCTTTTAAGAATCATTCATGTAGACCTCTTTTTAGCCTGTGGGACCCCCTACAATCAATCCAACCCCCTCACACTCACTAAACCCACGTCAATCCAACCCCTTTGCAGCACTCACTAACCCCTCCCCTTCCTTTCTCCCTTCCCCAGGACCCTAGCAATAAGTTCTCTCAAATCACCTTATGCCACTTCCTCTCTTTGCTCAAGCATCCTCACTTCATAAATTCTTTTTTTTTTTTAAACTACCCTAATCCATTTCTTAAAAAACATCTTTCCAATAATACATTTTCCCAACTTTAAGCCAAATTTATTGAACCCATCATCCCACATCTAATATCTAAACCACTAAAAACCATTGTCTCCATTGCCTCTTGACTAAATTTCATTCCACTCCTACCAATTGACATACTTTAGCTTTTGATTATTTATTAACAATGCACCTAAATGTGAGATTAAAAAAAGTGCAATGGGAATCCTAAGGCCTACATTTAAATTAAAAAAGGAAACTCTTAGCTTTCAAGCTCCAATGAGCTGGGCCCATCTTTGCTTAATGCCCTTTGTTCGTCAGCCCCAAGTGCAAGGACGCGATTGTAGTAATAACTCGGTGAAGTCCGAGGTCGATCCACATGGAGTAATTAATTGCATAAAACCTGTCCTATTTAAAAATTAATCTAGCCTATCAAAAATCTATATAAATAATTCTCTACGAATCTGAAATTGAAATTTTATTCCAAATCCAAATTAAAAATTACAATCCCAAATAAAAATTCCTAATCTAAAAATCCTAGTATAATTGCAAAAACATAAAAGTCATTAAACCACCAATTGCATAAAAGTAAATAAACCATGCATTAAAATAAAAATTCATTAATAATATCATTCATAAAGAAGAATAAAAAAAATTCTAAATATTATTATTCTTGGAAGTCACACATTATATTAGCAAAAATTAATAAAAGACTGCAAAAGCACCGTACTAAGTACGTACTGTCACTGCCCACAAGCACGCGATGCCGATCCAAGGAGGGACACCTTGACCTCACTAATTGCGTCTTTTAAATTAAATTGAACTAATAAACTAGTAATTTCCTAATAATAATCAAAACTGAAAAAAATAAATCTTTCCTTACCCTAGATCGAACACATCAAGAAAATAGGACTTGCACATAATCCCATCTTCAAGTCTTCAATCCCTCACTAATGGAGAAGTAGATGGTTGGTTGATGACGGAGTGACGGAGCAACGGCAGCAGCGCGACGGTGTAGAAATCCAAGTGGTGGTAGCCTTAGAGAAGGCCTTGGTTGAGGTAGTAATGGAAGAAGAGAGAGATGGAGGAAAATTAATGAAGTAGATGGCTGGTTGCTGGTCTCCAAAGTTGCTGTATTTTTCTCTCCTCGCTCACGTCCAAGAGGGATGGGTCATCTCTCCTTGATATTTGGTTGGAGATATGTATATATATATATATATATATATATATATGTGATGAGTGGGCCCAAGAGAGTTTTGTGTGGAAATTTATTAAACAAAACATTGGTTCTGACGTCCAAGACTTGGATTTTTTTTATCAATCTGTTGAGATCTTCTTACTTGGATGATCACATGGACGCCCATTGCTTGGATGATCACATGCACACCCATTGCTTGGATTGAATTATCTTCTTACTTTGGAAGATTTCAAATTTGAAATATTTTCTTGATTGGAATCCAAAGTGTTGAGATCTTAGGAAACTTAGTCTCTTTTGAAGTTATCCCCAACTTAAAATTACTTAGTACATCCACCTATTAGGCATCTTCTAATCTCTTGCAATTCTCCACATGGGCCCACATGTCAACTAAAAATTTAAATTCTGAATTTCAGAATTTGGTCTTCAACCGGGCCCCACTTTATATTTAATTCAAAATTTGAAACCATATGGGGAGCTCCTTTCTTTTGGACGTGTGAAGCTTGGAGTGGGGGTATTCAACGTGCAACAACTTCTTGGTTTGAAATTCAGATTTGAGAAAATCTTGGGATGCTTTGATGCTTTTCCTCCTTGCTGGATTTGTTTACTAGTAAGAGTCCCTTAATTTTAGAATTCTTCATGGCTTGGAGATCACCTTGCATGGGCCCACTTTCCCTCTAAAAAAAATCTCATATCTGAAATTAATTTCTTTGCACACATGACATAGAAGTGGACCCCACTTGGATGTGTGATTCTTGAATGGAAGATCTTGGATGTACATCTCCCCCTTGGCATTTTTTTCTTCTTTTTGAATCTTGGCCATCCATCTTGAATTCTTTAATTGATTTACTTCTTTCGCGGGTCCCAATTTTTGAAATTCCCTACAAAAATAAAAACAAATGTCAAAGAATAATATATTCATATAGGAAAGGAATTATGCAAGATGCGGGCCCAATTCACACTAAATAGATGCATTAAATGTCACCATTTTATTAAATCATCAATTAAATCAATGGTGCAAATAAAATTTATCATTTTATTTGTGAATAAAAAGTTATGAGAAATTTATGACTTCCAATGCCAAAAATAGAGAAATTCATGATTTTATGTGAAAATGCAATTTTTGGATGAATTTTGACTTGAATCCAAACATGAGGGTCCAAATGCATGATTTTGTGAAAATCAATTAATTCAATGCATTTTATGTTAATTAAGTCCACAAATTCATATGAAATAATGAATTAAAAGTGTAATTTTGTAGACTAATCACCCTTCTTTTTGGTTGTCTATCATCTAGCACAGCTTTTAAGTTTTAAGCTCCAATCTAGATGGTGTCTTTTCAATTGCCATTTGCCAGTTATACCAGGATTGAGGACCAATATTTCTGGGCCTCCAATGACCATTGTCAAGGCCTAACCCATATGTCATCACCCTAGAAACACACCTTTCTTTCCACTCGGTCAGTCACACCTAGCCCTAATGTTAACATTGCCATAGTTGATTCGGCTTCGGGTTGGTTTGGGATTTGGGTTCTATCAATGTAGTGGACAAGATGAAAGAAAATAGTTTCAAGGACCCTTTCATCCTGCATAAAGAATCAAGAGAACTTTACCTAAAAAAGGACCCAAGATGGCCACTAACCAAAAAATGGGCCACTAGTAAATATGGCACGGACCACTTCCGTTTTTTTAAATTAATGATTGAAACATGTGACGATGTCGTCGTCACATTCAACCCCATAAAAGTCTCTTGAAACCCCACTTCCCCATTTTCCCCTTCTTCCTCCGTCACTTTCTCCTTTCCCTTGGTGGTTTCATCTCCTCCTTCCTCAAAAGGTAGTTAAGGTGGTCCTAAAAGTCGTTTTCCAACCTATTGGATTGTAGCATCAAGCTTTCCAACGGTTTGAACCCCACTTCCCCATTTTCCCCTTCTTCCTTCTTCCTTCGTCACTTTCTCCTTTTCTCCTGGTGGTTTCGTCTCCTCCTTCCTCAAAAGGTAGTTAAGGTGGTCCCAAAGGTCGTTTTCTAACCTATTGGATTGTAGCATCAATCTTTCCAACAGTTTATCAGCGAAGGTATTCTTTTTGTCGCTTTTCTTTTTCTGTATTACAAAATGATGATTTGCTAGGGTTTCTTCATCTTCTTTCCATTTACTTCACATCCTAAAATGGTTAATATTTATGCACTATATATGATTTTTGCATTGAATCAACCCATCACCCAGTCCTTCCATTTTCCCCCTTCTCAACTGTGTAGCCAACCCTAGTGGATATGCAGAGACTTCATGCAAATATGTGCGCCATGCTGGAAATGTAACTTTTATCCCTCACAAGGGTGGCCATCTTTTCGATACCCTAAAAGTCGTGTGATGTTCATCATTTGAACTTTTATATCTCTTCCTCCCAATCTATCAATTACCATTGTAACTTTGTTCCCTTTTTGTGCTAATTACATCCCCTCTATAAAACTCACAATAGCAAACTAATGTAAAGGTACATATGTTTTTACATGGTTTTAATAAGATGCAAATGCAACTGCAACTAAAGTTTTAATTTCAAACACCTAGATTGATTCTAACTCCACTGATGTATATGTTGGAAGACTTGGATAAGGAACTAACTCGGTCTGTACTAAGTATTGGTTGACCTTTAAGACCAGTGGCGGACCTACGATTTTTGTTTGAGGGGGGCAGACGATGATGAATTGAAGATTTTAAATATTATTTTGTTGTTATGTATTGTGTTCTTTTGATGGCATTTATTCACATTATCAATGGCAAAAGAAAAATATCTTGCACTGAAATAGATGCAAAATATCTAAAACTACATTAAGTAACAAACATTCTCTAATAACAATTCAAAAAGAAAAATAACACAAATAACACAATGCCCAATTCTCAAGAGATCAATTTGAGAAACAAATAACACAAATTTTAAACTCTAATGAGAAACCCAACTCTGAAAATGACAGAGTTATAACACAAATCAAAATTTCGTCTTTTCTATCTAATCAAGTCAACATTGCAATAGTTGACAAGGAGTCGCTACAATTTTTTTTTTCTTCAGTTGCTTCATGACTCAAATATATTACAATCCATTATGAAACTGATGAATACATAGTAATCTAATAAGCTCAGTTCAGAAATCTCAAACAATGATAAAAATAATCAACTCTTATTAGAACTTCAACTTCACCATTTACATGGTGCTGTTGATCAAGTGGGCGACCAAGTGAATGGGCCACATTGACAAATAAATGGTTGTGATAGGCCATAATAACATCATGTACTAGTAATACCATCTAATTCCACCAAATCGATGTCATCCATCCATTTGAAGTCCACTAATCAGACAGAATATAGTCCAATCAACACCACACAAACTCCACAAGTAAAGATAATATAATTTCCCGTGTGCTAAAAAAAGATCATCATTTTACCATTCATTGAATTAGAGAAACGTTCAAATCAATACTAGAACATTCCAGGTTGGGCAAAATCTACATGACACAGTTCCTATTTGGCTATCTCCCAAGTCCCACCCTGCTCCAAATACAATGTTTTAGATGAGCTTCAATCCACAAAACATTGACGCCCAATAAACATACTTACAAGTTTAGCTTTCCTTCTTTTCCTATTTTCTAAGAGGAAAAACAAAAACCACCCCCAAAATAAGAAAACCTAGTTCCAGAAGTAGAAGAAAATGAGACTCTTTTCTCCCATTTTCCTAAAAGAAAAAACAAAAAGTGCAGTGGGAAAAAACCCATCCTCAGATTTCAAAAAGAACAAGTACACATGCATTTACAACAAAATGAAGAAAGAGAAAGAGAGAGAGACATGAAGATTCTGTTACACTGTTGCTTAATGTAAGCCCAAATCTGTTTGAGAGTTTGGGTTCTAGGGATCTCGTTTGAGCAAGAGCTTGAAGAGGATTTGGGCAATCTGGGTTTGTGAAAGAGGGAGGTTTTCGGGAATAAGAGGGAAGAAAGGGCATACGTTTCCCAATAAGGGGGCATGCCCAGCAGCCCATTAAAAATCAGTACATTTCCCAAATCCTAATGGGGCCCACTGCCCCCAATGCCCTTAATGTGGGTCCGTCCGCTTCTGTTTATGACAGTTGTTTTTAGGCATACTTTTCATATGATAAAGATGCTTTACTTTGTGCGAGGTTAATATCTTACCATCTTAATTCTGCCACAGCATTCATAGAGCACAAGCATTTTTCTGCTTTTCCCTTCTTTTGAATTGTGACTTCTTAGGTTTTTCTACAAGTTGGTTGGTATACTTGGCATGAGTTAAAGACATAGTTTAATTAGTTTAATGGAAACATTCAGCATCCAAGACCTTATTGATATATTTAAGTCTCTTATAGTAAATGCAGAGAGGAAATACCATTCGCACTAATGCAATGCAGATATGTCATTTTTCCACGACACCAATTGCCTGATACTTCTCCCGCAACAACAACTTGGGAATTTTAAGTAGAAATCAATAATGAAATTTCAAGAAAAATCATAAGATTCTTTGCTTAGCTTATAATAATTCTTGGGGATTTTTTAAGGAAATTTAATGAATTCATTGTCTTGTGCGGAAAGTAACTCCGAACGATCTTGGATGATTTATTTTGGAGTCAATCAATTAAAGAATGCATTGTTTTCTATTGTGGAAGCTTTGCACATATGCAAATAGAATTAAATGAAGCCAATAGATTTAAACAGAAGGTAAGGAGATAAACCCTTCTAGTGGAAAATGGTAAATTTCATTGTAAAAGATCAGCTGGTCAATAGCCTCTATGGACATGTAAACTGTTCCCTCTTACAATAGTTTCTCTTTTCTTTATTTTTCCCTTCTTTATTTAATTATACTCTTTGGACCATTATAATTGTTATTGTTCTTCTTGTTCTTCATGTTTCCATTGTAATTATCATAATCATTGTAGTAGTAGCCATGTTTTAAAGAAAGTGGGAAGCACTAAAGAGCATCACCAAATTATTTGTGATTCAGATAAGAGTATTTGAACTAACTTCAATACCTATTCATTTCAATTGAATCAAGCCACAAAAAAATGTTTAAAGCAAGCAGTGGGAAAGGTTGCATTCAGTTGTTCCAACCATTTAATTTAAATTTATAAATATTCCTATGATTCTAATACATACAGGCCTACCTAGGGTGAGCCCCACAGAATCCTATCAACTTATTGGAGTGATTTTTTTACCAAGGGAAAATAAGGAGTATGTACCCATCAAAATAAGTAGTCTCACATTTGGGATTCTCCAAATCATCTAGGCAAGTTGTCTCCAGATGCTTGCAACCAAACATCCCTTAAATTATCTACTCATTGTGGAATAGGCTCCTAAATTTCTTTACTGCTAAAAAGGGAAGCAAGAACTTGAGGACTAAAAGTCTAGGTTCTCTTATGCTATGCAATTCACTGCTTTTAATTTCCTTAGTAGTTAGGTTTACATCTCTCTTTAGTTAAGTTTATATATATATCTCTCTCTCTCTCTCTCTCTCTCTCTCTCTCTCTCTCTCTCTTTGCAGATGGCTGGAAATAAGGATAACGGAAATAGGCTTCTATACGATCAAGCCAATCATATTTCAGAAGTCATTAAACAGGGAAATGTATATTCTTAGCCACCCTTATATCTATACATATATTATTGAGTTTACTTCTTCTTAATTGTAATCACTTGAAAATGTCTGGCAGGAATTCGGCACTTTTATATGCATATCAATAAACCCAGACAAAGAATCATGGGTGTTAAATGAAACCCAAAAATACTATGTCAGGCAATCGGGGTTGCATAATTTGGCGGAAATGGAACGTATTAGGATATATCATGCCCTCATTACGACCTTGGTAGAAAGATGGCATCCTGAAACTAACATCTTCCACTTCCCATCAGGTGAGGCGACTGTCACTCTCGAAGATGTTGCCTATATCTACGGGCTACCTATTGATGGCCCAATTGTTACTGGGAGAACTTTCCCGAATACATTGGTGAATGAAGTATGTCTTGAACTACTTAGGAAGGCCCCCATTCAGGGTGCCGATGTAAACGGGATAAATATTAAATTCACATGGTTGGAGGCCAATTTCGCAGCAGTTTCAACAAAGAAGAAGAAGAAGAAGAAGAAACTTTCCAAAGCCGATGAAATCTACACCATTCAGTATGCTCTTTGCAAGAGTGGAGCGAGTGGAAAAGATAATGTATGACTACAGTGCAAGTGGAAGGGTATCAAATTATACACTTTGGGACAGTAGATGCAAATGCGTTCTGAAAGGAAATAAATCATCTTCTTCGGTGCATACTGATGAGTATATGCATTGGTAATGGGCTAACACGATTATGTATATCGTCGGGGTCAGGCTCATGAGGAGATTGATACAACAAAGACCAAACGTGATGAACATGAGGGTTGCTGTGAACAGAAGCACGTAAGATATGAGTATCTCTTTCTTTAGGATTTTATTTTTCCAACCACATACCTAATAGTTGATTTTCTTTACATGTCCACATGTAAGGGAACTCTTACTTCATATGCAGAGGTCAGTTGATTGGGCCGTGTGGAAGAAAACCTCAATTGAGCATTTCCAAGATTCATGGATCAGGAAGATCTTAAGATTTAGATCTGGGTTGAATACAAAATTCGTCAAATATAAGGACGATTGCTTATACAACTCAACATCAGAAGATGTAAGCCACAATTACATCCTTTTATAGATATTCAATTTTGCTTTTACTTATAGATTTGTCATTCTAAGAAAGGTCGGAATGCTTTGACCAAAATTTTTTTTTTTTGAAATTAATAAATGACGGGATAAAGAGCCCACTGACGGAAGGAGGGTTATAAAGGCTGCAACCAAAAGTTCAGGGAAAAAGACAGGAACAAAGCAAAAAAGTGTGAAGTACAACAATAATGTTCCAGTATCACCATGGGTGCATACCCCCATTGAAGAGGCCCCTGAGGTGGCCAAAGAGGATTTTCCAATGGAACCAGAGTCTGTAGAGAGACATACCTCTACACCAAGTGAAAATTAGCCACTAGTGGTTGATATCTTCTCCACCTCTCGAGGGGCAACAATCTCGCAAGGAATTATAATTTCACCAATTAGGGCATCCATTGATTCTTTAGTTTGGAGGTTAAAACGATTGCCACGAACAAGGAAGATTCTAGAAAAATTTGACGACTATTTACACTCAATGGGTGGATCGGATTATTCTCTCTCCAAAAGGGGTAGTTTTCTACTAAAAGGGTTCAATCGATATTTGAATGAAAGGTTAAGCTTTTTTACCACACCTTCCCATTGGTTTCATTCCATAAATGGTCTTATGTATAGTGCATTTTACAGGAAGGAAGAGCTCGACATTGTATGCACATTGGTATCCAGCGAAATCCTGCAATCTGCTCTAGAGGAGGGAATTTGGTTCGACACCAATATTCTGTATTATTGGTTTGATGTGTTGAGGGAGAAGTGTCAAACGACCTTTTTGGCAGACCCGAGCATTTCTGTAAGTATATAGTTTCCGACGTGCGATTATGACTTCGTCGTGATCTGTACTAAAAAGTCACTTCTAAATGGCTGTAGAGATGGTGGGAGTTTGGGTTGCCAACCGCGGATGTAGCAGCATTCGGTCCCGGAGGTTCTCGAGTGTGTGAAGCCAGAGTCATTCTTCATTCTGTCAATCATTTCACATTACTTGTTGGGTACACGGACGGGAGGAAGTGGGAATTCTACAACAGTTCTGATCGCCACGCTTTAACGACATGCAAATGATTCGTGAGTATATACAGCCTATTTCCACACTGAACAAACATTGCAAGAACTTATCGTACCCGAATTATTACGATTTCTTTTAATGGTATTGCAGGTTGAGTGGCTGATAATGAAGTACAACAATTATGGGTGGGAAGACCCATACATATGGACGATCAACGTAAAAAGAGAACATCCCACTGCAGGATAATGGCTACGACTATGGTGTCTTCACCGCTACGTTCGCTGAGCACTGTATATTTCGTCGTCTAATTAATTTTACACAGACTGACATGATGTACTATTTGCAATGAATAGTCATTGAGATCTTTAAGCGCAACTGGGAGTTGAATGTGTATCAGCTGAATCTTGATGAGATTCTGATTGATTCAATTAACCCTGAAGACTAATGAAAATTTGACAACAGTTTAGACACTTCTGTTTTGTTGTAAATATCTAAAATGGTGCTACTATGAACGGTCCATGTTTTTTAGGGCCTTTTTCGATTGGAAATGCAGCTTGGTTAGGATCTTGTAGCGCTTTAAAAAGGATGATTGTACCCAACTCATTTCCTATTTTTTGATGAAAAGAATTGTTGTTAAAACACTTGCAATACTGCTAAAAGGGATTTGTTAAGTATATACATTTGTTTTGAAAAATTCTGCTTGCTATATGGATTATTGAATGTTGCCTTGTTATGGATTTTTAAATGCCACCAAGTTATGGAAATTTATGGCAAGAAACGAAGCTTGTATGTCCTATGGGTCTTGTAGTGCACTCGCACATCAAACCAATACACACATCATTTTTTTCGATTGCAACGGTTAGTGACGACGTCGTTGCTTCACAGAAGCTAGTGGAAGAAAATGTGTTTTAATATATGACGAAGCCGTCACATGAATGGCATCGTCGTTGCTTCATAGAATCTAATGCCAATTAAGAATAGTACATATATACAACGACGTCGTCATTGCTACGACGTCTTTGTTGCTTCACAGAAACTATGCAGAGATACAAAACATTTACATATGACGACGTCGATGTTTCACAGAAATGTAATAAAGATAATCGTTTAAATATATGACGACATCGTCAAATATGTGGCGATGTCGTTGCTTCACAAAAACTAATATTTTTACTTTAATGTATTTATATGATGATGTCGTTGCATAATAGAATCTAAGCAAAAAATGTTGTAAAAATATATGACGACGTCGTTGCATCTGTGCCGACGTCGTCGATTAACAGAATCTAATGCGAAAAACTGTAATGTAAATATGTTCCAACATTGTCTCTTAACAGAATCTAATGCAAAATTATATAATGCAAATATATGACAATGTCGTCGCTTAACAGAATTTAAGCGAAAAATGTTGTGAAAATCTTTGACGACGTCGTGCACCACAGAATAATTAGCTATGGCGTCTGCCTTGAAACATGCAACGATGTCTTTGCTTAACAGATTCTTTGCACACATAATTAAATACATCAAACCAAAATGGTGACAAAGTGGATGAAACTTGATGACAAATTTGTTGAAACTGTAATATATAAAGTTCTATTACACTAGAAAACTACCCCACAAAAGTATGATCCACATTTAAAATGTGAAAGTTTAAAGTACAAACTGGTTGAAACTATAGTAGAAGGTTACCCCACAAAAGTATGATTCAAATTCTAAAATGTGAAAGTTGAAAGTACAAACTAGTTGGAACTATACAAGAAAACTACCCCACGAAAGTATGATCCACATAAAAAGATGAGATAGTTGGACTTGGTTTGATCTATGCAACATGATCGGATGGTGGATTGCGACAACTCTTTCGGTTGTGTCCCCTATTTCTGCAATTAGAGCAAGTAACAACCATGCGCTATCAATTTCTGTCTTCAATACGAATTCTTTGTTCTTTGGACGCCTTGGTTGTTTGGGAGCACGTGGAGGTAAGACAATTTCATTTGATGTATGTTCCCATTGTCTGATATCACGAGTAGTATGCATGACCTCACTGTACAAAACACGATAAGTACTTGTTAGGTAACAATCCTCAACATAGTCATACGGATTCAGGTGCCTAACTTTCATTGCTGCTAGTGCATGACAACATGGAATCCCTACTATTTCTCATCTACGGCAACTACACTTCTTTTGTATAAGATCCACAATATCTATAAATTGTGCTGATTGAACATGCAACTCAACGAGCTCGGCAACACGTACATGCGCGCGGCGTGAGTCTTCAGCCTCTTGGCTCATTAATTTCTCTGCATAAGGTGTTAATCGCGACGTAATATTGAGTGACTCAAGATGTCTTCTCTAAAAGAACTCCATCAACTTGCTTTGTAATAGGAAGCAAACTAATGTCCTTTAAAAGCGTGGTCGTTCACTCAGCAACGTCGCTGGTTATCATGTCATAGCGTCAACCTTCGACATACGCATTTAACCTATGTTGTTTTCCAATGGCATTGATATAAGTGTACGCCCCTTGGTCTACAGCAAGGATGTCGTTCGTATAGGCCTCATACTCACATGGTCTAAAAGCGTTAGTAGCCCGCCAGAATTTCAATACAATGGCACGATCACAGAAGGCTACTTTAATGTTTTCTGCAATATGATGAAAACAATAGTAGTGCCTCGCAGATGTTAGACAATGCCGGGGACAAGGCCCTTTTGTCGATCAGACACAATAGTTAAATTCGTTGAACTTCCCAATGCAAGAGCTAGATTGGCAAGAAACCACTCTCAACTGTCACGACGCTTGGTCTCGGCGAAGGTGAAAGCTATAGGAAATAGCCTATGATTACCATCATAGGTGACAGCCACTAGCAGCACACCTGGATACTTGCCCCGAAGATGTGACCCATCAATAGCGATCATGGGCCTCAGTGATGAACAGAATGATCGGATGCAAGGACCGAAAGCTCAGAAGAATCTTCTAAACCTGTCTTCAACTGTCGTATCGATATTAGTCACAATACCTAGATTGGTCATGTGTAATTCTCTACAATAAAGAGGTAGAATCTTAAAAGATTCTTTATATGATCCCTGAACTATACGTAACACCATCTCTTTTGCAATGTGTGCTTTTCTATAAGTGATATGGGTGCCAAACTCTTTTTGGCATTTATTTATAATTTCTTTCGGATTCAAGTGGTTATTGCATCGGACTCTATCCTCAATGAGCTCTTCAATCAGTTTCGACGATGTTTGGGGATGTGTCATTTCCATCATTGGTTTTGAGCAACAATGCTGTGGGTTATAAGTCCGCACCTTAAACTCCGGGCCTGAATCAATAATGGAAGCATGTATATGCCAGGGACAACAATCATCTTTGTAACGTGCTGAATTCTTTTCATCTTGGTCGACACATGTCGTAGAGTAAAATTGTTATAAATTGTAAATTTCGCAAGAGATCTTCTAAAGCATTTCTCATTTCTCATGCTGAGTCCATAGCAAGTGAATGATTCACAGCATGAATGGTTTCAACTCCTTGTTCATTACGAATAAAATTGACATTTTTAATAGCAAATGAATGATTCATAGCATGAATGGTTTTAGTCCCTTGTTCATTACCAACAAAATTGATATCTTTCATAGCAAATGAATGATTCACAACATGAATAGAATTCGGTGCCTTGTTCATTACCAGCCATCATCCAAGAGAGAGTTCCACGAACCATTGATATATTAACAATAGTACAGACAACATCATGTGTATAAACAGCCTCAGGATCTATTCCATCCACATCAAAACCAGCTCTTGTAGAACAATCTGTTGTATGAGATTCCATTGTGGAAGAGAAATGCATATTAACGTCTTCACAAATATTCACGGTGGGATACACTAGGCTAGGCGTGGGACTTATAATCTCACAAATCCCTTTGCTCATTTTCTTCCGGGCACTTGAACTGCCAACCACAACCCTTTTAATACAAGACATTGGCAAGAATTAAAGTTAGGCACGACAAATGCAGCTATATACATATTAAAGAAATAGAACATAGATACGTACTAAGAGCCTTCATGTTTCTTGTTTACAGCATGAAGTTTCCTATTGACATACATGCATAGCCCATCTTGCTCACTTCCAGACGCCATCAACATTCTCACAATATCATTTTCACCTTCTAAACTAATCAACGAAAAAATGAATCCATTGTGATGAAGGTATTTCATGCTTACATCCTCGATATTTGCATCCCAATTAGACAATGCAATGGCTTCATTCAGCAATACGCCATATGTTATGCTCTTAGATAGAGACCTAATATTCTGTCTTCTACCATTGTAGACCGGATGTATAATGTCAAAGAAAAAGGTCCTTTATGGATAAGTTTCATTGAAAAAAAAAAAAACCGTTATCTAATCCCTTAATTTAATAGTCTTAAACCTTGATGGTCTTTCAACCATAGATTTTCTTATGAGATTCAATCCAACTATGAGTGCAGGTTTGATGAGCATAAAACCAGGCATGGTGATGATTATGGGCAAAAAGCATGTGAGAAAAGCTCACTAAGCAAAGGTGGCCCAAGTGAGCCACATAGAGCCAAATCGCACTTGTAGTCCACTTGTAGGCGAAAATTATCCTCAACACCATGCAAACAAACATGCCCTTCAACATTTCACAATTTCTTTATGAAATTATTCCTACATTTTCTTATATGGTAGTGAAAAGGGCATGTTTAGTAAAAAGGGGTGTTCATTGGAGGAATATTTTTTTATAGAAATTTCATATGTTGGAAAATTTTAAGGGGTTGTTTGTTTGTACTTATTTACATATGTAAATGATTCATATGCATAGTGGTTACAATTGTGACATTTGTTTGCATTGATTTATGCATATGATATGTAGATAGAGGTGTGGAAATAGTGTGGAAAAGTGTCCAATTACACACTAGAATTTTTACACCTTTACAAGTGTGAAAGAAATTCATGCCCTTCAGGGGCAAACGCAGGAAATTTTCTTTGAGGGGGATCAACGTAAAAAAAAAAAAAAAAAAAAAAAAAATAGGAGAGGTGGCAAATGTAAAAGAATCACTAATTTTAAAAACTTACAGGTCTTTTTAAACTTTTTGAGGTTTGGTGGGGGCTTAGACCCCAGACCTTCTTACTTGGTCCGTCGTTAATGCCCTTTAACCAAAAAGACGCTGGTATATTCCATTTCATTGTGATTTTTTTTCTCATCAACCTCATTAATCAGTTTTTTTTTTTACTAATAAATCCCAAAACCATGAACCGTTCAATATTCTTACATTAATGGTAAACATCAAGTCATATACCTTCATATCTTAATTCTTCATGAATTTTAAGAAGTTAGTGGAGAAATCCAAAAAATTTCAAACAAATCTAAGGCCACCGGACATACTCATTTACTCATTCAAAAATTGGTAATTTCGACAAAAAATGATAATTTATCTTACACACATAACATTTACATATGGGTGATTCACATGGCTAAAACCCTAAAACCCATTTCCTTAACCCATTCCAAAGTGGAAAACCACCACTTAACTATCATATTCCAATTGGCAAGAGGCAAAGAAACATTTAAGAAACCTCATGGGGGACAAATCACAAAAGCACATGGAGTTTTTTAGACCCTCTCATGATCCACAAATACCCATCCCATTCCCCCCCCTCCAGTATCCCAATGGGCTGCAACAACCGTCTATATAATCAACAAAAAACCATTTACCCCAAAATTATATAAAAAACAACTCTCAAAACTAAGTACATTTATCCACAAACTGCCACCCACTGTCTCTCTATCCCACCCTCCAAAACCAGCAGCAGTGCAGTGGCCTTCATTCAACCTTCAAACTCCTATAAATAATCTAACCCACCCCCACAAAACCAGCGTGTCCCTTCCCTTCACATTTCCTTTCCACAAATGCATACCTCAGCCATCTCACTCCCCATCTTCTCCCCACCCAAAACCCTAAAATCCCAATTCCTCTCCTCCTTAAACCCCACCCCATTCCCTGTCCAAACCCGCTTCCTCTCCACTCGCCACACCCTCACCATCCGCTCCGCAGTCGCAATTGAGAAGGAAACCCCAGAAAACGAGCGCCCGGAGACCTTCCTCCGGCAGTCGGACGATGCCGCCGCCTCCTCATCGTCCTCCTCCTCAGCTTCTTCCGTCCGCGGCCGGTTCGAGACGATGATAAGGGAGGCGCAGGATAGTGTTTGTGCGGCGATTGAGGCGGTGGATGGGGGGAAGTTTGAGGAGGATGTCTGGTCGCGGCCCGGCGGAGGTGGGGGCATCAGCAGGGTGCTGCAGGAGGGGAATGTGTGGGAGAAGGCAGGGGTTAACGTGTCGGTGGTGTATGGGATGATGCCACCGGAGGCTTATAGAGCGGCGAAGGGAGAGGGATCCGCAGAAGGTGCGAAGGCGGGGCCCGTTCCGTTCTTCGCCGCTGGGATTAGCTCGGTGAGATATTATTTGTCTCCAATTCCCTACTTTTTGTTCTTGTTGAATTCTGCTTTTAATTGGTAACCCACATTTAATTCTCCTTTCTTAGCCAAGCGATTCGCAGTGACAATTGCCCAATGAAGAATGTGCTGAAATCCCACTTTAATAAGAGACTTTAAAACCTTAATCTCATTGAAACAGACTAGCAATCCTTAATGTAGCATTAGAATAGCAACTTCCCACTATCAACATATTATAAAACTCTCTCTTTTAAATTCTCAATGCTTCTTGGATAAGGACAGTTATCTTGAGTGGTTTGGATTTCAGATGTAGGTCATATGGATGAATTAGCTCACCGAACTTGCCAAAGTTGAGCTACAAATCAAGACAAATCGAAAAGTTTATCAAATGAAACTTACCAATGAATTTTCTTTTCAAGCTAAGTCTCTGATTGCAAATTTCAAAATCAAATGCAAATTACTCGAACTGCAAACTAGGTAAATCTGATTTGGATCCTGTGATGGCTCATATAAAAGTAAATTACCAGATAATCTTGTTGCTTTTGCATCTGGTAGTTTTCAAGAAAACTCAGTTTTCACCCTCTCAATTCTTGCATTAGCTAGGGGGGCACTGGTTTGCAAAAATACAGAAAGCTCTCTTTCTTCCCCTGTTTTTGTGGTTCAAGTAGCGTAAGTTTACGTGGAGCAAATTATTTTCAGGAAAACTGACGGACTGCTTTATCATTCCTTGGGGTTGTTAGGTTCTTGAAATGGAGAAAAAGAAGATTTTTTACGTTTTGAAGTGAATGCAGAGCTACTATGAGTGAATTGAGTGGGAATGCAATTGGCTTCTGGATTATAAGATATGATGTGTAATTGAAATATTGTCGTTCATTCTTTGGCTCATGTAAGTTATGCTGTACTGAAGGTGATAGGCATCCCCTTGGCATTTACTTCTGTTATCTTTCTCAATTCTGACGAAATAGAAAAGTTTGTGTGTTTTAATGTGAATATGTAAAACCATATCTTGGGAGGCCAATGTGTTGATGGCTTTTTTGAATCATGCTAAAACCTGCAATTGTATGATGTCTGTTGATCTCATCACATAGACACTAATCTTAGATAAGCTTCTGTAAATGACAAACAAGTATGTGTCTCCTTGCTAAGTGTTTTATCATTATAGTTAGTTGTTCATGCCGTTGTCATATGGATTACAACAATTTGCAACTAACACTGGATTTTATTTTTGATGTTTCATACTGCTGAAACCTCATGTTAACTAAGTATTCTTTACTATTTTGTAGGTTTTGCACCCGAAAAATCCATTCGCCCCTACATTACATTTCAACTACCGATACTTTGAGACTGATGCTCCAAAAGGTTCTTCAATTGCTTTCTCTCTTCTTTCTGTGCAATTTCTTATTAAAAAATTATCAATACTAAAAGAGACGAGGCATAAAATAAGAAAAATGGGAAAAATGGTCATAGATAGTTGATTCTTCACAAGAGATATAGAAGAAAATCCTCTACAGACTCTTTATCAGCAGTATATTTGTTCAAAATGGGCGAAATGGCAATGATCTCTTTGATAACCTATCTCATGGAGTAACGCAACCAATATGATTCTGCTATTACTATCTCTCAGATTTTCCAAAGGATTAAAACAGTGATTTTAGTGAATTTTTCTTATTTCCTAGAAAGAACCTGCTGGCCATTGAGCATCATTTCTTATAGGGCTTGTTTGTTTACTTAAAATACATAGGAATTCATGGTGAAATGAGCTCCTTAAAAGAGGCTGGTGGCGAAACCACTTTAGTGGCAAGGCACTTTAGTTATCACTGAGAAGCTAGGGATCGATCCCTGGTCCTCACTCTAAGAGTATCACTCCTCTACCACTATTCCAACCTAGAAAAAAAGAAGAAGAAAAATAAATGGAAAAAAAGAAAAGAAAAAAAAAGAAAAGAAAAAAAAAAGTGAGCGGTGAAGAATATGAGGTGACTGGGGAAGGATACAACGTCGAGATGTGGTCTAGGGTTGTAAATGGGTATTTGATTGTTGGAGTATCGAAAGTCGCCGGTTTCGGATAAAGCGGGTATGAAACCTATCTTTAGCTTGGGGAGAAATTCGGATCCGGATCCGGATTTGGGTGCATGCATATAGGATCCAAAACATTCAGATTCGAAATCAAATCCTTGTATGTTCGGACTTGAGGATCCAGATGCAGGACAATGACATTCGCGTATTAAAATTATATTCGGATCCGGATCCGGATTTGGGTGCATGCATATAGGATCCAAAACATTCAGATTCGAAATCAAATCCTTGTATGTTCGGACTTGAGGATCCAGATGCAGGACAATGACATTCGCGTATTAAAATTATATTTAGGTTTTAAGGGTCTAAATAGCTTGAATTATGCTAATATTTACATTCTTTCCTTGATTAATTTCCATTCAAGGAGGTTATTTTATCGTCATTTTTTGGATTTTCACCTTTGAGTCTTCATTGTTAACCACTTATAGAAATGAAGTGTCTTATAATTCTTAGGATTCAATTACATGAAACAAACAAGCATAGTCTTATGATAGATCAGGCTAAAGCTATTTCTCATCTGGTGTAGTAGCGGTTCAGCGTTTGTCTTTCTTTTGGTGGCTCTCTTGGTGTAGAAACTTTTTTGTCCTTTTTGTGTTGCTTGTCAATATATTTCTCTTGTACTGCCTAGCTTCTTTTCAACAAAATTCAGTTCCCTTAAAAAAGCAAAAGAAAAACCATTTGTAAGGTAGAATTAGAGGCATAAACAATAGTGACAAGCCTAAAATAAACAAACAAAGTAAGAAAAATCTTAAAAAATTAAGGAAGGGTGGATAATGGTATCTCTATTTCCTTTTTTTTATTTTTTATTTTTTATTTTGTAACTTTAAACATCTATATAATTTCTTTTTAAATGATTACTTTTGAAACAACTCAAGAAAGCAAGCGATTTTGGAGAAGTTGTTTTGTTGGGTTAATGCTTCCAACCATTCTATTTATAATGGAGTCTCATGTACACTATTAGAAACGAACTTATCTGCATCAGTAAAATGAAGTTTGACTAACTACTTTAGTCTAAGTAAATGTACAGTACATGAGTTATATAAAAAAAATGTATAGTACATGAGAAACTATAAAATAAAAGGTGACACTAGAGATTAATATACTCTAGGGCCATATGAAATTAAGTGTCTTTACATTCCCTTTTAAACTCACAATCAGTAGTTGGTATCATTGAGAGGTTCGATAGCAACAACTGCAAACGAGGAGCGGGATGAGGCTCAAAGAAGAATGGTGTGCTTGCGAAGATGGTGGCGAACAAAGTGGTAGTCAATCTCTATATGCTTGGTGCACTCATGGAAGACATTGTTGTGAGCAATCTGGAGAACACTGAGACTGTCACAGTATAAAGAAGTGAAGTAACATAAGAAGATATCCATATCAGTAAGCAACCAATGAAGCCAGATAATCTTAGTTGTAATATGAGCCAAGGCATGACATTTAGCCGTAGCAGAAGAACGAGAAAGAACTCATTGCTTCTTGCTCTTCCAGTACATCATAGAGGATCCAAGAAAATACAAAAACCCATTGTAGATCGGCATGTTGACTCAACACATCCTGCCTAATTAGATTTAGAGTAGACAGGAAGCTGGAGAGGGATATCACTAGAGAAAGAAGGCCATGATTCGTTGTACCTTGAAAATAGCACAAAATCTATAGAACAACAGCCCAATGTATAGAAGTAGGGGTGGGGAGAAGTTGATTAACAACTTGAACTAGAACAGTAATGTTAGGTTGAGTGATAGTCAAGTGGAAAACACTTCTAACAACCTCTTAATAACAAGTAGGATTAGAGAGAGAATTGTCATCAAAGGTTGAGAGCTTTTGATTGAACTCAGGTGGAATGTTAATGATTTTGGAATCAATAAGCCTTTCTCTTTGAAGAATGTTTCCAAGATACTCATTTGAGAAAGGAGATAGCCCTGAGGAGGGCAGGCAACTTCTATGCGCATGAAGTAGTGCAGATGACCACTATCATTCACGTCAAACTGAAAGTTTAGAAAGGTTTTGAGAGACTGTAATCCTTCTTGATCATCGCCTGTAATAAGCATATCATAACATAGAGAAGGAAGAGCACATGACCACATTAGTGGATAAGCAGAATAGTGTGGAGTCATGAAAGCTTCGAGAATAGCCAATGCAAAGAATGACATTGCTGAAGCGTTCAAACCAAGCGCAGGGAGCTTCTTTGAGTCCATGCATAGTATAACCCATCGACAAACGTGGTATGGAGGTTGGGGAAGTCCAGGGGGTGGAGTCGTGTAAATCTCTTTTGTGGGAAGACCATTTAAGAAGTTATTCTTGAATCTTGACATGCATTTGATACAATGGTCAGTGAAGAGCGTCAGCCACAAAAATGAGAATGCGAACATGGTCATTTTATGCACTAGAGCAAGAGTTTCTTAATAGCCAATGCCATATTCTTGTGTGTACTGTTTTTCTACTAAGCGGGCCTTGTAGTGTTCAATGCTTCCATCGGATGGATTCTTGATTCTATATACCTATTTGCACCTGATAGTATGCTTGCCTGCAAGAAGAGGGTCAATGTCCTATGTATGAGTCTTGTGTAAGGCTACAAGTTCCTTAGTCATAGTAGTTTATGATTGAGAAGAGGTTAATCCATCTTTCTACGGTTGAGGCTTAGTATAAGAATGAAGAGTTGTAAGAAACTGTTCCCCTTTGTATTGGTACTCCCTCAAAATAATTGTGGTCTTCGGTGGTGGAAAGGTTAGAGAAGAGACTGGCTTCTTGGAAGGCGAATTATCTCTCTCTTGGAGGGAGGATTACTCTCGTTAAATCGGTTCTATCTAGTCTTCCCATCTACTTCTTTTCTTTGTTTAAGTGCCCGAGGGAGATTGTTAGACGGATAGAGAAATTGCAGCGGGACTTCTTGTGGCAAGGGTCTGAGACTAAGACAAAATTCCACTTGGTGAGGTGGTCTCTGGTTTGCAAACCCAAAGATCAAGGTGGCCTGGGCATTAGACCCATTAAAGCGATGAATCAAGCACTCCTGGTTAAGTGGTTATGGCGCCTCGGAGATGGGTCTATTGGCCTTTGGAAGGAGGTTATTAGTTCCAAATACAATGTCTTCAGGGAGGGTTGGGAGGTGCTTGGTGGTTTTGGTAGGAGTTCTGGGATTTGGAAACGGATTCTATCAGTCTTGGAACCCTTCACTCAATCCATTCGCTACCATGTTGGTAAGGGTGATAGAATCTGGTTTTGGTTGGATACTTGGATCGGGGACTCTCCGCTAGCAACTCAATTTCCTAATTTGTTTCACTGTGCCAAAAATGGGAAAGATCTAGTCAATGATTATGTGGAGCGTGATGAAGGAAGGATTAGCTAGGGACCTACTTTTAGAAGAAGTCTTTCCGTGGTAGAAGAAATGCAGTTCTGCTTGTCATTGACCCTTATTGACGAGTTTTATCTCCCGTTAGACGGTTGGGATTCGAGGATTTGGCCTCACTCTACAGATGGGTCATTCTTTGTTGCCTCTTTCTATGATGCTTTCAACAGAGAGGACTCTAATGCTTCTCTTATTTCTTCGTTGTGGAAGATCAAGGCTCCTCCTAGGGTCCTAGCCTTCGCTTGGATAGCTTTACAAGGAGGCACTTTAACAATGGAGAAACTTAGATGTCGGAGTATGGTTATTGTCAATGCCTGTCCCATGCGCTTGAAGGATGCAGAATCAGTGGACCAGCTTTTTCTGAATTGTAGGGTGGCCCAAGGCCTTTGGAATTCTGTTTACAGGTGGTTTGATATGAGTGGAGTCCTTCCAGCCCGTTTTTCTCAACGTCTTGCAGTTTGGTAGTTTGGGGTGGGTCATAGTAGGGGTCGCATCTTATGGAGGACTTCTTTCGTGGCTATTATTTGGGTAATTTGGCAAGAAAGGAACAATAGATGTTTTAATGATAATTCATTAGCTGAGGATCTTCTCAGGGATAAGGTGAAATTTTACTGCTTCTTGGGCCTCCCCTCTACCTTATTTCAACGGGATCTCTGTTGATGTTATTTTGAGAAATTGGAAAGAAGTGGCTTTCTCTTCTCCGGCCTCTCCTTCTAGCATTCAAAGATGGACTCCCCCTCCCCTGCAGGGCTTCAAGTTAAATTTCAATGGGAGGCCATTGGTAGTCCGGGTTTGGCTGGGTTGGGTGGTATCATCCGCAATTCTTTGGGTTCCCCTGTTCTTTCTTTCGTAGGGCCTAGTGGGGTATGCTCCGCCGATGAGGCGAAATTATTGGCATTCAGAACTAGCCTTAGAGAAGCTCTTTGTCTGAAGCTCCCAAATCTTATTGTGGAGGGGGACTCATTTTGTGCAATCCAATGGGCCAAAGCTTCCGCTAAAGCCCCTTGGAAGCTGGCTACTGTGGTGGATGAGATCCTGGATCTTGCTAAAAGCCTCGTAGTTACCTTTTCCCACGTTCTTCGTAGTGCTAATTCTAAAGCGGACCGTCTTGCCAAGGTGGGCGCCTCTCTTTCTAATCTTTCTTTTATCATGTTTCCCTTGTAGTTTGGCTGGTTTGTTTTGGGCTGGGGCTTGGGTCCTTTTGTTTTCTTAGGGTCTTGGCTGCTTGCCTATTTGTTACAGTATTTTCTTTTATTAATACAATCACCTTTTCAAAAATAAAAATAAAAAATTGTGAGAAGCAATAAAATCATAAGGGTCAATAGGGTTGTGAGTTCTGAGAAGATACTTGCAAGGTGTCTCATCAGTCGATGGAGCTGGGACAATCAATAAATCATGAGGTATTGTTGTTTGTTTATGAGCTCGACGCTAATGGATAGACATAAAGAGGAAGAGCAGAGGATGAGGAACATGGACACGGCACAGGGAATAAATCAGGGAGTGGATCAAGGCAATATGAGGAAGGAGGATCGAGGGAGAGAGAAGCAACATGTATGGAATAGATGGCAATATGCCCAAGAAAAGTGACAAAACAGGAGATACGATTGGCTATAGAATTGAAACAACAAAAACCTTTATGTTCGATCCCATAACCAAGAAATACACAAATAGTGAACTTGGGAGCGATTTTGGAGTATTCAAGAGGAGAAAGGAGAACAAAGCGGGCACTCTCGAAAAGGCATAGGCAGAAGAGTCTATTTTTATTTATTTATGAGAGGGAGCTTAAAAGGGTGTGTTGCCAGACATAATAGTGGATGGATAGAGATTGATAAGACTAGTGATGGTCAAAAGTGTTTCTTCCCAGAAGGAGATGTATGCGTGAGATGTGTGAAGAAGAGTGAGAATGATATCCAAAAGATGAGGGTGTTAAAATTCAGTGACACCATTTTGTTTAGGGGTTTAGGGACATGATAACTGGGAAATGGTTCCTTGATAAGAGAAAAAGTTGCGAAACCAAGTAAAGAGATATTCTCCTCCACAGTCAAACCTATAAGTTTACTTCTATTAGAAACTTGAGTTTCAATCATGTGAGCAGATGAACATATATGTCGTACAACTCATTCATATGTTTCATGAAATATACCCACATATAATGCGTATAACCATCAATAAACAAAAAATAATAAACAAAGACTCCTTTGGTGGTTGGGAAGAAGGTCCCAAAATGTCAAAGTG
This sequence comes from Umbellularia californica, assembly GCA_028538565.1. NCBI lineage: Eukaryota > Viridiplantae > Streptophyta > Magnoliopsida > Laurales > Lauraceae > Umbellularia > Umbellularia californica. The sequence goes on along the minus strand of JAPQWN010000010.1, from coordinate 35,580,746 downwards.
CACTAAAATGAAAGCATTTTTAGTAGGAACTCTGCACAGGTACTATGGAAGAGGTCGGGGCTCGGGCACACCTTTAAATGTTGAACCCAATGGCTCCTGTGCATGGTTCTCATGTGAACCATGTGCAGGAGAATATTTTCCTTTTTTGTAAAATTAATACTTCTATTAAAGGGCAAGGCGATAGATTTAGAGACGTTACAACTTAAGTAATTTGATAAATTCTCAAAATTAACATGTCCAAAACACCGAAAGAGATTAACAGTATCAAATAAGTGACAAAGAGATGTCCTAGTCTAGAGTGCCAAAGATGAAAAGAACATAGCTGATTAGTAGTGTAAGAACAACAGCAGTGGATGGACAAGGCAACTGGAGAAAATTAAGGAGATGGACAAGGCAAGTGGAGAAAATTAAGGAAAATTATGTCCTATTAACGAAATATCCTCCCTCGTTCCTAAGCCTGTTATAAATTTTCATTTAAATTATAAATTTTCATTTAAAAGTTTGTAAAATATTTTGCCTGCCTCTCTGTAATATAATTGTCCTTCACTAATACCTTTTGCCCATTCCTCTTTATACTTTTGATATGATCCAAGTCCCTATTTTTCCTTTCCCTTGTTCTTGCGAGCTTGAAAATATCTTTATCTCTTTCTCTTGTTCCCAACTTGTAATATAAGCATGCTTTGGATTTTCCATCACTCACTACTTTCTTAACTTCTATTTGCCTTCTTATACATTTAATTAATTTTTTATAATTTTATACCCATATTATATATAAATATAAAATTTAGAAACTTTTATGAATCTAAACCGCTGGATACCCCCAAAAGCTGCATCCTAGCCATTAAAGCAGATTCCTAAATGAGTTCAAATAGCACTGAAAGAAAGGAAGGGAGATACAAAAAAAAAAAAAACAAAAAACAAAAGAACCATTAGATTGAGAATCTTGTCCATCTTTCTGGACATAAACAATTGGAGATGGCCTCTTTTCGGGCCTTGAATTTGGGCATGGGCCTTGGTGACTTGGGCTTGGGCCCGGAAGCTTTGCTTGTTTGAATTTGAATTTGGCTCCGAACTGTCCGGGCCTCAATCCTTTTGGGCCTGCATCTAACAGTGTACCAAAAAGAAATCTCAATAAATGAGAACTGGATCATCATAATTGGTGTCATTGTCACTCATTAAGGCTGCACACTATTCCTTTTTGTCAGTTTTTCATTTTCTTTTAATTGATGAGTCATTTTTATATCTGATTAACTTTATAATGGGCTTCAAATTTCAATTCATTCCAGATACCCCCGGAGCTCCTAGGCAGTGGTGGTTTGGTGGTGGCACTGATTTGACTCCTGCATATATATTTGAGGAAGATGTTAAGCATTTCCATACGGTATGTGTTACATTGATATATCCTTCTTAAATTTGTAATTTCAGTAAAAGTTTTCAAGTGATCAACAAGAAAGACAAAATAATTGAGAGAGCAGGAGGGAGGGAGGGACTAATTAATAACTTTTCTTAATTTAACTGGTGACATCTCCCAACTCTTTCATTAGTAACTTAACTGGCGCAGCCAAGATCCACGATCGGGTTGATTGATGGAATGGCCAGGGGATAGAATCCGGAAGGGACGGTTGTCCTCCCGGAGATCGCTCTTCGGCTCTGATGCCAAATTGGTGCAGCCAAGATCCCCAATCGGGTTGATAGATCAATCTCCTGAAGGATTGATCGAATCCAAGAAGGATTCCAGCCACTAGGGCACAAACGAAACCATAAGGCAATCCATAACTTTTGGGAATGCCACAGTAGCTTTCTTAGCCAATTGGGCCTGTGGGCTGAACCCAATGCACTGGGTTGGATGGCTGGGTCCATCATGTGGGGCTGGGCCCTTTTAACCTTCCGTACTGCATCATTAACCAATTGGTGACATTGACATTTAAGCGTATGCACATTCCCCAGTTGTATTATTAACTCAATGAACCTGAAACGTTTGGAACCAGCCCTCCCTCTTGTACTGCTTGGCTTCTAATTAAAGTTATTATTCATAGAAAAAATAAAGAAGAAAGAATCCATGCAACAAACATTGGTATGATCGAAATACCAGTGTTGGGAATTTTTTCATACCAGTGGCACTAAAATTTTGTGCCATTGGTATTTTGGTGGGTTGGGAATTCGTTCCATTGATAAGGTTAATAAGGCTTTATTGGGGAAGTGGCTGTGGAGGCTGGGGGAGGGTGGAAAATGCTAGTGGAAGTGTATTTTAATCCACAAATACAAACTAAAAAGGGATGGCTGGTTTGTGCCAGGAAGAGATTATAAAGCTTCAGGTATTTGGAGGTCGATTCTTTCTGTGAAGGGTGGTTTTGATCAATGGGTTCGGTACAAAGTTCATGATGGGAAGCATATCAAATCCTGGCATGATGAATGGTGTGGACAGTAAGTTTTGAGTCGGCAATTTCCTAAGGCGGCAACATGCTTTTATAGCTGATCAATTTGAATTTAGGGGTGGTTCTGTAGTTTGGGATTTTTGTTTAAGAAGGAATTTGAAGGATATTGAAATGTCAGGTCTTTGTAGAATGTTTGGATTGTTGGACAAGGTATATTTGTCTTTGGGCAAGTCTGATGTTAGATTATGGAAACCTGATGTTAAGGGAGAGTTTTCAGTTAAGTCTCTTTATAATGTCTTGATTGATAATTCTAGTGTTTCAGATGGTTGGTGCTGTTTTTGGGACTGCTTCATTCATCCTAGAGTTCTGGTGTTCTGTTGGTTGGCTAGGAGAAAATTTTTGACAATAGACAATTTGAGGCGGCGAAATTACTTATTTGTTAATGGCTGTCCTATGTGCTTAAGGGATGAGGAAACGGTTAATCATTTACTTATTCTTTGTAATTTTGCTTAAATGTTTGGGTGGCTCTTTTTGCTAAGTTTGATATGGAGTGGGTTATGCCTTGGTCTATTGAAGAATTGTTCCAACAATGGTCCTTTCATAGCCATTTTACTTGTGGGAGGGTTTTATGGAAGGTTATGTTGTATACAGCTTGTTGGAAGATATGGTTAGAGAGGAATAACAGAATCTTCAATTATTAGGTCCGGTCGGTGGAGGAGATTGTTGATATTATAATCGAGACAGTTTTGGAATGGGCTATGAAGCGGATAGAGTTTGATGGAATTTTATTGGATGACCTTAATAGGTCTTGGGCGGCTGTCCTAGATGGGGGATGGAGAGCTACTTCGGCTTGCCAAAGTTTTTGGATGCCTCCTCATGGCATTCTAAAGTTTAATTTTGATGGTAGTTATCAACAGTCTGTTAGGAGGGGTCGTATAGGTGGTTTTATAAGGGATTCTTTCGGTAATGTTGTTTGAAGGTTTTGTGGGCCAAGGGACGCTTTGGACGCAAATGAAGCCGAAATGTATGCTTTATTGATTGGCTGTCGGGAATTACTTAAGTTGGATGGTTTTGCGGCTATCATTGAAGGAGATTCTTTGTCAGCGATTCAATGGGGTTCAAGGAAGATTTCGTATCCTTGGAGATTGGCAGATTGGGTCTAGGAGGTGCAGATATTTCTTCTCTACTCGAAGTTTCTTTTCACCATATTTTCCAAGAGGCTAACGAAATGGCTGATGGTCTTGCTAAGGAGGGAGTGTCTTTTGATTCTATTTCTTTTGATGTCTAATGATGTTTGATTATTTTGTTTCTGTTCTTGGTTGTTTGTTTTAGAGCTGGTCTGAGCTTTTTTAGTCCAGTTCTTTTTCTGAGAAATAAGATTTACGGCTATAAAAAAAAAATAAAAAAAATAGTGCCACTACTTTAGTATTTCAATCAGTTTGCTCTTCAAACCATGCTGTAAGTTTTTTTCGGCTACGGTTCCTACCACAAAGGATATCACTACTTGGGTCCCTAAGATGGGCAAAGTTATGATTCACGATATATCTTTTATTGGAATTATTTTACTTCTCCAGATGCTGATGAATCGATTGCAGACCACACAAGTATCAAATTTATATCTTGAAGTGTATGTTTATTCCTTTACTTTTTAACAAGCAATTCCCTCCTGCCAGGGATAACCTTCGTCCAATATAAACTCATTTGTTTTAATGGTTAAATATAAGCCCTTTCACCTTTCGAATGGGTGATTTATCAATTTTTATTGTTATCTTCATGAATCAAAACTAGCCTTTTGCTGATTTAAGCACATCATTGTCATATTGTTTCGGCATCTATGTAGGAGTGCAAAAGAGGCCGTGGATGTATTTGCAAAGCATGGAGTGGATATTATGCTAACACTATTACCTAAGAACTTTGCTGCTAGTTCTCAAGGCCCGTTTGGTAACTCTACTAATTGAGTCAAGTGAAGTAAAGTTGATTTTGAAAAAAGAATAAAATATAAGTGGATTATGATGGTATTTTGTTTTTAGTTGTTTGTTATGGAATCTTTTTGACTTTTTATATGAAAAAGTGGAGTATTTTTGTCTTTTAGTGAGTAAAGGTACTTGCTTTTTGACTTTTTTGGGAAAAGATGGAGGGAATTTTGGTAAAAGGTGCTTTTGATGGGATGTTTAAATTGACTTAACTTTACTTAATTTTATAAGTAAAATTACCAACGGGCCCTAGGATTGTATTTTTGTTCATACAGTATACTTCTCCTGTATGTATTGTTTTGATTGTTTTGCTTTGTACATTTTTTTTTTTATCATTAATGAAGCTTACATTGCTGACTCTTAACTTTTCTAGCTTCTTAATAGAAAACTTTAAAATGGATGTATCATATGCTGATTCTCAAAAGATGTTGAATAAACATGTCCAAATATCCTATATTAAATGAAGTATGATACGTTCTCTAAGGATGGATGAACATAAACTCTCTGTGTGCCAAATTGTTCCAGTCCATTTATAAGTAAAAGCTGGGGAGAGATGTTGAAGATGCAAATCATTACATTATCAGCTGGAAGGATCTTGACTCTGTGTTTCTCCTCGCAGGTTCAAAAAAAGGCCTGCGACAAATTTGATCCTAGCTTCTATCCCAAATTCAAAAAGTGGTGTGATGATTATTTCTTTATCAAGGTGTTTTTCTATCCTTTATTTTGACTATTGACACCAAATCATTAAGTAATCTCATTTTCTAATCAATTAAAATAATTAATTTGTTTTACGACCTGTCTTTTTATAACTTGCTATGTATTTGTTTACAATGGATCTGGCAACTTGTTCGTTTCTTGTTTCTTTGTCATTTGACTGCACTGTTATCAACTATCAAGCTTTGAAACATCATTAAGTTGTTGGAAATTTCAATGCTGTTAATAAATATTATCAAAACAGTTGGAATTACCATAAAAATAAATAAATAACTAAAAAGAATTATTTAGTAGATGCAAAGCACTGGCTATAGGCTTTGTGAAAGTTCTCTATTCAGAGACGACTGAGTCACTGAAGTGCTGTTTAGGCTTGTAAGTTGAGAAGCGAAATGTTGTATGGTTTTCCTATTTGTTATCATTCCCTTATGGTGACTTGATCCAGGTCACCTGTGTTAACACGGGCCCATTATAATATAAGTTGGCCCAGCCCATCAATGACTCATCTGCAAAAGCCCATTGTGTTAGACTTGTACAGCAATACATACTATAATAGGAGATTTGTAGATTGACATTAATCAGACTTGTACAGCAATACATACCATAATTGTAGATTTGATAGATTGTAATTAGAGCCCAATTTGGGCATGACTGATCTATAAAACAAGATGGTGTATCCTCAAGGAACTCATCGGATTCCATTCAGCCTGTGTATGAGTTATAGTTCATATGGTTAATTCATGACATGGTATCAGAGACATCTTGGTGAAATAGAAAGATTAAAGAGCTATCAGAATCTTTCTTGTTGAAGTTCTCAAAGGAGCTTCTCTGTCGACTGGTTTGAACAAGGAGTACACGACGGCAGTGTGTGGAGATCAATAGTGGGCCACCATCCACAAATCAGATCTGATCAGGAGGACACCACAGCCCTGGTCGCCTGATATTCTGGGAGTTTTGGTGATTTTTTCAACATTTTTTGAAGATCAGAGGTAGGCCTTTTGATCACTATTTGGGTTTTCCAGTTTTTGCAATATACTTTCATCACAGCCGTCCAACTTTAAACACGTGTATCCAATTGCTGCAATCTTTCCTGTGTTGGTTTGATATTTTTGTGAAGCATCTTTCTGGTCACCCTGATCTGGAAGATTGAATCATCAGTGGGCCACCATCCACTGTTTTCTGCTGGTTTTCTTGGTCGCCTGGCCTTTTTTTTTTCTCTCCTTTGTACAGATCTGAGATCTGTTGTACAGATCTGAGATCTGTTGTGTTTGGTTGGTTCAGAAGAGCTTCTGGGCTATTATTCATTTTTCTATGGTTGTTCAGCCTGTGTATGAGTTATAGTTCATATGGTTAATTCATGACAACCTGAGATACTAAAATTATGTACCACATGTAACCTGTATGTTGGTCATCCAGTCATTCCACACTGTGAGCAGTTTTATGTGCAAGCAAGACCAAGAAAGACTGTTCTGGTGATCCAAATTCTTCTATTTTCTATCAACTTCTCCTGTGACGCAGAAATATTGAATATCTTTTTATGGTACTCTAATCTTGACAAAGACTCCATCATCACCAAATCCTTAACCCCCTCAAGTTAGAGTCGGATAAAGGAGTTCTAATCTAAAACTCTGAACCTAATTAAAACCTCACATGATTGGAACTCATACCATAGGGTGGGAAGTTTTAAATTTTCATAACCAACAGATTATCTGTTACTGCCCTCATCTATATTGCCTAGGACTGGCATGTGGTGGCGAATCAATACGTAGTGGAGGAAAAAGGACTGCTTCTGTTTAAATATTATTTACTATGAGATTTAGTACCTCAATGAAGGAAAGAAATTTCCTAATGTAGCTGATTAACTGTTCATTTTGATCATAGTATAACTCATACATGAATCCTAATTTCCAATGTTGTTGATATAGATATAAACCTTGTCTAAGATTTTCATCCATAAAATTGACAGCCATGACATAACCATAGGCTGAGACTGCTTTTCTTTTTATTTAGAATCACTTCATTGGGGGTCTGACATAACACATCGATTTTTTTCAAGTTTTCTGTGCCCCTGGTAAACTTCAAAACAGCCTTGAACCATTGGATGTCATTCTCTTCCTTCAACCTAACCATTGCTAGATGAATGCTTGGATTCTTAGAAATATTGATGCAGCCTGGATTCGCCAGCGGTGATGAAATGGGTGTAGGCAAGCCCTGCGAGAGAGTTTGCAGAATCCTAGATGGATTCCAGTGAGGACCAACTCCGCAGAAGGGAATTAGCCGAATTCCTCTCGGAACTCAATAACATTCTTCTATTAAAGAGAAAGAACAAAACAAACAAAACCAATCTTTATTATTGAATAATCTTGAACTACTCTCCTAATAGATGGATTACATATATATAGGAAGGGTTGGACATCCCCTTTCCTAATGGGACTCTGCTTTCCCAAACAATAAAGGAAACTAAACTTGGTTACAATTCAAATAAAATAAAACTCATAATTTTAATGACTTCTAAATAAATAACAACTCTCTAAATAAGACCTTAACTAATTAAAACTCTAACTAAATGGATGTCCTATTGGGCTTGTGGACTGGGCCCAATTAGTTGGCAGACCATGGGTTTGTCAGTTAGCCATGGTCTTCCAAAAAGAATATAAGTAACATTCATATTGATAACATCACACCAAATATTATCTTCATAATTGCCAATCTTGAAAGACACCAAACATCGATGAGTTACTGGAATGATTACATCATTGGCCCATGTAACTCTATATGGTTGTAGGAGCTTCCCGGTTAGCCAGTGATGCTTGTCAATCACTTTTTGCGCAACGAAGTTTATTGCGTTGCTGTGATCAATAACCAGATAAGCTAGCTTGCCTCCACACCTTACATGTGTTTGGAATTTTGTATGTTGTTTTCATTCTTCTTCTTCCATCTTATTTGTGGTGAGAAGTCAATGTATAACAAGCTTGGGATTATCTTCTCTTGAAAAATGTGTTTCAACAACATGAGCTCTTCTTCTTTCCGGGGACCTTCTTGCTTGAGATTTATATTGTTGTATGTGAGATTATTGAAGCATGTGCTCAACACGGATACCTTCTTTATATGCTTCTTGAACAGTTTGACAAAACTTCATTTTCTCCTCTGGATCAAGGTTTAACCCTCTCATAAAACGAGTGACATCATGCAACTCACTTTCATTCAATGCACATAGATGTTGCAGTTTTCGAAATCAGCGAGTTTATTCATTAACTGACAACTCCTTTTGCTTCAAATCGAGGAATTCATGAAAGTATACCTCATTCTCAAAATAAAAAATTCCATATTTGTATTGATACAAATAACTTTGAACTTCATATGAAGGTCCAATGTTTCTCTTCTTGATTTTGGATGCAAAATGAACATAAAATTTTAATGCTCTTCCAAATTTAAATCTGACTAACTAGATGTGTAGATCCCACTGATCAGAGCTTGCAGGTGAAGACGGATCATCAATCAGATTACAGATGATCAAGATATCACTCTTTGAAGATCAATGGCTGAAATTGAAGCTGCTGATGTAGGACTTTGGCAGGAATTTGGCTAGGCTAAGGCTGCAAATTTCTGCAAGTTTTTTTTTTTTTTTTTTTTAAATTCTGTTGTGGGTGGGCTGGGCCGGATTCGGGCTCAGGTCGGGCCTGGACTAGAGGTCAGGCCCAGATCAGGAGTTGGGCTTAGTTGTGCCTATGTCTGGCACGTGTAGAAATAGTCTGCCCTTGGTCTTGTGCAAAAAGGAAATAAAGAGGATGAAATGAACCTCTTACCACTTCTGTCTCTAGAGAAAAGGGAGAGCGATGGGTGATGGACGCAGGGGCCTGCGATGGTGATGAACTGAGGCGATGGTTGCTGGCTGGAGACTTGCAATGGTGCCAGGCATAGTTATTAAAATCGTACGATTCGCGATTCGAATCGTACGATTCGTATCGTATCGGAAGGAAACCGATTCGTATCGGACGCCCAAATCGTATTTGGGAATAAATCACCCGATTCAGACACGAATCGTACGATACGATTCGAATCGTATAGAATCGTGTGATTCGGACAATTCTGTTTTTGGGGGAAATGCTGAGTAGGGAGTCTTTTTTTAGAGGGTTTATTTTTTTTTGGGCTTTATGAAAGCTTGATTTATTTGCCATTAAAGGAAGTTAAAGAAGATTAAAACCCCTTTATGGAGTCTCTGGACCCTTTGCTGCTGGCTTTTGGCATCCAAGTCCAGGCTCTGCAGGGAAGATGATGCTCTCAGCCTGCTGCCTCTTTCCTTTTAGAAGGACTCCGTTCATACGAAAAGTTGAAGAGACGAAACAAGCTTTCTTTCCTTTCTAGCGAAGAGCTGATCCCAAGGTATGGTTCCTTTCACAGCGAGGAGGCGAAGTGTTGAAGACGAAGGATTCCAGGTACGCTTTTGATTTTTGATTTTTTATTTTTTTATACATTCGGTCCATACCCTCTCTTTTTTTTTCTTTTTCCCATCCGTCAGTGGTGGCCCCCACTACAGATGCAGTTTGTCTCAACCCCATTATCATCTATATGTGGGGCCCACATGTGATTCACATCTATCAGCTGTGAGCCCCATTACAACAATGTTTTTCATCCATATGTGGGGCCCAAGTTTCACAGATTTTTTCAGTTTAATGGATGTGTGGGCCCGTTTGGATCTGGCGATTCCAATTCTGTTTTCCATCCATACACGTATTGGATTTAAGAGATGGGTGGGCCTCACTAATTTATTTATTTCTTTTCCCAGTCATTTGTCATTCTTTCTTGTCTTTTTTCTTTTATCCATCTTTCATCTTCTTTTATCCATCTGTGGGGCCCACTGCAGTTTGTCATCCACCAGTTGTGGGCGCCACTGCAACAAGTTTTCATCCTGACATGACCCCACACATAATTTCTGAATGTGTTGGACGCTATATTTTTGGATTTCACAAATGGGTGGGCCCCACTGATGGATTTTTTTTTATAATTTCTGTCGGTTCTACATGTCCTTAATTTCCCATCATGTGTCATTGTGTTGGACTTGGATAAAACATTCCATCAGTGGGCCCCACTGGTGGGAGGCCTGTGGCAGAATATTTCTACCTTTTCTATATCTTAATCATTTAATTTTCCATCATGTGTCTGTGTTGGACACTTGGACTAAAAAACATAAGGCAATTCCATCAGTAGGCCCCACTGGTGGGAGGCATGTGGCAGAATGTTACCTTTTTTTTTTTTTTTTAATATCTTATAATTATCCTCATCGACATATTATTAATATTTGTTGTGTATTTTTATTATTTCTATAAAATTTTTTTAGTTTTTTTCATCTATATTAAGTAAAATAAAAAATATCCTACGATTCGCAATTCGATTCGCGATTTGATTCGATTCGACCCCTATACGATTCACGATTTGACAACTATGGTGCCAGGTACTCTTCTTGAACTTAGCCTCCCTCTCTTCTCTTCTTCTGTTTTTTTTTTTTTTTGGGTTTGGCTAACGGAGGACATGGCCCTAAACAGATTTGATTGGCGTCGTCAAATCCATATAGCCGACCCCACCTAGTGGGAAAAGGCTTGGTTTGGTTTGGTTTGGGTTTGGCTAATGGAGGGGAAGGGGAAGGGGAAGTGGGGTTCGTCTGGGTTTAGACTTTGGGTATTGGGAGTTGGCTGTTGAGAATGGGTATGTGAGATGGGAATTTGGGTTCAGATTGGGGTTTGTTGGGTTTGGCCTGTTGGTTTCGATGGGTTCAGTGATTCGATGGGTTTCGATGGTTGGATTTGGGTGTGGGGTTCTGCCAGGAGTGCTTTGGGTTCTCTTAGAGTTGGGGTTTCGAAGATGGGTGTTTTGGAAGGGTGTGGGGCTGAAATAGGGGTTTGGTGGGTTGTGTAGGGTTTCGTTGGGTTTAGTTTTGGGATTTAGGGGTAGTGAGAGGGCTGGCGATGGTGGGAGGCTTCTGGATGTGGGGAGATGTGGGTTCAGAGTGTTCGGTCACTTCAGTGGGCTTGGGTTTAGGAGTGTGGGTGAGTTGGGAATGGTTTGGAATGTAGCTGAGGCTATTGATGGGGGTTGGAGTTTGAGTTTTTTTTTCCTAGTTTTGTTTTACCTCGTTTTCTTTTTTTTAGCTCTGCTACTTTCGTTTTCTTTTCTTTTTTTCTTATTTTTTTTTCTTTTTTTTGCTCTGCTGGTTTGTGAGAGATGGTGGAACGAAGATGGGTTTGGGACTATAGAGGAAGGTGATGAGGATGACGACACGATGGATGGAAAGGAACGAGGTTTGGTGGTTACCTCGAATCGGAAATCTTGACGGCGATCCGGGATGGGATCTTCGCTCTGATCCCAATTGATGTTGCCTGGATCCACCAGCGGTGATGAAACAGGTGTAGACTGTAAAGAAGTAGGTTAGCAGCAGGTCAGCTAGACCAATGGGTCAGCCCACAACCCATGTATATTGGGTCAGCCCACCAGTCAACATTGTATGAGTTGTCAATAGATATTAGATAGATATTAGTTACCTTAACTGTGCTTGTAATCTTGTAATCAGATCTTAATCAGATCCACTAATTTAGGCTATCGATGTTATATATGTACCGATCATCAATACAATGAAACAGAAGAAATTCTCTTGCAAACTCTCTCTTGTATGCTTCTGATTTGTATTCTGAATATTCAAACATGGTATCAGAGCCCTCATAGTCTGTCCATTCAAGCATAAGAGGAGTTTCGAAACAGTCCTGTTCGTCTGCGACTGTTCTGGCAATCTGATCAACAGTGGGCCCCATCTCAGATAAAACAATCACACCAGCAAGCATCACCATCAGGGTCGCCCATTTATCCTTGGTCTTTTAAGCATTTTTTCAAGATTCATCAGCTTCATCAGGTCAGTGATTTACCCATTTTTCTGGATCGACATGTTTTCAAGATAGTTTTTCCTTTTTCTCATCAAAATCAGATCCAACCATTGGATCAGACTGGTTCTTCTTCCAATAGGGTCGAAATTTCATCTGGATAATAACCTAGAAGTCTGATTAGTGCATAAATCACTCTGTGAGAAGATCTGGTCATTCTAGCACATAATTTTTTGGACGCCCAGGCACTTTTTTTTTTTTTTTTTTCTGTTTTCCTTTGAATTGAAAAGAGTCATTCTACTTGAAGCTTTTCTAAATACTTCTCATCTCAAATTAAGTTTTGTGATCTTTGCTTTCAATCCAAGGTCAGCCGGACCTCATTTACTGGGATTTCAGATCTGGGTACTGTTTATGTGGTTGGATTTCAGATCTAACTTAATTCTAAAACAGTCTGTGATCATTTTGGTTTGTTCCAAATGTCTTCTGATCGAACTGTATCGGGTATTACTGTCAAACTTGATGGCACCAATTATCCCTATTGGTCCCACCTAATGCAAAATTTCCTAAAAGGTCAAAAACTGTGGAAATATGTTGCTCAGCAGATCCCTACACCAGATAGTAAGGATGATAAGTTTGAGGAATGGGAAGCTTCCGTCGGGAAAATAAATTCTTGGATTGCCAATTCAGTCACTCCATCTATTGGAAATCAGTTGGCAAAATTCAATTATCCTAAGACTGCTTGGGATTATTTAGCTCGATTATATACCCAGTCTAATGCTGCTCGTCGGTATCAGTTAGAATCGGAAATAAAAAATGCAGACCAAGGAAATGACTCCATTCATGATTTCTTCATCAAAATGACTGCCTTATGGGATCAACTGGCTCTAATGGAACCCACTTTTAAAACAACTGATGATGCTCACACCTTTGAAGTCTATAGACAGGAGACTCGCCCAGTTCAGTTTCTTATGGTCCTCCGCCCTGATTTTGAACATGTTCGTGGTCAGTTATTACATCGGTCACCTCTGCCTTTTGTTGATATGGCACTCTCGGAACTTTTGGCAGAAGAGCAAACTTAGCTTTCTCTTACAAGGAAGAAACATGTGGAACCTACACATGTACTGTCAGCAAATGTTAGTACCCCACCGAATGATCGCTCTTTTCCATCTGGTACCAATGACTTTTGCAATTATTGTAAGAAGAAAGGACACTGGAAACGGGACTGCCCAACCAGACCTCAAAGGCCAAGCAATAAGAACAAACATTCTGGTCAACAACCTAATCGTGGTCCCATGCAATCTTATCCACAGCGACCCTATGCAGCCAATGTTACTGAAGATGATAGTTTTGTGCCTCCGCAAATGGATCTTCCATCTCAAATTCAGGCTATGGTTGATGAGCGCATGCAACAGCTGTTTCTGGCTTCCTCTACTGGTTCTGCTTCTCAGATGGCCCCTATACCCTCAGCCTCTGGTTCTGCCATGACCATTTCTGGTCCATCAGGTACTTTTGATTCTACATGGATTTTTGATTTTGGTGCATCCTATCATATGACAAATGATGTTTCGAAACTTCATAATTGTTATACCCCTGCTAGCTCTCTCACCATCCATACAGCTGATGCCACTCCTCTCCCAGTCTCCCTTATTGGCTCTATTTCAAATAAGTTGATCTCTCACTAATGTTTTGTGTGTTCCTCACCTGTCTATCAACTTAATCTCTGTTAGTCAATTGACTTCGTTTGGATTTCTTGTCTCATTTTCTTCTACTGGCTGTTCTGTGCAGGATCCGCGCACCGGGAGACAGATTGGGACCGGCTTTAGGTCAAGAGGACTTTACTATCTCCACTCACTGCATCTTCCATCCTCCAGCATATCCCCTGCCGCACTCGTTTCATCTGCCTCACCCTTTGCCCTTTGGCACTCTCGCTTAGGCCATTCATCTTTAAATAAAATGAAGTTTTTACTTACTAGTGGTGTATTTGGAAACATTTCTGTATCAGACATTTCTACATGTTTTGGTTGTCAATTTGGTAAACAACATGCTTTCCCTTATAATAAAAGCACTTCTGTTACTAATGCTCCTTTCGCTTTGGTACATTCTGATGTTTGGGGACCTGCCTCTCAGCCAACGAAAGGTGGTTCCATTTATTATGTGCTGTTTATTGATGATTTCACTAAAACCGTTCTGAGTTATACACTATCTACACTGCTTTCTCCACCATGGTTTCCACTCAATTTAACACGAGGATTAAAATATTCAGGTCGGACTCCGGGGGAGAATACATGTCCCACAAATTCCGTTCTTACTTGACCAGTCAAGGGACTCTAGCTCAATTATCTTGTCCTGCCACACCACATCAAAATGGTGTAGCAGAACGGAAACACAGACATATCCTAGAAACTGCTAGATCCCTGATTTATTCCTCACATGTTCCTCTGCAATTTTGGGGGGAAGCAGTCCTGAGTGCAATCTATCTGATTAACAGAACACCTTCCTTTGTATTATCTGGCACATCTCCCTATGAAAAATTGTTCTCCTTTAAACCTGACTTGTCCTATCTCAAAGTTTTTGGTTGCACCTGTTTTGTTCTGTTACATGATAATGAGAGAACCAAACTTTCCCCAAAATCCGCTGTGTGTGTTTTTTTAGGATATGGCATTGAACAGAAAGGCTATCGATGCTATGATCCTAAAACCAATAGGTTACGGGTCTCTCGTAATGTCACCTTCTTGGAACATATACCTTTCTATACATTACCTTCACAATCCCCTTCTCCTGAGCAACCTACGGTCTATCCTCTTGATCCCTTTCCAGACCTGTTTCCCTCCGATACCCCTTCCCCTCCACCCCTGCAGGTATATCATCGTCGGCCCAAACCTCCGTCTGCTCCTTCGGAATCTGTAGCCCCACTTCCTCCTTCTGATTATGGGCCTATCTCCTCTGCTCCAGATGTGCAGGATCCTCCTCAAACTCGAAGGTATCCAGTGCGCACCAGAATCCCTTCCTCTAGATTTGGCTTTGTTTGTACTGATCATTTTTCTCCATCATTTAAGTCCTTCCTTGCAGCAATTCATACCTTGGCAGAACCACAATCCTATAAGGAGGCCATTGCTCATCCGAACTGGAGGTCTGCCATCGCTGAAGAACTTGCAGCTGTGCAGAAAACTCAAACATGGGATCTTGTTTCTCTTCCCTCTGGGAAAAGGGCTATAGGCTGCAAATGGATATTTAAGATCAAGACAAAATCTGATGGATCTGTTGATCGTTACAAGGCTCGCTTGGTGGCCAAAGGCTACACCCAAGAATATGGGGTAGATTATGAGGAGACCTTTGCTCCGGTTGCTAGGATGACAACTGTTCGTACTTTTATCTCTGTTGCCGCCGTTAGACACTGGCCACTCTATCAGCTTGATGTCAAGAATGCCTTCTTGAATGGATACCTTCAAGAAGAAATCTATATGCATCCTCCTCCAGGCGTCGTGAGACCTCCTCATTATGTGTGTCGTCTCAAACGTGCTTTATATGGACTCAAACAAGCCCCTCGTGCTTGGTTTGAACGGTTTAGCACCAGCATCATTAGCATCAGTTTTTCTCAGAGTTCTCATGACTCCGCTCTCTTCACTCGCTATTTGCGAAATGGCTGTGTTTTCCTGTTACTCTATGTCGATGATATGATTATTACTGGCAATGATGCTTCTGGTATTCTATCCTTGAAGCGTTTTCTTCATCGACATTTTAAAATGAAAGATTTGGGTCATTTGCGGTACTTTTTGGGCATTGAGGTTGCCTACTCGCCCAAAGGATACCTTTTGTCGCAAACGAAATACTGTAATGAAGTTCTCCAACGAGCTGGACTCACAGATCTTAAGCATGTCTCTACTCCGATTGAACATAATCTGAAGCTTCGAACTACTGATGGAGATCTACTTTCTGATCCAACTCGTTATCGTGAAGTGGTCGGCAGCTTGGTTTATCTAACCATTACCAGACCAGATATTGCCTATGCAGTACATGTGGTAAGCCAATTTGTTGCGCGACCCACTCATATTCACTGGGTTGCGGTACTGCGCATACTGCGATACTTACAAGGAAGTTCCAACCGCGCCCTCCTTCTTTCCTCTAGTCAGAATCTTACTCTGCATGGCTATTCTGATTCCGACTGGGCAGGAGATGTCAATGATCGACGCTCTACCACAGGTTTCTCCATCTTTCTTGGCTCCTCTCTCATCTCTTGGAAGAGCAAGAAACAAGAAGTTGTTTCACGGTCATCTACTGAAGCTGAATATCGTGCTACATCTCACATTACTACTGAAATTATTTGGCTTCGTTGGTTAATTCGAGATTTAGGAGTTCTAGTTCCTAAATCTACCCCTCTTTACGGACAGTGAAAGTGCACGGAAACTGGCATCAAATGATGTCTTTCATGAACGGTCCAAACATCTTGAAGTTGACTGTCATTTCATTCGTCAACATGTTCGGAGTGGTACTATAAAGCTCTTCCAGATTTCCTCGGCTGCCCAAATAGCAGATTTTTTCACCAAAAGCCACTCCACATCTCGTTTTTCGGAGCTCGTTCCCAAGCACTCGATGGTCACCTTCTCCCATCCAAAGCTTGAGAGGGGGTGTAAAGAAGCAGGTTAGCAGCAGGTCAACTAGATCAATGGGTCAGCCCACAACCCATGTATATTTGGTCAGCCCACCAGTCAACATTGTATGAGTTGTCAATAGATATTAGTTACCTTAACTGTGCCTGTAATCTTGTAATCAGATCTTAATCAGATCCACTAATTTAGGCTATCGATGTTATATATGTACCGATCATCAATACAATGAAACAAAAGAAGTTCTCTTGCAAACTCTCTCTTGTATGCTTCTGATTTGTATTTTGAATATTCAAATATAGACAAGCCCTGCGAGAGAGCTTGCCGAATTCTGGATGGATTCCAGTGAGGACCAACTCCGCAGAAAGGAATTAGCCGAATTCCTATCGGAACTCAGTAACATTCTTCTATTGAAGAGAAAGAACAAAAGAAACAAAACCAATCTTTATTATTGAATAATCTTGAACTACTCTCCTAATAGAGGGATTACATATATATATATATATATATATATATATGAAGGGTTGGACATCCCCTTTCCTAATAGGATTCTGCTTTCCTAAACAATAAAGGAAACTAAACTTGGTTACCATCCAAATAAAATAAAACTCCTAATTTTAATGATTTCTAAATAAATAACAACTCTCTAAGTAAGACTCTTAACTAATTAAAATTCTAACTAAATGGATGTCTTATTGTGCTTGTGGACTGTGCCCAATTAGCTGGCAGACCATGGGTCTTGCCTGCATCAAATATGTACTTTAGAATGCTCCCCGGAGGTCCTGGCATCGATTCGCCCGGGCGTTAACTGTCCCCTGTCTGTATGGGTGCGGGCGTGGGGCCCATGGATTATTCCCCCAAAAGGTGGGGGGAGAATATGTCACTTTGCAAGTGACACTTGAATAGGATTCTTGGATGATAATAAGAAACAGTCTTATCAAATTAACAGTATCAAAGAAGTTAACTATATGTCGAAAGCAGCCAAACAGAAACCATCATAATACAACTCATCAGCAACTTATCCTTCTTGAAGTCAAGCAAAGCCATTTACCAAATACAATAAAAATGATAAGGAGCACGTCAGATAAGTTCCAACTGATTCTTCAGATTAAACTCTTCAGTCTAACTAAGTGAATGGCAAAATATCAAGTCCAGGCATTTGTCAATCCAGGCCATCTGGGCCAAGTACTTGTATTTTTATTTTAGTTAGCTATTGTATCTTAGTTAAACTACAGTTAGTCTAATCATAACTCTTGTACAATTAGGTAGCTATAATTTAGGATTTGATTTGTAATAGGATTCTGTTAATAGGGCTTAAATAATAAGAAGTGATGGAACCTTAAGGGGACACATGTTTTCAGTAAGTTCTCTCTCTTTCTATGCGTGTCCTATATTGTGTTTTCTCAAAGTGACATGGTATCAGAGCCAAGTTGATCATCTGTGATCATCTCCTAGTCATCTTGCAAGCCTTGGAAGCCAGTCTGTGATCATCTCCTTCAGCCCGATCCTTTCTGATCATCACTGATCATCTCAGATCAGGCGTGACCCACTTGTGATCATCATCACCACATTAGCGGGATCTGCCCCTTTTGGTCGCCTGGAGTTTTCTGTGTTTATGAAGATTTTTTCCTTATTTATTGATCATCAGAGGTAGGTTTTCTACCAATTTTTGTGGAAATTCAATATTTTCCACTTGTTTTCATCTCGGCTGTCCAAAATCCTGGATCTGGATTCGCTCTGACTAGGACCACTTCCAGTAGTTGCATAAAACTATTCTTCCTTCATCCCCACTCCCTTATTTGTGTAAAGATCACCAGGTGGGGCCCACGTGTTGATTTACACACTGCCGACATGGACGTTTTTTTTTGCTTCTGTACACTGTTGATTGCTTCTGATGCTACTGCTGTTGACGTTGATTGCCTGTTGCTGTTGCCGTTGACTGCTGTTGATTGCTACTGTGTTACTGTTGATTGCTTCTTCATCAGCAAGTTTATAGTTAATGCTTCTCCTTACTGTTTCTGTGTACTGCTTCTGGTTACTGGTTCTTTCTTCATCCAATCTGCTAGTTCGTGCTGCTAGTTCTATGAGGATTACTATTGCACCGCTTCCTTCCTTGCTACTATTACTCTGGTTTGGAATTCTTACTAGTTTGCTCGTTATGGAGAAATCTGAAATTGCCCTAGTTCGTTTTGGTTCCAACTATCATGTTGGACTGCCTGTAAATAAGAGCTTGGGATAGCGACAGAAGAAAGTGTTGTCATCAAGGAAGTGTGTGTGAATCCATACCGCTCAGGTGGTCTAGAAGCTTCGGAGGAGCGATGCTGGATATTCGGAGTTGTGGAACCAGTTGCTGGCGGAGGATCAGGAGGACGGGCATATGCAGTGGTAGGTTTTTCCCGACAATGATAAACAAAGTTCGGATGAAACCTAGTAACAATTGTTTTATTTGAAAAACCTGGTAAGATAGTAGGAGAAGATGGAGGAGGACAATCCAATTCAGTTTGGAAAAAATACTGATTTTCGAAGAAAATGACATTGCGAGAAACCTTGATGCGACGACCAATGAGATCATAATAAACAAAACCTTTTTGATTAGTGGCATAACCCAGATATGCACACCAGCGAGATTGTGTTGTTAATTTTGTTCGCTCTGTGGGAGGTAAATGATCAAAGCAAACACATCCGAAGGTATGTAGATGATCAAACACAGGATGATGACCAAACAGTTTAAAATGCGGTGTTAGTTGAGTAATGGTAGGGGATGAAAGACGGTTTATTAAATATACGACAGTGGTGAGAGCTTCTGCCCAAAAACGAGGAGGAACTGATGATTCAATCAACAGTGTTCTAGTAACATCAAGGAGGTGCCTGTTTTTCCAATCCGCGACTCCATTTTGTTAAGGAGTATACGGACAGGTACGTTGAGAATGATTCTTTTAGAAAAGATTAAAAATTATTGGAAATATAACCCCGCCACCCCCCCCGAATCTGAGCGCAAAGTTTTAATGCATTTTGAAAATTGGGTTTCAACATAGCTAAGAAAAAATTGAAATGCCTTTAAGAACATCAGACTTAGAATGCAAAAGATAAACCCAAGTTAACCTGCTGTAGTCATCAATGAACGTAAGTACGTAACAAAGTACTTAAAATGACCATAGGAAAGGTGACGGGCAATGCCCCAAACATCATTGTGAATTAAGTAAAAACATTCAGTGTTCCGTGTGGTGGAGTGAGGAAAGGTAAAATCTTACTTTTTCTTAATTTACAAGCATGATATTCAAAAGAAGCAGAATCAAAAGGTTTATTTAATAATACATATTTAAATAAAGTAGACATCGTAGATGCATTCGGATGGCCAAGTCTATTATGCTACAACCGAGAATTATTCTGAAGAAAAAACCAAAACAATTGGTGTAAAAATTTGTGCTGAGTAAATGTATAAACTAGAAGGGAAAACAATCTGCCACGCTTAGGCCTCCTCGTGGTCACTTCTCCCAACTGTTGGTCCTGCACAATACAACCAGAAGGAGAAAAGGAAACATTGTAATTATTCTCAACAAGTTGTCCCACAGAAATCAAATTTGTAGCAAGATGAGGAGATACTAAGACATTAGTTAATGGTAAGATGGTATTACCAACAGAGGTGATGGGAAGATGATCTCTATTTGCGGTTTGAACAGTAAGAGGACCAGTGTAAGGAACAACATTTCGCAATTTGGTGGGTGAGGAGGTCATATGATTACTTGCTCCAGAATCTAAGTACCATGTATAAGACAGAGACGAATTAGTACCTGAGATGTTCATAGATGCCAACGCATTGATAATCATTTGATTTACCATATCAGGAGTGAGAGGAGTTAGTGATGCAGATTGTGATGAAGAACTAGCCTGTGAAGAAGAATCATACTGGAGGGAACCACTGAAGTCAGATGGTGCATATTGTTGAGAGGTCACTGTATAAACACTAGGAGCAGACTGGACTATGTAAGTACCAGTAGCTGACGACGCATAGTTTCGAGAAGTAGAATTGTGACCCATTCTTCCGACATTCTTCAATAACGTGACCAGTGGCTTTATATTATTTGCAGATCTTTGTTTTGCATAATGACCATATTTTTTACAGTTATAGCTCTAAACTTTACTGATATCCCTGGAAGGTGGTCTGGTTGTAATAGCATAGGCAAGTGGGGCTTCAGCAGATCTGAGTTGTTTCATAGAAGTTTTGGTAACCAAACGTTGTTCCTCCCTCAAAAGTTCCTGAAGACGGTCATCTAAGTTGGGAAAAGGTGCCTTGCTCATTAAGTTTGATCGAACAGTCTCAAACTCTGGACGAAGTTTCATGAGAAACTGGTCCCGATGGCTATTTCGCTGTAACGGAAGTAATTCTTGCATAAACTTGATGATGAAGAAGCAATCAATAGTAACACAGTAGCAGTCAGCAACAGCAACAGGCAATCAACGGCAACGACAGTAGCAATCAATAGTGCACAGAAGCAAAAAATGTCCCTGTTGGCAGTGTGTAAATCAACTCGTGGGCCCCACCCGGTGTTCTTTACACATATTAGAGAGTGGGGATGAAGGAAGAGTAGTTTTATGCAACTATTGGAAGTGGTTTCAGTCAGAACAAATCCAGATCCAGGATTTTGGACGGCCAAGATGAAAACAAGTGGAAAAGATTGAATTTCCACAAAAATTGGTAGAAAACCTACCTTTGATGATAAAAAAAATAAGGAAAAAATCTTCATAAACACAAAAAACTCTAGGTGACCAGTAGGGGCAGATCCCGCTGATGTGGTGATCAGTGGCGGACCCAGGATTTTTGTTTGGGTGGGGCGGACAAGGACAGGCGATTAAAATCGGCAGTATGTAGAAGCTCAATCGATGAAGTGAATTTTCCCAGACGATGTATATAGAAATATAGGAAAATTAAGATGGACCAAGACTCTACACAACACAGCTCGCAATAATTTTTATAAAAAAAACCCTTTAATTTTTATAGACACAATTATACAAAGGGCACTTGACATAATATACGTCGCATTACAAAAGCAGCATGTCACACTACATGCCAAACAAGTTACACCACAAGACACTCATATATTATCATTACACTTTCAGATACTCTCTATGCCACACTCACAAGACACTTGGACTCACTCACCACACTCATGATCTCAAGGCTAACGATCTTCTCCATGAATTGAATTGGAAGGGGATATTTCGGTATGGGAGTGGGAGGGTTTGAAATGGGATTCTGGTGGGGTTTTGTAGACATGTTTGATGATGATGCCGATGATGATGGGGTTATGGGGGTGTAGGCATTGAGAGAGATGGGTTGGGAGAGAGGTTGAGTGAATGGAGAGGTGGCATGATGTGGGACTTGTGTTCCATCAGAAGGCCATCTATCCACAACTTACCAGCCATTTCCACTGTTGATGTATTGATTGATAATCAGGTTTTAAGTTGAGAAAACAAGGGGTGATTGGCAATAGTAATGGTTGGATCATCCATTAAAAAAATGTGGGCTAATAACATGACAAAGAAGATTGTACATGGTTGCAGCAGATTCCACCACATTGTTGTTGACAGCTTTCTTAAGAAACATCTTTACCTTTCTTTTCTCTCTCCTCACCTAATCCATCATTCATTTTAGATAGAGATTCTTCGTAGTGACATACTTGTTTACATTCCTAATCTTCAGTTTCAAAAGTCCATGCATGTAGGTGAGAAGAAACCATTACACTAGTTATTTTTCTTTTTGGGAGTTGCACTAGTCAGACGGACATGTGGGGCGATCTTCCCACAAATGTGGGGCACATGTGGTTCATGGTGCAGGGCATGATTCAACTCCATCCAAATTACCAGATTTGATCTGGGGCGACCGCCCCAGATCATCATAACATGGGTCCACCCCTGGTGGTGATGATGATCACAGGTGGGCCACACCTGATCTGAGATGATCAGAGAGGATTAGGCTGAAGGAGATGATCACAGATTGGCTTCCAAGGCTTTGAAGATGACTAGGAGATGATCACAGATGAGCAAAACTTGGCTTTGATACCATGTCACTTTGAGAAAACACAATATAGGACACGCATAGAAGAGAGAGAGAGAACTTGCTGAAAGCGTGTCCCCTTAGGGTTCCATCACTTCTTATTATATAAGCCCTATTAACAGAATCCTATTACAAATCAAATCCTATATTATAGCTACCTAATTGTACAAGAGTTATAATTAGACTAATTGTAGTTTAACTAAGATACAATAGCTAATTAATATAGAAATACAAGTATTGGGCACAGATGGGCCTGCACAGATGTGTTGGATATTTGCAGGCAGTCCAACATGATAGTTGGAATCAGGCCATGAAGGAAGAATTGGATGCATTGGATCAGAATCACACATGGGACATTGTGGATTGTCCTTCCACAGTTAAACCCATCGGTTGCAATTGGATCTTCTTAATCAAACTTAAATATGATGGCTCCTTGGACAGACACAAAGCTCGACTTGTGGCACTTGGAAACAGGCAAGAATATGGGATTGACTACGAGGAAGCATTTGCTCTTGTGGTAAAAATGAATACAGTTTGGTTACTTATCGCCATTGCTGTCTCTAAATCTTGGCCATTATACCAAATGAATGTAAAAAATGCCTTTCTCCATGGGGATATGAAAGAAGTGGTCTATATGCGGATACCACAAGGAGTCCTTGCTCCATCTAAGAAATCTGTTTGTCATCTGCGAAAGTCTTTTTACGGTTTGAAACAAGCTCCTCGGGCATGGTTCGAAACTTTTAGGGGTCGCCTATGCACAAGAGGCATTACTCAAAGCACTTATGATCCGTCCCTTTTTTTGCAAACGCAATCTATCGATGTTACTGTTCTTCTTATGTATGTTAACTGTTAGATTGTATGGACTCAATCCATCAGTGGATGTGATAAATTGATTAATTTCTTTATTTATCAATAAAATCATGCTCTACTTTCATGAGATGAATGTTATTTTATTACTTTATGCACATGACCAATACATATGACATAATGGTTCATGAGTTGAACCGGGTCCCATTAGTATATTAGATGTGATATATGTGTATGGATGAGATCCACACACGGGAGATATATGTCACAAATCTTATACTTAAATAGCTTCACATCCAGTGATGAGACTGGGCATCTCATCTGATAAGGTTGCAGCACTTTGATCACTATGAGATAGTGTGATTTGTCTCGATCATCAGAATGTAAGATTCTGGATCATGGTGCTGGTACATTGGATGTATTGAAGGACCATGAGAAGCACCTTATGGAATTCCGTCTTAATAATAAGGTCTGCTCTCATAATTCCCTAGCAATAGGCTTTCAATCCTGAAACGTTGATGAACTCAAGTTTCTATCTATTCATTTGTTTTGAGTCACCAATGAGTGAGGCCAACTGTAGGTCAACACCTCGGTGTCTTGGGTATGTGGTAGTAGGATTGTGGGAACATTGAATGATCAAGATGAAATCTATCTCTATTATCCCCTTGTGCCAATTAATGGATTTGTCATTAGTAAGTGGGCACCCATCTCGATTAAGAGTTAATTGGATGACACTGATGATCGTAGTGATTAATTGGGGTTCAAGGATAATAAGATGTGGAACTAAGATTGGAAGAGACAAATTTATTTCAATTGATCCATGGATATTGATAGAGGGGTTTACTTGTGGTAATTGGGAAGTTTAGGGTCTTCATTGTAATTTATTCCTAAGACTGGAGTGCAATTGCATTTATATAGTGGTGTTATTTGCAATTAACTGTGGGCCCGGATTGCACATGAGATGTGGGGTCGCGTGTCCCAGTTGGAGCTAGCTTTCTATGGAATCCCTAGTGGTCTCCACGCTAGCCCATGTTATTAGAAAGATATTAATCCTACTTGAACTCTAAAAGGAAGGAATTAGAAAGTTACTATTTCTATTTGAAGTAAGACTTCTAATAGTGGTAATAGTATACTTACTAATTGTTGTGGAAGTGAGACTTCTATTTCAATTAGGAAAGAGAATGTTGCTAATTTGTAATGGGAGTTAAACTTCTATTTCAAATAGGAAAAGAGGAGGCTTAAAGTGCTATCAAAGGGGAATTCTCCCTTCATGGACGTCCATCAATTTTGGAGTAAAAAACGTCCAGCCTTTTTGTGCAATAGTTGCACTGCTCTCTTCTCTCTTCCTCTTCTAGTTCCTTAGAGTTTCGAGTTGGGTTTTCTCTTAAAGATTCCACAAATCTTCTTGAGAAAAGATATCTAATTCGGGTCATAGCGTGGAAGGCTAAGAGGTGTTGGAGATTCTGATCTTAGTTTGTAGAAAAGTTCTACATCAACGAAAGTTATCAACTTCTCCATTAGAGCACAACCGAGCTCCAAAGGTATAATCTACTTCCTTGTATGTAGTAGATTTTTATGGATGCTTGTTCGCTTCTGTTCTATATTTTAGATAGTTTTACTTACTGTACATGATCGTGAGATTGAGGGTTATGCATCCTGTATTGGGTTTTTGGCCTTATGGATACTTGATCCCTGAGTCAAGTGGGTCAAAAGTTTTGAAAATCTATCCACGAGGTCCACCTACTTCCAACATTAACGGCATCATTACCATTGGCGCTGATGATGGTATGATCAAGTCTATTCAAGCTTCTCTCAAGGATTCTTTTCATATGAAGGATTTGGGCCCCTTGTATTATTTTTTGGGGCTAGAAGTGCATCAATGTCTCAAAGGCCTGTTTCTTAATCAACACAAATAGACATCTGATATTATTGAGCTTGCTGATCTCCATGACTCCTCGCCTATTGATATGCCTGTTGAGGTCAACCTAAAATTGAGTAAAGATGATGGTGACCTTCTTCCTAATCCACATACATACTGCCGCTTGGTGGGTAGTCTTGTCTATCTCATCATCATTGGACCGGAGATCTCTAATGCTGTCAATATTGTGAGCCAATTCATGACACCTCCTAGACATCTTCATCTTACTACTGTCAAGCACATTATTCGGTATTTTTTGGGCACCGTCACTAGTGGCTTATATTATCCCAAGAATAATCATCTTCAGTTGACCGCTTATGTAGACGATGACTGGGCGAGCTGTCATAATAGACGTCGGTCTACTACTGGTTGGTGCATGTATCTTGGAAATGCAAGAAACAGGAGCGTGTTTCTCGATCTTCCACGGAGGCTGAATATAGGGCAATTTCTTCCGCCTGTTCTAAAATCTTTTGGCTCCGAGGACTTCTTTCGGACCTCGGCTTTGCTCAATCCTCTCCTACTTCATTGCATGCAGATAATACTGGGGCTATCAGGATCACTGAAAATACTGTCTTCCATGAACGTACAAAATATATTGAAGTAGACTTCCACTACTTTATTCATTATGAATTTAAGTGTGATGTCATTTCTTTACCTCAAGTCCCTACCAAGCTTCAATTTGCTGATATTTTCACCGAAGGACATCCTAGGCTTTGGCATTAGTTTCTGGTTACCAAATTGCTGCTATATGGCTCCCCAGCATCAATTTGCTGGGGGGGGGGGGGGGGGGGCGGTTTCAATCCAGCCCATCTGCGTAGGCCCGTCTGGCCCAGTACTTGTATTTCTATTTTAATTAGCTATTGTATCTTAGTTAAACTGCAATTAGTCTAATCATAACTCTTGTACAATTAGGTAGCTATAATTTAGGATTTGATTTGTAATAGGATTTTGATAATAGGGCTCATATAATAAGAAGTGATGGAGCCCTAAGGGGACACATGTTTTCAGCAAGTTCTCTTTCTCTCCCTCTCTTTCTATGCATGCGTGTCCTATATTGTGTTTTCTCAAAGTGACAGCATCAATCCACTGATACCCTGACTAAACCTTAGAAGATATCTGCAGATCATCAGATATGATTGAGCTTTTCCCCATGAAAAGTGGTTCAAGCAGATAAACTTTCGAAAGAAAACTCCAGAAAAACCCACCAGTTTTTCTGATTATGATGGAATAATATCCTTATTTTCTCGAAAACAGTAAATATAAAAATAAACTAACATCCAGACACCGAAAGATTCCTTAAATACAAGTAGATTTCTTACTGACATTGTTAATTAAAACTGCGACAATAACCTGTGGCATGGTGTAAGGTGCTCACTATTGCAACCTTGGGGTTGTAGGTTCAAGTTGTGTTACCAAAAAAAAAAAAAAAAAAAAAATGGAAAATGAAAAAAAAAAAAAAAAAAAAAAGAGAAGGAAGAAGCAAGAAAGGTTGAGGTTGTAGGTTCAAGTCATGTTAGCACTAAAAAAAAAAAAAGATGAGGAAGAAGAAAGATACAAAGTGGTTGTAGGTTGAAGTAAGCTCCCTCTGAGTTGTGAACTAGGTTTCATTTAGGATTGTTGATGAGCTGAACTTGTTAACATAAAAAGTGGGCACCACGTCTTCAATTTTGATGAAGAGATCTAGTGCTCGTATGCAAAAAGCCTAGTGATAAATATCTACAGCGTCTTAAAGATATCACACCTTTTACATAACAAGACTGCAGCTATTTACAACATATAATTATCTCTAATCAGCCCTTAATCAAGGTCAGTTACAATCGACCAGGTAATTTATTATCTACAAGTTAATCTACTATAGAAGCTTTTCTTGAGTAGTCTCTTCCAACCATGTGTATGATATTTTGTTCTTTACTAAAAGATCTGTACTCTCTAACAATGTGCTGAAAAGAAAAAAGATAGAAGATTTTGTGGAGGAATTGCTTCTATTTACAGCTGATGGTGTTAACAGCATCGAGGAGAAAGGCGCGGGCTTGGGGGAATATTTTTTGACGATCTTAATGACTATGATCAAGAGATGCTTCTGGCATTCTCTACTGGTAATGCTCATCTCTTTTCTTTTCTTTCTTTTTTCCTTTCCTTTTTGATTTATTTGACCTAAAAAGAAAATATAGTCATGCATGGGATTTTCAGGAAGTTTTTGAAGATTGTATCAAACATTTCGTTAGAAACTACAAACTTTCTCAATGAATTTATCCTAAAAGAGAACAGTGGGAGACCACAGTTTTTAGGATGCATTTCATGCATTGATGGACAGATCTAATTCGAAACATGCTGATGCAGTGCATAAATTGTACAGAATTACTGAATTGAAAAACTTAAAAATAATAAAAATTGGTAATGACAGACCAATGAGGAAAATGTTGTAATCATTTCCAAGGGTTGGACTCAGTTTCCATCTGATGTCATTCCTCTATAAAGATGTCAGGGTGGCTTTGGTCACTGTAATCCCCACTGGAGATTCGCCATGTTTAGTAGAACTCCACTGTAAGCTGTTTCTGTTTTTGATATTTCTGTAAGGTTCCACCATTTAGTGAATGTTTGATTGAATGAACAATTCAAATTTACCATTTAATAATAATGATAAAGAATGCTTCAAATGGATTTTCTTTTCTACTGAAAACTTTGCCCAATGCTGAAACTGCAGAGTGTACGAAGTCTGTCATTCCAGCCTACATTCCCATTATAGAACGATGTAAAGACATGCCATTTACTGAACAACATAAGGCTTGGCAACAATTACGAAGGGGACGCTATGTAGAATTCAACTTGGTAATTAATGACCCTTGCAGATTTTATAATTTATATGGTAATTATTAGTAGGGACTGACTTTACTCTCTCTCTCTCTCTCTCTCTCTCTCTCTTCATGTTGAAGGTCTATGATCGTGGTACGACATTCGGACTGAAGACTGGAGGCCGAATTGAGAGTATTCTTGTTTCTCTTCCACTGACTGCTCGATGGGAATATGACCATGTAAGCTTTTGCTCAACTGACCAAATTATTTGCATGTATCTATCATATGGTGTGTGGCCTATGGGCCTATCTTTCATTGAGCCAGTACTAAATTGTTTAGGTATCATTTTGGATGCATGACCCATTACTCTCCTGCAAAACTGCTTTTGATAAGCCCCATGGTTAAACTGGCTTGTCTAAGTCATGTTCTCCTGGGCATAACTGCTTCATGGTACTCAGCCAAATGCGATTTTGCTGAGTTTTTTTGCTTCTCGCCATCGTGTTGAGACTTGAGAGGAGGAAGAACCATTTCCCAATAAATTTTATAATGAATAAGATGATGCTAATGATAAACCTCATTTCCACATATTAATAATTAGAATATAATTATAAATAGTTATTTTACCTGCCTATTATAATGAAACCCAGTAAATGACCAAGTCCTGGTCCAGGCCCTGGTTTTCGAAACTATTGACATTCCCACAGGGAAGCGACCGTATGCTAAGGGGAAAAGAAACTGTTCAATAGGTGGCCTGCTAATGTTCACAACTAAAAAGCACTGAAAAGAACAACCTCTTGTATTTTTTATTTTTTTTTTATCAGTAACAGAAAATTTAATTAAAGAAAGAACGATTACAAAACCAATTACAACAAAGAGGGAGTATCCTCAAACGGTGAACCGATACAAGGGACATGTACCAGCCACCAAGCCAAACCAAATGTACAAGGACAACCTCTTGTATGGCTGAGATTTTTCTGATGTGATTTGTTGTGAAGCCATGATCATGGCATTGAGTAACCACTGATACATTAGTCTCTCAGCTTTGTTCCCTTTTCTTTTTGAAAAAAAAAAAAAAAATTCTTGGAAAATATGTAGACACTGAAGAGAATACAAGTTTTCATTCTTATGTTTGTAGGGTATTGTCGATGTAGATATACCTATAGATATATAGAGTGCTATAGTGGAGATTTACTTTAAAGTTTACTCCCTGAAGTCTGCAATGTTCTCAGCAGCGAGGAACTATTATTATATGTCAGCCAAAACTGTTACACAGTACAACTATAAGCACGATCCATTCATGGATTGTGGGAATGTGGAGCCCTCCTTTAGACATCATGTGCTTTGGGCGTTTTTGTTTGCATTAGATTACATAGTAACTCATGGTCAAATGAGCTCCACCGAAGGATTATTAAAGAGGTGAATGATATAAGGTGAGGGAGCTCCACCGAAGTATTATTAAAGAGGTGAAGTGTGAATGATATGAGGTGAGGGAGCTCTATCGAAGTATTATTAAAGAGGTGAGGTGTGAATGGTATGAGGTAAGGGATGAAGCATATAAGGTAGTAATGTTTGAGAACAAGGGGTAGCCTAGTTGGTTGGATACCATGTTTCTCACCCTACTTTCCAGGGTTCAATCCCTGGCTTCGTGCATGTGCAGGCCCTTTTGTCTTCCTGCGGGGGCTGTCTTCTCATGGGTCCCAGCCACCCTTGGCTCGGTGAAAAAAAATGGTAGCAATGTAGATGGGACCCTGACTTTCTTAGGATTTAAATTACTAGGGTGATGAATGGATATTTGTTTACCATCTTTCCTTGATTCAAGTTTCATTAAAGGTGGTTATTTGATGGTTTTTGGATAGTCAGTGTTAATATTCATTTCTAACTACTTGTGGCATGAATTCCTTGTATTCTAACAGGCTCTTAGTTGAAAATGGTACAATTTGTTATCGAAAACAAAATCGTAGATTTTAAACATTTTATTGTATCCAGTTCAAACTTAAGGTGTTCCAATGCTTTTTGCAGCAACCGGAAGAAGGAAGTGAAGAATGGAAACTTTTGGACGCATGCATTAATCCAAAAGAATGGGTTTGACATTGGGCCAAGGATCTATTTGTGTTGTTTCATTTTGGGTTTGTTACTTTCCATTCCTCCCTTGGCTTAGAGTAGAATTCTACCTCTTAAATTGTATCTGCGAGAAGCTCTCCCTTTAATGGAAATAATATCTGAATAGTAGTTTGTTGTTGTCATGATCATTGTTGTATTTATGACTTAGGTTTGTAATTGTAGAATGTGATTTTAAAAGTTTTTCCTATTTAAGAATCTGTTTGGTGGGCATTTTTTCATCATCACATCTGAATACCTCAAGTATCTCAATCCGAATGTAAATAAATAAATAAATAAGGTTTCGGACCTATGATCCATGCCTTATATTATCTGGATATGGAATCGACTGCAATCGTGAATTAAGAAAGGTTGTCTCTGCAAAGCTTGAATCATATTACCTTCTGATTCTGAAGCAAATTATTGTTTTGAAAGCCCTACTGGTATGCCCATTAGATATATTCGAAGACCAATTGGTCTGAGCATTATTTGTTGCTGGATTAGGAACCCTTTGATTCATGTTGAATTTGGTATTCACCCATCCAACTAAAATTGGATCTGGATCCTGAAAAACCATGGCTCTGCCCAGATAGAAACTCATTTATGTCCCCCTTGTGCAAATCAAAATTTTGCCAATTTATGTATTGTGCTTGACAAATCTATAAATCCGGGTCTGCGTTGGGTTCAAGTTATAAAGGCCAAGGCTGGGTCTGGGATCAAGTTAGATCTCTGATGTTAGGGGTGTAAAAAAAAAAAAAAAGTCTAACCAACCGAACCGAACTGACGGTTAATAACCGTGTTTCATGGTTACGGTTATTAAAATCGGAAAACCGTGATTCACGGTTTGGTTTCGATTTTCAGTCTCGACTCACTGTTATTAACAGAACTAAATCGTAAAATACAATTCGGCTAACCGTTTTTTTTCAAAATACATGGTTAACCCCACTGTTATGCCCAAATTTAGAAGGAAAAAAGAAGAAAGTGTGTATTGTGTAATTTTATAACTTATATAATCCCTTTGAACTTTTGAGCCTTAATCGTCGGAACAAAAAACGAAAGAGAAAAAAGTGAATGATCAAGGGTGTGTTTGCTGGAAAAATGCACTTTATTATTTCATTTATCCATGTGAATATTTTAATGCTACTTTAGTATTTTGGAATTATGTATTTTTTCTCTAGGATATTTGGTTTGAACTTTTGAATATGTATTTTGCATTCTGAAAAAAAAAACATGTATTTTAAGCGACAATTAACTGTAATTGAACCGTCTAATATGGTTAACCGCGGTTCGGTTTTTTAACGGTTTTTTAGGGTATAGTTACAGTTTTGGTTTTTAAAACCTGAAAACCGTAAAATACGGTTCCAGTAACATTTTTATCAAAACAGAAGGTTAATCGAACCGTTACACCCCCTATCCAATATGAACTCGGATTCAAAATCATCTGGTTTTAAATTAGGGCTGGTCAAAGTTTGATCATTTATGTGTGTGTGAGAGAGAGAGAGAGAGAGAGAGAGATTAGATCCCCACCCTTTTGCTTAAAAGAAAAACTAGTAACAAACGCCCGTGCTGAGCCCGGGCCAAAACAAAGATTAATAAATTATTATAATAATTAAAACTATAAAAGAAGAATCCACTATTACTAATTTTTAAAAATTTTTAGAGAAAAATAAAGTGGAAAAAGATCTTAAGATTTTATGGTAAAAGAAAGAAATTATCGTGAAAAATAATAATGAAAATCTTGTAATATCACACCTATAAAATCTTTGTAAATTGAAAAAAATGCATGGGTTGGAAGTCCCCACTAAAAAAGAGAAAATTTTGGATGGAAGCAAAAAGAAAAAATGATACCATTCAAAGAAGGAAAAGAAATGAGAAAAAAAATGCGCCTATTTTCCTACAAATACATCAATACCCGACTGGGGCTCAGTTTGTTAGGTACATCATGGGGAGTGTGAGTGTGGCTGAGATGAGTCCCTTGAAAAAAAAGGTAAAATAATGAAGTAAAATAAATAAATAAATAAAGGAAATCAATCCTTTAATTAGTTTTAACTTTCTTGTAAAGAAATAAGGTACAAATCAAACCAAAGATACCATCATTCTTTGGAGCATCTCAGTATAGATAAATCAATTCAGAAATTAAGAAAAAGAAAAATGTATTACCATTCTCGTGTACATCTGAACCATGGATCTTATATACCAGTAAACAAACTTCCACAAAAAGCCTAATCGATTCCATTGTAAGATTTTGTCAAAGCAAACTTATAGACTCCACGCCCGTGCTCAGCCCGGGCCCTAATAAAAGTAATTTTTATTTTATTAAAATTAGATATATTTTATTTTCTATTAGTATAAATAATTGGAGAGAAAAAAAGGCATTAAAATCTTACACCTGTCAATGACAAAAGGTGCCTAGGATATAAAATTTGCATTAAAAAGAAAGATAGACGATTAAAAACCCTACCAATCTAAGCTGTGCCAGGATATAAAAACTTCATTAAAAACATTTCGATAGATGAAAAAAACCTTACCCATCTAAGTTGATCCAATCTTAAAAAGAGTTGACAAATAATTAAATTAAATGGTTAATCTAAAAATGAGGTCCCCTTAGTTTCAAAAAAATAAATGTAAGTTATTTAAAATCAATTTCAAACATAAGAATCATTTAGTGAACAAGTTAATGGCCATTTACAATCTGGTGGGTCCCATGGAGGGGTGGCCCCATGTAGATGCACAAGTTCAAGGTTTGGCAAGTTGTTTGGTTATTATAGAGGTTTTTTTTTTTTTAATGTATGGTAAGGTTTATAGGATCTTCATTATTCTTTATCTTGTAGGTCCCACTTCAAAATGTGTATTGGTCAAGTTCTATGTAATGGGCATGATAAAAAAGGATTGATAGATAGTTAAACATTTTATCTCGTGAGATTCAAGCATATTTTAATGGATTAACATCCAAGACCTCACTTTTAGAAATTGTCTTCCTTACATGCTATGTGGGCCCACAGCATCACTCACAAAATCGTTGAGTAAAGATTAGGGGAGAGAATTCGGTTTGTGGATGGGGAGGGGATTAGTAAAGCTAGGGGAGAGAATTCCGTTTGTGGATGGGGAGGAGATTTTATTGCGACAGAAAGAGATTTTAGAGGATATTGATTGAGAGACTTTAGGAGATAGAAGATATGGATAGCAATACTTTTGGAGAAAAATAGTGGAATGTGATGACATGGCTCTTTAAATCACCATAAGTTTTTTGTGTATATATTTATTTAAACGGAGAACTCCTTTGATGCTGGTGTGACACCCCTCACAGCCCACCTCCACCTTTACTTTCATATATATAACTACCGCTTCAGGCCCCGCGCCCAACGTAAGCCTTTAATTCATGGAAGGAAAACCCAATATAAATTGAAAGTAGACACCCAATTTAAATGGAACGCGAGCCTTTAATATACAATGCATGAATGTTATATGAACCTCACAAGAATGAAAAAGAGAAAGCAAAATTATGAGTAGAAATAAGAAATAAAATTATTTAAAAGCAAATATTTTACAGATTTATTAAATAGAATTAGTATATAAAAAAGCATATAAAAGAACTACGATATCAAGGGCCGATGTATTAAAATAAAACATGAATAATTTTTTTAGGGACAATTACCGTACAGACGGTCTTAAAGCTGACAATTGCCCCAGAAAAGCTGAAAAATCTATATTTACCGCAGAGCTGTTCGACCCGTAGGATATCGCAGGCTGCGATATCCTAGGGATGTAGGATATCCTACAACTAGAAGCGGGAAGACTTGAACAGTCCGTTTTTTTTCTTTTTTTCCTTGACTGTAGGACCACCAAACCACCATCCAAACCGTTGGATAGCTGTATGAGTGTAAGAACTAATATCGCACCAAATTTGAACCGTTGATCTATCACGGTTATCAAGAAATTTTCAAAATTCATATAATTTGTAAAACAACTTTACTTTCTTACAAATTTCTTGATAACTGTGATAGATCAACGGTTCAAATTTGGTGCATATTAGTTCTTACACTCATACAGCTATCCAACGGTTTGGATGGTGGTTTGGTGGTTCCACAGTTAAGGAAAAAAAAAAAAATACATGAACTGTTCAAGTAATTGTGGGATATCCTACATCCTAGGATATCGCAGCTTGCGATATCCTATGGATCGAACCGCTCTGCGGTAAATATATATTTTGGAGCTGCTCTGGGGCTATTGTCAGCTATAAGAAAGTCCGTACGGTAATTGTCCCATTTTTTAAAGTCTGCATCATTCAATTCATAATATTTCTTCTGTCCATCTACTCCTTTGATTTTGTAGTTTTTTCACCCGATCCACTTGTGTCATTTATGTTACTTGTCTCATTTTTTGTAGTTGTCTCAGCGTATTGACATGTCCCGGCACCTAATATTATGTCAGAACCTGCACTCGTCCTAGCACATGCGCTTGTTGACACTTTCATAAATTTTCTTATCACGTTTACTGCAGGAAAGTTGCGCCAAAGGGGTTTCCATATGTAACATTACAACTGTGGCCTTATTGAAACATATTTAACCTTTTTTTTTTTTTATAAAAGAAAAATAAAAGTTAGTCGTCACTACATACTACTCAAAATTATTTTTATCAATTAAGAGAAGATGTATTTGAATTTAACTTTACCTCATTGACGCCATTTTCCAATAATAAAAATAACTCCAGTAATGACAATCTGATAGAGCTTGAGTCATTTAATAACGAAAGCTCATTACTGTAATTCAACGTTTGACAAAGATGTTAGTGTTAACAATTAGAGATTAAAAGTAAGTAATGAAAAAGTTAATCGCTTACCATAAAAGTAAACGTTCTGCAAATGGAATATTAGGATTGCTTTGGAACTTTGTTACAACTGAAGGATTGGGATAAATGTCTCCTACACATAACTCATGAAGTTTGTATCAGTTGCATAAAAAATTAATAAAATCTATTAGTGGTCCAAAACAAATATTTTTACCATTGTATTGCTTAACCATTATAGATGTTGCTATAATAACTTGCCCTATGCTTGAATTTAAGGAGTAAAAATTTTCTAAAGCAAAGTTTCCTCATAGAGTAAGATTCATCCTCTTGCGACTACAAAAGCAAAATATAAGATTAATAATGAATCTATTTGATCTTAAAAATATAAATAATTTAGTACAATTGAATTTAAAATAACTTTCATCACATAGTGTGATATCTAACTTCGCAAGCGCCATTTGATCTTGTTTTCTAATGTATGATATGCCACTTATATCTTCGTTAACTCCAATGACGTCTGTATCATATTAATGCAAATGAACAAACTTTTGAAGAGATTTGTAACTCTAAGCATATAAATGGTTATGAGAGTTGTAATACCTTGCAGATACTTAAATCTGTTGAGAAATAAAGGCATTTTATCGGGTGAAGTGAAGCAATACACGTAGTGAGGAATATCTACATATGTCTCTGTTATTTGTGAAACAACTGCATCTCTTGCTAATGATAGTTGATATTCATGAGGGGCGACATTATGTCTCTGGTGCTTCTTTGACTCTCACATTTCTAATCATATAACAATTTCGTTCCATTATATCATTGCCAAATTTTGGTATCTCATCATTAAATAGTGTGAGAAGTATTTGATCTCTCTGAAAGTTCAAAAACGAAGAAAATAAATATAACTGCCATGTATTAAAAAATCATCTTTAAATAGAATTATATTTAAATTTAAAAGGTCACCTTTATATCAATAATGATTGATTTATTGATTTGCCTTGAACCTTTAGCATTGTTGTACTGTCTATCTTTAATTATTCTGCTTACTCTTACTTTAATGCACCATATGTCATTATAAGGATGAAGCTCCTCGAGATGATGAAATATGGTAGATTTCATTGATGATTCCTTGATAATCTAAAGATGAAAATTTCAAATTATTGTTAGTCTCATAGTTATTTTAATTCTGATAGTGATCATTTTTTTAATAGTATTGATAGATGTTTGAGCATATGAGATTGTAATTACATAAAAATCATTTATAGTAAAATGCAATGAAAAATTTGTAGCACAACTCATTCGTATTGCAACGGTTTTAATGAGAAGAGAAGGAATTGTTTATACCTCTAAGAGTAATTTGTGCAATGTCTCTTCACTTCATTTAGGACTTCTTTGTATACAACATTTTTAGTATATCAAATTGGAATGGTAGTATTCCTCTTCAGTAAGATCTTCAGCCCTGATTTATCCGTGACTGCAACGTAAAATTGTCCACGCAAGAAAACTGGCTTTGGGAGAAAAGGCCCTATTTTTTTGCAGGGTTTGCCCTTGACTTTTGTTTATTGTCATTGCAAACGCTAATTTAATTAAAAACTGTCTTTTTTCAAGTATGAATGACAAATTTGTTTCAGCAGTTGACATTACTATTCGTGAAATGAATACACGCAGACCTGCATTTATCCCTGTGACCACGTCTGCTTCTATTGTTCGTTGTCCCAATCTACTGATAATTAATCTCGTTCCATTGCATAATCTAATAGATTGATCAAAATTACGTAAAAGCATAATCGGGGCACCCACTCTTAGTTTTAATGAATGATTCGGCAATCCAGCAAATTTAAGAGTGTTTAAGTACTTTGTGGTGTATAACATATTTTGACTGGTTTCTCTACCCTCAACCTCAACCATTGTATCTGCACTTAGATATGTCTTCTTATCAAGCTCATCAGAAAGTATATTAAGAATTTCATCATTAATCTTGTCAACATAGTCATTCAATGGAGTCAATATCACTCTGTTTCTAAAATATGAATGATTCTTGATATTGACGTTTAAGTTATCATAGACAAAGTTGAATAAGAGTGAAATGGCATCATCATCAGCATCTATTTGCAATTCACTTGGAATCTGAATCCATGTTGGTACATAGAGTATTGCAATCTCCATCTCCTATTTTCAATACACAGCTTACAAAGTTTGCATTGTCATCATTATTAGATAAATTCTGTAGACGCATATTCTCCGTAAGGTTTAAGACTTCACAATATTTCCAAATTTCAGTTCTTGTCAGTGAAGCAACTACTATATCTTCTTTTATCCCCCCTTTAACAACAGGCAAAATCTGTCTAAAGTCACCTTCTAATGTAACAGTTAGCCCACCAAATATTTTTCTTTTGCCAGTATTATCAGCAGCACTCACTATGTCGCGTAGAGTCCTGTCGACCGCATCAAATGCATTTTTATGCATCATAGGTGCTTCATCCCATATGATCAAAGATGTTTTTTGAATTAACTTAGCCAAATTTGATTTTTTCCAATAGCACAACATGATGCTTCATGAGTCTATAATGGTATCTTAAAGTGCGAATGTGCAATTCGGCTACCTGGTAACAAGAAGGATGCAATTCCCGATGATGCTACTGTTGAAACAAATTGTCCCTCACTTCGGAGTTTTGTAATTATTGTTTTCCATAAGAACGTTTTTACTGTTCCACCACTGCCATTGACAAAGAAAACTCTGCCTTTGCCATTTAGACATGAATCAATGATTTTGTCGAACGCTATGGTTTGCTGCAGGTTTAGTCTTGAATGTAAGACATTAAAATAGATGCAAGATTGTTGATATTGTATGACATTTCTTCGTGTAGCAGGTTGTTTGATATAAAATCATCATGTTCATATTGTGGAAATGGCATATCTTGAAACTCTTTTAACGATCTACC
Source organism: Umbellularia californica (assembly GCA_028538565.1). NCBI lineage: Eukaryota > Viridiplantae > Streptophyta > Magnoliopsida > Laurales > Lauraceae > Umbellularia > Umbellularia californica. Next base: position 35,542,814 of record JAPQWN010000010.1, on the reverse strand, counting down.
ATTTTTATTTAGGATTGACTCAATCTCTATAAGTGCTTGATTTTGTATGTCATGGTCTGATAAATTAAGACCGATTGAGTTTCCATGCCTACGTAGCCTCATCTCTATATCATCAGAAAGTGAGTTCCAATGTTTGTTCCATACATGCAATGGATTTGATTCTTTACAGAACATAAGTTTCTCTAAGAACATGTTTCTTAATTGATATACCATCGCTCATTGTGATGTTTTTGTTAATGCTATGTCCCACTTGTTGTCATCATCTAATAAGCCAAGTGCTATGCATGCTTATTTAAAAGAAGTGTGTTTCTCCATCCACAGTTCTTAAATCTCCATAGGATGTGGCACCTTGTATTATATGAAGCAACATTCTTAAAAAATATCTCTTACCTGACGTCGGATGCGCATAATACAATCTTCTAATGCATCTTCCATTTTTCCTGCTGCTCCACACCTTCTAAGTGGTTTTTCAAGTCCATTTTGTTGGAAAGTCAACATATCTTAAATCTCTTGCATCAAGATATTAACAATTTGTTTCAAGATGATATTATAAATGCTCAACTGATGTATTTCTACTATGAAGGCTGAATTCAAATATTCTCCAGCGTGCTTCTGGAGCTGAAATATAACGGCAATCAAAGTACTGTTTGATTTCATCAACCTGTCGATATCTCATTCGGCCTATTGCATTAGGTGACTGTGTGCTTTCCTCAATAACGATAGTTGCTCTATCTGAGCCTTTCTGAATATATTTGTACAAATACTTAATGACTCATATTTGGCTTCAAATCTCAATGTTTAGATGTGCATTATATTTTCTTAACAAAAAAGGATTGTAAGGAACTACCCATCTCTTATCTAGTTCAACATATCCTATTTTAATAGTCCTTCCATCATTTCTCCGCCTGTATGTTGGATAACCATTATTGTCAAGTGAGGTTTATTGGTTGAAACATTTTGGATATTCTTTGCTGCATTTCAGTCAACCATACAAGGAGAATTTGGATTTAGTGGACTACATGGACCATGCATCATACAACACTTGATTGTTTTATACAACTCTGAATCTGTGTCAAGATCGGGAATTTCGGCAGAGACAATATCATCTATTTCTTCAGTTGTAGATATCTTATCACATTTATCCAGTGTTATCAATATATGTGCATGCGCAAGGCCCCTTTTTTGAAACTCAATTGCGTATATATCTGTGAATGAAATAGTGAGATACTTTAGTAATAGAAATTGATAATTAAAAAAATGAGTTATTTTGCATCAGAAAAACTAATTACCTTCAATAACTCTGCCGAAAAGTTTTTTTTTCCCTTTATCTCGTCCATTAATTCTTTCAATTTTATATGAAACACCCTATAATATATCGTAAGAGTAGTTCCACGCCCCCTCTCGCCCCAAATGTGAGAAGGCGCTTTCCGAAAACGATCAAGGCCGGGATTTCGAGTAGTCATCCCCAGCAACGTCAGGACTATCTTCTGCTTTTTGACCTAGAAATAAGTCTAAAAAGTCTTGGATTTCCTTCCATCTTGGATTGCACATAAATGTTAAAAAAATATCTGGGCATCCAGCTCATCGGTATATCGCCATTACATCTTGATACTGTTGAATCATGTAACGCGGGCTTCTTATAAATGAAAAAGGTAATATGTAGCGTTGACCAATTGCTGATGCTCTTGTATCTCAAACTATTGCATCTGAGACACCTTGGAAAAAATCATATCTAAATGTACTCTGGTTATTTCTGACATACTTTGCTCTATATTGCTCAATACATGCAAATGCGTCCATGATGAACTGGTGCAAGAGTCTACTAGATAATAAAATCGTCTTTCCCTCATCATTCCTTCCTTTGCTGTAACCTATAACAATAGTACTCTCATTGACACATTAGTTTTTGACAATCATGAAGGCTGATTATATAATATGTTAGCATGCCATCCATCTTCTCCATATGGAAATAGCAATGAGTATTGCAATGCCATATAACTTGGATGTAGTTCGCTTATTCTATGTAAAGATCTCCAGACACTTTTTAAGATGATTTCTCGGCTATCATTTTTTGAAGATCCTTCACCAATTAATAATGCAGCTACCTCATTTACTGTTGGACGATTATATTGCCTTGGATCTTGAAATCTGTCGTACAGTATTCTCATCTTTAGATCTCATGGATATTCACGTCTAAATTTATCCCTTAGTGATTGGAAGCAGCCTACATATGGATTGACACCATCTAATTCGTTTTTCAATCCTTCTATGATTAAATCATCCAAGCATCCAAATTCTGTATGTCGTGTAAATGCAAGATTTCTATTTTGAACCTCATGTTTGGTGTCATATATATAAAGCCGGGCGAATTTTAGAGTTTCCCCTGGCAATGGTAACAATGATCCAATCCTGTGGTGAGCTTGACTATGTATTCTGAATGTAAATAGCACCACTCCATTTGCTACATTGTAGTCAATATTTGCTCCAAATGAAGTAAATGAAATTGCATTGTTGTATGCTCGGATTGACTTTTTGAACTTAGATCATGATTGTTGGATGTTGGAGTTTTCCAATAGTGATCTCAAATATGTAGGAGGATGTTCTAAGAGGGGTAACAGTATCTTCCTGTCTCTACAACACCTATTGAAAATATATCTTCGATCATTAGCTCCTCCTTTAGTTCCTTCTTGTTTCCACATCAAAGCACCACATTTAATACATGTCTCACTTGGAGGGCCAAAGTCTCTCCTTCCAACATTTTTTCCTACATAATAATATTAGGTTAGCAACATAAAATTGACAAACTTGATTGAAGAATAGGGAAATGTTAAGTATCACTTTGTTTTATAACGTCCACATACTTGTTTGCGATGAACATCTCGAGCTCATTAATGACTCACGTGGTTCTTTGTCATTGACTCTATCTTGTACAGTTGAACTCTCCTAATTTCCTATATGACAATTTATGGCACTTGACACAGTTGATAAATCTCAGCAATTTTATGCATGATGATGTCGTAGCTTCATAATTCTTTGTCTTAGAGCATGTTTATAGACATAATGCTGATTTTTGGATGACAAACATTGTTGATTGATAACAATTGGATTATGGACCTCACGTTGCTGTGTTGAGACTTGATGATTACGTTCATAGACTGACGATAATAGTAAACAATATATTAATAATTATTTTTAGATAAAATGTAATTCTCCAATTACATTATTATATGAAAATAATTAATAATAAACCTCTGGAGCTCATTGATACGTGGTTCTTTGTCGTTGAATCTATCTTGTAATGCTGAACTCTCCTCATTTCCTATATGAGAATTTATGGCACTTGACACAGTTGATAAATCTGGGCGATTTGTTGCACGATGATGTCGTAGTTTCATACTTCTTTGTCTTCGTGCAAGTTTACAGACATAATGCTTATTTTGGGACGACAAACATTGTTGATTGATAACAATTGAAGTATGGACATCACGTTGTTGTGTCGAGACTTGTTGACTACGTTCATAGACTGATGATAATAGTAAACAATATATTAATGATTATTTTCAAATAAAATGTAATTCTCTAATTAGATTCTATTATAAGGAAATAATTAATAATATACCAATGTAAACTTCTATTTAGATCATTTTGGAGCATCTAAATGCGGTTATTTGGAAATGAGGATTGACATCTATTTGGTGCATCTAAACGTTGGGAGCGAAATCTTGTCATTCTTCTCATTTTAGAAAGTTGATATTCATTTTTATGTACATCTGTTTAATGACAAATTTCCATAGAACGATGACGAGAATGAAAAATGTTATATTTTTCTCCATTAATATTTAGTCCTTTGTACCTATTTGATGTCTAATTACACTCATTATTCGTATATTTTGATTTAGGATGCAATTGGAGGTGCTAAGCGCAAAACGAAGATAATTGAGCAATTTTAGACGAATTTTCGCATCGCTTTGCAAGACGGGCATAACTCTCTCGTCAGAGCTCCGGTGGAGACGATTCAAGATACTGTGGAATGTCAAAAGAAGGTGATCATATTTGATGTTGAATGGACGGAACTGATTCAGAGCCAGGTCGAGTTTAGAGGAAATCAAGCATAAGGGCATTATGGTAAAAAAAAAAAAAAAAACTGCATCGCCTGTAGCTGTTTGCTCCGGCTAATCTGCCGTCTCTCCTCTAGGTTTTATTCTTCTCCCCTAGCACCTGTTTTCTCATTCTACAGTCTCTTAGTCTTGGTAGTAGTCTCTTCCCTGCCCCATCTCTCTGTCTCAGTAAATCTCCACGTCACCAAACATTCTTAACCCACTCAAACATTCTCTGCCTCATATATTTGCACCCACTCAAACATTCTTCACCAACCATATTTTCTCTCTCTGCACATACCCTCTCTACACAAGTCAACAACTTTCCTCCATCTCTCTGACTTCATCTTATATCTTCATTTTATCTCTTTTTCTTCATCTCTTCTCATCATCTCATCTCATCTCCTACTTTTTCTGCAATTTTTATTTTTGGATAAAAA